>JAYKKO010000034.1:3521250-4827500 GCA_037074685.1 Glyphodes pyloalis | reverse complement strand
ATTTTTTTATTAATTTAGCAAATGAAAAAAAACCGTATGTATATAATATTTTTTCGGTAGCTATTTAATGAAACCAAACAATCTGGAATTTTTTACCCAGTCAGCTTCCCTATTTTCTCGCATGAGATGCCGAAATATATCAATGCTGTTGATTGACTGATAACATATCATACTCGTTTCTACAGCCAATCAGCATTCGGCAAACTGTTTATCTTGTTATTTCACGTGCCGCGTCAGCCTACATTTTATTTCTTCTAAATAACTATAGATGATGGTCGCAGATGACCTTTTCATCTTCACCGAGCTTGCGGGAGAAATTTAAACTACTAACATTCAAAGTCAATATTTTTTATTCATATTAGTAATACTTATAAATAATCTCTAATAGAGAGATTTGCTTTATATAGAGACTCTTTAAAAAGCAAATGAAGCTACCTCCGGTTCGGAACCTATAACTAAGAGAAGATACCGGTAAAAATACCGGCACTTTTAAACAAATATTGCTACATGGTTAAAGATTTCATTCAGACATAAAAATAGCCAAGTCTCTAGGCCAATTCTAATACGTATTTGAAATATTTACTTTCTGCCAGAAACACTAATGGCCGGTTTCAATATTTTAATAACCATACGTATATTATGTTTTATCATATTGTCTTGGGTCTGGGTGTTGTGGTACCGTCGTTGTTTCTGATTTCTGTAACACAAGTGCTTAAGCTACTTACCACAGAATCAGAACAATGTATGTGATGTTGTCCAATATTTATTTATTTATTTATTTATTATTTATACATTCATGTTACGGATACAAATACGAGGCGTAAGCTACAAACGACTGACGGATAACCGATGACAGCTGATATGGAAAGTAAATGAAATTAGAATTGGCTACTTGACAGTGTTGACAATAAAATATGAAAAGTGTTTGATATGTTAGCTTATTAGTTAAGTAATCATTTTACATTTTTACTTTTTAATTAAAAGCATAGTTAGTATTTTATTTTTGCAAAATACATTTTAGTTTTTTTATCTGTGGAACAAAAGAACCGAAACGGAAACCACCATTGCAATTCGGAAATGACAGCTGTCGGCGAAAATAATTTATTTTATTGTGGCGAAACAATGAATATTTTACCGATTAAATTGAATTATTGTGTCTCTAATCGTATAAAGAATTTATTGAAACATTTTCCGTTTATCTTAATTAAGTCGTTCCTATGCGTATCAGTTCGTTGTTTAGGACGTTGACGTCATAATTGCAACAGTGACGCGGCTTGGCGTGTTCGCGCGCTTTTTAAATGTGTTACACAAAATCTTATTTTTCTCGGGTTATTTAGATTATTTCCAGATAAATCGAATTGCTTGGGATATAAAATGAACGGGCGCACATTTTACAATACTTTTTCAAAAACTGTCAAGTAGCCAATTGACGAGTCGTTTGGAGGAAAAACGTGTAGTAATTTTTGACACATCACGAATATTGCAACCGCCCGGTTGACCAAACCAAACCAAAGAAAAATATTAAAATAGTAACTTACAGAATCGCCTGCGCCGGCCGCGAAGCTACCTTCCAAGTCGCGCGGTTCTAGATTCCTGAAATTTTATTTTATTTTATTTTATTTTGCACAAAATCCACAGCTCTTACTAAATTATTAACATGAATCTTAATGCTAATCTTACAGCTAATTATGGATTTTAATTACATTTGTGTTATATTTTTATGACAAAGCGACGAACGGACATAAGTTGCTTGCACACATGTAAATACCTTTGTTCTTACATAAATAATGGGTATCAAAAATAGATAAGTCTATGTATTATATATACACATACACACGCACATACATATATATATATATATATATATATATAATATAGAAAATAAATAAATTAATATTTTTTTAAGCATAGCTTCTATCGCGGGCCTTGCGCACGGAGACCGAATCCAGAAATTCCGTAATGAAAAAACCTCACGCTCCCCACTCCGAGAGGCAAGGAGGTGTGGCTTGAAGGCCGTGCATCGTCTAACGTCGATTCAGTTCGGCAGTCTTCGACACGGCGTTGTGTGCGTGCGATCAGACGTATTGTACGTTTGTTTGTCAAATGGTTAGGATTAAGTGATAAAGAAAATAGTTGGATTAAGAAAAATGATTTGGTTTAATTTTTTATTTAATAATAGAAAAAAATGTTTTTTTAATCGGTCACCACGCTCAAAAAGTGTAACTTGAATTAATATCAAAGAAAAAGAAATACTGCATGAATAAAATAAATAAATAAAATTATAATTGCATAAGTTGATACAAAATGCTATGCAATAGCTTTACCGCGGCAGTCCCCGAGTGCCACACGTCTTTTTTTATTTAGAGCTATTTCAGACTTCAAAAAATGTAGCACTGAATTGTTAAAACAAAATGAGATATGTATACAAAATAATAATGAAATTTGGTATAGGTATACGTTGAACCTCAAGAACCGACACAGGCTACTATTTGTAAGAAAATAAGGGGGGGGGGAATGGGGGGGGTAATACTACCTTTGAAAGTTTATTTAGAAATAAGAAATTTGGCACAAATACTTGGATTAAAATATAGACTACTTTTTGTTTTGTATATTAGGGGAGATAGGGGTAAAACCGACCATGAAATAGTAGTCCACGCGAACGAAGTTGCGGGCACAGCTAGTATAGGTAATAAAACAGATTGCTCTGATTCGGTGGCAAGTAGCTAAGCATATGTTACATTAATTAGTAACAACGACTGTACCACAACACCCAGACTCACATATATTATAGTCACACTTGCGTGCAGCCTTTTTTTTAAAGAATAAAAAAAAGCATTAATTATATTACAAAATAATGAACTCCAAATTTGTTGAAAATAGAATTAGTATGTTAAGTCACACAAATATACAATTTTAGTAATAGATTTTTACGTTTTCTAACAGTTACAGTAATAGATTTTATTATTTTTATAGTACTATACGCCGTACTAACGAAACAGAAAAATTTTATCTCCCCTTGCGGTGCGGGAATTGAATCCACGACCTTCACGTATCGCGCGTGCTGCTCTTCAAGTGCAAGGGGAGATAAAAAAATTCTGTTTCTAATAGTTACAGTAATAGATTTTTTTTTTACAGTTGCCACGCCACTATAGCGAAACTTTAAATATATTTCACCTCCCTTGTGTGGTGGTGCGGTGCTCGAACCGACGACCTTCACGTATCGCGCGTGCTGCTCTTCCAACTGAGCTAACCGCAAGTTATCGTAGGCGATGAAATTTTTGTTGTATCGACCTCTTACCCTCCGGTAAGGGAGAGTTAAAGTATTACGTATCGCTACGTTACGAAATTTGGGGGGGGGGAGGGGGGAGATGTAAAACTTTACGATGAGTTTCAGTAAACTCACTAATTGGCAACCTTTTTGGTTTCCCTACGGTTTCCGAGGAATGCCCAGTGTGGTCGTCTTTTTTAAAAGATGGGGGAAGGGGAGTACAGAAAAACGTTACGGTGCTTTAAAAGCCCACTCCCCCCCCCCCCTCTTAAGGGGTCGAAAATCTTCAAAAATTGCGTTACGTAATACTTGAACGCTCCCTAAGGAAGGTCGTGAGTTCGAGGCCCAAACCGCAGGGGGAGATGAAATTTTACTGTTTCTTCAAAATATTTAAATTTTATTAAGTCAGGTAAATAACTTGGTATTCTGTACAATTCGCCCTTATTTCGTGCACATAAGAACTGATATTAAAATGCAAGTTTCGTGCTGTTGACTGTACAAATAAATTAAGACACAGACTACTACACACCTACTTACCAAGTCACAGTTTTTTCTTTTCGTAAGCTAACAAAGAAATTAAATAATATCATAAACCTTAAATAAATACAACGTAAAGTAAGTTACTGCTTTTAAATTTTGATTAATATACATTACTAGCTGTGCCCGCGACTTCGTTCGCGTGGACTACATCCTTTCATGGTCGGTTTTACCCCTTTCTCCCCAAAAATTCGAAACAAAAAGTAGTCTATATTTTAATCCAAGTTTTGAGCTATATTTGTGCCAAATTTCATATCTCTAACTTCAAAAATAAACATTTTTCCATATAAACTTTCAAAGGTGGTATTAACCCCATCCCCCCTTATTTTCTAATAAAAAGTAGCCTATGTCCGTTCTTGAGATTCAACGTATACCCATACCAAATTTCATCAAAATCCGTTCAGCCGTTTAGGCGTGAAAGAGTAACAGACGGACGGACAGACAGACAGACAGACAGAGTTACTTTCGCATTTATAATATTAGTATGGATTAAAGTCACTAATTACTTCTACACTTTGTATTAAACGACACGTCCTAGCTTGAAGTGCATTAATGCCGTGTTCCAATATTTGAAAAACGATCCGCCCCTCCTACATCTGCATTTCGATCCCCCCCCCCCTCCCCCCTCCCCCACGGTCTATAGACGGTGGAAGAAAATATTTTAGAATTAAAAGCTCATTTTTTTTATTTAAGAAATTTAGAACTTACAGCCATTTTTAACCGACTTCATAAAAAAGAGGAGGTTCTCATAACTTTGTAGTTTATGAACCGATTTTAATTTTTTTTTAAATCTGCTCAGTAAATTATCTAAAATAAACATTTATTCTAAACCAGATATTTACATTTTCTGAGCTTTTAAATAATGTAATCATGGCCCTGAAAGGAGCAGACAGAATTGACAGCATTGAGTTCGGGAGCAAGAGAGAAAGATATAGAGCGATATATAGCCATACATTATACGAGGCGTAAGCTAAAAACAACCGACAGAAGACTGATGAAAGTCTGTATTGAACGGTACTATTTAACGACTCGTAGAGATTTAAAAATGGGCACCAATATAGCTCGAAACTAGGATTAAAGAATGGACTACTTTTTGTTTCGAATATAAGGGGAGATAGGGGTAAAAACGACCATGAAAGTATGCAGTCCACGCGAACGAAGTGCGGGCACAGCTAATAGGCTATAAATAAATATTGGACAACATCACATACATTGCTCCGATTCTGCGACAAGTAGCTGAAGCTCTTGTGCTACAGCAATCAGAAACGGTACCACAACACCCAGACCCGAGACAATGTTGAAAAGTTCGTTTCCTACATTGACCCGGCCGGGGATCGAACCCGGGACCTCAGAGATGACGCGACGCCAAAGTCCGGCACGCTCGCCTCTCGGCTACGGAGGTAGTCAAAAAAAATTAAGCTATAAAAGTAGGCCCTGTGCAAATATCAAATTCTAACTACTAGTTTAGGCCCTGAGTATGTGCCTACCTACGACAATACCTACAAGTCGACACAAATACAGCGTCAGCAGAATTGGCGTAGTAAACAACGCTCCATACGTAATGTACGATTAGCCGATCAATGACATCGATCCTACATCGCGATGTCAGACTTTTCGTGGCCACTAGCTATATATATGTCACCGTAAGATTGTAAAAATCGATAGATTACAATCTATCTCGCGAGATTGTTTTTCGCTATATTGTAATCTATCGATGGGAATCAGTCAAATTGTGAACTGATGTAGAACGAAATGCATCTCGCGCGCTGATTGGTTGAGAGTTATGTGCCCCCCGCCGCCCCGTCATTCGCCATATTTGTTTGTTATTTCGTTTGTTGTCTTAATACTATTAATTTATGGTATGTTTAAAGGACTAAATATTTTTTTTTAAGAGTTTCTTAAAATTTTCCAATTTTCATTTGTGTTAAATGACAAAATAATTGTTTCATTTTATTGTAATTTTCAATTAAAATTTTGAGTGTTTGAAGAATAAATATTTCGGTACAATTATGTCTCAACGTATGCAGGATTATTGATTACCTAGTAAATAGAAAATAAATACTTAAAGATTTTTTGAAGTGCATTTTTTTATTTAAACGACAACTCTATTTCTTTAAATAAAAGAAATGATTTAAATTCAATTTCATTCCTAACTTTACGGGGACTTAGATAGGCTGGTCGTGATTGGTCGCTCATACAATAAACCGACCAATCAGGAAGAACTTTCGGACAATTGACAGTTTGATTACAATCTCGCGAGGTAGATTGTAATCTAACGATTTTTACAATCTTACGGTGACATATACAACAAACCGAGATCGGTAGTTGGGCCTTGGTCCCCGAGTAGATAATACCTAGCTCGGCGGAAGTACTTCTAGTTTTGGTAAAGAACATACGTTCCATACAAGTACATAGATCAATCAGTCAGTCAGTCAGCTTTCATAATGATTAACTCTCTTCCTCACTATTCCACTACTAATGTTGTATTGTCTATATTGTGTCGTACTTCTTTGTTTTAGGTGTTGTGAGAGAATCAAGATCACATTTCAGAAATGAATTAGCTCTCACCACCGCGAGTTCTACATAAATAACGTGTCTCTCTAAACACTTGACATTGGCGGAATCATCGCGTTATCTAGAGACGCGAGATAGAGTCCATAAAAAAAAAAAAGAGATAGAGTCCATTAAAAAAAAAATAAAAGAAATATAAAGATTTAGATTATATTTGACAACTCACCTGTCATTTACATTACGGACCATGATTCTGCCATCGGGAAGTATGCACCTATTGGAAGTAGACGATTGCGAGAGCTGCAACAAAGATAAACATATATTTTAAGAGAGGTAGGGCATAGCGATTTATCGCTCGAACTGGAACAGCCCAACTGGTGAAATACCTCCACCTTACAGAAGACCGCAGCCAAACAACAATCACTTCGGTGTTGTTGTGTTGAGCTCCTGGGGGTGCAACATTAGTAGCAGAGGTCAAGCCTTTAAGGTAAGGGCGACAAGTACAGTAACAGCTTTATTATGCTGTACTTGTCACCCTTAAGCTAGGACATCATTACCGTTTTACATAAAAACAGAAATTGCGGCGAGTAGCACAATACAAAATTCAAAATATCTAAAAATCTTTGTTTTCTGTCATCTTTCCCTTACGTCCTACTTACATTCTTCTTCCGGGCAGCCTCCAGCTGGAACAGCTGCTGGCGGAGGAGCACAGTCTGCTCCTGAACTTGGAGTCGCTGGAGTTCCAGCTGTATGCCTTTGATTTTGATCTCTGGGTCCTGGAACAGACAAAATAAAAAACATATTTCTCCATAGAAACAACTTTCGTTTACGTTTCCGTTCTTTTCTTCCACAGATAAAAAAGGAAAATTTATTTTGCAGAAGACTAACTGTTTTAAATAAAAAAATATGTAAAATCAATATTTTAAACACAGTAACATATTATACACAAACTAGCTGTGCCCGCGACTTCGTTCGCGTAGACTACAGGGTTTTTTCCCGCTAACTCCTGTTCCCGTGGGAATTTTGCAATATCCTGTTGCAACTAAGCTTTAAATTTACTATGGTACCTGCATGCCAAATTTCAAGCGTCTAACTTAAGCGGTTTAGATTTTTCATTCAAAAAGATTTTTTTTCCCGATTTCCCGTGGGAATTTCGGGAATTCCTTTCTTAGTGCACCTCTACGATACCGAAGCTACGTCCCTTCCAAATTTCAAGTGCGTACGTTGAGCAGTTTAGGCTGTGCGTTGATATGTCAGTCAGTAAGTTTCTCCTTTTATATATTTAGATAAGCACTCACCGTATTGTCATCAAGACTAGGCAGGGTTTCTTCCATATCGTCACCGTTGATCAACTCTTCATTGATCCTGTAACATAACAAATTGCTGGAAGTTAAATACACGTAAATCCTACAAATATTATAAACATAAAGGTTTGGACGTCGAGATGTTTGATACTCTTGCAAAAACTGAATGGATTTTAATGAATTTTGGTATTCAGATAGATAAGATAACATAATACCACATGGTATCCTTTTTTCAGAGGGCGGCCACAAAGATGGGAAGATGACCTACCACAAGGATGAAGCAGATTAGCGAGAGACAGGACAACATGGAAAATTCTAGAGGAGGCCTATGTCCGAGGAGGACAACCTGAATGAAATAATGCGGGTGTTACCAATTTCTATTAAAATAAGTTATGTTAAATTTAGTAAAATATTAAAGATAAGTAATATGGTTAGTTAGTAAGTGGCATGTAATTTTTCAGAGAATAAAGGCTATTTTTATTTTATTTATTTATTTTATACTTTTTAACCTCAAACTAGCAGCCGACCGCGACTTACTACAAGTGGAATCAGTCTTTTCTAGCAATAATTATTGCCTATAACTAACGGTGAATGTAGCTTTCCAATAGTGAAAGAATTTTTGAAATAGGCAGGGTACTTTTTGAGTTTATTCATTACAAACGTAAAAAAAAAAAAATATTTTTTTTATATTGCACTTCAAGATTGACATTATCCCACCTGATGTTAAGTGGCAATGAGGTCCTAGCTTAAGGGTGAAAAGTACAGCATAATAAATCTATTACTGGACTTGTCACCCTTACCTTGAAGGCTTGACCCCTGCTACTAATGTAGCAGGAGCTATGGAAACCTTACCCCCCCCCCCCCCCCAGGAGCTCTGGAAACCTTACTCACACGCAGGAACACAACAACAAAGAAGTGATTGTTATTTGGCTGCGGTCTTCTGTAAGGTGGAGGTATTTCACCAGTCGGGCTGCTTCAGTTCAAGCGATAAATTGCTATGCCCTACCTCTCTTAAAAAAAATCTTTCCTCTTGATTTATATATCAGTGTACATAACACAAACAAAACAGAATACAAGCTAGTATCTAAAGCCCTGTGATAATACAGTAATACATAAATAAATAAGTAATAAAACAGTATTACAGCCCTCAGTCTTGTTAACTATGAAAAACAATTAACATTAAAAAAACCATTGAAAGTTAATGACAAAAGGAAGAAAAACAAACTTATTAATTTAAAGCTGTTTTTTCAATGGTCAGATAAAATAAAAAAAAATATTAGTTTGCTATTTGAATTAGTAATTTTACAACTTTAATAATAACATTTGAAATAAGATGTATTTTACTTCACACAACTGTTATTTCACAATTTATAGAATGGGTCTTGTTTGATAATGATAATATTATGTTATATCAACATAATTAACACCTAAACAACTAAATTGGTGAAAGTCAATAGCTTTTATTGTGTGTCCTCAATGCCAGAAGCACTCACCCTTCTTAGGGTGGTTTAATTCATTCTGGAACCTTGGTGAATATGAAGATAATCACTAGTCATGTAGGAAAAATGGAAATCTTCCTTCATAAACATGCACTATGTTTCAGATAAAAACAAAAATCAGCTTACACAAACAAAAATGATCAAATTATAATAATCCAAACTAAGTAAATTAATTAAGCCTGCATGTTTATTGCACCAAATAGTGACAAAGATAAAGGGTAAATTGTTCTGTGTTTATAAAAATCTACCCTCCATTTTTAAGAACAAATTTAGTTTCAGAAATTCCACGGTTATTACTTTTTAGCAAAAACAAAACACTTTTTATCCACTAACGAATGAATGTAAGAATCGTTGTTATCTCAATATAACAATATCATTATTGTTTCAAGACGTTTCAGATATAAATTGAGTTCGGTAGGTTAGGTTAAACTTTTGTAATTACACACCGTTTAATAGACATTGTAATAACACTTTTCTTTGTTTGAAATACACAGAAATTGCTTTATAGAACAAAACCGAATATACAAATGCATTAATGTAACCTTTAAATTTGAAACGAAGTCGTATTCCAGTTTGATAACTTACTCAGTACTTTGAATTGAAGAGAAATACTTATTCATAATAAGTTTATCCCCAGCGTCAGTTTGCATTTCAAGATAATAACAATGAATCCTCTTCGTTTTAATTAACTAAGTACAAATGCTACTTTTAACTGAAAATAACTAATAATTGTGTACACGAAATCCACATTACACTACCACCATTTTAATTTCGGAGAAAACGCAAACTTAGCGGAAATCAAACTGGCAAACCAGAAAACACTCTTGAGTAAACAAAACTGTGATTGGCTAAACGAATGACATAACGTCTTTGTTCACCTGTGATTGGTTGGTTGTTTTTTTTCCTGTCTTGATAACGCAACGAAGACATGTAATAAACAGCCTACAAATTATGCAAATGTTAGTTTGCGAATTATCATTAAAACATTTCTATTTACCTGGAACTCTTTTTGCTGCTAATACTCGCGTTATCTTCTCTAAAACTTTGGTTTGTAGGCCCATTTGTATGATTTCGGTCAAAACTTTCCCTTGAATAGTTGTTTTCTTTCTTAGTAGCCTTCTACAATTAAAAATAAAGATACTACATTAACCTAGTCTAAGTACAGTCAAGTAAGAAAAAATATCGTAGTCTTGTCATCGTAATTAACAATATTACCAAAAAATAATAAAAGGCGTTTTTTTTTTCCTAACAAAACTTCAATTCCTATGTATCATAAAATTTAAATGGAATTTTTACCTTACGAGCTATTGAAATGTGAAGTTTCATAGGCTCAGTATTATTTAGCTTGGTCATTGCCAATTTCGCTTCCCTGAAATACAAATATTAGTTAATAACAAACAAGGTTCAAGACCATAATAATCGTCAATAAAATTAATAATTTCAGCTTGGTGGGAGAATAGGATTTGAATTTGAAATTAAAAATGTATTTGAAATAAAAACTGTCACATACAGTACACAAAAATCAAACTGTCAGAAGTAAATAGCTCAAAAAAACTTACTCAATAGTAGATTTAATTTACATAAATCAGAATAAAACATAAATTAAATCAGCATGAAATTATATCATGATAATTGAAAAAAAAAACATGTTTCATTACTACAGAAAACATTTACCATGATAATATATATTATTTCAAATTGCACTTCAAGATTGACCTCATCCCACCTGATGTGAAGTGGTAATGAGGTCCTAGCTTAATTAAGAGCGACAAGTACAGCATAAATTTATTACTGGACTTGTCACCCTTACCTTGAAGGCTTGACCCCTGCTACTTATGTAGTACCCCCAAGAGCTCTGGAAACCTTACTCACACGCAGGAACACAACAACACAGAAGTGATTGTTATTTGGCTGAGGTCTTCTGTAAGGTAGAGGTATTTTACCAGTCAGGCTGCTCCAGTTTGAGCGATAAATCGCTAAATACCTTTCTTAAAATCTTATATTAAATCCTGCTACTATAAATATGCATCATCTGGACAGTCTTTGTAGCTTTCCCTACAGTTGTAAATTTAGTAGTAACTTACCCCGGGGTCTCATATTTGACTAAAGCATATTTCTTAGTCGGATCTTTGCTAATGTGCACCTGCACAAGTGTTCCGTACTTTGCAAAGGCCGTCCTTAGCCCTTCTTCGCTAAGTCCTTTTGGTATATTGAGTATGTAAAGGCGGGAGTGGTCATATTGGATTCCCCCACTGAAGGAGAAATAGGTAGCTTTAATTTGTTAAGATAGAACAATTATAGCAAGCAAAATTTCGTTTATTTTTTAAATTTAAATTAAAAACTTAAAAAATAATATTTTAATTTCCATGAAATCAGGGGAGGCAGCAAAAGAGATTTGCTTAGTTGAGAAATGTAGTGTCATCGCGGCTTTTCTTAGAATTGACTTAGCATGGGTTCCTTGATGAGAGATTTTATTGTAAATGTGTTAAAAAAAGGTACAAATAGAAGAGAGAATTTTCTATAAATAAAAATTGTAAGTGTAAGTGTCCAAACTTTATTATTTTATACAACTTAAGGATTAATTCAAACGATATCTCACTCAATCATCCAGTAAATATGAGTTAAAACCTTATAATTTTAATGAAACTTAAGTCTGATTATACCATTAGAGTTTGCAAACTAGGCCCTTTCTAGATGGACTCTAGGTCCGGTGCCTTTTTAGGCATTTTCCTGTCATTCCTCACAGGCCTGATGACCAGGAACGTTAGAACTAAAACTACACCAGGGAAACCCAAACTTGTGGAATATGCTAGGTATATTATATATGTCATATTATAATAAAAACATTGTCATCAGTGCATTACTGTATTTTTGTGTATTATTAGTAGATAGACCTTATTAAATCTTACCAATCGTCATCATACTGGTAGTTGTTATAATCCTCTTTCATTGTATCCCAATTGTTCTTGCCCCGAGCCGTCATTATTCTGCAAATCAGACTTTATGTACAAGACTTAAAAGCCGGACATTTCCTATCTGAAACGTGTGAGCATTTTTTGAAGCTTTTTTTTATTGGTGTGAAACAATAAATGGTTACATAACTATCAGATAACACTTTATTTACAATGGAATTAAATTGTATCGTAATTGTTATTGTGGGTGATAATAAATCAGTGGAGAAAATAAGTAGGTAAAATGGAAATCACTTGCGATAGATACTAACATAGTAAGTAAGTTTTACTAACAAGATGTGGGCCTAGTTGTCTGTAATTTAAATAAATAAATAAAAATTAATTAATATTTTCAATTATTATGCTTCCAAGATTTTGTATGTCCTTAAGAAATATGTCTCAAATTTTTCATGAGTCTACGTTTTTAAATGTAAGGCAGTATTTACACTGAACTAGAACAACACATTTTTTTTTTAATAAAAAGCCTGTAAAAACCTCAGTTATTACATCAATCATAATTTGGTAGTATGTTTAACACTCTTGCAGTGGATTTCACTTGCTTGTTTCACATAGCAATATTTAATTATTAAATACATAACAGAAAACAAAAATAAATAACATTCCAAAACTCTAACTTATCAACAAAATTTTGACGAGTCCAAAAACATAAACCAAATCAAATAGTTTTCACCAACTCGAATGCAGAGTAACCGCAATTTAATAAAAATAACATTTCTATTGAAAGAGTCCTTGAATAAAAAAAACAAGTCCTTTAGCATGGTCCGGTTTTTGAAAACATCCGTCGATCACAACCATGAGGCAATTGTCAAATATTAGCCGATAACAATTTAAGATATTATTAAATTATAGCTAGATACTGCTTCTGTAAACATAAGTTTCATAGGAACTAATAAACACTTACCAAAAATATGTTATTTATAGCGAAAAACAATAAAACACCGGCAGAAACAAAGAAACAAAATTCACGTTTCGGCTGATCGTCAAAAAAACTTTTTAAGACTGAAGCAAAAGAATATGATAACAGATGACATAATCTGAACTTTTCGCCAATATATTTTAACGTTTTGCTAATATTCATTTCTGTGAAACCTAACATTAGTCATTTATTACCTATATTTGTTTTCAATTAGTTCAGATAATTTTATCTGATACATTTTAATTCTAAAGTTTTTTTTAATAATACTGGAGAGCGTGAATAGGAGCGAGGTTGAATTTGACAGTGACAGTTACAAATCTAACCTATCGTGTTTGTGATAAGAATTCTCCAAGATTTTATGAAAAATCCCATAAAAACAAGTTTTCAAATATGAAGAATGGACGATAATGCGAAGAACGCATCTTCCTATCATTTGGATCAAGAAATACTTGATGGTATGTAGCTGCATTGCAATTTTCAAACTTTGAAATTTGAGTCTTCAGTTCTGGGAAGCGATGCAACAGGTATTTTGTAATATGACGTAGATTTATTTCTTACGTTTGTGAAGTAATGGTTCGATTATTATGTTTACGCGGTTGGAAAATAGAAAATTGTAGACAATAAACTTTACTAGTCTACGACTATATTGTTAAATAAGATCCCTTTTTGTAATGTTTTGAAACACAGGACTTGAGTTTCATGTTTATTCTTAACTATAAAACCCCTTTGCCTGCGGGAGGTAGAGTTTGAACTTTGAAATATTATTTGCAGAAATAAGTTATTGAGCTAATAAACATTCTATGTTGTGTTTTTTTCCCTGTATGATGATCTTATTTTATAATTAGAGAGTAGTGGATATCATCAACCATTGTTTACGCAATGTACCTAACAATACTCTAATAACATAATTCATTGAAGTACATTAGTCATCTATTTGGTACAAGAAGAGTTTTGATTCAATTACAAATGAAAATTTACAGATTTTCAAAATGTTTACTTAAAATTTACTTACTGCAAGTAAAAAGCAGTTTATTAACCCTGATTACAGATAATAAAATAGTTGAAAACATAAATTAAGTTTGTTACTAGGAATGTTATGTAAAATTGGTTGCATGTTTAAATGAATAAAGTATTTCTAAAGGTGTTTGTGGTTTGTAGCTGCTTGATCCGGTTAATAATCATATTACACTGATATATCAGAGAATGTAACTTATGCTAAATTGTAATTATTTTTTTTAATATTGGACAACATCACATACATTGCTCTGATTATATGGTAAGTTGCTAAAGCACTTGTTCAGGAAAAGCATTCAAACTTTCAAAAAATTTGATATTTAAAAATTTAGACAAAATAGGTATATGGTATTAACTACAAAGTAAACTACAACTTCTTTTGAATTAATAATTATTGCTTAAAATTGATAAAAAGATATTATGATATAGTTATTACATTATTTAACTTACAAATTTAACATACGTGACAGTCTTGCACCAGAGATGCGATATAGTATCTTAACCCTCGATCACTCGCGCGTTTTTTAGCCTCGTGAGCACTCGCAGGGTGCTGTGGCCACCCCATATACTCAAAGTACATTTATATATATATAATAGCAGTTAATGGACGTATGTAAATAAACAAACCTACATTTTATAATCAACTTGTTTACTGTTCTACGAAACATTATAATAATCAGCCTTTTTAGTCTCAGTATTATATTGAGATCTTTACTCAAAGAACCAAAAAACTTACATAAACTTTGTCATTAAAAAACATTAAAAAAATATTAATTAAATAAAAAAATTTCGTAACAAGAACTGCAAATTAATTTCATGTGTTTTTGACACATAGTTTGTTTGCAAAAATTGCAGTGACTCAATGTTTTAGTGTCTTTAGAGCGTGGATAAACTATACAGCGCTGCTTTTTTGTTGGTGACATGCCTTCGGTGCTTTATCCAGGAACATTCAACATCCTCTTGAGTGCTTTCGGAAATAAATTGCTGATCAAGTAACCTCTGCAAAAGAATAACACGAGCGCTCGCGGGGTGTCGTGACCACCTCACGCAAGCTTTGACATGTCCTCACGCTGCGACCCCTTACACCACATTGTCTCTACCGCCTCGTGTCGACGTGTTTGAAGGTCACTTGATGGTACTGACGAGAGCGGATGCGTAACTAGTGAAATTATTATTCATTTTTACGTTTAAAAATGCGTGGGGTGCCGGTAGCACCCCGCGCGAGTGATGGGGGGTAAATACATATTAAAACTAAGGTAATGCTTAAAAATCTTAAAAATAAACATTTACTGTCAAATTTGTAATTGTCTCACAACATGACAAATACTCTTGTTGCATTCAATGACACACTTATGGTGCTAATTACATATTCTTAAATCCAGAATAGTTTAGAGTTAACTGGCAGAGAATGCTCTTAGCATTAAGCCCTGTTGTATATGAGGATGTGAGCAATCACATCTTAAATGTGATCAATAAAGATAATACAAATGCATAGGCATTTCAAACCTAAACACATATTATAGATAAGTAAACTAGTATTTAAGATGTCAATCAGTTATTTAAGATGGTGCTTTCACAGCAGACATTGTTTCGTTAACATCAACCCTCCACCTCCTATGGTTCAGTATGTTTTTGTACAATAAATTATTGTAATCAGTGAAGTTCTGCAATGCCTTAAGCCTGTGACAGATCAAGCTAGATCTCAAACTCAAACTCAAACTCAAATATTTCTTTATTCAAGTAGGTTACATATAACACTTTTGAATCGTCATTGAATACAATGCAAAGTGATTCTACTTCCAGTTCGGAACCTATATCTACCGAGAAGACACCGGTAAGAAACTCAGCAGATCATTTACAGTATCAGTATCTAACTTATTGCTATGTGTAGCTCACTTTGGACCAAGTCATATAGTTTTGGTTTTGATGAGTGATGAAACAAATAAGTACTCAAGTAAGTTTTTACTTTCGAGAGGTAAGCTGGAGCAGACCAGTCCCCAAAGGTGGCACCTGTTCACAAGCATGACGTATGTGCCAGCCATCGCTTCACTCAACCATATTGTAGGGAATGTAACGACCCGCCACATAGCGCCACCACCCCAGTGACATTTTAGTGAGCATGACTACTCCATCTCCCCATAATTTTAAAGTATTTATTATCTAAATTAAATTCATCAAACAACTATAGGACCTGGTGCACGAAGTAGTAACCTACATTTTGATTTAGATTTAAAAAAAAAAAGAAATAAATCTATTATACCTAGTTCATAATTATACATAATTCACAAATATACATTTTATGTCCATAATAGATATTTTTAACAATATCAATGTCATTATGTAGAATAAAAGATTGCATTATCATGATGTCTTGATGATGATGATGCCATGATCTTTGGCATCCATGGAATGGTTAAGCTATAAAGTAATGAATATCTGTGTTTTGACGACCTCGGTGGCGCAGTGGCTAAGGTAGGCGCCTAAAGAGCGAAAGGGCCCGGTTTCGATTCACAGTCAGGTCAATTTAGAAAACAAACTTTTCTAAATTAACTTGGGTCTGGGTGTGCTGGGATGACGCCCCCAGTTGGTATCCGCCGTCTGGTACTCATAGTACATGGGAAAACCTTAGTTTGAGACCAGGCGATTGGTGTGGTTGTCTGACGCATTTATTTATTTAGTTTTATTTTATTTATCATGAAAATATGTCTAGTTTTGATCAACATCAGCAAAATTACCTAGACTTTATTAAAGAAGTAAATTTTTTTATCCTACTGTAACACGCCATACAATAACTTGACAGCCGCACGCCCGCACTAGCGATTAGTTTCACAAGTTGTCAAGAGATGGCGCTGGGAGTAATTTACATCGCGGTATCATTGTGATTTTCCCGATCAATAAGGTCTCGCCATACTATGATAATGTAAGAATTCTAACTCCTTACGCTACCGGGTTGCTTCTAATAGTTAGGACAACCACGGACGTTTAGAGAAGGAATACGGTCGATATCTACCTTTTTGTATACCTGGCTACCGGCTAAGCGCTTTTACGAGCAAGTAAGACGCTCTGCACGGACCACCCCCTTCTGTTGTTAGAAGGATTGTATACATATTATACAACTTGCTACACTTGCTACGCTGTTGTTTCCATCAATCACCTTCGAAGCCTTCAACCTGTGGCTACCGTACTACAAACTGGCGCCCAACGTGGGGCTACCGTAATACAAACTGGCGCCCAACGTGGGGCTACCGTAATACAAATTGGCGACTAACGGGGCCGAAGAGAAAGCGGACCTTAGTACGTAGTTACAAGCTCAGGAAGGAAGACGACACAGATGCGAGTGACTACGCCATCGGAGCAGCTTTAGTACAGGGGAAGGGAGAAGAGGAGCACCCAGTTGAATATGCCAGCCGTCTCTTAACTACAGCGGAGACAATCATCGAGATTGGCCAGGCCTGCTGCCAGGCATAAGATTTGCGATGAACACGGCTCGATGCAGTTCAACGAATGTTACCCCACCTTTCCTCACATTCGGAAGAGAAGTGAAGACACTGGATGATAGTTGGCATGACTTCCGACAAAAAGTGATGTCAGGAAACTTCGTCACTGGAACTATCCCAAAGAGAGGACGGGGCCGTCCTAAAAAGAATCTCTTCTGTCTCTTCGTCGGGACGCCTAACAGAGACAGAGGGGGAGACTGTAACACGCCATACAATAACTTGACAGCCGCACGCCCGCACTAGCGATTAGTTTCACAAGTTGTCAAGAGATGGCGCTGGGAGTAATTTACATCGCGGTATCATTGTGATTTTCCCGATCAATAAGGTCTCGCCATACTATGATAATGTAAGAATTCTAACTCCTTACGCTACCGGGTTGCTTCTAATAGTTAGGACAACCACGGACGTTTAGAGAAGGAATACGGTCGATATCTACCTTTTTGTATACCTGGCTACCGGCTAAGCGCTTTTACGAGCAAGTAAGACGCTCTGCACGGACCACCCCCTTCTGTTGTTAGAAGGATTGTATACATATTATACAACTTGCTACACTTGCTACGCTGTTGTTTCCATCAATCACCTTCGAAGCCTTCAACCTGTGGCTACCGTACTACACTACTAATATATCTATTTATTTATTTATCATTTGCATAAAATATTAAATATTGGACAACACCACATACATTGCTCTGATTCTGTGGTAAGCAGTTTAAGCACTTGTGTTACAGAAATCAGAAACAACGACGGTACCACAACAACCTATAACCCATGGTACATTACATGATCTTATCTTATGAGAGAACAAGCATGTTTTATCGATAGTCAATATGCAAACATTTCATCGTCATGCAGTATATTATTATTAATTATTACGCATTAATTACAATAAATATTATTAAAATTACGAAATCACATGTACATTCGATATTATACAGATTAAAAAAAATAAAGTAGGATGTCATATAAATAATATACAGGTACAATTAAGTATAATTATATGTTAAAGGTGAAATTATCCACAACTCAATTAGGTATCAATTTTTAAAATTACACGTCAGACATTGATAGAGTAATTCTCTTGAGGTGACCAGCCAGTATAAACTAAAGTTTCTGTTCTTTGTAACTGATGGATAGTAGTTCAGCTTTATTAGTTGTTTAGACCTCAGTCCCTTGTCACGTTAAACCTTTTGTGTAACAAAGTGTGTAAGTTAGATATTTAACTTAATGTGACAAGGTACTCAATGAATGTGTGTAATGTTTTTTTGTATTTATATTTATTTATTTTTATTTATTTATTCAGAATGGTCGACCAGTTTTTATAATGTTACATAATTTAGTTATAACATGCTATAAAACTAACTTAAGAGTTAAATATAAAAACCAATTACTGGTTAACACCACATGACAAAAAGGGACAAAAATAAATACTACTTATACACTGATTAACTTAATCTAGGATGTAGGTAGGTACCACAAATATAGGTTCCTATTTGGCCGGATAAAATGCTCGTTTGATACTCCAAAAGGTGTCGTTGAAAATATCTATTTTACTACTATTTTTATTATATACAACTATCCTTACAAGTAACTTAACCTAATTTGATAGCTGAGCAATCTTACGTTGATAAGTATGTAGTTCTAAACATATTCGGCAGAGGGCACTTACCGGAGGCTAACCGGTTAATTCAGCAGAAAAATTCATCGTCTACGATAACTTACGGTTAGCTCAGCTGGTAAGAGCAGAACGTGGGTCGTGGGTTCGAGTCCCGCACCGCAAAGGGAGATGAAATTTTTCTGTTTGTTTAAAATGTTTTTTATTTTTCCTGAAAAGTAGCGTTTTTGTTTTTAACATTTTATAGCTGTGCCAGCGACTTCGTTCGCGTGGACTACATCCTTTCATGGTCGGTTTTACCCCTTCCTCCCCTTATATTCGAAACAAAAAGTAGTCTATGTTTTAATCCAAGTTTCGAGCTATATTTGTGCCAAATTTCATATCGCTAACTTCAAAAATATATTTTTTTCCATATAAACTTTCAAAGGTGGTACTGCCCCCATCCCCCCCTTATTTTCTAATAAAAAGTAGCCTATGTCTGTTCTTGAGATTCAACGTATACCAAATTTCATCAAAATCCGTTTAGGCGTGAAAGAGTAATAGACGGACAGACAGACAGACAGAGTTACTTTCGCATTTATAATATTAGTAGGGATTCTCAGGGGATGGCGGTAACAGTGTTATATAGTCCAAATTGTCTGATGTGATTTTGTACTGTACTTACGCATGAAATTGTACTCAAAAGTAAAATCAGTTTTAATTAATCGAGTGTTAAATTGTAATACCATAGCATTTGGAAGAGCAGCACGCGCGATACGTGAAGGTCGGTCGTGTGTTCGCAACCGTAAGGGAGATTATATTTTACCTGATGTCTGATATGTTCTTATCAAAATTTTAAAAATGTTTCTTTTTTATTTATTTTAGCGCGAGGCATCAACATGACGGTTGAGGAGGTGGCTGGGTTGCCCACCATCAAGTACTCGATGCGAGTCCAAGCGCTCCATCTCAGCGATGAGAACCTGGCCTTCCTCAAGGGGCTCCGGAGACGAATTAAGAATCGGGTCAGTGTTTAAATTATATGCTTCAAAGATTTTTGACGGTCACCGTGGCGGAGAGGCTATCAGACAGGAGTTTGGGTTCGCGCCATCTTTAAGGTCCCGGGATCTTTAATGTGGGAAACGAACTTTTCCAACAGGCCATTCATGCGCCACGCAGTGTTGCCAACTCGATGTGTCAAAAAGTCGTTAAAATACGCTTGAAAAGTCGCTAGATGTCGCTAGCTATGGACAAAGACCAAAAGTCGCTAGGAGTCGCTAAATAATAGGGATTTAAACCTCGATTTTTTTGGGCATCGATTCATCAGGTCACTATTCGAATCGTTTTAGATATCGATCTTTTTCGGAAAGAATCTCCATCCGTACTATGGTAGCGTTCAGAAATTCTTTAAATAATTAAGAGATTTAAATAATAAAAGATAAGAGTTGTCAGAAGGACATCTGATTTCAGAACGAGTTCCGAATTTAAATAATATCATTGACGTAGAATACTGATAATATAAATTTCTGGACCAAGATATTGCCTTATTTTTATGAAGATAATTAAAGACTAAAGTAAGTATTTATTTACAGTCCAAAAGTCGTTAGAATAGTAGCTAGATTTGTTTTCCCGCTAGACGAATAATTTAAGCCGCTGTGGTAAACGAAATGTCGCTAGATCTAGCGACAAAGTCGCTAAATTGGCAACACTGACGCCACGCGACTAAATTTTTTTTTTTTTGAATGGACTCTTTCCCGCGTTTAGAAACAACGCAGTGATTCCGCCAATGTCAAGTGTTTAGAGAGACACGTCAACAAAAGAGACTGCGCGGTGATATGAGATATTTCTTACTAACTTGAGGTCTTCGTTACCTAAAACAAACACAAACAACACATTGAGACAGCACAACATTAAAGGTGAGGGGAAAGGAAAAATTATAGACTAATATCATACATTACAATATAGTTACATAAATATTTTATATATTTAGAAGAAGATAGGGTTAGAATATAGTTAAGATTGAAAGGGCGGGGAATTTCTGAAGGAAAGATGTCGTATAGAGATGAAGGGTATTTTTTACAGTCAAAAAATATGTGGTCTGGGACTAAATTTTATCGCGCTCTTAACAAACGTCAAAATCGATTGAAGTCAGCGCGTCAGCTGCTGATTGGCTGAAAATACGAGTGCGGTGTGCTATTAGCCAATCAGCAGTATCGAAACTTTTGTCGTCTCATGCGATAAATTTGACGTATTGCGCATGCTAGGCCCACATATTGTCTCGGGTCTGGGTGTTGTGGTGCCGTCGTTGTTACTGATTTCTGTAACAAAAGTGCTTAAGTTATTTACCACAGAATCAGAGCAATGTATGTGATGTTGTCCAATGTTTTAAATTATATTTTGTTAGAATTATATGTTCTGCAAAGACGTAGTACATTATTTTGTTCTAATCAATAAGTAGTTATCGCAGCGCGCGCGAAGTAAGAAAGTGCTACCAGTAACTACTCTTACCTATATCCATACTAATATTATAAATGCGAAAGTAACTCTGTCTGTCTGTCTGTCCGTCTGTTACTCTTTCACGCCTAAACGGCTGAACGGATTTTGATGAAATTTGGTATAGGTATACGTTGAATCTCAAGAACGGACATAGCATACTTTTTATTAGAAAATAAGGGGTGGATGGGGGATAATACCACCTTTGAAAGTTTATATGGAAAAATGTTTATTTTTGAAGTTAGAGATATGAAATTTGGCACAAATATAGCTCGAAACTTGGATTAAAATATAGACTACTTTTTGTTTCGAATATTAGGGGAGAAAGGGGTAAAACCGATCATGAAAGGATGTAGTCCGCGCGAACGAAGTCGCGGGCACAGCTAGTGTGAACTATAAGAATGTCGGTTAGTTACCGCAGCTCGAAACGGGAGCTCTGTGGTTGCAACGTGATACGTCGCTCGCTCTACTAAAATCAACAACGCGGCTCGCACTAACGTGATAATAATATATCTTTTAGTTGTCACTCGATTGCAGTTTTACATTAAAATGCCGAACTAAGGGCTTGATTTGTTTTAACGAGCAATCTGAATATGCGTGCAGAAGAAAGAAAGAAATAAAAGTGGAAGGAATGTACTTTACTAAAAATGGAAGTACTTCCACCGAGCTAGGTGTTATCTGCTCGGAGACCAAGGTCCGACTACCAATCTTGGTTCGTTGAATTAGTTAGTGGCGACGATAACTCTGACATCGCGATGTAGGATCGATGTATTGATCGGCTAATCGTGCATTACGTATGGAGCGTTGTTTACTACGCCAATTGGCTACTTTCCACTAAGAACAAATCGGAAGGATAATAGTTTCTAATGATAAATTGAGATATTTAGATAAGGAAATACGAATTTCAAGAACATAAATATCAAAGATTATAAATATTTTTAGAAAAGAAAATCCAATAACATAGGCATTAAGTCACGTGACTGAAAACGCCGAGCAGAAAGTCACAACGTCACAGCAGCCGATATGTCATATATTAGGGGTCCAATCTGTACCACAGATTAATAATGAACGTTTTATGGATGTTTTCGATTTGAAAAATCGGAACGCGAAGTCGATTTTTTTTAAACATCGTCTAAAAAATCGATATTTTTGAGTATTGATTATTATTCATAATTTTATATTTCCATCGAGACGCTCAGTTCGCAACGGGCCGTGCAGCAGAAATCGTAATTTTTAATTTCGTCCACCATCACCACCATACTTAAACTGCAATTAGTGATGAAATACTTAAATTTATGAGGATTAATAGCATGAAAATAAATGCGGTTTAATGTGGTCCAAAAAAATTCAAGATTTTTTAATAACAAAATGGTTGTTGTGCCTCACTCGACTTATGTAGATAGGTATAGTGTGTCGCGAACTTTTTGTAAATAGTTATAAGATCTACAATTAATTTGAACATTTTATGATTCTAGCTTTAATAGTTTAGGCAGCGTACGCAAAATAAGTAACCTTTCTGGTTGAATTTAAACCTTGTGTCCGAAAAACCCAAATATTTTACGGAACCCTATTTCTTTTCAAAATGAGTTTCGGATATTATCGATTATTTGTGTGTACTATTTAGGTTATTGACTAGCATATACTCATAAAAAGATAAAGTATTATTGAATGATCAGATATTAATAGTAACGTTTAGCGTATGTAACGTCAAATTTGTCGCATGAGATGACAAAAAATCCATATTGTTGAATGTTTCGTATGATATTATATTTAACGCATAATTCGTAATTTACGCTCGTAATTTCAAGTTTTCAGCCAATCGACAGGACGCTCTGAATATTAACGATTTTTAATACATCAAAAAATAATTGTCAAATAAAATTAAGAATATCGAGAAAAAACATCATAAGGCATCCATCGAACAAACTCGATATGACAATCTATGATCAATGACAGCTCTAATCTTGCTAGGGTACATTGACGTCATTTTAGGCGCCATGACAGCTTAGAGCGTTTTGTGGGAAATTTAAAGAGATTTTTTAAAATGAAAAATACATGTAGTAAATATATATTTTTTTGTGAAATATACTTTTTATGCGATGAAATTAGTATCAAGGTTTACAATTAACAAGATTTCAAAATTTTGTCAAGTAGCCAATTCTGCTGTATTTGTGTCGATTTGTAGGTAAGGTCGGTACAAATGAAATAATTAAAAAAAGAAAGAAATATATTTTTTGTCGAACCAAAATGTATAAGCAAGATAACATACTCCGTAAAATCTGTTATGCATCGTACTCCTAACCATTGAGGAGTTGCCCTCCCATCATCAGCTCAGACACATAAAAAATACGATCAGGCGTTTTTAAATGCTGCAAAACTATATACGTTATGCAACGTACGGAAGAACCGCTTTTAAACAAATTAAGAAACCGTTTGACTTCCAGATGGCCTCTCAAAACAGCAGGCGACGGAGTATGGAGCACCTGAAGCGCTTGACGCGCGAGCTCCGAGCCGTTCGCGCGTGCAGGGACGACGCGCTCTCGGAGAGAAAGGCGCTGCTGGTGCGGCGCGGCGAGCTGCGGGACAGCTGCCAGCGGCTGAGGCACCACGTGCTGCAGGTGAGGTGGCCAGGGAACAGCTGGAGCCGTCCAGCTTGTAGGGACGACGCGCTCTCGGAGAGAAAGGCGCTGCTGGTGCGGCGCGGCGAGCTGCGGGACAGCTGCCAGCGGCTGAGGCACCACGTGCTGCAGGTGAGGTGGCCAGGGAACAGCTGGAGCCGTCCAGCTTGTAGGGACGACGCGCTCTCGGAGAGAAAGGCGCTGCTGGTGCGGCGCGGCGAGCTGCGGGACAGCTGCCAGCGGCTGAGGCACCACGTGCTGCAGGTGAGGTGGCCAGGGAACAGCTGGAGCCGTCCAGCTTGTAGGGACGACGCGCTCTCGGAGAGAAAGGCGCGGCGAGCTGCGGGACAGCTGCCAGTGGCTGAGGCACCACGTGCTGCAGGTGAGGTGGCCAGGGGACAGCTGGAGCCGTCCAGCTCGTTGGGACGACGCGCTCTCGGAGAGAAAGGCGCTGCTGGTGCGGCGCGGCGAGCTGCGGGACAGCTGCCAGCGGCTGAGGCACCACGTGCTGCAGGTGAGGTGGCCAGGGAACAGCTGGAGCCGTCCAGCTCGTAGGGACGACGCGCTCTCGGAGAGAAAGGCGCTGCTGGTGCGGCGCGGCGAGCTGCGGGACAGCTGCCAGCGGCTGAGGCACCACATGCTGCAGGTGAGGTGGCCAGGGAACAGCTGGAGCCGTCCAGCTCGTAGGGACGACGCGCTCTCGGAGAGAAAGGCGCGGCGAGCTGCGGGACAGCTGCCAGCGGCTGAGGCACCACGTGCTGCAGGTGAGGTGGCCAGGGGACAGCTGGAGCCGTCCAGCTTGTAGGGACGACGCGCTCTCGGAGAGAAAGGCGCTGCTGGTGCGGCGCGGCGAGCTGCGGGACAGCTGCCAGCGGCTGAGGCACCACGTGCTGCAGGTGAGGTGGCCAGGGAACAGCTGGAGCCGTCCAGCTTGTAGGGACGACGCGCTCTCGGAGAGAAAGGCGCTGCTGGTGCGGCGCGGCGAGCTGTGGGACAGCTGCCAGCGGCTGAGGCACCACGTGCTGCAGGTGAGGTGGCCAGGGGACAGCTGGAGCCGTCCAGCTCGTAGGGACGACGCGCTCTCGGAGAGAAAGGCGCTGCTGGTGCGGCGCGGCGAGCTGCGGGACAGCTGCCAGCGGCTGAGGCACCACGTGCTGCAGGTGAGGTGGCCAGGGAACAGCTGGAGCCGTCCAGCTCGTAGGGACGACGCGCTCTCGGAGAGAAAGGCGCTGCTGGTGCGGCGCGGCGAGCTGCGGGACAGCTGCCAGCGGCTGAGGCACCACGTGCTGCAGGTGAGGTGGCCAGGGAACAGCTGGAGCCGTCCAGCTTGTAGGGACGACGCGCTCTCGGAGAGAAAGGCGCTGCTGGTGCGGCGCGGCGAGCTGCGGGACAGCTGCCAGCGGCTGAGGCACCACGTGCTGCAGGTGAGGTGGCCAGGGAACAGCTGGAGCCGTCCAGCTTGTAGGGACGACGCGCTCTCGGAGAGAAAGGCGCTGCTGGTGCGGCGCGGCGAGCTGCGGGACAGCTGCCAGCGGCTGAGGCACCGCGTGCTGCAGGTGAGGTGGCCAGGGAACAGCTGGAGCCGTCCAGCTTGTAGGGACGACGCGCTCTCGGAGAGAAAGGCGCGGCGAGCTGCGGGACAGCTGCCAGCGGCTGAGGCACCACGTGCTGCAGGTGAGGTGGCCAGGGGACAGCTGGAGCCGTCCAGCTCGTTGGGACGACGCGCTCTCGGAGAGAAAGGCGCTGCTGGTGCGGCGCGGCGAGCTGCGGGACAGCTGCCAGCGGCTGAGGCACCACGTGCTGCAGGTGAGGTGGCCAGGGAACAGCTGGAGCCGTCCAGCTCGTAGGGACGACGCGCTCTCGGAGAGAAAGGCGCTGCTGGTGCGGCGCGGCGAGCTGCGGGACAGCTGCCAGCGGCTGAGGCACCACATGCTGCAGGTGAGGTGGCCAGGGAACAGCTGGAGCCGTCCAGCTCGTAGGGACGACGCGCTCTCGGAGAGAAAGGCGCGGCGAGCTGCGGGACAGCTGCCAGCGGCTGAGGCACCACGTGCTGCAGGTGAGGTGGCCAGGGGACAGCTGGAGCCGTCCAGCTTGTAGGGACGACGCGCTCTCGGAGAGAAAGGCGCTGCTGGTGCGGCGCGGCGAGCTGCGGGACAGCTGCCAGCGGCTGAGGCACCACGTGCTGCAGGTGAGGTGGCCAGGGAACAGCTGGAGCCGTCCAGCTTGTAGGGACGACGCGCTCTCGGAGAGAAAGGCGCTGCTGGTGCGGCGCGGCGAGCTGCGGGACAGCTGCCAGCGGCTGAGGCACCACGTGCTGCAGGTGAGGTGGCCAGGGGACAGCTGGAGCCGTCCAGCTCGTAGGGACGACGCGCTCTCGGAGAGAAAGGCGCTGCTGGTGCGGCGCGGCGAGCTGCGGGACAGCTGCCAGCGGCTGAGGCACCACGTGCTGCAGGTGAGGTGGCCAGGGAACAGCTGGAGCCGTCCAGCTCGTAGGGACGACGCGCTCTCGGAGAGAAAGGCGCTGCTGGTGCGGCGCGGCGAGCTGCGGGACAGCTGCCAGCGGCTGAGGCACCACGTGCTGCAGGTGAGGTGGCCAGGGAACAGCTGGAGCCGTCCAGCTCGTAGGGACGACGCGCTCCTGGCTTATTACACTGTACAAAACTCACACAAGATGCTTGGTCTTGGTCTTGATCTCCGCAGAATGGGGAGAGTTTAAATAGAGAGGATCAGATAGTATAACTTGTAGAGAGTCCAGAATTGCGGCGCGGTGGAGTGCCCAGTGCCTAGCATTATGATTCGGCCATTATAACCGCGGGTTTAGCATGGTCATGGGTGGCTGGTGGGTTTGTCTTTTCATTTTTTTTTTAAATGGCGTATGATACTGAGCACCCATACGACAAAAAAAATTACAATCTAGTCTGAATAGACGAATAAGTCATTTATATTTAACTTTGACTGCTAATGATAGTTTACTAAGAATGTGTCCATTAACACTTTTCTTATTGTCTCTATTAAGGGGAAGACACTTTGTTCTTGTGTTCTTAATGAGTGGCACACACTTCACTTTCTGTCACTAATTTAATATTGTACTAGCTCAAAAGGTTTTGTCATTTTGAGCCTTTTCATGACGAAAAAAATCATCTGCACCTGGGAAATCTTTATTGGTAAATTGCATGCTACATGGTCTATAATTTATTTCACAAGTGGATACAGGTTTAGTTTGTTGCGGAGTTTCTTCTCAACAAAACCAACCTCGAGACCCTAATAAGAAAGAATTTACTCTAAATCAACTCACAGAAAAAAACCATAACATCCCCACTCATTTCAGATTCTACAAGGCCGGCACGACACTTCAGAAGTACCAGATATATCGGTACCAACGCCAGAATCTCAACCGAAACCAAAAATAAAACAGGAAGTCGCACCTCTAGAAGGCGAGCTAGATGATAAAAATGTCTTCGAATGTAGGATAGACAAACTTGTACAACAGAGCGTGAATCACATATTTAAAACGGAGAAGAAGATATACGCAAAAACAGTATTCCTGTCCGATGATAATGTAATTAAACAGGATATTGATCCAGAGTTAAAGACGAAAAGATCTTCAGGGAAGTGCGAGAGTGATATACAATTCAGTCAGGATGTTAAGTTTCATGATTCTGATGTAGGTTCGGTCGTTATAAAGGGGTACGGTGAGGGCTTGGGGGTGGACGGGCAGGTCTTGAACTTGTCAGTGAAGGAGGGGAGGAGGAAAAATCACGGGAGGAAGCAGTCTGCGCCAAGGAGGATCACGTATGTCGAATACGCTGAGAGTGAGTGGAAATACAATTTTTTTTTATTTATTTACTAGCGGCAAACTTCGTTTCGGCTTAGAGGATTTTCCCGCTTTTCTGTTGAAATTTTGCCAGAATTTTCTTTGCTATAAACCTCACGGAGCCCGAGACCTTACCAACGAATGCAAAACCGTGGAAATCGGTTCGTGCGTTTTGGATTTATAGCGTCAGGAAGGAAAACCCAAATTATTTTTATATAGTAGATACACAAAATAACAATTTATTTAAGTATGTAGTTCTAAACATATTCGGCAGAGGGCACTTACCGAAGGCTAACGGGTTGATACAGCAGAAAAATTTCATCGCCAACAATAACTTGCGGTTAGCTCAAGCTAAGAAGAGCAGCGCGCAATACGTGAAGGTCGTGAGTTCGATTCCCACATCGCAGGGGGAGATTAAATTTTTAATTTTAGAGGATAGGGGTAATACTGACCATGAAAGTATGTCGTCTACGCGAACGAAGTCGCGGGCACAGCTAGTGTATTATAATGTGGTAATTATGTTATTGTTTTATTTATAATAGTGACTTGCCATACCCTTTCAGTTATATAGTTTGTACGGAACGTATGTTCTTTACTAAAAGTGTAAGTACTTCCGCCGAGCTAGGTGTTATCTGCTCGGGGACCAAGGTCCGACTACCAATCTTGGTTTGTTGTATAAACAGTTAGTGGCGACGATAACTCTGACATCGCGATGTAGGATCGATGTATTGATCGGCTAATCGTGCATTACGTATGGAGCGTTGTTTACTACGCCAATTCTGCTGACGCTGTAATTGTGTCGACTTGTACGTAATGTCGTAGGTCGGCACAAGTTATAAAACTAACGATAAAACCCTATATAGCTTTGTTATGTAACTTGGTTATATGTTTTGCAATGAGCTTAAGAGAGGTAAGGCATAGCGATTTATCACTCAAACCGGAGCAGCCCGACTGGTGAAACACTTCCACCTCACAGAAGACCGCAGCCAAATAACAATCACTTCTGTGTTGTTGTGTTCCTGCGTGTGAGTAAGGTTTCCAGAGCTCCTGGGTGGTGCTACATTAGTAGCGGGTCAAGCCTTCAAGGTAAGGACGACACGTCCAGTAATAGCTTTATTATGCTGTACTTGTCGCCCTTAAGCTAGGACCTCATAACCTGCCAACGGTGCTGTGGCAGTCATGGGTCAACCGATATCCCATGGCGCCGTCAATAGGCGATGAGAAGGTGGGGAGGTTTTTTAGTTCGAGTAGTCCTCGCCCCTTCTGGGCGGGGGAGTCCCACACACGTCGCTGTCGTCCCCACGGCAGGCAGCGATATGGTGCGCAAAGGCATTTTCCCTCCCTCAAAAAAAAAAGGACCTCATAACCACTTAACATCAGGTGGGATAAGGTCAATCTTGAAGTGTACTATAAAAAAAAGAGTTACTAAATAAAATAACCTTTCTTTTTCAGTAACCATGGACGATGTTCTGGATCTTAAAGTGAAGAAGGAGCCGAAGTGACGGCACGCTAAAGACAGACAAAATATATACATTTATATGTATGTACAGACCAAAAATTATATCTACATTGTAAGGTGAGGGCTCCGGTAGAAATGGTAGCGAGTGAAATATTTTTGTAGAAATAGCACCGATCGGCTGTTTAGTGGATTGAGTAATCGGGTTCGATTCCCGGGTTGAGTAAAGTTCAAAGATCGGAATTTTAAATAAATGCGGCATACAACCACACTAATCGACTGGTCTCGAACTAAGGTTCCCCCTTGTACGATGAGCACCAGACGATGGATACTAACTGGGGGCGTCATCTCAGCGCACCCAGACCCAACTCAATTAAGAAAAGTTCGTTTTCCAAATTGACCTGACCGGGAATCGAACCCGGGACCTTTCGCGCTTTGGCCACCTACCTTAGCCACTGCGCCACCAAATGCAATAAATATTAGGTTACATCAAATTTCTATATTGTTTCGGGTCTGGGTGTTGTGGTACCGCCATTGTTTCTGATATCTGTAACACAAGTGCTTTAGCTACTTACGATAATCAGAGCAATGCATATGATGTCGTCCGATATTTAATTATGTTACCATTTCTATCTCGGTCTGAAATTCGCCATGTTTGCGTACGCAAAGAAAATTAGTTTGTAAGTCCATTCGAGTAACGTCCATTATTAAAGCACTATAAATATTGTGTCTTGTTGATAAAACATATTCGCGTACTGTTTCATTTGTGATAAATTCGAATTACTGTTTATTATTTGAGAAAGGTAGGGCATAGCGATTTATCGCTCGAACTGGAGCAGCCCGACTGGTGAAATACCTCCACCTTACAGAAGACCGCAGCCAAATAACAATCACTTCTGTGTTGTTGTGTTCCTGCGTGTGAGTAAGGTTTCCAGAGCTCCTGGGGGCAGGGTTGCCAATCTGTGGGGAATTCCCCAAACTGCGGGGAATCTCAAGTTGGTTGGGGATTTATTGGGGAAAATGCGGGGATTTTGACATCATATTCCCATCGGAAAATATTTCGTCATTTTTAACATTTTTTTTAATCATTAAGTATGGCTCAAGTACTTATGATATGACGGCCTCGTAACGAAAAATCAAAATACCGGTAATTGCACATCTCTATGTATGGCACACCCCTATTTTTTCAGTAGTCTATCTTGTCTTGTCTATGATCATGGGATTCCCTTTTTCTTCTTTAATGTTTTGTTTTGTGACTTATAAATGAATGATTGAACATGTAACGCATGCATTGGCTTCGTTCGTTGTTCGTAGTTAATTAGTAGATACAAGTTTAAAAAAGTTGTCTTTGTTTCTGTTGCAAAGTAGCGATTTTACGAGCATTTTATAAAAACTTTTGAGGGGAATTTGTGGGGAATCAGCGGATTTTTTTACCCAAATTTGGGGAATTCGATCAGGATTTTTGGGGATTTGGATGAATTAGCTTTGGCAACCCTGCCTGGGGGTGTTACATTAGTAGCAGGTAATCGATTGATGATAAACAAACAGTTTTTGCATCAGACGAAAATAATGAAAGTAACACAAATGGAACTTGTAACCTTTATGAGTATTCGGTTTTGTATGAGTTAATTAAAACTGTATTTGTACGATTATATCAAGGAAAACATTTGGATTTTATTCCTTATGTGGACGACATAACGCCGACCTCGGATAGTGAAATGATAACTGCCATTAGCTTACTTTTTAGTGATATACAATTTTCTGGATTCATGATAGATAGATAGATACAACACCTTATTGCACAGAAAAATTTACAGAAATTGGTTTTACAGACATAATCATTTCAATTTAGGCGATCTTATTGCTAGAGCAATCTCTTCCTGACATCTTGTCGGTAGAGGAAATAGTAAATATTGATTATAACTATAAAGTTTATTTAAAATGTTGAAAGTACGCTAGTGCGGCGTAAAGGTCTATAAAAATTGATTAAGATGCCAAGGTGTATTCGATTCCGTGGTTTTCAAACACTTCTGCAACGAATGTACCACGGGGCGATAAGTATGTAGTTCTACACATATTCGGCAGAGGGCACTTACCGTAAGCTAACGGGTTGATACAACAGTAAAAATCATCGCTTAAGATAACTTGCGGTTAGCTCAGTTGGAAGAGCAGCACGCGCGATACGTGAAGGTCGCGGGTTCGAGTCCCGCACCGCAAGAGAGATGAAATTTTTCTACTTCTTTAAAATGTTTTTTATTTTTCCTGAAAAGCTGCATTTTTGTAGTTATCATTTTATTTTCTGGGCACGGCGGTAAAAGCGTTATAAAGTCCAAATTGTCTGACGTGATTCTGTACTGTACTTCCGCGTGAAATTCTACTCAAAAGTAAAAGCAGTTTTAATTAAACAAGTGTTCAATGGGGGCTACCGCGCGTGAAAAATTCGCTTGATGACACTACGGGGGCGTGAGGTCCAACTGCTTCGTGATTGGTGATTAACATGTCATGGTGACACATCTGTCAATGTCATGTCAAAAGTAACCAATCGTGTAGCAGTTGGACCTCACACACACGTAGTGACATCTAGCGGATTTTTCACGCGCGGTAGTCCCCATTGTAATTCCATAGCATAGATATAATGATTCAACCTTTACAACACGACACATATATTTCGAATAATAATCTCAATGTTATTGATTATGATATTTGATATTTGAGTTTATTTGGTTTTTATCTGGTTTATATATTTTAATATACTTTATTAGGTATACATCATGTTTAAAAGATATACTTTGTTTTTAAGATGGAGGTGTTTCGAAAATATACGTTTATAATTACATCACATGAATGAATATGAATATTTCTAAAGATATAATAATTGTATGAGTTTTGTAACTTATGCTTTATTCATACTTACTTTTGCTATATACAGTCGATTCGTTCAAATGGTTTGCTTACTTTTATGGCGCCGCGGCGGCTTCTGTCAAAAGAAGCCGACACGTGCCGGTTTAAGTTCAAAGGCGCGCTGTACAGACACAGTGAATAGTGTCGCTTGGTGGTGACTATTCACGTGTTACATTTAACTAAGCTCATTATATAATTGCATTCATAATTTTTTTTCGTGTTTGGGACGATAACGGCATTTTTACCCTAGAAGATGTGTTCGATGTTACAAAGTTGCAACACTTGTAATAAATGTTAGACGTTCATCGATATAGCATTAATTATGAAACATGATTGTGATCGAAATGATACAAGTGTTCATGTTCCAATTAATGCTTCAGTCGCAAATATGGTTAGTGTCATGCGATTTTTTTGGGTAAATATATAAAATCTGCGCCATGAACACGAAAAAAAAACAAGGGAACAGAACGAAGAAAAAAATGCGCTGGTAATTGGATTTGGTAGGTTAAACGCGTAATCTACAGATTTTACGAAATAAATACATTGCCAACACATGATATAATTTTGCAAAATTTGAAAACGGATACAGACTTTCCTAACCTTCTTCATTGCATAAACTTTTATATATACATTTTCACTTGTTATATTTCTATTTAATAAAAATATGTTTATTTAAATTCCTTAACCGCGTGCGGGTGTACTGCAAACCATTTGAGCGGACGAACTGTACTACACATAGCGGCGTCTCCTTTCCACAATAAAAGCCAAGAGTTTTTGGTAAGCCCTGTCATTGTATTGCTGAACAATAAGAAACCATTGTGTTATTTTTGACTAGCTACCCGCCCCGGCTTCGCGCGGGTGTAAGTAAATACAAATGAAGTTTTCAGCTTTTCTGTATATTAATATGTATGGATTATGCATATAAATATTCTTTATACATCACTCTATATATATAAAAAATCGCATAAAATCCGTTGCGTAGTTTTAAAGATCTAAGCATACATAGGGACATACAGAAAAAGCTACTTTGTTTTATACTATGTAGTGATAGAAGGAATATCCTGTGATTGCATTGATAAAGAATAATAAGGCTGTCGACTGGTTACTCAACTGAGATCATTTTAAATAACTGGCAAAACATGATTCCTTCATAGATTTTGTCTGAGGATTAGTGAGGTGCCGGATCGTCAAAAATGTAGATCCGCAGATACGGATATTTATTTATTTAAAAACTTTATTGCACAAAAAAAGTACAAAAGGTGGACCTAATGCTAGGAGCATTCTCTACCAGTTAACCGTTGGGTCATGCAGATAGTACGTTTATGGGTGCGGTAACAGTAAAAATGTGAGTATGGATAACAACAAAATTAATAATCATAAATAGCAGAAAATTACACACGAGAATAGAATATTTATACATAGGTACATGATAAATAAATATAATAATATATATAAATAAATAAAACGAAATAATATATATAAATATATGCAAACAAGTGAATAAATAAAGCAAAACAATTGAGCAAACAAAATTTTATGTAGAGGGGGAGGAATAAAAGAATTCACGAACTTTTAATTTAAAAATTCCCTTAGTGAGGGATTGTCGAGTTTCGGTGGGCAGAGCGTTCCAAAGCCGGATGGCTTGCACAGTGAAAGACTTGGAGAAGAACTCGGTATGATGTCGAGGTATGCTCAAGCTAAGATTGTCTAAAGAGCGAAGAGAACGAAGGATACGGATCTTAACATTCTCACTTCTTTAGTTGAGACATGTTTCGCCTTGCATTGCGGCGGCGGATCTTTCTTTTGTGTCGTGTTAGTTTGGGGTGACACTGGGCAGCATAGATGACTATGGCAAAGTTTGCTACACAAAGAAGCGAAATATTTGATTTTAAGAAATAAAAATATATCGGTTTTGAAATTAATATTTTGTTATTGTTACCTAATCACCCTTTTACTTACACTAAATATTTTTTTTCTATTAATTTTAAATTAATAAGGTAAATCCGTAAAAGATACGCCAAAAAGTAACGGATACGGATGTTTTTTCTGCCTCGGATATCCGCGGATATGGATACGGATATCCGGCGCATCACTAATGAAGATAGCACACTTACGTCACTTACTTATCAACACACTGACTGTTGTCATTTGGAGCTTTTTAAAATGTTGTAATGTATAGTCATTACGATAACCTTAATATAATTTGTAAATGATGTCGACATCCTTATTATTGAAAAGAAAAGTCGGTTCACAGTTTACGGACATTAGTTTGACCTGCCAACGCTAGCGGATCATGCCTCTCTCTCGTTCGTGTCGCTCTCTCGCTTGCGCAAAGCGACAATCAGGCCTAGCATGCGCCACGCGACTAAATTTTATCGCGCTCTTAACAAACGTCATAATCGACTGAAGTTACTGCGTCAGCTGCTGATTGGCTGAAAATACGAATGCGGCGTGCTATTAGCCAATCAACAGGATCGAAACTTTTGTCGTCTCCTACAAGAAATTTGACGTATTGCGCAAGCTAGGCCTAAAGGAGCGTTACGGGACAGTGACGTCATCTTTTTCGTGCATGCAGCCCGTAGTATCGAGTTTAGACGTAGTCACGTCAAAAATTGGCTCATTTATTTGAAAGTTGTTTGTGATTCGTGGGCTTGGCATGTAGGTAGGTATATACAAGAAGGACTTGGATGGTATTTGTATGACAATTTCAGTTAACGATGAATATTTGCAAGCTCCCCCGAACAGACGAAGGCGAGCGAGGCCAGTCAGCTCGTGAGCACGGTTGGTGCAACCTAACCGAAACGTCGAGCAGTAAGTAGTTCGTATTAACTACTAAATAAAAATGGTTTCGCGTTTTGGCACGTTAACTTATTTTAATTAAATTTTAATATTTAAAGTATTATATATATATAAAAATCTTAAATTCCAAATTTCAGTAAGTTTCGGAACGATGTATATCATGATTGAAGACATTATTTAAATTTAAAATATATATACTATACGACTAGCGGTCCCGGCGAACTTCGTTTCGCCTTAATGGATTTTCCCGCTTTTCTGTTGAATTTTTTACTATATCTTCTTTGCTATAAACCTCACTGAGGCCGAGACCTTTTCATCGAATGCAAAACCGTGGAAATCGGTTCGTGCGTTCTGGAGTTATAGCGTCAGGAAGGAAAACCCGACTTACTTTTATACTAGCTGTGCCCGCGACTTCGTTCGCGTGGACCACATCCTTTAATGGTCGGTTTTACCCCTATCTCCCCTAATATTCGAAACAAAAAGTAGTCTATATTTTAATAGAGCTATATTTGTGCCAACTTTCATATCTCTAACTTAAAAAATAACCCCCCCCCCCTTACTTTCTAACAAAAAGTAGCCTATGCCCGTTCTTGATGTTCAACGTATACCTATGCCAAATTTCATCAAAATCGGTTGAGAGGTTTAAGCAGGACAGCGTAACAGACAGAGTTACTTTCGCTTTTATAATATAAGTAGGGATATAGTAGATGGGACCGCATTAAAACGAAAACTGTCGATATTTCGCCAACACTACTTAGCGCGAAGATAAATTGCATGCGAATATTATCTATTAAGAATTGACTGAAATTGTTATACAAAATTGTTTTCTTACATGATATTCATTTCAAACGAAGAAAATGTTCGCAAAAGTAAAGTTTTAAATAAAATGTATATAACATAGATTATATTATTAGTGCAGTGGTGTACCGTTTAAAGTGCCAGCTATAATATAGGTTTTAAATATTGTTATGTCCATTAAAAGTTGTATAAAATTTTATAATTATGTAAGCCATGAAGATATTCATGACAATGTTATACAAATATACAATATTGTATAAAATATAGTTTTACATTGTTTAGATTAAAACAAAATAGTGTATAGAATGCGTAATATGTGATGTTGAGTTTTAATAAATAATTTTAGTTACATAAATTAGTTTGTTTTATTGTTATTTAATGCTGAAATATATTTTCATAAGTTGATAAATGCCATTAACATTCTAAATCATAAATATTACAAATTTAATGCTATTTTTACTACAAGAGAGGATTCTTTTTTTTAACTTAAAAATTTAACTTTGAAAACTGGCTTTTGGCCATAAATATTAGAAACAGAAAAATTGTATCACCCCCTGCGGCTTTTGGCCGTTTCTCAGTTCGGGATAAAAGTGTTATGTTTGAATCAACTACCTTATTTGTCAATCTACTGCATTCCATACATATCTATTTAGCTGTGCAAGAATAAATTTATTTGACAAATGTTAATTTATTTACGTTTTTCATATTTCGATTTTGATATTAGTAGGTAAGTATTGTCTGGGAAGTATTGAACTGAAAACGGAATAACAGAACTGAGAACTGGGGGTATATTTTTGATTAATCTTCAAAAATTAAAACGAGTTTAATCACTTTTGAATAGATTTGAACCATAAATATTAGAAACAGAAAAAAATTATCTCCCCTTGCGGTGCGGGAATCGAACCCACGACCTTCACATATCGCGTGTGCTGCTCTTACCAACTGAGCTAACCGCAAGTTATCGCAAGATGAAATTTTTCTGCTGTATCAACCGTTAGCCTCCGGTAAGTGCCCTCTGCCGAATATGTTTAGAACTACATACTTATCGATGGAGATAGAATTTTTCTGTTTATAATATTTAAAGTTCGCTCGTACGGCGTATAGTACTATTAAAATAATAAAATAGATTTCAACTAGGTGTAAATTAAACCACGTTGAACTGTAGGTAATTTCTCTCATTTTAATCACTGCAACCAGGATGTTCTTTTAAAAACCGAAAAAACAATGATAGCGCGATGTAAAATATAGGCAACGCCATCTATTGAATTTTTTATTAACTAAAAAAGTAAACAAACCTAACTTGTCAAACTGACTGGAACAACTTTATTCGCATTCTAAGTGAGTTGATTGCGACTTTGAGAATAAAAAATTGCTTTTTCGGATCCGATATAATTCGTTTTTGGGAGTAGACCTTCTTTTCGGGAACACGATAATAATACACTTAATGTCCACTGGCATTCTCTACTAGTCAACAAAAATATGGCGCACATATATATTTTTTTTATTAGTGGATATCTTTCGCGATTCTTTAGCCAATTTTAGACGTAATTTAGCGGACTTTATTACGAAAAAACTAGTACTCTTATTTAAAATACCCGTTTTTATTTTTAGTAATTATTTAGTTCTAGTTTTTGGTATATGTTTTTTGTGTACGCCTGTAATACGCATTAGACGTGCGCGCCGGTCGAAAAAAATCGGGCGGCGGCGCGCCACGAAAAAATCCGCGGCGGCGGCGTAACGCCGGCGGCGTGGGATTTTCAACTTTGTATATGAAGACGTATAATGAAAAACCGGCCAAAAGCATGCCGGGCGACGCTCAGTGTAGGGTTCCGTAGTAATAATAGCATATACGCTTAAATTACAACTTTAGTTTAAATTTTTTTTTTTCAAAATTTCCAAAAACTATTAATCCCATCAGGTTCAAAATAATTTTCCTAGAAAGCCTTTATGCAGTTCTATATTCTAGATTTTTTTCATACTTTTTGAACTTATGGTTCAAAAGTTAGAGGGGGGGACACAATTTTTATTTTCTTTTGGAGCGATTATTTCCCAAAATATTAAAATTATCCAAAAATGATCTCCTGTTCATTTTTAAATTTCTATCCAACGATATATCACATCTTGGGATTGAAATAAAAAAAAACACTCCCCAATTTAAGTGTAGGGGGGGGGGGGGTACGCTAAAAAATCATTTTTTTATTTTTGCACTTTGTTGACGTGATTAATATACATATATGTTTCTGAGATTATCCTAGGACGGACAGACAGACAGACATGACGAAACTATAAGGGTTCCTAGTTGACTACGGAACCCTAAAAACTACGATTAAACGAAATGATTTTATTAAGTTAAATGACTAAATGCTTTACTTGACATAAATATTTTGTTTACTGCTATAGTTGTCGTGCACAAAAATTAAATTTTGGCTGATAAAAGCAATCCAACAACCGAAATACTCTTTCGCTCGGAGTGCTGGTTGCTGGAATGCATAACAGAGCCTGTGCTAATGAAGATCAACCGGGCAGGCAGATTGTCTGGTTTGCCAGTAGGACAAGATGGCCTCATCTTTAAGTATCGTAGGATCAGCAGTACCTAGGTATTTCCAAGCTTCCTGGCCAACAGCATCATCGAAGCCGGAACTATGAGAACTGTGTTTCATGCTGTATTTACGCGAAAGTTGGGAAAGTATCGAAACTTTACTTGTACTAGCTTCTTCCGGATGATCCTCCTGGTGTAATAATAATTGTTTATGTTCGTAATAAGGGATTAATTCTTTGGCATATTCTGCCAAGAAACCAGCTGGAGTTAATTCGTTAGCAGTCAGATAGAAGTCAACTTCTCCAAGCTTCATAAACCTGCAGTCTAAATAATGCTGCAGCAATAACAGCCTTACTGGTAGGGAAGCGTGTGTCCAGTTTCATCGACATATTCCATTTTAAGGATGTTATTATTATAGACTCGTCATCATCAATCGAATTAAGCACGTCTTTGATTTTGGCTTTAAATACGAGAGCAAGGTTGATTGTGCTCGATTTTAATGCTGATAAAATTTTAACAATTAGCAGAAAATTGCATAAATCTTTAAACAAAATCCATTCTGCTTAAGAAATTGTCATACAATCTTGCACCACCCGACGTAAGATGCTATTTATCGGGTTCCTATTACAGCAGGGCGCCATACTTTCGAGTATTTCTAAGACACCGTACCATCTCGTTGAAGTAGAAGTTTTAACCGTAGGTATGTTTGCCAAATATCCAAATAAGGTACGAGCTTCGGTCTCTTCTACCAGGTCTTCGCTGTCTTGAGAGATTGGATTGTTTTCATGTTCCTCTATCACTTGAGAAACAATGTACAATTCTGGCAAACGATACCTACCTGACTGTGTTTACTATTTTCTTGCATTTCGTCACAAGTTATTCCATCAACCGTAACTAAGTTATGGAGACCATGCCCTAAGCATAGATCGTTGTCAGTATCTGCCAGCTCCGTCGCCCGCTTCACATTAGCTCCTGCGTCTGTTTAGAACACTATGGAGTTTCTTGTCATGAATTCTAAATTCATTTTTGGTGATTTTTTTACTTCCACGACCTCAGGTTATAGCGTGAATGTCTTTAACTCGAAATCTAAAATAGTAAAACGTCTTTAGAACCTACTTAAGGACTTTTTGTTCAGTTGTCTCAACGCGTCGCTTGCGCTTTATGTCCATTGATTTTAAACTTGTACTCTCTTGCGGGTTTTATCGGCGCGAATTTTAAACTCCCGGCGGCGGCGGCGGCGCGCCGACTCCTTAAGGCGGCGGCGCGCCACGGCGGCGCGCACGTCTAATACGCATATTTATATAAGAATTTAACTACCATACCCAATTTGTATGAATGTTTTATATATTATGCAGTAGGTGTACCTATTTAGATAAATATATAAATATTATACAAACAAACACTTGCAGCTCGAAATTAGTTCTTATGCGTACGACATAAGAGTGTGCAAAGTCCGAAATGTGTAGTCTATTTCAAAAACGAAACCTTGCATTAATTTGTAATTAGTTTAAATTATTTTGAGATTAAAATCTGTGTGTAAAAAAAATATTTATATCCGCCCCGCTCTGCGAGTGTACATTTGGATGATCACAGTTAATGTATCTATTTGTTGGCAACAAAGTTCCGCAATTATATTATTCTTCTCTAAAAATCATAATTAATTAGAAATATAGATTTATAAAAAAGTATGAAAAATATTGTTGTACCGTAGTGGTAAGAAGTGGAACCTGAAAATAAAAACAACGCCAAAATTGTACAACGGTTTCAAACTTTGATGTTCACTGCCATCTAGTGTCGAGTAGCATACTTTAACATAATGGATTGACTGCCATCTAACGATGAATGGCATAACTATAATAAATTTGCTTTTAACGCCATCTATGGCGAACCAAAAGAACTTCCGCTTTTACATTTCATTTTTAACTCAATAGATGTCACTATCCGTGTGGTATCTAGGGATTCGTTGATAGAACTCAAGTCTTTTCATTTGCAGCTTGTTTGTAGTTTGATTTTAAATGTCCAGGTTAGGAAGGGTGATCTTTTATTTTCTTTTGATTTTGTGGAATTAAATTATTGAAAAATTTTATTCTAGTAACACTGTGATTCATCAACGCTTATTAACACCCTCTTGCGATAGCAACTGAAAACTTTCCTTTTGTTTCGTTCAATCCAATATGGCGGCAAACGGTGTATGAAAGGTGCGGAATGTTTTGATTCTAAACGAACAATAAAAATAGTGAAAAATCGACAAATCGCGAGAAAAACACGCTATGGCTGGCGTCAAAACGCTAAAACAGTGTTGAGTGAATCAATTTAGATTTATAACCGCGCGTGTTGTGTCAATGCGAGTGTATTTTGAAAAGTGATTTTTTGTGGGATTTCTTGCTAATGTGGTCGATGGTGGTAATATGTGACATCAGTTTAACCGATAGATATGTCTACCGATCCTGATATTAATACTCCATGTCCGAATTCGAGTGAAACGCAAGTTTTTGTAGCTGCCCCTACCACTGTTGGGGATAGTTTTCAAAATGATAATGAGACGAAAAAAAAATCACGCACAGTGTGTTTCCCTGCTGATGATCAGCTAGTGACTCAGTATTTTGAGCCAGCAAACCCTTGGCAAGATGGTAAGTCTACTCTGTAACCTACATAACCGTATTTAAACCCAACTTGATCATTATCTCAAACATCTAATTAAGTAGAAGGTCTTCTTAAGGATCCGCATGATTTCTACTATTAAACAATAATAAACACATCAAATCGGTAATTGTTAAGTTAGATATCTAAGGTTTAATATCTTGAAGGTTCTGGGTTAAATTTAAATTGCTTATCAAATATAATTTGTGCAAATTGAATTGAAACTCCAGGTAAATAACCACAAACATACTAAAACTATTTCGTTTTCCTAATTTGACACTGGATTTTTTCACAAGATAATGTGTAAATATATTAAAAATAATTTTAATCTACATTACTTACGGATTGAATAAATTACACTTATATTGTTCTATTGTTGACACCCATCAAGATTACTAAGACAACATTAATATGATATTGTTTGAAACAATTACATTTGTTAAAAAATATAAAAATAGGTAGGTATACTGTTAAATTCTTTATTACATCACAAATAAGTACATAGGTACCTGTATATTTCAGTTTTAAATTATAAATTAAGACAATTTACAACCAGAATCATATTTTATTTCATCTATAAATCAATGTTATTTATGTACCAATTATTATTACATACTTATTATGTGTTTATTGACAGCAGCATTAAATATGCGGTTTTTTTCTTCAATAGTTGTGTTTTTGCTATAAAATGCTTTTTCAACATTTTTGTAGTTATTTAGTTATCCATTATGATAGTAAAAGTGAACCTATCTATTGTACATTATTATAAAAAGGAAAGATTTGTATTTGCGTATGTTTGTTATGAATAAACTCAAAAACTACTGTGCCAATTTCAAATATTCTTTTACCATTGGAAACTTACATTCACCCTCCATTCATAAGGCTATGTCCACACATACGAAATTGCCCGTGGGTGCTAGTTTATTATAAAAAGGATAGTTTAAAGTCTATAAATTTATTTTCTTTCTTTCTTTCTTTCTTTCTTTATAAATTCCTTGAAATTATTTAAATATTCATACTTTGCATTCTAATTGTTATTCTCTTCTTTTGATTAAGTTGATTAATAAGGCATAACTTCATCTGACTCAGTAATTTAATAAGAAATATTGTTGTTTTTGTCTGTTAAATATATGTTTAAAAGTGGGTACACAAACTATATGACCAGTTTAGGGGAAGTCTTGTAAATATCATGCCTGGTCCCAGAGGTCCTAGGATTTGAATTACAAACTTCGCACAATTTGGTACAAAGAGGAAAAGATATAGTTTACAGTTAGTTGTGAATTTTTTTAAAGGGGTAGAAATGAGAGATGAAAATTTGAATGGAAGTTGGCAATTTTCAATGAAGAATATGATACTTTTTGAAGTAAAGAAATATTTGTTAAGTATTTTTTTTTAAATCATCATCATCTCAGCCTATCATTGTCCACTGCTGGACAAAGGCCTCACCTAACCTCGTGGTCCTAAATCTAGTGGTCAGGGATATTCTATTACTCAGTATTCCTTCCACTGAGTTAGGATATGGGTAAGCATCCCCGAGCGACTACTTTTTTTTTATATTGCACTTCAAGATTGACCTCATCCCACCTGATGTTAAGTGGTAATGAGGTCCTAGTTTAAGGGTGACAAGTACAGCATAATAAATCTGTTACTGGACTTGTCACCCTTACCTTGAAGGCTTGACCCCTGCTACTGACGTAGCACCCCCCAGGAGCTCTGGAAACCTTACTTTACGCAGAAACACAACAACACTGAAGTGAACTACTTACTCTTCCCGTCCCTTCCAAGAAAGTAGTATCCACCCTGAGATGCATCACATCTATTACAAACATCCTGTCGAAAAATGCTCTCCTGAACCAGTGTCAGGAAGCAGCAATCCCTTATTAGGTAATAAGAGATTACTGCGTTCGCCAACGCGCTTGCCAGGCGTGGCGAGTATCGCAAAAACCACTCTTTTTTAAAATACAGTAAAAGCTCCATATTCACGGTTCCCGTATACGCGTTTTTACTATTCGCGGTTTTAAAAAATGGAACTAATTTTCTGTATTCGCGGCATAAATTCCATATTTGCGGATCTTGTAAGTTTCGAGTAGTATTAAGTTAATCTCAAAGTTCTTTAGGCACTTAAACAGTTATCTTGAATAACCTTAGAAGGTATGGCTTTCTGGTAGCATTAACCTGGAAAATGGATAAGTAGTACTTTGTATTGTGAAAATTCTAACAAAAATCTTGTCTAAAAATAAATAAATAAATATTGGATAACATCACATACATTGCCCTGATTCTGTGGTAAGTAGCTAAAGCACATGTGTTACAGAAATCAGAATCAACAAGCAACGACGATAGCACAACACCCAGACCCGAGGCAATACAGAAAAGTTTGTTTCCCATATTGACCCGACCGGGGATCGAACCCGGAACCTCAGAGATGGCGCGACGCCGAAGTCCGGCACGCTCGCCTCACTACTACAGAGGTCGTGAAAAAACCCTGACCATTTTAATAAATTAAATTAATAAAAACGTAACCTTGGAACGTATCTCCTACAACATACAAGTAGCCATTCCATGTTCACAGTTTCAGAACTCGCGGCATATACGTGGAACATAACCCCAGTGAATAAGGAGCTTTTACTGTACTATTACTTATTAATTTTCTGGTCCGTCAACTCCAATACTTGTCTACTAGTAGTAGTATTCTAGTCTAGAAGATAAAAAATCGTCATCCAAAGAACAATCTATTTCTACATATCTTACTCATCAAGGCAATAAAAGGATCTTTAACATAATGAAGATTGTACATGCATTGTTTAATTACAACAACGGTTTCATCTGGCAAAATGTCAACTGTCCTTATGTGGAATTGCATTGTTTTCTTTTCCTTGTCTCGTGATTGTTTTGAAGATTACTTATATGTTTCAGGGTACAATTAAAATGTTACTGGTAACATATTAATTAGGATTCAAATGGATAAATCTCACTGTGCCGTAAAGTGTATTAGTATTTAAAAATATAAGAATATGTTATTAAATTAAGAATCTTGAATAATAATTAGCTATGCAAGCTAGACAATTGCAACAATTAACTATTAAATTAAGCTTTTCTTAGACGTATCTGGGGATGTCAAACCAGCTAACCCAGAAACAAACAGATTCAGAAATTTTTATTAAAAATTTTATTAACTTAAATATTTTATAGACACAGAAAAATCTCCCACAACACGAGGAGAGATGAAATTTTTCTGTTTCCATAAAATATTCAGAGTTGTTTGTTTCCTAAATGAAAAACAGAATGAGAATCAAACTCGTAACCATTCTAGCTTTTTGCATCACTGAGGTCTTAATCAATAGAAGCTATAACCTATAAGACCGCCTAAATTGTACTATTATCAATCTGTAAAACCTATTTCTGTAAAGATTTTGTGCAATAAAGTATACCTACCTATCTATCTATCTAAGCTCAAAGAAAATTTCAAAGTCTTAAGTATTCTGATATGATTTTAGTATCTGTAAAAATGAGAGTTTTCAGTGCTCAAACAATTAGTTTATTGACACCATTAGTAAATAATTGTAATATATTGACGCTGAATAAAGGACTTCATTTTGATATTTTTCAAAATAATCTTTAGAAACATTTTTGAATTGATTTCTTAATCCCTACTACTTAATATTAAACTCTGTGCCGATTTTGATGAAATTCGGTACAGGTATACATTGAACCTCAAGAACAGACATAGCCTACTTTTTGTTTTGAAAAAAAGGGGGGGGGTGTTAATACCGCCGTGGGAAGTTTATATGGGAAAATGTTAGGAGATATGAAATTTGGCACAAATATAGCTTGAAACTTGGATTTAAATATGGACTACTTTTTGTTTCGAATATTAGGGGTAACAGGAGTAAGACCGACCGTGAGAGAATGTAGTTCACGCGAACGAAGTTGCGGGCACAGCTAGTGATACTATAAATACAGAAAATATTCGAAAAATCCAGTTATCCACACACCCATTTCCCCCAATTACTTCGGATAATGTACTGTATGTTGTTTTGGTGAATATTTATTAATATATATATATTTCTTTCTTTCTATATCGTCGACGCTTGCAAAACCGCTGAAAGGCATTATTTTCTTACAGCGTTACTGCAAAAGGCGCGGCGTTGAAATATCGCGCCCCCCAAAATGAGTTACCGATCAATTAACGTTATTCTTATAAAATAAGTCACGAAAAAGTTACTACACAGTTCGGCTCATATTGACGACCTCCGTAGCCGAGAGGCGAGCGGAAAAGTTCGTTTCCCATATTGATCCGACCGGGGATCGAACCCGGGACCTCAGATCCGGCCCGCTCGCCTCTCGGCTACGGGGGTCGTCAAATATAAACGTTACTAAATTTTATATGAACGGACACCCATCCAATATTGAACCGATCTCACTATCACGTGGCAAGCAGCTCATGTACTAAGAATGAAAATGAAGTGCTCAATTTATAATTCAGCATGACTACAACACAGGTATGCCTCGCTGGGATATGTCAGACATTCTGTCGGTTCGGTTTTGGCATATGCGCAAGCGCAATTGGCTACTTGACAGTTTTTGAAAAAGTATTGAAAAATGCGCGGCTGTTCATTTTATACCCCAAGCAAATCGATTTATTTGGAAAAAATGAAATTACCAGAGAAAAATAAATTTTGTGTTTCACATTCACGTGACTGTTGATGTTGTGACGTCAACGTTCTATACATCAAATCGATACCGGTCGGTATGACTAAATTTTGTTAAAATATCGAATTTGAAAAAAAAAAATATTTTTTTTTATACATATTGCACTTCAAGATTGACCACATCCCACCTGATGTTATGTAATGAGGTCCTAGCTTAAGGGCGACAAGTACAGCATAATTATTCTATTACTGGACTTATCGCCCTTACCTTGAAGGCTTGACCCCTGCTACTAACGCAGCACCCCCCAGGAGCTCTGGAAACCTTACTCACACGCAGAAACACAACAACACTGAAGTGATTGTTATTTGGCTGCGGTCTTCTGTAAGGTGGAGGTATTTCACCAGTCGGGCTGCTCCAGTTCGAGCGATAAATCGCTATATATCCGAAAATTCAAGATTTTTCGAAGCATATGGTTTGAAATAGCGAGCTTATGTTTATTTCTTTGTACGGTAGACAGCATGTCAAGTTAAACACTTGCGGTGCGGTATTAGTCCTTATGGGCATGTCATAAGGACGGTGCAAAGACCACAGTGTGTTGTCTTACGTGCTTTTGTCTGTATGTACGGCGCCGCTGCCTACCGCCTCTGCGGAGACTCACTCCGTCTCTCCGGTGCCAAAAAGAGTCCCGGAACGCAATGCCGCATTCTCCTCTTCCTTTACGGCCCCACCACAGCGCATCCCGCGCGGCAGCGCGCCACTGCCAGGTCTCGGAGGACAGGGAGGCCGGCAACGATACACCGAGCTCCTCCTCTTCCTCCGCGGCCCACCTCGGGATCCTTCTTGGCTTCACCCTGCGCGGTATTCGAGTTAACCTACCTGCCATATTTCAAGTTTCTGAGATTTCGTGATTTATCGGCGTAAAGCACTATAAAAATGTTTATTTTTAGCGAACTTTAAATATTTTAAAGAAACAGAAAGGCTAACGGGTTGATGCAGCAGATCAAATTCATAGCCTACGATAACTTGCGATTAGCTCAGTTGGTTCGATTCCCGCACCGCAAGGGGAGATAAAAAAAATCTGTTTCTTTAAAAAAAAAATATTCGCGATTACTCACTTCGTTCGACAATGAGTCGTATTTCATTTTTATATATTATATAGATTTACATATCCATACAAATATAATAAAAGCGGAAGTATCTCTGTCTGTCTGTTTGTCTGTCCGGCTTTCACGCCTAAACCACTGAACTGATTTTGATGAAACTTGGTATAGGCATACGTTGAACCTCTAGAACGGACATAGGCTACTTTTTGTTTTTAAAATAAGGGGCATTTCACCGCCTTTGAAAGTTTATATGGGAAAATGTTAATTTTTTATCTTAGAGATATGACATTCGGCGCAAATATATAGCTCAAAACTTGGATTAAAATATGGACTTCTTTTTGTTTCGAATATTAGGGGAGATAAGGACATAATATACCATGAAAGCATGTAGTCCACGCGAACGAAGTCGCGGGCACAGCAATTATCTACATATATATATATATCTTGATTAATATTACCACAGTCTAGCTGAGTTTCTAGCTCATATAGGAAGTAGTCTAGTCTGCATACAAAACAAATAACAAGCCTAGATGGATGCCATTCGAATATCGGCCTAAGGCTCGTAAATATAAGGTAACAGGTGATTTACAACGCCTCATCATATTGAATTGCCGTGATAAGATGATGCGGTATACAGCCTTATCAGTTATCAACATGTTTACAGAGTTTGTTAGGGCTGATAATATAACAATATGCCTTTAATTTTGTACGAAAGATGTAAATTTTGCACCTTAGATAGGTGCAAAATTGTTTTTGGTCAGGAATTTTTAATTTTGATTGTTAGAAACAGAAATTTTTTATCTCCCCTTGCGGTGCGGGAATCGAACCCACGACCTTCACGTATCGCGCGTGCTGCTCTTACCAACTGAGCTAACAGTAAGTTATCGTAGGCGATGAAATTTTTCTGCTGTATCAACCGTTAGCCTTTCGGTTTTTCTGTTTCTAATATTAAAGTTCGCTAGTACGGCGTTTAGTACTATAAAAATAATAAAATCGATTTTTAATTTTGTTTTTGAAAATCCATCTTTTTATTCACGAACTGGAAAATAAATTTAGGTAAGTACACATTTGTCGTCTGACTAAATTTGAAATGTTGTTATTTTAATTCAATTTGCTTTACATATTATTAATTTGTTTTTTCTATTGTTGTGGGTGAAACTGAAAACCAATTTAAATTAAATAGTCGTCTTTATGAAAGGACTACGTCTGTGGGGTCATCTAGTATTAGTATGGGACCGGAGACGCCAGGCGTGCGGTAAGCCTGGCCTTCGTTACCTGAGGGGGTGGGGCGTGTCACGGCGAGGAGGCCGCTTAGCGTCAGCCGCTGTGGGGGAGCCTGTGTAGAGTCCGCAAGGGATCCCGACTCCCCCACAACCATGGCCGGATCGTGAATATGTGGGGCCCTGGGCTGAAAATACTTGGGGGCCTATGCATAATCATAATATGCATAATATTATTATTAACTTTAAAAAATTAATGAAATACAGCTTGAAAACAACCTTTTACACGTATTTCCCCCTCAACTACATTCTACAGACAACTATTTTTTTTTTCAAATGATGGCCTACTTTTTAGCGTGATCTGGGGGCCCCTTGTAACCTCGGGGCCCTGGGCTGCAGCCCAATCAGCCCATAGGTAGATCCGGCCATGCTGTAACCTGTAACACTGACTCTTTGGGAGAACTTTGTAAAATTATTCCCAACCAGTCACACTGTAACACTGTAGTAGGTCGGTCTAACAATTAACAAAATTAATAGCTAGTATTTGCATAGATTTCAAATCTAAGATGCGCTCATATCTGTCAGGTGTTTTTAATATGTAATTGTTGTGTTGCAGGCCTAGCATGCACGCCAAATGTATCGCATGAGACGACAAAAGTTTTGATACTGTTGATTGGCTAATAGCACACCTCACTCGTATTTTCAGCCAATCAGCAGCTGACGCACCGACTTCAATCGATTTTGACGTTTGTTAAGAGCGCGATAAAATTTTGTCGCGTTGCGTATGCTAGGGCTGACGCCGATGGCACGATTTTGTGAGCAAATGCCGTTAGTAACACCTTACGTTACTATTATTAACAGTGAGGTGCACATTTAGTATGCTTCCCGGCATTTTCCTATGTTTTCCCTGTACAGTTTTGGCAGCCGTGAGCTGTAAAATTTTAGGGGTGGCGATGTGAGATTATATTTATTTTCTAATGTTAATGAGGGTGTTTCCGTATGAAAAATCCACCAGATGGCGATACGTAGACGTGAGGTTCTACTGTTTTGTGATTGGTCATGGCTTACATGACATTGACAGACATGTCACCATGACATTTAAATCACCAATCAATCAACAGTTGGACCTCACGCCTACGTATCGCCATCTGGTGGATTTTTTGAACGCGAAAACCCTCATTGTCAACGAAACTTGTTTGCTTATATTTATATTTACACTAGCTGTGCCCGCGACTTCGTTCGCGTGGACTACATCCTTTTATGGTCGGTTTTACCCCTTTCTCCCCTAATATTCGAAACAAAAAGTAGTCTATATTTTAATCCAAGTTTCGAGCTATATTTGTGCCAAATTTCATATCTCTAACTTCAAAAATAAACATTTTTCCATATAAACTTCCAAAGGTGGTATTACCCTCCTCCCCCCCTTATTTTCTAATAAAAAGTAGCCTATGTCCGTTCTTGAGATTCAACGTATACCTATACCAAATTTCATCAAAATCGGTTGAGAGGTTTAAGCAGGAAAGCGTAACAGACACACAGACAGACAGACAGAGTTACTTTCGCATTTATAATATAAGTAGGGATTAATTAGCATGTTTAATATAATATATTATTTTATCATGTACGTATGAATTATATTTTAGTGTTTATTTTATTGCTAACTATTTATTATTATTTTTTATAAAACATATACACATTTTCACTGTTACCGCACCCATAAAGAAGAGAATGCCCCACCCAAGCATTAAGTCCACCTGTTGTACTTATTTGTGCAATATTTTTTTCAATAAAAAAAGGTAATGAAGAAAAGATTGTTTTCCTTATTTACCCGACCAGGAATCGAACCCGGGACCTCAGGGATTTGCCAAAGTAATGATTATGCGCGGTTCCAATATTTGAAAACGATCCGCTTTTGTTACGGATAGTAATAAATTATACGAGGCGTAAGCTTAAAACGACAGACGGACGACTGACGACTCGTAGAAAAACGGATAGTAATTTTTGACACATTACGTGTCGTTAAATATATTGGAACCGGGCATAGGTAAATCTTTTTTTTTTCTACCAATCGCCATCCCTACTGCTTTGTTTATTATCCCATAGGTAAGTTTGGCAAACGAATGTCTATTCCCTTTCGGAAGACAAACAAACGTGCTAATTGTATGAGATCAGTTCGCCTTATGATGTCAACGATGCTACTTAAAGTTTAAAACGGTCAAGCGCGAGTCTGTCTCGAGATGGTAATTAAATTATTAATTGATTTCGATTTATTGTAGTCTGAAACAGAATTGGCTACTTGACAGTGTTAACAATAAAAAGTATAATTTTATAAAAATCCCTAGACAAAAATGTGTGAAAAACCCTTTTATTTTCTAGCGATATTGAGGGAGTTGTGACAAAAAATTTAGGAAATCCGTAATTTTCCGGCGGCGGCCATCTTGGATTTGAAATTTGTTATTATGAATTTATTCTGCTAGTCGAGCCCTTTTATATGATACCCATATTGTGAGAGTTGTTTTAAAACATGCAATACATAATTTTGTGACGGCGGCCATCTTGGATCGATTTTTATCAAACATAGCTAAGAACACTCCCGACTTATTCAATTTTCGAGCAAAAAAAAATCAAAATCGGTTAATTTGTTAAGGAGCTGCGATGCCATAGACAGATACACACACAGACACGACGAACTTATAAAACCACGTCGTTTTTGCGTCGAGTGTTTAAAAGGTCGAATCCCACACATTTTTTTTTAAGTTTGCTAGTAGGTACCTAAGTACTATAATTGGGCTGATATTTTACTTCAAAACTTTAATCACTAACTGAGAGAGGTAGGGCATAGCGATTTATCGCTCGAACTAGAGCAGCCCGACTGGTGAAATACCTCCACCTTACAGAAGACCGCAACCAAATAACAATCACTTCTGTGTTGTTGTGTTCCTGCGTGTGAGTAAGGTTTCCAGAGCTCCTTGGGGGTGCTACATTAGTAGCAGGGGTCAAGCCACCAAGGTAAGGGCGACAAGTCCAGTAACAGATTAATTATGCTGTACTTGTCACCCTTAAGCTAGGACCACATTACCACTTAACATCAGGTGGGATGAGTTCAATCTTGAAGTGCAATATAAAAAAACACATATAATTGAGTACTTCATATGTAACCATATTTATTAGTCTATTGTAAGTATAATATGTTAAGTCACTATATGAAGTTATCACGCACGGAAAAGAACTGACTGATATAGCTAGGGTTGCCAACTACAAACGTTAATGACGGTGTTATTACAGTATACTGTGAACTGTTGACAAAAAATAAAGTATGCGTACGTAATACTGTTTTCAAATATACTCAAGTGCTTGACTAAGGGCTGATTTTTAAATCGTAAGATAAAACATATCTAAGTATCAAGGCAGGCATTAAGTAGGTAATTGTGTTGGAAATAGAAATAGAAAAATATTTATTCAGTGTAAACATAAAGTTACATGAAAAAACAAAATGAAATTATCAGTTGGTAGAGCCGCACGCGCGATACGTGAAGGTCGTCGGTTCGAGCACCACCTGCAAGGGAGATGAAATTTTCTGTTTCTTTGAAATATTAAGTATTTCAGAAGCTGGAGCAGTCCAGTCCCCGGCGGTGGCATCTGTTCACAAGCATGACAGATGTGCCAGCCATCGCTTCACTCAACCTATTACTAAAAATTACAGAATAAAATTAATAAATTAAAATTAAAATATTTTATATCTTGTAAAAAACGTTGGCAACCCTAGGTATGTCTAGCCTATTTGTGGTAGCTTTATAATGACGTAATAAATTATTTTAAACGAACTCAAATTGTTTTAATTTATTAAGTAACTAGCGACCCGCCCCGGCTTCGCACGGATATAATATAAATACTTAGAAATATTGGCTTTATTATTCTGTATTGCATATCAAAACCTTCCTCTTGAATCACTCTATCTATTAAAAAAACCGCATCAAAATCCGTTGCGTAGTTTTAAAGATTTAAGCGTACAAAGGGATATAGGGACAGAAAAAGCGACATTGTTTTGTACTATGTAGTGAGTAGTGATTAAAAAATTTAGAGAAAAAAAGTTCAACAGGTGAATTTAATTTAAGGAGAATTCACTTCCAGTCAACTCTTGAGATATTTGAAAGGTCATATGATAAGTCAAGGCCATATAAGTAATTTTGTTAAAAAACATGGATTCTATTTTAGTCTGTTTAATTAAGTAGTTAGATTTTTAAAAAACTATGAAATCTTATTTTTTTTGTTACCATAAATAAACATTTATAATGATGCATCCATCAAGTTCAGTAATACGCGGTTGTTTTTTATATTGCACTTCAAGATTGACCTCATCCCACCTGATGTTAAGTGGTAATGAGGTCCTAGCTTAAGGGCGACATGTACAGCATAATACATCTGTTACTGGACTTGTCGCCCTTACCTTGAAGGCTACCCCTGCTACTAATGTAGCACACCCCAAGAGCTCTGTAAACCTTACTCACACGCAGGAACACAACAACACAGAAGTGATTGTTATTTATTTGGCTGCGGTCTACTGTAAGGTAGAGGTATTTCACCAGGCGGGCTGCTCCAGTTCGAGCGATAAATCGCTATGCCCTACCTCTCTTTTCCAATATTTTTACGATTCGTACTAATTTTATATTGATTTACCTTGATTCTCATCTGCACGCTTTCGCAAATGTTATCGCAGAAATACCACTGACATTATCTTTCAGAGCAATCGACAAAATCATTGATAAGTATTACAAAACACATGATAATGTAACAGAGTTATTTTTCGTTTTAGCTAACAATAGGTGACGATAAGATATGATAGTTAAAACGCGGTCTGAGAATAGAAATTAAGAGAGGTAGGGCATAGCGATTTATCGCTCGAACTGGAGCAGCCCGAATGGTGAAATACCTCCAGGCTCCACCTTACAGAAGACCGCAGCCAAATAATAATCACTCCGGTGTTGTTGTGTTCCTGCGTGTGAGTAAGGTTTCCAGAGCTCTTGGGGGGTGCTGCATTAGTAGTAGGGGTCAAGCCTTCAAGGTAAGGGCGACAAGTCCATTAACAGATTTATTATCTTGTACTTATCGCCCTTCAGCTAGCTAGGGCCACATTACCACTTAACATCAGGTGGGATGAGGTCAATCTTGAAGTTTAATATAAAAAAAGAAATATTATGATCTAGTTGTGCCCGACACTTTCGTCATCACGGAATAGTGACTTACAGGCCTAGCATGCGTCACTCAAGTAAATTAAATCGCTCTTAAGAAATGTCAAAATCAACTGCTGATTGGCTGAAAATACGAGTACGGTGTACTGTCACCCAATCAACGGTGTAGAAACTTTTGTCGTCTCATGCGATAAATTTTACATATAGCGTATGCCAACCCTGTTAGTGAATTACTTAGGCTATTTACTGTTTAAATACGACACATCCCAACTAATATTATAAATGCGAAAGTAACTCTGTCTGTCTGTCTGTCTGTCTGTCTGTCTGTGTGTCTGTTACGCTTTCCTGCTTAAACCTCTCAACCGATTTTGATGAAATTTGGTATAGGTATACGTTGAATCTCAAGAACGGACATAGGCTACTTTTTATTAGAAAATAAAGGGGGGAGGGGGGTAATACCACCTTTGGAAGTTTATATGGAAAAATGTTTATTTTTGAAGTTAGAGATATGAAATTTGGCACAAATATAGCTCAAAACTTGGATTAAAATATAGACTACTTTTTGTTTCGAATATTGGGGGAGAAAGGGGTAAAACCGACCATGAAAGGATGCAGTCCACGCGAACAAAGTCGCGGGCACAGGTAGTAAGTATATAAATACCTTTATGAGCTATTAATGAGTGCCATTTATCAAACAATTTATCCATACTTTCATACTAATATTACAACTTTTATATCTCTATCTTAGAAAATAAACATTTTCCCGTATAAACTTTCAAGGGTGGTATTACCCCCATCCCCCCCTTATTTTCAAAACAAAAAGAAGCCTATGTACGTTCTAGAGGTTTAACGTATACCTCTACACCAAATTTCATAAAAAAATAGTATTAGTATGTTTATGTATTTGACAACCTCCGTAGCCGAGAGGCGAGCAGACCGAATTTAATCGTCGCCCCAACTTTGAGGTCTCGGGTTCGATCCCCGGCCAGTCGCTATGGGAAACTCTTTAATCTTTTCTATATTGTCTCGGGTCTGTGTGTTGTGGTCCCGTCGTCGTTGTTTCTACTTACCATAGAATCAGAGCAATGTATGCAGACGAACTCGGTGGCGCAGCGGCTAAGGTAGTCGGCCGAAGCGCGAAACGTCCCGGGTTCGATTCCTGATCAGGTCGATTTGGAAAACAAACTTTTCTAAAATGACTTATGTCTGGGTGTGCTGGGATGACGCCCCCAGTTAGTATCCGTCGTCTGGTGCTCATAGTACAAGGGGGAACCTTAGTTTGAGACCAGGTGATTGGTGTGGTTGTCTGGCGCATTTTATTTTTGTTTTCTATGTGATGTAATGTGGTCCAATATAGACATAGATATGTAGTGAAATAGGCCTTTAAAGCTGTGATAACCGGTTTTATTTCTTACGCAGCCGAGTCGCGTAAGTGATTACGTTTTTCGCAGTTAAAAAGAAGCGCGCGCCGCGCTGTCTGCGCGTGCGCAGGTCACGTGCGTCGCGCAGTGATCGTGACTTAGAGTTGCGTATCGATAGTAGAGAATAACAATATACTTTTGATTTTTATATCGCACTTCAAGATCGACCTCATCCCACCTGATGTTGAGTTGTAATGAGATCCCAGCTTAAGGGCGACAAGTGCAGCATAATAAAGCTGTTACTGGACTTGTCGCCCTGACCTTGAAGGCTCGACCCCTGCTTTTAATGGAGCACCCACCAAGAGCTCTGGAAACCTTACTCACGCGCAGAAACACAACAACACAGAAGTGATCGTTATTTGGCTGCGGTCTTCTGTAAGGTGGAGGTATTTCACCAGTCGGGCTGCTCCAGTTCAAGCGAAAAATCGCTATGCCCTACCTCTGTAACAACTGTCGATATTAATGGTGTTTCCTACGTTATAAACCATTCTTTAAGGTATTTAATCTTCAAAGGGAGCCTTTAAGTAGTGTTTAAACTCTTTTTTTATTTACTTTTAGATTTAAATTGCTTAATAATTGACAAGTATGACCTGTAGGTGTGTCTCATATGAGGTATGGTTCTTGGTTTTGCATCTCAGAATAGATTTGGCTCGACATTCGATTGTGCAAAGCTGTTTGTTGGTGACATCAGAGTGTAGTCAAAATGTAGTACACTCCTAACGATTTTTCCTCTGTTGTCCATATAGCTGGACAGCTAGGATTCCACAGCTAGGTCTTTTTTTGGGATTTGCAGGACTGCAAACTCTATCGTGCTTACAGTGAAACATTTGCAATATAACAGATAATTTGTAGCTGATTTGGTAATTATTAGTTGCCCAAAATCCTCCTCAGACAGACAGCTTAAGCATTCCTCGACATCATACTTCTTCATAGAGTTCTCCTCCAAGTCTTTCACTGTGCAAGCCATCCGGCTTTGGAACGCTCTGCCCACCGAAACTCGACAATCCCTGACTAAGGGAACTTTTGAAAGTGAGAGTTCGTGAATTCTTCTGTTCTTCTACGTTGAATTTAATTTGTGCTAGCTTGATATCAAGGATTCTGGTAGAATAAATAAATGCGCCAGACAATCACACCTGGTCTCAAACTAAGGTTTTCCCTTGTACTATGAGTACCAGACGACGAATACTAACTGGGGGCGTCATCCCAGCACACCCAGACCCAAGTCATTTGAGAAAAGTTCGTTTTCCAAATTGACCTGACCGGGAATCGAACCCGGGACCTTACGCGCTTTGGGCGCCTACCTTAGCCATTGCGCCACCGAGGTCGTCAGAATAGAATAGAAAAAAAGCTTTACAAAAACACTGTTGAATCGTCAGTACAAATTCAGTATTCTACCGCCGTGTTCGGAATATTGATGATGTTGAGAAGACCAATATTATTAAAATTATTTTTTATTGGACAACATCACATACATTGCTCTGATTCTGTGGTAAGTAGCTAAAGCACTTGTGTTACAGAAATCAGAAGCAACGACGGTAGCACAACACCCAGACCCGAGACAATATAGAAAAGTTCGTTTCCCATATTGACCCGACCGGGGATCGAACCCGGAACCTCAGAGATGGCGCAACGCCAAAGTTCGGCACGCTTGCCCCTCGGCTATGGAGGTCGTCCTTATGACATGAGTGAGATGTCCTTTAGGGTAAAACGATGTAGTTAAGTAAAACCGGCCAAGTGCGAGTCGGACCCTCGCACGAAGGGTTGCGTACCATTATCTATTCAACATTTGACATAATTATTTATTGTTGCAGTAAATATACAACGAAATATACTATGAATATTTCAAGCTTCTACCTGTTGCTGTATTTAGCATCGAGCAAAAAACGGCTAAAACTTTTGTTGTATGAACCTTGAATATTTATTTTATTTTAATTTAAATTAATATTTAACGTAATATTCTGTGAATATTTCAAGCGTCAAACAACTATTTTATTGATATCGAGTAAAAAAACAACAAAAAAATCACGATTGTCGTATGGGAGTTCCCCTCAAATATATATTTTTTTGTTTTTAGTATTTGTTATAGCGGCAACAGAAATACATAATCTGTGAAATTTTCAACTCTCTAGCTGTCACGGTTCTTGAGATGCAGCCTATTGACAGACGGCCGGATAGCGAAGTCTTAGTAGTAGGGTCCCGTTTTTACCCTTTAGGTACGGAACCCTAAAAAGTAACCTTCAACACTCTCGCAAACCGTGTTTTTATGGAAGCACTTGCGCTTATATATGTTTTTTTATATATTGCACTTCAAGATTGACCTCATCCCACTTGATGTTAGTGGTAATGAGGTCCCAGCTTAAGGGCGACAAGTACAGCATAATAAAACTGTCGAGCCATGCTACTAATGTAGCACCCCCCAGGAGCTCTGTAAACCTTACTCACACGCAGGAACACAACAACACATAAGTGATTATTATTTGGCTGCGGTCTTCTGTAAGGTGGAGGTGATTTACCAGTCGGGCTGCTCCAGTTCGAGCTATAAAGCGCTATGCCCTACCTCTCTTATTCTCTCTTACATTGTATACAGAGCATATAGAGAATACTCGGCTTCGTAGACTGTTTACATGGAATAATTTCGTATGCCACTCTAGGTGCATCACGGAGTTATAATACTTTTATCAAACTCAAACTCAAATATTTCTTTATTCAAGTAGGTTACATATAACACTTTTGAATCGTCATTGAATACAATGCAAAGTGATTCTACTTCCGGTTCGGAACCTATATCTACCGAGAAGACACCGGTAAGAAACTCAGCAGATCATTTACAGTATCAGTATCTTACTTATTGCTATGTGTAGCTCACTTTGGACCAAGTCATATAGTTTTGGTTTTGATCATGACTACCCTGTACCACCTCAACCACCTATGATGACGAATAAATTAATTTGTATTGTATTTGTATTATACTGGGCTTTGCAACGTCTTTATTTCGTGCGCATAAGGACCAATATAGAACCGCAAGTGCTTATTTTGACGTGCTGTTGACGTTACATACAGGATTAGATCATCAGGCCATCACGCGACCGCTGTAATTACACTGAATTGATGTACCGTTGCCGCTCTTTTATTAATGAGAAGCAATAATTTATGATCCTGTGTCATGACACGCCGGTGCTATCAAAGTCAATGTTGAACAATTTGTGGGTGCTTCAAGATTGAACTCATCCCACCTGATGTTAAGTGGTAATGAGGCCTTTTTTTTGGTCGACGGGGAAATGCCTACTGCACCGTCACTCTCTGCGGGGAACAGAGAGTGGTGTGTCGGGCTCGCTCGCACCGACAAAAACCCCTCGGTGGCCAACGCTATGCAGTTGTGGGGAAGTCGGGGTTCCATGTGGATTCTACACAGGCTCTGGGGCAGCGTTTACCACCAAGCGGCCCACCTCGCCGCGCAATACGCAGCTCTACGCCCCACCCCCTCGGACGAACGGATGCCAGGCCTACTCCACGCCTGGCGTCACCGGTCCCAGCAGCGGATCTGCTGTATGGCTCCGCTGCCTACCGCCACTGCGGACACCCGAGACTCTCACTCCAGCTCTCCCTTCGAGAGCCAGATGGAGTCCTGAGATCCATTGGCCGGCAAACGTTATACCGTGTCCTCCTCTTCCTCCGCGACCCCACCAGGACGCGATCCGCACATCTGCTCTTGCGGGCTGGCCGCAGAGAGCCACCTGCTCTCCGCGGCCCAGCTCGGGATCCATCTTCGCTTCACCCTGTGCGGTATCGAAGGCTGGGTGACAAGGCCAGCCTCAACGTCCCGCCCCACAGGGTTACTGAGCCCCCCCCATCGCGACAAGATGCGTAACCCAGCGGGGGGAAAGTGGTAATGAGGTCCTAGCTTAACCCTTCAAGGTCGCCTCATCAGTTCAGTTCTTTAGGTGTGAAAGCTGGACAGACAAACAAAAAGCAGACAGAGTCACTTTCTCATTTATAATATTAGTATAGATTGGTCATATTGACCTCTTGCAATTTATCTTCAAAATGCTTTGAAACAATTTTTAAATATAGCTAGTAAAGTAGGTCATTTGAGTAACCAGTCAAATTCCCTATTCACCCCGGGGTTAGAACTTGGGTCGCGGTTTGGCTGTTTCTATTACGAACGAAGCTAATTCTGCTACAGTCGCTCCGGCAAATATTTGACCAAACGTTGGACGGTCAAGAGCAATGGTCAACGACCGCATTTTTAGGGTTCCGTGGCCAAATGGCGAAAAACGGAAACCTTATGGATTCGCCTTGTCTGTCTGTCCGTATGCCACAGCCACTTTTTTCGAAACTATGAGACCTATACTGTTGAAACTTGATATGTAGATGTGTTCTGTGAACCGCATTAAGATTTTTCACAAAAATAGAAAATAAAACTTAAAATTAAAGAATTTATTTTTCTTCGAACCAATACGTATCTCTATAGGTCTTTAAAAATTATAATGAGGTTTCTAATATTATACAAACTTTACTTCGAAACTGGTAAAATGTTGTTTTTTTTGATACGTCATAAATCGCAAACCGAAATTTACCGGCCGTGTCCCCAGTAGGCAACTGTCTGTCTGTCTGTCTGTCCGTCTGTTACTCTTTCACGCCTAAACGGCTGAACGGATTTTGATGAAATTTGGTATAGGTGTACGTTGAATCTCAAGAACGGACATAGGCTACTTTTTATTAGAAAATAAGGGGGGATGGGGGTAATACCGCCTTTGAAAGTTTATATGGAAAAATGTTTATTTTTGAAGTTAGAGATATGAAATTTGGCACAAATATAGCTCGAAACTTGGATTAAAATATAGACTACTTTTTGTTTCGAACATTAGGGGAGAAAGGGGTAAAACCGACCATGAAAGGATGTAGTCCACGCGAACGATGTCGCGGGCACAGCTAGTTTTAAATATATGGAAGGGCGTACTAAATCGGTACGCCGCAAACTCAGTCGGCCGCTAACAGTTTGCCTACTGGGGACACAGCCTTAATTGTATCAACTCCGATCAGAAAATGAATGAGCACTCACCACCGCGCGCTTTACGTAAAATAACGTGTCTCTCTAAACACTTGACATTGGCGGAATCATCGCGTTACCTAGAGACGGGACATAGAAACAACATTTTTATTTATTATATTGGAGGTAAACAACTCCAATATAATAAATAAAAAAAATAAATGCGCCAGACAATCACACCAATCACCTGGTCTCAAACTAAGGTTACCCCCTGTACTATGAGCACCAGACGACGGATACTAACTGAGGGCGTCATCCCAGCACACCCAGACACAAGTCAATTTAGAAAAGTACGTTTTCCAAATTGACCCGACCGGGAATCGAACCCGGAACCTTTTTTTTATATTGCACTTAAAGATTGATCTCATCCCACCTGATGTTAAGTGGTAATAAGGTCCTAGCTTAAGGGTGACAAGTACACCATAATAAATCTGTTACTGGACGTGTCGCCCTTACCTTGACGGCTTGACCCCTGCTACCCCCTAGGAGTCTCTCTGGAAACCTTACTCACACTCAGGAACACAAGAACACAGAAGTGATTGTTATTTGGCTACGGTCTTCTATAAGGTGGAGGTGTTTCACCAGTCGGGCTGCTCCAGTTCGAGCGATAAATCGCTATGCCCTACCTCTCTTAAAAGTTTTCGCGCTTTAGCCGCCTACCTTAGCCACTGCGCCACCGAGGTCGTCAAACGTTTATATTATGTTACTTGCTGCAATGGAACCGTTTATGGGCGAGTCCGACTCGCGCTTGGCCGGTTTTTTCACTGGCCGCGCGGTACCTTGCATTAGACCAGACGGGCGTTGGCCGGCCTCCAACCGTCATCATCAGGGCTTCTCGAATTGAGTATTATTCAGAATCGGGTTCACTTTTTCGTTGTCTGGATTCGGTTGACTCATTCCTGTGTAGTTTCGCACGGAAAATTACTCTTGGTACGGTAGCCGTATGTTTATTTATATATTGCATTTCGAGATTGACCTCATCCCACCTGGTGTTAAGTGGTAATGAGGTCCTAGCTTAAGGGCTATTGGCCTGATGTTAAGTGGTAATGAGGTCCTAGCTAAGCTAGTCAAGGGCGACAAGTACAGCATTAAAATGCTGTTACTGGACTTGTCGTCCTTACCTTGAAGGCTTGACCCCTGCTACTAATGTAGCACCCCCCAGGAGCTCTGTAAACCTTACTCTCACACAGGAACACAACTACACAGAAGTGATTGTTATTTGGCTGTCTAAGTCAAGAAAAAGCCTATGCTGCTTCATGTCAATCAAGATATTTGTCAAGAAACAAATATCCAAGATCAACATATTTAGGATAACTATCAATATATTTGTCATAATTATCAGGTTATTTGAGATAATTATCAAGATTTATAATAATTATCAGGATTGGTGTCGATTCCCAATCTGAACAAAAACGACTCAAGATTTTGGATCACGAAAACATACCATACACAAAGGTATGATTAAAGTCGGTAAATGACTTATATTTAGACCGAATCGTGGAATTCTCCTATTGTGCGGTGCTGCCGTTGGCGTAGCTCCAACTACGAGGTGGGAATGCTAGTGTTAATATTAACACTATATAAATGATAATGCGGTCTGGGATGTTAAATATCGACTGCGAGATGACGCACTCACACAACTACACGCTAGTTGTACACATTGGCTGTGCAGTTTTGTTATAGCATGAAACTAGACTCGAATGGTGGAGGAGAGCGTAAAAACGCCTTCGTCAATTTCATTTGTTTAGTAAACAAATGAAAACAAAGGAACTTTTGTTGAGTGAATTCGGAAAGCCGCGGAATATACTTGTGATAATGCCTATGGGCTAAGCCTTCAAGATGAGGGCGACAACTCCAGTAACAGCTTTTATTATGCTGTACTTGTCGCCCTTAAGTTAGGACCTCATTACCACTTAACATCAGGTAGTATGAGGTCAATCTTGAAGTGCAATATAAAAATGATTGCCGTGGACCTTTCATATATAAAATAACAAAATAAAGTTTTTATTGAGATGGTGAACGGGTCAGTCAGTGAAAAATCGGCTGCTCACTATTCGCCCAATAGGCTACTTGACAGTGTTAACAGTAAAATATGAAAAGTGTTGGATAAGTTAACGTATTAGTTAAGTAATAGATTTTTTTTTCTTGGCCTATAAACTGTCCCACTGCTAGGCAAAGGCCTCCCCCATCTCTATCAGGTGCCAAGTCTTGCCAACCTTGAGAAAAACGGTCCAGGTCGTCACGCCAACGCATTTTCGTCCTTCCTCTTGGACTTCGTCCGTCTTCTGGTGTCCATTGGGTAACAACCTTGGCTCACCTTTCTGGTTTCATTCGGCACACGTGTCCGGCCTAGTCCCACTTGAGCTAAGAAATTTGCACACTCACGTCTCGTAAGCCTGTTGATGAGCGGATGATGGCATTGCTGATCTTGTCGATCCTTTTTATACCTAACATAATCCGCTCCATGGCTCTTTGGCAAACCTTGAGTCTGAACCTATGACTTTTAATAAAAAAAAAAGTAATAGATAACATTTTTATTTATAATTAAAAGCATAGTTAGTATTTTATTTTTGTAAAATAAATATTACCTACTAAATTATTAATATTTAATTATAACTAATATTTTATTTAAACATTTGCCGCTTAATTAAATTAAGTCGTTCCGACCCGTATCGGTTTGATGTCTAGAACGTTGACGTCACAATTTCAATAGTGACGTGAAATGGCGTTTTCGCGCTCTCTTTTAAATGTTTTACACAAAATCTTATCTTTAAGATATTTTCTCTGGTATTTAATTTTTTCCAGATAAATCGCATCACTTGGGATATAAAATTAACGGGCGCACATTTTAATATACTTTTTCAAAAACAGTCAAGTAGCCAATTGGATCGCAGCCTTACCAGTGTCTTCAGCCTTACCACCAACCAGACTGCCTATATTTATATAGCGGCGTTAGTGTTATTCGACAATTAACGTGGGAATAGACTATAAATATTATTGTAGACTCTTAAGTTGTTCTGTTTTGTGTGGTTTACGACTAATCGCAACCCGTTCTAGTATTGTAAACAGATTTTGTAGTTTTTCCATGTGGCTATGACGGTGGACTCACAAGCTTTTGTAGAAATTTTATGCGATGGACTTTTAAACCGATAAGTGCCCTCTGCCGAATATGTCGGCCCTTGGTACGTTCGTTGCAGAAATGTTTGAGAACTACGGAATCGAAGACATCTTGGCATCTTCGATTTTTTTTATAGTTTTGTTCCTTCCACCTTCACTGTTACCCCTGTTTGTACTAGTTCGAGCCCCGCACCGCAAGGGGAGATACAATTTTTCTATTTTTTTTCAAATTTAATAGAGGTAGGGCATAGCGATTAATCGCTCGAACAGGAGCAGCCCGACTGGTGAAACACCTCTACCTTACAGAAGACCGCAGCCAAATAACAATCACTTCTGTGTTGTTGTGTTCCTGCGTGTGAGTAAGGTTTACAGAGCTCCTGGGGGGTGCTACATTAGTAGCAGGGGTCAAGCCTTCAAGGTAAGGGTGACAAGTCAAGTAACAGATTTTTTATGCTGTGCTTGTCACCCTTAAGCTAGGACCTCATTACCACTTAACATCAGGTGGGATGAGGTCAATCTTGAAGTGTAATATAAAAACAATATTTGAAGTGCCCTAGTTCGGCGTAAAGGACTATGAAAAAAAATAATTACCGATCTCATCTTTTCATATTTTATATATTATATTCTAATAAATTTATATAGTATGTGTATTATTATCGCATATTTAAAAGATACCGTAATGTTATTTTTAATGCTTAATTTATTGTTGTTTAAAATGTTTTCTTTTTTTTCTCCCCTGTTACCGCACTCATATACAAACTATCTGCATGACCCAAGGGTTGACTGGTAGAGAATGCCCCTAGCATTAAGTCCACCTGTTGTACCTATTTGTGCAATAAAGTTTTTAAATAAATAAATCTCAATATAATAAGGTTTCTTCATTAGATCGTTTATCTACACCAATATTAGTGAGCTGAAGAGGTCACTAATATTGGTCGTAGCGTGATGTTTTATAGCCTAAAGCCTTCCTTAGTAAATGGACTACGAAGCAAGACAAAAAATCTTCAATTCGACCTTGTAGTTCCTGTGATAAGCGCTTTCAAACAAACTCTTCAGTTTTATAATATTGGACAACATCACATACATTGCTCTGATTCTGTGGTAAGTAGCTTAAGCACTTGTGTTACAGAAATCAGAAACAACGACGGTAACACAACACCCAGACCCGAGACAATACAGAAAAGTGGGTTAGTAGTCGATTGGCACGAAATAAATTCGCCCGAACTTGCGAATCGTCCCTTTTAAATAAAAATTTTTTTTGGTAGGCGTTTCGCACAAATGTATTTTAAACGCGTGCGAATCGACTCCTTCAGGAACTAAACGTATACTACTAGAAGTAGCTAGGAACTACTAAAGTTCGTTGCTCATATTGACCCGACCGGGGATCGCATCCGGAACCCCAGAGACAGCCCGATGCCTAAGTCCGGCACGCTCGCCTCTCGGCTAGCAGGACTTTAGTGTCGTAAATAAAATATTTACGACCGCGATACGTTTTCAAAGTAATTTCAACGATTTTAGGTAGAAAAAATCTCGAGACTCCGATACCCTAGATTCTATTTTTTTTTTTTTTATATTGCACTTCACGATTGACCTCATCCCACCTGATGTTAAGTGGTAATGAGATCCTTTTTTTTTTTTTTATCGGGGAGAAATGCGTGACGCACCGTACCGCCACCCGAGGGAGAGTGACGGCGTGTGTGGGACTCGACTACCCACTAAAACTTCCCGGCGGACCTCATCGCCTTAGTGGCGGTGTTGTGGGAAATTGACTAAGCCTTTCCATCCACAACATCGCCGGCGGAATGGCTGCTTACGCGGCCCCGACATTTCCCCCCTGGGTGGCCGGGGGGGGAAAGCGGGAATGGCCGATCCACTGAACCATCCCCGCCTCGCACTGGAGACCGTGGGTGCAATGCCGACTGGGGTGCCCTCACACTCCCAGTCAGCCGGTCTCCATGCGGAAGAACAGCGCGGTCGTAGAGCCGCCGCGCCCTGCCTCTTCTGCGCCTTCTAATCGCTGGGGAGGACGGGTCGTCTTCCCTTTCACGTTCTGCCTCCTCCTTTTGCGAAATGACGTTTTCGCAGAAGGAGGCAACTGCTGCCCAAGCCACCTCGCTCCGAAGCATGGCTTGGACGATGTTTGGGAGGGAGATATTTACCCCTATTATAGCTGCTAGGGTGGCTCTCTGCACTGACCACGACGGACAGATAACTAATGTGTGTTCCGCCGTGTCGTCTTCCGTTCCACAGTGGGCGCACACAGGTGTTGGTAATGAGATCCTAGCTTAAGGGTGACAAGTACAGCGTAATAAAGCTATTACTGGACTTGTCGCCCTTACCTTGAAGGCTTGACCCCTGCTACTAATGCAGCACCCCCCAGGAGCTCTGGAAACCTTACGCACACGCAGGAACACAACAACACAGAAGTGATTGTTATTTGACTGCGGTCTCCTGTAAGGTGGAGGTATTTCACCAGTCGGACTGCTCCAGTTCGAGCGATAAATCGCTATGCCCTACCTCTCATAAAACATTCGTCATTATTGTCGAAACATTCGTCATTATTCACGAAACCAAAAATACATCAGTTTCGTCATTGTCACTCTGTAACCTCGGCGTGGAGACTGTCCGAAAATGGTAAAATATGATTAGCAGACTAATGTCACTGAGTCACGGCTGAGAGGATAACTGTTTGTACAAGATACTGTCATAGTTACCTGATAATAGGACTTAGCGGAAGAAGCTACTGTCATCATCAGAAAAAGACTTCAATTATTGCATCATAATTACATCTAAACTTTTGATCCTTATTATGTTTAACGATGTCAGTAGCCGAGACGCTAGAGGTTTTTATTTTCATTTAATTTGCTATCGATAATGGCTGCGAAGCCTTATCATCTTCACCTCATGTGTTTCCTCCTTCCTTTGATATGGAATATAATACTTCAAATTTTTTTTTTTATAATGCTCTTCAAGATTGACCTCATCCCACCTGATGTTAAGTGGTAATGAGGTCCTTTTTTTTTTTTTTTTTTTTTTTTTTTTTTTTTTTTTTTTTTTTTTAAGGGGGAGAGAATGCCTTCTTTTCGCACCATATCGCTGCCGTGGGGACGGCAGCGACGTGTGTGGGACTCCCCCGCCCAGAAGGGGCGAGGACTACCCGAACTAAAAACTCCCCCCACCTTCTCATCGCCTATTGACGGCGCCATGGGATATCGGGTGACCCATGACTGCCACGGCGGAATTGCTGCCCTTACAGGGCGGCGTCACCAAGTCCCCCCTGGGTGGTCGGGGGACTGACGGGAACGGCCGAAGGTGTTAAACCGTTCCCGCGCATCTGCGGGAGACCGTGCAAGGCCGGCCGGGGTGTCCCCACACCCGTGGCCGGCTGGTCCCCGCTAACAAGCGCAAGGGCGTCAAACCGACGTCTTGCGCGCAGTCTTCTGCGTCTCCGGTGTGGTGGGGCGAGGGGGTCGTTCTCTCGCTCCCTCTCCGACGCCTCCTTATGCGAGACTGTTTGTTCGCTGAAAGCGGCAACTGCCGTCCAGGCCTCCTCGCTCCCAAGCATGGCTGTAACAATGCTTGGGAGCGAGAAATCGCTTCCAACAATAGCAGCCAACTCGGCCCGCTCGGTAGCCCAGGCCGGACACACAGCCAGTGTGTGGTCCGCCGTGTCCGCCGCCGCGCCGCAAGAATGGCACAGCGGCGACTCTTCTCGCCCAATTTGGTGCAGGTACTGACCGAAGCATCCATGCCCAGTCAGCACCTGCACCAGTCTGAAGGACAGGTAACCGTGGCCCCGGCTCAGCCACTCCTGCAACACCGGGCCAACGGCGTCAAGCACTCGCCCCCTGGGTCGTATTTCGTCGACACCCGTCTTCCACCGCTGGACCATCTGTTCATGTGCCTCGCGCCGGATTGCCGCCACCTCAGTCGGGGAGGGACGCTCTCCCCGCGCCCTCCTCTCCGTCAATTTCCAATATACTTGGGCCTGCACCCTTGCGTCGAGGGCCCAAGGCGGCGTGCCGGCCAAGACACAGGCCGCATCGAAGCCCACCGTGCGGTAAGATTGGGCCACTCGCTGGGCAATAGCCCTTTGTGGCCTCCGTAGGTGGGCTGTATTTCCCCGCCGGAAAAGGGCGTCTGCCCAGATGGGTGCGCCGTAGAGGGCCATGCTCCTAAGAATGCCGGCGTAGAGCCGCCGGCATTTGGCCCTGGGTCCGCCCAAGTTTGGCAGCAGACGCCCAAACGCACCAGCCGCCCCGATGAGGCGCTGGGACTGTCCCTTCAGATGGGGCTCGAAAGTCCAGCGCGCATCAAGTACTAGGCCCAGATATTTCATCTGGGCCCCCACCCTGACGGTCACTCCCCCGACGACGATGTTAGCGTCTGGGGGAGGACGACGCTGCCGAGGCCCGTAAAAGTATATGGCCTCGGTCTTTTCTAGCGCAACCCGTAAACCCAGGCGGCCAATACGCCCCGCCACCAAAGTTCCGCCAGCGGCTGCTCGGCGCGCAGCCTCGTCATAGGTCCTCCCTCGAGCTGTGACAAGAGTGTCATCTGCATAGCAGACGACGCTCATGCCCGAGAGGAGGACACCCCGCAGGACCCAATCGAAGCCGATGTTCCACAAGAGGGGCCCCAAGACAGACCCTTGTGGAACACCGGACTCGACATTTGCACGCCGGAGGACGCCATCTTTCCCGACATAGGCAACTTTCCTGCCGGACAAGTAGTTGCCGAGGAGACGAACCAGGTATTGAGGTACCTGGTGATACCTTAGGGCCATCAAGATTGTAGAGTGGGGGATGGAGTTAAAGGCATTAGCTATGTCCAGTGACACAGCCAAAACTCCCTCCCCCACATCCCAGGCCTCCCAAACTACCCCCTGTAGTCGCGCCAGCGCGTCCGTAGTTGAACGCCCTGCTCGGAACCCGAATTGAGCGTCGGAAAGATCTGGCCCCCGCTCCCTGAGGTGGCAGTTGATCCTCGTCGCAATAACTTTCTCAAAGAGCTTACCGACCTCGTCCAGCAGGACGATTGGCCGGTAAGCAAGAGGGCTGTCTGATGGGCGTCCCTCTTTTTTCAAGAGGATCAGCTGCCCCTCTTTCCACACCTCCGGGAACCTCCCAACCCTAAGGCAAGTGTCGAACAGGTCCCGGAACCTGGGCTCCATCTCTGCCAGGGCCAGAGCCACTACTTTGGCAGGGACCCCGTCAGGGCCCGGCGCCGTTTTCTTTGCGCGGAGACGCAACGTAGCCACACCGAACTCTTCGTCCGTCAGACACGGAGTTTCCTCGTCCCCTACGTTCACCGCGGAGGGTGGATTTATGGCTGGAGGGGTGAAGTGGGGCTCGGCCGGGAAGAGAGCCCGGACCACCCCTTCCAGTAGCGTTGGCTCCATGGACTCGGCCAGTGGGGGACCAACGGGGCGCAGCTGGTTTCGCGCAGCTCGATACGGTCTCCCCCATGGATCGGCATTAAGTCCGTCGAGCATTTCCGCCCTTGCCCTATCTTTAGCGGCACCTATCTCCGACTTTAAGATGTTCTTGGCGTCCCTATATGCGGCGTAAAGGCGAGATTCCACTTCCGCGTCCCTCACTCTACGTCGACGACTCCGCTGGTATGATCTTCGGGCTGCAGTGCAGGTCGCCCGAAGCTCAGCTATTTCCACCGTCCACCAATAGACGGCGCGGCGGGGAGGCGAGCGGCGGGACCGAGGCATGGACGCATTGCACACCTCGGTCAGAGCGTCCCTAAGCTGGGAGGCCCTCTCGTCGATGGTCAGATGGTTAGAGGGAGGCGTGAACCAGTTTTGAACGAACGCGGCCTCCCTGGCTACTTCCCTGTCCAGGCGGGTTAAGGCCCACCTGGGAAATGGGGATTCATCCGATCTAGGCGCTCCAGCGGAACCTTGTGGGGGGGAGAGCTCCCACCGAATGTAACGGTGGTCGGAAAGAGTCTCCTCCAACTCGACGCGCCAGTTGCGCACGCGTGCGGTGAGAGCAGGGGTGGCGAAAGATAGATCCACCACCGACCCTCCCTGCTGTCGCACGCACGTGTGAGTAGAGCCCACGTTTAGGAGGGCCAACCCAGAGGCAGCCGCCCAGTTTTCAACCAGCGGCCCGCGGACATTCTCCCTGTTGGCCGGGTTTCCCCAGGTCGACGACTTGGCGTTAAGATCGCCGGCCAGCAGGACCTTCCGAATGCGCGATAATCGGCCTATTACGGCCCCCAAAATGCCAAGAAACGAGTCAAACTCCTGTAGGGGACGATTTGGGGAGAAGTACACGCCCACCAGGGCAATCTTCCCCCATGCGGCGGCTACGTACCCCGAACCCCTCTCCAGAAACGATAGGGGGGGGGACACTGATGCCGGGCGTCGTCCGATGGCTACCAAGCCGTCTCGGTCTCCTACCCAATTATTGGGCACTGAGTACGGCTCGGCGACGATTGCCACGTCAATTGACCACTGGGCCATTGCCTGGGACAGCATGTCCTGAGCCGAGCGACAATGGTTGATGTTCGCCTGAATGACGTTGCGATGTCCGGTGTCTGGAAGTGGTAATGAGGTCCTAGCTTAAGGGTGACAAGTACAGCATAATAAATCTGTTACTGGACTTGTCGCCCTTACCTTGAAGGCTTGACCCCTGCTACTGATGTAGCACCCCCAAGGAGCTCTGGAAACCTTACTCACACGCAGGAACACAGCAACACAGAAGTGATTGTTATTTGGCTGCGATCTTCTGTAAGGCGGAGATATTTCACCAGTCGGGCTGCTCCAGTTCGAGCGATAAATCGCTATGCCCTACCTCTCTTAAAAGGAGCGTAAAGTAACACCTTGCTTGCTAACGGATAGAATGTTGCGGTATCAAATCCGTTGTCAGCGCGATGTGGGTTCCTGTCTTGCTTACCATCAGGCTGGGAGGAGTCAATATACTGTGTTTCTATAAAAAAAAAACGAGCTTAAACATTTAAAATAATGTGACGGGTCAAAACGCGACACCGAAGTAGTTCGTATCAACTACTAAAAATGGTGTCGCGTTCTGACACGTTAGCTTATTTCAAATGCTTAAAATGGAACGTAAAAGTCTTAAAGTTTATTTCACCGTGCCATCTGAACTGATTTACTCCTAGTTGAATGGCCTATTTGATTCAAACTATGTTCTTTTTTTCTCGAATTAAGTCAAGTCAAGTCAATCTTTTTTATTCACATAGATTACATTAGTAATACTTATATGAATAGTCTCTATATAAAAGCAAATGAAGCTACCATTTGATGTTTTATGGTGTGATATTGACTGTGATATGATGGCCGCAGATGACCTTTTCATCTTTACCGACCCGCAAGGGGGGAAGGCTCTCATCCCTAAACTATGTTTAAGTACAGCTGATGGTAGACGTCACCGCACATTTGGACACCTTGAAAACGATTATCACGCCCTGATGACCGTCCTGCCTGACTATTTCAGTTGTATGAATAATGGTGCCGTTAATGAGCTATGAACAGTTCTCCACTGACGTGTCTTACTATGAGACTAGTCTATTTTAGTCCGGACTTGGAAGTTTCCTTTCATCATCATGAGCTATCTATTGCTGGACACAGGCATCCCCTATTTAACCACTACGCGGTGTTACATGATTGATATGTCTCTCCCTGTCTGTGTGTCTGTCTGTCTGTCTGACTGTCGTCTGTATATGGCATCGTAGCTCCCGAACCGACGATTGACCGAACGGAACTGATATTTTTTTTTAAATGTGTAATGGTCGAAAGTGTTCATAGCTATGTTTCATTGAAAACAATCAAAGATGGACGCTGCCACGAATTGTAGGATATCATACTTTAAAACAACTACTGCCGTTATTTGGATATAACTCCAGCAAGCTCCTAGGGGGTGCTATATTAGTAGCAGGGGTTAAGCCTTCAAGGTAAGGGCGACAAAGTCCAGTAACAGATTTATTATGCTGTACTTGTCACCCTTAAACTAGGACGTCATTACCACTTAACATCAGGTGGGATGAGGTCAATCTTGAAATGCAATATAAAAAAAAGCCATCATGGATTTGAAATTTATCATGCCTGTTTATTAGAGAGACAAGCAGGCAAGTTGAACTTGAATTCAGATTGATTTTCGTAGGCGTCTTTAGTTTCGTAGGCGGTATTGGCATTTGTTGAACTATCGATCTTTGGGTCTCATCCGAGTTAAGTACGACTATGTACCAGGTACTTTAAGTTAACTAGTTACTTTTTGTGACTGCTGCAAGAAACTCTTGCTCATGAACTTCTTTGAGAAATATTACTTGAAATTTATCCAGAATTATCTTCCAAAATGATTTGTATGTCTGCTCGCTCGCACACCATATTTTTAACAATTTGCTACATTATTTTATCTAATTACTACACTGTATGTCTTAGTGAAATACTAGTTATAAGTTCAGCTATATTTGTAATATGAACGACAGAGTTTCTTGCCGGGATCTTCTCTGTAAGTTATAGGTTCCGAACCGGAGGTAGCGTCATTAGCATTATATAGACGTTTCATAAATATTTCTGGTGTAATTTACATGAATAAAAGAATATTGAATTTGAATTTGAATTTAAGTTCTCTATTTCGAAATATTGTAAAGGTTAGGATAATTACAGAGTTTCTTGCCGGATTCTTCTCGGTAGGATTAGGTTCCGAACCGGCTGTAGCTTCAATTTTGTTTTATATTCATTTTGACGACGCATAAGTGTTACTTGTAACCAGCATGAATGAATTGATTATGATTATTATTTCATAAATATTTCGCCAGATTTTCATCGTAAATTCTTCGTGGAATACACCATGAGCTGAGCATTTCCCTGCGGTACGGATGCGGAACCTAGAGACCTAAGATAAATTAATGCCCGATTCCAATATTTTACGATTCGTAATGTGTCAAAAATGACTAGGTATCCGTTTTTCTCCAACTGACTACGAGTCGTTAATACAGTTCCATTATTTACTTTCTTATCTGCTCCAGTTTACCTCTTAAAATAAATACTTCATGTATTCATTCATCAAAACAAAAATTGACTTGTTCTAAAATGGTCTACACATAGCAATAAGTTAAATACAGTAAATGCTCCTAAATATTAGAAACAGAAAAATTTTATCTCCCCTTGCGGTGCGGGATTGAACCCACGACCTTCACTGATCGCGCGTGCTGCTCTTCCAACTGAGCTAACCGCAAGTTATCGTAGGCGATGAAATTTTTCTGCTGTATCAACCGTTAGCCTCCGGTAAGTGCCCTTTGCCGAATATGTTTAGAACTGCATACTTACCTAAATTTAAAAATTTAAAGTTCGCTAGTACGGCCTATAAAAATAAAAAAGGGGTTACGGCCCACAAATATGCCGCGATTATGGAAACCATGAATATAGAATGGCTATTTGTATGGTATTGTAGGAGATACGTTCCAAGGTTCCGTTTTTATTAATTTATTTCAATCAAAATAGTAATTTTGCCACAGAAAAATAAGATTAAAAAGAGAAAATGACTCAATTTGCACAAAACATTGTACTTCGCTTGAAAAATCCAAGATGCATGCTACAAGAAAGACTTTAAACCTTTTAAAAGGTTTTCCAAGATAACATTTTTATTACATAAAGAACGTTGAGATTCGCCCATTTATTTTACTCAAAACCTACTAGATCCGCGAATATCCCGCGGTCCCGAACCGGAGGTAGCTTCATTTGCTTTATATAGAGACTATTCATAAGTATTACTAACGTAATCTATGTGAATAAAAAAGATTGCCTTTGAATATGATTTTTTTTGCCGCGAATATGGTAAACTAGTCGCATTTTTTAAACCCGTGAATATGGAGATTTTACTGCTACTGTAACTGATCTGCTGAGTTTCTTACCGGTGTCTTCTCGGTAGATATAGGTTCCGAACCGGCAGTAGAGTCACTTTGCATTATATTCAATGACGATTCATAACTATTACGTATAACTGAATAAAGAAATATTTGTTTGATTGAGTCATTGTAACTATTACAGTCTTTACACTAGGCCATTACAAAATCATTGATCCAACGCCTAGGCAGGGCAATGGCCTCCGAATTATCAATGAAGTTGTTTCTTGTTTACACCGAAGTCTGCTATTACTACTGACTATAGTATTAATAACCCTTAAATGGTTTTGTAAATTTATCACCCGTTACTGCTACTGTGGGATCCTTGCTACCCTCAAAACTATATTTGTTTTAAAGGTTGACGTATCGCTATGTTTAGTAAAGTAATTACTTATAAATGGAGTTTCTCGACATGATCAACATTCCGAACACGGCGGTGGAATACCTAATTTGTACTGACGATTCATAAGTGCTTTTGTAAAGCTTACATGAATAAAGATGTTTTCTATTCTATTCTATAAAATCAATTATAATATTATAAAGAGGAAAGATTTGTACCTATTTTTGTATGTTTGTAATGAATAGGCTCAAAAAGTACTGGACCGATTAAAAAAAATCTTTCACCAATAGAATGCTACTATCTACTACTGTTCTTACAATTTGGCATAGGCTACAAAATTAGGGATCCTTGTTAAAATTTGAAAAATTTTTTTTCCCTACCTTACAATCGATGATGCTTCGAAGCCTTATCATCTTCACCGAGCTTTCGGGGGATCTTATTAGAAACAGAAAATTTTTATCTTCCCTTGCGGTGCGGGAATCGAACCCACGACCTTCACGTATCGCGCGTGCTGCTCTTACTAAAAATGTTCTGTTTCTAATATTTAAAGTTCGCTAGTACGGCGTTTAGTACTATAAAAATAATAAAATCGACCTTTTAAGCTTTACGAATGCAACGATACAGTCATTAACTTTGATGATATTTTTAAAATTGTAGTTAATTAGGTTTTGAATTAGTTATTGCATCATTATTAACAAAGCAGAGAGCAATGTACAGCGTAGCTAAAGTGGGGGCAGTAACTTGCCAGACGCCTTGGGAATGAAAATTCCCAGTTGCCACCAGTGGCAATCCTTGTGGCAAGTGGGAATAAACGCGAAACAGTGACTCTGAAAAAGGGTTAGTAGGGATACCTGATGGTCACTGTTTTAACTAACTTTTACTATTAGAAACAGAAATTTTTTATCTCCCCTTGCGGTGCGGGAATCGAACCCACGACCTTCACGTATCGCGCGTGCTGCTCTTACCAACTGAGCTGACCGCAAGTTATCGTAGGCGATGAAATTTTAATATTAAGTTAAGTTAGTATTAACTAACTTAACTTAATCCTTACTAATATTATAAATGCGAAAGTAACTCTGTCTGTCTGTCTGTCCGTCTGTTACGCTTTCCTGCTTAAACCTCTCAATCGATTTTGATGAAATTTGGTATAGGTATACGTTGAATCTCAAGAACGGACATAGGCTACTTTTTATTAGAAAATAAGGGGGGAGGGGGGTAATACCACCTTTGAAAGTTTATATGGAAAAATGTTTTTTTTTGAAGTTAGAGATATGAAATTTGGCACAAATATAGCTCAAAACTTGGATTAAAATATAGACTACTTTTTGTTTCGAATATTAGGGGAGAAATGGGTTAAACCGACCATGAAAAGATGTAGTCCACGCAAACGAAGTCGCGGGCACAGCTTGTTATTAATAAAGCAGTGGCAGATTGTACCCCACGACAGCAGTTAAGGGTTGCTTAGTGGACTGGACGAAGCAGCACGTGTACCGTGAGAAGTTCAACCTTGACTTTGGGCGGTCGAGGTCGCGGTAGCCTCTGGCTGGGCAAACGCAAGCGACTCTGTTACCAATACACCACGGTATAAGGTTCGATTTGCGTTTGCAAGTCTAGTATTTGTATGTTTTCTTATTTTTGTAGCTTTCTGTAAATAATTGAGAATAGTTGGGAAGGCGAACGCGAGGGATTTTGTGACCAATTTCGTTTGAGATACGGTTTTGTTTCCCACGACGTCTTTAATTGCTTTTTCGTTCTGTTCTAGGTCTTCGAAGATTGGGTACTGTTGTTTTATCAAATTGAATACTGCAGATTAAAAATTAATATTAATAAGGATACGAATCAATCTTATGTGTTATGGGTATGTTTTAAACATTGCAAAATGACTTCGGACTTTTCGTAAAATTTTTTGAAATACCTACAATTCTGTTTCCCGACCCTCAATCAAATCAAATATTTATTTAAGTACTAGCTGTGCCCGCAACTTCGTTCGCGTGGAATACATACATTCAGGAACATATATCTACCGAGAAGATACCGGTAATAAATTCAGTAGATTATCTACAGTAGCAGTATTTAACTTATTGCTACACATTTACTCTTAGACCATTTTGGACCAAATCAAATGTTTTAATGAGCGAAGAAACAATTCAGGTCTATTTTATTAGTAAGCTGGAACATACGAGCATGACGTACGTGTCAGCCATCCAATGAATATTCGTACTTCAATAGTGTAATGGTTAGAGCGATCGGCTCCAAAAACCGGCGGTCGTGAATTCGAATCCTGCGAGCATCACATTCATTTTGCCTGTTATCCCAGTATGGTTAAGAGAACATTCCAGGGGAATTAGTATAGTGGTTCCTTAATCCAGAATGTATACTAAGCCGTTGTTCCAGAAAAAAATCCTAGTCTAAATATATAAAAGGAGAAACTGACTGACTGACTGACTGACATATTAACGCACAGCCTAAACGGCTAAACGTAGGCACTTGAAATTTGGAAGGGACGTAGCTAAGGTGCCGTAGAGGTACACTATGAAAGGAATTCCCGAAATTCCCACAGGAACGGGAATTAGCGGGAAAATCCTTTTGTATGGAAAATCTATACCACTTAAGTTAGACGCTTGAAATTTGGCATACAGGTATCTAAGTAAACTTAAAGCTTAGTTGCAACAGGATATTGCAAAATTTGTACGGGAACGGGAGTTAACGGGAAAAAACTGGAAAAAACCTGTAGTCCACGCGAACCAATTCGCGGGCACAGCTAGTTTCTATATAAATGTATCAGTTAACTCGACTTTTTTCTATTGAAGAAACGTTCAAATAAAAAAAACAAACGTGAAATCGAAACGGGTATCGAATCCGCTATCCTTTGTCAAGCCGGCTAATCGCGTAACTAGGTCGATGGGTCGTCAAAGGAAACCGGCTCAGGGTTGCCGCACCTTTTATTTTAAAAATAGTTTAGTAATTACCATTATGGGAACTGCGCCTAGCGAAGTCAATACAGTTTTCATGACACACTAGCGGTCCCGGTGAACTTCGTTTCGCCTTAGAGGATATTCCCGCTGTTCTGTAGAACTTTTTCCTAAATTTTCTTTGCTATAAACCCCACTGAGCCTGAGATCTTTCCAACGAATGCAAAACCGTGGAAATCGGTTCGTGCGTTCCGGAGTTATAGCGTCAGGGAGGAAAACCCGACTTATTTTTATATAGTAGATTTTAGGGTTCCATGCCCAAAGGGTGCGAACCCTAGTACTGCAATTTCAATGTTTGTCTGTCTGTCCACCTGTCTCCGGCCTCACGGTGATAGCTTGACAGTTAAAATTTTGAGGCCTCCGGCTATTAGGACCGCAATTAACTAGGATTGTGGTCCCAATCGAGAGATTCGTTAAATTAAAAAAAAATCCTTCCGGCGACTGGGACCACTCATAAATGATAAATGAAATAAATCTGTTACTGGACTTGTCGCCCTTACCTTGAAGGCTTGACCCCTGCTACTAATGTAGCACCCCCCAGGACCTCTGGAAACCTTACTTACACGCAGGAACACAACAACACAGAAGTGATTGTTATTTGGCTGCAGTCTTCTGTATGGTGGAGGTATTTCACCAGTCGTACTGCTCTATTTAGCTATGCGCTATGCCCTACCTCTCTTAAACGGTGCTGTGGGAAACTCGACTGCCATAACCACCATACCCTGATCGTACCATCCCTACCAATGACCCAATTCAAACTGTGCACCCTCGGGACTCGTGGTGGCGCCTGCAGTCTCTTTTCTTTGTTTGTGATCTCTCATTAATCGTCGCTTCATTCACAATAAAGCGATAGATAGCCTATCGGATATAGTCCTAAATGTGCTGTGGAAAGCTATATGTAGCGATGCCACGTTATAAGATTCACGGAAAATTATGTTAAGTATTTGAGTGTTGGATAAATAAATATTAGAAACAGAAAAATTTTATCTCCCCTTGCGGTGCGGGAATTGAACCCACGACCTTCATTCATTCAAAACATTTCTGCAACGAATGTACCACGGGCCGATAAGTACACAACACCCAGATCCGACCGTATTGAATATCATAAATTTTTATTTATTCGTTGAAGCATAAAATACGTTTAGATAGAGGGATACACTTTATTGCACAGAAAATTTACAGAAATTGGTTTGACAGATATTATAGTACAATTTAGGCAATATTATTGCTAGATAGCAATATCTTCCAGACAACCTTTTTCTTTGCATTTTAAAAATGTAACTAACAGACTAAATATAATTATCTAATTGTTTTCTACCAACTTGTCATACCTAACCAGTTTATATATATAGTCTATAGTCTATAGCCTATAGTCTCTGAATAATGAGGGTAGTTTAAAACTTAACTGCCGCGAACGACCTTCGTACTGTTGAGATCGTAAAACTGCAAGTTTTATATTTGAGGGGAAGCTCATTTCGCTGCACTGTGACGGGAGTGATTAATGGTGCATATAGCTGCATACGGTGACGTCATTGTTTGACCCACTGCACTAATTGTACGGTCAACAGCAGGTTAAGTTAAACCCTTGCCTCCTCCCCGCTGGGTTCCGCATCTTAGATAGATAGATAGATACACTTTATTGCACAGAAAATTTACAGAAATTGGTTTTACAGACATATTTATTATATACAGACATATTACATATAGGGATGCCTCCATCCCTTAGTAACCCTATGGTCCGTGCGTACCAGGATTCAGGCTGAGCGGGGCGCGAATCGCGTCGCGGTGGGGCCGCGGAGGAAGAGGAGGATGCGGTATTGCGTTTGCCGGCCTCCCTGTCCTCCGCGGCCGGTGGGTCTCGAGTGTCCACCTGGTTCTCGGAGGGAGGGCTTGAATTTAGGAGTCTCGGGTGTCCGCAAGTAGGCAGCGGAGCCGCACAGCAGATCTGCTGCTAGGACCGGGAACGCGTAGGGTAAGCCTGGCGTGCGTTACCTTGGTCCCGAGGGGGTGTGGCGTGTCAGGTTGCCTGACACGCTCCAGCTGCGTATTGCGCGGCGAGGTGGGCCGCTTGGCGGTAGGCGCTGTGGGGGAGCCTGTGTAGTATTCACATGGGATCCCGACTTCCCCACAACTGCGTAGCGTTGGCCACCGAGGGGGTTTTAATTGGTGCGAGCGCGACACACCACTCTCTGTTGTCCGTTGAGAGTGACGGTACGGTAGGCATTTCCCCCTCGACAAAAAAAGACCCTTGCCTTTCGATTTTAATTCTTATACCCCCCCGCCCAGAAGCGGTGGTGACGACCCGAACTGAAAACCCTCCTCACCTTCTCATCGCCTATTGACGTCGCTATGGGATATCGGGCGACCCATGACTGCTACAGCAAGTCCTCACTGGATGGTCGGGGGACTGGCGGGAACGGCCGAAGGTGCTAAGCCGTTCCTGCACATCTGCGGAGGACCGTGCAAGGCCGGCCGGGGTGTCCCCACACCCGCGGCTGGCTGATCCCCGGCCATGAATTAAACTACCGTTCATTATATGAAAGGTCTTCTGTTCCCGCGATATCACCGTAAAGGCGGTGAGGTCTACCGTTGTTTTATGTTGAGGGTATGTCTGCCCTTGTATTCTCTAGAAAACCCTCGATTTCTCTAGAAAACCATCGTTAGTTTCATCGTTAGGCCACAACACCCAGAGCCGAGACAATTAAGAAAAGTTCGTTTTCCAAACCTGACTAGGATACGAACCCTGAAGCTCAGAGATTAATCATTCTGTTATAGCCGCCTTCACAACATGTCGGATTAGGTCATAACACCCAGACCCGAGACCATAAAGACCAGTTAGTTTTCAAAATCCGACTGGGGTACGAACCCTGGACCTCAGAGGTGAATCATTCGGTCGTAGCCGCCTTCACAAAATGTCGGATTAGGTCATAACACCCAGACCCGAGACCATAAAGACCAGTTAGTTTTCAAAATCTGACTGGGGTACGAACCCTGGACCTCAGAGGTGAATCATTCGGACGTAACCGCCTTCACAAAATGTCGGAATATACCACAACACCCCGACCCGAGACAATTAGGAAAAGTTTGTTTTCCAAACCTACCTGGGATACGAACCCGAGACCTCAGAGATGGAGCGGGGACGGAGCCGCGGAGGTCATTCGTACAAAACACTGATAAGCATAAACTAAAGACATTATTCGCCTTTCATTCTCCTATCGTCCTGAGAGGGGTCGTTAAAGCGAGCATTGATGACTGTAAGGCATTGGTTCTCAAACTTCCCTACTAATATTATAAATGTGAAAGTAACTCTGTCTGTCTGTCTGTTACGCTTTCCTGCTTAAACCACTTAACAAATTTTGATGAAATTTGGTATAGGTATACGTTGAATCTCAAGAACGGACGTAGGCTATTTTTTTAAAGTTTATATGGAAAAATGTTTATTTTTGAAGTTAGAGATATGAAATTTGGCACAAATATAGCTCGAAACTTGGATTAAAATATAAACTATGTTTTGTTTCGAATATAAGGGGAAAAAGGGGTAAAACCGACCATGAAAGGATGTAGTCCACGCGAACGAAATCGCGGGCACAGCTAGTTCTTATATAAACGCTCTACCGCTAAACCGCCGCGGTTTTTAACCGCCCGATTTTGTGAGTTAAAGAAGCTAATGGAAGCGGCCGCACTGATGGTTTATTGCCGCGACTGATTTTAAAACCGAGTTTTATTACTGTACGGGGCCCCGCTTAGTAGACCACGGAACGCCGTACAGGATTGCAGTATGTAGTTAGATGTAATGAGTACGCCGAAGAGAAAGACCGCCGTGGTTGAAAGTAGTATATTGAAGATAGATAGAGATACACTTTATTGCACAGAAAAATTTACAGAAATTGGTTTTACAGTTATAATTAAGTACAATTTAGGCGGTCTTATTGCTAGAAAGCAATCTTCCGGACAACCTTTAGGTAGAGGAAATAGTAGATATTGAGAAACGGGTGCAGCCGTGCAAAATATTTATTGAGAAAATATTAACAGGAAATATAAATACCATAATATGATAAGTACAAAAAAAGAACATAAAAAATAATAACACAGATAAATAAATAAAAATACATACATAAATATATATCAATAAGTATATACATATCCATAAAGTATTTACTGTTTAAACAAACATATAGAATAAACATATGAAATCAGATTAAATACCAACAAATGCTTAGCTTTATTTAAATACCTATTTTGATAAAGAAGTTCGCGTTTAGTTAAGAGAAAGAAAGAGTTTAGTGAAGAGTTAGTTACAAGTAAATAGGGTGGCAAATCTTTCCTTGTGTAGTGTCTGGTCGAACAGTTAGTGGCGTACTAGTTATAAAAATAATTTTAGTTATAATGTAAAAACAAATAAGTTATCAGCGCGCTCCAAATGTAGGTCGCAGTGTAAGCAAAACCGTATGTACGATGGCTTGCCCGTACAGTGACAGAATGTTTAGTGGAAAAAAACCGCCCCAAAAAGTGTAGTCCATAGAACGTACATTGGCGTCGCGGTTTTTAACCGTTGCGCGTGCGTTTCTGGCGGCTTCGCGGTCTAGCTATTTATATTAAGATCAGAAACAGCCAGCTGCAAAACAACGTTGTACAGTCAGCGTCATATAGTTCGTGATACTCAGGGTACTCTAATAAATAGACGCAAGTAAAAAGTCTATGATATCGGTACACACAAAGTTTTCTTATTGTTGTCAACAGGTATGTCGCTCAAAAGGTCGACACACCTAAAATGTCATATAAATCGGCTCAGTCAAACTGCCATAAATATGGTTACAGTCTTTCTAAATGATCAAAAATATTCACGAGAGTATCCTGAGTATCACGAACTATATGAGGCTGACTGTAACAATCCCCTGACTAAGGTAATTTTTAAAATGAAAGTTCGTGAATACTTTTCTCTCGCTAACAAGTAATGATAGTCATGAATTTGTCAATTGCTGAACCAATTTATTATATTTGTCTTCTGAATTTACAGCTGTTATGTATTTGTTTTTATAAATAAATTATCTATATTATCTAAATATAAATATACCTTCATATTTTAAATACACAATTCTATTTAATTTAAATACTATGTGTATCATCATTGTATATTTAAAAGATACCGTAATGTTATTTTTAATGCTTAATTTATTGCAGTTTATAATGATTTCTTTTTTTTTTCTCCACTATTACCGCCCTCATATACAAACTATCTACATGACCCAAGGGTTGAATGGTAGATAATGCCCCTAGCATTAAGTCCACCTGTTGTACTTATTTATGCAATAAAGTTTTTGATTTTTTCAAATTTTTAGATTTTGAAAAGACAGTAATATTCATATTTCTTTTTAACTAAAGTAGAAGATAAAATTATTGCGTTCATCATCATCGGAAATCATAAAATGTAATTCGTGATTTTTTGATAGATATTTAAATAGTGTTTTTAAAATTATAATCTAACATTTATTTTAAATACTAATAATGATTTGAAATACATTTACAAATTAATAGATAGATAGATAGATAGATACACTTTATTGCACAGAAAATTTACAGAAATTGGTTTTACAGACATATTTAAGTACAATAAAGGCGGTCTTATTGCTAGAGAGCAATCTCTTCCAGACAACCTTTAGGTAGAGGAAATAGTAGACATCGAGAAACGGGTACAGCCGTGCAAAATGTTTGAGAAAAATACTAACAGAAAATATCAATATAAATACCATAACAAGATAAAAATATTTAAAAAAAATACGTAAAGATAAATAAAACTATAATAAATAAATAAATACCTATATAATAAATAAATATATAAATATCCACAAAGTATTTATGATATAAACAAATAGAAATAAATATATGAAATTAAATTAATTACCAACACAGCTTAGCATTATTTAAATACTCTGATAAAGGATACAAGTTCGGATTTATTTAATATTTTATTTTGTTAACGGTACAAGTTAAGCACATTACAAAAAAGAACACAAGTACGTTATCACTTTTTTCGCATTCGAGATCCTCCGGGACAAGATTCTCGGGGAATGAGATCCTTAGGGACTAACCCTCGATTTTTTCTCGCCGTAAAAACCGTTCTTGGACTTCAACGAACATTTTAAACAAAGAATTGTCAAAATTGGTCCAAGCGTTGTCGAGTTATGCGCTTACCAACACATTATGCGATTCGTTTTTAACACGCTTTTATTAGCTTCACTTGTAACTATGTAAGAAAATCTTGTAATGAAATGAAATGAAATGAAATGAAATGAAATGAAATGAAATGATTTATTTCTGCAAGTGGATTTACAATAAATTCTTTTGCACGTCAATTATTTTTTCCTACCAGCGCCTCGACGTTGGTTCTGTTGAGAAGAAGCGCCGCAACAAACTCAACAGATATCCTCTTTTAAAATAAATGACAACCATCACAATTGGACATTAAAATATTTGAATTAATAATATAAATTATCTAGGTGCAGATGGACATTTTAACAATTCCACATATTTTTATCATTAAAAAAATCTTGTACAGTGTAATAAGCCTTTTTGATAAGCCATGTTTTAATTTGAGTCTTAAATCTATGCATGGGCAAGTCAATAATGCTTTGTGGTAACTTATTAAATATTTTTATACTTATCCCCATGAAGGAATTACTACTTTTATGAAGTCTGAGTTTTGGGACGGCAAGTTTTTGTTTATTTCTTGTATTAAATCTATGGGTATCTGATTTTTTAGGAAGAAGCGTATAGTTTTTTCGTACATACAAAATACAGTCGAAAATGTACTGAGACGCTATTGTTAAAATATTAATTTCTTTAAAAAATTCCCTCAGTGAGTCACGTGGTCTAAGGTCGTAAATAAAGCGTATGGCTCTTTTTTGCAGTACAAAAATTGTCTGGATATCTGCTGCAGAGCCCCATAACAATAGACCATATGACATAACACTATGGAAATAACTAAAATAAACTAATCTTGCCGTATCTACATCAGTTAGGTTTCTTATTTTCCTTACAGCATATGCAGCCGAACTAAGTCTTCCTGCCAGGGCAACGATATGAGGATTCCATTGCAGTTTGGAATCTAAAGTAATTCCTAGGAATTTTGTTGAATTTACTATCTCGATTACTTCATTGTTCATACAAATACATGTATTTATTTGTTTGACGTTAGGCATTGTAAATTTGATACATTTTGTTTTTTTGGAATTGAGCAATAAATTATTGATTGAAAACCAGCGAACAACTTGGGAAAGAGCATTATTCACCTCGTCAAAATTGTTACATCCACGGTCAATTTTAAATATTAACGAAGTATCATCGGCGAATAATACAATCTCACACATGCCTTCGACAAAATATGGTAGATCATTTATATAAATCAAAAACAACAATGGACCCAATATAGATCCCTGGGGCACTCCCATAAGTAGTGGTGCGCCGGAAGAGTTAGTTCCATTAATATTTACTTTTTGTATTCGTCCAGTAAGGTATGACTCTATCAGATTTAATGCATCACATGCAACACCATAATGCTCCAACTTAAGTAATAGTATTTTATGGTCAACGCAATCGAATGCTTTAGATAAATCACAAAATATACCTAATGCGTCCTTTTTATTTTCCCAAGCATCAAGAATGTGTGCCATTAATGTAATTCCTGCATCAGTGGTGCATTTATTTTTAGTAAAACCAAACTGATTTTTATGTAAAATGTTGTTGTTGTTAAAGTGTTCAAGCAGTTGATTAAATATAATTTTTTCAAAGACTTTACTTAATGCAGGTAATATTGAAATAGGTCTAAAATTGGATGGGTCACTTTTGATTCCTGCTTTGAAAAGTGGTATGATTTTACTCCATTTCATTAAGTTCGGAAACTGACCTTCATCTATACATTTATTAAAAATCAAAGCTAGGTGAGGTGCAATATTATGTATGATGGATTTAATTACGTCAGTTGAGATACCCCATAAATCTTCTGTTTTCTTAATATTCAGTTGTTTGAATGTTTTGGTTATGGTGTCTGGAGTAATATAATCAAAACTAAATTTACTATCATACAAATTTACACTAGATGATAAAATACATTTGGCATGATCTGGGTTGGATTTTAAAAGACGCGTTGTAGAAATAGGTATATCCGTGAAGAAATCTTGAAAAGCATCCGCTACGTCTTTATCGGTATTTAAATAATTATCATTTATCTTGAGGGAAAAGCTACGATCATGAGGTTTTAATTTACATGCCTCTTTGTTAATTATATTCCAAGTGGCTTTAATTTTATTATTAGAGCCAATGATTTTATTGCGTAAAAAAATTGATTTAGCAATGTAGCATACTTTTCTGAATAATTTAGAATACCGTTTTACATATTCAATGGTTTTATGGTCCTTTGAGTAGGCTTTGATACTGTATAGTTCATATAACCTGTTCCTACTCTTGTAAATTCCAGGCGTAGCCCAGTCACTAAATTTAGTTTTACTTTTATCTATTTTAACTTTCTTTTTTTTGAAAACATTATTAAATTCACCATCGATCAGATCAAATAAATTCCCAAACAGACTATCAACATTTTCATCATGAAAATGTAGTTTGGAAATTTTTTCACAAATTTTACTTTTATATATGTCTTTTCGGTATTCTGTAATAGGTCTACAAACAATTTCAACCAAGTCGGAAACATGATGATGCTCAAGTGTTGCTATTTGTCCAAAATGATCTGATTGTAAACAGTTTATGATTGACTTATTTATTGAACTATTTTTTAAGAAAATATTATCAAGACAGGTAGCTGAAGTTGGAGAAATTCTTGTAGGTTCTGAAAAGAGATTAACTAAATTAAAGGATTTAAATAAATTTAAGAACCTTACAGATGTTTGAGATTTATCGAGAATATTGACATTAAAATCTCCACACACAACTACCTCTTTACTTGATTTACAAGTTTTTTTTAGCACTTCCTCCATAGTGGATTCAAATAAATCAAAATTCGATTGAGGGGGCCTATATACACATATAATAATATAATGTTCCATTTCTGCACACGATAGTTCTATAGTTCGCTCAATTGAAAGTGCTACTATGTCTTTACGTTCTTTAGACCTATACTTATTATGCATTAATATTAGTGACCCACCACGAATAGATGACTTCCTCATGAACGAACTAATAACTTTAAAATTATCGATACTAATTAAACATTCACATTGTCTCAGCCAATGTTCAGTTAAACATAATATATGTATATTTTTGTCATCTAAAAATAAACCAATTTCTAATTCCTTTCCAGAATAGCCCTGTATATTTTGATGTACTAAATTTAAAAAACAAGAGGGCTTACTTTTTAATTTTACTTTATTGCAAGAGTTCTCCTCTATTGTCTCATTAATTAATTTAAATTATCCAATGTCAGATTTTTAATATTTGATATGTCAGTTGTAAAATGCTGCTCAAAAGAAGCAGTTTTATTAGCCAAATTATTGGCTGAACACATAAAGAAATAACATAGCGAAATAGCTACCTGTCGTTTAATATAATTTGAAAGATAAAATTTATCTTTAGTCAATTTAATATTATAAATTCGAAGTAAATTATTAATGTCCACCACATGTATTTTATTATTAGAAAATGTCACAGTGTCTAATGTCAAATTTAATTTGAATCTAAAATTATTTTCAGATTGTGGCAATCCTTCATAGTATGGTAGTGTAAACAAAACTATTTTGTTTACATTTTTTAGTAAACACAATATGTCACAGAACTCAATCAGTTTTTTTTTGTTTACACTGTCCCTATTACAAGTCATTAATATAATAGTGGTGTTGGGGTTAAATTTATAGTTTACAATGTTTTGTATTATTTTAGAATAATTAGCACCCGGCATACAGTGATTGATTACTGGTAGTCCCATGTAGGTACTAAGAAAGTGGCCCATATTTTTACCAAACTCATCACTAAACATTACAATATTGTTCAAACTGGTTTTGGTGTTAGGATTGTTGGCGGTCAATTTACATGGGGATAATTTTTTTGTAAGGGTTGGTGACTCACAGTATAGCTGAGAACTCATTTGGCAGCTTTCTTGCACTGTGACCGAGTTATTTAAGTTGCCCAAGAGGCCCTGCAAAGCCAAAATGTGTTCACCATACTCTTTTTTTTCACAATTAAATCTATGTGAAATATTTTGTAACTGCTCTTTAAGATTATATATTTCAGATTCTAATAAATTTACATAATTTTCATGATCTTTCATATTACTCTGCAATGTTAAAGAGTATAGGTCTAATTCATCACCTAATTTTCTTCTTTCTTTAATATATTTAACTTTTGTATACATACATTTTTGTTTCTTTATTAATTTACGGGTATTTTTAATATATTTATTAATTCTGACATATTTTCTAAACTTGTTTTTGCTGCATTTAACAATACCTGGTGAAGAGTTGGAATATACTGTAACATCATTTGTCAAATCAATAATTTCATCAGCTGTATCAATTGCAGCAGAAACATGGCTGTGTGCACTACCAATTAATTCGTCAAAGAGGCTTTTATTTTGGTTGACTAGGGCTTCTGTCTTCTCGGACTCCATGTGCGTTATAGTGTGGTGGGCCTCTTGCAGCTCATGCTCCAGTATGGTGATGCGTCTGAGGCCCCGCACGTAGTCCTCGCTGCACTCGCCAAAGCCGTCCACTATGCCTTGTAGTCGGTCCCGCTCGTCGATAACTAATATATATTGTGTGTGCAACTCAGCCATTTCTTTTTTTAACAAAGTACTCCTATTAATGACCTCCAACATTTCCTTCTCATTGTCATCTCTTTCCAAATGTAATTGTTCAATTGACTCTTTGGACGCCCTCAGTTCCTTCAAAGCCAAGTCGAGCTGGCGAGCTAGGGCACTGCGAGTTTGCATCTTAATAAATATGAATATTATTTTTTTTGTAAACAAAGATTTCCAAAGCGCCTAATGACCAATTTGGAGGTTATAATTTAGTGTCAAACCTCTTCGCGCATCTATTTCGAGTAGGATTCACAATGTACATGCGTAAATAACGTTTGATTTTGTTAAACCATACAAAATAATAACAAAGAAATGACAATGATTCACAATTTTCAAATCGCCGGTATAACTGTCAGACACTGTTATCACGACAATTTTTACTTACGTTTATTATCACTTACACTTAACTATCACAATAGAAAACACGTAATTGTTTGTAATTAACACTTAATTATGTTTAGTAACGGGTATTGGGCCTTAAATTTAATTAGTAAACAATATTATGATAATTTAAATACGGGACAAAAATAAATCAGCTGTAAGCCGGAATGTTGCCATGGCAAAAAAAAAAAAAAAAAAAAATCTTAATTTGACCCACTTCCCGGTCTTCGATTAGGATGAAATATTGCACACGCTCTGAGTTCTGATGACAATACATGATTAGATAAGAAACGTCATTTCAAATCCAATATGGCAGGCCTGCCCAAGATGGCGGACAGGCTGTTTGAAATCCACTCCCATGATATGGGTATTAAATGAAAGGGTTTGCTGTCAGGAATACGAAAAAAAATGTCGCCACGTGACTTAAAGCGTGTTTTTTAGTTTTTAGGGTTCCGTACCTCAAAAAGAAAAAACGGAACCCTTATAGGATCACTTTGTTGTCCGTCTGTCCGTCCGTCCGTCCGTCTGTCAAGACCCTTTTTCTCAGGAACGCGTGGAGGTATGAAGCTGAAATTTTTTAAACTATGTTATTATATGTATGATAGATGAACATACTGCACTTTCGCGGTTCTGTACGCGCGTCGATTATATGGTAATGCACTTTGAGAACCGATGGTCTGGAGCAATAAAACGGAAATACCCAGTTCCATATCTCGAACTGGAGCAGTGGGTCACCTCTGTGACATCAGAGGGTGACGCATCGCGATAAAGGACATTCGCAGAGGAGGAGAAATGTATGGAATTGTAGAAATATAAATCTGCACTTACCTATATTCCGACTGGTGAAATACCTCCAGCTTACAGAAGATCGCAGCCAAATAACAATCACTCCGGTGTTGTTGCGTTCCTGCATGTGACAGAGTTACTTTCGCATTTATAATATTATAGGGATTTTTGGTTTTATATTTTTTAATAAGGGCCTGCCGCGGCGTCGCACGTTCTTTACTCCTATCGTTATTAGCATAATATAATACAGCAGCAGCCTATAATCCTTCCACGGTACATTTACCGGATATTGGATTAAACAAACTCTTTTGCTTTATAATTTTATTATAGATTAGTATCTATTTTTTAGTCCTTTTGTAATTTTATGAAGTTGGTTTTTAAATAAAATTAAATAAATATTTAACAACATCACATACATACAATGCTTTCAATGAATTCAGAAACAACGACTGTACCACAACACCCAGACCCAAGACAATATAGAAAAGTTCGTTTCCCATATTGGACCTCAGAGATGACGCGACGCCAAAGTCCTGTCGCCGCCTCTCGCCTACGGAGGTCGGTGGTTTAATTTTAATAAATTTGCCTATATTCTTAGTTAAGATTTTCTGTATGTTTGTTTCAGTGGCCCACACGAGCCGAGCCCAGCTCGCCGCCGAGTACTTGGAGTCGTGCCGGCGGCACGGCACGCCCGCCATCGACTCTGTACTGCATCAGATACGGGTATGATATCATACTAATATTTTAAATGCGAAAGTAACTCTGTCCGACTTTAACGTCTAAATCACTGAACCGATTCGATGGAATTTGGTATAAGTATACGTTGAACCTCTAGAACGGACATAGGCTACTTTTTGTTTTGAAAATAAGGGGGGATGGGGGTAATATAGTCCTTGAAAGTTTAAATGGGAAAATGTTTATTTTTTAAGTTGGGAGATTTGAAATTTGGCACAAATCCGGTATCCGGCCTATCCGGCCTATTTTCAGTATCCGGCCTATTTTCAGTATCCGGCCGGATACCGGATAGTAGTTCAGTATCCGGCCGGATACCGAATTTCAAATAAATACGACATAAAGACTGAAAGAACTTTATTTAACGTAAATAATCATGAACTTTTAATAACTAAACAAATTACTAATACTCAAACTGCACTAAGGGCAAATTATGATGAATAAATACCAATTTCTCTGCGTTAAGAGGCATCAGACGGTTTCGCTTGTCTTCTAACAACAAAAATTCATTCATTCAACTAATGTCACTCATAAACGAAAGGGCCCGAAGTCAGCCGAGTCCACCCGATCGCTTAGTTACTGATTCACTCGTGTAACGAAACGAGTCGCCACGCGACTATGTTCGGCCGGATATTCGGCTATCCGGCCTTAAGGTTGGCCGGATATTCGGTATCCGGTATCCGGCAAAACAACTCCGTTTCATCTCTAGTTAAAACTGACCATGAAAGTATGTAGTCCACAGCTAGTATTTTTAATGTGAAAGTTTGTGAGTATGGATGTTTGTACCTATATCACGCAAAAACTACATTCAGTAGTTTTTTGGATAAAAAATGGTAGGAAGAGAGGTGACATACTCGATTAACATATAGGATACTTTTTATCCCGAAATAACGCGAGCGAAGTTGCGGGCAACAGTTAGTATCAAATATTTTTTATATTCTGCTTTAATAATAAGGTTGCATATTGACGAACAAGGATAGGTACGGTATGTTACGTGCAAAACAAGGCATGGAACAGTTATTAAGCCTTCTTTCAGTCTCATTGGCTAAAGCCCTGTTCCAATATTTGAAACCTGACTCGTTCTACTTACGGATAGTAATAAATTATACGAGGCGTAAGCGACGATTAAAAACGACCGACGGACAACTGATGACGGCTGGTATGGAAACTAATGGAGATTGCCCGTAGCCAGTACTCTAAATAAAGTTTATAGTGTCACAATCTTTTTCTTGGGGAAAAAAAAGTTAAAATTTTTTACACCATTTCGGTGTTTTTCACTAAAATTCTTTTTGGGGGTATTTTTTTTTTTAAATATAAGTACCTAATTTTATAGTTTCCGATACATTTGACAATTTCAGCCCTGAGGGAAAGTAGGGAAGTGTACGTCTTGAAGTTAACGAAAGCAATCGAATTGATTCTGATTTTTCAATAATGTGCAGTAACGATGAGAATGCATTCCTATCATTATGATTAGGTACCCATTTTAATTTAAAATGTTTTAATCGTGCAAGAAATATTTACATAATATATTAAACTGTCATCAAATAAAAAAAGATAATAACGATTTTAGACAATCACAATCATAAAATCGATTAACGACTGGTTAATGTCACATCACCTCATGACAGTGACAATTTGACGACTGTTATATTAATATCTCTTTGTCTAGAGAATAGGTTCCTATAGGTGTCATTTTTATAACCTACGATACAATGTGTTTTCTTTAATATCTTCAAACTCCGGAAACGAGAATAGGTATAATTTCGTAGGAAAGATATACATAAATAACTTACTTTAAATAAGCTATTTTGATCATGACACATAAATCTTTAGGTCAGTACATTCGTCCACAGTAATTTGGGCATTGTCCTTTGAAATTAGAATTATCGACTCGTAGTCGGTTGGTGAAAAATGGATAGTCATTTTTGATATTGGAACCGGGCATTAATTAATGTACCGTTTGTACTTCCAGGAGCTTCCAGAAGCATCGATCGGCGGCGCTGTCAGGGCCCCGCGGCTGGTCCTCTCGGAGTGCCAGCTGCGGGGCGCGGCGCCCGCCGACGCCCTCGAGGCTCTGCTGCGGAAGGTTCAGTTCAAGAGACTGGAGATAGATCACGCCGCGGTGGACGACGAGGGGGCGGTGAGTCGAGACTGATAAGTGCAACATTAGGGCTGCCGCTAGGGACGGTCAGGGGCCCGCTGTTACCGTCAAGGCTCTACTGGAAGGTTCAGTTCAAGAGACTGGAGATAGATCACGCCGCGGTGGACGACGAGGGGGCGGTGAGTCGAGACTGATAAGTGTAACATTAGGGCTGCCGCTAGGGACGGTCAGGGGCCCGCTGTTACCGTCAAGGCTCTACTGGAAGTTTCAGTTCAAGAGACTGGAGATAGATCACGCCGCGGTGGACGACGAGGGGGCGGTGAGTCGAGACTGATAAGTGTAACATTAGGGCTGCCGCTAGGGACGGTCAGGGGCCCGCTGTTACCGTCAAGGCTCTACTGGAAGTTTCAGTTCAAGAGACTGGAGATAGATCACGCCGCGGTGGACGACGAGGGGGCGGTGAGTCGAGACTGATAAGTGTAGCACTGGGGCTGCCGCTAGGGACGGTCAGGGGCCCGCTGTTACCGTCAAGGCTCTACTGCACTCAAGGAATGTTCAGTTCAAGAGACTGGGTGAGTCGAGATTGAAGACATTTTGAGTAAATCCAACGTTTACATACGGCGTTGTCAGTTTAGAAACGAATGCTGGCATTTTGAGTTAGTCCACCGTTTACATATTATGGCGTGCGTTAGTTTAGAAATAAATGCTGGCATTTTGAGTTAGTCCACCGTTTACATACGCCGTCGTCGGTTTAGAAACGAATGCTGGTTTGTTAAATGCCGAAGGCAAAATGTATCTTGTCGTGTCATTATATATTTTTCCTAAACATTTGATCGACGATTCTCACGCCGTCTATGTAGTGGGCGCCAAATTGAAGTATAGCTTTAAAAAGTATAAAAAAACTCTTGACTAGTCCATAGGACCTGGTTTTCAATTCAATTCAATTCAATTCAATATCTTTATTGCATTTCACATGGAGTAAGTTGACAGATTCTCTTAAGATTAAGTACATGTGAAAGTTCAAAGAACCACTGCTCAGTTTTAATTAAATTTATGACACTAACAGGGCTAATTATCAATCTGATGGTGTTTTAAGATATTGAATGTTTCAACAGATGACTCGCCTACTGTTTTATTTTCACTGAATATGTTATCCATACTAATATTATAAATGCGAAAGTAACTCTGTCTGTCTGTCTGTCTGTCTGTTACTCTTTCACGTCTAAACGTCTGAACGGATTTTGATGAAATTTGGTATAGGTATACGTTGAATCTCAAGAATGGACATAGGCTATAGAAAATAAGGGAGGGATGGGGGTAATACCACCTTTGAAAGTTTATATGGAAAAATGCTTATTTTTGAAGTTCGAGATATGAAATTTGGCACAAATATAGCTCGAAACTTGGATTAAAATATAGACTACTTTTTGTTTCGAATATTAGGGGAGAAAGGGGTTAAACCGACCATGAAAGGATGTAGTCCACGCGAACGAAGTTGCGGGCACAGCTAACAGTAACAAATAAACTGAGCTAATGGTCGCTTGATACATACATTTTACTTTAGTTTTTAATTATTTTAAAGAAACAGAAAATATTAATTTCTCGTTGCGGTGCGGGGCTCAAATCCTTCGCGTATCGCGCGTGCTGCTCTTTCAATTGAGCTAACCGCTAGTTATCGTAGGCGATTAATTTTTCTGTTGTATCAACCTCTTAGCCTCCGGTAAGTGCCCTCAGCCGAATATGTTTAGAACTACATACTTATCGGCCCGTGGTACATTCGTTGCAGAAATGTTTGTAAACCAACGGAATAGAAGACACCTTGGCATCTTAATAGATTATTATAATTTCTTCCGCACTTTTTAACGATAGTTTTATTTAAAAACATCGTACTTTTTGGACTTGTCTATGTTTTTCAATCGATACCTATTGGATGTCGATACTTCTTCAAATATCCCTTAACCCCCTGTTTTACTTTTGCTTCCAGGAGGCGATATTCGACATGATTGAGTACTACGAAAGTGCTGTTGTCGTCAGTATAAGCGGCGATCGGCAGTTTGGCATCAGGGGGTGGCAGGCGGCTTCTAGAATGATTAAGAAGGTGAGATTGAAGACCACCTCGTTAGATGTAGAAATCGTACTTATATTATAAATGTTAAAGTTTGGTTTCGCCACATTAAAATAAATAATTTTCGCCGACAGCTGTCATTTCCGAATTGGCTACTTGACAGTTTTTGAAAAAGTATTGTAAAATGTGCGCCCGTTCATTTTATATCCCAAGCAATTCGATTTATCTGGAAAAAATGTAAATAACCAGAGAAAAATAAGATTTTGTGTAACACATTTAAAAAGCGCGCGGAAACGCCAAGTCACGTCACTGTTGCAATTATGACGTCAACGTCCTAGACAACGAACCGATACGCATAGGAACGACTTAATTTAGATAAACGGAAAATGTTTCAATAAATTCTTAATACGATTAGAGAGACAATAATTAAATTTTATCGGTAAAATAATCATTGTTTCGCCACATTAAAATAAATAATTTTCGCTGACAGCTGTCATTTCCGAATTGCAATGGTGGTTTCCGTTTCGGTTCTTTTGTTCCACAGATAAAAAAAGTAAAATTTATTTTGCAAAAATAAAATACTAACCATGCTTTTAATTAAAATATAAAAATGTAAAATTATTACTTAACTAGTCTGCTAACATATCTAACACTTTTCAGATTTTATTGTTAACACTGTCAAGTAGCCCAATCTTAAGTGTCTGTGTTACTTGTAACCAACATGAATAAATGAATTGATTATGATTATAATAATCATCTCTCCTACACTACAGTGTGGGTTTCGAAACCACCAGATCGTACGTGCCTAAAGTGATCAAATTTAAACCTTTTTTTTTAATCGTACTTCAAGATTGACCTCAACCCACCTGATGTTAAGTGGTAATGATGTCCTTTTTTTTTTTTTTTTTTTTTCGGGGGGAAATGCGTTGATGCACCGTACCGTCACCCCGAGGGAGGGTGACGGCGTGTGTGGGACTCCCTGCCCTGAAAAGGGCAGGACTACCCACTAAAACCCCCCGGTTGGACCTCCATCGCCTTAGTGGCGGTGCTGTGGGGGATCGGCTAAGCCTTTACTTCCACAACACCGCCGGCGGAACAGCCGCTTACGCGGCTCCGTCTACTCCCCCAACAGTGTTCGGGGGGAGAATGGGGATGGCCGATCCAACGGAACCATCCCCACCTCGCAGTGGGGACCGGTGCAATGCCGACTGAGGTGTCCTCACACCATCAGCCGGCCAGTCCCCACGCGGTAGCTGGGCGCGGTCATATTGGCGCCGCGCCCTCAGCCGCCTTCTTCGGCGGCAGGCGGGAGCGGATGGATCGTCCTCCCGCTCCCGCTCTGCGGCCTCCTTCTGCGACATGACATCTTCGCAGAAGGAGACCATACCAACCCATGCCGTCTCACTCCCGAGCATAGCCTCGACTATGCTGGGGAGTGAGAGATTTGGCCCCACCAACGCGCGCAGACTTGCGCGCTGACCAACGCGCGCAGACTTGCGCGCTGTGGTAATGATGTCCTAGCTTAAGGGCGACAAGTACAGCATAATAAACCTGTTATTGGACTTGTCGTCCTAACCTTGAAGGCTTGACCCCTGCTACTATTGCAGCACTCCCCGGGAGCTCTGTAAACCTTACTCACGCGCAGGAACTCACCACCGAAGTGATTGTTATTTGACCGCGGTATTATGCAAGGTGGAGGTGTTTCACCAGTCGAGCTGCTCCAGTTCGAGCGATAAATCGCTATGCCCTACCTATCTTTATTAATCATACGGTATATGACCAATCATGCCTGTTTAATAGAGAGACAAGCAGGCAAGTTGAACTCGAATTGTGATTGATTTTCGCCGGCGTCTTCAGTTTCTTGGCGCTATTGGCTTCTAAAACCTTAAGTGATTTTGGTAATGAATCGTATTTCAGAGTGCGGAGCTGTCCGAGCTGGAGGTATCGGAGAGTCCTTTGGAGGCGTCGCATGCTCCCGTACTCGCTCGTGCCCTCAGACCTCACACCTGCCGCCTGAGGACGCTCTGCCTGCAACGGAGTGTGCTGTCCGGCGAGCCGCTGCTGTGCCTAGGTAACACTTGGATACTAGTCACAATATCGATTTTATTATTTTTATACTACTATACGCCGTACTAGCGAACTTTAAATATTAGAAACAGAAAAATTCCATCTCCCCTTGCGGTGCGGGAATTGACCCACGACCTTCACGTATGAATTTTTTCTGCTGTATCAACTGTTAGCCTTCCACACTGTTTGATACAGCAGAAAAATTTCATCGCCTACAATAACTTGCGGTTAGCTCAGTTGGTAAGAGCAGCACGCGCGATACGTGAAGGTCGTGGGTTCCCGCACCGCAAGAGGAGATGAAATTTTTCTGTTTCTAATATTTAGTCACAATTTCGATTACATTAAGTTCAAATCTCCTCTCCTGATTGTGCGAAATGCCCACGGGAACGGGAATTAGCGGGTACCAACTTTTGTATGAAAAAATCTAAACCGTGTAAGATAGATGTTTTCAATCTAGCATGCATGCACATCTTAGTAAATATAAAGTTTAGTTATGGCTATATTTTGAAAAAATCCCAAGGGAACGAGAGTTCAATTATTTTTTTATTTTAAAAAGTATGCGTTTTGGTGTTAAATCTCGTTGTCGAATACCTCTCTTGATTAAACCACGACTCACGTTTTAGTGAGCGTGATCTAACACGACCCGAGATCATATCTGGTCAGTGCGTCTACTCTTGAAAACGAAACGAAACAAACGAAAGGTTTCGTTTTTGAAGATTGATCAAAAGTTAGGGAATTAAAACGTGATTTTTGATTTGTATAAATTATATTTTGTTTTTTGATAACGCTTTATTCGCATTCGAAGTGTGTTAGTTGCGATAATGAGCAATAAAAAATACTAAACGTCATCGGATCCGACATATTTCGTTTTCAAGAGTAGACGCCCTGGACAGCCTTCTTTAATCGGTTATGTGTTTCGTCTGTTTCCAGTTATTGCCCTTAAGTCGAACAGCTCTGTCCGCGAGCTGAGGCTGGGCGACAACCGCCTGTCGCCGGGCGACGCGGCGCAGATCGGGTCGCTGTTGCGGCTCAACACGCGCCTGCAGTTGCTCGACCTGTCCAACAACCAGATACAGGTGACACACGCGCACAGTGTGTGTGCGCACGCACACACATAAACACACACGCACACACACACGTTTCTTTCTATCTCATTCTCTCTATCACAAAAAATACACGTACACGCAGCCAGAGAGAGAACTTAGAGACGGAGAGAGAGGTAAAAAGACACACGCACACACCACAGCCAGAGAGACAGATATAGAGAGAGACAGAAACAGATTTTAAGATAGAGAGAGACACAGAGAATCAGATAGAGAGACTGAGAGACACAGATAATGTGTGAGAGAAAGAGAGACAGAGAGATAGCGGCCGAGAGATAGAGAAAGAGAGAGGGAAAGATTTTGTCAATTGCGCTTAATACACCTGCAAAAAAATAACTTTCGTTTTTGTGTGCTGTTTTAATATTAATTTACTGGTTGTCTCAAGATAAGAATTGGCTACTTGACAGTTTTTGAAAAAGTATTGTAAAATATGCGCCCGTTCATTTTATATCCCAAGCAATTCGATTTATCTGGAAATAATCTAAATAACCTGAGAAAAATAAGATTTTCTGTAGCACATTTAAAAAGCGCGCGAAAACGCCAAGTCACGTCACTGTTGAAATTATGACGTCAACGTCCTAGATAACGAACCGATACGCATAGGAACGACTTAATTTAGATAAACGAAAAATGTTTCAATAAATTCTTAATACGATTAGAGACACAATAATTAAATTTAATCGGTAAAATAATCATTGTTTCGCCACATTAAAATAAATAATTTTCGCCGACAGCTGTCATTTCCGAATTGCAATGGTGGTTTCCGTTTCGGTTCTTTTGTTCCACAGATAAAAAAACTAAAATTTATTTTGCCTAAATAAAATACTAACTATGCTTTTATTAAAAAGTAAAAATGTAATATGATTACTTAGCTAATAAGCTAACGTATCTAACACTTTTCATATTTTATTGTTAACACTGTCAAGTAGCCAATTGTTTTGATTCCAGGACGTCGGGTTCGGTCATATAGCAGAAGCTCTGGTGGAGCAGGCTGCGCACACGCCGCCCTCGCACGCCGCCTCGCCCGCCTCCCCGCAGGACCCCGCCGACACCCCGGACCACCACTTTCCACGTAAGTTTGTCAATGTATAAAAAATGTAATTTAACCTTGCGGTATGTAAGGAACGTTCTTTACTAAAAGTGTAAGTACTTCCGCCAAGCAACACTTGATGATCGATTGTAGTTCTTATGAGCCCGGAATAGGGACGGTGCAATGTCTAAAGTGTATCGTCGTCTGGTCCCTTTCATATGGGAGCTTAACTATGACTTCCTACCAAACTATTGCTATAATGCAGCTACTGACAGGTAAGGACTGTCGCTTTCAGATATATCGGAGGAGACAAACTGACCAAATAGTTCTGAACAGTTAATAATGTCAATAAGTTACATACAATACAAGTTACCATTAATATCTGAACATTCATTATTTCTTTAAGGAACGTAAAGTAAAAGTGTAAGTACTTCCGCCGAGCTAGGTGTTATCTGCTCGGGGACCAAGGTCCGACTACCAATCTTGGTTTGTTGTATAAACAGTTAGTGGCGACGATAACTCTGACATCGCGATGTAGGATCGATGTATTGATCGGCTAATCGTGCATTACGTATGGAGCGTTGTGTACTACGCCAATTCTGCTGACGCTGTATTTGTGTCGACTTGTAGGTCATGTCGTAGGTTGTCACAGATAAGATTCGAACCCACGTTTACAAGTACAGATAAATTCGAATCAGACTTTACCTTTTGCGACCTCGAGACGTGTGCATAAGCTCCAATATTGAAAAGCAAATGTTTACCTTGAGTTGCTGTAGGCCTTACTACAATGTGTGGTGTGTTTAGTGACAGGGTACGAGGCGAGGGGTCTGGCTTTCCTGGTGCTGTGGAACAATCAGCTCACGAGAAACTGTGCGGTGCACCTCGGCAAGGCGTTGGTGAGTTAATAACTTTATCGGTACTAGTAACAAGACTACTAGTAAAGGAAGAGTACGTTTTCAGATATGCGTTAAAAATAATAGGTTAATGAGGGTAGGGGCGCAGGGGTGTAGTTATGATGCAAATTTTATCATAGAGCTTATAATTTGCAAGAAATGTAAGAAAATAAAAAATTGCGCATATGTTCTTAAAAAATACGCGAAAGTGTTGTGCATATATTTATTTAAGCACGGTTGATATTAATCCCATAGGTAGAAATAAATTTTTCACATGAAAATAAGTTTGGTTTCACTAGAAATTAATGAAATACAGACGCAGGCATTGAACCGATTAAACATATTTTTGAAGCACGGTTTGTGGGAAGGCATATAAGGTACACGGTCTGATTTATCTAAGGCGTTCGTTTGGGTCAACTATAAAAAAATACTAATTATTCAATTTGGTCAATAAGGTGTTGCGTGTGATTCACTACATCTGATAGAATAGTATCTTATTAGGCGAATACAATATATAACTATAACAGGCACTAACACTTCCCTTCTTTTACTACATTTGGGAGTTCCCCAGGGGTACTTATTGGATCCATTATTGTTTTTGGTTTTTATAAACTATAGCACAGTACAGAAATTATATTTAATTATTCAGAGTCTTCATTGATTCATGATTATTACTTATTCGTAAGATTTCATAAAATCTAGTATTTCCTTCAGTCTCAAGAATCCTGGAATACAGATGACGTTCTGTATCATTTTTTTCCCTATGAAGTATTAAATAGAAGTTTGTGTGCCATCTACTGAATTAAAATTAAGTTTATAGGCGATTTGATTTTGTCTGCGACTTTCCACCGAGACTTGCAATTGACCGTATGTCGTCTCCCCCAGCGCTTTTCCCAGTCCCTCTGCGTGCTGAACATCGGCCGCAACGCGCTCGGTACAGAGAGTGTGCGCGCCCTGTGCGCGGGCGGAGCCCTAGTGTCCGTGGGGCTCCAGGCGGCGCGCCTGGGGCCCGACGCGGCGCCCGCCCTCGCTGACCTCATCCGCGCCGACACCAAGCTGCAGGTACGACCGTCCCAGTCTCTGTGCTGCACATATGTCGCATCACCCTAGTGTCCGTGGGGCTCCAGGCGGCGCGCCTGGGGCCCGACGCGGCGACACCAAGCTGCAGGTACGACCGTCCCAGTCTCTGTGCTGCACATATGTCGCATCACCCTAGTGTCCGTGGGGCTCCAGGCGGCGCGCCTGGGGCCCGACGCGGCGACACCAAGCTGCAGGTACGACCGTCCCAGTCTCTGTGCTGCACATATGTCGCATCACCCTAGTGTCCGTGGGGCTCCAGGCGGCGCGCCTGGGGCCCGACGCGGCGACACCAAGCTGCAGGTACGACCGTCCCAGTCTCTGTGCTGCACATATGTCGCATCACCCTAGTGTCCGTGGGGCTCCAGGCGGCGCGCCTGGGGCCCGACGCGGCGACACCAAGCTGCAGGTACGACCGTCCCAGTCTCTGTGCTGCACATATGTCGCATCACCCTAGTGTCCGTGGGGCTCCAGGCGGTGCGCCTGGGGCCCGACGCGGCGACACCAAGCTGCAGGTACGACCGTCCCAGTCTCTGTGCTGCACATATGTCGCATCACCCTAGTGTCCGTGGGGCTCCAGGCGGCGCGCCTGGGGCCCGACGCGGCGACACCAAGCTGCAGGTACGACCGTCCCAGTCTCTGTGCTGCACATATGTCGCATCACCCTAGTGTCCGTGGGGCTCCAGGCGGCGCGCCTGGGGCCCGACGCGGCGACACCAAGCTGCAGGTACGACCGTCCCAGTCTCTGTGCTGCACATATGTCGCATCACCCTAGTGTCCGTGGGGCTCCAGGCGGTGCGCCTGGGGCCCGACGCGGCGACACCAAGCTGCAGGTACGACCGTCCCAGTCTCTGTGCTGCACATATGTCGCATCACCCTAGTGTCCGTGGGGCTCCAGGCGGCGTGACTGGGGAGTTTTACGAAATAGTGACGTAGACACTGAACTTCGATGCGCTGTATCATCATCGCTTTTGAAACATTTTAAATAAGTTACGGGTCAAACACTAAAACTTTTTTTAGTAGATTTATTACGAAATAAATAAAATAAAACGCAGAAGTAATCAATCTTCGATTTTTATTAATTTGCTGAAACAAATAACACGCTTTAACCGCATTATAAAGACTAACTAAAGGATTTAATAGAAAGCATCGTTTTTTTTACCTATTCGTAATTCCTATAATGTTTTATATGTTTTCAGAGGCTAGATCTACGTGACAACAGGCTGGGCGCTAGCGGACTGCAATGTATCCTAACGGCTTTGAAACAGAACTCAGTGCTCACACAGATAGACCTAGATGAACCTATGGTAAGAAAGATAAATCCATACTAATATATAAATGCGAAAGTAACTCTGTCTGTCTGTCTGTCTGTCTGTCTGTCCGTCTGTTACTCTTTCACGCCTAAACGGCTGAACGTATTTTGATGATATTTGGTATAGGTGTACGTTGAATCTCAAGAACGGACATAGGCTACTTTTTATTAGAAAATAAGGGGGGGATGGGGGTAATACCACCTTTGAAAGTTTATATGGAAAAATGTTTATTTTTGAAGTTAGAGATATGATATTGGCACAAATATAGCTCGAAACTTGGATTAAAATATAGACTACTTTTTGTTTCGAACATTAGGGGAGAAAGGGGTAAAATCGACCATGAAAGGATGTAGTCCACGCGAACGAAGTCGCGGGCACAGCTAGTAAATAATAAATAAATATTGGACAACATCACATACATTGCTCTGATTGTGTGGTAAGAAGTAGCTTCAGCACTTGTGTTCTTTATATGTTGCACTTCAAGATTGACCTCATCCCACCTGATGTTAAGTGGTAATGAGGTCCTAACTTAAGGGCGACAAGTACAGCATAATAAATATGTTACTGGACTTGTCGCCCTTACCTTGAAGGCTTGACTCCTGCTACTAATGTAGCACCCCCCAGGAGCTCTGTAAACCTTACTCACACGCAGGAACACAACAACACAGAAGTGATTGTTATTTGGCTGCGGTCTTCTGTAAGGTGGAGGTGTTTCACCAGTCGGGCTGCTCCAGTTCGAGCGATAAACCGCTATGCCCTACCTCTCCTAAGTAATGAATCTTTTTTGACAAGAGGCAAGCGTGCGGGTTTTAGGAATTAATACATTTCCTAGGAATTGGCTACTTGACAGTGTTAACAATAAAATATGAAAAGTGTTAGATATGTTAGCTTATTAGTTCAGTTATCATATTACATTTATACTTTTTAATTAAAAGCATAGTTAGTATTTTATTTTTGCAAAATAAATTTTAGTTTTTTTATCTGTGGAACAAAAGAACAGAAACGGAAACGACCATCGCAATTCGGAAATGACAGCTGTCGGCGAAAATGATTTATTTTAATGTTGCGAAACAATGATTATTTTACCGATGAAATTGAATTATTGTGTCTCTAATCGTATTAAGAATTTATTGAAACATTTTCCGTTTATCTAAATTAAGTCGTTCCTATGCGTATCGGTTCGTTGTCTAGGACGTTGACGTCATAATTGCAACAGTGACGTGCTTGGCGTTTTCGCGCGCTTTTTAAATGTGTTACACAAAATCTTATTTTTCTCTGGTTATTTAGATTATTTCCAGATAAATCGAATTGCTTGGGATATAAAATGAACGGGCGCACATTTTACAATACTTTTTCAAAAACTGTCAAGTAGCCAATTGTATACAATGACGGATTACATACATTTCCGGTCACACATACATTATATATCTATACTTAATATTATAAAGCTGAAGAGTTTGTTTGTTTGTTTGAACGCGCTAATCTCAGGAACGACTGGTTCGAATTGAAAAATTCTTTTTGTGTTGAATAGACCATTTATCGAGGAAGGCTTTAGGCTATATAACATCACGCTGCAACTATTAGGAGCGAAGAAATAATGGAAAATGTGAAAAAAACGGGGAAAATTATTCATCAACGGAAGCCCCGTTGGGTGCGCTGCGAAAACGGTTCAAGATAACAAAAATATGTATATGAAAGAATTATTCCTATTGAAATGATCTAAAAAAATGTCGGCTGCTAGTACATTATATAATGTTTATGAATGTTCTTATTGCAGGAGTCGTCGTGTACGCTGAGTGCCGAGGATGGGTCGGCGGCGACGGCGGCGCGGCTGACGCGAGAGATACGTGCGCAGTGCGGCCGCAACGAGCCCGCCGCCTGCTCGCCCGAGCGACGCGCGCACAGGAAGATCAGCCTCACCTGCCACACCGCCTGCCTGCCGCACGCCAGGGTGAGCACGCGACGCTACTGGGGGGAGAGAGAGGGGGGAGAGATACGTGTGCAGTGCGGCCGCAACGAGCCCGCCGCCTGCTCGCCCGAGCGACGCGCGCACAGGAAGATCAGCCTCACCTGCCACACCGCCTGCCTGCCGCACGCCAGGGTGAGCACGCGACGCTACTGGGGGGAGAGAGAGGGGGGAGAGATACGTGTGCAGTGCGGCCGCAACGAGCCCGCCGCCTGCTCGCCCGAGCGACGCGCGCACAGGAAGATCAGCCTCACCTGCCACACCGCCTGCCTGCCGCACGCCAGGGTGAGCACGCGACGCTACTGGGGGGAGAGAGAGGGGGGAGAGATACGTGTGCAGTGCGGCCGCAACGAGCCCGCCGCCTGCTCGCCCGAGCGACGCGCGCACAGGAAGATCAGCCTCACCTGCCACACCGCCTGCCTGCCGCACGCCAGGGTGAGCACGCGACGCTACTGGGGGGAGAGAGAGGGGGGAGAGATACGTGTGCAGTGCGGCCGCAACGAGCCCGCCGCCTGCTCGCCCGAGCGACGCGCGCACAGGAAGATCAGCCTCACCTGCCACACCGCCTGCCTGCCGCACGCCAGGGTGAGCACGCGACGCTACTGGGGGGAGAGAGAGGGGGGAGAGATACGTGTGCAGTGCGGCCGCAACGAGCCCGCCGCCTGCTCGCCCGAGCGACGCGCGCACAGGAAGATCAGCCTCACCTGCCACACCGCCTGCCTGCCGCACGCCAGGGTGAGCACGCGACGCTACTGGGGGGAGAGAGAGGGGGGAGAGATACGTGCGCAGTGCGGCCGCAACGAGCCCGCCGCCTGCTCGCCCGAGCGACGCGCGCACAGGAAGATCAGCCTCACCTGCCACACCGCCTGCCTGCCGCACGCCAGGGTGAGCACGCGACGCTACTGGGGGGAGAGAGAGGGGGGAGAGATACGTGTGCAGTGCGGCCGCAACGAGCCCGCCGCCTGCTCGCCCGAGCGACGCGCGCACAGGAAGATCAGCCTCACCTGCCACACCGCCTGCCTGCCGCACGCCAGGGTGAGCACGCGACGCTACTGGGGGGAGAGAGAGGGGGGAGAGATACGTGCGCAGTGCGGCCGCAACGAGCCCGCCGCCTGCTCGCCCGAGCGACGCGCGCACAGGAAGATCAGCCTCACCTGCCACACCGCCTGCCTGCCGCACGCCAGGGTGAGCACGCGACGCTACTGGGGGGAGAGAGAGGGGGGAGAGATACGTGTGCAGTGCGGCCGCAACGAGCCCGCCGCCTGCTCGCCCGAGCGACGCGCGCACAGGAAGATCAGCCTCACCTGCCACACCGCCTGCCTGCCGCACGCCAGGGTGAGCACGCGACGCTACTGGGGGGAGAGAGAGGGGGGAGAGAAAGAAAGAAGGACAGACAGAAAGAAAGAAAGACAAAAGAAAGAAAAACAGACAGAAAGAAAGAAAGAAACAAAGAAGTTCCTCCGCAAACTTCGCCGTAGTCCGAAGTGTGACTTTACACACCTTTTCAACGTGGGGAATATTGAAGATTTTTGTCCCCCGCCCCATGTAACGCAATTTTTGACCCCCTCCCTCCCCATGTAACGTAACGTTTTTCTGTACTCCCCACTCTCCCGTTCTTTAAAAAAGACGACCACACTAATACAACCGAGGGGTTCCCCGGAAACCGTAAGAAAACCAAAAGGGTTGCCAATTTGGGAGTTTCATTTCTTAATGTAAAACCAAATCAAAAATCAAAATCAATTCAAATTGCGTTACGCAATACTTTAACGCTTAATATATCTTTAAATATTGCATGATGATTAAGTTAGTTTGTTTGTATGTTTGTTAGTTTGTTCGATGTCTTCACTGTTGCGGATATCCCAAAGTTAAAGAAACGCACCTTTTATTTTACGAAGTAAATTTATTTTCCTTCTGTTATTTTTCACGTTCACTGTCGCTAAGCAACCATGTCTATGATCAGTGTATGACATCCACCGTCCGTTGCCCCCCCAGGCGGAGGAGGAGCGCCGCGGCCGGCTGCGCTCGCCGGCGCCGTCGCCGGCCGGCAGCCCCGTGCCCGCCGCGCACCACTCCAGGTTCTCGGTCAGTATAACTACATTAATTGGAAGAAATGTATGTCCTTTACTAAAAGTGGAACGTTTTTCAAATATTCGAACGGGGCATAAGTGTAACAAAACTTATTGTGGCTGTAGTGTTTTAATGTTTATTGATTTTAGTCTCCAATATTAATTTATTATTTTGTGCCAACCTACGACATGACCTACAAGTCGACACAAATACAGCGTCAGCAGAATTGGCGTTGTAAACAACGCTCCATACGTAATGCGTGACATCGATCCTACATCGCGATGTAAGAGTTATCGTCGCCACTAACTATTTATTTATTTAAAAGAAACACCAACAGTGCACATACTGACATTACATCTTTAGTTAAATATTAAAAAGAGAAATTCTGGTATGCACACCAATTGGCTACTTGACAGTGTTAACAATAAAATATGAAAAGTGTTAGATATGTTAGCTTATTAGTTAAGTAATAATTTTACATTCTTATTTTTCATTTAAAAGCACAGTCAGTATTTTATTTTTGCAAAATAAATTTTATTTTTTTTTATCTGTGGAACAAAAGAACCGAAACGGAAACCACCATTGCAATTCGGAAATGACAGCTGTCGGCGAAAATGATTTATTTTAATGTGGCGAAACAATGATTATTTTACCGATTAAATTGAATTATTGTGTCTTTAATCGTATTAAGAATTTATTGAAACATTTTCCGTTTATCTAAATTAAGTCGTTCCTATGCATATCAGTTCGTTTTCTAAAACGTTGACGTCATAATTGCAACATTGACGAGGCTTGGCGTTTTCGCGCGCCTTTTAAATGTGTTACACAAAATCTTATTTTTCTCTGGTTATTTACATTTTTTCCAGATAAATCAAATTGCTTGGGCTATAAAATGAACAGGCGCACATTTTACAATACTTTTTCAAAAACTGTCAAGTAGCCAATTATAGGTGTTTACATCACTTACAAAATATTAATTAAACTATTTATATAAAATATTAAAATATTTATTATTATTATTTAAACAACAAACCAAGATTGGTAGTCGGACCTTGGTCCCCGAGCAGATGACACTTAGCTCGGCGGAAGTACTTACACTTTTAGTATAGGAACATACGTTCCTTACAGTACAAATGAAACCTAACCATTTGGTAAGGATAAGTGACCCGCTCTTGAGCTATAAAATTACAAAAAGTGGCACTGTTTTTTATATATACTGATTCTCAGTGTGTAATGGGAGCTTATTGTGTTTTAGAGATGAAACGGATATCCGGTAACTATCCGGTATCAGGCCTATCCGGCCTATTTTCAGTATCCGGCTGGATACCGGATAGTAGTTCAGTATCCGGCTGGATACCGAATTTCAAATAAATACGACATAAAGACTAAAGGAACTTTATTTAACGTAAATAATCATGAACTTTTAATAACTAAACAAATTATTAATACTCAAACTGCACTAAGGGCAAATTATGATGAATAAATACCAATTTCTCTGCGTTAAGAGGCATCAGACGGTTTCGCTTGTCTTCTGACAACAAAAATTCATTCATTCAACTAATGTCACTCATAAACGAAAGGGCCCGAAGTCAGCCGAGTCCACCCGATCGCTTAGTTACTGATTCACTCGTGTAACGAAACGAGTCGCCACGCGACTATGTTCGGCCGGATATTCGGCGGCCGGATGTTCGGCTATCCGGCCTTAAGGTTGGCCGGATATTCGGTATCCGGTATCCGGCAAAACAACTATCCGTTTCATCTCTATTGTGTTTTACTTTTCAGGTAACACGAGTAACGCCGGAGCGCGAGGCTAGCTCGCCCGCTTACTGCCCGCCGCCATCGAGGTTCAAAGTTGTACAGGTAACGTAATCAATACACTTTTTTTAAAGAAACAGTAAAAAAAACATCTCTTCTGTAGAGCTTCAACCGACGACCTTCGCGTACTAACATTAGTATAGATCTTTGTGTTTGTATTATATGTCACAATATGTGTTTTTATATTACACTTCAAGATTGACCTCATCTCACCTGATGTTAAGTGGTAATGAGGTCCTAGCGTAAGGGCGACAAGTACAGCATAATAAATCTGTTACTGGATTTGTCTTCCTCACCTTGAAGGCTTGACCCCTGCTACTAATGTAGCACCCCCCAGGATAACTTAAATGTGAATAATATGCTGTTCCTAGTGTCTCGATAGCAAGTACCGCCTCCCACCGTGGTGGAGGAACGTCTGAATGAACTGACGTCACGCGTACGTCATACGTCATAGCGGTTTGTACGTCATTTGGGGAGGCTTTATATCGTGCACTGCACTGTTGAATCCCTACTAATATTATAAATGCGAAAGTAACTCTGTCTGTCTGTCTGTCTGTCACGCTTTCCCGCTTAAACCTCTCAACCGAGTTTGATGAAATTTGGTATAGGTTTACGTTGAACCTGAAGAACGGACACAGGCTACTTTTTGTTAGAAAATAAGGGGGGGGGGATGGGGGTAATAGCACCTTTGAAAGTTTATGTGGGAAAATGTTTATATTTTAAGTTAGAGATATGAAATATGGCACAAATATAGCTCGAAACTTGGATTAAAATGTGTACTACTTTTTGATTCGAATATTAGGGGAGATAGGGGTAAAACCGACCATAAATGGATGTAGTCCACGCGAACGAAATCGCAGGCACAGCTAGTGTTTAATTTATTCCTAAATATGGTTAGTGACACAATATTTCACTTTAATCGTTAAAATCATCATCGTTTTGCCACATTAAAATAAATAAATTTCGCTGACAGCTGTCGTTTACAAATTGCAGACTTTTATTTCCGTGTTGGTTCTTTTGTTTCACAGATAAACAAAGTAAAATTTATTTTGCAAAAATAAAATACCAACTATGCTTTTAACTAAAAGCTAACATATTAAAAACATAAAATTTTTATCTCCCCTTGCGGTGCGGGAATCGCACCCACGACCTTCTATATCGCTGCTCTTACCAAGTGGTAAGAGCAGCACGCGCGATACGTGAAGGTCGTGGGTTCGATTCCCGCACCACAAGGGGAGATAAAAATGTTCTGTTTCTAATATTTCAAGCTCGCTAGTATGGCGTAAAGTACTATAAAAATAATAAAATCGATTAAAAGCTGACATATCCGACACTTTTCATATTTTATTGTTAACACTGTCAAGTAGCCAATTATCCTAAAATGAATAATTTGAAATATTTAAAGATTTATTTTAGTCTGTTTCTTTAAAATATTCACAGTTCGCTAGTGTAGCGAGAAGTACTACAAAAAAATTATTAAATCAAAGTTTTTAAAATATTCGAAGTAGATTTACTTACCTAAAACGAAAGATTTAAAATATCTGAACATGTAATCAATAACATGTATCCTGTTCCAACAGGTATCGGAGCCTCCGCAGATCCAGATACACCCAGCCTCGAATCAGCCGCGAAAAAGCAATCGCTTCTCTGTGACGAGGAACTACGATACAATGTACAATCCGCAGGCACCGCCGCCGTCGCCTGCTCCTTTCGACAGGCCCTCCACACCAGACACCAGGCCTGTGACGCCTGACACCAGGCCTGTGACACCTGAGGTCGGGCCTATCAGTCCTAGCACAGCAGTCCAGGCCATTCCACAAGTCGGATGCAGTATGACACAGTTTGGGCCCGGCGTGGCGTTAACTACGGTAAATGTTGGGCGTGGATCTCCGAAAGTTGGGCCTGCCACTGAAAATGTTGGGACTGCCACTCCAAATGTTGGGCCTGCCACTCAAAATGTTGGGCCTGCCACTCAAAATGTTGGGCCTGCCACTCAAAATGTTGGGCCTGCCACTCAAAATGTTGGGTCTGCCACTCCAATCGTTGGGCCTGCCACTCCAAAAGTTGGGCCTGCAACGGCACCTAATAGTATTAGCGCTGAGAACGTCGCTAAGACGCCTAGCATCCACGTCGGGCCCGCCACTCCACACCCTGGACCCAGTATTGGGCCTCAAACTGGACCCGATACTCCACAAGCGGACAGGCTGATACCGTCGGTGGAAACAAAAAATGTGCCTGATAAAAATGCCTCCGAAAGCTTTAAAACTGAACTATCGAGTGTAAATAAAGAACATGATATTAGTGATAGTGTCAAAAGTGATATTAGATGTGACGTTGCCAAAAATATGAACGTTAGTGATACAGAGAGTATTAACAAAAGTGATACTAGTACGAATGAATTAGTTATAAAAGACGTTTTTAAGGATAAAACAGAAACAATAAGTCATTGTGAAACAGTTATAGGTGATACAGTTAAGACGGAGACGAGACTTATTAAGAATAGTAAAGAAGTTAGCGTTACTGGACAGTTTGACGTTCAAATTGATGTTTCAGTTAAGTGTGCGACAGCTAAAAATGACCAAAACATATTTGATTATAGGAATATAGACGAGTGCGTTAAGAAAGGTAAAAACGACGCAGCTATGAAGCAGATTGAAGCTATAACTGAAGATTTGGGTAATCTTATACAAGAGTTTAAAGATTTGTCTACAAAGACAGCTGTTAGGAAGGTTAGGAGCGATTGTACGCAAACAGACGATGTCGCTTTAGACGCGTTCAATGTACCTGTTAATCTAATACGAGAGAATGTAGTGCTTAAGAAGAATAAGAGTGAATCAAGTCTAGACAGTCCAGATTTGGAAGTTTCTAGATTAATGAATAAGAAGTTGGGCGGTAGTCCGTTTTGCGATAGTAGCTCGTCGCTGGAGATATCAGGGAGTTCCGTCGAGAGCCTTAATACGCTCGACAATCAGAATCAAGTGAAGCCTGTGATAGTGTCTATCGAATCTGACACAGAATTGGATAGGAGAAAAACGGGTGTTGTCTTGTCTACTGAGAGCAGTATAGAATCTAATACCAGTGAGGTGACTCCAGTGAACAGCAATTTGTTGAATATGTCTGTTAGTTCGAACGAGAGCGTCTCACCTATTATATTTGGTAAGAGTAAGAAGATACATGATTCGTTGTCCAGTTTGGAGGCTAGTGTGAGTTCTTTGGATTCTGGGAGGCAAGAGAAAGTTATGGTAACGTCTGCTGATTCCGGTATAGAGTATTCGCTCCAGCATCCGTCTGAGGTGAAAGACGATAATTCTTCTAATGAAGGTACCCTCACGAATAACTCCAGTTTGAAGGAAACTGTTAAAAAGGATTTTCAAGATCTAGCGTCTCCTAAGAGGACGTCTAGTTTGCTGGATGTGCCGGCTTTGAAGACGAAAGGTCTGTCTGATAGGATGAGGAAGATATCATGGGTGGCACCGTCACCTAGCTTCCACATGCCGAGACCAGAACCGGAGAAGGAGATGAAGCTACCATCGCATCTAGAGAAACTATTAAGCCTCTTCCAGCATCCAATCTTCTCAAGATCATCGAATGAGGAAGAGAAGAAGTCAGCATCAAACACACCGCCTAGGAAGGATTCGACGCTCACCAGCTCTTTCTGGTCGTGGGGCAGTTCCACGGACAAGGAAGACGAGAAAGACAAGGACAGTTCTTCGGCGGATGACTCGACCCTTTCGGAGAGGGTGCAGGTTTCGTTCGTAGACGAAAGCTTCTCGAAGAAACTTGACAGCAAAACGCCGTCGACCGACACTGATAACACACTCAGCGAATACCAGACGTACCAGAATTCGGAGTTGAGCGAAACAGGCTCTCAAGAGAGAGTTACCTTATCCACCGATGATAATTTAGTACAAAAATTAGTTTTAAGTAAGGTTGACAGCGCTAGTTCCAACGGGAACTCTAGCGTTACCACAGATCTCAATAAACCCAACGATTTGAATAAAAATTACGACTCGGCTATTGGTGACGGCTGTAAGGAGAGCGACGGGGTGAGGCCGAGGTCTTTCGCAGCCGTGCTCAAGTCCTCGGGCTCGGAGAACTCTTTAGATAAGCAGAACAGCCCAGAGACGGGGCAGCCGGTGAATAAGCTGCCGAGCAAAGTGATAAGAGGCATCAAAGAGAATATAAGCCCGGAGAACACATTAACATCGAGCATGACTAACACGAAGACGTTGGCGTTAGAGCTGACGGACAGACAGGTGAAGAATCAGCAGATTGTAAACGCGGTATGGGAGGTGGAGAAAATTGAGCCTAAAGCGGAGGAAATTAAGGTTCAAGATATGGCGCCGATTGCTACTATTGAGGAGGCTTGCGACGAAGGCGACACCGCATTGGATTACATTGATGACCCGAAGTTTGACGATAAGAACACATCAGCTGACAGCGGGGTTACATCTTTGGAAGGTGATAAGAAGTATGATAAGGTCAGAGCGACAGAGTTGGAGCCAGTAGATCTAGGTAAAGACGCTCTCTCGTACCTGATGTATGAGAATCAAGATTTTGCGCAGAAGTTAGAAGCAAAACCCTCGCAAACATCATTAGCGCAAGAGTTACAAGACGCAGAAATGAAGGAAATGCTCGATCTGTCTCCGGAGCTAATAATCGACGAAGCTGTCGAAATGCCAGAAGTGTTCACGGTCAAAGAGATAAAAGGATTGAAGACGTCACCAGTAATACCGGAGCGGGCGAAGATTAAAAAGTCGAATTCGCTAGAAGGACTGCCGCAAGAGAAAGAGTGCCCTAAAGCGAAGACAATAGCGTTCAAAGTGCCGGAAGTGTCGACAACTATACCTAGAGACATACCGAGGTCTAGATTGAGGACAAGGAGCGGCTCCAGTCCGAAGTCTTTGCCGGAGAGTCTGAGCAAGCCGTGCCCCCTGTCTAAAATGGATTCGATACTGTCTAAAAAGAAGAAGAAGGTGTCGTCTTTGGGTAAGATCGCGAAGGATTCCCTTCTCGCTTTGAATATGAGTGAGGATGAAATAGCGGATTTTCGGAGGTCGTATAAACTCACCTCTGTGGAGAGTTTGAAGTCTTTGGAGTCTGTTTCAGAGGACGCTAATTCTCAGAGCGGGAATTCCGTTGAATCTAGATGCAAGGCTTGTTTAAGAACGTCTCAAGAGAGTTTGATGTCGCTAGACTCTATAACTGAGGATTGTAGATGCACGGACGATTGCGATAAACCAGGACATTCTAATAGATAGAACCATTTATTTAGTGATTATTATTTATATGTTATTCACTTTGGAGGGTAGCGCGGGCGGTGATCGGTTTTGGGAGCGTAATTTGCGTAAATTTCTTTGCCTATCTTACAGTATGAAATTAGTTATTTTTGCGACGATTTAAGAGCTTTACAAAGAAAACTTCGTCGCCTACGTTAACTTGCGGTTAGCTCAGTTGGAAGAGCAGCTCGCAATGAAGGTCACGGTTTCGAGTCCCGAACCGCAAGATGAGTTATTAGACGTTGTCACGTCCATTTTTTTTTTCTGTAAATGTTGTCTTATCTTTGACCAAAGTCTTTGTTAAATACATAAAAGTATGTTGGACATTAAAACAATATGTTTGATTACATTTTTGGTTGCCAATTTTAAAAATTACACAACCCGAAATCACATTTTTAGCCATTTTCGCTAAATATTTTAAAAGAAACGGAAAACTTTCATCTCCTCTTGCGGTGCGGGACTTTCTGTTTTTTTTTTAATTATTTAAAGTTCGTTAAGCATTATGAAAATTGTAAAAATCGTTTTTTCGCAAAACTCCCAAAATTATATTATCTGTGCCCTCGTATGCTATAGTGTTGCTATGCGAGACGGTATGCCTGAATTCGATATGTTTTTGTTTGGTGTTAATTAGAATTGATTTTGAATGTGATTTCGTTAATTTTTATGAAACTGAACGATGTTTGAAGAAATTATTTTCACAAAAAAAAAAATTTTTTTTTTTGCTCCAAAAGTCTCATTCATTTTTGTATGCGATGCGTCGTAGCTATTTCGTGATATATTTTAAAAAAACCTATGTGCCTTTTGTTATTAATAATGACGTCATATTTAGTAGACTGTACATATTTTTTTTAATTCCACGTTTTTCGCAAAAAAGTAAAGAAAAAATTTAATTATATTTTTTTAACTTTAAACGTCTTTCAGTACGAGTTACTTAAACAGTTGTGACGAAATCACATTCAAAACGATTCTTTATTGTGCATTGTATGGTGTGTGACACCATAGACGAAATGTTACATAAACCATAACTTGTAGATTTATAAAGATATTTAAAATACCATAGACAAATACCTGAGGACGTAATAGTTTTATTGCACGCTGTCGTACGTGAGCGGTCGGAAGTTAAGCGATGGGATGCGATGTTATATTTAATTCTGGAGTCGACACGATTCTTATAATTGTTTGAGTGCAATAATTAGACTTTATTGCAAATAAAAACAATTATACAAAGCTTGAGAATTTGGGTGTTAAATTAAATGATGAGTGGAATTGATTCTCTCAATAGCTAAGTAAATAAATACGTAAATTCGTTTATTCTTTAACCCATTGACCGCCGGACTTCAAATAGAAAATATTGCTCCCGACGCCATGCGTATTATTAGCTAGAATTTCCGCCCAATACGATAGTGATGTGACATGCTGCACTAAGCGATAAGAATAAACGTTTGTTTCGGAACCTTATTACCTATTACTAAGGATAAAGAAATAAATGCTCATACATACTGAACGTAATAAGAAATAATAGATCAATAGTAATTTTATATGTCTTAGTAATCAGAAAATTATCACAAGATTTTTTAAAGTATGCAAGGAATTTTGGCGCAACTAGTCGACGCCTTAAAGCGTCATTGGCGATCACAACTTAAATGTTTGACAAATTTTACCTACTCTTATAGTGTTGTTAAGGACTTTATCGATGTAATTGGAGAAAACGCCACTGTGTTGGTTAAAAACAAAATAATATGAATTAATGTCGGTGATGAAATTATAATAAGTACACCTTTTGAACTTATTATGATTTAATTTTTTGTATAAGAAGAGCAACAAAACATTGTATATTTTTTTCTATCGACAGAAACCAAAATATGTAATACGAAGGGGCGTTTTACAAATTTACACCAAAATCATGTTTCCCGGTTTTTACGGTGCATATACACTTAACGATAAACATTCATATTTTTTTATTTAATAAATCAAAAAATCACGGTGCAGTGTTTCGTTGAAATGTCGTATGACGTCACATCTAGATACATTTTAAAACTAGCAGCGACATAGTGAACTTCGAATTTTTATGAGCTTTATCATACATAGTTTTTTTCAGTTGATTGAGTAAACAATAAATATGGGTATTCTAATCTTTATGGAATAACTCACGAAATAATTAGAATTTGTTGATTGATTTGATCCGGTTGTCATGCTCATTAATTTAGTTTGATTCAAATAAATAAGTGCCTCGAAAAGAAACACTTCTCCTACTTCACTATCAGGCGAAGATTTATTAAAAATATCATCATCATCAACTACTTCCAGAATATGTAAAAGTTCAACACAACTCATTATTATTTAAACTATTATCGTAAATAATGTATTTGTAGGTTTTTACTCAAAAAGTCTACAATATAGAAACACGGACAATAACTTCAGTAGCATTTAGCTTTTGTAGGGTAATTGAAAAAAATATATTTTATCTATCTTCAACTCCCAACACTATCAATAGCAGCATACGCGCTTATGACGTCACAAGCGGACGACTTAAAGCGTCGTTGGCGTTGGCAGTACATTAAAGTGAACATGACATAGTGGAGTTAGGTGGGTATATCGATAACATACAATTTTATGAAAAAAAATTAAGGTATATTTCAAGCAGATTAAATTCAATAATAAATAGTAAAAACATTAGTCATGAAATTAATTCACAATGGCATGTCATCTGTTTATTATTACAAACTTTTTCTCAATTGACTGTGAACATTAATAATTAGGTAAAATATAAACAGACAAAAATTCGTACGTTAACCATATGACGAGTGAGCATCATCAATCCATCTATCAAGTATGTGTATAGGCAGAGATAATGATAATAGTTATTTATTAATACACTTTTAATACACTAGCAGTAGAACAATAAAAAAATAATCACATTTTATTGTTATCATCTAATACCTACATATTAAATAAAAATAAAAAATGTATTAAAAATGTCCACTTAGTCACATCACTACCTAACGCTTTAAGACGTCCACGGCGTCGTGCAGTGTGATTTTACGTTAATAATTTTAGTTGTTGATTTTTATAATTTTTTAACTCAATTCTATGCTGTAGGACGTTTTTAGACATCAATAATAATAATCTATCGTATCCTGGTGCGCGGTGTGTATAAATATGTATACGAGATGGTGTTCATTACTTTTTATTTCAACGTCAAACATAAGGCAAATAATGACGCTTAAAGGCGTCGTCAGCGTCTGGATCAAAATTCTTGATGACGCTTTAAAGCGTCAATGGAGGTCAATGGGTTAAGAAAAATGTTACTTCAGTTTTAAAACTGTTATTACTAGCAAACCCAACGATATTATTTTAAAATACCCAAATACTCAAAACTTCCTCATTATTCGCCATAATATTATCAGAACCGTATCTACATTAATTGCGTAGTTACAAGAAGAAAGCAATGGAACAGACAAAAAATTATGACAACACATGCTATTTGCATGCCTAGCTTATTTCACATCCAAACGTAGCATGTAGCATCGCGTAGCTTCGATCGCTCACGTAGGACTTCAAAGACAATTTTGCTTCCACAGAAGGCTTATTTTGATAATTTTTACACTCTATGTTTGCTAGGGTACGTTGTAATGATGCCAAATCATGTATTTATTATCAATACTGAAGGTTTAACACCGCATAGGTCAGAATCAATTTTTGGGTTCCATTACATAATTTATATACGTCATAGGGCACTTACCGAATGCTAAGAGGTTAACAAAAATTATACTCCATCCATTTAATCCAGATTAAAATATTGCCTAGGTCTTAAAAAGTGTAGATGGCGTTTTATATTTGATACTTCATGAGTGCATCAGAACGAAGAAAAAATTAAGAAAATCATTTTTTGGAACACGCAGGAACACAACAACACCGAAGTGATTGTTATTTGGCCGATCTTGAAGTGCAAAATAAAGAAAAAACAAAAGAATAGAGAGAGGGTTTAAGAGAGGTAGGGCATAGCGATTTATCGCTCGAACTGGAGCAGCCCGACTGGTGAAATACCTCCACCTTACAGAAGACCGCAGCCAAATAATCAAGCCTTCAAGGTAAGGGCGACAAGTCCAGTAACAGATTTATTATGCTGTACTTGTCGCCCTTAAGCTAGGACCTCATTACCACTTAACATCAGGTGGGATGAGGTCAATCTTGAAGTGTGATATAAAAAAAATTTTTGTTCGTTCTTATAGTTGGCCGTATAAAACAAAATAGATTCTCGGTTGATCTCGAATAGTTAAACGTCTAAATAGTTTAATATGTTAATATGTCATTTTAGTAAGTAAGGTCCCGGGTTCGATTCCCGGTCAGGTCAATTTGGAAAACGAACTTTTCTCAATTGACTTGGGTCTGGGTGTACTGGGATGACGCCCCCAGTTAGTATCCGTCGTCTGGTACTCATAGTACAAGGGAAAACCTTAGTATGAGACCAGGTGATTAGTGTGATTGTCTGGCGTATTAAAATTAAAAAAATTAAATTGTATTTTATTCAGATCCGAGGATTTTTATCAAATATATCGATTTTAAACGATCGTGTTTCTAAAGGTTATTTATTGCCATTAACGATCATGTCTTGATTATAAAATAAAACAATAAAAAGAAGCGTCAATTGTCTTCTATTTGACGCAACTGATCAAATTTGACGTGTTTGATCAAATTTGACGTGTTTGGTCAATTTGACGCAATTGATCAAATTTGACGTGTTTGGTCAATTTGACGCAATTGATCAAATTTGACGTGTTTGGTCAATTTGACGCAATTGATCAATTTGACGCGATTTTGATATGTACGCAAGGACCAATTATGCTGAAGTCAGAAACTCTATTTTGATGTAAAAAAAAAACTTTGGTATATTTAGTATGTTTTACTGGGAATGTATGAAATCTGGACTTTAAAATACTCTGCTGATCTCTGAAATTAATATAACAAACAAATTTCATCTGTATGTACGTAGACGTTATAAATAAACTCAAATTAGGAGAGCTGATATTTTATGCGATAAGTTGGTAATCGGAGACTAAGAAGGGGTAATTGGCTACTTGACGGTTTTTGAAAAAGTATTGTAAAATGTGCGCCCGTTCATTTTATGTCCCAAGCAATTCGATTTATCTGGAAAAAATGTTAATAACCAGAGAAAAATAAGATTTTGTGTAACACATTTAAAAAGCGCGCGCAAACGCCAAGTCACGTCACTGTTGCAATTATGACGTCAACGTCCTAGACAACGAACCGATACGCATTGGAACGACTTATTTAGATAAACGGAAAATGTTTCAATAAATTCTTAATACGATTAGAAAGACAATAATTCAATTCAATCGATAAAATAATCATTGTTTCGCCACATTAAAATAAATAATTTTCGCCGACAGCTGTCATTTCCGAATTGCAATGGTGGTTTCCGTTTCGGTTCTTTTGTTCCACAGATAAAAAAACTAAAATTTATTTTGCAAAAATAAAATACTAACTATGCTTTTAATTAAAAAATAAAAATGTAAAATTATTACTTTACTAATAAGGTAACATATCTAACACTTTTCATATTTTATTGTTTACACTGTCAAGTAGCCAATTGTCGGACTATACCCCATTTTGGGGGGATTATATCATCAGTGTAATTTTAGTGGGGTTTTGACTTTAATATAAGGGGAAAAAATTAGAGGTAATACTGGCAATCATTTGTCAAGCGATTATCACCTTTAGGAACTTCATTCACTATCAATAAGGCACGTCAAGGTGACGAAGCATAATTTACCTTATGTTTTCGAACTAAGGTTGAAATTTGCAATGTTAAATGGTTTTAGGAACCCGCGTTGTGGTATTCCTTGTGTTATAGTGTATGAGCGTTCCCGAGATTACCCACACTAGAATAAAACTCGCTAGTCAACTGACATACTTTTGAATACCTGTCAAATAACGATTCTCTTAGATTTTATATGAAGATTGTGACGTCATAATTTTATTTATCAACACTGTAAAAAGAAGATGGGGTACGGCATCTTCGTTTATTCAACTAGCGACTCTCATACATCTCGCTCAGAAGTACCAGGGACGCATAACACTAGTTGAGTGGTTGCGGTATTCGTTCGTAAACATCATCGTAAGCCTAGTAACAGACCATTAAAAGCACCATTTCCTATAAAAAAGCACTGAGCGATTCGCATACATATCTCTCTAAAGTACCAGGGACGCATAACACTAGTGGAGCCTAGTAGACACCTGGTTGCTGTATACATTATTAAACATCATCGTAAGCCTAGTAACAGACTATTAAAAGCATCATTTCCTATCAAAAAGCACTGAGCGATTCGCATACATATCTCTCTGAAGTACTAGGGGCGCATGACTTCAATGGAGCCGAGTAGCAAGACACTTTTGGTCTCGGGCCCCCGCGGTGCGTGAGGGGTAAGCGGGAGGCGAGGAGGGTTCTTGCCAAACCCCAGTTACCCCGTGACGTTATGTTAATGTATCTAGTATGTGTGTGCACCCATTGCTAATTAATATGTGATCTATACCTATTTTGATCTCAAAATGTCTCCATAACGTGTGTTTAGACGATGTCCACAAAATTTGCAACGAAAATTAGAATTGTGATCTTATTTCGTTCAAATAACGAGACGGTTCCGTTTTTCGTGATTTAAAATTATTACGTACTTAGGTCGGTGAACAGAGGAAGCGAGGCGAAAGTTAGAAGAAAGCTATAATCCTCTAACAAGTGCTTTGGAGTTTATGACTACCACTGTCATTATTCATAATTTATAAAACTGGTATGGTGCCTACCATTGTCATAAATTACATAATTTATAAATAAAACACATAAAATAAGTTAACGGTTCAAAACGTGATAAAGGCACTTTTCGTGTTTATGTCAAGTGAAAATTCAGTCAGCTCGTGAGCACGGTTGGTGCAACCTAATCGAAACGTCTCGCAGTAAGTAGTTCGTATTATGCACCCTCCACACGTAGACAGATTCGTCTGCAGATGGCGTCGGCGAACGCGGCGTGTAGAGGAGGTGATTTGCTAGTCTGCGGTAGGTATTTGATGTAGGCAGACGAGAAAATCACATCGGGATGATGGACTTGATTGGCGATGCAATATGCAGACGAATCTGTCTACGTGTGGAGGAGGCATTCGATACTAAAGAATATATATCACGTTTTGACATGTTAACTTACTTTAAATGTTTAAAATGGAACGCGAAATTCTGTAGTGGAATAAAATATGTTCTCAAGCGACGAGTATTTAAAGACTTGATGTATAATAAGACTCGAAGTTTGTAAGCAATTTGCCACAATTGAGCGTTACTTAAATATAGTGTTAATTGAAATCAATGAAAGGTGATTTGGTTTAAATATTTAATGGTGATGTCCAAGGCGATGTTAAACTTTGTATTAAACAAACATGTTACAATTAAATTTGATTGTCAGTAATTGTAAGACGTACATTTTTACGACGTATTACCATTTTATCTTTGAATAACGTGATATTATTTAGTTACTTGAAAATATTTAAACGGTGCTTGCATGTCATATTGTTTCGTGAAATTGATATATTTGTCGCAATCGCCTCGCTTTCAATGTGTAACGAAGTTTATCAAATAACATTGCGCTGTAAAAAAATTGTGTACAGATATTTCTAAAGATTCAGATTTTATATAAATATTATATAAAAATAAGATGTTTTATTAAAAATCCTTAGGCTTCGTACACATTATAAGTGTATTATAAATATCCTAAATGTACTATGCGTACGGAGGTAGATTTCCAATTTAAAAAGAAATATATAAGTGTTTATATAATGTCATGTAAGGCCCGGTATATCAAATTGATATGCTGGTAATTTTCTTCAAAAGTTTATTGTAATTGTAAAAAAAAACTAGAGTGTTGTATAATGGTATTTTCGTGATTTTGAAATTTGCAAGCGTGTGTAAAATACTTGAACATTATAAATAAAAGAGGAGGTTTAATTCTTAACTTAAAAAGAGGCTTTTATTTACCATTTTCTTACTTTTTTTTTATAGTAGCGCAGTATATTGGCTCCTCCCAGCCTGATGGTAAGCAAGAGAGGAACCCACATCGCCATGACAATGGATATGATACCGTAACATCCTATCCGTTAGCATCGCCATACTGGCCCGCAAGATGTTTCTTCACGCTCCTTTTGAAGGAATCCATGTCAAAGGAAGGAGGAAACACATGAGCCGGCAACGAGTTCCACTTCTTTATGGTCCGGCAAAGGAGTAACCAAATTTTTTAACTTAAAATGTACAGCATACGGTTTAAATTGGCACATATTTTTTCATTTGCTTAATAGTGCCGAGTTGCGGGGTTGGGCATCGTTACGTCATTGGTGGTTACAAAATGTACCCACTTATGACGTCACGGGACAATTGACTACTTGACAGTTTTTGAAAAAGTATTGTAAAATGAACGGCATTTTATATCGATTTATCTGGAAAACAATGTAAATTACCCGAGAAAACTTTGATTTTATGTAACACATTTAAAAAGCGCGCTAAAACGCCACGCCACGTGACTGTCGAAATTGTGACGTCATCGTTCTATACCTACATCAAGCCGATACAGGCCGGAACGACTTCATTCTTCAAAATGGAACATGTGAATGGACAACACATGGAATACAAAACGGTTAGCGACACAATAATTCAATTTAATCGGTTAAATAATCATCGTTTTACCACATTAAAATAAATAATTTTCGCCGACAGCTGTCTTTTGCGTATAACAATGGTGGTTTCCGTTTCGGTTCTTTTGTTCCACAGATAAAAAAAAAGGAAAATTTATTTTGCAAAAATAAAATACTAACTATTATTTTAATTAAAAATATAAAACTATTACTTAACCCTTTATAAGGCTATGACCACCATAATTTGAAACTTACTTCCTTGATTTAAGGTCCAAAACCAATGAAAAATTTAAACGTGCTCTGCCGTATAGAGAAAATAGAAAATAGAAAATAGAAAATGTCTTTATTCATGTAAACTTTTACAAAAGCATTTATGAATCGTCAGATTATACTACCACCGTGTTCGGAATGTTGCTTCTATCGAGAAGAACCGGCAAGAAACTCGATAGTTACTCTTTTCAAAAACTTACAAAAATGGTAACATGCAAAAAAAATAAAAATACATATAAACAACATAGCGTATGACTATCAATTCCAAACATTTTTGTCGTTAATATAATCTTCTATTTTATAATATCCTTTCTTCATTAGACAATTTTTGATCAGAGACTTAAATCTATGCATAGGTAATGCAGTGATCTTTTCTGGCAGCTTATTAAAGATCTTCAGACTTAACCCCACAAAAGAATTGCTAATTTTGTGAAGTCTTAGATGTGGAACAGCAAGTTTGTGTTTATTTCTCGTGTTAAATTTATGACATTCTGACTTCTTAATGAAGGAATGTAAGTTTTTGCGTACATATACAATACAATCAAAAATGTATTGTGAAGCTACTGTTAAAATGTTAATTTTTTTAAATAATTCTTTGAGAGAGTCCCTTGTTTTAAGACCGTATATAGCGCGTATGGCTCTCTTTTGCAAAACGAATATAGTCTGCACATCGGCTGCAGACCCCCATAGTAAAATACCATACGACATACCATACGACAGAGGGTTAACTAATGAGCGGACATATCCAACACTTTTAATATTTTATTGTTAACACTGTCAAGTAGCCAATTTAATTCAAAGCTTCGCCGTTATTTCTTAATTAAGGTGCGAATGCTAAAATACGTGTCTCATATTTCGATTATTCTTCTAATGCCTCCTCTACACGTAGACAGATACGTCTGCAGATGGCATGATGGCGCGTAGAGAGGGTGGTTTGCTCGTCTGTAGTAGGTATTTAAATATAAATATTGGACAACATGAATTACATCACATTCATTGCTCTGTTTCTGTGGTGGTAAGTAGCTAAAGCACTTGTGTTACAGAAATCAGAAACAACGACGGTTTGATGTCGGCAGACGCGTCCGGCACTTATCTGTGAATTGTCGGTCATGTAGCACAGATCAAAGGATTCGCTAGGCGCGATCAAGCAGTCTGTCCACACGTCTGAAGTAGAGATGCAACGTATATCCGGTTGCTATCCGGTATCCGGCTTATCCGGCCATTTTTTACTATCCGGCCGAATACCAGATAGTTGCGCACTATCCGGCCGAATACCGAATAGTGATTCAGTTTAAAAAATTGTAAGTATACAAGAAAACAACAACAAATTATCAATATACACCACTATGCACATTATACACAAAAAAACTTATCTATTCAAGAAAATAGGCGGGCGCACGTGTACTGCATACGAAATAGTTCCGTACAATGACTTAGTAAAACTGTTTTCTTGCCTAGAAAACCGTAGGTACAATACGTAGGTAATTGGTTGAAACCTGCACGACGCGCCCGCCGACAGACTTAAATTTAGTTATCGTTTGGCCGGCCGGACACAGAATATATTCGGCCCGTACACCTGTCGGATAACTGTCCATTTTATCTCTAGTCTGAAGTCGCATCAGCAGACAAATCTGTCTACGTGTAGAGGCGGCTTATAACAAAACCTTTCGTTAGTTCGTTTCGTTTTTGGCAACGAATCGATGTAGACACCATTCGGAAATAACTTTAATTATTAATGGTGTCTACATCGATTCGTGTGAGTGAAGGCTAGTTGCCATAGAGTCCCATGTCACCATACGCGCCCAGCTCCCAATTTTTTTCCACAGGCCACTGGTGCTGAAAACGCTGGCAAAAATAATAAAAGAAATGCTTTTACTTGAACAATTACTGTAACTTAATATGAATTACTGGACATTATCACGCATAAAAGTAATACTTTCATTCAAATGGTTTGCGTACTTTTCCGGCATAGCTAGTCGACACGCGCCAGTTGTACTTCAAAGGCACGCCGCGTGCTGTACAGACGCAGTGAATAGTGGCGCGTGGTGGTGATCGATCAGTCACGTGATTTAACTCACAAAGCACACTAGACATGCATAAATAATAATGTTTATTCATCCTTGGGAGGATAATGATTGTAAATAAAAATTGGACCACATCACTTAAATTGGTCTGATTCTGTGGTAAGAAGCTTAAGCACTTGTGTTACAGAAATCCGAAACAACGACGGCACTGCAAAACCCGGCCTGAGACAATAAAGAAAAGTTCGTTTCCCATATTAACCCGACCGGGGATCGAACCCGGGAGCTCAAAGATGGCGGGACGTCAAACTCCGGCCCGTTCGCCTCTCAGCGACGGAAGTAGAGTGAGATTAATTTTGGCTTCCACAGAATTTCGAATTACCTACAGTCACTGTCAGATATATCGGAGCAGACAAAGTGACCAAATACTTTTGAACAGTTAAAATGTCAAAAAGTTCCATACACAACATTAATTACTTTAATAATATCTGAGCAGATGCCAATAACATCTGAACACTTATAACCTCAATATGTGTCACGCACGTCATGTGTCTCATTTAGCTACCTGTGTAGATGAGTGTTCAGATATTATTGGTAAGTTGTGTGTGTAGAAATTATTGACTAGCATCTGCTCGGATATTATTGAAGTACCTAATGAATGTTCAGATATTAATGGTAACTTGTGGTGTATGGAACTTTTTGACATTTTAATTTTTCAGAAGTATTTGGTCACTTTGTCTGCTCCGATATATCTGACGCCGACTGTACATTAACTAAATTACATGAATTACAGCGACCCTTGTCGGCTACTATTGACGGAAGCCGCCGCGCGCCTACAAAGTACACTGTGCCGACCTACGAAATTAGGTACCTACAAGTCGACACAAATACAGCGTCAGCAGAATTGGCGTAGTAAACAACGCTCCATACGTAATGTACGATTAGCCGATCAATACATCGATCCTGCATCGCGATCTGAGTTATCGTCGTTACTAACTATTTAAACAACAAACCAAGATTGGTAGTCGGACCTTGGTCCCCGAGCAGATAACACCTAGCTTGGCGGAAGTACTTACACTTTTAGTAAAGAAACATACGGGCCTTACAGTACAAACATGAATGAGCCGACGATACCTTATTGGTTGTATGTTTCCCCTCATTCTGGCCCAGCCTCCTCATCAGGTGCTCTTCACGGATCCTACTCTTCAATTCCTGCTCTTCCGCCATACGCCCGACTGTAAGTTCAAGAAGTTCCACATCTCCAGACATCGGCGTGCGTGTGAACTGAGGGACCAATTTTTTTTTCGGATTTTTGCTACTTAACTAACAACAGAGCTAAGTAAAAGTTGTGAAAATATTTGTTAAACGAAGGACAGATTTTGTAAAGGCATAATTCTAAAGATATTTTTATTTACCATAAAAAATTTAATCACGTATGTAGACAAAGGTCTTAATTGTAAAAGTGCAAACCGATTTTTTTTTCGATTAAAATTGACTGAGTTATTACGCTTTGTTTTTTACTGAAATTGACAAAAAATGTGTGGACATCCGTCTTTTTACTCAATGAAACTATTGGCACGCAACATGTCAATGAAATACGCACGACATCTTATTTCACTATCGCAGGTTACTGCCTACTACCTTACTACCTTTCTCAAAGAAAAACAAATTAACATAGAATCGGAATAAGGTTGAGAGTGCACTGACAACGCCCACTCAGCTGAGTTCCCCAAAAGGGCGCTTCCGCGCGTAAGCGTAATAATAATCAAATTAGTCAAAACACTTTCATTTTGTAATCTAACTCTCCCTTAATACTTTTTCTTGCTTAGGAAAGACACGTTACGTTTTGCAACACGTTACGTTACGTTTTAGTTATTAGGTATCTACTTATTTGTCGAAAATATCACGTTTTCATAACTAGGTAGCTATTAACCTACAATTGAAACGAATCTTGGCGTATTTAAAGAGCTATTTAGTGTGTGCATTACTTTTGTATTGTCCTAAAATCTACACAACATCTACCTACACGGATTTTAATAATTGTTAAAAATGTTTACCTTCATTATCAATGCACAGGCGCGCCCTTTTATGTCAGTTTCCTTTTACAGAAATGAGGACATTTTGTTGTTGTCGCACTTGGTTAAAAGCGTCTAAAATTCACTGCTTTAACACTTCAACTGTGTTTGGTTCACTAACATAAACACTTCACTTAATCTCAATAAAAAATTGACTCCAATCCGCGTAAACAGGCATTCATTCGAAAACGATACATTGGCGTTAGGATTGTTTAACAATCAATTACACAAAGCAATCCTTGGCGCTCGGTCCACAGACGTCAGCTGTTGTAATTTTTGGTAATAGTATGGAAGCAAGCCGTCCGAATGAATTATTTTCCAGGCGGAGTAATGAGCATATTCCAAACTGACGAGCGGCATCATTAGTGCTTCCTCGCGGGTCTTCTTCGAAGTACGCAACCACGTCGTCGTACAAGTGTTGTGAGAGCGCCGGTCTTCCTCGTCCTTGAGCATGTCTACTCACGTAAAACGAACCGTGTGGCCTGGTCCACAAGAAATAATTCTCAGTCCAGTGATTAATTTCGCGCGCGCGTGTCATGTGACGTTAAGTAGGTCACGGTCAACGGTCAAGACGAAACTAGTAGGTTGCGCGGGCGCGGGGTTGAGGGGTTGCGCCCGAGCCGTGCCTCGCCGCCCCCGCTGCGTCTCTCCCGCCACACACCCGCGTTATGAGTGTGTGTGCGTAAACAGGGAAACGATGCGATTATTCAATGAAAACGTAGTATTGATGCGCGCTAGTCGTAGTAAAATGATAGATTGCCTGCTATTTACTTCTTTTAAAGAGATAAATTACTTAGTCCGTTTTTTTATTTATAAATACATAAATGTAACTGATACTGATACTGTGGTTAAAAATTTTCTGGTAATTAAAAAATATTCCTGTATAGTCTTAAGTGGGTCCCTCAGTTCACACACATAAGCTCCCAAATCTACACTAATATTATAAAGAGGAAAGATTTGTACCTATTTTTGTATGTTTGTATGTTTGTAATGAATAGGCTCAAAAAGTACTGGGCCGATTTAAAAAATTATTTCACCAATAGAATGCTACATTCTTCCAATTTGACATAGGCTACAAAATTAGGGATCCTTGGTAAAATTTTAAAAATTTCAACAGAAAAGCGGGAAAAATTTACTAAGGGGAAACTAAGTTTGCCGGGACCGCTAGTCTAGATATATAATGAGTTAACCAATAAGTGCGTGAACTGAGGGACCAACAAAAAAAACGTAAAGTTCACAATATTTACCACCATTTGTTTGGTCCCTCAGTTCAAACACACGCAACCATAGTTATTACTAGAGACCAGATTATATATGCATTTTATTGATTTATCCCTCCGGATTTTGCTTTAATATAAGGGTGAGAGCCATCTGCGCTCCCCCGAAAGCTCGATGAAGATGATAAGGCTTCGCAGCCATTTTCGTAAAAAAAACCAAACATCCGATTAATTTTTGTTATATTTGTCAATTTTTATACGTCTATTTATCTCATAGTTTAACTAAACGACGCATATAAAAATTTCAAATCCTGATGACAACGCTCTCCATGTTCATCGCTGACTTCTCCGAGGTTTTCAGGCAAGAAATCAAGGTGCGAATGAAGGAAATGAATTTTCAGAGACATGCTGACACCCATTCGTTGAAAATGATGTAATAAATCAGCAAGTAATTGACTGTAATTTTCACTTTTTTTGTTGCCCAAAAACTCTTTTATAACAAGTCGTAGTGAATCCCAAGCGGACCTTTGTTGTGCTGGGACAACCATAACCGTCTCACCATAAGCGCACACGGGGCCTGTGCCCAGGGCCCCCATTCTCTGGGGGCCACAAAAGACCGACCATTTCTCTAACCAAACAACCAGCAGCGGTCTAATATCGTAAATTACATATTTTATCAAACAATTTAGTTTTAATAGCTTTTTTTACTTTTCAAACCCCCAGGGCCCCAAAATCTTGTGTGCGCAGAGGCCCCAAACTCTTGTGTGTGCAGAGGCCCCAAATTCTTGTGTGCACAGGGCCCCCAAATGCTTGTGTGCCCAAGGGCCCCAGGCTGGTTTAAGACGGCATTTGGGACAACCGGGAGGTTCAGGAAGTAGTTGCTTGTCTGAGCTGTAGATAGGTTTAGTAACCGAAGGAACATCTGTATATACAGGAATATTTTTTAATTACCAGAAAAATTTTAACCACAGTATCAGTATCAGTTACTTATTAAATTTATGTATTTATAAATAAAAAAACGGACTAAGTAATTTATCTCTTTAAAAGAAGTAAATAGCAGGCAATCTATCATTTTACTACGACTAGCGCGCATCAATACTACGTTTTCATTGAATAATCGCATCGTTTCCCTGTTTACGCACACACACTCATAACGCGGGTGTGTGGCGGGAGAGACGCAGCGGGGGCGGCGAGGCACGGCTCGGGCGCAACCCCTCAACCCCGCGCCCGCGCAACCTACTAGTTTCGTCTTGACCGTTGACCGTGACCTACTTAACGTCACATGACACGCGCGCGCGAAATTAATCACTGGACTGAGAATTATTTCTTGTGGACCAGGCCACACGGTTCGTTTTACGTGAGTAGACATGCTCAAGGACGAGGAAGACCGGCGCTCTCACAACACTTGTACAACGACGTGGTTGCGTACTTCGAAGAAGACCCGCGAGGAAGCACTAATGATGCCGCTCGTCAGTTTGGAATATGCTCATTACTCCGCCTGGAAAATAATTCATTCGGACGGCTTGCATCCATACTATTACCAAAAAGTACAACAGCTGACGTCCGTGGACCGAGCGCCAAGGATTGCTTTGTGTAATTGATTGTTAAACAATCCTAACGCCAATGTATCGTTTTCGAATGAATGCCTGTTTACGCGGATTGGAGTCAATTTTTTATTGAGATTAAGTGAAGTGTTTATGTTAGTGAACCAAACACAGTTGAAGTGTTAAAGCAGTGAATTTTAGACGCTTTTAACCAAGTGCGACAACAACAAAATGTCCTTATTTCTGTAAAAGGAAACTGACTTAAAAGGGCGCGCCTGTGCATTGATAATGAAGGTAAACATTTTTAACAATTATTAAAATCCGTGTAGGTAGATGTTGTGTAGATTTTAGGACAATACAAAAGTAATGCACACACTAAATAGCTCTTTAAATACGCCAAGATTCGTTTCAATTGTAGGTTAGTAGCTACCTAGTTATGAAAACGTGATATTTTCGACAAATAAGTAGATACCTAATAACTAAAACGTAACGTAACGTGTTGCAAAACGTAACGTGTCTTTCCTAAGCAAGAAAAAGTATTAAGGGAGAGTTAGATTACAAAATGAAAGTGTTTTGACTAATTTGATTATTATTACGCTTACGCGCGGAAGCGCCCTTTTGGGAAACTCAGCTGAGTGGGCGTTGTCAGTGCACTCTCAACCTTATTCCGATTCTATGTTAATTTGTTTTTCTTTGAGAAAGGTAGTAAGGTAGTAGGCAGTAACCTGCGATAGTGAAACAAGATGTCGTGCGTATTTCATTGACATGTTGCGTGCCAATAGTTTCATTGAGTAAAAAGACGGATGTCCACACATTTTTTGTCAATTTCAGTAAAAAACAAAGCGTAATAACTCAGTCAATTTTAATCGAAAAAAAAATCGGTTTGCCCTTTTACAATTAAGACCTTTGTCTACATACGTGATTAAATTTTTTATGGTAAATAAAAAATAACGGTGTATAATATTATCTTTGGTATTCTGATTAAAACGAAATATCTTAGCGAGATAGAAATAACAGTCATTTTCGGTAAGATGGTTCCCTCCATATCATTGGCATATTAAAATTCAAAAATCTTTTTGTACCTGCAGCCCAGGAGCTTAACGTTTTTCTACACCTTTCACAAAAAACATGAGGAGCTCATTTTTTGTCCTGGTGAGCGACTGAAATTTGAAAATACCGAAAATATGCTTCTTTCAGAGATTCCGTTATGCGATATCCTTTCTTAGAATAATAAGTTCACTACAAATGTAACAAAAACGGTCAGGATGTACTTTACACAACCTTTTTGAAATGTTAAAAACAAACATTTATTTAACTGAAGACTATATTGCTGCAAAATTTTAGGATAAATTCAGAACCAACTTGCGGGTAGTCTTCAAATAAAATGTGTTGATAATTTGATTATTTGACGTAATAAAAATAAAACAAATATATGTTTGCGTTTAGTTATCGCCACTAAATAAAACGATATGAAATTCCCTGGAAGGACATGAACTTTTTTATATTTTGTAAACTAGTGTTATTATTAACTAGCGGACCCGACAGACTTCGTCCTGTCAACAAGATTTAGAATGTGGCTTGACTCTAAATTTTAGTTAAAAAACGTTTGTATGTAGGTACTGGAAAAAGAAAAAGGCTATCTTTAGTTTTCCCGGCATTATTCGAATATTTTTCGTAAAAACCATCCTTGGACATCAACGAACATTAAAGAAAATACAACAACACCAAAGTGATTATTTGACTGCGGTCTTCTGTAAGGTGGAGGTATTTCACTAGTCAGGCTCCAGTGCGAGCGATAAATCGCTATGCCCTACCTCTCTTAAAAAAAGACAGGACTTACTGATCTTCAGGTCGTCCGAGCGCAGTCCTCTGCGGCGTGTGCTCAAGCCCTCGTACCGAGGATCCGGGTTCACATCCTCGTCATCAATACTCTCCAGTACTTGAATCAGCTTATCAATGTCTACCTGCAAAAGGGAACATCACTTATATTTTTTTCTCGAGGGTGCCTCTCCGCGGGTATTTATCTTATATATAAAAATGAATCGCTGTTCGTTAGTCTCGCTAAAACTCGAGAACAGCTAGACCGATTTGGCTAATCTTGGTTCTGAAATAATTGTGGAGGTCCAGGGAAGGTTTAAAAGGTTAGAAACTAAAAAAATAGGCGTTACGAAGTTCGCCGGGACAGCTAGTAATATTATATATTAGTATGGATTATACGTTGCGCGGGCGCAGAGCCCGGCGGGTGGGGTGCGTTTATTAGCCGCGCGCATATTTCACGTTTGAAGTCTCGAAACAAACGTTTGAAGTCTCTATGGGGTGGTACATCAATGCATTGCCAGAAAAAAAACTCCATTACCTCTATAGACCGCACGGTCTCCATCGTGACGATGTAGTACACCGGCACGAAGTAGTAGCCGATGCCCGGCGGGAAGAAAACTGACCGCTGCGAGTACTTATCCCGGTACTCCCGGTATAGTTCCAGCATGCGACGATAGCGTTCCCGGATGTTCCCTGATCAAATGTTACTCAGACTTCATAAAAGTCGTAATTCATTCTTTTTTCGTAATTGTTAAAATGTCCATTTGCACCTAGATAATCTTTATTATTAATTCAAAAATTTTAATGCTATATTGTTATGTTTATAATTTATTTTGAAATAGGATATCTGTTGAGTTTGTTGCGGCGCTTCTTCTCAACAGAACCAACGTCGCGGCGCTGGTAGAAAAAATAATTGACGTGCAAAATAATTTATTGTAAATCCACTTGCAGAAATAAATAATTTCATTTTAAATCAATAAATCAATCAAATATTTCTTTATTCAAATAGGTTAATGTAACACTTTTGAATCGTCATTGAATACAATGCAAAGTGATTCTACTGCCGGTTCGGAACCTATATCTACCAAGAAGACACCGCTAAAAAACTCAGCAGATTAGTTAGTGTAACCCCACACTAGCGTTATTTGAGCGTCGACGCTCACGCAACGCTGACGCGACGTCGACGCGACGCCGACGCAACGCTTGCGCAGCGGCGCGGTCGAATAGGGCGCTGCAGCTGCTTGCCGAAGTGACGAACGCCAGGACTGCGCTACACAGACGCCGCGCCGGCCCGACGCGACGCCTGCGCAGCGTTTATTTTGTCAACAGTACGATGATCAACTCAATTGTTTCGGCCCGCCCGTGTTTTAGAATCAGTAGGTAGAAGACTTTTAGGGGGTAATACTGCCCTTGAAAGTTTATATGGGATAATGTCTTTTGTAAGGTGAAGGTGTTTCACCAGTCGGGCTGCTCCAGTTCGAGTGATAAATCGCTATACCCTTTTTTTTTTTTGATTCCCAGGGGAAATGCCCACGCACCGTCACTCTCTGCCACGGGGAGACAGAGAGTGGTGTGTCGGACTCGAACCGACTAAAACCCCTGGGGTGGTCCTACTCTGCGCAGTGGCGGGGGGGGCCGGGAAGCGCCATTAAAGCATTACGCAATCCCCCCCCCCTAAACGCAATTGCCGCGCATGGCGCAGCGCGTCTCGGTGCGGCAGGTGGAATTGCCGCACCACGGGGCATTCCGGACCACCCAGCATGCCCCGTCTCCTCGAGCGACGCCAGAATTCCCCGTTCTGGCGCCTTCGGAATACACGGCCGCTTGGGCCTTTTTGGGCCTCTAGGGCCTTAGTCCCCAGTCGCCATGACTTCGGGAGCAGGACGGGTCGGCTGCGACTGCGACTGAGTCGCTCCGGCGGCCCGCCTCTGGTTTTTCTTCGGAGCCTTACAGGCCCCCCCCCCCCCCCACCTATGAGGTTGGCCTTTTTTCCGGCCGCGGCACAGACCGTGCAGCGCGGCGCTGCCTCGCACGCACGGGCAAGGTGGCCAGGAGCACCACATCTGTAGCACGTGGCGCTCCTATCCGTCTCTGACCCACACTGCATCCTGACGTGCCCCTTCTCGAGGCACCGGAAGCAGCGCAGGTCTCTGGTCTCCAGCAATTGTACTAGAGCTGAAGACCAGCCAACTGTCAGCTTTCGGCCATCCACCAACTTTTTTGCGACTGCGGTGGGGCAGCGCACCCAGCAGGACCCCAGTCCACGACCTGCTCGCCGGATCTCGCCGATTTTAATGGACGACGCCGGACAATCCCCAATAGCCGCGATCGCGGCAACGACTTCGGTGGCGGTGACGGAGTCGTCCAGCCCGGCGCAGCTCCGCGCACTTTTCCGGGCGGGAGACCAGGACTCCGTCCGCCGCGAGAACCTCTCGCAGCTTCCCCGCAAATATTTCGGCCCTCTCCCGATTCTCACCTTCCGTGCCGCCGGACACCATCACGATGAGGCCGCCGGTAATGGCCCGGCGGCATTGGACCTTGGTGATGCCCGGGGGACTTGGGCATCACCAAGGTCCAATGCCATTAATTTGGGCCCTGGCCTTCGTCAGTGCCGCCAGCAACGTCATTCCCCGCTCAACAGCCTCTGGCAGCAGTGTGAGTATCACTGCCGCCGACTGAGGGGAGCGGAGGTTTGGCAGGTTGGGCCGGCGCTGCTGCCTCGGCGTCTTGACCGGAGGCTGAGGCAGCTGGGGTGTCGTTGCCGGCGCACCCTTCTTCTTTTTCCCCCCCTTTCGGACCACCGTGGCCCACGACGTGGGAGGGGGTGGGGGTGGGGGTGGCATTAGCTGGGACTCCTCAATTTGCTGGGCCGTGGACTGTGCCGCGGACTGGGTCGCTGTCTTCTTCCTCCTCGTTCCTTTCGGAGGAGGCACTGGGGCATCAGACCTCTGCGTCGCCGCTGGAGTGCTGCTCACGGTTGCTCCTTTTCTTCGCACCGCCTTCGCCGTACTCGCTGACGGCGTATTCCCCTGGAGTCCTACCACCGACTCCAACCGCTTTTCTATCGCTTGGAAGCGGGAGTCCAAGTAATTCAGGAGCGTTTCATCATTCTCCCGGCTGACTGCCGCTGCACGGGGCACTTGCGTCTCTACGCTTAGCTGGAGAAGAGCGACTTCTTTGCGGACTTCGGTCAATTGCTTGGCCTGCCGCTTAACCTCTTCGCGAAGTCGCTCGTTCTCCAGCTTGACCGCCCTCACTTCAGCGGCCCCGTACTCTTTGGCCCGCTTAACCGCCTCTTCAAGTATTCGGTGCTCGTCGGAGGACGTCCTCTTGTACATCATGGCAGCCACCTTGTCCCACTCGTTGGCTGCCATGACCAGGGCCTTCACGTGGGTGCCCTTGAGATTCCCCGATCCCCTCGCCACCCTCCGGACGAGGTCCGCCGTCGCCATCGCCTGTGCTGCCAAGAGGAAGGAGGGCCGGTCAGTCAGGTTTTCCGACGCCTCCTCTCGTGCGTACGTTTGAGGTGAGAGAGTGCGCGAGACATACTCTATCTCGCTGCTCCACCTCTTGGGCCGCCTTGGAGATGGTCTTCTCCCTCTCCTGTTTTCTTTGCGCCTCTGCGGCTTCCCGCTCCTCTCGACGATGTTGTTCTTTGGCCGCCGCCAGTCCCACATATTCCCCCGTGGTTGGCGGTCGGCCACGCCCCCTCTTGGCTGGTGTCTTTTTGCGGAGGACAACGTCCCCGCCCATTTCCCCCTGGTTGAGCCGTTTACGCCCGGCAATAAGTCCCAGCTCAGCGTCTGAGACAGACGAACAGCTGACACCCCGACTCAGGCCCCCGACGCGCTGTGATCGCCGCGCTGACCGGGCCGCACTCACGTCCGACATACTCAAACTCATCTCGGACACGTCCGAGACGTCATCCGAGTCAATTTCAGACTCTCCCACATTATCTACTAATTTTGTTTTTTGAGTGGATTCCATTGTTATTCCCACGAGTAGTCTGGAAATAAGCGGTCACCCCGTGCAGAGCCAGTTGCACGGAGAAGCCTATTACTCGCCCGGGGTCGGCCAGTCCGGGCGGTGGGGTCGATAGGAGGAGCTTTGCCCATCTCCTCACCATCCCTCCGAGGGAGAGATGGCCCCGACGTCTCGTGCCACTCCCAACGTCGGGCTTAGGGGGTTTTTTATGGAGGTGTCCTTCCTCTTGGGCCGGCCAATGAAGGCAAGCCCCCTACCCCTCCCCCCTCCCCAGGCCTACCTGGGCTACAAGGAGGAGAAGCAGGTTTCCCGGTGGTGGTCCTGAAAAGGACCGCGTCTCCCCAGCCACTTTGGCCAGTTTGACCCACCGAGCCCTAACGCCTACACGCCTCGCCCTCAACTGCTCTTCTCAAACCGAGAATAGCAGAGAGGACGGTATTCCCCACCCCCCCAAATTCCCCACCCCCCCATTCCCCATCCCCAACCCGCCTACCCCCCCCCCCCCCCAGTGTGTTTGGTCCGCGGGAGCCGGAGCTAATCTCCGACCGCCGACTGCCGTCCGCAGGGCATCCCTGTAAGCGGGAGTACCCTCCGGGCGGCAGCCGACGGCTTCCCCTATCCGCCGGCCGGGGGACGCGCCAGGTAGGGGTATCACCTCCCCCCCTGGAAATCGCTATACCCTACCTCTCTTATTCAAAGGGCAACACTATCTAGGGTTACCATACACTGCTGATCACTCACCCAGGATGAGGCCAACGTCAAAGGCTTGCGTGTTCATGTGATCCTCTGTGATATCGATCAACTGCCTCACTTTCATTTGCGCTTCCTTCCACACCTCCAAGGCAATGCTTCTGAGGCGCTTTTTGTCTTCCCACCCCATCTTGTCGTTTCTGAGGTGCATGCTGCTGTAGTATTGTTCAGAGGGCCGGAGGGCGCCTAAAGAAGAGATAGCATGTATTGCGGGATTCCGGCACCCGGTACCCCGGGATCCCGGTTACTTTTAAATCCCGAAATCTCCGGACTTTCATTTAAAAATTCCGGGAATTTAGGGACTGATAAATATTTTTATTTACGTTTATAAAAATGTGCGTGAAACGAAACACTTTACATTTCAATTCTGTAAATTTGCGTGAATAATTAACGGACATCCATATCTATTACATCCTTGCAAACTTTTGCTTTTATAATAGAAATAGAAATATATTTATTGACACAACATAAAAACAAGGGAAAAAACAATACACACTTATAGAACATAATGTGGTCAATTAGGTTCCACCTCAGCATATGCTGCTACGGCATTATCTTTATCACCGCAGCAGCGCTGGTATTCTGGTGGAAACCACCTGCTTGGAAAAATAACCGAAGCCGAGGGCTCTTGTTATTTTTCCACGCAAGCGAATGGCTACTGAAATACAAATATAAGGAAAAGAAAAGAAAAAAATCACCGCTGGAGATAACTACTAAACCATTTGATAGAATTGGCGTCGACTCCATAAAAAGCCATCTTTGTTAGTAAGGCCTGGTTTCAACCAAAGCAGAGAGGAGAGGAGACGGGAGGAGATGTGTTTGAATAAACCAATCAGATTTCGTTATTTTCACATCTCTTCTCCGCTTAGCTTCGATGGAAATGGATCAAGCAGAGAGAAAGAAAGAAAAAAAGAAAGAAACATTTATTACGTGCAGACATCACAACACAGCCATATGAGTAAACATAACAATAACAGTAAAGGGATGGACACAAAACAGAAAAAGAAGATAACAGAAAACATTACAAGGAACATGAAAAATGAGGGTTCTCCTCGTCAACCTGGCGATGCAGACAATGGCAAGTCGTGATGTCCACAATAAAAGGGCCTCACTCAGCATAAGTTATGGCCCACGTCGCAGGCCATGACGCTGGTTTTCAGTGGACCCTGCCGAGTGATATACCACAGACGCCGGGACGGAGGACGGACGGAGAGGAGAGGAGATGTCTTATTTTTCTATAGGATGTTGTGCTGCGAGCGGGCCAGCAGCAGCGTGGCAGAGCGGAGAAGTGTCTAGTCGGGTGGCCGGGCGGCGTACGACATGACGTCTTCCTTTCGTAGACAGAGCTTGACTGGTTTCGGTCTCCCACAGCTCACATCTCCTTTTCGCTATGGTGGAAATAACCTGCCAGCTGTGCAGCACATCTCCTCCCGTCTCATCTTCTCTCTGCTTCGGTGGAAACCGGGCCTTATAGTGGAATATTTATGCTGAGCTGGGTATAATGGATAATAACTTACAGGTAACAAAGAAAACCAGTAACCACCTCATCGAGTTGTTTATTAATGATCTCAATATCAAGACTATTAGGTACTTACGTATTTTTAATTAGTTTTCCATAGTAGTGCAAGTAAAACATTTTATGTTCGTTTAATCTAAAGTGTAGATTTGTATTTTTCAAATTAAATCCATCTCCTTAGTTTGTCATGTATAAGGCTGTTTACCGAATAACGATATTACTGTCATGTGAGTTATCTGCAGGGAACGAAAAAAAACATGGAAGAATACCCGTCATAGTAACGTCAATCGAATATTGGCACCAATACACACACAAATGTAAAGCACACAAGTAACAGATACGCGATATAGTTATAAAGTATCGACACTTGAAAAAGAACTTTAAGTCTAACGCGTTTAGGTCGAAAAATAGACAGTTCCTTAGTTACGTCATCTCGTAGAATGAGATGGAACGTGTGCTGTTAATGGTCCGCGCCTGTGAATCGCGGCGCCCATGGAAACAGTATTCGTACCGGCGCTAGCTCACTATTTAAGCCACTCCCACCGTGCCTTACATTTCGTGGTGCCATTTTCAAGCGTTTGTAATGCCTATTTATGTTTTTTTCGTTCACTGGTTATCGATCGGTTATCAATTTTTGGTTTAATATATATATATTTCATATTTGCCTCTGATTCGACTCTCACATTGGTCGCATTGGTTATTTTGAAAAGGCTGCCTCAATAAATTGACAATCCAACACAATTTTTCAATTCGTTTCTGATATTAGCGCTTTTAAACAAAATCTTTAGCTTTATAATTCACTAGCTGTGCCCGCGACTTCGTTCGCGTGGGCTACATCCTTTCATGGTCGGTTTTACCCCTTTCTCCCCTAATATTCGAAACAAAAAGTAGTCTATATTTTAATTCAAGTTTCGAGTTATATTTGTGCCAAATTTCATATCTCTAACTTCAAAAATAAACATTTTTCCATATAAACTTTCAAAGGTGGTATTACCCCCATCCTCCCCTTATTTTCTAATAACAAGTAGCCTATGTCCGTTCTTGATATTCAACGTATGCTTATACCAAATTTCATCAAAATCCGTTTAGCCGTTTAGGCGTGAAAGAGTAACAGACGGACAGACAGACAGACAGAAAGACAGACAGACAGACAGAGTTAATTTCGCATTTATAATATTAGTATGGATAAGTATTGTAGGTACTATAATAGTGTTAGATTTTAATACGTAGAAGACTGTTTACTATTGAATTTGTATTTATTTTAATCAATTACAAATTGAACTATTTACTTTACTCGTAGTGTCACGGAACAGAGAGAGAAAAAAAAATTACATAGATTATAGAAAACGCAGAGACAAACTTTTCCATACTGTTGAGTTTAGTTAAGAAGGTGTTTAATTTTAATTAACATTTTAATATATAGCATTGGCATATGAGACTCAAAATGGCAGGTGTACCATGAGGAATTAAATTATACCGGTCACCAAAAAAACTACCTGTAATGTTCTTTTTGTACCTCGTTCTAAAAAATCTGCACCTTCTTTGAAACCATATAGACATCAAGATGGGGGGTGTCCTGTTATGTTTCTTACATATTAATCACTCATAAAATGTGTATACATCCAATAAATGTACCTAAAAAGTACCTTAAGTAATAAAACTGCCAAACAATGACATCGATCCTACATCGCGATGTCAGAGTTTTCACCGCCACTAGCTATATATACCTACAACAAACCAAGATTGGTAGTCGGACCTTGGTCCCCGAGCAGATAACACCTAGCTTGGCGGAAGTACTTACACTTTTAGTAAAGAACATACGTTCCTTACGCATCGTTTAACAGAAAAACATCTATTAAAGTTATAATGTAATTTCAATAGAGAAACGCAAATTAATGAAAAAATACTTACGAAATCCGTTTCGTAAGTATTTTGTACCCACTAATGACGTCACGCGAGAATTAAATTCAATGTATTAGGTGGAAAGGGCAAAAATACGCGTCGCATAATTTTGGATAATCTAACAGACGAATATAAGAAAGGTAGGGCATAGCGATTTATCGCTCGAACTAGAGCAGCCCGACTGGTGAAATACCTTACAGAAGACCGCAGCCAAATAACAATCACTTCTGTGTCGTTGTGTTCCTGCATGTGAGTAAGGTTACCAGAGTTCCTGGGGGGTGCTACATTAGTAGCAGGGGTCAAGCCTTTAAGTGTGACAATTCCAGTTACAGATTTATTATGCTGTACTTATCGCCGTTAAGCTAGGACCTCATTACCGCTTAACATCAGGTGGAATGAGGTCAATCTTGAAGTTTACATAAATTAGAATGCTATTTAGTAAATTTACAAGTTATTAGTACAGACGGAGATGTAATTGACATGAATAGAAGAACTTTGAATGTTGTTAATTTCATCAGGGGTGCCTCTTACGTGGCACGCTCAGCCATACTTGGAGCCCCAGTACCGGCCGCAATGGAACAGCCGCGTAATTCCGACTCGCATGGTCATGGTAAGCTAGAATTTATATTATGGCACAGTCAGCATCATAGGTTCGTATTGGCTTGACAGTGTTAACAATAAAATATGAAAAGTGTTAGATACGTTAGCTTATTAGTTAAGTAATAATTTTACTTTTTTTATTTTTTAATTAAAAGCATATTAAGTATTTTATTTTTGCAAAATAAATTTTACTTTTTTTATCTGTGGAACAAAAGAACCGAAACGGAAACCACCATTGCAATTCGGAAATGACAGCTGTCGGCGAAAATAATTTATTTTAATGTGGTGTAACAATGATTATTTTACCGATTAAATTGAATTATTGTGTCTCTAATCGTATTAAGAATTTATTGAAACATTTTCCATTCATCTAAATTAAGTCGTTCCTATGCGTATCGGTTCGTTGTCTAGGACGTTGACGTCATAATTGCAACAGCGACGGACTTGGCGTTTTCGCGCGCTTTTCAAATGTGTTACACAAAATCTTATTTTTCTCCGGTTATTTACATTTTTTCCAGATAAATCTAATTGCTTGGGATATAAAATGAACGGGCGCACATTTTACAATACTTTTTCAAAAACTGTCAAGTAGCCAAATAGGGACACGGTATCAAAAAGAAAGTATCGATACTGTACTCATGAGCTGCATCGAAAGAAAAGTATCGTACTCTTAAAAGTATCGATAGGTACTTCAAAGTATCGAGATATCAAGTAATTTTCTTAAAGGTTAATCACGACTATCATTAGTAGAAGTCATATTTACAGTATCGGTAGCCTATCGTATATATATATAGTTTTTGAGGGGCGAGTGACTTGATTGGCGATGCTATCTGCAAACGAATCTATCTACATATAAAGAAGGCATGAGATTATAAACATCGTTAGATTACAATCTATCTCGCGACATTGTATACTGTTGAAAGATTGTGAACCGTAACATGCGATTGCAATTTTTAATTTTAACTACTATAATAATTAATAATACTACTATAATACTAAATCAATCTAAATAAATCACTTCTGTGTTCCTGGGTGTAAGGTTTCCAGAGCTCCTGGGGGGTGCTACATTAGTAGCAGGGGTCAAGCCTTCAAGGTAAGGGCGACAAGTCCAGTAACAGATTTATTATGCTGTACTTGTCACCCTTAAGCTAGGACCTCATTACCACTTAACATCAGGTGAGGTGAGGTCGATCTTAAAGTGTAATATTAAAAAAAGAAAAAAAGAAAGTCGTGTTAGTAACACTATTTATAACTCAAGAACGGCTGAACATATTTGGCTGAAAATTGGTGGGAAGTTAGTTTAGAACCAGGAAAAGGACGCAGAATACTTTTTTATAAATTTATTTTTGCTTTTTTTAAGTCATTTATTGCCTCTAAGGCGAAACAAAGTTCGCCGGGTCACCTAGTTTAAAATATAGTATCTAATACGAACTACTTACTGCCCGACGTTTCGGTTAGGTCGCACCAACCGTGCTCACGAGCTGACTGGCCTCGCTCGTCTCGTCTGTTCCGGGGAGCTTGCAAATCTTCATCCACCCTCACATTCTCGCATAACAAAATGTTACTGAAGTCACTTCGACACACTACACTGACAGTATCCGGAATTGTTTTCGATCATTCTAACCGTGGTTCTAATGGTGTCGCGTTTTGACCCGGTAACTTATTTTAAACCAGTACCATGTCGTACCAAATCGCCGCGTCACTAAGCAAGTTAGATAAACTGAGAACTTAATGTAACAAGGTACTAATTTATTTTATTTAAAAACTTTATTGCACAAAAAAAAGTACAAAAGGTGGACTTAATGCTAGGAGCATTTTCTACCAGTCAACCGTTGTTTATGAACTAAAGCTGCTGTCTATACTTGGGGCTAATAGGTATTTCCTCTACATGTAGGTTGCCTGGAAGATATTGCTTTCTAGCAATAAGACTTCCTAAACTGTACTTAAAAATGTCTGTAAAACCAATTTCTGTGAATTATATGTGCAATAAAGTGTCTAATAGTAAACGTTTTTATTCATTTTGATTACATACTTAAGAGAGGTAGGGCATATCGATTTATCGCTCGAACTGGAGCAGCCCGACTGGTGAAATACCTCCACCTTACAGAAGACCGCAGCCAAATAACAATCACTTGAGTTGTTGTGTTCCAGCGTGTGAGTAAGGTTTCCGCAGCGATAGATCGCTATGCCTACCTCTCTTAAAATTTGTCCAATATAAATCATTTTAAATATTAGAAACAGAAAAATTTTAGAAGATAAAATTTTTTTGCGGGAAGCACCGCAAGGGGAGATAAAATTTTTCTGTTTCTAATATTTAAAGTTCGCTAGTACGGCGTATAGTACTATAAAAATAATAAATCATTTTATTTAATACGGTCTGTTATTGTGTGGTTGCAGCTGATACAGCAGTACGCTCAAGACACAGAGCAACGTATAAGTGAGATGCACGAAATGCGATTCATGTACGAAGAATCGCCTCACTACGAGTTGGGCTATCTGATGCACGAAGTAGTGGACAGGTAACTATTGCACGAATATTTCAGCCGTTCAGCTAACTACTGATTTTTTTTTTATATATTACACTTAAAAATGTACCTCATCCCACCTGATGTTAAGTGGAAATGTGGTTCTAGCTTAAGGGCGACAAGTACAGCATAATAATAGCTGGTACTGGACTTGTCGCCCTTACCTTGAAGACTCGACCCCTTTTTTTTTGAGGGAGGAAAATGCATTTCCGCACCGTACCGCTATCGTGGGGACGACAGCGGCGTGTGTGGGACTCCCCCGCCCAGAAGGGGCGGGAACTACCCGAACTAAAAACCTCCCCGCACTCTCTCATCGCCTATTGTTGACGCTGTGGGAAATTGGTGAAACCACAACGCCATCGGCGGAAATTGCTGCCCTTTTATAGGGCGGCTCCGTCTAGTCCCCCAGATTTGTCGGGGGACTGGTGGAAACGACCGGGTACAAAGCCGTTCCCGCTCATCTGCGGAGGACCGTGCAAGGACGATCGGGGTGTCCCCTTCAACCTTACTCACACACAGGAACACAACAACACCAAAGTGATTGTTATTCGGAATTCATGTATGATCCTCATAACATACATGAATTCCAGCTTTTTTAAACCCCGACGCATAAGCCGGGGTGTTATAAGTTTGACGTGTCTGTGTGTATCTGTCTATGGCATCGCAGCTCCCGAACAAATCAACCGATTTTGATTTTTTTGTTTGAAAGATGAAGTCGGGAGTGTTCTTAGCTATGTTTGATAAAAATCGATCCAAGATGGCCGCCGTCACAAAATTATGGATTGCATGTTTTAACACAACTTCCACAATATGGGTATCATATAAAAGAGCTTGACCAGCAGAATATACTTAAGTATGTTAGTTAGTTGTAGTTATGTTATATCATAGAATGGGATGGAACACGAGCTGTGATTGGTCCGCGCCTGTGACTCGCTCCGTCCTTGGAAACGGTATTCGTACAAGTGCTAGCTCACTTTTTTAAGCCACGTCCACGGTGCCTTACTCTTCGTGGTGCCATTTTTAAGCGTTCGAAATGATTCTTTGTTTTATTATTAGTTTGTACGGGTCAGAAGGTTGCGTAGTAACTTGCGTGTTCAGATTTGGAATTTGGAAATGCCAGTCAAACATTTCAACGCTTCATGCACCAACTCTTACATGGCCTAGTAGAGGGAGTATTCTGCTACGTTGACGATATTCTTCTCTATGCTAACGGCGAGAGAGAAATAAAGAAGATTCTACACCAAGTTCTCAAGCGCCTGACACAATATGGCGTGACCGTCAACGTCGACAAATGTGAGTTTGGGAAAACAAAAATCAACCTCCTGGACTACGAAGTATCAGCTGAAAGCATCAGAACCACTGAAGAAAATCAGCAATATCTTCGTACCCGAAACCGAACACGCAAGTTTACTACGCAACCTTCTGACCCCTACAATTAGCTACTTGACAGTTTTTGAAAAAGTATTGTAAAATGTGCGCCCGTTCATTTTATATCCCAAGCAATTCGATTAATCTGAAAAAAATGTAAATAACCAGAGAAAAATAAGATTTTGTGTAACACATTTAAAAAGCGCGCGCAAACGCCAAGTCAGGTCACTGTTGCAATTATGACGTCAACGTCCTAGACAACGAACCGATAAGCATAGGAACGACTTAATTTAGATAAACGGAAAATGTTTCAATAAATTATTAATACGATTAGAGAGACAATAATTCAATTTAATCGGTAAAGTAATCATTGTTTCGCCACATTAAAATAAATAATTTTCGCCGACAGCTGTCATTTCCGAATTGCAATGGTGGTTTCCGTTTCGGTTCTTTTGTTCCACAGATAAAAAAAGTAAAATGTATTTTGCAAAAATAAAATACTAACTATGCTTTTAATTAAAAAATAAAAATGTAAAATTATTACTTTACTAATAAGCTAACATATCGAACACTTTTCATATTTTATTGTTTACACTGTCAAGTAGCCAATTGGTGACCCCGACGTGATTGGATTAAATTATTTACAAAACATGTACAAATCACAGGGTCTACATTTTAGCCTGTCAGGCGGCGTCTGTGACGTCAGGCGTTACTGTGCAGAGAGCCGCGGAATTAGAGAGAGGCGGCATGCTCGGACCTCTCGATGCAAGGTGATAAATATAACCGGTGCGAAACTCGCGCGCTCCGCAGTCTCGCTAGTTGTATGCACCGAGAGGGTCGAGATGTACTCTCCCATAAGTTAATCATCATCATCTCAGCCTATCGACGTCCACTGCTGGACAAAGGCCTCACCAACTTTCTCCGCGTGCGATTCTGTGCCGCCTGGAACCAACGGCTCCCCGCTTAACTATGTCGCCGGTCCTCCTGGTGGAGGGCCGTCCCACGCTGCGCTAGAGCAGTGGTCCTGTACGTGGTCGCCATTCGATAACCTTATGGGAGAGTGCATCTCGACCCTCTCGGTGCATACAAGTAGCTAGACTGCGGAGCGCGCGAGTTTTGCGCCGATTATATTTATTACCTCGCATCGAGAGGTCCGAGCATGCCGCCTCGCTCTTATTCTGTGGCTCTCTGCCCGGTAACGCCTGACGTCACAGACGCCACCTGACCGGCTAAAATGTAGGCCCTGTGATTCGTACATATTATTGTAAATAATTATAACCAATTACGTAGTTTTAGTTTTCTGTAAATATTTTCTACTTTTGTGTAATTGGTCTTTATGTAAGCGTTTTTATTTGTCCTCTCATTTGTTATTAGCCAGTAAGAGTTTGTTTTTATTTTTATGTTAAATTTGTATATATAGTCTTAAGTTTGTAAATAAAATACATTCCAACATCCAAATCTGAACACGCAACATTACTCGCAACCTTCTGACCCCTACAACCTTTTTGTCCTATCGGCCATCGGTTCGTCGGACTATGTGCCACTGCCACTTCAGCTTTGCAATTAGATTTATTAGTCACAAGTATTTATACCTATTTTTTTTTCCTACCTGAAAAATCGACGATGACTGCGAAGCCTTATTATCTTCACCGAGCTTTCGGGGGAGCGCAGATGGCTCTCACCCCTTTAATTTTAAGCAACAACCGGAGGGCGCCCCCTAACGGGACTCGAACCTCGGCTCGGGCTGCTACTTGGACTTTGTAACCTAATGTACGTTTGGGGAGAAAAACGACCCGGCACGTGTCGGTAGCGTGAAAAGGCCCCTACTGCTAAGGGACCTATTATTAAATAACTGCTACTTTTCACATATCAGGTACCGCAAGATAGTTTACAACGTACGGCGACCGATGGAGTTCCACTCAGATAACGTGTTTATGACACTGAAACGCACGGAGTTGATCCAACATCACTACTTCGAGATATATCATCTGGTTAACATGATGCATGAAATTGAGCTGAAGTACGCCTACCTGCCGGAGTTCGCCAATCTAAGGCAGGAAATTGACTTGCAGAAGGTATTTTGATCTATATGTTTTTTACACACTCAGTTCTAAGAGAGGTAAGGCATAGCGATTTATAATAGAGGTAGGGCATAGTGATTTATCGCTCGAACTGGACAGCCCGACTGGTGAATACCTCAACCTTACAGAAGATCGCAGCCAAATAACAATCGCTTCTATGATGTTGTGTTCCTGCGTGTGAGTAAGGTTTACAGAGCTCATTCGGGGTTACTACGAGTACATTAGTAGCTGAAGTAGTAGGCTAGGTAAGGGCGACAAGTCCAGTAACAGCTTTATTATGCTGTACTTGTCGCCCTTAAGCTAGGACCTCATTACCACTTACCAGGTGGGATGAGGTCAATCTTGAAGTGTAATGTAAAAATATATATAATTCAAATCATATTTCTATTTCTTAAAACTATATGTATAGATAAAAACTATATAGGTACTAACGAAGTTTTGTTTGTATTTAAAACAATATACATAAACCACCTGCTACCTGCTCTCCGCGGCCCAGCTCGGAAGTTGTCTTAGCTTCACCCTGTGCGGTATCGGAGCAACACATTACAACGCGTTATGGCTACAAGATGCGGAACCTAGTGGGGGGTCTACTATTTCTTCTACCTTTAAGGTTTTCTGGAAGAGATCGCTTCTTAACCCTAAATAGCGCTATAATTTGTCTGTAAAACCAATTTCTGTAAAGTTTTTATGTAATAAAGTAAAACTGTCTAGCCTTTTTTGCTCATTAAATATATATTTTTGTCAGGTATTAGAACAGGAGCAAGCGATGAGAGAAAAGGAACGTTTGGAGAGCCGAGACAGGAAAAAGAAACAGAAATTCTATAAGAAATTGCGCGAGTTGGCAGCTATGCAGGGACAGCGGTATGAGAAGCAGCTGAAGAAAAATAAGCTATGGCCCATTGATTACGGTTGGGAGCTCGACGAATGGTGGTGATTCGTCAATAAACGTATTTTCTTAATTAGTAATTTTGAATAAAAATAACAGTTCCACATTAAAAAGTCACAGTGCCTTTTTTAAATCTAAATGATGATGCTAATAACTATAGTATTTGAAAAATAACAGATCCCATTCTTAAAAGTCACAATAAAATAGCTGCGACTTTATGTCGAACCTAACGCATGATGGTTATAACCGTTGAGTTTTAAAAATAACAGTTACCTACTCTTTGAGAAAGTCACAGTGAAAAATAGCTGCGTCTTTATTCCGGAACGAATGACCGTTGGGTTCTAGAAACGAATAAACGGTAATAATGACCCCTGTGTTTTAAAAATAACAGTCACCGCTTGAGAAATTCTTAGTGACAAATATCTGTGACTTTGTTGTAGAATCTGTAGGGGTCAGAAGGTTGCGTAAGTAACTTCCGTGTTCAGATTTGGAATGTGGAATGAATTTTATTTTGAAGCTTGCGACTATTTATACAAATTGTAAAAATAAATAAATACAAATTCTTATTTGCTAACTACGAAGGACAAATCAAAACGCTTACATTAAGACCAATTACAAAAGAGTGAAAATATTTACAGAAAACTAAAACTGTTATTGGATATAATTATTTACAATAATGTACGAATCAAAGGGCCTACGTTTTAGCCAGTCAGGTGGCGTCTGTGGCGTCAGGCGTTACCGGGCAGAGAGCCGTGGTATTAGAGCGAGGCGGCATGCTCGGACTAGGGGTCGCAATACCGAATCATTTGAGCAAAACCGGTATTTTCGGTGTTGGCTGCAGACCAATACCGATAATCCGGTATTTTAGATATTTCCGGGATTAAGCTAAAGTAAGCAAATTTAGTATTAAGTTAGTTTACATAAGAATAGTAAGTATTTTTATAGTACTAAACGCCATACTAGCGAACTTTAAATATTAGAAACAAGAAAATTTTTATCTCCCCCTGCGGTGCGGGAATTGAACCCACGACCTTCACGTATCGCAAGAGTAAGAGCAGCACGCGTGATACGTGAAGGTCGTGGGTTCAATTCCCGCACCGCAGGGGGACATAAAATTTTTCTGTTTCTAATATTTAGTAAGTAGGTACCTTAGTAATGAATTTATCTTCTAAATAAAACAAAATTTTCGTTGACACAAGGTTATTAGATATGTTGGTAATCAATCAGTTAGTTCTTAGAAATAATTTACTAATACTATTCAAAATGCCCGTTTATTCCTTTATTAAAATAATTGAGATTAACTTGTTCAAATACTTTAATAAGAACCCGATTGGCTTATGAGGCTTAACACCCGGTCCAGCTCAACGACAAGATTCTTACGTTTCTCCTCCGTTACTACCCTGCAAGCCGAAGGCCTACCAAGGTATCGTCCATGGACCGTACTCTCATCAGCATAGCAATGTATGTTCCCAAGGGGTAGCATATCATTGATATGAAGAGGGTGGGCGATAAAACGAAGCCCGGTGAGACACCGGCATTAACAGACATGAGCCGGTACGACGGTGGTTTTCATCAACTCCTGCGGTAAATAAGAGTGACTCATACACATTGTCAAGAACATAGCCAATACCCTCGGCAGGTGCACCCCAGCATACCTCAAGTGTTCATGTAGCTCAAGTGTAATAATAACTGAAAAAAATCATCGCCTACTCTAACTTGCGGTCACGATAACTTGCGGTTAGCTCAGTTGGAAGAGCAGCATCCGCGATAGGTCATGGGTTTGATTTCCACTCTGCAAAGGGAGATGGCATCTTTCTTTTTCTTAAAAATAACACACAATATTTTTTGTTTCTCTAATAAGTAGCTAAAGCATTTGTGTTACAAAGTTCAAAAGAGCGGCGGCAGTACAATACGAGACATTAAAGAAAAGTTTGGTTTTCCATATTGATCCGAATGGAAACCGAATACGGAACCTCAGATCTTTATCGTCTCTCGAGGTCGTACAAAATACACTGGTGAATACCTATTCCGCATCACTGTGACAAATAATAGTGACATTAAAAAGTACACATTAAGATTGGTAGGTTTTATTTAAATAGCTTCCTTCCTTGGCCTGCCTGACTCCGGATCTATATCAGGCACATTAATTTCTACCCCCTCGACGGCGGGAACATACTGGCGCCAGCGAGCCTCCCACGCGCGGAGCCGCAGGGCGCGCTTGTATTCCTCCTCTAACTTGCTCTGCAACTGTTTTGACTGGCCTGCATCCCTGTAGGAAGAACAGTGATAAATAACCTAGTAAAGAACGACACTAGAAGTCGCGTTACATCACTAGACGTGACACCTTCTATCAGGCTTAGCATGCGCAATACGTCAAATTTCTCACATGAGACGACAAAAGTTTCTATACCGTTGATCGGGTGATAGTCTACCGTACTCGTATTTTCAGCCAATCAGCAGTTGACGCATTGATTTTGACATTTCTTAAGAGCGCGATAAAATTTACTCGCGTGGCGCAGGCTAGGCCTGTACGTCATTCTTTGTGTGAACATAAAATGGCTACGAATAAAATCAAACTACACGGTGCCTTTTTTCATACATTATAAACACCCAGGAAAGTATCTTAGCACGCCATTGAAATTAAGTATTGCAAACTGAATATTAAATTTCAAAGACATATTACAGACATATTACAGATACAAACAGATTAGTATCTGCTACAAGTGCTGTTTTGACAAAGACCAGTTATGGATATTAAGTGTTAAAGTAACAGATGTACAGTCAATACAAATGACAGATTACACACAAGACAAGAGACAGATATTAGTCTCAAATACAAGTGATAGGCGTCAAATACCAGTGACTGATTTTAGTGTCAAATAATAAAGTCAGATATTTGTGCAAAACATGGCCTTAGTATGGTGCAAAATAAAAGTAACAGATATTAGGGTCAACTAATACTGACAGATATTAGTGTCAAATACAAGAGACAGCTACTAGTGTCAAATATAAATGGCATATATCAGTGTCAAATAATAGTGCTAGATATTAGTATCAAATACAAGTGTTAGACATCAGTGTCAATACCAGTGACAAATACTAGTAATAAGTTATTATTTACGCCTCAGACCGTCTCCCCCCTTTCCCCTCAGCCCATCCTATTTCCGGAACTCTGTTCTTCCCCTCCGATCTCATTTGCTGTAGTTCCACGAGGGCCTGCCCTAGTCTTCTGTTGTGCATGGCACTGGCCGCCGCCTCCCCTCTAGCGGCAAATATGGCTGATGGCATACAAATAATAAATAAATAAATAATAAATATAATAAATATTAGACAACATCACATACATTGCTCTGATTCTGTGGTAAGTAGCTTAAGCACTTGTGTTACAGAAATCAGAAACAACGACGGTACCACAACACCCAGACCCGAGACAATATAGAAAAGTTCGTTTCCTATATTGACCCGACCGTGGATCGAATCCGGGACCTCAGAGATGGCGCGACGCCTAAGTCCGGCACGCTAACCTCTCGGCTACGGAGGTCGTCGAGGTATAATATGTATAATTAGGGTCCAACACTTCTTCACACATCTTTTCGTGAAATTTGTGTCAAATAAGATTTACGGATATTGTTAAAATTACTTAAGTAATTAAATATTGAAAATACCATAGTCTAACACACTCATTCACATTATGGTCGCTTGGTATATATTATTAACTAGCTGTGCCCGCGACTTCGTTCGCGTGGACTACAGGGCTTTTCCAGTTTCGCGAACTCCCGTTACCGTGGGAATTTTGGAATATCCTGTTGCAACTAAGCTTTTAGTTTACTAAGGTACCTGCACGTCAAATTTCAAGCGTCTAACTTAAGCGGTTAAGATTTTTCATACAAAAGTATTACAGCTTAAGCATTCCTCGCCATCATACTGAGTTCTTCTCCAAGTCTTTCACTGTGCAAGCCATCCGGCTTTGGAACGCTCTGCCCACCGAAACTCGACAATCCCTCACTAAGGGAATTTTTAAATTAAAAGTTCGTGAATTCTTTTATTCCTCCCCCTCTTATGTAGAGGGGGAGGAATAAAAGAAATTTCGTTTGCTAAATTGTTTTGCTTTATTTATTCACTTGTTTGCATATATTTATATATATATTACTTTGTTTTATTTATATATATATATATATATATTTATATTATATTGTTTAATTATTATATTTATTTATCATGAACTTATGTATGAATATTCTTTTCTCGTGTGTAATTTTCTGCTATTTATGATTATTAATTTTGTTGTTATCCATACTCACATTTTTACTGTTACCGCACCCATAAACGTACTATCTGCATGACCCAACGGTTGACTGGTAGAGAATGCTCCTAGCATTAAGTCCACCTTTTGTACTTTTTTTGTGCAATAAAGTTTTTAAATAAATAAATAAATAAAAAGTATTTTCCCGCTAATTCCCATTCCCGTGGGAATTTCGCAAATTCCTTTCTTGGTGCACCTCTACGGTGCCTAAGCTGCGTCCCTTCCAAATTTCAAGTGTCTACGTTTAGCCGTTTAGGCTGTGCGTTGATATGTCAGTCAGTCAGTCAGTTTCTCCTTTTATATATTTAGATGTTTAGTATATTGATCACTTACCGGCATCTTTTTTCATCTTATCCAGTATCGCCTTAACTTTGCGCATAGCTTTCTCTCTTGATTGCGTTTTTTTAATATGCTCATCCAATACTTTGTAGTATAAGCCTATTTCATATCTTATCTCGTTGAATCCACCTTCTGGAATTGGACAACATCATCATCAACATGACATATATTGCTCTGATTCTGTGGTAAGTAGCTAAAGCACTTGTGTTACAGAAATCAGAAACAACGACGGTATCACAACACCCGGACCTGAGACAATATAGAAAAGTTCGTTTCCCATATTGACCCGACCGGGGATCGCAGACCTCAGAGATGGCGCTCGCCAAAGCCAGGCCCGCTCTTAGATACGATAACAATGAGGTTGTTCCCGCATATAAAATCCACTAGATGTCATTTGATTGGTCATGTAAACAATAACCAATCGGTTCAATCAATTGGCTACTTGACAGTTTTTGAAAAAGTAATGTAAAATGTGCGCCCGTTCATTTTATATCCCAAGCAATTCGATTTATCTGGAAAAAATGTAAATAACCAGAGAATAATAAGATTTTGTGTAACACATTTAAAAAGCGCGCGAAAACGCCAAGTCTCGTCACTGTTGCAATTATGACGTCAACGTCCTAGACAACGAACCGATACGCATAGGAAAAACTAAAAGTCGAGTCGGAAAAATACTGGATAAATCAACCAGGCTTAGAACACTCAAAAACACTCATAGTTGGCTACTCGCGCAAATGGACCGAAGAACTGCTACAACTTAGCAGGCCTAGGGCCAGTGCGCTAGTTAGAGCCTTGACTGGACACTGTAAACTAAAAAGACACCAGTTTCATATGAAGCTGAGTGACTCTGATGAATGCAGATTCTGCAAGGAGGAAAAGGAAACACCTCTTCACCTCCTATGTGACTGTGAATCTCTGATCCACAAACGAAGCATCCACCTGGGACGACATATAGCCCAACCGGATGAATTAAAAACCCTGAAAGCTAGGAAAATACTAGACTTCCTAGAATCGACCCGGCTAAAGGAGTTACACTAACTGGTGGCGAGTCACAATAGATCTAACAGGTCGCAGTGACCACAGTTCGCTGAACTGCATAGCCCCAAGTACCCCTAATAATAATAATAATAATAATAGGAACGACTTAATTTAGATAAACGGAAAATGTTTCAATAAATTCTTAATACGATTAGAGACACAATAATTCAATTAAATCGGTAAAATAATCATTGTTTCGCCACATTAAAATAAATAATTTTCGCCGACAGCTGTCATTTCCGAATTGCAATGGTGGTTTCCGTTTCGGTTCTTTTGTTCCACAGATAAAAAAAGTAAAATTTATTTTGCAAAAATAAAATACTAACTATGCTTTTAATTAAAAAATAAAAATGTAAAATTATTACTTAACTAATAAGCTAACGTATCTAACACTTTTCATATTTTATTGTTAAAACTGTCAAGTAGCCAAATTGTAGTTCTTAATATATCACGAGTATTTATTTTTTGGCAAACGCCACCTTGAAAAAGTGTGTTCAATCGCTCCTGAAGCCGGGAATTCTAAAGAGATAATACAACTTAAACATTTATTTAACACGTGATATATGGTAGGGGGTAGTATTGAACCTAATCTTGTATCACCAACGGGGGAGGGGGGGAACATCGCATGATTAATGGGCGGACCTAGCGAGCGCTTCGCGACTATATGGATGAAGACGCGCGACAGTATCGCTACTGCATCACGACAAAAAGCGAGTAGTGATGTTTAAGGAGGGGGGGGGGGGGGGGGACGGTCAAGTCAAATCTCATCTAATCTTACGTTGGAGAGAAGCCCCTGATCTCGGCAAATATCACCCAATTTTATTCTGATTGAAACAAAAAAAGGTTATACTTTAATGGGTCAATTAAATCTCACGACATCTCACATGGGGAGGGAGGGACAGAATAAAAAAGCGGACTTACTGATTATTTCGTAGGCGTTAAATATTTCTTCTACGGAATATGTTCCTCTCCTGAATTGAGTCATATCTGAGTAAGTCCTGTATATTGACAGCATATATTTAAATGTGTCCTGGATCAAACAAACAGATTCACCAACAAAATGTAGATAACTTAAAATGTACTTACTATATTTTTTTGTATTGCACTTCAGGATTGACCTCATCCCACGTGATGTTAAGTGGTATGAGGTCCTAGCTCAAGGGCAGCATTCTAATAGCTGTTACTGGACTTGTCGCTCTTACCTTGAAAGCTTGACCCCTGCTACTAATGTAACACCCCCCTAGAGCCCTGGAAACTCACACGCAGGAACACAACAACACCGAAGTTATTGTTATTTGGCTGCGGTCTTCTGTAAGGTGGAGGTGTTTCACCAGTCGGGCTACTCCAGTTCGAGCGATAAATCGCTATGCCCTACCTCTCTTAAAAGTTAAATACGGCCTTGGGTGGTACATGATACTTTTACCGAAATGCGACCGAAGTTGCTGGTAACAGTTTGTAGTGACCTGTATGCCTGCCATGATGGAGCCTAGATGAAAAGACAGGAGATGACGGTAACGCTGTTGGATCCTGTCAGCCTGTCGGAGTTTTATCACTGCGTCTGAAAAGTATATAATCATATAACGTAACAATCAAACAAACAAATATTTCTATTTAAATATTAAATAAATATTGGACAACATCATATACATTGCTCTGAATCTGCGGTAAGTAGCTTAAGCACTTGTGTTACAGAAATCAGAAACAACGGTACCACAACACCCAGACTCGAGACAATATAGAAAAGTTCGTTTACCATATTGACCCGACCGGAGATCGAACCCGGGACCTCAGAGATTGCGCGACGCCAAACTCCGGCCCGCTCGCCTCTCGGCTACGGAGGTCGCCAATTTAGCAAGCGTTCAAGTATTACGTAACGCAATTTTGAATTAATTAACCCCCTCAATAACAATTTTGCATAATAAATCTGTTACTGGACATGTCGCCCTTACCTTGAAGGCTTGACCTCTGCTACTAATGTAGCACCCCCAGTTATATAGATAGAAAGATACATTTTATTACAGAGTAAAATTTATAGAAATTGGTTCTGTAGACACATTGAAGAACAATTTAGGCGGTCTTATTGCTAGAAAGCAATCTCTTCCAGACTCCTCTGTAAACCTTACTCAGACGCAGGAACACAACAACACAGAAGTGATTGTTATTTGGCTGCGGTCTTCTGTAAGGTATTTCACCATTCGGGCTGCTCCAGTACGAGCGATAAATCGATATGCCCTAATTCTCTTAAATTTGGACCATTTACCTTTGCATATATACATAGTCATCTTGTTGAACTTAGTGAACATGTATGACTCTTCTACCAACACGTTCGGCAGTACTTGAGGTAACCCGTCTCGGCTGTCGCATCCTGTCAGAACTCAAAAAAGAAGATTCTTAAAAATACAGGAAGATTTTTAAACACTATCCAAATTTTGTCTGGGCATTAGGTATCGTTAATAGAACATATTTCTGAAAAAAAATACATAGGTCCAACTTACACAATAAATTCACTACCCCGAACCAGTTTTAAAAATCGCAGGGTTACCCTTACTATCGTAAATATAATTTCTACAATCAAAGCGAAAACATCAATGGGCAATGCGCGGGCACGTGTTGAGGCGCGTGGTGGACGGCGGAGGCGGCGAGCGACAAACAGAGGTCACGCAGTCGCCCGCGCACTTCGCCGGCGATCGTACTCTTTCCGGGTCGCGTACGTTTTGCCGCGCAGCCCCTGCGGCGCGCCCGCGATGTGTTCAAACCGCGAGTTTTACGAAATGGTTTTATTTGTTAAGTTTAGTGTTAGTTGTAAGGCGTGGCAGGCAAAGACTGCCAGTACGAATCGAAGACGACATCTTCAACTATTTCGAAAGAGACCCTCGTGCGAGTAGGCACTCGAGATGCATCGAGACGCTTTGGGTCCGCCAGTATGTCGTATGGAAATTGCTTACACGCTGAGTTACACTCTTATCATTACCAAAAGGTGCAGGCATTAGGTGAAGCAGACGCTCTACTCCGCCGAGTCTTCTGCGAGTGGCTAATTGTGAAACGTGTGGGTCACGATTGTTGGTAACAAACAAACGATATGTTATCGAGAGGAAGTGCCAATCGCGAATTTTCGCGATTTTTATATCCAACAAGACGGAGCACCGCCGCTCTAAGCCGCCGCGTCCGTAAGTACCTACCTCACAGCTGAGCACGGCGACCGCTGGATCGCGGTCACCGAACCGACTCCGTGTAACTTTTTTTGTGGGGCGAAATAAAAAGACGTTTTATGTGGAACAGGCCCAAAGCCTGGACGCTGAAAAGACACAGATGTCTACCGAATGTACTAAAAGTATAATTTAGCAACAATCTTAACATAATAATAGAATCTTTTTTTCTATAATATTAATCCAATCGTCTCACAAGAAACGATAAAAAAAGGCCAACGCAGTATCATTCAAAAGTGAATTAAAATAAAATAAATCCCTTTGTCCACCAAAACTATATGTCATGTTGGTGGACATAATATCTTCATCCTCGGGTGATGACCAAAAATGTTGATAATGCGTCTGGTGTACTTCTATCGGAGTTCCGGGACTTGAACATGAACTGTCGGAGTAAACATCAGCAAATTTAAGGCGTTTTCGACTTTTAAGGCCATGCAGGATCTTAGAGCAGGTTGGTTTTTCTAAATCACTGCTTTGAGCCTCAATAACTTTTTTTTTATATTGCACTTCAAGATTGACCTCATCCCACCTGATGTTAAGTGGTAATGAGGTCCTAGCTTACGGGTGATAAGTACAGCATAATTATTCTATTACTGGACTTATCGCCCTTACCTTGAAGGCTTGACCCCTGCTACTAACGCAGCACCCCCCAGGAGCTCTGGTAACCTTACTTACACGCAGAACCACAACAACACAGAAGTGATTGTTATTTGGCTACGGTCTTCTGTAAGGTGGAGGTATTTCACCAGTCGGGCTGCTCCAGTTCGAGCGATAAATCCCTATGCCCTACCTCTCTTAACTGTTGGGCTCAACTTTTTCCTGTCTATCGAGTTGAGCAACTGTTGGGCTATTGGAGTCCAGTTAAGACTCATTAATGGGCTTGGTAGACTTGGTAAAGGGCTGGAAATAAAACACTGAACTGGGGTGGGAGCAGGTATTTCGACGTGCAAATTGTGTAGTGGTAGGTCAAGACTTGTACAACCTAAGTCATAGTGATGACATATCACTTGGGTGGCAAGAATTGCAGCTTAGTCTTCGGAAGTGCAGGGTTCTTGGTGCGCGTTTGTCCCATGTAACTTGATGCACCTGCATAGTACCACGAAAAGGGCGGTTATCGCAGTTTTGATTTTTTTTTTATATTTCACTTCAAGATTGACCTCATCCCACCTGATGTTAAGTGGTAATGAGGTACTAGTTTATAGGGCACAAGTACAACTTAATAAATCTGTTACTAGACTTGTCGCCCTTACCTTGAAGGCTCGACCCCTGCTACTAATGTAGCACCCCCCAAGAGCTCTGGAAACCTTACTCACACGCAGGAACACAACAACACAGAAGTGATTGTTATTTGGCTGCGGTCTTCTGTAAGGTGAAGGTATTTAACCAGTCGGGCTGCTCCAGTTCGAGCGATAAATCGCTATGCCCTACCTCTCTTGAATTTTGATTTCAATGTCTCTTGCAATAGTATAGTCAATCTTAATTACTTCGATTCTTTTACAGTTCTCATACGCACATTCTATGTACCCATCAATGTTGCTTATACCATTTCCTTTTACATCTGTAAATCTCACAGTTTCTTTTTATTTCTTTAGTTTATCTTTACGTGATTTTGCGTCCTTTCTTCATTTGTTTCGTAGTGGTCTCTGCTGTCTATCTGATAAATCATTTATTGTCTTAATCCTAGTATTTTTTTCCTATGGTAGTACTCTATCCTTATTCCGATTTTCTTCTAATGCTACTGGATCTTTCTTCAATTTTTCTCTTGCTCTCCTCATACTAAATTTCTTCTGTTCGCGTCTTCTTTTCTTCTTCTTATCTTCAGTTAATTTATTTCTAATTCTAGCAATTGTCTGTGGATAAAGAAAAGAGGGAGCCTAAGCAAAGCACAAAGTACATACGAAACTATTCATTATTAAAGTGGAATACAAATGCAACTGCAAGCCGACATGTTTAGTTAATGTCTAGAGATAATCTGACTGCACCCTGAAGGTGATTTTTGAATGCGATGGAAACATATCGTTCAAGTAGCTTACTTTATTCGTGTATTGTTGATATTATTAAATAAATAATAATAATAAATATTGGACAACATCACATACATTGCTCTGATTCTGTGGTAAGTAGCTTAAGCACTTGTTTTACGGAAATCAGAAACAACGACGGTACCACAACACCCAGACCCAAGACAATATGGTTAAAAGTTCATTTCCCATATTGACCCGACCGGGGATCGAACCCGGAACCTCAGAGATGGCGCTCGCCAAAGTCAGGCCCGCTCGCCTCTCGGCTACGGAGGTATTCTGCTTTAGTAGGTAATAAAAAAACCGCCTTCCGAATGCAATATTTATATTATGCAGTTAAATATCTAATTCGCATTAACAACCACATGCAAAACCAGAGTCCACAAAACCAAAAATAAAATATTTCATCCACTTGGTTGACATTCATCTTTTTGGTGGACACAAATTCCACCGAAAAGATGTCCACCAAATGGATTTTTCTGTAAATTATTTCATTCCAAGCATTATTTTGAGGTTATGTTGAAATCACAAGTATTTTTAGATAAATAATTTAGGAATCTAACACATAACGTAAAGTTATGAATTATTAAGGTTTCACTTACCAAAATACACAAGGAACCGAAAAGATACACTCAACTTTAACAGTCCTACAGTTTGTTTAATTTAAATATATATATTTTTTAATTTTTTCTTATTACTTTGAATCAATGAATTATTTTTTACAATTTACTACATTATTTTATCTAATTACTACACTGAACCGGAGGTAGCGTCATTTGCATTATATAGACGTTTCATAAATATTACTGGTGTAATTTACATGGATAAAAGAATATTGAATTTGAATTTAACAACACAATCCATTTCTATACAAGGAGCAATAACATCATTCGTATGAAAGCCACGTGAAAATGGCGCTGCGCGTGATCATCTGAGTATTGGACGCGTTCGTGAATAACGTACCGTTTTTTTGTTGTTATTAGATCAGCAATCTGTCCCAGGACTATAAGCAGATGTGATGTTTTCAATAATATGGCATGCAGAGTGTGCTCTCCAGTAAGAGCACGTCTACTCATATTTAGTAGATGAATACTACTGTCGATTTTGTAGCTCTAGGATGTCATATCGCTTGAGCCTTTTGGTTTAATCCAGGATAGTCAACTGGCGTGCCAATATATTGGGATGATTTATCAGTCGATTCCTGTATTTCACAGAGGCATTTCGAATTTCTTCCTTTACTGTTTTAACTGACAGGTGTTGGTGCAGTTCAGCATTGGTAATATACCATGGTACATTCGCTATTGATCTCAGAATCTTGTTCTGTACTCTTTGTATGATATTAACAACAGTCTTTAGCAGAGCCCCACAATTGTATACCATAGTTCCATACAGGTTTCAATACAGCCCTATATATCAGAAGCTTGTTGTCCAGTGAATGTTCCGTTTAAAAAAAAAAATTTTTCTTGAAAATTTTTATAAATGAATTAAGTCCACCAAATAGATTAAGATATTAGTAACAATATTGCAACGTACAAAAAGTGTTTTTATTTTCATTCGTTATTTATAGTTCTGAGTGTTTAAAGTAATTATAATATCTATTTTGGGAAAACATATTCAAAGGTTAACTTTACATAACAGTTTTCATTATATGATCGAATTTGCATGAAGAGGGAGAACGGTAACAGCCCACCGAAGCGGACTTTTCTTTCGAAATTGTTTAAAAACTAGTTTATTTTAGTTTTATTTGAAATTACGTAAATACATTTTGAATTATTGAATATTCTTTACTATAAAATATCTTTCCTATAAAATCATCTTACTATCTTTACTATAAAATATTAACATGGTATTTTATTTACATTTAAGTCTTTTTTTCTGCTTGTAACACAATTTTAGGCGGTTATGATGTGACAACGACCCATTAAGGTAACTGAAGCCGTCTTGAATATAAAGTAATTTATTCGATAAGGATTAATACCAAGGTACAAATATGGAGCCTTTCCAAGCGGCGGCATATTAATTAATTTTTTAGAATAAAAAACCGCTAACTGTGACATAACTATAATATTTAGACGAATGCTGTCGCGACACTTATTGTACATAATGATAAGTTCTGCAAAGTCGTAAAAGTATTTTGTTCTATCATCTATAGTTTTCGCAGCGCACGCGATGAAAGGATTTTTTTAAGTAATTTTTTTACACCTTGGGGTACATTATTGGAGTTTTAGTAAGGATCCCTAATTTTTTTGAAAATATAATATAGCTTATGCATAGCTGGGCATTAACTCGTTAATTCGTTAATAGTTAATTAACGAAGTTAACATTTTGAGTAACGGATTAACTTTTAAGTTCGCTTTAAAAACTGTTAACGGACTTATTAACTTCCGTTAATAATCCAGAAGTCCGTTATTCGTCGATAATCGATTATACGGCAACACTACCTGGGACCTTTCGCGCTTTGACCGCCTCCTTTAGCCACTGCGCCACCGAGGTCGTAGTTTTTGTCGACAAAAAAAATATTGAAACAAATCAGATACGCGAAATTTCATCTCGCCTCAGCGTAGGATACGAACCCACGACCTTCACGTATCGCGCGTGCTGCTCTTCCAACTGAGCTAACAAAATATTATCGTAGGCGATATATATTTGTGCGGTAGGCATTTCCCCCTCGACTAAAAAAAAAAAAAAGGCGATATATTTTTTTCTTATATTAACCTGTTAGCCTTCGGTAAGGGCCCTCTGTCCTTTCATATACGTTTAGAACTACATACATGCTTATCGGCCCACACTCCGAGGGGAGGTGAAATTTTCCTGTTTAAAATTTACAAATTTAATTGTTTAAAACTTACATATGGCTAAAGTAATACATTGCAGGAGCGAGAACATCATAATGAAATGCTATTTGTGTGAACGTTTATTAGACGTTGTAATGGTTTATATAGGACGGTGTATTTTAAATTTAAAATAGCACCTGCCCCGGTTTTGCTCTGGTACAATGAACTCAAACTCAAATAATGTTGAGTTAAACCGTTTTAATATATTTTTTCCCTCTCTTTCCTTTTCTCTTTTTCGTCATTAATTATTCTACTGTTCTCTTCCGTTCTTTCTATTTTTATCACCGCATTCAGTTTAAGGTTCCGCCAGAATAGCATTGATGCGGCATTCAATGTAGCAGCTTATGCTGAGGCTGGGGCCTTGTTACCTGCGCAATCACTATGTTTTTTCTTTTTTTTTTGTATTGATTGTGTGTGCTGATAAACAAGTTCTTATTCTTATTCATCAAACAACTATAGGACCTGGAGCACGAAGTAGTAACCTACATTTTTGTTTAGATCAAAAGGGTAGTAGTACAAGTTCAGTATTATACCGCCGTGTTCGGAATGTTGATCATGTCGAGAAGAACCGGCATGAACACTCGACACTTACTCTTTTCAAAATAACAATGATTCCTTAAACTAGGTACTTAAAGATAATAAACAATGTCATATTCATATGAAAATTAAATTACATAAGTATTTTATATCCATTAATTTTTGTCTTTTTTAATAAACATTTTTTTATAAGATGTATGCCAATATTTTGAGGAAACTTACTAAATAATTTCAGACTTAGACCCACAAAGGTTTCTCGTAATATATAAACTAGATGCAATGAAAAATCAGCCTGTATGCCTGCTTTTATCGTATAATCTTAATGATCTTAGTTTCCAATTAAGAACTTATTTATTTATAACAATTTTATAGTGTTTAGTATTTTCAAAGATGGCGGTGATTTGGTGTGGGTTTTTTTTGCTTTTACGTAAGATCTTATTACTAATATCTTTAAGCGAATGATTGTATATCAAAAAAATCTTATTAATATTACAAATGCGAAATATCTCTTTAACGCAACAACGAATGCCTGGTTCCAATATTTAACTATTCAAAAGGTTCCTACACACAGTGCAGGCGGCATGGCCGCCGGGCTAGTCGCCGGCCAAGCCCCCGTGCACCCGGCGGCATACAATGCCGCCGGCTTTGCTGCACAAAGGGGCCGCCGGGATGTGCCGGCGGGTTACGCGGCTTGCCAGCGACAGATCGTGCTCGGCATTTGAGCTACCGGAATGATGCTTGGCGGCTTCGTGCGGCTTGTGCCGGCGGGTTGTGTGTAGGAACCTGTAATGTGTCAAAAATGACCAGGTATCCTGTTTTCTACGAGTCGTTAATTCTAATTTCAAATTTACTTCCCATGTCAGCTGTCATCAGTCATCCATCGGTCGTTTTTAGCCTACGCCTCATATAATAACTATCCGTAACTAGATCGTTTTCAAATATTGAAACCGGGCGTAAGTCGCACGAAGCCGCGGGCACAGCTGGTATTGATATAATTTATATTTCAGATGCCAGAATGGCCTGGTCTAATGAATATTGGGTAACAATGGGCAACTATTATGAAATAAGAACTACACACGTCATATACAATATGACATCTGACATAATTAAGGTAATTTGCACGGATACTAATTTTGGAAAAAAAAATAGTCTATTAAATATTAGAAACAGATCGTGAGAATGGCTTAAGTAAATACATATGCATATAATCCGATCTAGAGGTGCAACGGATATCAGGTTGCTATCCGGTATCCGGGCTATCCGGCTGTTATTTTACTATCCGGCCGAAAACCGGATAGTTGCGCACTATCCGGCTGGATACCGAATTGTGATTCTGTTTGAATTACAATTTATTACATAAACAAAACAAATAAACATAAGATAACACTAACTTACAAAATATTTAAACTATGATTCTGTTTGATAATTATTTTTGAAAGATGGTTAGTACTCAAGAAAACAATAACAAATTATCAAAATACACCACTATACACATTAAACACAAAAGAAATATATATTCAACAAAATAGGTGGGCGCACGTGTACTGCATACGAAATAGTTCCGCACAATGACTTAATAAAACTCGTTTCTTGGCTAGAAAACGGTCCGCGCGAACCTAAAATACGTAACAGGTTGAAACCTGGACGACGCCCCGGCAGACAAACTAAAATTTAGGTATCGTTTGGCCTGCCGAATATTCGGCAGCCGGATACCAGATATTCGGTCTGATTACCGGCCAAATAACTATCCGTTGCATCTATAAAGTAATAACCATATTATATTCCAGGACGCTGAAGAAAGAATCGAAAAATTGCAACCCATACGGTTAAATAATTTCAGATCGGCCTCGTACGAGGTCGGGTTCATGAACTACATATTAATTGAAGAATACAGGAAGATGGTCGACAAATACAACACATCAGTGGTCCTGGTGGGCAAGCTGTATCCTGTGGAGGTGGTACTCTATCTGTTGGATATAGAGGCCCATTACTGGCACATAGAGCATTTAATCAACATGCAGCATGAGATTGAAAGAAAATACAGGTACGATATAGCTTCTTTAGGGGGGGGGGTCCTGGGACTGGGAAGCGCTGTTAGGGGTTGGTTCGGGTGTGGGGGGGGAGGGGGGAGGGCTGTCTCCGAGCTTTGGATATAGGGGGATTGTTTCCGAACTTTAGGAGTGGAGTGGTTGTTATCTCAGTTATGTGGTGGGTTGTTCACATGATTTGATGGGGGGGGGGGGGGGGTTTGAACGGCATGAGCGGGGGGGCGTTGTTTCCGAGCTTGAGGACGATTTTTAACGGATGGGGGGGGTCTCTATGTTTTTACGAGTGCCGGGGGTGGGCTTTGCCCTCGGATGGCACATGACAGGGGGATGCAACTTTTTTTTAATTTCTCACAGTATTTGTTCTTACTAAAATTATAAATGCGAAAGTAATATAATAGTTTTGTAGAGATCTGGTATGATGGCCTCGGTGGTGAGTAGTAGTTAGTATTCGTCGTCTGGTGCTCATAGCACAAGGGAAACCTTAGTGTTAGACCAGGTGATTGGTGTGGTTGCCTGACGCTTTTATTATTAATTTATAATTATTTTAACCTCCCCTATTCCAGGATCATCAGCGACCTGAAGGGTAAACCGGAGGAAATTCTGGCCTCTGAGGCCACGGAAGACCCTGCCCACATGACTAAAATGCGGAAAACCAAGGACAGGGAGACGCAGATGCTTGCAAAGATGCTGGCCATCCTAGAAGGGACCACCAAGAAGAGATCTACTCGCTGGTGGTGGCCTATAGAGTACGGCTGGGAAATTGAGAAGTTTTGGTAGAGATAAAGAAGCGATTTGTTAAAAAAAAACAGAAAATTTTCATCTCTTGTTACGTGGGATTGGGATTCAAACTCACGGCGTTAAATATTAAAAAATAACAAAAGAATTTCGTAGTAAAATTGTGGGATTAAAAACTACGACGTTAAATATTTTAAAGGAACAGAAAGATTTCATATCTCCTATCGGTGTGGGTTTCAAACCCGTGACGTTGAATATTTCAAAGAAGTAGAAAAATTTCAGCTCTACTAACGGTTCGAACCCACAACTTTTACTTATGCTGCTCTTCCGACTGATCCAATTACATTTTTTGAAAAATCTGTTTATTTTTTTCTTTGTAATATCAAACATATAACTCTTTCTATATAGGTAGGGCATAGCGGCGCTCGAACTGGAGCAGCCCGACTGGTGAAATACCTCCACCTTACAGAAGACCGCAGCCAAATAACAATCACTTCTGTGTTGTTGTGTTCCTGCGTGTGAGTAAGGTTTACAGAGCTCCTGGGGGGTGTGGGTAGCAGGGGTCAAGCCTTCAAGGTAAGGGTGACATGTCCAGTAATAGCTTTATTGTGTTGTACTTGTCGCCCTTAAGCTAGGACCTCATTACCTCTTAACATCAGGTGGGATTAGGTCAATCTTGATGTGTAATGCAAAAAAAGAAACATATCTTTTAGGTAACATCGAAGAACCACCACTAAGGAAAGTGGCGATTCTGACATAAATATTAATTACGGTTTGCATGTATATTAAAGTTCTTTGTGAAATGAAACACGTGACTTATCACGACCACGCGCCAGTAAACATTGCGTCTGTACAGCGCCTTAGACGTATAACCGGCGCCAGTAAACATTGCGTCTGTACAGCGCGCGGCGCGCCTTAGACGTATAAGCGGCGCGCCTTAGACGTATAGCCGGCGCGCCTTAGACGTATAGCCGGCGCGCCTTAGACGTATAGCCGGCGCGCCTTAGACGTATAACCGGCGCGCCTTAGACGTATAAGCGGCGCGCCTTAGACGTATAACCGGCGCGCCTTAGACGTATAAGCGGCGCGCCTTAGACGTATAACCGGCGCGCCTTAGACGTATAAGCGGCGCGCCTTAGACGTATAACCGGCGCGCCTTAGACGTATAAGCGGCGCGCCTTAGACGTATAACCGGCGCGCCTTAGACGTATAACCGGCGCGCCTTAGACGTATAGCCGGCGCGCCTTAGACGTATAACCGGCGCGCCTTAGACGTATAAGCGGCGCGCCTTAGACGTATAACCGGCGCGCCTTAGACGTATAAGCGGCGCGCCTTAGACGTATAAGCGGCGCGCCTTAGACGTATAACCGGCGCCAGTAAACATTGCGTCTGTACAGCGCGCGGCGCGCCTTAGACGTATAGCCGGCGCCAGTAAACATTGCGTCTGTACAGCGCGCGGCGCGCCTTAGACGTATAACCGGCGCGCCTTAGACGTATAGCCGGCGCGCCTTAGACGTATAGCCGGCGCGCCTTAGACGTATAACCGGCGCCAGTAAACATTGCGTCTGTACAGCGCGCGGCGCGCCTTAGACGTATAGCCGGCGCCAGTAAACATTGCGTCTGTACAGCGCGCGGCGCGCCTTAGACGTATAACCGGCGCGCCTTAGACGTATAGCCGGCGCGCCTTAGACGTATAGCCGGCGCGCCTTAGACGTATAACCGGCGCCAGTAAACATTGCGTCTGTACAGCGCGCGGCGCGCCTTAGATGTATAACCGGCGCGCCTTAGACGTATAGCCGGCGCGCCTTAGACGTATAACCGGCGCTTGTCGGCTACTTCTCAGGAAAATGTTTATTTTGTAAGTTAGAGGTATGAAATTTGGCACAAGCTCGGAACTTAGATTAAAATATTCTACTATTTGTTTCAAATATTAGGGGAGATAGGGGTAAAACCGACCATGAAAGTATGTAGTCCACGCGAACGAAGTCACGGCCACAGCTAGTTTACATATAAATTAGATAATAATTACAAAAACTAGACGAAGTTTTAGAATTAATTAAGTCGAATTTGAACATTTTAATAAAATCAGAGAGCTTTCATTACTTCACCACGTCGAGGGAGGTTTATCGAAAATATATTTTACATGTGTTTCATGGCTTTTAATGAAGAACTTATCATTCGATTAAAGAAAGAAAGAAAGAAAACATTTCTCGGACATCGGTTTGAGGCAGACGCGTTGCTGTTCACTCCCGTAAAATTCTGATTTTAAGTGGAAAAAGTTGCGACTTTACTAAGTATTTAGTACCATTCAAAAGCTAAGACCTAGTCTCAAACAGTGTTACATAGTGTGTTCCAATCTTAAATTAATATCGGAAGATTTTGGCAATTTTATCTTGAATTTGCTCAATAACCGCCGAGCATCCCTGACCTACGACAACTCGCAGCCCGCCCGATCTCCCTCGCGCGCCCCGCACCGTCGCCCGCTGTCGCCTTCGCTCGCCACTGTTTACCTACCGTGAAAGTTTCCTACGAGTCGCCGCGCACAGACCATCATTCGATCCCTGTGCAGACTTACCCGAATACTGTATCGCAAGTGTCAGTAAGGTATAGGAATGGAAGTAAAAAGGAACACAGTTTGTGCTGGATGTGGAGATATCATCGCAGATAAATACTATATGAAGTGTTCTAACTGCGAAAAATGGTTTGATCTTTTATGTTTAAATATTTCAAAGGAGCATTTCAACGAACTCTCAAGAACAGACAAGCAGGAGTGGCTTTGTCCTGGCTGTAAATGCTCCCGATCTAAAAGTGACAACTCCGCAACACCTGTTCGTCCACCTACAGCCACCACCGTTCAGCCTAACAAAGCCCTAACAAAGAACAGTGAAAACGTTACCTTGTCAAGAGGTTCTAAACCACAGGCAATAAAACCAAAGGCTCCAAAGGAAAAAGAAACCCCTCCAGAAGCTATGGATTTGGCCTCGCTTATCCTCGAACTCCGTCAGTTAAGACAAGATGTCACCGTTGTAAAGCAGCAAAATAAAGAAATACAATGCCAAATGACCTCGATTTCCGAAACTCTTGCAGTAACCGTCAAAGAACAATCAATCCAGCTTCAAAAGGCAGAACAAAATATTTATGACCTAACGGCCACAGTCGAGTGGCTCAAGCAGCAATTGTCCTCACAAGAACAAGACAGCTTGAGAAATGACCTAGAAATCATGGGAGTACGAGAACAGGAAAACGAAAACGTTAGCCACATAGTGTTGGAAACAGCTCGCAAAATCGGTGTCAGTCTCTCTGACTGACATTGACGACGCAGTACGAGTGGGACCGAAATATAGAGTTACTAAGCATTCCCCCCACCATCAAATGCCCCGCCCCATCGTTGTGAAACTAGTCAGAAAACAGAAACGAGAAGATATGATTAAAGCCGCAAAGTCGAGACGAAACCTGACTACTGACAATATAGTTGACGGCCAACCCACAAAAATCTTTTTCAACGAGAGACTTACAAAAGAAAATCGACATTTATTTCGTGAAGCTAGAAAAAGAACTAACGACCTCGGATTTCGATACTGCTGGGTTAAAAATGAAGGTATCTACGTGAGAAAAGCAGATGGCAAACCCGCGATCCGCATCACTAATTTGCTGGACCTGGAGAGAAAGGTTGGACAAGCCAAACCGACGGAGGACCATACGCCTGTGGTTCAACAATTGGCATAATGGGATACTTCTCTCGATAATTCCTTTTTTCTGTTTTGTATCACTAATTGTAAGTAGAACTTTATTAATATGTAACACTTATCTTCAAAATTACACATCACACCTACCCTTTTCTAACACGCAAATTAAAACAAACATACACACACACACACTCACACTCACACTAAAGGAGTTAAAAACAATTATCACTTTTCACTATCGAGCGCGCGCCGTCATTTCCTGGGTATACTCTACGCGTTTAGAACATTATTGCTTAAATGAATGACCTAGAAAGAGACCTAGACGACACGCTGTCGATTGACTGCTACTCGCTCGAATGTGTTGACAACTGTGCAAGCTTTCTGCCATCCCACCAGAACTTCAAAGCACTTGTGTTTAATATTAGAAGTATCCAGCGAAATTTTGATGCTTTTCTGGTCACACTCAAACGCCTTAACACGGACATCTAGACCTTATTGTCTTGACAGAATGCTGGTTAACTGACGCTACACTTATTCCTATGATATCTGGGTATAGTTCTTACCGAACACATAAATGTATAAACAAATTAGGTGGCGTGGTTGCATTTATTAGGGACTCTTGGACCCCACGTGTCACCGAATCGATTCTTGAGGATAGTAATTGTTTGGAGATAAGGCTAGATTCTGAATCTCTCCTGTTTGCTGTGTATAGGTCTCCTTCCTTTTCTAATGCAAATAATTTTTTAAACTCATTGAATTGTATTCTACAGAAAACAGGAAATGTAAAAAATGTTATTCTAGCAGGTGACTTAAATCTCGATATCTGCTCTGTTCCACTACCAGAGGACTGTTCCAATTACCTAAATCTATTAAGCGAGCACCAACTTTTGCCAGCGATTACCAGACCTACAAGACAAAACGCTTGCCTTGACCACTTTTTTATAAAAAAACCTAAACATGCAGTTGGTTTCGTTTGTGCGTCTGACATAACGGACCATTATATATGTGTGGTGGGAGCTGCAATCGGTCACACAAAAACTTCTCGCAATCGTGTCCGTAACAAAGTTGACAATGATGCTATAGTGGACGTACTCAGTTCTGTGGACTGGAGTCCAGTAATTGATTCTAGTGACGTAAATGAGGCATCGGCTAGATTCATCAAAATTATAGATTCAGCAATTTCCAGAAACACTATACAAAGTATTACCAGCCGCTCAAAATTTAACTTAAAGCCGTGGATCACTCCCGGCCTCATTAGATGTCAAAAACACAGGGACCGCCTTCACACTCTAGCAAGAAAAAACCCCCTCAACAACATAATACAAATAAGTTATAAACGATACAGAAATCTCCTCAATAGTCTCTTACGCAACCTTAAATCAAACTACGCTCAAATGCTAACTACTAGTAAAAACAATCCTAAAAAACTTTGGTCAGTCATTAAGGACATTTGTCACCTGCGTAAAAACTCAAAACAGCCAACTGACTTAAGTTCGACACAGAGCGACGCTATTGCTTCTCTGAATCATTGCAATAATTACTTTGTAAATGTAGGAAAAAACCTTGCAAATGATATTTTAACCCAACTTTCAACCACACAAGCTTCTCTGGCGGCGGAGGCTAAACCTCAGAGGTCGATCGCCGAATCCTTTTTTATGTCACCAACTGAGGAAATTGAAGTCGGTAAACTCATTAGTGATCTAAAGTCACATAGTGCTCCAGGAATCGACAGATGCTCTCCTTCACTCATAAAAAAATAAAAAAATACATACTTAATCCATTAACTCACATCTTCAATTTAAGTTTAACAGTAGGCTGTTTTCCAGAAGGCTGGAAAACATCAATAGTAACGCCCTTATACAAGAATGGAGATAGTAAAAGCGCTAGTAATTACAGACCTATTTCTCTACTCACCATATTTTCTAAGTTACTGGAAAAGCTTGTGAATAAAAGAATTGTTGCTTACCTCGAACAAAAAAAATTGATTCCTGAAAATCAATATGGCTTTAGACAAGGAAAGTCAACTGAAGATGCGGTTTTAAAGGTTTCGAGCATTGTGTCTTCTGCTTTAGATCAAAATCGTTGCTGCTTGGGAGTGTTTATTGACTTAGCCAAAGCCTTCGACACCGTATCAACACCTTTACTTTTAAAAAAACTGGACGTCATGGGAATTAGATGAGTGGCACTGAAGTGGTTCAAAAGTTACTTGACAGACAGGAAGCAATGCGTTCGTGTAAACTCAATCATCAGTGAACAGCTGCCTATAGATTTCGGCGTCCCACAGGGAAGCATTTTGGGCCCAACCCTGTTTCTGATCTATATGAGTGAAATTCTTGATCTTCAACTGGAGAGTGCCGATATCTTGTGTTACGCCGATGACACAATTTTACTATTTCGTGGCAACACTTGGGACGCGACTTACGAAGCGGCAAAGGAGGGTATGAGGTTGGTGAGGAACTGGTTGGAAAGGAACTTACTAACACTAAACGCCTCCAAGACCCAATACCTTACTTTCTTTAAAACGCGGGCTTCTCAGCCCCATCCGTCTAAAATTTTGAGACTGCACACCTGCACCAATCCTAAAGTGTTCTGCCAGCCTTCTCTTTCCTGCGACTGTGACCAACTAGAGCGTGCCACAGGAGTGAAATATCTTGGTGTTATTCTCGACGAAAACCTCTCGTTTAAGTTCCATATTGCTTCTTTAGCAGCTCGTATAAGGAAAACCGCATACGTAATGAAGCTTTAAAGAAACTCCGCTTCTAAAGACATTTTACTCCTTGTCTATAAGACCCTGTGTCAGTCCCTCCTCATTTACTGTATCAGAGTTTGGGGGGGTGCAGCAAAATCGACACTAATTGAACTGGAGAGAGCACAACGAATGGTACTGAAGGTTATGCTTCGAAAACCCACTATTTTTAGTACTGACCAACTTTATAAGGAGAGTGAATGTCTGCGAGTTAGACAATTGTTCATACTGAGGGCCGCTACTGGGGTACATGCAATTGCTGTTCAATCATCTGATCATGAACAATTATTAAAAAAACGCGTTTACAAAGTTCCGATGCCAACAGTTCGCACCAGATTTGCCAAGCGTCAATCCTCATTTATCTTACCTCGTACTTATAACATATTCTGCTGAAAACTTGACATAAGAAAAGCCAGTACACGAACAGTAAAGCGGCTTATAGAATCGTGGTTAATGGGACTTGATTACGATGACACGGAAGAGCTTATCCACTGACTTGAAACTCCACACACAAACACAAGCTCACACTCACACACCCACACCCATACATACGCACACCCACACTCTCATGTAGATTATTTACCTTTTTTTTTATTAATAATTATAATTTTTTATTTTTACCTCTACTTATTTTCCTTTTTGTTTATATAAATTTGTCTGTTAACAAACTGTATGTCCAAAAAGTACATAAATTTTATTGTAAATGTTACCCGGCCGCCGCGATACAAGCTCTGCTGAGTGCAGTGGTCACTAGTTTAAGTCAATATTGAACTTTCTTTTTCTTATGGTAAATAAATTTATTCTTATTCTCTTATTCTTATTTACTGTCTCAACTTACAAACAAAACACAAAACAAAAAATATATGACGACCTCCGTAGCCAAGAGGCAAGCCTGCCGGACTTTGGCGTCGCGCCATCTCTGAGGTTCCGGGTTCGATCCCCGGTCGGGTCAATATGGGAAACGAACTTTTCCATATTGTCTCCGGTCTGGGTGTTGTGGTACCTTCGTTGTTTCTGATTTCTTTAACACAAGTGCTTTAGCTACTTACCACAGAATCAGAGCAATGTATGTGATGTTGTTCAATATTTATATTTATTTATTTATTTATACTCGAAGGTTCTCAATTCGACATTGAGAACCTTCTCGTTTTTTTTGAAGTCGGCTAATAATTTGTTCCGAACATTAACGATGAAGTGTCAATAACTTTCAACCCTCATTGTAGAGGGTGAATTTACAAAAAAAACCTTTTTTAGGCTCCCGTACATTATAAAAGGAACCACTATGCAAAATTTTAAGGTCCTAAGCCTTATGTAGTTAGGCCTCGCGTTGATAGTTAAATCAGTCGGCTTTCGTTAGTATAGATTTAAATTTCGTCCAAACAGAAATAAAATTGAAATAAAAAATAATAATTTATATATAACTAGCTGTGCCCGCGACTTCGTTCGCGTGGACTACATCCTTTCATGGTCGGTTTTACCTCTTTCTCCCCTAATATTCGAAACAAAAAGTAGTCTATATTTTAATCCAAGTTTCGAACTATATTTGTGCCAAATTTCATATCTCTAACTTCAAAAATAAACATTTTTCCATATAAACTTCCAAAGGTGGTATTACCCCCCTCCCCCCCTTATTTTCTAATAAAAAGTAGCCTATGTCCGTTCTTGAGATTCAACGTATACCTATACCAAATTTCATCAAAATCCGTTCAGCCGTTTAGGCGTGAAAGACTAACAGACGGACAGACAGACAGACAGACAGACAGAGTTACTTTCGCATTTATAATATTAGAAGGGAAGTAGGGACAAGTGGCAGTTTAATGTTCTACACATTAAATTGAATACTTCGAATTTATATCGCAGCGGACATTAAAGAAAATTAATTAACTATTCATCGGTTTAGTATTCGCTATGAAGCTCGTTTGGTTATCACAAATAATGTTATGTGAGTTATTGCGTTTCACAAAAACGACGTGGTCTTATAAGTTTGACGTGTCTGTGTGTGTATCTGTCTATGGCATTGCAGCACCCGAACAAATGAACCGATTTTGATCTTAATTGGTTTGTTTGAAAGATGAATAGGTCTATAGTGTTCCTAGCTATGTTTGATAAAAATCGATCCAAGATGGCCGCTGTCACAAAATTATGAATTGCATGTTTTAACACAACTCCCACAATATGGGTATCATATAAAAGGGCCTGACCCGTTGAATATATTTATAATAACAAATTTCAAATCCAAGATGGCCGCCCGAAAATGAATGGTTGCCTAAATTTTTTTTCCACAACTACCTCATTTTAGGTATCAAATTGTGCCGACCTACGACATCACCTACAAGTCGACACAAATACAGCGTCAGCAGCATTGGCGTAGTAAACAACGCTCAATACGTAATGCATGACATCGATGATGTCAGAGTTTTCGTCGCCACTAAGTATATATATGTCGCAGTCATCTGGTTGAAACAGCTATTTGATTGAATCACTAGCGTGTTTATTAAATGACGACGTTTAATTGAATGACTAGGCCGAACGTTGAATGAATAAGACTCACTGAACGTCCAACAAGTTAGCGGATTGTAACATAGCCCTTTGAACATAGCAACGTAATCAGTCAGGTGATTGTAATTTAGTTCATTTTTTTTCCACTGCGGCGTTAGTACTCATCAAAATAAAGATGGCGTCAAACAGCTGGTACATATATAATCGAATAGCACTGTGTTGATAATTTTTAGAGTGAAATTGAGATATAAAGTGACTTATTCGTAAAAAAATATTCTTTTAGCCTAATTGTCTTAAGACTTAAAATTGTTAAAACATATTAAAAAATCTTATTAAGGTGTGTTATGTCATGTCTGTCAACTATATCCCATTCAACGACTATTCTAAATGACGTTCAGTCAAGAAGTTGAACGTTATATTAAACAATTTGACGAGTTGTCCTTTAGTCATTCAATTAAACGTCGTCATTCAATGAACGCGCTAGTGATCCAATCAAATAGCTGATTAAACCAGATGACTGCGACATATACAACAAAGCAAGATTAGTAGTTGGGCCTTGGTCCCCGAGCAGATAACACCTAGCTCGGCGGAAGTACTTACACTTTTAGTAAAGAACATACGTTCCTTACAACATAATCTGTTCCAATCATAAATAGATTGTTTAAGAGACAAAAGGAAAAAAGCTCAGCTAATGCTGTCTCGAGAATGGATCTCGGGCAGCGCTTAGTGGCGACGAAAACTCTGACATCGCGATGTAGGGTCGATGTATTGATCGGCTAATCGTGCATTACGTATGGAGCGTTGTTTACTATGACAATTCTGCTGACGCTGTATTTGTGTCAACTTGTAGGTCGGCACAATGTTTTTTATTTTGTTTGTAAGTTGAGTCAATAAATGTTTTCTTTCTTTCTTTCTTTCACTGCGCCACCGAGGTCATCAGGTCAATTTATAGTTTGTGTATTCCAACAGGTTTCGTCTTCGCTGACGATGGCCCAGATGCAAACATGTCTCCCTCACAGAAGAAGATTCTAGAAGAAGTGTCTTGGACCATCAAGCTGTTACTGCTTAAGGAGGCTGGTCCTAAAGACAAGACAAGGAGGGTTGGTATGGAGGCCTATATCCTCGCTGGCCCTGTGAGGAGGTACGTATCAAAGTCGAAATTAACCCCCTACTCAAAAACTACGGCTTACTATAGACTTGCTGTGCCTGTCTCTCGTATAAATGCCATCGAGAGAGGTAGGGTATAGCGATTTATCTCTTGATCTGGAGCAGCCCGACTGGTGAAATACCTCCACCTTATAGAAGACCGCAGCCAAATAACAATCACTTCGGCGTTACACAGTAATAAAGGCAGGCAGAATATTACCAACATACTGTTACGCGCCACGATCGATGGTGTTCTAGTAAACAGCGCCATCTAGTTTGGAATGCGGAACTTCAGAGAGTCGAGACGTCAACGCCAGAACTTACTAGAACTATGGCCGTACGCTCGGTCAAGGCCTGACTGCGCGCAAATGTTCCGGATGTTTCTGCGTTGGAAGGTTCGGGAACGGCCGCGGCAATATAAAAGGCCGGGATTCACCGCGACCGGGACAGTATTGAATTAGCGATACAAGTGATTACTTCGAAAGCGATTTTGAAGTGCGACTTGGGAGCGATTGTTGTTTTAATTAGTGCGTTTTAAGGTTGTAATTAGTGGCGTTCAATTAAAGTGTGACTTTTGGTAATTTTTGTCGGCAGTTTTTATTGTCACGAACCCGAAGCTCGTAACAATACTATAAATAATGACATCAAAATGTAAAAATGTATTCTTGCAAATAAAATGATTGATTGATTGAAAGTATTGACACTTGAAAAACAACTTTAAGGATAATGCGTTTAGGTCGACGAATAGACAGTTCGTTAGCTACGTCATTTAATAGAATGTAATGGAAAAAACTGTAACTCGCTTCGTCCTTGAAAACGGTATTTGTACGGTCGTTAGCTCACTTTTTTAAGCCACGCCCACCCTGCCTTACTTTTCGTGGTGGCATTTTCAAGCGTTAGAAATGCCTCTATATTATTTTGTTCATTGCCTAACATACTTTGATTGTATAGCCGGCATAATTAGTTCGTATATACCTCAGTACCTTGTCATACCAAATCTCCGCGTAATTAAGCAAGTCAGATAGACAGTGACTTAATGTGACAAGGTACACTAAGAAGTCAGATTTTTTTTTTATATTGCACTTCAAGATTGACCTCATCCCACCTGATGTTAAGTGGTAATGAGGTCCTAGCTTAAGGGTGACAAGTACAGCATAATAAATATGTTACTGGACTTGTCGCCCTTACCTTGAAGGCTTGACCCCTGCTACTGATGTAGCACCCCCCAGGAGCTCTGGAAACCTTACTCACACGCAGGAACACAACAACACAGAAGTGATTGTTATTTGGCTGCGGTCCTCTGTAAGGTGGAGGTATTTCACCAGTCGGGCTGCTCCAGTTCGAGCGATAAATCGCTATGCCCTACCTCTCTTAAAAGAATGTCATAATTGAAAAATAATGTCAGAATGTCATAATTTCAACATAAAAAATAAACATAAGCTTGCTGTTCCACATCTAAGACTTCATAAAATTGGTAAACCATTCTTTTAACCTTAACTTTTCTTTACATTATTTTGGTTTTTGTGGTATTAAGTCTGAAGATTTTCAATAAGCTGCCAGAGAATATCACTGCATTAACTAAGCATATATTAAGGTCTCTGATAAAAAAAAAATAATGAAAAAAGGCTATTTAAATAAGAGGACAATACTAATGACAAAGATGTTTAGACTGGATAGTTTTGAATATGTACACTAGACATAATCTATATCCCTACTAATATTATAAATGCGAAAGTAACTCTGTCTGTCTGTCTGTCTGTCTGTCTGTTAGTCTTTCACGCCTAAACGGCTGAACGGATTTTGATGAAATTTGGTATAGGTATACGTTGAATCTCAAGAACGGACATAGGCTACTTTTTATTAGAAAATAAGGGGGGGAGGGGGGTAATACCACCTTTGGAAGTTTATATGGAAAAATGTTTATTTTTGAAGTTAATGATTTGAAATTTGGCACGAATATAGCTCGAAACTTGGATTAAAATATATACTACTTTTTGTTTCGTATATTAGGGGAGAAAGGGGTAAAACCGACCATAAAAGGATGTAGTCCACGCGAACGAAGTCGCGGGCACAGCTAGTTGTTAATATATTCGGTTCTTCTCGATAGAATCAACATTCCGAACTCGGCGGTAGTTTAATTAATTTGACGATTAATAAATGCTTTTGTAAAAATCTATATGATTAAAGACATTTTCTATTCTATTCTATTCGATACAAAGTTGTTCACGAACTAAAGCTATTAACTGTACACAGGCAAGAAGAGGTCCATCCTGAAATCCCCGCCAACGACGACGCTGACATGAAGATGAAGCTCTTCCGGCTGATGTACGAGACGGTTCGCGACAGCGATTTGAAGGTCAAGCGAGCGGAGCTGATCAATTCGTACTATGTCAACTCCAGCGCCTTTGAGATCGGGTGAGTATACCTAATTGGATGATATTATGGAAGTTTTTTTATATTGCACTTCAAGATTAACCTCATCCCTTCTGATGTTGGTGGTGGTGGTTGTTAAGGGTGACAGTTACAGCATAATAAATCTGTTACTGGAGTTGTCGCCCTTACCTTGAAGGCTTGACCCCTGCTACTAATGTAGCACCCCCAGGAGCTCTGGAAACCTTACGCACACGCAGGAACACAACAACACAGAAGTGATTGTTATTTGGATGCAGTCTTCTGTAAGGTGGAGGGGAGGTATTTCACCAGTCGGGCTGCTCCAGTGCGAGCGATAAATCACTATGGCCTACCTCTCTTTACTCGACACTGTCTTTTATTAGACAACATCACATACATTGCTCTGATTCTGTGGTAAGTAGCTTGAGCACTTGTGTTACAGAAATCAGAAACAATGACGTCAACACAACACTCAGACCCGAGACCCTGGAAGAACTGTAGCAGCCCGACTAGTGTAATACCTCCACCTTACAGAAGACTGCAGCCAAATAACAATCACTTCTGTGTTGTTGTGTTCCTGCGTGTGAGTAAGGTTTGTAGACCTCCTGGAGGGTGCTATATTAGCAGTAGTGGTCAAGCCTTCAAGTTAAGGGCGACAAGTCCAGTAACAGCTTTATTATGCTGTACTTGTCGCCCTTAATCTAGGACCTCATTACCACTTAACACCAGGTGGGATGAGGTCAATCTTGAAGTGCAATATGAAAAAAAAGACCTACACAGTCGACAGATACTATGGCATTTTTAATAGTACGCATTTCCTCTTCAGGTATCTAATGGGGGATGTGACAGATAAATTCAACGTCATGACTGACATAGCTGGTACACTGAAGCGCCTGTACGATTCCTGGAGGCCGATCGAGCATATCAATGCTTACGAGCAGATAGCCAACCAGGCTATTGAGACCAGCCACCTGATCGACCTGGTCCGGGCTGTGAACAAGAAGGGTCATGATGAGGAGCCAAGGCATCAAGGAGAGAGGCATGGATAATATGGAGCGTGCCACTTTTTTTTATAAAAGCACAGTATTTTTATATTATTTTCTATTGACCTCATCCCACCTGATGTTAACTAGCTTAAGGGCGACAAGTACTGCATAATTAAACTGTTACTGGACTTGTCGCCATTACCTTGAAGGCTTCATACCTGCTACTAATATAGCACCCCACAGGAGCTATGGAAACCTTACCTACTCGCAGGAACACAACAACACCGAAGTGATTGTTATTTGGCTGCGGTCTCCTGTAAAGTGGAGGTATTTTACCAGTCGGGCTGCGAGTTTTATTTATTTATTTAAAAACTTTATTGCACAAATAAGTACCACAGGTGGTCTTAATGCTAGGGGCATTCTCTACCAGTCAACCGTGAAAAGTGCGGTAACAGGGGAGAAAAAAAAGAAATCATTTTAAACAACAATAAAGTTCGAGCGATAAATCGCTATGCATTACCTCTCTTATTATTTTGGCTCCACCTAGCCTGATGGTAAGCAAGAGAAGAAGCCACATCGCTATGACAACGGATCTAATACTGTAATTTCCGATCCTTCCTTTTTTCATGCAATATCGTGGCTAGTCTAACTGAGAATATTTTGTATAATTTGCAAAAATCTTCCTTCCTTTTATGGGGAGGCCCCCACGAGTCTCAATTTTCTTCAAACCAATACTTGTGGGATATCTATCTAAAAATAAGGTTTCTAACAATATATTTTTTCTAAATTCAATACTTTGCGAAAGACGCTGTTTCCAAATGGTGAAATTCCCCCCCCCCCCCCCTTCGTGAGTTTTAAATTAAGGGATGATAAAATGTACATTACCATGCAAACTTCAATCGAAAACTGGTTTTAACGAGATTTAATTAGTATTTTTTTAATCTATACTAATATTATAAATGTGAATGTAACTCTGTGTGCCTGTTTGTCTGTCCGGCTTTCACGCCTAAATTAATTTAGTTATTAAATATGTATCATAAAGTTTAATGAATTTTTTTTTCCTTTTGCGTTTATAAAATGTAAGTCATTGTTTCTTTTTTTTTAATGTATGTTTTAGTTATTTAGTTGGCAATAAAAAGTTTTTATTATTATTATTATTTAAGTAAATTCGGGAACTTTCTTTTTAAAAATTCCTCTAGTATTACATTATTTTGCGATTCTTTAATGTGTTAAAAATAACAATCCGTATTTTCTAACCGACTACTCTACTAGTCGTTATTTCTTATTTACTTTCCATGTCAGCTGACATCAGCCGTCGGTCGGGTCGTTCTTAGCTTACGCCTTTGTCAGGGATTGTCGAGTATCAGCGGGCAGAGCAGTCCAAAGTCTTTCTTGCACAGTATATATTATGTTATATATCTATGAGTTTATGTATGTTTATCATGCTATACTATGAATATAATTTAAGAAATAAAACTTTATTAATGTTGCACGGCCGTACCCATTTCTCGCCATCTACTATTTCCTCTACCTTAAGGTTGTCTGGAAGAGATCGCTTTCTAGCGATAAGACCGCCTAAATTGTACTATAATCAATCTGTAAAACCTATTTCTGTAAAGTTTTGTGTAATAAAGTGTATTTCTATCTGTCATGAGATTGACAAATTGTTTTGTCGTCATCTAGAAATAGCAATCTTTAAAACTATCTAATACCTATTTATGGGTATAATAGGTGGTGGATAGGCTTGCTATTTTATATTAAGAAACAGTAAAATTTCATCTCCTATTTTCCTAATGACGACCTAGGTGGCGCAGTGGCTAAGGTAAGCGGCCAAAGCGTGAAAGGCCCAGGTTCGATTCCCGGTTAGGTCAATTTGGAAAACCAACTTTTCTAAATTGATTCGGGTCTGGGTGTGCTGTGATGACCCCCCCAGTTAGTATCCGTCGTCTGGTGCTCATAGTACAAGGGTAAACCTTAGTTTACCAGGTGATTTATTTATTTATTAACTATTACCTCCCCTTGCGGTGCGCGGCCCGAACCCACGACCTTCACGTATCGCGCGTGCTGCTCTTCCAACTGAGCTAACCGCAAGTTATCGTAGGCGATGAAATTTTTCTGCTGTATCAACCGTTAGCCTCCGGTAAGTGCCCTCTGTCGAGTACGTTTATAACTACATACTTATCGGCCCGTTGTATATTCGTTGCAGTAATGTTTGAAAACCACGGAATCGAAGTTGTCTTGTAGGCCTAGCATGCCCAATACTTCAAATTTCCTTTCTACTTCCTTTGATATGGATTCCTTCAAAAGGAGCGTGAAAAAACATCTTGCGGGCCAGTATGGCGATGCTATCGGATAGGATATTTTGATATCAAATCCGTTGTCATCGCGATGTGGGTTCCTCTCTTGCTTACCTACCATCAGGCTGGGAGGAGCCAATATACTGCGCTACTTTAAAAAAAAAATATCGCATGAAACGACAAAAGTTTCGATACTGCTGATTGGCTAATAGCACACCGAACTCGTATTTTCAGCCAATCATCAAAGTCAAAGTCAAAGTCAATATTTTTTATTCACATAGATTACATTAGTAATACTTATGAATAGTCTCTATATAAAGCAAAAGAAGCTACCAGCTGACGCACTGACTTTAATCAATTTTGACGTTTGTTAAGAGCGCGATAAAATTAAGTCGCGTTCCACATGCTAGGCCTGTTGGCATCCTAAGCGATTTAAATATTTTGAAAAAACAAAAATATGCCAGTGTGGCATAAATCACTATAAAAATCGTGGTGTTTAATAGCCTGAAGCAATTAAGATTAAGAAGTAATTTAATTTGAATATTACTGTTTTGTTATTAAGCTGTTCATTGTAGTCATTTGACTCGATATGAAAGGATACAATGGAAATTATTTTGAGTCTTATTGCGTCACATTTTGGTAAGTTTAGGTTACAGTTTGATCCTGGTAGAGTGTCTAGAGGATTCGATTCCAACCGATTTTTCTAATTCCGGGAACTCGGGATTATCTACAGTGAATCTCGGGATTCCGGTAAAGTCCCGGGATTATATTGACCATCATAACGTCAAATAAACGTAAGTGCGTTTTGTTTCACGCACATTTTTATTGACTCAATTAATTAATTTAATCAGTCCCGAAAATCCCGGGATTAATTAAATTAAATCCCGAAGATTTTGGGACTAAAATATGACCGGGATACCGGGATCCTGGGCGCCGGAATTCCGGGATCGAATCCACTAAGTGTGACCCAAATTTTTTTTGATCTCCGATGCTTGTCTGTTTGCGTGTATTTGGCATTGTAGCTCTCAAATGCATAAACCTATTTGATTTGGTTTTTTTTTTCGGTTGAAAGGAGAATCATGCCCTGTTCCTATATTTTACGATTACATAAAAGTGATTTAATTAAGTTTCACTATCTGGACACACGTATAAATCTCAGCGTGTCCAGGTGACGAAATAATAAGTTGTATCAATTTTGGGTTTTACCAACTCGACACACGTATGACCAGTCTTTCGTGTCGGTGAAAAACCCGAACCCGGGACCTCAGATGGAGGTCGTAGTAACAATGTGTTGTATTTATTTATGTTTTGTTAAAAGTTCACAGTACGTTAGCCACTGTGCCGGATCTAACTCCCTTGGAGTCAGACTTCAGTCCAGAAACATTTGCTCATATCAATTCCAGCAAAAGTAAGTTTAACATCACATCCCTACTAATATAATAGACGCGAAAGAAACTCGGTCTGTCTGTAAAAGACATTCACATACATGTAGCAGATTTCCCGCTTAAACCTCTGAACCGATTTTGATGAAATTTGGTATAGGTATACGTTGAACCTCATGAACGGGCTACTTTTAGGCTACGGACATAGGAAAACATGCAGTCCACGAGGACGATGTCGCGGGCACAGCTAGTATCTAATTTTTATCGGCTGTTTACTAAAAACGTTAATCGTGGCGCGTAACACTCCTTTTATATTGCCGCGGCCGTTCCCGAACCTTCCAACGCAGAAACATCCGGAACATTCGCGCGCAGTCCGGCCTTGACCGAGCGTACGGCCATAGTTCTAGTAAGTTCTGGCGTACGCGTCTCGACTCTCTGAAGTCCCGCCTTTCCAAACTAGATGGCGCTGTTTACTAGGACACCATCGATCGTGGCGCGTAACAATATTAATGCAAAAGTAACTCTATCTGTCTGTCTGTTTGTCTGGCTTTCACGCTTCAACCACTGAACAGATTTTAATGAAATCCGGTATAGGTATACGTTGAACCTCTAGAACGGATATAGGCTAATTTTTGTTTAGAAAATAAGGGGGGATGGGGTAATACCCCCCATGAAAGTTTAAATGATATTGATTCAAAGTTAGAGATATGAAATTTAACACAAATATACCTCGAAATTTGGATTAGAATATGGGCAACTTTTTGTTTCGAATATTAAGGGGAGATAGGGGTAAATCCGACCAGGACTTAGTATTGTCTGAAAATAAATATAGCCTATGTTAGGTGAATGTAGCTCTTCGATAGTGAAATAAATATAGCCTATGTTAGGTGAATGTAGCTCTTCGATAGTGAAATAAATATAGCCTATGTTAGGTGAATGTAGCTCTTCGATAGTGAAATAAATATAGCCTATGTTAGGTGAATGTAGCTCTTCGATAGTGAAATAAATATAGCCTATGTTAGGTGAATGTAGCTCTTCGATAGTGAAATAAATATAGCCTATGTTAGGTGAATGTAGCTCTTCGATAGTGAAATAAATATAGCCTATGTTAGGTGAATGTAGCTCTTCGATAGTGAAATAAATATAGCCTATGTTAGGTGAATGTAGCTCTTCGATAGTGAAATAAATATAGCCTATGTTAGGTGAATGTAGCTCTTCGATAGTGAAATAAATATAGCCTATGTTAGGTGAATGTAGCTCTTCGATAGTGAAATAAATATAGCCTATGTTAGGTGAATGTAGCTCTTCGATAGTGAAATAAATATAGCCTATGTTAGGTGAATGTAGCTCTTCGATAGTGAAATAAATATAGCCTATGTTAGGTGAATGTAGCTCTTCGATAGTGAAATAAATATAGCCTATGTTAGGTGAATGTAGCTCTTCGATAGTGAAATAAATATAGCCTATGTTAGGTGAATGTAGCTCTTCGATAGTGAAATAAATATAGCCTATGTTAGGTGAATGTAGCTCTTCGATAGTGAAATAAATATAGCCTATGTTAGGTGAATGTAGCTCTTCGATAGTGAAATAAATATAGCCTATGTTAGGTGAATGTAGCTCTTCGATAGTGAAATAAATATAGCCTATGTTAGGTGAATGTAGCTCTTCGATAGTGAAATAAATATAGCCTATGTTAGGTGAATGTAGCTCTTCGATAGTGAAATAAATATAGCCTATGTTAGGTGAATGTAGCTCTTCGATAGTGAAATAAATATAGCCTATGTTAGGTGAATGTAGCTCTTCGATAGTGAAATAAATATAGCCTATGTTAGGTGAATGTAGCTCTTCGATAGTGAAATAAATATAGCCTATGTTAGGTGAATGTAGCTCTTCGATAGTGAAATAATTTTTGATATCATCACAGTTGTTTTTGAGTTTATTAAATTGTATAAACACACAAAAAAATATTTTTCTTCTTTATAATGTTAGTGTAGATTTACAAAATAAAAAAAAATAGCCCAAAAACTCAATCAACATAATATGTTACACAAATATGTTTATTTGTATACATAATATGTTTTTGTCACAAAATAATACTAATTTTGATGTAGGTAGGTTCGGTACAAACCTGTATTAACATATTGCGAATGACAAAAATGGTTTTTCACATTCATTGCTTAATTATTCTTATTTTTAAGCCCCGATGTAAAAACGTGGTAAAAACGAGGTAGTGATACAAGTATTACGTCTGTCGGTCCTTTGAGGTACATACCATATTAGTTACTCCACATTGTTAAATTTAGGTTAATTATGTATTAAACAGTACCAAATATATATTTTTCTTTCTTTTTTCTAAAATATAACAGAGGTAGGGCATAGCGATTTATCGCTCGAACTGGAGCAGCCCGACTGGTGAAATACCTCCACCTTACAGAAGACCGCAGCCAAATAACAATCACTTCGGTGTTGTTGTGTTCCTGCGTGTGAGTAAGGTTTACAGAGCTCTTGGGGGTGCTACATTAGTAGCAGGGGCCAAGTCTTGAAGGACAAGTCCAGTAACAGCTTAATAATAGCAGCATAATAATAGCTGTTACTGGACTTGTCACCCTTTAGTTAGGACCTCATTACCACTTAACATCAGGTGGGATGAGGTCAATATTTAATTGCAATATAAATTATTGTTTAACAGTTTACAATAAGAAGTTTGGTCTTAAGGACATGGAGAAAGATGGTAGAAGGTGGGACCTCCACTGGTACAATTTGTGGGCCGCTAAACACCAGTATTCATACAATTACAACTACAGAACATGCATTTTAATGACAATGACATTCCTGGCAGCGTAAGTCTTTTTCCTTTTATATGTAAACTAGCGACCCTACTAAATATACTACAGAAAAACTATAAACAAAAGATGTTATTATACATATAAACCTTCTCTTGAATCACTCTATCCTTCCCATTTTTAAGCTCAGAGTTAAATCGTACTTCCTCTCACTAAATGAATGTTAATTTATGTCCTCTATCTATAATTCCAGCTGGGCATGTTGGTTGTCAGTAATTTTCATACACTTATCCTACTTATTAACAAAGTAGGAGTCTTGAGTCAAAACTCTTTACTTGATTTTATATATGTTAAATATGTTTATTTGTATAATATATATATATATATATATATATTATATGAGTTTATGTATGTTTATCATGTTATACTACGAATATAATTCAAAAATAAAAACTGTCTTTATGTTGCACGGCCGTACCCATTTCTCGCCATCTACTATTTCCTCTACCTTAAGGTTGTCTGGAAGAGATCGCTTTCTAGCGATAAGACCGCTTAAATTGTACTATAATTATTCTGTAAAACCTATTTCTGTAAAGATTTTGTGCAATAAAGTATATCTATCTATCTATTAAAAAAACCGCATCAAAATCCGTTGCGTAGTTTTAAAGATTTAAGCGTACAAAGAGATATAGGGACAGAGAAAGCGACTTTGTTTTATACCATGTAGTGAGTAGCGGACCCGACAGCCTCCTTTTTTAAAAAAAGATTGGAAATGTGATTATTATAAGCTTTATTGAATAGCAATTATCCATACTAATATTATAAATGCGAAAGTAACTCTGTCTGTCTGTCTGTCTGTCTGTCTGTTACTCTTTCACGCCTAAACGGCTGAACGGATTTTGATGAAATTTGGTATGGTGATAGATGATAACCTAGAAATGGTCATAGGCTATAAATAATTCCACACGGGCGAAGCCGCGGGCGGAAAGCTAGTATAAATATAAAGTAAGCTGCACACAAAAAATCAGCTCTAGTTAATTTTTTTCACTTATTATTTTGACATATTCGAGGTGGAGGACCCTCCACTCATACCATCCAATTTGTAGGACAATTGTTTTTCCGACATCATTTGACTATTATCTCAACATTCGAAAAATAAATAGCTTTTAGTCATCAATTTTTTTTCCCTACCAAATCGACATGTACAACGCCTGCGCAGTATATTAAATACCTCCTTCAGATTTTCGGTTGAGTACAATCGTGGGCGTCTCGTCAAATTCAAATTCAAATTCACAATTCTTTTATCCATGTAAATTACACCAGTAATATTTATGAAACGTCTATATAATGCAAATGACGCTACCTCCGGTTCGAAACCTATAACTTACAGAGAAGATCCCGGCAAGAAACTCTGTCGTTCACATTACAAATATAGCTGAACTTATAACTAGTTTTGCACTAAGACATACAGTGTAGTAGTTGCTACATTAGTAGCTGGGGTCAAGCCTTCAAGGTGAGGGCGACAAGTCCAGTAATAGCTTTATTATGCTGTACTTCTCGCCCTTAAGCTAGGACCTCATTACCACTTAACCTCAGGTGGGATGAGGTCAATCTTGAAGTGTAATATAAAAAAAAAACAATATCATTTTTGAAGACCTACACATAGGTAACCCACACGTATGAGTTTGATGAAAAAAATTGAGTTTCAGTTCTAAGTATCAAGAACTAGACACGGTTCTAGTAGGTATTTTGCCATTCGGCTACGAAAACCCTTAAAACGCTGTAGTTAAAAATCTTCAAAAAGCCGTTACCTAATACTTGAACGCGCCCTAAGTGAAAGACGGTCCTGGGTAGGTCGCGCAAAACAAGCTTATTAGTCATTCAATACAAAAAGAAGAAGAATAAATAATAAATAAATATTCGACAACATCACATACATTGCTCTGAATCTGTGGTAAGTAGCTTAAGCACTTGTGTTACAGAAATCAGAAACAACGACGGTACCACAACACCCAGATCCGTGACAATATAGAAAAGTTCGTTTCCCGTATTGACCCGACCGGGGATCGAACCCGGAACCTCAGAGATGGCGTTCGCCAAAGTCAGGCCCGCTCCCCTCTCGGCTACGGAGGTCGTCAAATAATGAATGATTTCTACATTTTTTTTTTCAGGATCCCTGACATCCGGCGTTACTTTCAAATACGTTTCCTGTATGTCAAAAACATGGAGTACGAAATAGGTTATGTGACATACGAAATTATACGCAAATACCAGACATTGCTAGAAGTGTACCAAGTTATGTACAACAAATATTACACCAATGTGAGATATTTATACTTATTAGTGACAGCTTGCGACTTCCTACAATATTATCAGCCTACTACAGTCCACTGTTGGACATGTCACCGTAAGATTGTAAAAACCGTTAGATTACAATCTATCTCGCGAGATTGTAAACTGTCGACAGATTGTGAACCGTAACTTGGGATTGCAATTTAACGGATTATTTTTCGCTGTATTGTAATCTATCGAAGTGAAACCGTTAAATTACAATCTGTCCGGCGTCAAACTGTCAACTGTCCGAAAGCTCTTCCTGATTGGTCGGTTTATTATATGAGCGACAAATCACGACCAGCCTTTCTATGTCCCCGTAAAGTTAGGAATGAAATTCAAATCAAATCATTTCTATTAAAAAAAAATAGAGATGTCGTTTAAATAAATTAAATGCACTTCAAAAAATCTTCAAGTATTTATTTACTAAGTAATCAATAATCCTGACATACTTTGAGAAATAATTGTACCGAAATATTTATTCTTCAAACACTCAAAATTTTAATTGAAAATTACAACAAAATGAAACAATTATTTTGTTTTTTAACACAAATTAAAATTGAAATTTTTTAAGAAACTCTTATAAACAAATATTTAGTCCTTTAAACATACCATAAATTAATAGTATAAAAACAACAAACGAAATTACAAACAAATATGGCGAATGCCGGGGCGGCGGGGGCACACAACTCTCAACCAATCAGCGCGCGAGATGCATTTCGTTCTACGTCAGTTCACAATTTGACCGATTCTCATCGATAGATTACAATATAGCGAAAAATAACGCGTTAAATTGCAATCATAATGTTACGGTTCACAATCTGTCGACAGTTTACAATCTCGCGAGATAGATTGTAATCTAACGATTTTTACAATCTTACGGTGACAGACAAAAGCCTCTCAATTGGCTACTTGACAGTATTAACAATAAAATATGAAAAGTGTTAGGTATGTTAGCTTATTAGTTAAGTAATAATTTTACATTTTTATTTTTTAACTAAATGAATTACAAGTATTTTATTTTTGCAAAATATATATTTTTTATCTGTGGAACAAAAGAACCGAAGCGGAAACCACCATTGCAAATCGGAAATAACAGCTGTCATCACAATACTTAATACAACATTAGTTAAAAAAATTTTTTTTTCAAAAATTTCAAAAACTATTAAACCCATCAGGTTCAAAATAATTTTCCTAGAAAGCCTTTATGCAGTTCTATATTCCAGATTTTTTTCATACTTTTTGAACTTAAGGTTCAAAAGTTAGAGGGACACAATTTTATTTTCTTTTGGAGCGATTATTTCCCAAAATAATAAAATTATCAAAAAATTATCTTAGTAAACCCCTGTTCATTTTTAAATACCTATCCAACGATATATCACATGTGGGGATTGAAATTAAAAAAAATCACTCCCCAATTTACGTGTAGGGGGGGGGGGGGTGGTTACCCTACAAAAACATTTTTTTTTGCACTTTGTTGACGTGATAATATACATATTTGTACCAAATTTCAGCTTACTAGTGCAAACGGTTTCTGAGATTATCCTCGGACGGACAGACAGACAGACAGACATGGCGAAACTATAAGGATTCCTAGTTGACTACGGAACCCTAAAAAGAATCTTATGTCCCTCTCCTGGTTTTAACTACCTCCCCACTAATTTTCAGTCAAATCGGTTCAGCCATTCTTGAGTTATAAATAGTGTAACTAAAACTACTTTCTTTCATATATAAAGATGTTTATTTAAATTTGTAGACTCATCACTGGGCTGCTCCGACGTCATACGTTTTCTACATGTACAGGAACGCTTTGGAGCTGGGGATGTCGATATCCCATCTCTGCAATATGCTACACGAGGTTGAAGAGAAATACATGTTCCACCCGCTAGGACAATGGGACGATTATCCTATGTCAGGTATATATCTAAATCTATACAGTTGTAAGATATAGCATAGCGATTTATCGCTCGAACTGGAGCAGCCCGAATGGTGAAATAACTGCACCTTGCAGAAGACCGCAGCCGAATAACAATCACTTCGGTGTTGTTGTGTTCCTGCGTGTGACTAAGGTTTCCAGAGCTCCTGGGGGGTGTTATATTAGTAGCAGGGGTCAAGCCTTCAAGGTAAGGGCGACAAGTCCAGTATAGCTTTATTATGCTGTACTTGTCGCCCCTCTTACCACTTAATATTAGGTGGGCTGAGGTCAATCTTGAAGTGCAGTATAAAAAGTAATTGAAGAATTAAGGATGTACCTACCACTTATGTTTAAACTTTTCATCCTGTCATGTAGATATCAGAAGAAATAGCTTTATGCCCAGTTCCTATACGTAATACGTCTCATGAAGTCACGTGTTTCTCCAACCGACTACGAGTCGTTAATTGGCTACTTGACAGTTTTTGAAAAAGTAATGTAAAATGTGCGCCCGTTTATTTTATATCCCAAGCAATTCGATTTATCTGGAAAAAATGTAAATAACCAGAGAAAAATAAGATTTTGTGTAACACATTTAAAAAGCGCGCGAAAACGCCAAGTCTCGTCACTGTTGCAATTATGACGTCAACGTCCTAGACAACGAACCGATACGCATAGGAACGACTTAATTTAGATAAACGGAAAATGTTTCAATAAATTCTTAATACGATTAGAGACACAATAATTCAATTTAATCGGTAAAATAAGCATTGTATCGCCACATTAAAATAAATAATTTTCGCCGACAGCTGTCATTTCCGAATTGCAATGGTGGTTTCCGTTTCGGTTCTTTTGTTCCACAGATAAAAAATGTAAAATTTATTTTGCAAAAATAAAATACTAACCTTGCTTTTAATTAAAAAATAAAAATGTAAAATTATTATTGAACTAATAAGCTAACATATCTAACACTTTTCATATTTTATTGTTAACACTGTCAAGTAGCCAATTCTAATTTCAAATATACTTTCCGTATCAGCTGAAACCAGTCGTTCGTCACTCGTTTTTAGCTTGCGCCTCGTATAATTTATTACTATCCGTAGATAGAAAGGGTTGTTTTTCAAATATTGGAACCGGACAAGATGATTGATATGTCGCAGTCATCTGGTTTAATCAGCTATTTGATTGGATCACTAGTGCGTTCATTGAATGACGACGTTTAATTGAATGACTAAAGGGCAACTCGTCAAATTGTTTAATATAACGTTCAACTTCTTGACTGAACGTCATTTAGCATAGTCGTTGAATGGGATATAGATGACAGACATGACATAACACACCATAATAAGATTTTTTAATATGTTTTAACAATTTTAAGTCTTAAGACAATTAGGCTAAAAAAATATTTTTTTACGAATAAGTCACTTTATATCTCAATTTCACTCTAAAAATTATCAACACAGTGCTATTCGATTATATCTGTACCAGCTGTTTGACGCCATCTTTGTTTTGATGAGCACTAACGCCGCAGTGGAAAAAAAATGAACTAAATTACAATCACCTGACTGATTACGTCCGCTATGTTCAAAGGGCTATGTTACAATCCGCTAACTTGTTGGACGTTCAGTGAGTCTTATTCATTCAACGTTCGGCCTAGTCATTCAATTAAACGTCGTCATTTAATAAACACGCTAGTGATTCAATCAAATAGCTGTTTCAACAAGATGACTGCGACAGATACATTAATTTATTTATATTATTATTGGCAGACGAGGGCAGAGGAAAGACGCATCGCAACCATACAGATAAGTCACGGGACGCGTCAGCAGATTACATGAAGAGGAGGAGAGACGAATACAAGAGGCGCCAGAGGCAGCGACGGAGGGAGCGGAAGGACATTGACTTCGACACGAAACACACCACGCCACAGAGGAGACCGAAGAAGAGGTAATCGTACTACAGAATGACAGAATAACATTTATTTATTTGTATAAAATACTGTGATACACAGTGGTGTATTATAAGAGAGGTAGGGCATAGCTATTTATCGCTCGAACTGGAGCAGCCCGACTGGTGAAATACCTCCACCTTACAGATGACCGCAGCTAAAAAACAATAACTTCTGTGTTGTTGTGTTCCTGCGTATAAGTAAGGTTTACAGAGCTCCTGGGGGGTGCTACGTTAGTAGCAGGGGTCAAGCCTTTCTAGGTAAGGGCGACAAGTCCAGTAACAGATGTATTATGCTGATTCGCCCTTAAGCTAGGACATAGCTGGGCACCGTTAATCAAACAGTTAACTTCGTTAACCGTTAATCCGTTACTAAAAAAGTTAGCTTCGTTAAACGTTCAAGCGTTACATTTCTGAAGAATTAACGCAAGTTAACGTTAATCGTTAAACCGTTGAAATATAATCAAAATGGTTGGATGCATGGTCATGGATTCTCAACAGGACCTGGATTCCGATTTCATGTCTTCCAGTCTTCCATGATATGGTTTTGATTACAGCACTGCACAGTAAACTTTTTCAATTCACCTAATATTACCTACACACTTCCTTATCCACACGCAAATGATCACCGACAGTAATTTAGGGAGCGTTCAAGGGGAGGGGCTATGTAGAACGTTATGATGCGTTCCAATGATAAATTAAGATATGAAACTTCCATTTGGAAACCCTTTTGGTTTTCCTACGGTTTCCGGAGAATCCCTCGATTGTATTAGTGTGCTCGTCTTTTTTTTAAGAAAGAGGGAAGGGGAGTACAGCTTAACGTTACGGTACATTACATGGGGGGGGGGGAGTCCAAAATCTTCAAAAATTGCGTTACGTAAGGGTTACCTACGCCGTGTTGGATACTAAATGATCGAAAAAAAATAAAATATCGAACACTATTAATTGAACGGTCCAAAAAATCGAACGTTCAAAATATCGAATATACAAATTATCGAACGCTCAAAATATCGAATATTCTTTTTAGGTTTTTGCCAATTTAGATGTTTTGTGGATGATGTAAAAAAATCATTTTGGATACTATAATCATTCGATGTATTGAAAAATCCAAAATATAACATCGTGCGGAAAAATCTTAAAAGCCTCAATTCCCCAGGGAAGTGTATTAGGATGTTTTTTATTTTTAGTTTATATTAACGACCTAGCAGAATCCATAAAACATCAATGTGTTATGTTGTGTATGTCAACAATAATTTTAATATATTGAAAATGGAAGCACGCAGAAAACTGCACCTTGCTATTCTCCTGTTTGGTGTCATTAGCACAGGAAATCCAAAGTATCTTCTTAATAAGCTTGTCTGGGCTCGTGATAAAAGCAGGTATCCCAAGAGATCTTTTTCGTCCATCTTTTCAACTCCGAAGCACCGTACCATGGCTTTTCGGGGATCCTTTAGGTTTGCCGCCTCACGGTGCTGGAATGATCTGCCCCCTCCTTTGCGTGGCCTGAAAACAATATACGCGTTAAAGAAAAAACTCCGTGGACATTTACTAAGTTTACAAATAAATGAACTATAACCAACCTTCAGGCTATTCACGACGCGAAAATGATTCGTCAGGATCATTCTCCAGCCACCGAAGAGGTCGGCAACGTAATGGCAAGAGCTTGAAATGATTCTATAGAGGCAATTTTCAGGTATACCCTTGACACGTCATCAAGTCGCAGTTAGAGGTTGTTTCGTGTTCGTTGTTTGTACGACACACCATAGTTACATAACGCTGTTTAACACTCGTAATTAGGCACATAAATCAGCCAATGTGAAAAGAATAAATCGAATTTTCAATTTGGATTTCTCAAAATTTTCTAATGAGCGAGTGAATGTACCACCGATCCACCACAGAAACCATCCATGACGATTTTGATTTTTTTGTTTTTTTTTTTTGTTTTGCTTAATCTGTCATAGACAACTTTCTTTTCGTGTTTGTAACATTGTTTCTGTTTCTTTTCTCCCTTTTTTTTTTCTTTGCTTTATATTTTTATAAGATATTTGTCTCAATTTGCGAAGGTCAAGAAATGAATAAACTTGTGTTGCTCTGTAAACAAAGTTTTTTATTTTAGTTTTTATTCTACATCATTTGTTAACTAAAACACACATAACACTAAAACCTAATATAACTCTTACCTGTAAACAAAGAAACGACATTAAAGTTTATTGCTACACAATGTCCTTTCCTTCACAAGTTCAAATATCTTAATTATAAACCTTTAGGTGAAAATCTTCTTTTTACAATAACATTACTACGTATTTATTCTCCGCCATTGTAAATTTCAACCGCTCATCAATCTTGCTTTGCCGACAACGTCGTACTGTTTTACCGGCTGCGCCTAACTGTTTATCGACGGTGGTGTACTGCTATACCGACAGTATTCAAAATAAGTTAAGTAATAAAATATTACTTTACATCTCCCCCCTTTGAGAAGAAAATTTATAGGTGAATTTTCTTTTAAGACATATAATATCTTTTTCATTCATACCTTTCAATTTCTAGTAGGTACTTTATTTTCTTCTATTTGCACTGGAATGAGTTTTGTAATGTGGAATAAGTTTGACTCTGTTTTTTTATGCCCAGTATTGATCCTGTAAATAGATTTCGAAACTTTTTCTATAATCTGAAAAGGTCCAATTTTCAACTCGTCTAACTTTTTCCTGTTAAGCCTATTTCCATTTTCCACATACACCATGTCTCCAATATTAGGTTCATAAAATTGTCTATTCTTATCAAATAATATTTTGTTGTAGTTGTGTGATTTAATTGTATTTCTTAAAGCTGCTGACCTGTCTCTAATCCAGTCATGCGGAGTTTTGTCTTTCTTGAGTTCTTGTGGTAAAATTGTAATATCCGTGCCATATAAAAGATATCTTGGTGCGAAACCGGTCACTGAATGAATAGTATTATTATATTTGTCTACGCATTCATGAGCTATCGTTGTCCAGGCTCTCGTATTTCCATGTTCATTCATTTTGCAACGTATTTTGTTTACTAGTGTTTGATTTAGTCTCTCATTAAGGCCATTTGAAAAGGGTGCGTTTACTGCAGTAAATACCAGATCAATATTTCTTCCTTCTAAAAATCTTTTAAATTCTTTAGAATTTATACCTGGATACTGATCAGTGAGAAGCATTCCAACCTCTTCCGTTTCTGTTACTTTACTAACCAGTTTAATAAAATCATCTCCACTCTGAGATTTTGACGTTAAAATAACTGCGTACCTCGTAAAGTGATCTACTAATAGGTGTAGATATTTTTTTGTAGATCTGGAACCACCAAAACCTCCTATTGTATCTATTGATATTATTTCAAAAGGTTTTGTTGCCGGACCTAAGTGGGACATTAACCCCACTTTCTCTTGACCTCTTGATTTATTTTTTATACAAACCTCACATTTTTTACAAATTTCTTTAATATTATTAGTCAAATTTTTTGCTATGTAGAGTGGGTTTAGTGTTTTCTGCATCTGTTGAATTCCAATATGACAAAGGTTTCTATGTACATTTTTTATAAGGTTTAAACCAAATTCCTCTGACAGAATTATTTTTTCTTTATTTCTGACTTTTTTATAATATATTTCTTGTTTTCTAATCATTCTGTCCTTGTTCTTTTGTATTTCTTCATTTTTATCTTGATCGGTAAGTATATCCTCTAGTTTGATTAAATTCACGATTTTTAGCTGTTCATATTTATTTTCATTAGATTCTAAGACAGGATTTCTGCTGAGGCAATCTGCTTCCAAATTATTTCTACCCGGAGCGTACTTTATATTAAAATCATATTGTGACAGATAGTACATTAAGTCACCTAGTTCTTCGTCGGTCCTTGATTTCAAATTCATATTTTCTAGTGGCTTATGATCAGAGTAAACTGTAAAAGATTTACCTAGCAGCCAGTATTGCCAGTATTGCACTGCTTCTTTAATTGCTAAACACTCCAAATAGATAGCTTTTTTCTTTTTCTGAGCTCCATTTAACTTCTTTGAAAAATAAGCTACAGGTTTTTCTTTACCATTAGGTTGAGTCTGTTTGAGAATAGCTCCTATACCCTCTAAAGAAGCGTCTGTATATATCTTAATTGGAAGATCTTTATCATAAATTTCTAAAACCGGTTGGGAGCAAAGAATTTCTTTTATTTTATCAAATGCATTTTGACATTCGTCAGACCAAGTGAATTTCTGATCTTTCCTAAGCAAATTATGCAACGGATCTAGAATTATTGCACGTTTTGGAATATATTCATGATAATAATTTATTTTTCCGAGAAATTGCCTGACATTTTTTTGCGTTTTTGGAGTGGGAAAATTTCTTATTGAAATTAAATTATCATTCAAGGGTTTTATAGAATTATTTTGTATGATATGTCCCAAATATTTAACAGAATCAGACGCAAAAGTGCATTTTTTAAATTTAAGTTTGAATCCTTCTGTTTGAATCGCTTCTAATAACTGTTTTAGATGTTGGATGTGTTGATCATACGTTTTTGAAAATATTAATATATCATCAATATAATTTACAGCAAAATTGGTAAGTTTATGCTTTCTAAGTATATTACTTAGTATCCTCTGAAAGATTGCAGGTGCTGTCTTTAAGCCAAACGGTAGGCAAGTCCATTGAAAATGACCTTCCTGAGTAACAAAACCAGTTTTTTTCCTGTCTTCTATTTTTAAGGGAATAGACCAAAATGCGGAATTTATATCTAGAGTTGAGTAAAAATTACAATTTCTTGTTTTTGTCATCAAGTCTTCTATCAACGGAAATGGTTGGGCTTCAGGCACCACTATCTTATTTAATTCCCTAAAATCTATGCATAATCTGCATTTCTTGTTTTCTTCTCTTTTAAATGCCAAGGTAACTGGAGAAGCAAAGGGGCTATAAGATTCTTCTATAAGTTTATTATCTAGTAACTTTGATATTTGCTCTTCTATTTCTTTTTTATCTTCTATACTGCATCTGTAAGGTCTTTTACTACAATATTTTTCTACCAATAATTCTATTCTAGCTTCGTATCCGTTGACAGTTCCAACATCATATTTATTTTTTGCAAATACTGTACTATATTTATCTATTAAATTATTGATCTCAGTTTTCTGATCCTCATTTAGATGGTCTATTTTGATATTAAATTCTTCTTCTTTGATATGTTCATTAAAATTTATTCTGGATTTTTCAGCTTCTTCAACATTTTCTCCTATGTATTCTTCATGTGAGCATTTCTGAGTTATCTTTAAATCTTCATTTTGTACTAATTTGAAATTCTTTATAATATCTAATCCGATTAAAAAATCATACTTGAAATTATCTTCATCAATTATGTACACTTCGACATTTTTCTCTATCTCAAATATTTTAATTTTTATATTTGTTAAACCACTGGTCTTCTTGACACCATTAATTGTAACTAAATTTGCTTTATTTATATCGTTACCTTTACCCTTCAGTTTCAATAGTTTAGCATTAATAAGCGACACGTTTGAACCCGAATCATAGATTCCATATATTTGTAATCTATCATTTAATACCAGTTTGACCTTTATTAATGGTGTCACGATTAGTTTTTTGGATAACTATCATTTAATTCAGCTTCTATTACAGAATTATTAACATGTTTTATATTTCTACCTCTAAGTTTTTCATCTTCCTTTGTTTTAAACCAACATACAGATTCTGGATGATAGCGACTTCCTTTATTAAGTTTTTCACAGACAGAACATGGGCTACGGTCTTCATTTTTATTGCTGATTTTTGTGTTCCCATATTTTCTGTAAACTGAATTATTTTTTTTACTGACCATGTGTTCATACTTTCTTACCTCATGGAATAAGTCAATCGTATCTTTTAATGTTTCTCTATCGATCTTCATTAGAATATATTCCGGCAAACCAGCGGCAATGAGATCAATAAGTGTTCCTGGATCAATAGAGTTTCTCATGTCAAGTAACAATTTTTCCTTCTTTATGGCATAATCTACTAATAATCCTTCTCTATATTTAAATGATAATGCATAGATGATATGGTTCCAGCCTTTGTTTATAAAAGATGCACAGAATTTATTTCTCCATAAAGACCATTCTGATTCCATGGTGAGTTTAATCAACATGGAACTATACCAGTCCATACAACTTTTATCCATAAATAATCTGAGTATTTCAATTTTTTTTTCATCGTTTATCACATTAAAGCGCAACCATTCTTTTTCAAAAATATCAATCCACTGCTTAGCATTTGAATTTCTAGATGTGAATTTATCAATGACAAATTTCTCTGCTATACACTTTAAGTTTTGTTCTTTAGTCTCCTGCTTGTTTTCTACTAATTTCTCAACAAATTTTTCTAAAACATCCATTTCACTATTTTGTACACTTGCTGTTTGTTTTTGTTCAATTTCCTCTAGATATTGGTCTCCGAACTGTATATTGCCATCTTCATCTACGTAAGTTTCCTTAAGTTCTTCTGTCATTGAGATCCAGACTCTGCGGGTTTGATATCTTTTCTTCAGACTATTTTTTACCTTGATATAGGCGGCGGTTTTTATTAGTTCTTTATGATGACTAACAGGTTGGAGATCATCTGGGATAACAAATACCTTATCCTCATTTGTAGTTATCGAAATCACACAAATAATGTTCGATTTTCCGTCACTCGATGGTAGAATTGAAAATTCGAAACGAAGTTTGTCCATTTTTCTAAATCTTGACTTTGAAATCTCATAAACAAAATGTCGTTTTATAAGATATTTGTCTCAATTTGCGAAGGTCAAGAAATGAATAAACTTGTGTTGCTCTGTAAACAAAGTTTTTTATTTTAGTTTTTATTCTACATCATTTGTTAACTAAAACACACATAACACTAAAACCTAATATAACTCTTACCTGTAAACAAAGAAACGACATTAAAGTTTATTGCTACACAATGTCCTTTCCTTCACAAGTTCAAATATCTTAATTATAAACCTTTAGGTGAAAATCTTCTTTTTACAATAACATTACTACGTATTTATTCTCCGCCATTGTAAATTTCAACCGCTCATCAATCTTGCTTTGCCGACAACGTCGTACTGTTTTACCGGCTGCGCCTAACTGTTTATCGACGGTGGTGTACTGCTATACCGACAGTATTCAAAATAAGTTAAGTAATAAAATATTACTTTACATTTTTATGATTTTTTCCTCGTTAGATGTAATTTTTTGATTTTTGTCGTCACTCGTTTGCGTGGAAAGATAACAAAAGCTCCGGCTTCAGTTATTTTTCCAAGCAACTGGGTTCCACCAGAATACCAGCGCTGTAGCGGTGTTAGAAATAATGCCGTGGCAGCATTGGCTGAGGTGGAACCCAATTGACCATAAATTATTTGTGCATGTTAATTAAGTAGGTTATATATATTTTTTTTTTAGTTTGGTCAATAAATGTATTTCTTTCTTTCTTTCTTTCTATGTTTGCAGATGACGTCTCTATTCTCACCTCGACGCACAATAATTCAAACTTGAACCAACAAATTAACCAAATAATGTTAAATACAACACAGTGGATGAAAGAACATAATTTACAAATCAACTTTTCAAAAACCAAATTAATAAGTTTTTACCCATACCAAAAAGCCCCCATAAAAATTAACTTCAGCTTTAATAATATCCAAATAGAACAGGTCAATGAATATACCCTTCTTGGTTTAAAAATAGACTCTCACCTCAACTGGAAATCTCATGTACAAAAAATAAGAAATAAACTTTCAAGTTTTGCCTATGCACTAAGAGAAATAAAAAAAACTACAGATACAAAAACAGCAATAGTGACCTACTATGCATATGCATACGCCTGGTTGAGCTACGGAATATCCCTGTGGGGAAATAGCTCAGACATATGTACCCTCTTCATAATACAAAAAAAACTTATTAGAATAATAGCAAATATAGAACAGACTGATAGTTGTAAGCCTTTTTTCAAAAAATACCAAATACTTACGTTAACTTGTATATACATCCTAGAAATCTGCAAATTTGTGCGAAAATATCCAAATTTTTACAAAAAACGAAATGATGAAATTAAAAACCATCACCTGCGTAATAAGAACAAGCTAACATTACCAACATCAAGAATTACATTACATAGTAACAGCCCACACGTTATGTCAATAAAAATATACAATAAACTACCGGAAAAAATTAAAGCTATAACTAAAGACTCTATGTATATAAAAGAAATAAAAAATTTATTAATTAATAAATGCTACTACAACTTAAAAGAATATTTAGAAGATAGATTATAAAATGTTTTAAGAATAATATTTGGTTTTTAGCTTTTAAGCATATTTATATCCGGGCATTGATATTATGTATATCAAATCGCCTCTCTTCGATTGCAGTGCCCTAACAGGGTCTATAATGATCAAAACATTTATATATACCACCTTTGTACTACATTATAGAGCAATAAATAATTGAGTATTGAGTATTGAGTATTGAGAGTTCGATATTTTGATTTTCGATCATTTGGTATCCGTATATGGCGTAGGTAGTCCGTTACTACGTAATACTTGAACGCTCCCTTCTTTGAACAAACATAGCACTCTTCATTCTAATTAAACACCGGATCTAAGTAATTAATAATTTGTTGTAATCGGTGCAAATATTATGCATTGGATTAACGATTATCGGACTTCTGGATCATTAACGGAAGTTAATGATTCCGTTAACAGTTTTTAAAGTTAACTTAAAAGTTAATCCGTTACTCAAAATGTTAACTTCGTTAATTAACGATTAACGGATTAACGAGTTAATGCCCAGCTATGAGCTAGGACCTCATTACCACTTAACATCAGATGGGATGAGGTCAATCTTAAAGTGCAATATATAAAAAAAAATCAGTTTCACTCTAAATATCAAATTTTGAGTTATAACGGTATATGTTGTCTTTTTTTTTATATTACACTTCAAGATTCCATAAGCTATGACCTCATTACCACTTAACATCAGGTGGGATGAGGTCAATCTTGAAGTGCAATAAAAAAAATTAATAATAAAGGTGGCGGTATTTCACCAGTCGGGCTGCTCCAGTTCGAGCGATTAATCGCTATGCCCTACCTTTCTCTTGTCATGTGCGATATATTTACTATGGTTAAGTATTAATTATTTGTTATATGTGATTTCTTCTTTGTTTTAATAGCTTTTGGCCTCTACACTACGGCTGGTCCATCGAGTTTTGGTGATAATAAAAATAACCCAAAAGTCTTTTGTAGTATTTATTTATGAGCAATAATTTTGCAGCACCTACAGAAATACTGAATGAGCTACAAGCTAGGTTACTTATTAAATGTGTGCACAAACTATTAATTTAGATTAGATTAGTAATCTTATTGCTCGGTTAATGCTTGGTTCAAATATTCGAAAAACAATCTATTTTAGTTACATTTTAAAGGATAGCAACACATTATACGAAGCGTAAACTAAAGACGACCAACAGACGGCCGATGATAGCTGATTAACAGGCCTAGCATTCGCCCCGCGACTAAATTTTATCGCGCTCTTAACATACGTCAAAATCAGTGAATTTTGACGAATCCAAATAACCAATCAGAATTTGTAGCCAATCAGAAGCTGACGCACTGTCAGCTTGTAGCTTAACTGTTACTGGCCTGCAATCAGAATGTAAATTGCCTGATGCAAATACGAGTGCGGTGTGCTATTAGCCAATCAACAGTATCGAAACTTTTGTCGTCTCATGCGATAAATTTGACGTATTGCGCAAGCTAAGTTTAATGGAAAGTAAATTTTGGAACGGTATTAACGGCTCGTAGTCGGTTTGAGAAAAGCTGATTGTCATTTTTGACACATAACGAATCGTAAAAAATATAAATATTGTAACCGGGTATAAATCCAGACATTTCATTAGCGCGAGGCAGGTTATTTCTATCGTAAACTTAATAACTGAATCGTAAAAATGTATTAAGATGGTGTCTTCGAATCCGTGGTCAAAAAATTATGCAACGAATGCACCACAGGCCTGTAAGTATGTCTATGGCCGTTATGGTTCTATGGCCGTTATGGTTCTTCAGTTTCCCATAGCGCTGTCACTGGGCGTTGAGAAGGTGGATGGGTTTTTTAGTTCGGGTAGTCCTCGCTCCTAGCGGGGGAGTCCCACACACGTCGCTGTCGTCCCCACGGCAGCGATATGGTACGAAAAGTATTTTCTCCATCTCAAAAAAAAAAAAAGGCCTGTAAGTATGTAGTTCTAAACATATTCGGCAGAGGGCACTTACCGAAGGCTAACGGGTTGATACAGCAGAAAAAAACATCGCCTACGATAACTTGCGGTTAGCTCAGTTGGTAGAGCAGCACGCGCGATACGTGAAGGTCGTGGGTTCGATTCCCTCACCGCAAGGGGAAGTACAATTTTTCTATTTCTTTACCTATAATATTGTATAGCTCGCTAGAGCGGCGTGAAGCATTATAAAAAAAAATCTATAAAAATCTAGTATTTCATCTGCCTCCCCACTAAATTGCATCTGAATCTGTTCAGCATTTGTCGTTAAAGCTGGATATTTTCATTCATTTTTTTTTATATTGCACTTCAAGATTGACCTCTTCCCACCTGATGTTAAGTGGTAATGAGGTCCTAGCTTAAGGGTACTGTCTATGTTCTTTACACTGTGCCTAAATCATTCCTACTTACATTTAAAATAATTTAACGGGTCAAAACGCGACACCATTTTTATTTAGTATCTAATACGAACTACTTACTGCCCGACGTTTCGGTTAGGTTGCACCAACCGTGCTCACGAGCTGACTGAGTCAGTCAGTCAGTTCGTATTAACTACTAAATAAAAATGGTGTCGCGTTTTGACCCGTTAAATTATTTTAAATGTTTAAAATGGAACGCGAAAGTCTTAAAATTTATATTCCTACTTACCTTACGATCTAATGAAGACCATTGTGGTGCCTATTGTAAAGAACAAGACGGGGGATGTCTCGGACAGGGATAACTACCGCCCGATCTCGCTTGCAACTGTCATTGCCAAGGTACTTGATGGCCTGCTTGATACTCGTTTCGAAAATTACTTAAATCTTCATGAAGCTCAGTTCGGGTTTCGTCCGGGGCTCTCCACTGAAAGCACTATAGTGAGAGTCAAGTATTTACACTGACCGAAGAACACCAGTGTTCGCCTGTTTCCTGGATCTCTCTAAAGCCTTTGATCTTGTATCGTATGTCGTGCTTTGGAGAGAGCTGGGGGACAGGGGCGTGCCGAACGTAGTGCTTAGTATTTTAGGTACTGGTATGCCTATCAGGCAAATTTTGTAAGATGGGCAGACACTATCTCCGAGGAGTATATGTTGGAATGCGGGGTAAGGCAGGGTGGATTGACCTTGCCTAAACTTTTTAACATCTACATGGATAAACTGATAGGGAAGCTGAGCAGCATGCATGTCGGTTGAAGCATAGACGGCGTCAGTGTCAATAATATAAGTTATGCCGATGACATGGTGCTGCTCAGCCCAACTGCTAGGGGACTCGCTGAAATGTTAAGAATCTGCGAAAGGTACGCAATTAAGCATGGGCTTACATATAATGTAAGTAAAACGGAATACATGGTCTTTGAGGTCTCTGGTAAAGTTTCTGAAAGCTCAGTTGGAGTTACCCTTAACGGAACGAACGTTAAACGGGTTACTAGGTTTAAATACCTAGGCCATATACTTACTAGCGACCTCAAAGACGAAGCAGACATTGAGAGGGAGCGGAGGGTTCTGGCCGTTAAAGGTAACATGTTGGCTCGCAGGTTCTGCCGTTGTACTGAACAAGTAAAGGTTACGCTTTTTAAAACCTACTGCCAAAGTATGAACACGGCAAGCCTATGGGTCAACCACACCAAACGATCCCTTGAAGCCCTTCGAATCCAATATAATAATATCTTCAGATTGCTGTTGGGACTGCCGCGTTATTGCAGTGCATCAGCACCGAGCACCAGTGCCGGTTCTAGCATTACTGGCGCCCTGAATGAATTTCCACCAGCGCCCCTGTAAAAGCGTATACCAATACATCGATTTAGGGGAATACATCCAGATGTATTCCTACCCTAAGGTACCCAGGTACCTTAGAGTAGCTTTCTAGCGCCCGTTCAAGTCCGAGCGCCCTGGGCTGTTGCCCAACCGCGCGCCACCCTAACGCCTGCTGAGCACCATACAGACGGTCTCAATGCTGTAATACGCAAAAAAACGGTATCCCTGATAAAAAGAGTGCGTGGCAGTCACAACAGTATTCTGCAGATACTTGCAAACAGGCTCACAACACCTCTTTTGGGGTGTTTGATCCAAAGAGTGATCCCTGAACATACCACTAATTTATAAATATTTATAATTTCTTTTTACCAATTGTTATGAATACTAACCATAGTCTCTAAGTAATTTGTTACTTACCCTTATGGGCACTAGTCTGAAATAAAGAATATTTAATTTAATTTAATTTTAAGGGCGACAAGTACAGCATAATAAAGCTGTTACTGGACTTGTCGCCCTTACCTTGAAGGCTCGACCCCTGCTACTAATGTAGCACACCCCAGGAGCTCTGTAAACCTTACTCACACGCAGGAACACAACAACACAGAAGTGATTGTTATTTGGCTGCGGTCTTCTGTAAGGTGGAGGTATTTCACCAGTCGGGCTGCTCCAGTTCGAGCGATCAATCGCTATGCCCTACCTCTCTTAGTGACTTATACGATAGACAGGCACAGCAAGTTTATAGCACCCCGTAGTTTTTGAGCTCTGATAAAATCGAAATCCGTTCCATTAATAGCAAACCAATTTGAAAATCACTAGAGACTAGGAAATCATACTCTAGGTCAATTGGTTGGTTTATCAGCCATTATCACTACATGCGAGAATCACATGGTACCATGACGTCACTCGGTATTTACAACTACGCTGCTCAGTTACTTTTCGTTCGCGGTCGTATATGGTTCGCTTCGGCCACGTATAACCCGACTAAGTTAGAAACGTCTTTCCAACCTCAATCCTCGCCGCTAGTGCCTACCTCTTTAATGTGACAGCAGTGACATTTGTTTACCTTTTTTTGATTGTGAGCGAAATTTTGCTTTCTTCTGTGGTGTGTTCAGTGAAGTGCAATTTTCGGATTTAAATGACAACTTTGGCTGTAAGTTATCGATGTTTTTGTTTACGTTTTGGAAAAGTACAAGGAAATTTGTTGTAATTAAACACAGAATCGAATTTGTTTTCTTTTTTTACCCATCTTAATAGGTTTAAAGTTATTTAAGTTGAAGGAGACTTGCGAATTTTCTCACTTCACTGTTAAATAGTTGAAATTGTTTTAGCACAGTAGCGCCACTTAATTTTTCAACTGTCAGATGACGTTTTGCGTGTAAATTGCTAAGACTCTAGGTTAAGATGACGTAATGATTGCTTACTTGTGTGGTCCTAAGATTGAAAATATTGCGAAATATTTAATGCAGGTTTTTAAATAAATAGTCTTTGTCCCGCTTTCGGTACAAATATACAAAATTTAACTTAAATCAAATACTTTTTTCACCACGCGTGATCTTTACTATTTACTTATTAACTTAGTAAAACATAACCAAATTACTTAAAAAATACTTACTTACTTACTTACTTACTTACTTACTCTGATGCTCACCGACCCAGTTTTTGTATGTTTTTAGTTTTTCTAATCAATGTTGTTGGTCATTGTAAATTATGAATTAACAAAATCAACTTTTTGCAACCCGTGGTTAGTAAGTTTTTATCTGATTAAATTATACCTATTTAAAATTAGTTTGGTTCGTATTTGTTCATTAAAGTCGACAAAAAAATAAAAAACTCATTTTGTAAAATTTGGTACACATACTTATCTTTTTTAAACTAATTTGTTTTTTTTTTTCGAAAAATAAGGCATTTTGAATCTTATTCTTAGGAACTGAATTTTGCAGTAGAATAATCTGTAATTAGATTTTTTTATTAGTCCTTCACGGCGCAATACAAGCAATAAGTCGTTGTAGTAACCGTCGTTGTTTCTAATTTTTTTTTTTTATATTGCACTCCAAGATGGACCTCATCCCACCTGATGTTAAGCGGTAATGAGGTCCCAGCTTAAGGGTGACAAGTACAGCATAATAAATCTGTTACTGGACTTGTCGCACTTACCTTGAAGGCTTGACCCCTGCTACTAATGTAGCACCCCCCAGGAGCTCTGGAAACCTTACTCACACGCAGGAACACAACAACACAGAAGTGATTATTATTTGGCTGCGGTCTTCTGTAAGGTGGAGGTATTTCACCAGTCGGGCTGCTCCAGTTCGAGCGACAAATCGCTATGCCCTACCTCTTTTAAATTTCTGAGACAAATGGAAAAGTTAGTTTCCCATATTGACCCGACCGGGGATCGGACCCGGGACCTCGGAGATGGCTCGACGCCTAAGTCCGGCCCGCTCGCCTCTCGGGTACGGAGGTCGTCTAATACTCGGTTCTAATATTAGAAAAAACGATTCGTTCTAATGACTGATTAAATTATACAAGGCGTAAGCTCTAAAAACGACCGACCGACGTCTGATACAGCTGATATGAAAAAGTAAATTATGAAACGGGATTAACGATTCATACACAATAACACATTCCCTACAATATGGTTGAGTGAAGCGATGGCTGGCACATACGTCATGCTTGTGAACAGGTGCCACCGCCGGGGACTGGTCTGCTCCAGCTTACCTCTCGAAAGTAAAAACTTACTTGAGTACTTATTTGTTTCATCACTCATCAAAACCAAAACTATATGACTTGGTCCAAAGTGAGCTACACATAGCAATAAGTTAGATACTGATACTGTAAATGATCTGCTGAGTTTCTTACCGGTGTCTTCTCGGTAGATATAGGTTCCGAACCGGAAGTAGAATCACTTTGCATTGTATTCAATGACGATTCAAAAGTGTTATATGTAACCTACTTGAATAAAGAAATATTTGAGTTTGAGTTTGAGTTTGAGTTTGAGTTTTATAGTCGGTTGGGGAAAAACGGATAGTAATTTTTGACACATAACGAATCGTAAAACATTGGAACCGCGCATTAGTCCGTTAATTAACGGTGTTCATATTTTGAGGGACTGGTAAAGTTTGAGTTAATTTTAAAATACTTCAACGGGCTCGTTAACTTCCGTTAATTTTTATGAAATCCAGCAAACTTTTTTTTTAGGGTTCCGTCAAATAGCGAACAGAACCTTTATGCATTCGTCATGTCTGTCATTAAACTACATTACAGCTTTATCTGTCACACTGCGAGACATGTATTCAAAGAAGACTGCTCATTAAAAATGGCGGTCTTTATTATACAAATTATAGACTCCTTATGATAGAACGTGGTAAACAACGTGATAACATATGATTAGAAAATGCCTGCTATATGTATACCCTTCCATAAAGAAGTGGAACTCGTTGCCGGCCCATGTGTTGTTGTGTTCCTGCGTGTGAGTAAAGTTTACAGAGCTCCTGGGGGTGCTACATTAGTTAGTAGCAGGGATCAAGCCTTCAAGGTAAGGGCTTCAAGTCCAGTAATAGCTTTCTTGTGCTGTACCTACTTGTCGCCCTTCAAATCCATTACCACTTAAAATCTTGAAGTGCAATATAAAAAAAGAACTATACCTAACGTGACCATTTGTTCTTTGACTCAAAACGGGACATCGGTGTATTTAGGTCATATAATTTGTCAATAAAGAAAATACACTTATTTTATTTAAAGTTATTTATTGGTTGGTTGGATTAAAAGTTAGGAACCACAAAATGTAGGTACCGAAAATATGTCATTGTATTTATATTTATCAGAGGAATAAATTTGTTTTAATGAAGGTGGTGACGATTTTACTTGAGAATGAAACGCAAATCGCGGTGGCGGGCGGGCTGTATCCGACCGTCCGGTACTCAAATTTTCGTTCGGTTTCTGAAAACGGGACAATATTGCGTCCCACTGTTTGTGTTGGGGACACAGGGACTTGTAATTATAAAAAGGGACCGTCCAGTTCAAAACGGGATGTCTGGTCACGTTAACTATACCTCCCGCTCAAATCTTGGTTGGTAAAGAATGCCACGTGGCATCGAGTCTTCTTCTCTACCTTTTTATATACGTGCAATAAAGTTTAAATAAACAAATGGTATGGTATATAATAAACTTCTTGACGGGCTAAATCTAATAGCAAATTATCGCAGAGCAATTTGCGTTGGACGATAGCGAAGATACTACATAATACAGACAGATAAGGGCATTTATTATCTCGCTAATTACTTATCTGGTTCAAAACATTATATTTTATAAGACTATATTTATTTTTCTGTTAAGAAACTTACAAAGATTTGGCAAGACCGCCGGATAACCAAAAACACCAAGGTTCGACTGATGTACTGCCTGGTCTTTGCAATCTTTCTGTACGCTGTCCCCCCCCCCCCCCAGCCCGGTTCAGCCCACCGCAACGTTTTTCTGTATTACACCCCCCCCCCTTTCTTTAAAAAAGACGACCACACTTATATAATCGAGGCATTCCCCGTAGGGAAACCGAAAAGGTTGCCAATTAGGGAATTATTGAAACTCATCGTAACGTTTTATAAATACCCTCCCCCCCCCCCCCCCCAAATGGCGTTACGTAATACTTCGATCGAAGGACAATCTCAGCGTAATGTATTGTTTTAAGCCAGTTTGTTACTTTGTGAATATATTTCATGTACAGAATTGACCTCTCTACGGATTTTTTAAAAGTATAGATTATACGTAATACTGCTCAATTACCGTTTTTATACGTGCGGGTACTATTCATATAAACACGTCATTATGCTGACCAGTAATTGATTGCCCTTGACCTTAAGAAACTACTCCATCGTCGACAACACAAGCCTAATCGATATCAAGACAAACATATAAATTACTAGCTGTGCCCGCGACATCGTTCGCGTGGACTACATCCTTTCATAGTCTGTTTTACCCCTATCTCCCCTAATATTCGAAACAAAAAGTAGTCTATATTTTAATAGAGCTATATTTGTGCCAACTTTCTTATCTCTAACTTAAAGAATAAACATTTTCCCATATAAACTTTCAAAGGTAGCATTACCCTCCCCCCCCCCCCTTACTTTCTAACAAAAAATAGCCTATGTCCGTTCTTGAGGTTCAACGTATACCTTTGCCAAATTTCATCAAAATCGGTTGAGAGGTTTAAGCGGGAAAGCGTAACAGACAGACAGACAGACAGAGTTACTTTCGCATTTATAATATTAGTAGGGATACGTGTGTAGTGATTATTATAGTGCAAAGCGTATTCTATAGTCTAGGATTAACTTGTTAACCGATAAATTAACGAAGTTAGCATTTCGAGAAAAGAATTCAATAATATGGTTCCAATATTTGAAAAACGATCCGTTCTAGATACGCATAGTAATAAATTATACGACGCGTACGCTAAAAACGACCGACAGACGACAGATGACAGCTCAGATCATAGAAAGAAATAGATATGAAACGGGCGCATGCCCCGTGCCCCCGTGACATGCCCAAAACGAAATATCACTGCGCACCGCTTAATCAGTCGTGATTCTACCGTGGTGGTGTAATGATATCAATATGCCAACTTGTAGCGTTGTTACGTGTAATAATAGGAGTGAAACTAAATACTTTAAGAGCGATGGGATCACATTTTTTTTTTATTGCACTTCAAGATTGACCTCATCTCACCTGATGTTAAGTGGTAATGAGGTCTTAGCTTAAGGGTGACAAGTACAGCATAATAATATGTTACTGGACTTGTCGCCCTTACCTTGAACGCTTGACCCCTGCTACTAATGTAGCACCCCCCAGGAGCTCTGGAATTATTTTAGTTTTTTGGCTGCGGTCTTCTCTAAGGTGGAGGTATTTCACCAGTCGGGCTGCTACAGTTCGAGCGATAAATCGCTATGCCCTACCTTTCTTAAACACATATCACATGAAAGTATTGTTTTTTACTTATAACTCAGTAAAAACAAATATTTTAACTAATAAACGCACTGCTTCGTAGGCGAGCTATGGTATCGAACGAAATATGCATTTTAGCTGTGAGAGTTATACATTAACTATTCGGTGCGAACAACAACCTTTACTGCGCTAAGCCACGGAGCAATGTATCAAGCGCGGTATGGGTATAGCCGCGACGTGATTTATTTCGTGGTGCGGCCGCCGCTCAGCGACGCAAACTAGACAACGTCTCCCACTAGCGTAAATGTAAAATAAATTGCTTTTGTTTAAGTGTGTGTGAAGCGCATCAATGCGAATCACAGCTCTTGTTTGTATGTTGTCATTGACTTGGTGGCTTTTGTTACTACGTTGCTCAGTGTGTGCGTGTTGGCGGTAGTAGGAGAAAACTGGAGACATACAGGCCTAGCATAAATTTTATCGCGCTCTTAACAAATGTCAAAATCGATTGAAGTCAGTGCGTCAGCTGGTGATTGGCTGAAAATACAAGTTCGGTGTGCTATTAGCCAATCAACAGTATCGAAACATTTGTCGTCTCATGCGATAAATTTGACATTTGCGTATGCTAGGCCTGATAGGATTTGTTTGTAATGAAGCAGTATGGCATATATAAAAATATTTTTATTGAAAGGGGACGTTTCGCACGTTCGGGCGAATTCATTTCGATCCAATCGACTACTAACCCATTTTTAATTCTCAAAATTGCAACCAACTCACTTCGAATGCGATTAAAGCGTTACCAAGAAACAAAATATTATTTAAATAAATTTAAAACCACGGTTTAATATGTTCGTGTGGATTGAGCGAGCATTAGTAAAAGGTCTAAAACAATTTTTAAACCAATCTCAGAATTTGTAAAACGATTCAAGCTGAGATAAATAGGTAAACGTATGCTCAGTACGCTCAATATGGTAGTTAGAACTCCGTTTATAATAACGATTTGACGACCTCCGTAGCCGAGAGGCGAGCGTGCCGGACTTTGGCGTCGCGCCATCTCTGAGGTTCCGGGTTTGATCCCTGGTCGGGTCAATATGGGAAACGAACTTTTCTGTATTGTCTCGGGTCTGGGTGTGGTGGTACCGTCGTTTCTGTAACACAAGTGCTTTAGCTACTTACCACAGAATCAGAGCAATGTATGTGATGTTGTCCAATATTTATTTATTTATTTACAAACACCATGTAGGGTTCTATTTTTTGTATAAACTTTTTACAGCTAGGTTTACGCTTTTAAGACAGTCATTGAACCCTTATTTTTTAGTAATGCATTAGTATTGCATTATAGTAATGTTAATTATCAAATAAGCATTTTTTTTTTATATTGCGCTTCTACAAGATTGACCTCATCCCACCTGATGTTAAGTGGTAATGAGGTCCTAGCTTAAGGGCGACAAGTATAGCATAATAAATCTGTTACTGGACTTGTCGCCCTTACCTTGAAGGCTCGACCCCTGCTACTAATGTAGCACCCCCCAGGAGCTCTGTAAACCTTACTCACACGCGGGAACACACCAACACAGAAGTGATTGATGTTTGGCTGCGGTCTTCTGCAAGGTGGACCTCGTTTTAATTAGCAAACTTATGATTAATCTTCAAACGCAACGATTCGTTTTTCCGTTTCGTTTTTGAGAGTGGACCCCCAGTAGTTTTTGAGATTAGTGCGCTCATACAAACTCATTAGGTTTATAATATTAGTTTAGAAGTTTACATATTTTTTTCCCAGGGTATCGACGGGTTTCCCACCATAATGCAGGAGGAAGTGATGCCGAAGATGAGGAGCCTCTGCCCAGATCCTGAGGACCTAGTCTCCCTAGCCACGAAGAAAGTCTGTCCTATACAGGTAAGAGTGAATCATTCTGACAACCTCCGTAGCCGAGAGGCGAACGGGCCTGACACTGGCGTCGCGCCATCTCCGAGGTCCCGGGGTCGATACCCGGTCGGGTCTATATAGGAACTTGTCTCGGGCCTGGGTGTTGTGGTACCCTCGTTGTTTCTGATAACTGTAACAAGTGCTTAAGCTATTTACCACAGAATCAGAGCAAATTATGTGCTTAATTAAGCATTTGTGTTATAGAAATCAGAAACAACGACGGTGTCACAACACCCAGACCTGAGACAATATAGAAAAGTTCGTTTCCCATTTTGACCGGACCGGGGATCGAGCCTGGGAACTCAGAGATGGCGCGACGTTATAGTTCGGCCTCTCTCTCGCCTCTCGGCTACGGAGGTATAAAATGGAATAGAATACGTGCTGTGGTTGGTCCGCGCCTAGCGTTAGCTCACTTTTTAAGCCACGCCCACCGTACCTTACTTACCATGGTACCATTTTCAAGCGTTAGAAGGGCTTCAATGTTTTTAGGGTTCCGTACCTCAAAAAGAAAAAACGGAACCCTTATAGGATCACTTTGTTGTCCGTCTGTCCGTCCGTCCGTCTGTCAAGACCCTTTTTCTCAGAAACGCGTGGAGGTATGAAGCTGAAAATTATATAAATTACTCAGATTTACTGTCCCTTGAAGCTGTGAAAAAATCAAACTTCTAAGCCAACGCAATCAAAAGATACAGCCGTTTATGCCGCAAATTTTCGACACTTGCAAGGGAATCAAAACCTACAGGGTGCTTCCCGGGAACTCAGAATCTTGAAATTTGGTACAAAGCAACGTCTTATAGCATAGATAAAGGAAAAATTACGAAAACCATAAATTTTTAGTTACATCACATAATATATATTTTTTTAATAATTTTAAACTTACTACTCATTTCCTCATAAACGCGTAGAGGTATTAAATTGAAATTCATACCAAATACTCAGGTCTATAATACCTTTGAGCTGTAACAAAATCAAACTTCTATGTCAACGCAATCAAAAGAAACAGCAATTTAAGCTGCATATTTTGAAACTCGCAAGTACTCGCAAGGGAATCAAAACCTAAAGGGTACTTCCAGTCGACCTAGAATCTTGAAATTTGGCATGAAGCAACGTTTTATAGCACACATAAAGGAAAAATTCCGAAAACCTTAAATTTTTAGTTACATTACAAAATATGTATGCTCCTCCCTCTTTCCCCATTGTAATGTTGTGAATTTCATTTTGCAATAAAAATACCATAGTTATGACTCGATTGTCGTAATGAACGAACGTTGTACACCTTGCAGGTTTGTACGGAACCCTCGGTGCGCGAGTCCGACTCGCACTTGGCCGGTTTTTTTTTTTCGTTCACCGGGTACATACAGTTCTTCCGCTGTTTTGAATTTTACGATTCGTAATGTGCCAAGAATGACAATCAGTTTTTCTTCAAATTTGGAACGGTTTTATTTATTTACTAGCTGTGCCCGCGACTTCGTTCGCGTGGACTACATCCTTTCATGGTCGGTTTTACCCCCTTCTCCCCTAATATTCGAAACAAATAGTAGTCTATATTTTAATCCAAGTTTCGAGCTATATTTGTGCCAAATTTCATATCTCTAACTTCAAAAATAAATATTTTACCATATAAACTTTCAAAGGTGGTATTACCCCATCCCCCGCTTATTTTCTAATAAAAAGTAGCCTATGTCCGTTCTTGAGATTCAACGTATACCTATACCAAATTTCATCAAAATCCGTTCAGCCGTTTAGGCGTGAAAGAGTAACAGACGGACGGACAGACAGACAGAGTTACTTTCGCATTTATAATATTAGTATGGATTATTCGACACAAACACATTGCAAGCTTACGGAATGTCCAACACGCTTACAAGCTAAATGTTCATATTAGATATATTATTGTAGACAATACAATTTCAATAATTAGAATTACAAACATATTATTTATACACATGTCAAGTCAAAATTATTTATTTATTTTATCATTTGCATAAAACATGGTACATTACAAGATCTGATCTTATGTGAGAACAAGCATGTTTTATCGATAGTCGGTAATGCAAACATTTCATCGTCATGCAGTATATTATTATTAATTATTACGCATTATTACAATAAATATTATTAAAATTACGAAATCGCATGTACATTCGATATTATAATTATACAAATACAGATTTTAAAAAATAAAGTAGGATGTCATAAAAATAATATACAGGTACAATTAAGTATAATTATGTTAAAGGTGAAATTATCCACAACTGAATTTGGTAACAATTTTTAAAATTACATGACATTGATAGTAATTCTCTTGAGGTGACCAGCACGGCAGAAATTTTGTATATTCATTTATGTCATAGAAGCAGTTATCTATCAGAATTGTGAGCATAACCCTTTCAAAAGCATTAAATTGTAAGCTTTGAATATGGTTAGGAAGTAAATTGAACAGTCGAATCATTAGTTAAATAAAAAAAGATTACCAAATCATAGCAAGGAAGTCAGAAAATTACATCCTTACTAATATTATAAATGCGAAAGTAACTCTGTCTGTCTGTCTGTGTGTCTGTTACACTTTCCCGCTTAAACCTCTCAACCGATTTTGATGAAACTTGGTATAGGTATACGTTGAATCTCAAGAACGGACATAGGCTACTTTTTATTAGAAAATAAGGGGGTATGGGGGTAATACCACCTTTGAAAGTTTATATGGAAAAATGTTTATTTTTGAAGTTAGAGATATGAAATTTGGCACAAATATAGCTCGAAACTTGGATTAAAATATAGACTACTTTTTGTTTCGAATATTAGGGGAGAAAGGGGTAAAACCGACCATGAGAGGATGTAGTCCACGCAAACGAAGTCGCGGGCACAGCTAGTTTTGTTCATAAATTCAAGAGCTTTGGCACAAAGTTGGCCAAAGTTGTCGGCAAATAGGTCAATATTAAAATTATGTGCGAGCATATCACCTATGAGGCGAATAGCCTTTACCTTTGAAGAGAAGAGAGGCAGGGCATAGCGATTTATCGCTCGAACTGGAGCAGCCCGACTGGTGAAACACCTCCACCTTACAGAAGACCGCAGCCAAATAACAATCACTTCTGTGTTGTTGTGTTCCTGCGTGTGAGTAAGGTTTCCAGAGCTCCTGGGGGGTGCTACATTAGTGGCAGGGGTCAAGCCTTCAAGGTAAGGACGACAAGTCCAGTAACAGATTTATTATGCTGTACTTGTCACTCTTAAGCTAGGACCTCATTACCACTTAACATCAGGTGGGATGAGGTCAATCTTGAAGTGTAATATAAAAAAAAAATAAAAAAAATATAGCGCGAGTGGTAGGTGCATTTCCAGCGTACTTGGTGCACGTGGCAGACGCAACAACAGCCGTGGCTGCCGTCGATGTGCCACCGTCCCCTCGTCGTTCCAACTTAAACGATTAGGAACTGGAAGCCCCACTTTGCTAAGTATCGTTGGGCTATCAATCCTATTGTGTATAACAGACAAATTATGTAAAATAGTCTGCATACCTCTCCTAAATTTAAGTGTATCTAGTCCAACCATGCCAGATAAAAATAAGGACTGATACAAACCTGGATAGTACCAGTATTTCCTCTTACAGAGCCAACGTGCAAATTTACGCTTTATTTTCTCAACCATTATGATGTATTTCTCTTCTTATGGATCCCATACGAGGGCACAATATTCTAATTTGCTTCTTTTAGCTTCCTTCTTCTTGCGTCGCATCTTTATTTCTTTCTCTTAACTAAACGCGAACTTCTTTATCAAAGTGTTAAAATAAAGCTAAGCTTTTGTTGTTATTTAATCTGATTTCATTTGTTTATTCTATATGTTTGTTTAAACCGTAATTACTTTATGGATTTGTATATATTTATTGATATTTATTTATGTATGTATTTTTTATTTAATTGTGTTTTATTTTTTTTATGTATTTATCATATTCAGTTATTTATATTTCCGGTTATTTATTTATTTTTGTTTTCCTCAATAAATATTTTGCACGGGCGCACCCGTTTCTCGATATCTACTTTTTCCTCTACCTAAAGGTTGTCTGGAAGAGATTGCTTTCTAGCAATAAGACCGCCTAAATTGTACTTAATTATGTCTGTAAAGCCAATTTCTGTAAATTTTTCTGTGCAATAAAGTGTATCTATCTATCTATCTATCTATCCTCACTGCTGAGGGTCGTGACCCCTTTTGCATCACTTTCATCCGTATGATTTTCCTCCAACTAATTCTGTCTCCGGCGGTGTGAAGGGCGTTGTGAACTGTAGAGTCGAGAGCAGTGCGGATCTGATCGGACGAACGCATAGGGCTGCGCCCACGCGGCCTTTTTCCATCTACTTTGCCGGTCACGATAAGTTTCTCCAGGTTGTCACCTTGTTTCCTTGCAATATGACCAAAGTATTCTAGGGTTCTACGCAGACACTCGGATGACAGCCGCGAGGAGATCCTGAGTTCTCGCAGTATGGAGACGTTTGTCCGAAATGCTGTCGAAGGAATAAGGAGCATTCTTTTCCAGCACCACATCTCATTGGCGTCAATGCGCTTGCGGTCTGCAGCTTTTAAGAGTCCAAGTCTCAGCACCATACGAAGAGATCGAGAAGACCAGAGTCCGTACCAGTTTGACTTTCGTTTTTACGGAAATGTCTTTTAGCTTACGCCTCGCATAATTTATTAGAGGGACCCCACACTAGCGTCTTTCGAGCGTCAGCGTCTTGCCGGCGACCTCCCGACACTAGCGTTGGTTGGGCGTTGCGTCGACGCGGCGCCCGCCCAGCGTCGGCGCGGCGTTTGAGCGGCGCTTGCGCTGGGCGTCCTCTGCACATCGCATTCGCGCGTCGCGCCGCGCTGACGTCATGTACAGTTGTTTCGAAAATGGAAATGTAAGATTTGAATAACGCACAATATAATGTTTTATATTGCAGTGATAAAGTAATGCTTTCAACTTGTAAAGGAAAAAATATATTTTACCTATTTGACACATGGCCCGAATAGGCAACTTTAGCATTTATTTTCTCGAAAACTAAAAGTACTTATTTGAAAATGGGTTTCTTCGGCAATATGAGTTAGTATTTTAAGCTACATCCATATTTGCTATCAGCTAAAAAGTCTTCTACCTACTGATTCTAAAACACGGGCGGGCCGAAACAATTGAGTTGATCATTGTACTGTTGTCAAAATAAACGCTGCGGCAGGCGTCGGGCCGGCGCGGCGCCTGTGGAGCGCAGTCCTGGCGTTCGTCATTTCGACCGCGCCGCTGCGCAAGCGTTGCGTCGGCGTCGCGTCGACGTTGCGTCGACGTCGACGCTCAAAGAACGCTAGTGTGGGGTTAAGCTTACCACCTGTAACTAAAACAGATATTTTTTTCAAATATTGGAACCGCCCATTAATGCCTTTCATTTAACATTTTAGTAAGGTTACATTTTTTTTCAGGGTATTGAAGCCTTTTCCACCATAATGCAAGACGAAGTGATGCCGAAGATGCGGAGCCTTAGCCCTGACCCTGAGGATCTGGTTTCCCTCCCTACGAAGAAGGTCTGCCGCCCTGTTCAGGTAAGAAGCAATGTTCAATACTCAGTAATCATTTAATTTAATAATTTTAAAAGAGGTATCTAAGCGATTTATCGCTTGTACTGGAGCAGCCCGACTAGTGAAATAACTCCTCCTTACAGAAGACCGCAGCCAAATAACAATCACTTCTGTGTTGTTGTGTTTCTGCGTGTGAGTAAGGTTTCCAGAGCTCTTAGGGGGTGCTACATTAGCAGCAGGGGTCAAGCCTTCAACGTAAGGGCGACAAGTCTAGTAACAGATTTATTATTTACTTATCGCCCTTAAGTTAAGACCTCATTACCACATAACATCAAGTGGGATGAGGTCAATCTTGAAGTGTAATAAATAGTAAAGAAAAAAAAAAGAAATCAAAAGATTGCATAGTAATTAATTTTCATTGTTTACTTACGAAAGTAGAAAGTAAGATGTTTTTGTTCCATTATTTATAGTTTACACGGGGTTTCATAGCGGAACAGAAAAGAAAAGAAGAAGATAAATACAATTTATGTATAAAATTTATCGTTAACCCCTTTAAGAGGATAATGAGTGTTTATTTTGGTATGTGAGATTTTCAAGGGGGGGAGGGAGTCGAGTCAAATCTCATCGAATCTTACGTTGGAGAGAGAGGGGGGGGGGGGGCTCGACAGAAAATTAAAAATAACACCTCACGTAATTCATGGACGCCCCCTAAGTACATTGACGTGTTTTTATCATCGAGGTATTATGTCATTATAACATTTATTTATTAAAAATTCTATCGATACTTTGATTATTTTAGGCAATCCCTACTAATATTATAAATGCGAAAGTAACTCTGTCTGTCTGTCTGTGTGTCTGTTACGCTTTCCTGCTTAAACCTCTCAACCGATTTTGATGAAATTTGGTATTGGTATACGTTGAATCTCAAGAACGGACATAGGCTAATTTTTATTAGAAAATAAGGGGTGGAGTGGGGTAATACCACCTTTGGAAGTTAATATGAAAAAAGGTTTATTTTTGAAGTTAGAGATATTAAATTTGGCACAAATATAGCTCGAAACTTGGATTAAAATATAGACTACTTTTTGTTTCGAATATTAGGGGAGAAAGGGGTAAAACCGACCATAAAAGGATGTAGTCCACGCGAACGAAGTCGCGGGCACAGCTATTTATTATATATTAACACGCTTTTATTAGCTCGGGTTGTATGTATCTATGTATGTAACGGAATCTTTGAATCTTAATTTGACCCACTTCCCGGTCTTTGATTAAGATGAAATTTTGCACACGCTCTGAGTTCTGATATGACAATACATGACTAGCTAAGAAACGTCATTACAAATCCAATATGGCGGCCTCCCCAAGATGGCGAACTGACTGTTTGAAATGCACTTCCATGATATGGGTATCAAAAGAAAGGGTTTGCTGTCAGGAATACGAAAAAAATAGTCACGTGATTCAAATCCAATATGGCGGGCGTCCAAGATAACGGACAGGCTATTTGAAATGCACCCCTATGATATGGGTATTAAATGAAAGGGTTTGCTGAATGGGATACGAAAAAGAATTATATAATTAATTATTAACTAAAAAGTAGAAAATAAAAATAATAGTTTAAAAAACTAAAAAACACGCTTTTAGCTCGCACTAAAAATTACAAAATAATTCAGACATTTAAGAAAGAAAGCGTGGAGCGTTTTGTCCAAAAAGAGTTAAGATAACATAAACGCTCCACGCTTTCTTTCTTAAATGTCTGAATTATTTTGTAATTTTTAGTGCGAGCTAAAACCGTGTTTTTTAGTTTTTTAAACTATTATTTTTATTTTGATTACGAAGGGGCTATTTGCGTCGTCATACGTGAGATTGGCAAGTTAATGCCCGGTTTCAATATTTTACGGTTCGTAATGTGCCATGAATTTCCGTTTTTCTCCAGCCGGCTACGAGTCGTTAATACCGTTTCATAATTTACTTTCTATACCAGCTGCCATCAGTCGTTGGTCGGTCGTTTTTAGCACCTTCCAGAAAATAAAAATGATACCTACGCCTATCATTTAGTAAAAGGTCTAAAACAATTTGTAAAACCAATCTCAGAATTAGTAAAACGATACAAGCTGAGATAAATAGGTAAACGTATGCTAACTCACTCCTCACAGTGGGGTAATTAGATCTCCTTATATAATTTACAAATACCATGTATGGTTCTATTTTTTATCTCTTTAGAGCTAGGTTTACACTTTCAGGACAGTCATTGAACCCTTATTAAAAATTCACAGATGATTCCTTGTACTCACTCAATCCACACGCACATGATTTTACGTCGTTAAAAAATAATTTGTGAACAGGCGCCACCTTTGAGGACTGGTCTGCTCCAGCTTACCTCTTAATATCAAATAATACATAATTCTTTTTTCACTCATCAAAAGCAAACTACATGACTTGGTCCAAAGTGTTCTACACATAGCTATAAGTTAGATACTGCTACTGTAACTGATCTGCTGAGTTTCTTACCGGTGTCTTCAACTATATGACTTGGTTCAAAGTGTTCTACACATAGCTATAAGTTAGATACTGATACTGTAACTAATCTGCTGAGTTTCTTACCGGTGTCTTCTCGGTAGATATAGGTTCCGAACCGGAAGTAGAATCACTTTGCATTGTATTCAATGACGATTCAAAAGTGTTACATGTAACCTACTTGAATAAAGAAATATTTGAGTTTGAGTTTGATTATCTCGTAGTAAAGTATTCATGAAGAGCAAACGTATAGTAATACGTGGCAATCGTACCTATCTGATAAGTTATTTTATCAAGTGCCGATTACTATAGACCTAAAATCTAAAATTGGCAAATCCCAACACATTATTAGTATTACATTATCATTAAAATTTCACGAATACTTATTATCGTAACTTGGTAGTGATATAATCAAACTCAAACTTATTTTTTTTTATATTACACTTCTTGATTGACCTCATCCCACCTGATGTTAAGTGGTAATGAGGTCCTAGCTTAAGAGCGACTAGTACAGCATAATAAATCTGTTACTGGACTTGTCGTCCTTACCTTGAAGGCTTGACCCCTGCTCCTAATGTAGCACCCCCGAGGAGCTCTGGAAACCTTACTTACACGCAGGAACACAACAACACAGAAGTGATCGTTATTTGGCTGCGGTCTTCTGTAAGGTGGAGGTGTTTCACCAGTCGGGCTGCTTCAGTTCGAGCGATAAATATTTCTTTATTCAAGTAGGTTACATTTATACTTTTGAATCGTCATTGAATGCAATGCAAAGTGACTAAAACTCGACAAAGGCTTGACCGATTTGGCTAATGTTGGTTTTGAAATCGTTTACATATTTCGTTTTTGGGAGTAGGTTTCAAAATGTGAAGCTATGATAATGATAATAATAATGAGACGAATACACTACCCAAACACAGTCCCACACTCAAATACAACCTAACATCCTCTCGCAACCACCTGCATCTGAACAAGCAGCCACATTTACCCATCCACACAACAGCATATTTGATTAGTAAACCTCAGTTTCAAATGTAGGGATTATACTTGGCTGAGGCCCGTATATTCCTGGATTACCGGTATTTTATAATACCGAGTTACTTAATGTATAAATAAATATAATAATGATAATGATAATGCTTCGGAACATATATTATAACTAATTACTACCGAGAAGATACCGGCAAGAAACTCTGTAGTTTCCATTACGAATGAAGTTGAACTTAGAACAATGAACATTGTCTTTGATTACAAAATTGCCCTCAGACATAATAAGTCAGACTTTAGTCATTTATTCTGGACTTTGTACTAAATAGTGTCTATTTATTGTAGATATATAATTGTGGATACGGATGTATGTAAAATATTATATCGGTTTCGGTTTCGGCTACGGAAATTATTTCGGATTATCCGATAGTATCGGTTATGAATATTGGATTTTTATATAAGTGTAGAAGTGAAATACAAATCCCTACTAATATTATAAATGCGAAAGTAACTCTTGTCTGTCTGTCTGTCGGTCTGTCTGTTACGCTTTCCCGCTTAAACCTCTCAACCGATTTTGATGAAATTTGGCATAGGTATACGTTGAACCTCAAGAACGGACATAGGCTACTTTTTGGTAGAAAGTAAGGGGGGGGGGGGCGTAATGCCACCTTTGAAAGTTTATATGGGAAAATGTTTATTTTTTAAGTCAGTGATATGAAAGTTGGCACAAATATAGCTCTATTAAAATATAGACTACTTTTTGTTTCGATTTTAGGGGAGATAGGGGTAAAACCGACCATGAAAGGATGTAGTCCACGCGAACGAAGTCTTCTCCCCTAATATTCGAAACAAAAAGTAGTCTATATTTTAATCCAAGTTTCGAGCTATATTTGTGCCAAATTTCATATCTATAACTTCAAAAATAAACAATTTTTCATATAAACTTTCAAAGGTGGTGTTACCCCTATCTCCCCCTTATTTTCTAATAAAAAGTAGCCTATGTCCGTTCTTGAGATTCAACGTATACCTATACCAAATTTCATCAAAATCTGTTCAGCCGTTTAGGCGTGATAGAGTAACAGACGGACAGACAGACACACAGACAGACAGACAGACAGACAGACAGACAGACAGATAGACAGACAGGCAGACAGACAGAGTTATTTATAATATTAGTATGGATTAGGTTACGGCTACGGATCTTATTTTATTTCGGATATCGGTTACGGCTACGGATCTCCATAACAACACTGATAAGTCAGGTCACTTATTCTGGACTTTGTACTAAGTAGTATCTAATTATGTTGTTATGATACATAGCAGGAAAACGGATTCAAACTGGTTCCCATACATTCGTGGATCTGTGACACACTTGTGAAGACATAGGTTATTTATAACCGGAATGATTGTATTATGCCCGGTTTCAATATTTTCGTAATGTGACATAAATTACTATCCGATCTTCAACCGATTACGAGGCGTTTATAAACTCAAACTCAAATATTTCTTTACTAGCTGTTGCCCGCGACTTCGCCCGCGTTATTTCGGGATAAAAAGTATCCTATATGTTAATCTAGTATGTCATCTGTCTTCCTACCAAATTGTATCCAAATCCGTTCTGTAGTTTTTGCGTGAAAGAGTAACAAACATCCATACATCCATACTTACAAACTTTCGCCTTTATAATAGTATCCAGGATTCAAGTAGGTTACATATAACACTTTTGAATCGTCATTGAATACAATGCAAAGTGATTCTACTTCCGGTTCGGAACCTATATCTACCGAGAAGACACCGGTAAGAAACTCAGTAGATCATTTACAGTAGCAGTATCTAACTTATTGCTATGTGTAGCTCACTTTGGACCAAGTCATATAGTTTTGGTTTTGATGAGTGATGAAACAAATAAGTACTCAAGTAAGTTTTTACTTTCGAGAGGTAAGCTGGAGCAGACCAGTCCCTGGCGGTGGCACGTGTTCACAAGTATGACGTATGTGCCAGCCATCGCTTCACTCAACCATATTGAAGGGAATGTAACGACCCGCCACATAGCGCCACCACCCCAGTGACGTTTTAGTGAGCATGACTACTCTAGTATTTTACGATTCGTAATGTGACATAAATTACTATACGATCTTCAACCGATTACGAGTCGTTTATACCGTTCCACAGTTTACTTCCCATGCCAGCTGTTATCAGTCGGCTGTCGGTGTTTTTAGGTAACGGCTCGTATAATTTACCTACTACGTTACTACATAGAAAGGATCGTTTTTTAAATATTGTAACTGGGTATTAGGCAGTAATATTGATCGATTTTATTATTTTTATAGTACTAAACACCGTACTAGCGAACTTTAAATATTAGAAACAGAAAATGTTTATCTCCCCTTGCGGTGCGGGAATCGAACCCACGACCTTCACGTATCGCGCGTACCGATAAGTATGTAGTTCTTAACATATTCGGCAGAGGGTACTTACCGGAGGCTAACGGTTGATACAGCAGAAAAATTTCATCGCCTACGATAACTTGCGGTTAGCTCAGTTGGTAAGAGCAGCACGCGCGACACGTGAAGGTCGTGGGTTCGATTCCCGCACCGCAGGGGGAGATAATTTTTTTCTGTTTCTAATATTTAAAGTAATATTGATGTTTTTATGAAGGATTTGTAACTAAAAGCTCTGCTATATCAAATACTGTTTTATGGGCTAAAAACAGTAACATCGACGGTACCACAACCCGACGACCTCCGTGGCCGAGAGGCGAGCGTGCCGGACATTGGCGTCATCTCTGAGGTCCCGGGTTCGATCCCCAGTCGGCTCAATATGGAATACGAACTTTTTTTTTAATGCACTTCAAGATTGACCTCATCCTACCTGATGTTAAGTGGTAATGAGGTCCTAGCTTAAGGGTGACAAGTACAGCATAATAAATCTGTTACTGGACTTGTCGCCCTTACCTTGAAGGCTTGACCCCTGCTACTGATGTAGCACCCCCCAGGAGCTCTGTAAACCTTACTCACACGCAGGAACACAACAACACAGAAGTGATTGTTATTTGGCTGCTGTCTTCTGTAAGGTGGAGTGTTTCACCAGTCGGGCAGCTCCAGTTCGAGCGATAAATCACTATGCCATGCCTCATATAAACCGACCAATCAGGAAGAGCTTTCGGACAGTAGACAGTTTGACGCCGGACAGATTGTAATTTAACGGTTTCACTTCGATAGATTACAATACAGCGAAAAATAATCCGCTAAATTGCAATCCCAATTTACGGTTCACAATCTGTCGACAGTTTACAATCTCGCGAGATAGATTGTAATCTAACGATTTTTACAATCTTACGGTGACATATATGTATTAGTGGCGACGAAAACTCTGATATCGCGATGTAGGATATCGATGTCACGCATTACGTATGGAGCGTTGTTTACTACGCCAATTCTGCTGACGCTGTATTTGTGTCGACTTGTAGGTCATGTCGTAGGTCGGCACAATAGGAAACGATCTTTTTATATTGCCTTGCACAGCGCAAGCACACTGCAAGCTCGGTGAAGATGAAAAGGCCATCTGAGGCCATCATTATGTCCTTTAGAATAAAAAGTCTGGGTGTTGTGGTACCGTCATTGTTTCTCATTTCTGTAACACAAGTGCTAAAGCTACTACACATTGAATCAGAGCAACGTGTGTGATGTTGTCCCATATGTACTTCCATATTATTAATAATATAAATGCGAAAGTAACTCTGTCTGTCTGTCTGTCTGTCTGTTACTCTTTCACGCCTAAACGGCTGAACGGATTTCGATGAAATTTGGTATGGTGATAGATGATAACCTAGAAATGGTCATAGGCTATAAATAATTCCACGCGGGCGAAGCCGCGGGCAGAAAGCTAGTATTTTATATTTATAGTATGAAAATGTTATTTGTTTCTACATTGCAGCCGTGCGAAGCTAGGGGTCTATTCCTAAAAACGAAACAAACAAACGAAAGGTTTCGTTTTTTAAGATTAATCAAAAGTTCTGGAGTTAAAACGTGATTAATTATTTGCATAAATAATATTTGGTTTTGTGAAAACGCTTATTTCACTATCGAAAGAAATTGGGTAGGATTATGATAATTAAAAATTTCTAGCGGTCATCAAATCCGATTTATTTTGTTTTTATAAAATGAATGAATGAATAAACAAATGAATGAATGAAATGAATCAAAAATTAATGATTAAATCAAATGAAGCAAAAATGCTTTTATAGTGTCAGCTAATTTTAATATGTATAAAGATGATTCTAAAATGACATTATTGTTTGCACGCCTGCTTGCAGGTCAAATACAATTCAAGATATCACTTTGTATGTAACATCTTCATGTATCACACTATCCCACTATAATAAATAAATGTTATTCTGTTATTCTCAATGAGAAAAGAAATATATTGGTCTGAGGTTATTCTGTTATTATGAGTAGTAGACCGCCTACGGTCGCTTGTGTTTTCTTCAGCGCGGCATACAGTTGCAGTTTGATATTCGTCTTTCTGTCATCGCCATAAAGGCGGTACAAAATGATTAGTCTTATGTGCTTTCGACTGTATATTGCTCGTCATATAGGTAAATAGCTATTGAAGAGATAAAAAATGGTTAGTGGGTGGAAGTGGGCCTCTTTCCTAAGAAACATTTGATTTTCATTGCTTAAGTGTTTTAATTAATTCTGTGTTAAATACAGTATTAATGTTTCTTGTTAAATTCAGTGTGTTCGCATTTAATATTCTTTCAAACATTCATTTTTCGAAGACAACACCATCTAGTAGTGAAAATAATAGTAAATTAGTTTCAAGAACCGATAATTAAATACTGCAGTTATGCGCTATTTGATTGCGATATTGTGTCCACCTGCTTTTAAATACAGTCTGGAAAAAGACATTAACCGATAAGATAAATTATAAATTATGACATCATCATCTTACAACGATATCTTCTGTTTTCTTATCAACACCACAAAGTTCTCGCATACGTCAAAAGTTCAGCTACTCCACAAGAGATGGCGCTAATTGAATTTGACGGAGTGGAAATTCCCATATTACGTATTCCTCGCAGTAGTAATTACGATCAATGATACTGTTTTACGTCTCAAAGTAATGTGTAACTTTTAATAATTATTTCTAATCATAACTCGTTTTGTAAACTACTCGACTCTACTATATCTTGTTCGTTTGTTTCTACGCGGCTATCTCACTCTAATTGTCACGATGACGTGACTTCTTAGTCAGCGGAGTTGTTCGATCGGAAGTCAGTCACAAATAGAATTTACCGTCGAGTGTTCTTGTTTTGATTATTTCGGCTTTAAAATAGTGAAAAAACATTATTTCATTATAATTTGAACACCGTAGTGTTTACGGCTCATCACCGATTGGATCTTGCAGTGATTTGTGTGCTTAAACGTTCCGTGTTACCAATTAGTGCGGTGTAATCATATTAAACAATCAGTTTTCAAGTGATTTTACTTGGTTTTGTGGATAAATATTCCGTTATTGTGGGTTAACGGAGCGTAACGTAAGAACGAAGCTGTAGCGGTGGAATTATTACATTATTCTACGAATAACCTTAAATTTTGACAGACATAACCTCTTTATTAGGTACCTACCTACTCGATAAACCCTTCGGCTGTGCTTTTGGCTACCTTAGCCTAGATTGAGATAATATTTTAAAAAGTAAACATAATGTAAGTATCTAATTATTGGCGCTCGTCTTAACCTTTTCGAAAACAACAAAAATAAACTTCGATTCGTATCAGACTGAAAGTACCTTTCTACAATAATAAGTTAAATAATGTGATTATAACTTAACACAACTTTTATAAATATTATAAGGTAGTATGCGTTTTAACTACCTTGGTTATAACTACCTTTCATTAAAAATATCTGCTAAGAGGAAACACTGGTTTGACAGAACAAAAGATTCTGATAAGAATCCTGTTTGGTACCTACACAAAGTAATAATTTTTACACAATTAAAGGAAGGATGTGGTTTTAATTTTCATGTAAATGTTGAAATTAACCAATGAATGAATATTGGGCTTTTGTTATAACATGGATATTTGAAAACCAAATAAATTGACATGAGAGAATTGATTATTATTATGTAGGTAGATAGTTCAAGTTCACACTTATTTGAAGGGTAACCTTATCATATTAATACTCACCTTTGTATTTTTATTATTTTTTCAAGGAAAACCTGTACTATAAGAATAATTTTATTAAACATCTGGGTAAATAATATAAGAAGGAAACCTTTTAAGGTAGTTATTTGATTTATATAAAACATATCTAACTTTGGATTCAATGAACCTTAGATTTGAGGCACTACAATCATTATGTTTTATACAAATATGACTCTCTTGATAAACATAATTAATCAGTTGAAATTTCATGTGACTTATAGCAAAATGCAAATAGAATATCAAGCTAGAAATAATTGTTTAATAATGTTTCTTGTTTTTAATTTCTTTGACTCTTTTTAAATGTTAGTATCTTGAATCAATTTACCAGTGGGTCTATACTAATGTTGCCAACCATACTATAATACTTTAAACTATTGTAGTATATTTTGAATCTGATTACTAAATACTGTTGATAAAATATAATACATACCTATGCAAAAAACTATACTTTTTCCAATTCAATATTTTATGGTGTGTTTGTGTGTGCATTTAAGTATTAAAACAATAATTTTGATTTAGACAGAAATAGATACAAATGTAGAGTTTATAAAAGTAAAAATTAACACATACATAAATGTGCATATTTTTAGTAAAATTCTTTATTGTATGATAATATATTGTAGTGTTTTAATATTTTTTGTAATTCTGTTAGAATAATCATCTTTCAAAGAGATTTAAGCGACTCAAGGCTATAATTGACTTGCATGGTCAAATGTGGCACATATTATGGCGGCATCAAGTGGTCGTAGAATAATGGTTATTTTGTTACATTACTCTAGTTTCTGGAATGTAATGAGTTCCACATCCAAAGTTAGTCCTGTGGTGTAGCAAACTTTATTTTTTATTTTAAAACAATTCTTTATATGAAATACTCCAAAATAAAAAAATAATGCAATTAAGCTGTGAGTGAGAGCATTCTGCGCTTCTACCTTCTACTGCCCAAAAGTTTACTGAAGATCATAATGATTAAGGTGTTGTTGTGTTCCTGGGTGTGAGTAAGGTTGCCAGAGCTCCTGGGTGGTGCTACATTAGTAGCAGGGGTCAAGCCTTCAAGGTAAGGGCGACAAGTCCATTAACAGTTTTATTATGCTGTAATTGTCGCCCTTAAGCTAGGACCTCATTACCACTTAACAACAGGTGGGATGAGGTCAATCTTGAAGTAAAAAAATAAATAATGAACCACAACAGGCATCAATTGTACTGAGTAATCTTTGCTGACTCTCTCTTACTCTAAATGTATTTTTAATTGGATTGCGTTGTCCTTGTTTCCTTTGTTTCATACCAAATATATTTTTGGTAAATTCAACAGCGCTTTAGAGGAAACTTCAATTTGATATTAGTTCCTAAGTCCACGATTTAAAGGCCAACAATGTTCAACATGTATTTTGATGCTCTTTACTGTGTAAGTGAAACCTAGTTTCTTACCTACGCCCTAATTTGTTCTTAGTATGAAACAAGGCTATTTGAAATTGCACACTTATTACTTACTAGCTGTGCCCGCGACTTCGTTCGCGTGGACTACATCCTTTCATGGTCAGTTTTACCCCTTTCTCCCCTAATATTCGAAACAAAAAGTAGTTTATATTTTAATCCAAGTTTCGAGCTATATTTGTGCCCAATTTCATATCTGTAACTTCAAAAATAATTTTTTTTCCATATAAACTTCCAAAGGTGGTATTACCCCCCTCCCCCTCTTATTTTCTAATAAAAAGTAGCCTATGTCCGTTCTTGAGATTCAACGCATACCTATACCAAATTTCATTAAAATCGGTTGGGAGGTTTAAGCAGGAAAGCGTAACAGACAGACAGACAGAGTTACTTTCGCATTTATAATATTAGTAGGGATTACTATGCTATGGCAATCCTTTGATTTCCATACAATTTTTTCATTATGTAAAACTACTTCATTACAATTGTTATTTGTCCTAGGAATAAACTTTTATCTTCTTATCCTACTAATAATAAAAAGAGTTTGTAAGATTATTTAGATGTACCTAGGTATGTTTGGTACTCTCTCACGCAAATAACTGAATGTTTTTTATGCATTTCGGTTCGGCACAGATAAGATACATATACGCGAACGAAGTCGCCGGCAACCGCTAGCTACTAATTAATAAAAAGGCAACATCTTTAACATTGATTGATTTAAATGTCCTGTCGAATGGCCAAACAAGAAAGAAATATGGCCGACGTCATTTCAAAAAAACGTAGCGAAAATAAATACACACGCGTCGCGGTGCATCGCAATGCACACAGTGAGAGTGAAGTTATTTCTAAGCTGGCATCTAGAACGTTGGAATGCTAAAAATAATAATACTCTTGCTATAAAACCTCTATAATCTGATTTGGCGCTAAAGATTCTTTTTTTTTTAATTAGTTAGTAACCTTGGACTGAAAATATTTTTGAATATTTTTTTTTTCATTCATTGCGTTTTGACGACGTTCTTAAATTGGTTATTAATGAAGAATAAATAAAATTGTTTCTTAATATAGAATGAAAATTTCTTGGATGGATATATGTAACATATATGTTACTCTTACAAGCAAAACTACTGTAGATTAAAAATAAAGGACACTTTTATTCATCAATAAGGTAAACGAAGTCTCAGGAATTTTATAGTAATAAACATAACACATCTAAGTGGTTACATTACCACATAGATTTTGACGAACTAGTGTCAAAGTGTCTTGTCTCAAAATCTCTATGTAAATATAATGTAATGTTGCCTTAATTACTATTTGTTTAGTTTCTGTAAATTATAGTTATTATCGTTAAATAAACATAGGCGTTTTGAATGCAATCTGAGGAAGTAAGAAACTCGATAGTCATATTTTACAAAACCAAGATTTACGACAGCATTATCGTAAGGTGAACTCTGAGACTAATAAAATACATTGTACGACAACATGTTATTATTAAAAAGGCATATTCAAGTCCCACATAGCAAGAGATGAAATTGTTATTTTTCTTAAAAAAAACCTTTTCAAATTAAAACACAAAAAAATATTCACGCTTTCTCTCTCTTGCTTGTTTTTATTTTTAATAAACTTTTATACACCAAGGTGTTAGCAGAGTTCATTGAATTTTTTTCCGATGTGACCTTTTTAGTCTATTGACCTAGGTAGTCTGTTTTGTTACTGGCCGGTCGTAAAATCTCTCATAATTCGCGCCAAGAAAAATCGACAAGAACGAGTCGGGCCGTCTGTTATGGTTCTAATATTTAGAAGTATTTTTTTTTCGAGTTATCGATAGCCCAATCATTCTATTATATTCATATGGCGCAATATTCATAAGGCGATAAAGAAAGTTAGACAAATCTTCTAATCAAATATTTTGATAGTCTTTTTTATAATAGTCTTGTCCAGGGCATAAGAACTATCAGATGGGCACTATAATCACTTTGCATTGTATTCAATGAAGATACAAAAGTGTTACATGTAGGAAACCAACTTGTATTTATAAAGCAATATTTCATTGATTGATTGCCCAATATCGGTCTGCAAGTGTATGCTTTTGTCATGGCTGTTTTCAATCGTAAGATAAAAAATTAACAAGCCGATCAATTATAAGCTGCATGACTTAAGAACGTCATCAAGTCATTTTGCTACGAAATGTGAAAAACATTAAAAATATTTAGGACAATACTTTTTTTCGACGGTTTGTCTAAAAACACTGACTATTTTAAATAAACAGGAATATTAAAAAAAATATAGATCGAACGATTTCATTCACATAGTTATAATCTGCAGGGGATCTCCAGTATCGTATGCACACGTAGGTATTTTATTTTTAAAAACTATTAGAACGTCCTTGTCAAGGTTCGGACGAAAGAGGTCGATGTTCCCGCTTATGTTGATGTAACATCTATATTTAATCTGTGGGCGAAGAAGAAATCAGTACGCGCGGGAAACTCTTTGAAGATTTGACGTTTAATGTTTTTTTTTTGGCTGCAATTTTTTTTAAATTAATACTTTTTAAATAATTAGGACAGTTGTCGGAATGCTTGGCCATAACACAAAGGAGTTTTTGATTCGTGTTTAAAAGTAAATGTTTTATTTTTACTCCCGTTTCTTTGTCTGATGTTTCTGAACTAATTAGCTAGTTTGTATTTGTGTACATAAGTTTACAACATTATTTAGACAAGACTTGTTGTCTTCTCGCACTTCATAAACTATTATAAGACGTGCTTTAAGAAATCTTAATTGTCTTTTTAGGTTACTGGCGGACTGCTTAGCGCCAATCTCATTAACTACTGGTTCGCATTTTTTTATATTACACTTCAAGATTGACCTCATCCCACCTGATGTTAAGTGGTAATGAGGTCCAAGCTTAAGGGTGACAAGTACAGCATAATAAATCTGTTACTGGACTTGTCGCCGTTACCTTGAAGGCTTGACCCCTGCTACTAATGTAGCACCCCCCAGGAGCTCTCGAAACCTTACTCACACGCAGGAACACAACAACACAGAAGTGATTGTTATTTGGCTGCGGTCTTCTGTAAGGTGGAGGTATTTCACCAGTCGTGCTGCTTCAGTTCGAACGATAAATCGGTGTGCCTATCTCTTTTAACTAAGCTATGTAAGAATCAGATTTTTTAGGTCAGCTCGTCCACGTCTATTTCTAAGCTAAGGTTGGCTAGAAGCTGGGTACGTCCAACCATTGGTGCGCGCAACCGACTCACGCTTGGCCGGTTGTTGTTGCTTGTTATCGCGCAACACAAAAGTAAAGAATAATGAGCTAATAGTTGAATCATCGCGTCGTTTCGTTGCTTAGGCGTCGTGTCAATGACCTTTGTCACATTACCATAACTTAGCAGAGTGAATATACCTATTATTTGATAAGTTTTGATTTTTAACGACGCAAAAACTACGGGGTGTAAGTTTGACGTGTCTTTATCTGTCTATGGCGTCGCAGCTCCCGAACAAATGAACCGATTTTGATTTTTTTTTTGTTTGAAAGACGAATAAGTCGGGAGTGGTCTTAGCTATGTTTGATAAAATCGATCCAAGATGGCCGCCGTCACAAAATTCTTAGCTTAGCTATGTTTGATAAAAATCGATCCAAGAGATGGCCGCCGTCACAAAATTATAGATTCCATGTTTTAACACGACTCCCACAATCTGGGTATCATATAAAAGGGCCTGACTAGCAGAATATATTCATAATGACAAATTTCAAATCCAAGATAGCTGCCGCCAGAAAATGACGGATTTCCTAAATTTTTTTGTCACAACTCCCACTCAAAAGGTATCAAATAAATAGGTAAAAAATTGTCAATCCTTTACGCTGCAGGAGTAATAACAACTCCTATTGTTATTGTTACTATTTTCCGCGACTTCTCTCTCTTTATTTCGGGATAAAAAGTGTCCTTTATGTTAATCTAGAATCTTATCTGCTTAGCTACCAAATTTTATCCAAATCAATTCAATAGTTTTTTCGTAAAAGAGTAGCAAAGATTCGTGCAAAATTTCGCGTTTTTATATTAAGACTAGCAATTTGCCCCGGGTTCCCACGGAAGCAATATAGGTACCAATGATTATATCGGCTTTTCTTGATTAACATATGTATGGTTTATACATCACTATATATTGTAAAACAGACACTTTTTCTGTCCGTATATCCCTATGTACGCTTAAATCTTTAAAACTACGCAACGGATTTTGATCCGGTTTTTTTTTTAGATAGAGTGATTCAAGAGGAAGGTTTACCCATAAACGTACTATCTGCATGACCCAACGGTTGACTGGTAGAGAATGCTCCTAGCATTTAGTCCACCTTTTGTACTTTTTTTGTGCAATAAAGTTTTTAAATAAATAAATACATGTATAATAATATCCATCGTTCACAGTTTTTCTGTAGTGTATTTAATATCAGCATTGCACCCGAGCGAAGCCAGGGCGCGTTGCTAATCCATACTAATCCATACTTCCATACTAATATTATATATGCGAAAGTAACTCTGTCTGTCTGTCTGTCTGTCTGTCTGTCTTTCCGTCTGTTACTCTTTCACGCCTAAACGGCTGAACGGATTTTGATGAAATTTGGTATAGGTATACGTTGAATCTCAAGAACGGACATATGCTACTTTTTATTAGAAAATAAGGGGGGGATGGGGGTAATACCGCCCTTGAAAGTTTATATGGAAAAATGTTTATTTTTGAAGTTAGAGATATGTAATTTGGCACAAATATAGCTCGAAACTTGGATTAAAATATAGACTACTTTTTGTTTCGAATATTAGGGGAGAAAGCCATGAAAGGATGTAGTCCACGCGAACGAAGTCGCGGGCACAGCTAGTACATAATAATCGTTCTACTTGAATCACTCTAACTTAAAAAAACGCAGTAAAATATTTTGTTTGGTCGATCTCAATCCTTCGGTTCGGAACAATCTACCGAGAATACACCGGTAAGAAACTCAGCAGATCATTTACAGTATCAGTATCTAACTTATTGCTATGTGTAGCTCACATTGGACCAAGTCATATAGTTTTGGTTTTGATGAGTGATGAAACAAATAAGTACTCAAGTAAGTTTTTACTTTCGAGAGGTAAGCTGGAGCAGACCCGTCCCCAAAGGTGGCACCTGTTCACAAGCATGACGTATGTGCCAGCCATCTAACTTATAGCTATGCGTAGATTTTGTACCAAGTCATATAGTTTGGTTTTGATGAGTGAAACATTAAGTGTTTATAAAAGAACCGATCAGAGCTTGGGCATCCACGTACTTATACTTTTTTTTATGGGGGGAAATGCACCGTACCGCCACCCTGAGGGAGGGTGACGGCGTGTGTGGGACTCCTACCTACCAGCCAACCCAGGCTACCCACTAAAACCCCACGGTTGGACCCTCATCGCCTACGTGGCGGCGCTATGGGAAATCGGCCTTTACTTCCACAGCGACGTACTTATATACTTAAGTCATAAAACGTCAACTGGTTTGACAGACGTCATACGAAATACGTCATAATAAATTTGTTTTAATGTTCTCGTGACGGAAGTGCGAATTTTGTGACTTAGGAGGGGAACCTTTTTAAAAAAACAAGTTTCTGCTTTCGGCTTTGCGAGGCCCTTTTTTATCGAAAAAATGTCCTATCATTAAATAAATAAATATTGGACAACATCACATACATTGGTCTGATTCTGTGGTATGTAGCTAAAGCACTTGTGTTACAGAAATCATAAACAACGACGGTAGCACAACACTCAGACCCGAGACAATATAGAAAAGTTCGTTTCCCATGTTGGCCCGACCGAGGATCGAACCCGGGACCTTAGAGATGGCGCGACGCCAAAGTCCGGCCCGCTCGCATCTCGTCCCAGTCCCGGTCGCCATCATTGAATCCATAGTGTTCAAAATCGATCTGAAAAATCGATTATTTTACTCCTATTAATAGATTTTAAATTGACATGCCTATTTGTGAGTACTGTCGACTTCCCGAATCCTTTTATGTTCTTTTGAACTTAGCGCGTTCAAGTATTACGTAACGCAATTTTTGATGATAACCCCCCCCCCCCCCCCCCGTAACGTTTTTCTGTACACCCCGCTTTTTTAAAAAAGACTACCACACTAATACAATCGAGGGATTCCCCGGGAAACCAAAAATGTTGCCAATTTGGGAGTTTCATTTCTTACTTGAACGCTCGCATTGGATGTGGGCGTTAGGCCTCCAAATCCTGCAATAGACATTTAATAGGCCGATAATTTATTTTTTCGACTCAGTTTCAAATGAGCCTTCAGCCAAGGACTTTGACACGTAGTAAGAACAAAGCGATCGGTCGTTTACCGACTCCTACAGATGGAGCAACGACATTGAGGTCAATCGGTGTCAAGGATTCGGTATACACAGAGTTGATCTGCATAACATTTTGACAAACTCCATAGCCGAGATGCGAGCGGGGCTTTGGCGTCTCGCCGTCTCTGAGGTCCCAAGTTCGATCCCCGGTCGGGTCAATATGGAAAGCAAACAATGAGTGATGTGGTAACGTACGTGTTTCTGTTTTCTGTAGAACAAGTGCTTAAGCTATTTGTTACAGAATCAGAGCGATGTATGTGATGTTGCCCAATATATATTTACTTATTATTATATTTATTTTTATTTTTTATTCATTTATTTATTCAATAGCAATACAGTACTTCATGCCACTTTCTGCCAAACAGTAAATATAAATAAACTAGCGGTCACGGCGAACTTCGTTTCGTCTTAAAGGGTTTTCCCACTTTTCTGTTGAAATTTTTCCTGAATTTTCTTTAATATAAACCTCACGGAGCCTGAGACCTTTCCAACGAATGCAAAATCAAGGAAATCGGTTCGTGCGTTCTGGACTTATAGCGTCAGGAAGTAAAACCCGACTTATTTTTATATAGTAGATATAATCACATCTGTTGATGTATTTATTCTTTCCATCTTTTTGTCAAGCCCTGCCTTGAAGCTTAACCCCTGCTACTAATGCAGCCCCCCCCCCCCCCCCAGGACCTCTGGAAACCTTACTATTTGGCTGCGGTCTATTAAAAATCCGCACCTAACATTATAAACGGGAAAGATTTGTGTTGTCCTGTGTATTTTGTAATAAATAAACTTAAGAACCAGTGTGCTATTTAAAAAAAATATTTCACCATTGGAAAGCTACATTCAAGCTCAGTAACAAAGGCTATATTTATTGCTTGCTGGAAATAAATAAATAAATAAATATTGGACAACATCACATACATTGCTCTGATTCTGTGGTTAGTAGCTTAAGCACTTGTGTTACAGAAATCAGAAACAACGACGGTACCACAACACACAGACCCGAGACAATATGAAAAAGTTCGTTTCCAATATTGACCCGACCGGGGATCGAACCCGGAACCTCAGAAATGACTTAAATGACTTAATAACATCAAGCGCTAGTCGTAAATAAAAGGTATAATATCATTTTTTTAATGCTTACTATGCAGTGACAGCGATTTCGTAACGTTTGGGTACGCAATAAACATTTAAACAATTCTTCATTACTCAACGCGACAGTTTTAAGGTTCAAATGAAATGGAACAATTAATTTAATGCGTCAACATAATTTAAACCTTTTGTTCGTGCAAATTAAGACGAGGTCACGTTGCAAGGCCGTCGGCTGATGCATTTTCTTATTTTTGGATGCCGCAATAAAGATATGACACGCTACTCTCAAATCTTGTTTTTGAAGATGAAAGAAAATGGTTTTTAATTTAGGAATTGCGTGTTGACTACGCTCGAACGATTCGAGAGTCAGTGAACCACGAGAATATGTATTAATGAATAATACATATATTAATAACATCATTCATTGACCTGATTTCATTGTAAGTACCTTAATTATGGAAGCCAGTACGCTTGTATTATGGAAGTAAGGACCAATGGTGGTACTATTTGATTTTCGACCATTTTTTATTCGATATGACAACTCAGGTTCAACATCGATTTTATTATTTTTATAGTACTATACGCCTTACTAGCGAACTTTAAATATTAGAAACAGATTTTTTTTATCTCCCCTTGCGGTGCGGGAATTGAACCCACGACCTTCACGTATCGCGCGTGCTGCTCTTACCAACTGAGCTAACCGCAAGGTATGGTAGGCGATGAAATTTTTCTGCTGTATCAACCGTTAGCCTTCCGGTAAGTGCCCTCTGCCGAATATGTTTAGAACTACATACTTATCGGCCCGTGGTACATTCGTTGCCTAAAAACTGAACTTAACATTTTACTATCAATCAATTAAGTAGGTTACATAACACTTTCGAATCATCATTGCATACAATGCAAAGTAAGTCTACTGCCGTTTCTGAACCTATATCTACCGAAAAGACCGGTAAGAAACTCAGCAGATTAGTTACAGTAGCAGTATCTAACTTAACACTCTAGACCGAGTCGTATAGTTGAAGACGCCGGTAAGAAACTCAGCAGATCAGTTACAGTAGCAGTATCTAACTTATTGCTATGTGTGGAACACTCTAGACCGAGTCGTATAGTTGAAGACGCCTGTAAGAAACTAAGCAGATCAGTTACAGTAGCAGTATCTCACTTATTGCTATGTGTGGAACACTCTAGACCGAGTCGTATAGTTGAAGACGCCTGTAAGAAACTAAGCAGATCAGTTACAGTAGCAGTATCTAACTTATAGCTATGTGTGGAACACTCTAGGCCGAGTCGTATAGTTGAAGACGCCGGTAAGAAACTCAGCAGATCAGTTACAGTAGCAGTATCTAACTTATTGCTATGTGTGGAACACTCTAGACCGAGTCGTATAGTTGAAGACGCCGGTAAGAAACACAGCAGATCAGTTACAGTAGCAGTATCTAACTTATTGCTATGTGTAGATCACTGTGGACCAAGTCAAAGATCTCTTGTGCTATTATTCACGTCTCTGAATAATCATAGAAAGCAGTAAAGGCCGCGATGTACTTCCTTGACAAGAATAGTATTGTTGCAAGGGCAATCGTATAAGGAAATACTATAGCCCTGTATCATATGCAATATTAGCGTTGTTAGGCGTCTGGATTAAGCCGGACATAGGATTTTTGTTTGCGTGTTCGGCTAAAATATGAAGTTTCCCGTTTCTCCGGCCTTTGTTAAGGTTAGGTTTGAGGATGTATCCCCCGCTGGGTTTCACGTCTTGTCGGATTAGGGGGCTTAGGTACCCTGTGGTCTGGTGCGTTGAGGCTGGCCTTGCCGCCAGGCCTCGGATACCGCACAGGGTGAAGTGAAGACGGATCCCGAGCTGGTCCGCGCAGAGCAGGTGGGTCTTTGCGGAGGAAGAGGGAGCTCTATCAGGATAGTGATCATGGTCAATTTGGCAGAATTGATAAAAAAATAGTACCTAAATTTGTAGCTAATTAGTAACTAATTAGTTACCAAAAGTCACAGTAAAAACATGCAATTTAATGCGTTACCCTGCTATCCTGATATCAAGGTAGCATGTTTTGCGATATCTCCTGATCGGCTTGAGCAACAAAATCGAAGTTTTGGTAACTAATTAGCTACAAATTCAGGTACATTTTTTTTTAATTCTGTCGAATTGACCATGCTATCCTGATAGAGCTGGAAGAGGGCCTTGTTGTATCGTTGCCGGTCTCCCTATCCTCTACGGTCGGAGACTGCGTAAAATCCGCAAGGGGCGGACTCCACCCTATCTATTTTAGTCGGTGGGAGCCCGACACACTGCTCTCTGTTCCCCGCGGAGAGTGACGGTGAGGTAGGCATTTTCCCTCGAGAATAAAAAGTAGGCTTGTAGATGTCTGTGATGGTTTCACGCGAAAATTATTTCAGGAATTTTGGATGACAGATTGATAAGATTCTAGATTTCCACTTAGGATTTTATCTTGAATGAATTAGGTGTCGGAAAATAGTTAGTCCTTAGTAATGTAAGTGTCCGGCTTTTTAGCCAAATGTCCGGCGAAACTGGCTGTTATGTCCGGCTATTAGGTTTGGCGACCTTATGCAAAGCGCATAGGTATAAGCAATACATATATTAAAACAGTGACCTCCTAACAAATAATCTGGAAGAGATGTTACATTTAATGTGCCAGAATACGTTTCTTGTTTACCGTAAAGCTTTTATTGTGTACATTATTTACTTTATAACAGAAATGCGAGTGTATTTACGGATTTTGTGTATTGCAAATTGGAATAATGTTTAGAGAGGATGCTGCACGGAAATATGAATGAACTAGCTGGTGCCGCGACTTCGCTCGTGTTATTTCAGGCTAAAAATGTCATTATGTTAATGTAGTAATATGTCTTTTTACCATATCTAAATATATACAAAAGGAGAAACTGTCTGACTGACATATCACCGCACAGCCTAAACGGCTTAACGTAGGCACTTGAAATTTGGAAGGGACGTAGCTTAGGTACCGTAGAGGTGCACTGAGAAAGGAATTCCCGAAATTCCCTCGTAACGGGAATTAGCGGGAAAATCATTTTATATGAAAAATCTAAACCGCTTAAGTTAGACGCTTGAAATTTAGCATGCAGGTACCTTAATAAACCTAAAGCTTATCTGCAACAGGATATTGCAAAATTCCCACGAGAACGGGAGTTAGCGGGAAAAAACTTTTGTATGAAAAAACTAAACCGCGTAAGATAGATGTTTTCAATCTAGCATGCATGCACACCTTAGTAAATATTAAGTTTAGTTATGGCTGTATTTTGAAAAATTCCCACGGAACCGGGATTTACCGGGAAAAACGGGAAAAACCATGTAGTCTACGCGACCGAAGTCGCGGGCACAGCTAGTCTTAATATAAAAAAATAAATCCGTATTTCCCTTTTTTTTTGAGCGGGGGGAAATGCATTGACGCACCATACCGTCCTGAGGGAGGTGACGGCCTGTGTGGGACTCCCTGCCCCTATACGGGCAAGAATACCCACTAAAACCCCCCGGTGGACCTCATCGCCTTTATGGTGATGCCATGGGAACAGAAGGTCACGCCATCACGCGTGAACGGCTGGACCAATTACATTTTTTTTTGTTTTGTTCGTTATTGTTAGATGGGTCTCATGAAAGAATAAATAAATAAATAGGCGTTATTAAGACAGGACAACGTCTGTCAGGTCCACTAGTTGCATATAAATCTATTGGGTAGTTTTTCCGTGAAATAACAAACATACATACATAGATACTATCGCGTTTTTAATATTAGTAGGCTCTAGGATTCCATTCCATGATCTGAGGAATGTTGCATACTGGTTTTACAGTTTGATGCCTTAGAATTAATAATCCTAGTTTTTAAAAAAAAAAACCTACTTCTCGATTTCTTTACCATCATCACAATTATTAAGAAAAAAACCTACTTTGTCTCGATTTCTTTGCCATCGTCATAAATTTTAAGAAAAAAAAAACCTACTTTATCTCGATTTCTTTGCCATTATAAATTTTAAAAAAACCCACTTCATCTCGGTGTCTTTGCCATCATCATATATTTTTTATGAAGTTTAACAGCTTGGATTTCTCCATACCTACAGCCAAACTTTTTTCCAAGGTTTTTTTTTATATTTTTAAAATTTTTCGTCCTTTGTTTCTTGTTCTTCCTTACCACTGCAAATTTTTTAACCAAAAAAACGACTTGATTTCGTTGCCATCATCCGATCCTCGTTTCCATATCCTGGTACTACTGTCGAACTATCTTCTGTCCAACAAAAAAAAAACAAAATCGGTTCGAATATGACGAAGTTAAACGAAAACGCTTAAACAAAACATACACAGCCGAATTGAGCAACATCTTTTTTAACGTCTTAAATAAATAATCAGCATCGAGTGAAGTCCGAACGAATACTGGCTTAATCCAAGAAACGAGACACTTTAAAGAAATAAAAATCTGTGGCAAGAACCGAGTTCTAGCAATGTAAAAAAGACATCATTTAAGAATTTCAAAAGTTAGTAATTATCTCGGAAAATTAAAAAGAAAAGATTTTCTTTAAAAAAGTATTCATATCAAAATTCTCGCCTTGGCATTATTCTGTATCTAATCAGCGCGCGCACCTACCAACTTATTCAGATACCGTCTGTCACTGGCCGCTAGAATTAACCTTGAACTCGTCGCGGTCACCTCCGAAAAATAAAACCTCTGACGTGAAATATGGCGGGAAAGCCGCCATGTTGTTTATTTTTTTCACGTACAATTGGCTACTTGACAGTGTTAACAATAAAATATGAAAAGTGTTAGATATGTTAGCTTATTAGTTAAGTAATCATTTTACATTTTTAATTTTAGATTAAAAGCATAGTTAGTATTTTATTTTTGCAAAATAAATTTTAGTTTTTTTATCTGTGGAACAAAAGAACCGAAACGGAAACCACCATTGCAATTCGGAAATGACAGCTGTCGGCGAAAATTATTTATTTTAATGTGGCGAAACAATGATTATTTTACCGATAAAATTGAATTATTGTGTCTCTAATCGTATAAAGAATTTATTGAAACATTTTCCGTTTATCTTAATTAAGTCGTTCCTATGCGTATCGGTTCGTCTTTTAGGACGTTGACGTCATAATTGCAACAATAACGCGACTAGGCGTTTTCGCGCGCTTTTTAAATGTGTTACACAAAATCTTACTTTTCTCTGGTTATTTAGATTTTTTCCAGATAAATCGAATTGCTTGGGATATAAAATGAACGGGCGCATATTTTACAATACTTTTTCAAAAACTGTCAAGTAGCCAATTCAGATTTGCTTTTCGACCTTACGCTAATGTTTAAGTAAATATCCTTATATAACCTGTCTAAAGTCTTTAAAAAAAGCGAAGTACTGTTTATTCACTGACTGACTGGCTGATTATTCAGAGGATCTTAGAAATTATAACAATTAGAGGCTTGAAATTTGGTAGGTAGGTTCCTCATAGGATGTAGATATCCCTTAGGGGAGTAAACGGGGGTAGGAAGTTTGTAACTATAAAATTCCTTTTTTTTAAGTGATAGACTTAAATTTTATAATATAATATTTTTAATTTTACCTCTTGGAAAATATGAACTTTTCTCAATTGACTTGGGTCTGGGTGTGCTGGGATGATGCCTCCAGTTAGTATCCGTCGTCTGGTGCTCATAGTACAAGGGAAAACCTTAGTTTAAGACCAGGTGATTGGTGTGATTGTCTGGCGCATTTATTTATTATTTTATATCCCCTACAGTGTAGGTGTGTGAATGTTTTTATTTATCTTATGAAAGAAAAACTTTTCATTGGGTATTTAGCTTTTCCAGAATGACTTTCGTTAGTATCGGCCAAATAGAGCATATTTTTGCGCGACTGAACCAAGGGTTCAATGCCCACCCGACACAAATATTTGTGTTTGGGTGTTTATAAATGTATTAAATTATTAGCGGGTGCCCGCGACTTCGCTCGCATTATTAAAAATAGATAATAAAAGTACCTTATACATATGTTTATCCGTTAAAGGGTAATATTTTTTTTTAATTTTCGCGTTTATAATATTACTAGCTTTTGCAGCACGCGCTGCGCACGTGTCTGCTAAAAGCTAGTTAGGATAAATAAAATAAATCACCGAAATAAGTGTATGTACGCTACTTCTGAAAATGTGGACCAAATTTGTTATCCTTTTTTCTTGTTAAATTGATAAATTAAAAAAAGTTTAGAAAAAAAAAGTAAAAAAAGTAAAGGATTTGCTGGGTTCGTTCGCGTGCAGGCCGCTTGTAAAAAAACAAATATTTCCTCTTTGTATGCTTTTACAATGTTGGCAGAATAAAATGAAATCTACTCGTAGATTCACCTAGTTTTTGCAACCTTGTGACCGCCATATTGATTTGAGGACGTCGAGTCAACTGTTCGTCCTAGCTACGCTATGGAAAATAAAGCGAAGCGATGTCAACCTTATACTTTAAAGTGTAAGTTTGAAATTACGACTCGCCATGTTAGTTTTCTTTGGCACCATAAAAGGGCACATTTTAGTATGATGCTGTGTAACTTGAAATAACCACAGACTAAAAATTGTACTAGGCTTTCAACTGTTGCTCGCTGTAATCTATTGGCTTAGGCTATTGGCTTATTAGACAGGTTAAGGCCCATATTGGGAAGAGGACTAATAATATTTACTGATTCTGATTCGATCGAGCATTAAATATTACTACATAGTATAAAACAAAGTCGCTTTTTCTGTCCCTATATCCCTTTGTACGCTTAAATCTTTAAAACCACGCAACGGATTTTGATGCGGTTTTTTTAATAGATAGAGTGATTTAAGAGGTAGGTTTTTATTTGCAATATAGAATAGAAAAGTCAATATTTTTAAGTATTTACATTAGATGCGTGCGAAGCCGGGGCGGGTCGCTAGTTAATTATAAAATAGTATTTCTTCATTAACAATGACGTTTGTGATCACGTGATATTGGCATCAGTAAAATAAACATTTTTTTTTAATGTATGAAGCTAATTTACACATACTAAACCATTTCATTTTTATCCTATCATGCCATAGACAAACAGGCCCAGCACGCGCCACGCGAGTAAATTTTATCGCTCTCGTAATGTCAAAATCAATGCGTCAGCTGCTGATTGGCCGAAAATACGAGTACGGTGTACTATCCAATCAACGGTACAGAAACTTTTGTCGTCTCATGTGAGAAATATGACGTATTGCGCATGCTAAGCCTGAAAGACGTCTTTTATCCCATCACACCATAGACAAAGCCGTAAATTTTTCATAAATTCGCTATTAATTCCAATTTGCGCGTTCGGAAATGTAATTGCGCTCGCGCGAATTTAGTGCGTGTCCAAAACTGCGCGCACACTTTCGCATGACAATGGATTTGCGCTTTCTCTATGTTTGCGCACTTTCTAACTTGATTTAAGGACGGGATTCGGATTTTGGATTTAGAGTATTGCATCGTTGATATTATAACTTTACAAGCGTCTAAAAATGGCTGATGGATGACTCGATTAAGAAACTCGAACTGGAACAGCCCGACTGGTGAAACACCTCCACCTTACATAAGACCGCAGCCAAATAACAATCACTTCTGTGTTGTTGTGTTCCTGCGTGTGAGTAAGGTTTACAGAGCTCCTGGGGGTTGCTACATTAGTAGCAGGGCTAACCCTTGCCTTCCAGGTAAGGGCAACAAGTCCAATAATAGATTTATTATGCTGTACTTGTCGCCCATAAGCTAGGACCTCATTACCACTTAACATCAGGTGGGATGAGGTCAATCTTGAAGTGTAGGTAAAATAAAAAATAAAAAAATAATGCCCGGTTTGGAACCGTAAAAAATGTGCGAATAAATGACGCTGCGTTAAATTTTAATGCAATAATGTATCTTAGATTTTTTTACATGAAAAAAAAATATATGTCTCTTATAATTTTAGGGAATCTAACCATTTGATCAAACAGAAATTTTAAGTCATTCTCAGACTCTTATTATTTTCATAACTATATCCATTTGTAGAGTGTAGTTGAAGTCACGTGTACTTACTGCGTAAATAACCTCATTTTAAGGTGAGTCATAAAACATTATCAGACCAAAATCACGTTTACAGTAAACAACAAAAAAGAAAAAGATAAGAACATTTCTTTTTCATGGTGACTGTCACCATAAAAGAAATATATTTTCTTGTCTTTTCTTTTCGCAGTTTACGCGGTTGGAAAAAAAAATGGCTGTATGGAGAAATCCAAAGCCGTTAAACTTTAAAATAATTAATTAAAAAGTTCTCGCGGTTTACGTCAAAAAATGGCCGCTTGCGATTTCGCGCGGGAATTTGAAATTCCTTAATTCTACTGTTAGATACATTTAGGACATATAACGAAAAGTGTCAGAGATCGTATTATTTTTTTTACGTTCAATTGGCACGACAGACACTTGCAATTCGATTTTAGCCCTTATTCTTACGGTATCGCGGTACAAAATCGAAAGTGTAAATTTTGATATGATTTTGAATGCAAACGACTGTAGTTGTCTGGTCAAGGCAAACACTCTCTTTGGTACCTAGTGACAGCGTCACCTCGGCTTTATGTCCACATAAATAATGTTCCTAAATTAATTTCACACATTTAAACGCATTCTTGAATCTCTCCGCGCATATTTCGAGAATCGCTCATAAAACCTCGCACTCAAGAACACCAACCAGAGATGACCTCTAATTTCTCGTAAACATAAAGATCCCACGGAGTTAGTAAACTGGTTCGTAAAAGCACGCCCAATAAACTTGAACCTTAGTTTCTTAGAACTGAAACCGTCAGAGAGGTCCATTTAAAATGGTTGTATTTCCAACTTAAGTAGATCCGTGGTTTAAAACTACTGTAAACTCGGCAGGGGTCTCCGTAAAATGGACTATCAAACCAGAATAAGAAGACCTTTTCGTGTGAAGAAAAACAAAGTCGTAACAGGCCACGCTATTTTGGTGGTTTATAAACTATATTTGGACGACGGCCATAGCAGGCAAACGGCCTTTATGTCATAGCAAAGACGCTAAAAACAAAAGAAAGGGAAAGTTGAACGCATTAAATTATTTTCGGATGCACTCTTTAAAATGTATTTATTTATTTGCGTGTCCATTTTCGGAGGCCGCATGACCGATGTCGTTGACAACGATGGCTATTAAAAAGTAATTTGCGCGCGGCAGGACGAGAACTTTTCTCGTCATCGAATTGGGTTGTCGGATTGATGCCAGTATTTTTTTTTTCTTTTATTTTATTCCGTAGTAATGATAATAAGGAAGAATAGTGTAGCTTTAATTTTTTATTACACTTAACCTACTACGAAAAACGCAACGACGATACGAAAGATTTATTTATTTATTTGCTAGTCACATGGTACATAAGGTGTTACAATATAGGAAAGTACCTACATAGGATTCTAATGCTTTTTTAGTAAATCCTTAGGGAGCTTTATCCGTTATAATATTTACATCAGGGGTTCCCAAACTTTCTAGTGAATCGGCGGTCCCCACGTTCCCCCTCGACTATTCCAGTGGGAAGAGTCGGAGCTGCCTAAACTGCAGCCATCCCGCCGGTAGTTATAAAAAAATCCCACAGCATTACCATCAAGGCGATGAGGTCCCCCGGCGGGTTTTAGTGGGTAGGCCTTCCCTTCTCAAGACAGGAGGGTCCCACACACGCCGTCACCTCTCTCAGGTGACGGTATGGTGCGCCAAGCATTAACCCCGGCAAAAAAAAAGGGTTTCCAAAATTGACTTTTTAATTCTCACTTAATCAAAATAAAACAATGACCACTTTACAAAAAATAATTCATTTTATTATTGTATCACTTCTTGTTCGTCCTTTCTCGATCAAAAAGGCAAGCGTGTCCTCAAACCAATATGGGTGCAGGCCTCGCCTGAGTCACACGTCCGTACTTGGTCATACCAGGCCATACCAGGCCATACGGCCTGTGGCCAATCGATGAAGCAGTACATCAAATATATATATGGTACCAGAACTGATACAGTTGTTTGAGGAAAACAATCAGCATCCTTCTTATATTAAACGAGAAAGTTTTATAAGTGTGTGTATGTCTGGATGTTTCAATGTATGAATGTTTCAATGTCTGGATGTTTCACTGTCTGAATGTTTCGAAGTCTGGATGTTTCGATGTATGAATGTTTCAATGTCTGGATGTTTCGATGTATGAATGTTTCAATGTCTGGATGTTTCGATGTATGAATTTTCAATGTCTGGATGTTTCAATGTCTGGATGTTTCAATGTCTGAATGTTTCGAAGTCTGGATGTTTCGATGTATGAATGTTTAAATGTCTGGATGTTTCGATGTATGAATGTTTTAATATCTGGATGTTTCAATGTCTGGATGTTTCAATGTCTGGATGTTTCAATGTCTGGATGTTTTGAAGTCTGGACGTTTCGATGTATGAATGTTTCAATGTCTGGATGTTTCGATGTATGAATGTTTCAATGTCTGAATGTTTCGAAGTCTGGATGTTTCAATGTCTAGATGTTTCGATGTATGAATGTTTCAATGTCTGGATGTTTCAATGTCTGGATGTTTCAATGTCTGGATGTTTCAATGTCTGGATGTTTCGATGTATGAATGTTTCAATGTCTAGATGTTTCGATGTATGAATGTTTCAATGTCTGGATGTTTCAATGTCTGGATGTTTCAATGTCTGGATGTTTCGATGTATGAATGTTTCAATGTCTAGATGTTTCGATGTATGAATGTTTCAATGTCTGGATGTTTCAATGTCTGGATGTTTCAATGTCTGGATGTTTCAATGTCTGGATGTTTCGATGTATGAATGTTTCAATGTCTGAATGTTTCAATGTCTGGATGTTTCGATGTATGAATGTTTCAATGTCTGGATGTTTCAATGTCTTGATGTTTCCATGTCTGTATGTTTCGATGCCTGTATGTATATTTTTTACTCTTTCACGCAAAAACCATTGAATGTATATGGATTAAATTCGGTACTTAGATTGATAAAATACTTGAATAACGTGAGTATACTATATCGAGTATTTACTCGATATATATAGATAGATAGTAGAAGTGAATAACTTTTTATAGTGCATCACGCCGCATTAGCAAACTTAAAATATGTTCAGTTCATCTCTTTTGGAGTGTGGCATCGAACCCACGACCTTCACGTGTCGCGCGTGCTGCTCTTCCAACTGAGCTAACCACAAGTTATTTTAGTCGACGAATTTTCTGTTATAATTACGTCTAAGGCTTCGGCAGAAGGCACTTACCGTAAAGAGCAGCGCGCGAAACGTGAAGGTCGTGGGTTCGAAACCCACTCTGCCCACTCTGAAGGGAGATTATTTTTTTCTGTTTCTTTACAATATGATAACCATACCCATTTCTCGCCATTATTTCATCTACCTTAAAATTGTTTGGAAAAGATCGCTTTTTAGCGATTAGAACGCCTAAATCCCTACTAATATTATAAATGCGAAAGTAACTCTGTCTGTCTGTGTGTCTGTTACGCTTTCCTGCTTAAAAAACCTCTCAACCGATTTTAATGAAATTTGGTATAGGTATACGTTGAATCTCAAGAACGGACATAGGCTACTTTTTATTAGAAAATAAGGGGGGGAGGGGGGTAACACCACCTTTGGAAGTTTATATGGAAAAATGTTTATTTTTTAAGTTAGAGATATGAAATTTGGCACAAATATAGCTCGAAACTTGGATTAAAATATAGACTACTTTTTGTCTCGAATATTAGAGGAGAAAGGGGTAAAACCGACCATAAAAGGATGTCGTCCACGCGAACGAAGTCGCGGGCACAGCTAGTTGTTTATAAATATCTTGGGAGGCCAATTTGGGTTCCACCTCAGCAAATGCCGCTACGACATTTTTAACGCTGCAGCAGCGCTGGTATTCTGGTGGAACCCCCTGCTTGAAAAAATAGAATGTGTAGAATTATACTATAGAACTATAGAAATAATTAGTCTGCCCCTATTTAATTTAAGCAAACCAACAGTTTTTTCACCTGACCAAACAGTTCATTTCACAACTTTTTAAAATTGAAAGTGTCTGCGTCGCAACAGAGTTTTCAGCCAGCATTGTTTTCCTCGCGCTAACCCTGTCTAGGAAAAACAAAAAACAAGAGATCATACGTCTCTGGACGGTCGTTCGCGTGCCATGAACACGCGCGCCGAGGCGCAGTTTGCAATCAGACGCCATTGGGGGAGCCTGCCGCGCTCTCACTTAAACAAAGAAAGCGAATTACGCGAGAAAATCTAAAGAAAATCCGCTCCGTGACGAACGGATTAAAAAAAAATTCGGACCTGTGCCTGTGAATCTGTGGTTTCCTGTCAGTGTTTGCGCGGGAAAGTTTTGTTTTTTTAAAAGGTGGCTGCGGCGTTGGAAATTCATGGAATTGGGAATTCGTAAACTTTTTTAGGGCAAAGGTGGAGTGATAGTGACGGCTGTTTGAATCGGCTCGATTTGTACGAGTTTTACAGGGACGTGTTTTTAAACTGCCAAAAACAAACACTTTATTCTTAAAAACAAAAACATCATTTAAAAATTGTTTATTTGTATTAAGACGAACTTGCGGAAAATTGTTACATAGCGTGTTTCTTTCATTATTCAATGAATATCTTTGTTTTCGGTGTAAACAAAGAATGCCGCCAACATTTCTTAATGAACTACGTAATTTTAAATTTTCATTGAAATATTTGAAAACAATTTAAAAAATAACTTTCTACTCCCCGCTCGAATGGAAAGTATTCAGTATTAGGCTTCGTAGTTGGTGTTGAGCCATTTTAGGAAAAACATAAATGAACAAGACGCCATTGACTTCTGATTCACGGCGATATGATTCGGACGCCATTTTTAATCGTTTTTTTTAATCTTTGGTAATCTGACCTATCGTAAACGATAACCAGTGAATATAAAAACGATTTACAATTCATACATTTATAGACATAACCAATAGTTTATTTTATCTTCATACGTCAGGGGAATTACGTAGAACATATTTAAAAACGGAAATGACTTTTGTGTGCGAATACTTAGACAAATTTTTTTTTTTAACCTTTCATAAATCTAACCTTACAGGCCTTTGCACAAATTTAATTTTGACAGTAATGGTTTAATAGATGTCAGTTCAAAAAATTGTTTGTGTTTTGACAGCGAAAGTTAAAATTTTGTTGATGCAACCCACACATAAATTTATATTCAACGGAAGTAGGTAAATAGTATTGCTCATTATAGCTTTGTTTGTTTCTTAGAAAATATCGTGTGGGAAGACAAGCGTGTTTGTGATTTTTTATAAGTTTCATTAATTACTACATTAACAAAATGCAGTGATAGTTTTTTTTATGTAATCCGTTTAATTTTGTTAATTCCGAAGTCTGGTTCTAAGTTTTAAAATTAAATCGTACAATGAGGTTTAAAAAAATATCCGAAAATTTGAATTTAGAATCAACGTTCCCGAGTTTGTAAAGTTTCCTGAGTTTAAATTTAGAATTTAGAATGCTAGGGAATAAAGGTCATGTTTTAGTTTTCTCATTTCAAAATCGAGTTGGGCTTGGGATGGTAAATATTTTTGCTAACTTCCAAACCTTTTAATGTTGTTTGAAAAGGTTTTATATTGGACAATTTAGGTTTAAAAAACAAATTTAGTACAACTAAAGATTAGGTTCCTAATTGTGTAATAATGAATCTATTTTCTTTATTTACCGTTTATTTTACTGCCTTGCACGACTTGTGATTAAGTCAACACAGGTCATCGACCATCAAATCGACCGAGAAAGATTCTATTGTGTCAAAATTCATATTTTGACAAATTTTATAGATGTTTAAAATACAATACGTATTAAATTTCTTTTATTACTTATGCCTAAAAAGTACGTTTTCCTTTTTCTTGTCTTTTTGCAAAAGCACGGAGACATTAAATATTCATTACTTTGTCGTTAAGTAGCTGTCATTACTTTGTAAACATGAATGACTGCTGATGGAATTTTTGAGAGTTTTTTTGATTATGCAATATTTTAAAATTATTTACCATAGAAAACTTTTAGAATTCGTATTTTTTTTTACGAAAAATGTGTTGATATTTTTTTTTAATTGCGTTTTTCCTGTATTATTCAGACTTTTTTAAAATATGATTACATATTGATCGCTTTTTATTTTAGGAACTCAATGTGATGTTGCCCTACATTTTAATCGAGATCTAGACGCCATTTTGTTACTGGGGTACCTTATAATAAAATTATCACAAATAAACTATACACAATGACTGATTTTATTGTTTTTATGTCAGAGGCTAATTTAATCGTCGAACCGACAAATTAATGTCGTTGCTTACATACAATCACTTTTATTTACAATAGAATACAAACGGTTGAATTTAAATTAACTCGGTCGAGCTAATGGTACATTATTTGAAGAATTTTAACTCATTAGTGGATTAGGTTTTAGTCTGTCAACATTTAGGGAAAGTTTTTATTTCAATTCGAAAGTTTTGGATCTTTTTTTTTGAGTATTTTTTTAAATGTTTATTCGACTTTTAAAATTGGTAACGGCTTTAGAAAGCTTACATATTTTATATCGTGTGAATTCGAATTTTACAACGGGTGTGCATTTTTTTTTTAATTTCTATTTGACGTTGACAGTTTTAGAAAAAAAAAATATAAATTCGATTTACCGTGTTTAAAATGCGGTAACTGTGGTTATTGTTTTAAAAAACTTAGCTTCTTTTAGTTAAGTAAGGTCAACAACCTTACGTTAAACACGAGCAGTTTCGTCATCAGTTCTTATGCCAACGACATAAGGATGATATTAAGTTTTAATTGTGTAATCTGACGTGATTTTTACTGTAGCTGTGCCCCTATCCTTATTCACGAATGTCAAAATCGATTCTTAAATTTAAGTCTATGGTTTATCACTGTTTTATCGTTTAGGTGAGAAAGGGACAATTCGAATACGAATGCGTTTTCGATATTTTGTCAATTTTGAGTCTGTGGGCGTATTCACAAACTATCGGAAATGGCGAGTCCGTTCGAAAACGATTCTCTGTCTCTATCTTCCCTTAAGCTATTGGACGGAGACAACACATAGAGATAGGCATTTGTGGTTAAGGTGGCACATCTGTAGTACACTCAAAAGCACGTTAAACTATCTACTTTGGCCCTTATGTCGTACTCATAAGATTAATTATCGAACTACAGTGTTACGCCGTACAATGAACCTATCAAAAATAAGTCCCAGAAAACATCCAACGAAATCTCGCTAAATCGTCAACGTAAATATTTCCATCGCTGCAGCAAAGATAAAAAAAAATTAAAATCCTTTAACCAAATCCAGATTCGCAATAACTGGCTTCGCGCCAAAACAATATTTTTGACAATCAGTGAATAAGTGACAATGCAATTCAAAATGGCGTCGTCCCATGTGAACTGTGTGGTCGGACACAAGTGACAGTTAACCAAAATGCCACCGGTCAAGAGAAAAAGGAGGAGTGACGAGACATCGAAAAATAAAAGGACTTGATTCTAGATTTTCCAATTTAAAACAAAGCCGCAAGGCACTTTTGATCTCAAAGTATTTTAGTGCTCAATAATTTTTAAGAGACTGATTATAATAAGAAAGATGATCGCCTTGAAGAAGTTCTACGGGGACGAGCTGCTTCGTCTGGCTCTTGTCCTGAGCTTGCTGAAAGCAGATCCCAACGATTACCTAGAGAGGGAGACACAGCAACTCATAACGGGCCTGCACATATCAAACGGGTCCGACTGGTCCTCAGAACACGAAGCCAGGACCCTGATAAGGCCCCGCTTCGTCCACCCAAAGTCCCTGGACAACATTCTGATAAACTACGAAAGGGAATTGTTTGAGGAGCTCAACTCCCTCGGCCGGTACGCGAGCTCCGAGAACAATGAACGGATGTGGAATAATCGAGGTCCGATCCTTCATACATATTTATTGAATAACGTTGCGACTGATACAGTTGCCCCGCCGCTGGCACCAGCAACGCCCGACAGTGATGATGGGGTGTCAGCGGACGACAACGTCGCTCAAGAAGTTAAAGTGACAGATGAAGAGCTGCAAGACAATGCTCCGGACGCAGTTGTCACACTATCTGCAGATTTCCTCTCGAACCACACAGAGTCTGACATCTTTACGGAGATAGCGACCCGTTCGTTCGATGTAAACGAGTTCCTGGTGAATCCTAACGAGATGCAGATAAAGACGGAGCCGGAAGACTCGCCCGAGTCGACCTTCGTTGATGTGGTGGTCAAGAAAGAGCACCACGAGGAACTGTACAGCGACAACGCGATGGACGACTTTGTGCCTTATTTCACTGCGAAAGCTGAGAAGTTCGAGCTAGGGGAACCGAATTCGGTCTTCAATCAAAACATGGCAGACCTTCAAGATTACGAGGAGATATTCGATGACGTCAAAGAGCTGAGGAACGATATGGAATACTTAGACGTTAAGAAGCAGCAGGAGAATTTGGAGCAGTACCTTCTGGAGAACACGCCTCTTGATTCGGAGGTTTACGAGCTGGCGCCGATCTTTGATGACGAATTGGTGTTGGATGTGAAGAGGGAGAGAGCCAGCACTAGTTTCACGTCGGCTAGTTCTAGTGGAGTCAGTGATATGGATCTGTCTGTGAAAGAGATGCAAGATGTCAAGTCGGAGAGCGACGAGGGACACCACACCGGCGACGAGTTGACTCAGGAGGTAAGTTTTATGTTAGAGAATTGTAGCTATTAAATGTTTAAATCCTAGCTTTATGTCCACAAACAATGACGCCGACACTTCAGATTTTGACGCCATTCTTAAATCTTTTTCTTTTTATATTGTGCCTTAAGATTGACCGTATCCCACCTGATGTTAAGTGGTAATGGTCCTAGCTTAAAGGCGACAAGTACAGCATAATAAAGCTGTTACTGGACGTGTCGCCCTTACCTTGAAGGCTTGACCTCTGCTACTAATGTAGCACCCCCCAGGAGCTCTGTAAACCTTACTCACACGCAGGAACACAACAACACAGAAGTGATTGTTATTTGGCTGCGGTCTTCTATAAGGTGGAGGTGTTTCACCAGTTCGAGCGATAAATCGCTATGCCCTACCTCTCTTAATATAAGAAAACAAAGAAACACAATATTTTTTATGTTAAAACGCGTTTAGAATGTCATAAGTTATGTGCATGCTCAAATTTATTTATTCTCCGATGACGCTCTAGCTTGCTAAAGGTTATTCAAAGGACCCAAGACTGCAAAATATAATATTAGATATTGCATACGTTGTGTCTGGTTTAAAATGCCTCCTAGTGACACTTATTCGTGTTCGAATGCGCGATACGTCTGGTAAGCTGTTAAGGAAAGTAAATTTGAAATTAGAAACGGATAATCATTTTTGACACGTTACGAATTGTTAATTATTGGAACAGGGCATAAGTCGCGTTAGTAGTTAGTTAGTTAGGAATAAAACTCCAACAAAGACTGCAATGGTGCCAACGGGTTATTCCGCAAATCCCCATTAGAAATCCCCATCAATGGGGATAAGTGAATTTTTTGTTCACTTTTCCCCATTGATACCCATAATGGGGATAAAATGAAAAATAAATTAAAAACTTCACAAAGTCTTTAAAATGAAAAATAATACAAAATTCATAATAATAATTACGATGTCTTTATTTCTTAATCAGATTAATAATATGTTTCATTTTATAACTCACTGCTAAAATTATTTATCAAAATCAGTCTTCTTTTTTTTACATGAATGTTGGCGTAATAAAAACACAGTTAGCAAAGTGCTTAAAATTACAGATTTTTAAAATAACTTAACATATGTATATAAAAATAAGCCTTATATTAAAGGCAAGTCAATCTTCAAAGTTCGATTCCCGCACCGCAAGGGGAGATAAAAAAATATTTTTCCTATATTTAAAGTTCTTTTTTTTTATATTGCACTTCAAGATTGACCTCATCCCACCTGATGTTAAGTGGTAATGAGGTCCTAGCTTAGGGTGACAAGTACAGCATAATAAATCTGTTACTGGACTTGTCACCCTTACCTTGAAGGCTTGACCCCTGCTACTAATGTAGCACCCCCCAGGAGCTCTGGAAACCTTACTCACACGCAGGAACACAACAACACAGAAGTGATTGTTATTTGGCTGTGGTCTTATGTAAGGTGTAGGTAGTTCGCTTGTACGGCGTAAAGTACCTACTATAAAAATAATAAAATCGATTAAATCTTCAATGGTTTTATTATCTAGTCTGCTCCGTACTGGTAATGTTGACCCTCGGAAATAGCGAGGCAAGGTTTCCGCCATCAGATGAATCACTGTGTCACTACACTTGTAACTAGCATTGTAACTATACTCAATACTCAATAGATAGATAGATAGATAGATATATATACTTTATTGCACAAAAACTTTACAGAAATAGGTTTTACAGATTGATTATAGTACAATTTAGGCGGTCTTATCGCTAGAAAGCGATCTCTTCCAGACAACCTTAAGGTAGAGGAAATAGTAGATGGCGAGAAATGGGTACGGCCGTGCAACATTAATAATCTTTTATCGCTACTATAATGTAGATACAGTACAGATGTTAAGCTTATAGTTAGATCATTATAGACCCCGTTAGGGCACTGCAATGTGAGAGAGAACGCTCGTGTTTCAACAACTTAATTGTCTGACAAAAGGCGACACTTAATAAAAAGAAATAAATTAAATTAAATACATAAACACAGATGAACTTACATATTCCGCAAGATATAGGTATGTTTGTAAGGAATTAATTTGATAATAGCGAGTGTGTGCAATGCCGTCTTAAACCAGCCTGGGGCCCTTGGGCACACAAGCATTTGGGGGCCCTGTGCACACAAGAATTTGGGGCCTCTGCACACACAAGAGTTTGGGGCCTCTGCGCACACAAGAGTTTGGGGCCCTGGGGGTTTGAAAAGTAAGAAAAGCTATTAAAACTAAATTGTTTGATAAAATATGTAATTTACGATATTAGACCGCTGCTGGTTGTTTGGTTAGAGAAATGGTCGGTGTTTCTGCGTGTATCTACTTTGGTTTGTCGGAAGTACATTTAGGAGTTTTTTTTTCTTCTAGGTATTCTAACTATTTAGTACAACTATATACATAATCATATATTTTACGATAAGTATTTAGTTCTAAACATATTCGGCAGAGGGCTCTTACCGCAAGCTAACGGGTTGATACAACAGATAAAATGCATCGCCTACCATAACTTGCGGTTAGCTCATTTGGAGCAGCACGTGCGATACGTGAAGGATTCGAGTTTCAATAGTAAGCCCAGGGAACGCTAGGAATGTTTTAGGCGAGTGACTCCATTTTGTCCGATAAAATTGTGTGGTACAAAATTCCACCGACAGTTGAGCAAAAGAGAACAAAATGTTTCGAAAGGCTCTAGTATTTTTTTAAACTGCAAATATTGGGCACACCAAAACCAATGATGAAAAGTCAGTTCCGAGAAAAACTAAATGATGAAACTAAAGTTTTTAAATAACATTCATAAGTAGGTATAGAGGGAACAGTTTGTAAGTAGTTTACAAATTTGCATTGCATTATAGCATACCCCCCCCTTACTTTCGGAAAAAAAGAGGCTGTGACATACGGACGGACGGACAGGCATGAGGAATACATAAGTCTTCCTCTTTTTGCCACTTGACTACGGAACTCCTTAAAGCTAGCCTATAAGATTTTATTATTTTTATAGTACTAAACGCCGTACTAGCGAACTTTAAATATTAGAAACAGAATTTTTTATCTCCCCTTGCGGTGCGGGAATTGAACCCACGACTGTCACGTATCGCGCGTGCTGCTCTTACCAACTGAGCTAACCGCAAGTTATCGTAGGCGATGAAAACTTTCTGCCGTATCAACCGTTACCCTTCCGGTAAGTGCCCTCTGCCGAATATGTTTAGAACTACATACTTATCGTGGGTTCAATTCCCGCACCGCAAGGGGAGATAAAATTAGCCTATATGAGTCTAATAAGTGTGTAAAATACGTGATTTCAAATTCGAATTCAAATTCAAATTCAATATTTGTTTATTCAAGTAGGTTACATATAATAACACTTTCGAATCGTCATTGTATATAATGCAAAGTGATTCTACTTCCGGTTCGGAACCTATATCTTCCGAGAAGACACCACCGATAAGAAACTCAGCAGATCAGTTACAGTAGCAGTATCTAACTTATAGATATGTGTAGGACACTTTGGTCCAAGTCATATAGTTTTATTTTGATGAGTGAACAAAAGCATTAAGTTATTTTAATAGGTAAACTGGAGCAGACCAGTCCCCAAAGGTGGCACCTGTTCACAAGCATGACATATGTGCCAGCCATCGCTTCACTCAACCATATCAAAATACTCATAGCTTTAATGTGACTCATATTATGTTAGCGTAAACATATAATATTGCGACACACTCTCAATTGATTTTATCGGCCACCTGTGGTTTTATAAGTTTTGTTTATAATAATTGTGTAATCGATATTAATGTACTTTCTATACTAATATAATACTGAAGTGTCGTCGTTGTAAAACAAAAACCTGCTATGTGTCAAATCTGTTATGTGATTTTTATTTTCTTTAAACGAAATAATAATAAAATCTACTTAATTAACATGTTTAAAAAACAAATAAATAAAAGTGTAACAACTATAACTCTCATATAAAATACTTCTAAAAATAAACCTTCGTAAGATTTTTGTTCTGGAACCTCTTATATTTGGAAATATTAAAAAAATACTTTTTGCACATAGCAGTTTTTGGTTTGACAACGACGGTATGCTTGTTTGGGGAGCGTTCAGGTTATACGTAACGCAATTAATTATTGACCTAAATATATATCTAAATATATAAAAGGAGTAACTGACTGACTGACTGACATATCAACGCACAGCCTAAACGGCTAAACGTAGGCACTTGAAATTTGGAAGGGACGCAGCTTAGGTACCGTAGAGGTGCACTAAGAAAGTAGTTCCCGAAATTCCCACGGGAACGGGAATTAGCGGGAAAATCCTTTTGTATAAAAAATCTGAACCGCTTAAGTTAGACGCTTGAAATTTGGCATGCAGGTACCTTAGTAAACTTAAACCTTAGTTGCAACAGAATACTGCAAAATTCCCTCGGGAACGGGAGTTAGCAGGAATTGATAATATAATTAGGCCTAACATGCGCTCCGCCGGTGATGCTGTGGTAGGTCTTCTGTTCCCATGGCATCACCATAGAGGCGATGAGGTCCACCGGGGTGTTTTAATGGGTATTATTGCCCGTATAGGGGCAGGGAGTCCCACACACGCCGTCACCTCCCTCAGGTGACGGTACGGTGCGTCAATGCATTTCCCCCCGCTCATAAAAAAAAGGCCTAGCATGCGCAATACGTCAAATTTCTCGCGTAAGTCGACAAAAGTTTCTATACCGTTGATTGGGTGACAGTTCACCATACTCGTATTTCTAGCCAATAAGCGTCAAGTTTTAAAATTTTAAAAGAGCGCGATAAAATTTACTCCCTTCGCGCATGCTATACATGATAGACTCACTATTTACTCTATACAAATAAACTGACGGTAAAACAAGACAACTACGTAATTTCCTTACAACAGATCGAATTGATAACTACAATAAGTGTACACGCCTTCACTTAACTTCAATACAATGAGCATTGATGAATGCGTAATAATTAACATTGTTTGGAAGCGATAACGAACTTTATGAAGTCAGTTTTTGAGTTGTAAAAGGCAATCCATTGTAATCAAAGGCAATCCGTTGAAATCAATTTAAAAAAATATTATACCTACTTCAAAACGGACATTAAAATAAAACTAAGTTACATATTTATAACAAACTAGCTGTGCCCGCGACTTTGTCCGCGTGAACTGCAGGGTTTTTTTTCGCAATAAAAGGTAGCCTATGTCCTTTCTCAGGGTCTAAATATTGTCTGTGCCAAATTTCATCAAAATTGGTTGAGAGGTTTAGGCGGGAAAGCGTAATGGACAGACAGAGTTACTTTCGCATTTATAATATTAGTAGGGATATAATATTAGTAGGGATAGACTTTTTTTTATAATAAACTAGCTGTGCCCGCGACTTCGTTCGCGTGGACTACATTCTTTCATGGTCGTTTTTACCCCTTTCTCCCCTAATATTCGAAACAAAAAGTAGTCTATATTTTAATCCAAGTTTCGAGCTATATTTGTGCCAAAATGTCTAACTTCAAAATTAAACATTTTTCCATATAAACTTTCAAAGGTGGTATTAACCCCATCCCCCCCCCCCCCCTTATTTTCTAATAAAAAGTAGCCTATGTCCGTTCTTGAGATTCAACGTATACCAAACCTATACCAAATTTCATCAAAATCCGTTCAGCTGCTTAGGCGTGAAAGAGTAACAGACGGACAGACAGACAGGCAGAGTTACTTTCGCATTTATAATATTAGTATGGATTATTTAAAAGACCTATTCAATTGTACTTAATTGGGTCATTACGGTAAACTAACTTTTCTTTATTGTCGTTGGGTCTGGGTGTTGTGGTACCGTCGTTGTTTATGATTTCTGTAACACAATTGCTTGAGCTATATTTACTAATTCCTCTACCTAAAGGTTGTCTGGAAGAGATTTCTCTCTAGCAATTATACTGCCTAAATAGTGCGTGAATATGTCTGTAAAACCAATTTCTGTATTTTTTTTGTACAATAAAGTGTATTTATCTATCTACATACTTGCTTATTTATATATGACTTACGTCGCGTTGACTTTCATGACTTCTTCAACTTCAATATGATAATTGCAATTCAAACTAAATCTATATTTGCTCATTTGTCAGCAGGTTATATAAAAAAAACGTGAAATCGTACCGATGTATAGAATACTTTATTGCTCAGAATATTGGCACATATTGGTTTTACAGAAACGTAGGTATCGTTAAAAAACTATCTTTTACGTACAACCTTTGATCAGAACTACAGCCCGTCTTTGGATTAATAAATAAATATAATAATAAATATATATTGGACATTGCTCTGATTCTGTGATAAGTAGCTTAAGCACTTGTGTTACAGAAATCAGAAACAACGACGGTACCACAACACCCAGACCCGGGACAATATGAAAAAGTTCGTTTCCCATATTGACCCGACCGGGATCGAACCCGGAACCTCAGAGATGGCGCTCGCCAAAGTCAGGCCCGCTCGCCTCTCGGCTACGGAGGTCGGATTATGTTATATGATATTATCAGATTATTAGATCTAGATTTCCTTACTGTATTGTCATTTAAACGGAAATATGACCGCATTCCCCTTCAAAAGACACACGGGCGATGTCATTCGGTTCAATATTCGCGCCCAAAACACAAACGTCGCACAAGTTCGGGGAAACGCGTTAAATTAACGTGTTTTCGTATACCTCGATGACGTCATGCTTTTTGCTGCAGCCAAAGTGGAAATGTGGTGACTAAGTGACTAATTTGTGGAGGTGGAGGTGTGTGTGTCATTTTAAAATTGGTTGTTAATACAGTAAATATGCTGTTTTTTTATTTAATACCACTATTGTACGGTATACTAATTATGCTCGCAACTTCGTTCGCGTGGACTTAGGTTTTTATCCATATAATACTTTCATGGTTGGTTTTACCCCTGTCTTCCCTAATATTCGAAAAAGTAGTCCATATTTTAATCCATGTTCGAGCTAAATTTCATACCTCTTAAAAATAAACATTTTCCCATGTAAACTTTCAAGGGCGGAAGTACTCCCCTTATTTTCAAAACAAAAAGTAGCCTATGTCCGTTCTAGAGGTTCCTACGAATACCAAATTTCATCAAAATCGGTTCGGGATTTAGGCGTGAAAGCCGGACAGACAGAGTTACTTTCACGTTTATGATATGAGTATGGATAGACTTTGTTGCTAATTGAAGAATTTTTCGCTTGTCTTAGGATGCTAATATGTAATTTAATTAGTATTCTTAGGGGTATCCGTTTAAGCGGCCATTCCGCCAGTGGTGTTGTCAGCTTGCCCCAATCCATACTTCCATACTAATATTATAAATGCGAAAGTAACTCTGTCTGTCTGTCTGTCTGTCTGTCTGTCTGTCTGTTACTCTTTCACGCCTAAACGGCTGAACGGATTTTGATGAAATTTGGTATAAGTATACGTTGAATCTCAAGAACGGACATAGGCTACTTTTTATTAGAAAATAAGGGGGGAGGGGGGTAATACCACCTTTGAAAGTTTATATGGAAAAATGTTTATTTTTGAAGTTAGAGATATGAAATTTGGCACAAATATAGCTCGAAACTTGGATTAAAATATAGACTACTTTTTGTTTCGAATATTAGGGGAGAAAGGGGTAAAACCGACCATGAAAGGATGTAGTTCACGCGAACGAAGTCGCGGGCACAGCTAGTTTCCCATAAAACCACCACAAGGCGATGAGGTCCAACTGGGGGTTTTAGTGGGACTAACCTCCGTCACCTCTCTCAGGTGACGGTACTGTGCATCAAAACATTTCATGTGTTTGGAGTCGTTAAAAAAGTTGGAGACCTAATTTGGAATGCTCTGCCCGCTGATACTCGACAATCCCTGACTAAGGGAATTTTTAAAATGAAAGTTCGTAAACACTTCTTCTCTCTCGCTAATACATAAATCGTAGACGTGAATTTGTCAATTGCTGAATCCATTTATATAGAGTTATTATTTATTTTATATTTTTATGTGGTATTATTTACTTATATGTATGTTCATTATGTAAATATAAGTATAGCTTCATATTTTATATATATATTATATTTATACATGTATGTCTATATGTATATTTAATTGTTTCCGAAATGAATTTTGTAACGCTTGATAGTTACTATTCTCGTGTATTATGTTTTTATTTTATTTTTTAGATTACTTATGCACTTTGTCACTATTACCGCACCCATAAACTAACTCTCCGCATGACCCAAAGGTTGACTGGTAGAGAATGCCCATAGCATTAAGTCCACCTGTTGTACTTTTTTTTGTGCAATAAAGTTTTTAAATAAATAAAAATAAATAAATAAATAATAATTACAGAAAAATCGGTTTCCAAATTTCCATTTTGAATGTCGCTCAATGCATTAGCTTTATATTATTAGCCTTATAACAGCAAGCTCGTATCGTTTTATCAGTTAGGTAAGTCAATTCGATCGCAACAGCCATCTTTTATTTGGTTTCCCACATGACGTCAGATGTATCGTAACCTACATATATGTTATCATGTAATGATCTGTTATTAATACTGAGTGGTTTTTTACGACCTCCGCAACCGAGAGACGAGTGGGCCAGACTTTGGCGTCACGTCATCTCTGAACCCGTCCCGGGTTCGATCCCCGGTCGGGTCAATATGGAAAACGATTTTTTTTAGATAGTCTTCGGTCTGGGTGTTGTGGTACTGTCGTTATTTGTAAATTCTGTAACAAAACAAGCATATACATTTTCAAGTTTCGCATAAAGTATGAGGTAAAAAGCTAGAAAATTCTCTAGTTACGGATCCAAACCTGTTGCTATTAAGAAAAGCCTTGTAGGCGTAATCAACAATTTTATTTTACACTTATATATTTTGTCATCATGAACATTACATTGAAGTTGATCTTTTTGACCTTATTATTATGTAGACGTTGAATATAAGTACCCGTCTACATACTACTTATTTTTATATTGCAAAGATTGACCTCATCCCACCTGATGTTAAGTGGTAATGAGGTACTACTTTATAGGGCACAAGTACAGCATAATAAATCTGTTACTGGACTTGTCGCCGTTACCTTGAAGGCTCGACTCCTGCTACTAATGTAGCACCCCCAGGAGCTCTAGAAACCTTACTCACACACAGAAACAGAACAACACAGAAGTGATTGTTATTTGGCTGCGGTCTTCTGTAAGGTGGAGGTATTTCACCAGTCGGGCTGTTCCAGTTCGATCGATAAATCGCTATTCCCTACCTTTCTTTAATTCTCTTTTAGTCGAGTCGTTTTGTAATGTAACTAGTTATGTGTTGCTACGCAGCTAACCTGCATGTACTATTTGGATCGCCTACACACATAACTGATGTAATTTAACTGATATAACCAGTGAAGTTATCTATTCAGCTCAATTTACAAACGTCAGCATAATTCACAAACCGATGTAGCGAATTCGATATCGCAAACTGTGTTTTGTCTCTTTCTCGACACCGTTCCGTAGACAAATGTCTGTCCGTCTGTCCTTCCGTATGTCACAGCCTCTTTTTTCTGAAACTATAGACCTATACCGTTGAAACTGAAATTAGGTATTCTGTGAACCGCATTAAGATTATATGGCTAGGCCTTCAAAACTTATATTAAGGTTTGTAATTCAGTACTTTCCGCGAGACACTTTCAATGTGGCAAAATGTGTCTTCATCAACACCCCCCCCCCCCCCCCCTTTAACTTTAATAATAAAAGAATTATAAAAGTAACAAAAATATATGATGTAAATTACTATACAAACTTCCACCATAAAGATTTTTATGCGTTATTATAAATCACGCTCATATCGTAAATATAAATTGACGTAGTTTTTTGGTTGTTGAACTTTTCTATATTGTCTCGGATCTGGGTGTTGTGGTACAGTCAGCGTCATATAGTTCGTGACACTCAGGGTACTCTAATAAATAGATGCAACTAAAAAGTCAATAATATCGGTACACACAAAGTTTTCTTATTGTTGTCAACAGTTTTGTCGCTCAAAAGGTCGACACACCTAAAATGTCATATAAATCGGCTCAGTCAAACTGCCATAAATATGGTTACAGTCTTCCCGCCAATGGTATCCAAACGTTCTAAGTGTTCAAAAATATGAAACACATTAGAAAAATACGCCAGCATGAAACCTCATTACGCAATCGCGTATTGAGGTTTCATGCTGGCTGATGATTTTCACACTAGATTTAGTGTTTGAATGTAATTCTATTATCTGTCAGTGTATGTCAACTAACCATCAACTACCCATCAGTCGTATCAATGTGAAGTGCAATATTAGAGACAGTGCAGTGAAATAGCCAAAATAGGTTTATTATGCGATTTTAATTTTTTACGTCTTTTGTTACGTTCGAAAGTAGCTTTATCAGAAATGCTCAGTTCATCGTTAATACGGAATGGGTTCATTTCAGTTAGGTACACAAGTAGAATTAAATACGAAATATACCTAATAACTCAAATTCATTATCATTGAGGTTAACATCTATTTAGCTGTAGCTGTTTATTGCTTATATTTTTTAACATACCTTGAGACATATCGTCCGCACTGAAAATTCAAGTTTCTAGTTTTGTCTACAAGGAAGCTATAGGGGATCGAAAATGGCCTGAAAAGGATGGTACGGCCGTGCCGGTTTTTTTGCTTGACTTGGTCCTCCCCACTGCCGTGTCCCCAGATATCGTAAATGGCTATGCATGAAATTCTGAAGTTCTATACAAAACAAAAGAGAAGTCTATGACGTAGGGCTTAAAATGAAAAGGACAGCAGTAGTTTCTATCGCTTTCACTTTGTCTTTACATTTTTTGAAACTAATTGATGAGGTAAATAATATTTAAAAAGTATAGCAGTAAGGTTTATTTTTCTAATGTGTTTCATATTTTTGAACACTTAGAATGTTTGGATACCATTGGCGGGAATACTGTAACCATATTTATGGCAATTTGACTGAGCCGATTTATATGACATTTTGAGTGTGCCGACCTTTTGAGCGACAAAACTGTTGACAACAATAAGAAAACTTTGTGTGCACCGATATTATTGACTTTTTAGTTGCGTCTATTTATTAGAGTACCCTGAGTATCACGAACTATATGACGCTGACTGTACCGTCTTTGTTTATGATTTCAGGAGATAAATTGATTTTTGATGTAGTTTGCTCACTGTTGTCTGTTTCACTGTGGCAAGCGTGAGTCAGGTACGAAGGTCGTGTTGCCCTAATCTGGATTTAGGTCACATAGTGTCAGATATGCTGGTCGGCACTGCAATTATACTATAATACTAGCTGTACCTAGTCCTACACACGCGTGACATCACTACATAGTATAAACAGAGTACCTTTTTCTGTTTCCATACTAATAGTATAAATGCGAAAGTAACTCTGTCTGTCTGTACGGCTTTTACGTCTAAACCACTGAATCGATTTTGATGAAATTTGGTATAGATATACGTTGAACATCTAGAACGGACATAGGCTACTTTTTGTTTTGAAAAAATGGGGGTGATACCGCCCTTGAAAGTTTATATGGGAAAATGTTTATTTTTTTGAAAAATATATATATATATATTGGACAACATCACATACATTGCTCTGATTCTATGGTAAGTAGCTTAAGCACTTGTGTTACAGAAATCAGAAACAACGACGGTACCACAACACCCAGACTCGAGACAATATAGAAAAGATCGTTTCCCATATTGACCCGACCGGGGATCGAACCTGGGACCTCAGAGATGGCGCTCGCCAAAGTCAGGCCCGCTCGCCTCTCGGCTACGGAGGTCGTCAAATTTTTTAAGTTAGAGATATGAAATATGGCACAAATATAGCTTGAAACTTGGATTAAAATATTTGACAAAATCACATAAGTTGTTATGATTCTGTGGTAACTAGCTTAAGCGCTTTTGTTACAGAAATCAGAAACAACGACCGTACTACAACACCCAGACCTGAGGCAATATAGAAAAGTTCATTTTCCATATTCACCCGATTCAAATTAAAATATTTCTTTATCGAAGCAGGTTACATGTAACAGTTTTGAATCGTCATTGAATACAATGCACAGTGATTCTACTGCCGGTTCGGAACAATCTACCGAGAAAACACCGGTAAGAAACTCATCAGTTACAGTAGCAGTATCTAACTTATTTTCCGAAAATTATTTTATTCAAAAGCGCCAACAATTTTTCAATCTTTACATTTATGTAGGTACTATAACAAAAAACAATATCAACACTTAATTTAAAGTTAAAAATTACCCAAAACTCAAGATTCCAACATCATAAAAATAAGTACTTCGAAAGTTAGCGAAACATTGTAAGTTCAATGACCTTGGTACAATGACCGCATGTTAAATCGCTTAAAACCTTATACTACTCAAAAATGGCTGCAAGCTTATTTAAGCCGTATCCAGTTAAATTTAAAGACTATTATTCGAATGATGATATTGTGACTTAGCAGTTATGAGTACTTAGCTAAAACACAAACATTTTTGGTCAGAGCACGCCTATGTTTTCGTAAATTAGGAATTTGCGTGGTTTTTTTTTGATAACCTAACTCTTTGCTCCGAAAGTAAATTAAATTAACAGCCAAATAACAATCACTTCTGTGTTGTTGTGTTCCTGCGTGTGAGTAAGGTTTACAGAGCTCCTGGGGGATGCTACATTAGTAGCAGGGGTCAAGCCTTCAAGGTAAGGGCGACAAGTCCAGTAACAGATGTATTATGCTGAACTTGTCACCCTTACCGATCTCATTACCACTTAACATCAGGTGGGATGAGGTCAATCTTGAAGTGTAATATAGAAAAAAATACAAAAATTACCACAAAATTTGGGATAAGCCCTAAGTCGGAAACCCTGGGCGAGCACGTGTTATGATGACGTTTATATGTAGGCGTATACATACATATGCGCTTAAGTGAGCGCATCAGGGCTTCAATATGCGCGCTACTGCAACGCGTGTGAAAGAAAGCGAGAGTGATTTAATATGCGCACGCGCACTTAATAATATGAATTGTAAACAAAATATACGACTAATATTATGAACGAGAAAGTTTTTAATGATACGAGATGTAACTCCGTGAGTTTTTGAAATAGATAGATAGATAGATAGATATTATACTTTATTGCACAAAAACTTTACAGAAATAGGTTTTACAGATTGATTATAGTACAATTTAGGCGGTCTTATCGCTAGAAAGCGATCTCTTCCAGACAACCTTAGTAGAGGAAATAGTAGATGGCAAGAAATGGGTACGGCCGTGCAACATTAATAAAGTTTTATTTCATGAATTCTATATTATGAATTATATATAATAAATACTTCTATATTAAATAAATAATAAATAAATATTGGACAACATCACATACATTGCTCTGATTCTGTGATAAGTAGCTTAAGCACTTTTGTTACAGAAATCAGAAACAACGACGGTACCACAACACCCAGACCCGAGACAATATGGAAAAGTTCGTTTCCCATATTGACCCGACCGGGGATCGAACCCGGAACCTCAGAGATGGCGCTCGCCAAAGTCAGGCCCGCTCGCCTCTCGGCTACGGAGGTCGTCAAATTATTGTTTTACTTTTTCTTTGTACATTCCCGCATGATAAATCCACTAGATGGCGACACGTAGATGGGGTCCATCTGTTAATTGATTCGTGATTTAAATGTCATAGTGACATGTCCGTCAATTCGGCATAGCATGCGCGTCAAATTTCTCGCATTAGACGACAAAAGTTTCGATACTGTTGATTGGCTAATAGCACACCGCACTCGTATTTTCAGCCAATCAGCAGCTGACGCACTGACTTATAAATGGGCTAATCTCAAAATTATTTATGCACTAAAAAAGTTATCTTGAAAAACCTTTTCGAGATTTATGGCTTCCTGGTAGCATTAACCTGGGAAAATGTATAAGTAGTTATTTTTTTTGTGAAAATTCTAACTGAATTCTTCAATTCCAAAGCCTGACCATTTTAATCAAATTAATTAATAAAAACCTAACCCTGGAACGCTTCTCCTACAACGCCATACAAATAGCCATTCTTTATTCACGGTTTCCATATTCGCGGCATATTTGTGGAACATAGCTGTCGCGAATAAGGAGCTTTTACTGTATACCTAACATATTGTTATCGCAATTTTCAACAAAATCGGTTCATTGGCTTAGGCGTGAAAGCTGGACGAACAAACCGACAGACAGAGTTACTTTTGTATTTATAATATTAAATAAATAAAATAAATAAACAAATATAAATAAATATTGGACAACATCACATACATTGCTCATACATATTAGTATGGATATGATCATTGTCGCTAAGCCTTGCCCATATGTTGGCTACAAGCCCCCACATGGTAAACACAATATGAAAATACCATAAATCTTGTAGCCTACACGTGCTATTGACAAAGTAAAGATATAATTTACAAGCACTAATGTTCATAAATATGTCACTCTCATTCTAAGGCCAAGTTGTTTTGATTATATCGAGCGAACCGTTATTTCGTCAATTTTTACAACTTTAAGCAAACCTAACTTTGTTATAGTTTAAGAGAGGTAGGGCATAGCGATTGATCGCTCAAACTGGAGCAGCCCGACTGGTGAAACACCTCCACCTTACAGAAGACCGCAGCCAAATAACAATCACTTCGGTGTTGTTATGTTCCTGTGTGTGAGTAAGGTTTACAGAGCTCCTGGGTGGTGCTACATTAGTAGCAAGGGTCAGGCCTTCAAGATAAGGGCGACAAGTCCAGTAACAGATTTATTATGCTGTACTTGTCACCCTTAAGCTAGGACCTCATTACCACTTATCATCAGGTGGGACGATGTCAATCTTGAAGTGTAATATAAAAAAAAAGTTTTGGTAATTAACAACGAGTTTCATTTCATAGTTGACTACCGCGGCTTCGAACGGATGCAATTTAAACACTTAGAAAGGTTGACTTTTCTATATTATACTAGCTGTCCCGGTGAACTTCGTAACGCCTATTTTTTTAGTTTCTAAACTTTTAAACCTTCCCTGGACCTCCACAATTATTTCAGAACCAAGATTAGCCAAATCGGTCTAGCTGTTCTCGAGTTTTAGCGAGACTAACGAACAGCGATTCATTTTTATATTTAAGATTGCAGATAAAAACCTTCCTCTTGAATGACACTATATAATAAACAAAACAGAATCAAAATCCGTTGCGTAGTTTTAAAGATCTAAGCGTACATAGGGACGTTCAGAAAAGCGATTTTGTTTTACATTACGTCTTAAAAATGAAACCCTATTTCCCCTAGTCACGCCATCACGCGTGAATGAAATATTGAATCAATTACACTTTTTTTTGGTCGCGTTTGTTAGTGTCAGATTCTTATGAAAGAAAAAATTAAATATATATTCTTATATATAAAAATGAATCGCTGTTCGTTAGTCTCGCTAAAACTCTACAAGTACTAGACCGATTTGGCTAATCTTGGTTCTGAAATAATTGTGGAGGTCCAGGGAAGGTTTAAAAGGTTAGAAACTAAAAAAATAGGCGTTACGAAGTTCGCCGGGACAGCTAGTATTTAATAAAATAGTCATCGATAAGACAGGACAATGTCTGTTGGGTCAGCTATCCCTACTTCCCTACTAATATTATAAATGCGAAAGTAACTCTGTCTGTCTGTTACGCTTTCCTACTTAAACCTCTCAACCGATTTTGATGAGATTTAGTATAGGTATACGTTGAATCTCAAGAACGGACATAGGCTACTTTTTATTAGAAAATAAGGGGGGGGGGGGTAATACCACCTTTGAAAGTTTATATGGAAAAATGTTTATTTTTGAAGTTCGAGACATGAAATTTGGCACAAATATAGCTCGAAACTTGGATCAAAATATAGACTACTTTTTGTTTCGAATATTAGGGGAGAAAGGGGTAAAACCGACCATGAAAGGATGTAGTCCACGCGAACGAAGTCGCGGGCACAGCTAGTTAGTTTATACATTAACCCTTCTGCGGTTTGTTACTGTTTTAGAAAGCTTATACATTTTATGTATATCCTTGTTTATTTCTAACTGTACTGTTAAAAAAAAAACAAGCTATGCTGTTTTTTTTAAACGGTTTTTTTTATTTTTTAACGTTTTTAACCTAATACGGTCTACAGAACGGCAGGCTATACGATATGACCTTGGCTGCATCCTTATGCCGTACTCATAAGATTAAATTTCGAAATGCATCTGTTTACATTGACCGTATTTGAACACAGTTCGTATACAAAGAGTCGGGATGCATTCACCCCTGATCCTTTCCAACCCCAGGCCGGAGCTCGGGGTGAACAGCCCGGCAGGTGCACCCGTCTGTGACTGTAGGCCGACGATCCTTCAATTTGTTCACTGGGAAAGTCAACGTACTAAGACTTCAAACGCTGGTTTCAGGCCAGCTGGTAACGATGTTTGGGAAATTTAAGAAAATTTTAACGAAAAAATTTTAAATGCAATTGAAAAATCATTTTACAGGCATCTATTTATTAATTTGGGCAACGGGAATACTGACTGAGACACGTTTACCGAGCCAAGTGGCTCACTCATTAAATTTGTGGCCAACCTATTATTCAAGTTAGATTTTTCACAAAAATAGAAAATAAAACAATGCATTATAGGGGCCTACTACACTAGGCAATAATTGCTCACCACACTTAATTTACCCGTGAATTTGGGACAATTAATAAAAAAATAGTACCTTTGACTGAAGCATAATGATCGCATTTGTTATATAAATGTTTTTTAATTTGTTTTGAATATTAGTTGTTATAGCGGTAACGGTAATAAAGGAAGCGGACCAAAATTTGGTTCTCAGTCCGTCTGTTTTATTATTAAAAAACATGGGATATTACCCACCGCTGTTGTAACGAACCCTCAACCCGCTACTTGTGAAAATCCTGGTCAAAGATTCTGTTAAATACATCGTAGTTAGGTACAGCCCAAGCGTATAAAAGCGTGTTATTAAAAATTGATATCCGATATACCTATTTCGTTTTAGGTAGTAGAGCTCCTGTTTTCTCTGTTCGTGGATTAATAATGTACGGTGTGATTTGTTTGAGCCGGGAGTGCGTATTTTACGAGGTCGAATGAGGTCAAGGCGACGCAAGGTCATCGTAGCAGCTGTGAACGAATCGCCGTCTGTCGTGTGAGGAGATTGACGGCTTTCTAGAAACGACTTCTATTTGCAGGCTTGTTCCTTTGGCATGGTTAGGCAATAAGAATTACGAATGCCGCGAATTTCCATTGTTTGGCTCAAACTTGCATTTCATATTTTACAATCTTGCCCGTAACTTTATATTTTGTTGCCATTTTCTATTGTACGTACTGTTTTAATCCAAAAATGTCTGTAATAACTACTACTAAATAGCAATTTATTTTAATTTTCGTAATGTTGTGAAATGGAAGTTTTTTTTTGTTGAAGGCCATCTAGCAAAAATGTTTGGAACTAAACAAATGATTTGTATGTAAGCGCCATCTAGCGGGGAGTAGCAGTTCTACATGCAACAAACATTGTTTTGAGCAAAATTGCGCTAGATGTCGCTGTTTCCTTTTAGCACGCTTTGACAAGCATACTTTCGATTTGATTGTATCTGCAACAGATGGCGTTGCTAGTTTCCCTGATTTCGAATACTTAACTAAATTTGAGTTACAAATTTAAATCTCTTTGTTTTTTACAAACTGTGTTATGATAAATTGAATTATTCGAGAATATGGAAATTCTATAGATCTAAATAGCCATAGAAATCACGGAGCCAATAAAGTCCGAGTAGGTAATGTGACCCAACAGTTACGAGCAATAAAATGTAAACACTCGAACTCTTAAGTCATAGACATAAAGTTCGCTTTAGAATGAGCTTAATGTACGGCTGTACACGACTTGATGCACTTAGAGCCCTAATACAATAAACAATAGAAAATAACACTTAAAAATTATGTACGAACCTACTTGCAAAGAAACCCTGATCCCTACCTATGTAACTACATAGTTGAATAATTATATATAACTCGTCATAATTATTTCTACATCCAGCTGTGAGTCCCTACACTCTGTAATAGATTAAATCGAAATCCAACTCTATTGTTGCGAGATAAGTATCAAAATAATTTAACAAACCAACGCCACATAAGCCTTTATAGTATTCAAAAATATAAATTGATCAACATTTTGAAATGGGAACTGAACGAGCCACATAGAAGACTTCGTATGCATTTGAATTTGAACTTTGGTACTCAAGTATAAGCTTGAAATTAGATTGCAGGTTAGATCTTCTTTTTCATTATGGCGGTTCCCAACTGAGATTAGATATTAATTTTGTATTAAAACCAATTAAAATGCTGGCTGTTGTATGACTATGTAATTATGTATTTCTCTGAATATGTAACGGTTATAAACAGCTAAATTATATTGTTTCGTTGTGAAGTAGGAAATGTAACTACTTATAAAGACAGGTAATTATTATGTACTTCATAAATAATATCTTGACTCTGTAACATTGAGAAGACTGTATTAGAACATATCGAGTTTCTTACCGGGATTTTGATAATTATCGCTTACGAAACTGTGGTAGGAACTTTTTTTTTAATTTAGACACAGCATGCTTATTAAATTTTTTTATTTATTTTTTTAAATATAGTAATATTCCTCTTATTTAATGACACCTGTAGCCGAGATTTTTACGATTTTGGGATTTCAAACTTTAAAAAAATATGTTTATACATAATTAATTCTTGAATACATTTCGTTTATGGGTTTTCAAAGTCAATCTTTTTTATTCATATAGATTACATTAGTAATACTTATGAATTGTCTCTATATAAATAAAGCAAATGAAGCTACCTCCGGTTCGTAACCTATAACTAAAGAGAAGATACCGGCAAGAAACTCAGTAGTTGGAAGCTAAACTTATTACTAATTTTGCACTAAGACACACAGTTAGTTTGTCAATTGTAAAATAAAAATAAAAAATAAATTATTGAAAAAAATAAAAATAAAACGAAAGTATCAATTTGTAAAATAAATTAAATTAACTGTAGGACTTACATGCGTCATCATGGCCAACACTTTGACTTTGATTTATGGTTTTTCTTTTGATCAAGTAGGAATATTGATTCATTTAAAATATAAATTATCTTTTCGAAAATCTACAATAAATCCCTATTCAAAGCTTACGTTTAAAAGGTACAAAGGAGTTTTAAAATAAAATTGAGACAATGCAATATATCCAGTTGTCAAAACAAACAAACAAATCATTTATTGCATCCATGAGTACATATAAGTACATCAGGTCTTACAATAGCTATAGAATAAGTACTTCATAATAGCAAATTATTAATTTACAATTTAATACTTGCATAATACGTGTAAATCGAATGTGAAACAGCTCATAAGTGAGTAATTCATTAGTTTATGTTAAATTTATCTACAAAATATTCGGTCAGGTTGTAACTTATACTTATTAGTATTTTCTAAGGTTTTTCTAATAAATATTTTAGGTATTTTCATTTCTTATAATTAGATGGCAGTTTGCATTTGTCTAAAGATAATTTCAAAATCGAATATCTTTTTTTCGAATTCCAAAATGGCCGTCGTATCATCGGATCATCGCACCGCGGGCTAACCTTGCTAATGACGCCTTATCTAATGAAAGATCATATTTTTTATATCAAATAACATCTTACGTGTATGTTGGTAAAAATAATAGCCGACACGTTTGTAATGAAAACCATTACATGTAGTTTTTAATTGATATTTATTATTGACTTACCCATGCATAGATTTATGGTCTATATTAAATCATGTTTAATGCAAAAAGGATACTATAAACTTGCTAAATAGTTAAACGATAAACATTTAAGAACATGACTGTCTGCTCGCTCGCACACCATAGTTTTAAGTTCTCTAGCTCTAAATATTGTAAAGATTAGGATAACTACTGAGTTTCTTGCCGGATTCTTCTCGGTAGGATTAGGTTCCGAACCGGCTGTAGCTTCAATATTGGTTTGTGTTCATTTTGACGATGCATAAGTGTTACTTGTAACCAACATGAATGAATTAATAGATTATGATTATTATTATTGTTTTTTTACACTACTGGATATGGTTACGTTAATGGATATTTTAAATTGCGCCGCAGGGGTAGATTAAAATTTTCTGTTTCTTTAAAATATTTATAGTTCGCAATTGGCTACTTGACAGTTTTTGAAAAAGTATTGATAAATGTGCGCACGTTTATTTTATATCCCAAGCAATTCGATTTGTCTGGAAAATGTAAATAACCAGAAAAAAAAAGATTTTATGAAACACATTTAAAAAGCGCGCGAAAAAGCCAAGTCACGTCACTGTAGCAATTATGACGTCAACATTCTAGACATCGAACCGATACGCTTAGGAACAACTTAATTTAGATACACGGAAAATGTTTAAATAAATTCTTAATACGGTTAGAGACACAATAATTAAATTTAATCCGTAAAATAATCATTATTTCGCCACAATAAAATAAATAATTTTCGCTGACAGCTGTCATTTCCGAATTGCAATTGAAGTTTCCGTTTCGGTTCTTTTGTCCCACAGATAAAAAAAGTAAAAATTATTTTGCAAAAATAAAATATATAATATGCTTTTAATTAAAAAATGAAAATGTAAAATTATTACTTAACTAATAAGCTCATATTTAACACTTTTCTAATGTATTGTTAACACTGTCAAGTAGCCAATTGCAGCGTAAATCACTATAAATATTTTATCGTTTACATTATTGGAGCTTTAGTAAAGATGGCTATATTTTTAAGATGCAACTAACAGGCCTAGCATACGCAACGTGACTAAATTTTATCACGCTCTTAACAAACGTCAAAATCGATTGAAATCAGTGCGTCAGCTGCTGATTGGCTGAAAATACGAGTGCGGTGTGCTATTAGCCAATCAACAGTATCGAAACTTTAGTCGTCTCATGCGATAAATTTGACATATTGCGTATACTAGGCCTGTAAATGTCGTAGTGGTGTTATAAGTTTCAATTAGCCCTTATAGGGGCTAATTTTGAACTGTGAAGGATTTATTGAATTTAAAATTTTAATCATTTCTTTTTCTAACTTACACGATTAGAAAGAGATAAATATACCAGTTTCTGACTGAATGCAAGCCAATGTATATGATGACAAATTTGTATTAAAGTGTAATTTCCTTTGTTCCAGGATATGGATCTCATTGAAGTGCTGTGGAAGCAAGATGTCGATATGGGATTCTCGATCGAGGACCCAATGCAGCCGGTGAGTTGTCTACCTGTCATAACATTCAAACTCACAGCAAGTGTCAAACTGACAGAAAATCTCAGGCTAACAGCAAATGTCAAGTTGACAGCAAATCTCAGGCTAACAGCAAATCTCAGGCTAAAAGTAAATGTCAAATTGTCAGTAAATATCAAGCCGACAGCAAATCTCAGGTTAAAAGTGAATGTCAAACTAATTGAATCTCGAATCAACGACGTTGCCGCGAGGCGAACGGGCCAGACTTTAGCGTCGCGCCATCTCTGAGGTCCCGGGTTCGATCCCCGGTTGGCTCGATATGGCAAACGAACTTTTTCATATTGTGATTCTGGGTGTTGTGGTACCGTCGTTGCTTCGCAAAATGTGTTGGTAAGCGCAACGCTTGGACCAATTTTGACAAATTTTTTTTAATGTTCGTTGAAGTCCAAGGTTGTTTTTTTTTACGGTGAGAAAAATTCAAATAATTACCGGGAAAACTCTAAAGACAGCCATTTTTTTCCAGTACAAACGTTTTCTAACTAAAGTTTATAGAGTCAAGGCACATTCCAAATCTTTTTGACAGAACGAAGTCTGTCGGGTCCGCTAGTATAAGATATATCTATATTATATAAATGTATATATTAGTATATATTGCCTTGAATTCCTGTCACAGGAGGGTCCTCAAGCCACCAAGGTATCCCTGGATCGCAAAGGTACGAAGGCGGAGAGTTTGGAGCAGAAAATGGATGAAGACGAGATCGAAAAGGTGAAGGCGTCTCTACTGGACCCTGAGGTCAAGGAGGTGAGTGGACGCCATTTTGAGCTTTATTTGTTTGGCAACTGGACATGAAACACTAGACACGTAAACTGGACAAATAATCTGGACACCGTATTTATGGACATTGTATAACTGGACATACATATAAGCTGAACACGTTATATCTGGGCACATATAAAACTAGGCACTTAAAACTGGACGCGTTATAACTGGACATCTCAGCTGGACACATTATATCTTAGCACACATTATAACACACAGATATGACACACTATAACTGGACACATCACGACTGGACATATACGCTGGGCACCGTGTAACTGGACACGTTACAACTAGACATATAAGCTGGAAACTTTACTAATAAAGTTTCAATGTACGTTGCACGGCCGTAACCAATTTTCATCATCTATCATTTCCTCTACCTTATGGTTGTATGGAAGAGATCGCTTCCTAGCGCCTATTTCCCCTTATATTCGAAACTAAAAGTAGTTCATATTTTAATTCACGTTTCGAGGTGTGTTTGTGCCAATTTTCATATCTGTAACTTAAAAAAATATATTATAAACATTCAAGGGCGGCAGAGCTGGTGCTAGCATTACTGGCGCCCTTGAAGAATTTCCGCCAGCGCCCCTGTAAAAGCGTATACCAATACATCTTATAAGGGAATCATATCTGGGTACCTCAGGGTAGCATTCTAGCGCCCGTTCAAGTCCGAGCGCCCCGGGCTGTTGCCCAACCGCGCGCCACCCTAACGCCGGTCCTGAATGGCGGTATTACCCCCATCCTCCCTTATTTTCAAAACAAAAAGTAGCCTATGTCCGTTCTAATGATACAAGGTATACCACCAAATTTCATCAACATCGGTTCAGTGGTTTAGGCGTGAAATCAGGACAAACAGGCACACAAGCAGAGTTACTTTCGCATTTATAATATTTGTATAGCAATCAGTTTTATTACTGAATCTGGTTAAACAGTTTTCAGGCTTAACATAATCTAACAGGCCTAGAATGCGCAATGCGTCATATTTATCGCATGAGACGACAAAAGTTTCGATACCGTTGATTGGGTGATAGTACACCGTACTTGTATTTTCAGCCAATCAGCAGTTGACGTATTGATTTTGACATTTCTTAAGAGCGCGATAAAATTTACTAGAGCGCATGCAAGGCCTGTATATTATAGCATTGTATATTGTTTCTGGTACAGGATGACCCGTGGGCTGGACTGTCATACACCGTTGACACCGAGACTGGTAAGTTTATTTATTAATTTATTAACTGTGCCTGCAGTGCCGGTTCTAGCATTACTGGCGCCCTGGACGAATTTCCACCAGCGCCCCTGTAAAAGCGTATACCAATACATCGATTTAGGGGAATAAATCTGGGTACCTCAGGGTAGCTTTCTAGCGCCCGTTCAAGTCCGAGCGCCCTGGGCTGTTGCCCTACCTCGCGCCACCCTAACGCCGGCCCTGTGTGCCTGCGACTTCGTTCGCGTGACTAATGGACCGTTTTTTTATAAATAAATAAATAAATGCGCCAGACAATCACACCAATCACCTGGTCTCAAACTAAGGTTTTCCCTTGTACTATGAGCACCAGACGACGGATACTAACTGGGGGCGTCATCACAGCACACCCAGACCCAAGTCAATTGAGAAAAGTTCGTTTTCCAAATTGACCTGACCGAAATCGAACCCGGGACCTTACGCGCTTTGGGCGCCTAACTTAGCCACTGCGCCACCGAGGTCGTCAAATAACTACTATTAATTATATTTGACGACCTCCGTAGCCGAGAAACGTGCCGGACTTTGCCTTCGCGCTATCTCTGTGGTACCGGGTTCGATTCCCGGTCGGGTATATGTGAAACGAAACGTTCTACATTGTCTCGGGTCTAGGTGTTGTGGTGCCGTCGTTGTTTCTGATTTCTGTAACACAAGTGCTTAAGCTACTTACAACAGAATCAGAGCAATGTATGCGAAGTTGTCCAATATTTATTTATTATTTACTAGTTAACCGCCCCGGCTTCGGGTGCAAGTAATTACAATCAAAGTTTTCGGCTTGTCTGTTTGTTAATATGTATGGATTATACATATAAACCTTCCTAATACATCACACTATCTATAAAAAAATCTCTTAAAAACCCATTGCGTAGTTTTAAAGATCTAAGCATACATATAGACATACAGGAAAAGTGACTATATTTTATATTAGCTGAGCTGAGAGACTAAATACTTTCATGGTCGGTTTTACCCCTATCTCCCCTAATATTCGAAACAAAAATTAGTCTACATTTTATTCGAAGTTTCGAGTTATATTTCTGCCAAATTTCATATCTCTTACAAGAAATAAACATTTTCCCATATAAACTTTCAAAGGTAGTATTACCCCCATTCCCCCCCCCCCCCACCTATTTTCTAACAAAAAGTAGCCTATGTCCGTTCTTGAGGTTCAACGTATACGTACACCTAATTTCATCAAAATCGGTTGAGAGGTTTAAGCGGGAAAGCGAAACAGACAGAGTTACTTTCGCATTTATAATATTAGTAGGGCTTATGTATGTAGTGATTAAAACAAACCAATAGGCTAGTTTCGATTAACAACAAATGGGAAGGATTATAGTTTTTAATGAAATCTAGATTAAGATATTTCGATAAGAAAACACAAATTTAAATAACATAAAAATCAAAGCATCGTATGGCATCCATCTAATAAACTCGATATGTCGAACTATGATCAATGACAGCTCTAATCTTGTTAAAGATGTCGCCATTTTAAGCGCCATGACAGTTTAAAGTGTTTTCGTGGGAAATTTAAATATATTTTTTGAAATGCGAAATATATGAAGGGTCACTGCAATAATGATAAACGTCCTTTGTTTTTTGTTTCGAGGGTGTTAAGTTTATAAACGTTGTCCAAAATTCAGGCTTATTGCCGTGAATACCTGACACTGAGCGTTCTAGACGTGTAGTCAAATATCAGAAACGGTTTCATCTCAGGACTGGAAGCGATATTGCCTTGTTAGTAAACGAGATCACTAGCTGCATGTATGAAGTGACCGAATGACGTTGATCACATAGAGATTAATATTTTGGACATTCATCATTATTGCCGTGGACCCTTCATATGTAGTAAATATTTTTTTTTCGTGAAATATACTTTTCATAGGATAAAATGAGTAAGTTTACCATCAACCAACTTTCAAAATTTTGTCAACTGCCCTATTCTATTTACATGAAAAAACCTTCATTCAAACTTACGGATATGATATTTCCTGCGACTACCCTATGTTCTGGTCCCCTAGTATACGACCCCAGTATATGAGGGGATTTCCACCCTATTTTTGCTTTATATAAGCAAGGGTGATACCACCAATTGTTCCATTAGATATATATATGGGCAATTTAGAGTGTGTCAGAAGTATTCCATTGCTGTATAATAGAAAATGATAGAATTTTGATTTGAACGGGGTTTAGAGTGTTCAAAATGGTCAATTTATAAAAAGGTAATTTTATATTACTTATATTTATTTAAAGATGTACAAAACAGGTTACAGCCAAATAAGAAGCACAAAATAAATATGTATGCACACTATGCAAATAAGCAGACAATATTTTACCTTGACATTAATTAAATGATATAAAAAATAAAAATAAAATGAGGAATACAGATAATAATAATTATTTATGCTATCAAGTGAGTGAGACACTGTGAAAACTTGTGGAAACAGTGTTTAATTAACAAACACTTCTTCTTATTTCTCTCTTGAATTGAGACTGAGAGAAGCTAAATCTTAGCTTATAGGCGTATCTTTTACTTGAAATAATAGCTTTAAATTAATATTAAACATTTGATATCGTTATACGATTTGAAATCTATTATATAAAAATGAATCGCAAAATGCGTTGGTAAGCGGATAACTCGACAACGCTTGGACATTTTTGACAATTTTTTTTAAAATATTCGTTGAAGTCCAAGAACGGTTTTTTAAATAATTGCCGGGAAAACTCTAAAGACAGCCATTTTCTTTTTCCAGTACAAACGTTTTCTAACTAAAATTTAGAGTCAAGCCACATTACAAATCTTTTTGACAGGACGAAGTCTGTTGGGTCCGCTAGTTTGTCATAGAGTAATTTAAGCTCCTATTGGTGGTAGCCTGATGTAAAATAGCCTAAAGCCTTCCTCGATAAATGGACTATGCAACACAAACATACTATTTAAATTAGAATTAGTAGTTACTGAGATTAGCGCCTTCAAACAAACTGTTCAGCTTTAGAATATTATTGCTCGGACCTACGACATTACCTACAAGTCGACACAAATACAGCGTCAGCAGAATTGGCGTAGTAAACAACGCTCCATACGTAATGCACGATTAGCAGATCAATACATCGATCCTACATCGCGATGTCAGAGTTATCGTCGCCACTAACTGTATATACAGCAAACCAAGATTGGTAGTCGGACCTTGGTCCCCGAGCAGATAACACCTAGCTCGGCGGAAGTACTTACACTGTTAGTAAAGAACATGTAAACTGTCAGACAACTGTTTTTTTAACTGATGAATAAATAAATAAATATTAGATAAATATTAGACAACATCACATACATTGCTCTGATTCTGTGGTAAGTAGCTTAAGCACTTGTTTTACAGAAATTAGAAACAACGACGGTACCACAACACCCAGACCCGAGACAATATGGAAAAGTTCGTTTCCCATATTGACCCGACCGGGGATCGAACCCGGAACCTAAGAGATGGCGCTCGCCAAAGTCAGGCCCGCTTGCCTCTCGGCTACGGAGGTCGTCAATGATGAATGGTTTTCTATCAATTTAAAGTAAGTCATTTCGTACTTTCTTTTAATATACAAAACTAGTATCTTCATCTTTAATAAGTAGGAATAATATTAATTCAATTAAACACATTTTGGTCAGCATGACAAAATAACAAATATACTTTTCTATATTGTCTCTGGTCTGGGTTTTGTGATACCGTCGTTATTTTTTAATTTCCAAACAATTGCTTTAGCTAATTACCACAAATTAAAAGTCATATTTATAAAGGTGTCAAAAATGTGTCTACCCTGAAATGGAGGCATCGACAAAATTCGGCGTCTCAAACACCCAGTGCCGAATAATATTTTTCATTTCTTTAACATTAGCTACCTACCACAAATTTTAAGCCATATTTGTGATATTGTCAATAACTTAGATATTAGAATCGACTCAAACACCCAGTCCCGAATAATAACGTAACGCCCTCGAATTTGGAATCGACAAAAATGAGCGTCTCCAAACACCCAGTCCCAAAAACTTACGCGATTACAATGCGACCCGAAAAGTACATTCTGTGTGTGCCAAGGAACAGAATCTGTATCCCCTTGGGTGCGCCATGTCGCCCCACCATTTGTCTCGTGAGTCAGCGAGTTCGACCCCCGGGTACACCACGCACTAGTATTCAACATCGGAATCACGTCAAGGTATATGCATTTTGATAATAGCCCTTATGTACACTAGATAAGGGTGGTATAAAGTCTAAAGTGTTGTGGTCACCATCAAAAGCACGTCAGAATTTGCACCGTCTTTAACTCGTCCGTATAAGGACTAATTTCCAACTGCAAGTTTAGCGTGGATTACTGTACTGGAAGGATATGCTGTTTTTGACTGAATTGAAATATTCGAGAACAGTTGGTGTACAATTGGCTACTTGACAGTTTTTGAAAAAGTATTGTAAAATGTGTGCCCGTTCATTTTATATCCCAAGCAATTGGATTTATGTAGATAAAATGTAAATAACCAGAGAAAAATAAGATTGTGTGTAACACATTTAAAAAGCGCGCGAAAACGCCAAGTCTCGTCACTGTTGAAATTATGACGTCAACGTCCTAGACAACGAACCGATACGCATAGGAACGACTTAATTTAGATAAACGAAAAATGTTTCAATAAATTCTTAATACGATTAGAGACACAATATTTCATTTTAATCGGTAAAATAATCATTGTTTCGCCACATTAAAATAAATAATTTTCGCCGACAGCTGTCATTTCCGAATTGCAATGGTGGTTTCCGTTTCGGCTCTTTTGTTCCACAGATAAAAAAATTAAAATTTATTTTGCAAGAATAAAATACTAACTATGCTTAAAAAGTAAAAATGTAAAATGATTACTTAACTAATAAGCTTTTCATATTTTATTGTTAACACTGTCAAGTAGCCAATTGAAGTGGTCTTATAGATGTGCGTTCTCTTTCAATATTTGATCGAAGTCACAACTAATTCTGCACCACTTTCTCTTCCAACATTTGATTGGAGGCAAATTTTATTAAAATTAATAAATAGCGGCTACTTTCTAAGCGTCGAAATTAATATCCCTAGTTTTAACCCCAAAAGGGGGTTGAATTATAGATACATTATAAGTAAGTACACCTTTACACCATCTATAGAGAATACATTTTAAATAGCAAGTCTTTTACTTCAAAAACTAAGGATTTTCATACTAACTTCCAACTCTCCCCTTTACTCCTTTGGAGGAGTGGGGTGGATAGTGTTGTCCAAATGCAAGAACAAGACGAGACTTAGCCAGTCTTGGTCTTGGTCTTGCGCAATACACCTGGCCTTGGTCTTGCGCTCCCAGTCTTGGTCTTGGTCTTGCAGCAAGAGTCTTGCAAGTCTTGCAATTACCTACGCCCTGTGGCGGCAATCAAATAGTGTCAAATGTTATGATTTCGGCGCGGCGGCAACGATTGTTTTAGATTTCAAAAGAAGCCGCCGGCGCGTGTATCGTAACCATTTACTTCCGAAAAGCGGCAAGTTTCTTTGAGAAGTAAGTACAAAACCTTTGATGCCGCATTATCAAAGTGCCGATGGTTAAAACATAACTATGCATGCACTCAGTTTGATTTTAATAGATATTTTTTTATTCGCTATGTTTATGGTATTAGTCGTAATGTGCATAGGTCCAGTTTTTCATATTCTTTGTTACAGTTTTTTGCGTCTCATAGAATTCCTAAGCGTACCTACCTAAACACCGAACTGTTACACCTAACTACTCCGTGAAATAGCGCTAAGTCCTAGCTGCAAGACGCAAGAGTCTTGCAGGCTATGTCTTTTTCTTGCTCAAGTCTTGCACGGTCAGTCTTGGTCTTGGTCTTGCTAAAAATACGCGGTCTTGTTCTTGGTCTTGGTATTGCAAAAACGCAAGAACAAGACCAAGACTGCAAGACCAAGACTGAATTTGGGCAACACTAGGGGTGGAGTATCATAAAATCCATTCTTAGCGGATGGCTACTCCTTAAAGGATCCTGCCTGCCAAATTACAGGTTTGTAGCTGTTATAGTTTCTGAAATTTTGTTATCAATTAGTCAGTCAGTCAGTCAGTCAGCCTGTGGTATTTCGCTTATATAAATACCTATATATACATATAAAAATACCATAAAGGTGTAGAGTTTTTTATTCGAGCGTGCTAATCTGAGGAACTCGTTGAAATTGTATTCGTAAATAAATATAAATTCACATATTTAGAACTTGAAACATAAACTAAATCTTCTGCATTTAATATTTATATTCACTTGCCGCATATAAACGTGTATATATTGAAAAACCCAAATTGTTATATTTATAATGGTAAAAAAATCAAATATAGGTATAAAAGTTCGTATTTATTTAATAAAATGTATTTTTTTTTATAATGCACTTCAAGATTGACCTCATCCCACCTGATGTTAAGTGGTAATGAGTTGCTAGCGTAAGGGCGAAAAGTATAGCATAGTACAACTGTTACTAGACTTGTCGCCCTTACCTTGAAGGCTTGAACCCTGCTACTAATGTAGCGCCCCCCAGGAGCTCTGGAAACCTTACTCACACACAGGAACACAAAAACACCGGAGTGATTGTTATTTGGCTGCGGTCTTCTGTAAGGTGGAGGTATTTCACCAGTCGGGCTGCTCCAGTTCAAGCGATAAATCGCTTTGCCCTGCCTCTCTTAAACATATAACAGAATTGAGTCAATTAAACTGACTTTACAAGTAGAAGCGCAAATCAGAGAAACTATTTCAAGTGTTTTGTCAAATCTGTGCATCAATAATTGAGTTTTCAAGAATTGCATTTGTCTGTACTTATGCAGACGTGAAATTATAACAAAAGAACACTCAATAAAACATAACACCGCCAATATAAAACCGTTTATTTCAACAAAAACTCCGAAAGCCGAATGCATAATATGTCTGATTCTCGATTCTCGAAAAAAAAAATATCGCCATAGACAATCGAGTTGAAAAAAGACTCGAAGGTATTAATCACAAGAACACTGGCCGATAGGATGACTCGTGGAAAAGTCGACAACGAAAAAGGAATATTCTTTTTTTGAAATTCGAACGGCTGTCACTCGGGGCCGGGGCCATTTTAGTTGGACCTCTCTCCGTAGTAGGCGTTACGTAGTTCGCTTGTGTTTGTCGAGGCGCGGTTAGGGCGTGGGAGGCCAAGATACGTTGGTATCGTTCCAGTTCATTATAGTGCCGCCAGAAACGTGTCCTTTTCGAAATTCGAAAGATAATCGAGTTTTATTATTGATGTTTTTTCTTATTCTTTGTTCCATTTTCGATTATTGGGAATATGTTTTTAATATGGCGGCGGTTATAATGGTTTGCGACGAAATGGGGTTATTATATATTTAGCATATTCAATTAATAGTAAGAGGTTTGTTAAGATAACTTACTTATTCTTTGTTAACTAGTGAACTTATTTAAGGGACTGTGCCGACCTGCGACATTACAAGTCGACACAAATACAGCGTCAGCAGAATTGGCATAGTGAACACGATCCATACGTAATGCACGATTAGCCGATCAATACATCGATCCTACATCGCGATGTCAGAGTTATCGTCGCCACTAACTGTATATACAACAAACCAAGATTGGTAGTCGGACCTTGGTCCCCGAGCAGATAACACCTAGCTCGGCGGAAGTACTTACACTGTTAGTAAAGAACATATTCCTTACAGGACTACTTGGAGGATTCGGATTTCGAATTTGACAGACTTCTTTTATTTATATTAATTGACAAATAGACTAGTAAACTCTATTTCTGCCAATATCGCGTTGCAATTGACATAATTTCACGATAAAACAGAGGTGTTTGGTTTGTCTATCAGTCCTAGCATGCGCAACGCGAGTTAATTTTATCTTACTCTTAAGAAATGTCAAAATCGATGCGTCAACTGCTGATTGGCTGAAATTACGAGTAGGTACGGTGTACTGTCACCCAATCAATGGTTTAGAAACTTTTGTCATCTCATGCGATAAATTTGACGTTTTGCGCATGCTAGGCACAGGCCTATACAGATATCCAGATAAACAAGATATACAGATATCTTTCAAAAATTCCATGGCGGCCATTGATCCAGTTTAAGCTAGTTTTAGGTCACTATCGGGTCCAAAGTCAGACGTCCTTGTAGACTCGATTGGTAGTTGATGCGCGTTTGAATTCGGTCCAGTTTATATATTCTGTCATTTGTCCTCAACTAATGTCGTGTCATTGTTCAAATCAACGTCGAAACGAATTCACTAATGCCCCGTTCCAATATATGAAAAACGATCTGTTCTAGCTACAGTTAGTAATAAATTATTCTAGGCGTAATAAAAATGGTGTCGCGTTTTGACCCGTTAAATTATGTTAAGAGAGGCAGGGCAAAGCGATTTATCGCTCGAACTGGAGCAGCCCGACTGGTGAAATACCTCCACCTTACAGAAGACCGCAGCCAAATAACAATCACTCCGGTGTTGTTGTGTTCCTGCGTGTGAGTAAGGTTTCCAGAGCTTTTGGGGGGGTTCTAGTAACAGTTTTACTATGCTACACTTTTTGCCCTTAAGCTAGGAAATCATTACCACTTAACATCAGGTGGAATGAGGTCAATCTTGAAGTGCATTATAAAAAAAATATATTTTTTTTAAATTCAACATGGCCGACGTCACGATTCTTTTTAAAATAAAGTCTGTACACACTAGTATGTGCTCCAAATTCAGAGTTCACTGGCACTGTTGTGATGACTTATCAAAACGGCCAGTGCGCTAGGTAAGTTAACAATCATCGTGTCTGGGCGTTTCGGCGTCCTTGCGCACTCTGTGGTGTGAAAGTAAAATGTCATTGGCTATGGTCCGGAAAACGTGGGGAAAAAATTGGCGGGCTAATTCTTGTGGTAGGTTTGTGGAACGGTTCGAATTCAAAATGAGAACGGTGGATTCACTAAAAGAAGAAAAGAATAATTTATTTGAGATTTCGTATTTAAATCAGGAAGACGACTAATTAATAAATTGAGGTACTTTTAAATACCCTGAAAACCTTTTTTGGTAGAATTTATATCAAAATTCGTAACAATTACTTCACGGATTTAACTTATCAACTCACTGCCAATTAAATAGTTTCGATTAGATTAAAAAGTAATTTGCAAAATACAAACATTATTAATTTTAAGACTTTCGCGTTCCATTTTAAACGTTTAAAATAATTTATAAAAAACGTGGTCGGTTGGTGCAACCTAACCGAAACGTCGGGCAGTAAGTAGTTCGTATTAACTACTAAATAAAAATGGTGTCGCATTTTGACACGTTAAATTATTTTAAATGTTTACAAATATTATGCTGATACCATAATTACCTAAACTTTTTAAACCTAAGCATGTGAATAAGGTTTTCAGAGCTCCTGGGGGGCGCTACATTAGTAGCAGGGGTCAAGCCTTCAAGGTAAGGGCGACAAGTCCAGTAACAGATTTACTTGACGACCTCGGTGGCGCAGTGGCTAAGGTAGGCGGGCAAAGCATGAAAGGTCCCGGGTTCGATTCCCGGTCGGGTCAATTTGGAAAACGAACTTTTCTAAATTGTCTTGTGTCTGGGTGTGCTGTGATGACGCCCCCAGTTAGTATCCGTCGTCTGGTGCTCATAGTTCAAGGGAAAACCTTAGTTTGAGACCAGGTGATTGGTGTGGTTGTCTGGCGCATTTATTTATTATTATTATTTACTATGCTATACTTTTCGCCCTTAAGCTAAGACCTCATTACCACTTAACATCAGGTGGGATGAGGTCAATCTTGGAGTGCGTTATTTTTTTTTTGAGAATCTATGTTCTCTTTAGAGCAGATAAACTACTAACTTATAAAAAGAAATAAATATAAATATTTCTTCTACTTCTTATTTAAAGATCAATTTTTGTGTTGTTAGATAGGTACAATTAAGTAAATGTACATATGTATTTGTGCCGACCTACGACATGACCTACAAGTCGACACAAATACAGCGTCAGCAGAATTGGCGTAGTAAACAACGCTCCATACGTAATGCGTGACATCGATATCCTACATCGCGATATCAGAGTTTTCGTCGCCACTAAGTATACAACGTGTAACGGAAAGGGTATAACAATATCAAAAATACCAAAGCAGTTAACGGTTACAAACTGTATGGGACCATTTGTAGCTGTGTACACGCATTTATTGATTCAATATTTTTTTTTAAAATATCAGTCAAATACAAGTAAAAATTTTGACTAAGTCACGCTTGCACAACACTATCACAGTATTGTTGGAATCGTCTAAAGACTTGGATGTACCTACCTATTATGCTATTAATTTAAATATCACAATGGTGGTTCATCTTCTAGTGTTTACTGAATCACATCTGAAATTTGTTGGTTTAGCGTTTCTCATTTTGACAATTCAGTTAAGTCATTGAGTTGTCGTCGCCGTGACAACATCTTGTGTTTTTGCCTTTCTGGATTACCTACTTACTACGGATAGCCTAGTGATATTTCGTGATGTCTTTGAGCAATCAAGAATATTCGAGATGATTCTCTGTGTCGGAGCAACCGACGGCAGCGTGATGGCCGACCGAGAGCTAGAGAAAGAGATTTACGAAACCATCAAAACGCTCGTTTCCATCTGTGGATTGGGCGAGGAGGTCGTATCACATGGCCAGCTCGGTCACCAGACCTCACTCCGTTGGACTTCTTCTTGTGGAACTAATTTAAAAGGAAGGTGTACGCTGTAGCATGCTCGTCAAGGGAAGAGATGATAGAAAGCATCAAGGCCGCGTTCTGTACAGTGACACCACAAATGTTGCATAATGTTCGCGCATCTTCTAAGAAAGTACTAGGCGCGCATGTCGAGGAAGGAAGTGGAGAAATTCAGGATCGCAGTGATTGTCGTGAAGTGGTAACGTGATTTGGGGTCGCTGACCTCAATAGTGTTGTGATGCGTTTGTTTACGTTTTAGTCAGTCATTATAGTTAATCATTTTTTATTTCATAAAAACAATAAAGTGTTTATTTTAACTCGGGATTTCGTATATAGAATCTATACAAGGTATAGTATCCACCTACTTTACATTGTTACCCCCTTTCCGTTACAGGTTGTATATACAACAAACCAAGATTGGTAGTTGGGCCTTGGTCCCCGAGCAGATAACACCTAGCTCGGCGGAAGTACTTACACTTATAGTAAAGAACATACGTTCCTTACATATTCTATGTACTTATGCCTGGTTCCAATATTTTACGATCCGTAATGTGCCAAAAATTACTAACCGTTTTCTCCAACAGACTACGAGTCGTTACCGTTCCATAACTTACTTTCTACATCGGCTGCCATCAATCGTCTGTCGGTCGTTTTTAGCTTACGCCTCAAAGTCAAAGTCAAAGGATTTATTCATGGAAATAAGGTTAAACAATATCGATGTTAACAGCTAGATGTAGTAGGTACAAGCTTATCTCACCAGCGCAGCTGGTATATGAATATTTTAAATGTCCGCGCAAACAAAACCTATTGAAATCTCTGAGGTTCCGGGTTCGATCCCCGGTCGGGTCAATATGGGAAAACGAACTTTTCCATATTGTTTTGGGTCTGGGTGTTGTGGTACCTTCGTTGTTTCTGGTTTCTGTAACACAAGTGCTTTAGCTACTTACCACAGAATCAGAGCAATGTATGTGATATTGTCCAATATTTTTTTTTTTTTATTATTAATTAAAACAATAATGATTCCCAAAATATTAGTAACATTCAAATTCATTCATACATGTTGTCATAATATCATAATAATAATTACAATCGAAGTTAAAATTTGTACGTCAGATAGTCCTTAATCGTATAAAAACATTTGTCAACTAATAAATTAAATAAGTCTCCATTTAGGTCCCTAATTTCGTTCGGTAATTTATTGAATACTTTAGTAGCCATTACATAGAAGTTACGGCTACATAATGCAGACCGCGTCTTTGGGCGCGCTTGCTTGTTTTTAAGTCTGCCACTGAACTTGTAAATTTCTTCAAATTTAGTAAATAATTTCAAATGGGTCTTTACAAATTTACACAGTTCAAAAATATATAAACAAGGAAATGTCAAAAGCTTATGTTCTCTAAATATTGGAGTACATGGTGTCCATGGTGGTACATTGAAAACAGCACGTAAGCACTGTTTTTGCTCGTATAATTTATTACTGACCGTAGCTAGTACGTATCGTTTTTCTAATATTGGTACCGGGCATTCATTACTTATTTCGCGGTTCTTCTCCCGCGTCAAGATGGCGGGTCTAAACGTCAAACAACTCGAGATTCAACCGAAATATTTTACGCTCGTATATAAGCTTACAAACGTAAAGCTACCGGATCCATTTCTCATCCAAATACGAATTCACTTCATGTCTACGTGCTTTTGTCATATATTTTATGATTAATATACGATTTTGACATCTCAATTCCCTTGTGGGTCGGACTATTAATAAGCTATTGTGAAATCAGAGTGCGTTGTATGCGTTCGATCGGGGTGCTTTTATGAGCACAAATATGTCGGCTATTGTTCAGTATATACTTTGTATATAGGGGCAGTGCCCGGAGCAAGGAAGTATGGTATCAATTTCGTTTTAAACGTCGACATTGTGTTATAAAGTTTGACGTCTCTATCTCTGTGTATCTGTGGAATCGTAGTTTCCGAACGAATGAACTGTATTTGATTTGTTTTTTTTTAAAAACGTGTTTTTTTAAGAGAGGTTAGGGCATAGCGATTTATCGCTCGAACTGCAGTCCGACTGGTGAAATACCTCCACCTTGCAGAAGACCGCAGACAAATAACAATCACTTCTGTGTTGTTGTGTTCCTGCGTGTGAGTAAGGTTTACAGAGCTCCTGGGGGGTGCTACGTTAGTAGCAGGGGTCAAGCCTTCAAGGTAAGGGCGACAAGTCCAGTAACAGATGTATTATGCTGTACATGTCGCCCTTAAGCTAGGACATCATTACCACTCAACATCAGGTGGGATGAGGTCAATCTTGAAGTGTAATATAAAAAAATAGGTGTTTTACCAGTCGGGATGCTCCAGTTCGAGCGATAAATCGCTATGCCCTAACTCTCTTAAATAGTATTTCTGTGGCCCGAATTAATAAAAAGATGCCGGTAAAATTATATCTCTTTAAGAGTTGGTTGATACATAAATTTAATGAAATCCATGAAGTAATCTTGTATACTTCAAAAAGTTAGTAAAAGAGGAAGTTAGTAATTTCTCTGATTTCAATAAAATTTTATAATTATTTTATTTTAAACATTTAAAATAATTTAACGGGTCAAAACGCGACACCATTTTTATTTAGTAGTTAATACGAACTACTTACTGCCCGACGTTTCGGTTAGGTTGCACCAACCGTGGTCACGAGCTGACTTATTTTAAATTATTTTAAATGTTTAAAATGGAACGCGAAAGTCTTAAAATTTATATTTTATTTTACTTAAAAACTTTGCACTAACAAGTACAACAGGTGGACTTAATGCTAAGGGCATTCTCTACCAGTCTTCGATCATCAGATAGTTTGTATATGGGTGCGGTAATGGTTCAGCAATAGGCAAATTCATGATTATCATTACTTGTTAGCGAGAGAAAAGTATTCACGAACTTTCATTTTAAAAATTACCTTAGTCAGGGATTATCGAGATCAGCGAGCAGAGCGTTCCAAATTCGACTTCATTCATATTAAAATTTCGTCTAGGTTCGTTATTTTTATGTGTAAATAATTAACTCCACGAACGAAATCTCTAATATACCTGTTTATGTGAGTAGGTAGATATTTTTATATCCTAAGGCGACTATATAACCCAAGATTAATGTATTAAATGAGTAAAAAACGAAATAGGAATAAAAAACTAAATCGTGTTATACGGACCCTATCCCAGAGGTTAATAGAAGAACTTGTTTTAGACACCATAGGCATAGCTATATGAAAACCCGGTGTTTATTTAAACAAATATTATCAGCCTTAAGCCTTTGTGTTAGAGGTACATTTCAAATGGCTAGCGTTAATGAGATTTGATACCCTTCGTGTGATGAATCGATGTGTGTCCAAATAAGATTCTATCTAATTTCAACTCAAGTGACTAAGCTATAAAGTACGAGTTTGCAAACACGTGCAAGCTACATAAAACCTTTGTAGAATCAGTCTTGTTTGTGTAAGGAAACTCGTTTCGAATATCAAATCGTGCTGAATAGATCGGAATTGACTCTTGAGTCGTACGTGTAGAGTTCGAATTTCAATGCCTGAGAATCGCCTAATGCAACTGGATGCGCCTTTGTTTCAGTCGTGCTCCGAATTCTTTATTCGAAATTGCGTTCTTTTCTTTACGAATCGCCTTGTAAAGTGAGTTTCGACTTTGTACTGTTAAGATAAGGTTGAAATTCTTTTGTAGCCGGTGTGGAGGCTTAAGTCGTTTCGTTATGAAGCTCGTGTTATTGATTAGACAGCGAGCCGGCCAATCGCGGGGCGTGCTTCCACAAAATGGCCGAGGGTAGCTGCCTTCTCTCCCCTTGTGAAAATTTATACGCGATCCATTTAATTTATTACGCATTGTGCTCGGCCGGCATTAATCTTTTTCTGCTTTTATTAATGGTGGCCCGCTGTTTTATTTTAATGAAATGCCTTCGGGCGAATTTCCCGCGTTCGCCATTTTGTTTTGGAGTATGGTATTGATTTTTAGGTGGGCGTTTGGTGTTTTTCGAAGGAATTGGGATTTCATGCCATAAAAGTTTGTTGTGACGAATACAGCCAGAATAATAATATAACTGTTGATGTCTTTCACGGTTCCCTAGTAGAGTTAAGATATTTAGCCGACTCCTTGATGCCAAAATTGTTATAATTTAAAATTTGCGTTTTAATATTTTAAATATGCTATTTGTAACTTGTTCAATGGTAGTGTAATTTTTGAGTTTAATTTCAAATGTAAACTTATCTGTGTTTGTTTTCTTTAATGTTGTGTATGCCTGTCTGTAATAGGCATATGTAAATATGAATTTTACGACCATTTACGACTTAACTCCGAATGTTTTAAATCGCACACCTAGATCTAAAGGGCGGTAACTTAAAAATTGCATATTAGAAACAGAAAATTTTTATCTCCCCTTGCGGTGCGGGAATTGAACCCACGACCTTCACGTAGAGGGCACTTACCGGAAGGCTAACGGTTGATACAGCAGAAAAATTTCATCGCCTACGATAACTTGCGGTTAGCTCAGTTGGTAAGAGCAGCACGCGCGATACGTGAAGGTCGTGGGTTCATTTCCCGCACCGCAAGGGGAGATAAAATTTTTCTGTTTCTAATATTTAAAGTTCGCTAGTACGGCGTATAGTACTATAAAAATAATAAAATCGATCAAAAATTGCAGTTTTTGAGTTATGCTCATTATCGAATTCTTTAAAACTAGTACCTACCTGTCGTCCAATAAAACAGATTTAGAAATATCTCTTCTATTCGCTGCTAGATATCGTCGTAAACCGCTTTTGTTGAATGAACCTAAACCTGAATGAAAATAGGGAAATAACATAAAAAAAAATCGAAATTAAATACCCAATACCTGACTTAAAAATATAATGTTAATAACATTTTTCTTTTAGCTTCATTACTACACAACAGATAATTCATTCAATACTCAAGATCACGACGGGCTGTACCCGTTTCTCGATGTCTACTATTTCCTCTACCTAAAGGTTGTCTGGAAGAGATTGCTCTCTAGCAATAAGACCGCCTATATTGTACTTAAATATGTCTGTAAAACCAATTTCTGTAAATTTTCTGTGCAATAAAGTGCATCTATCTATCTATCTATCTATTACGACATATCTCTGAAAAATGTGCTTTTATGAGTTAACTCTGTTTAGATCTAGGTGTGCGATATTTATGCTGTTTTTACCTATTTAGGTAAATAAATAAATAAAAGAGGATTTCTTGTAACGTAGGCTATATTCATTTGTCGTAAATTTTCATTCAAACTCAAACTCAAATATTTCTTTATTCAAGTAGGTTACATATAACACTTTTGAATCGTCATTGAATACAATGCAAAGTGACTCTACTGCCGGTTCGGAACCTTTATCTACCGAGAAGACGCCGGTAAGAAACTCAGCAGATCATTTACAGTATCAGTATCTAACTTATTGTTATTTGTAGCTCACTTTGGACCAAGTCATATAGTTTTTGTTTTGATGAGTGATGAAACAAATAAGTACTCAAGTAAGTATTTACTTTCGAGAGGTAAGCTGGAGCAGACCAGTCCCCTGGCGCCTGTTCACAAGCATGACGTATGTGCCAGCCATCGCTTCACTCAACCATATTGTAGGGAATGTAACGACCAGCAACATAGCGCCACCACTAGTGTTACCAGGTCCATTTGATTAAAAATCGGTACATGAGGTCCGAAAAATCGGGATTAAGGGTTGCAGATCGGGACAGTAAAAAAACAGGGAGTTTTTAAGTGAGATTAATTTGTTGCATTTTAAACTACTAGTGCAAGTATTTTAATTGTGATATTTAGTGTCCCGATCAGGTACAAATCGGGACGCGTCCCCAGACCCCTGAAAATCGGGACGTCCCGCGCATTTCGGGACACCTGCCACCACCCAGCTAGTCCAGTCATCGTCCATAGATAGTATTAAGCTCCTATTGGCCGTGGCGTGATGCAATAAATCCTAAAGCCTTCCTGTATAAGTGGACGATACACAAAAGTAATTTTACAATTTGAACCAGTTGTTCTTGAGATTAGCGCTTACAAACAAGCCAGCAAACAAACAAACAAACAAACAAGCAAACATGCAAACATGCAAACAAACAAACAAACAAACATGCAAACAAACAAACAAACAAACAAGCAAGCAAACATGCAAACAAACATGCAAACAAACAAACAAACATGCAAACAAACAAGCAAGCAAACATGCAAACAAACAAACAAACATGCAAACAAACAAACAAGCGAGCAAACAAACAAACAAGCGAGCAAACAAACAAACAAACAAACAAACAAAAAAACAAACAAACAAACAAACAAACATACAAACAAACAAAAAACAAGCAAACTAACAAACTTTTTAGGCTTATATTATTAGTAAAGATACATGTTAAAGTCGTTAGATACAGACAACCAGACATAATAGAAAATCAATTGTGTCTAGCATTTTAAAGAACTATTTGTCTTACGAGGTTATGGTAAAGATAAGTATATCGAATAATTAGTATATATGATTTTATATAAATACTAGCTGTGCCCGCGACTTCGTTCGCGTGGACTACATCTTTTCATGGTCGGTTTAACCCCTTTCTCCCCTAATATTCGAAACAAAAAGTAGTCTATATTTTAATCCAAGTTTCGAGCTATGTTTGTGCCAAATTTCATATCCCTAACTTCAAAAATAAACATTTTTCCATATAAACTTTCAAAGGTGGTATTACCCCCATCCCCCCCTTATTTTATAATAAAAAGTAGCCTATGTCCGTTCTTGAGATTCAACGTATGCCTATACCAAATTTCATCAAAATCCGTTCAGCCGTTTAGGCGTGAAAGAGTAACAAACGGACAGACAGACAGACAGACAGAGTTACTTTCGCATTTATAATATTGGTATGGATTATTATTTATGAGTTTATGTTTGTTTATCATGTTATACTATGAATTTAATTTAAAAATAAAATCTCTTATGTTGCACGGCCGTACCAATTTCTCGCCATCTTCTTTCCTCTACCTTAAGAATGTCTGAAGATATCGCTTCCTAGCGATAAGACCACCTAAATTGTACAATAATTAATCTGTAAAACCTATTTCTGTAAAGTTTTTGAGCAAAAAAGTATCGTCTATCTATCTGTATTACACCCGAGCTAAGCCTGGGCGAGTCGCTTGTCCGAAATAAATTAAAACCACAATAATGAGTATTTCTAACGCTTTTTTTACACGCCCTTTCGCCGTAACATCTGAAAGTGCAAAAAACCCTTTCAAATTATGGTCCATTACCGTTTTAGCCGCAAAACAAAACAAGGACTGACTACCTGACTTTGCCTGCTTAAAAAAAACGATCCACAGATAATATCGAATGATTTCGACGTAATGAGCTATGTCGAACAGGATTTGAGCAAGAAAAAGTTGTCAAAACCATTGTCAAGTTAAGAGTTGAAAAAGTTTACTTAATTTTTTGAGATATTAGCTGTGCCTGCGACTTCGTTTGAGTGGCCTAATGTGTTTTATCAAATAAAATAATTACTCAGTTAAATACATAAGACCGCAGCCAAATAACAATCACTCCGGTGTTGTTCCTGCGTGTGAGTAAGGTTTCCAGAGCTCCAGGGGGGTGCTACATTAGTAGCAGGGGTCAAAACTTCAAGGTAAGGGCGACAAGTCTAGTAACAGACTATGCCATACTTTTCGCCCTTAAGTTAGGAACTCATTACCACTTAACATCAGGTAGGATGAGGTCAATCTTGAAGCCTTCAAGGTAAGGGCGACAAGTCTAGTAACAGTTTTACTATGCCATACTTTTCGCCCTTAAGTTAGGAACTCATTACCACTTAACATCAGGTACGATGAGGTCAATCTTGAAGCCTTCAAGGTAAGGGCGACAAGTCTGGTAACAGTTTTACTATGCCATACTTTTCGCCCTTAAGTTAGGAACTCATTATTACTTAACATCAGGTAGGATGAGGTCAATCTTGAAGCCTTCAAGGTAAGGGCGACAAGTCTATTAACAGTTTTACTATGCCATACTTTTCGCTCTTAAGTTAGGAACTCATTACCACTTAACATCAGGTAGGATGAGGTCAATCTTGAAGCCTTCAAGATTGTTGAAAAAATGGAGTAACTTCTCCCGTTTTCCCAACATTTCCCTTGGCTGCTCTGCTCCTATTGATTGTAGCGTGATGAAAAGTATACTATAGCCTGCCTAGGAGTAAGAAGAATATTTGTACCAAGTTTTGTTAAAATTCGTCTAGCAGTGTTTGTTTCTACAGCGAATAAACAGACAGACAGACAAACATTTTACTTATTGCATTTTTGGCATTAGTATCGAACATTTATCACACCCTGATAGTTATTTTAGAAATATATTTCATGTAGGTACCTACAGAATTGACCTCTCTACAGATTTATTATAAGTATAGATAGATGCATAATTAAACCAATCGGACTCTGGCAGAAATGGTGGCTAAACAAGAACTTACTCTTTTATAGTTAAAAAAATTTTAGTTTACAATGTGTTTTATTCAAAAGTTCATATTAATTTATGTTTATGTTCATTTTGTATAACATCACATACATTGCTGCAGTTCTGTGGTAAGTAAAGCACTTGTGTTACAGAAATCAGGAACAACGACGGTACCACAACACCCAGAATTAAGGCAATTAATATTATTCAAGTGCATTGTTTCTTGCCGGGATCTTCTCTGTAAGTTATAGGTTCCGAACCGGAGGTAGCGTCATTTGCATTATATAGACGTTTCATAAATATTACTGGTGTAATTTACATGAATAAAAGAATATTGAATTTTAATTTGTTAAAGTCATAGATTTCTGTGTAGTATTTTATGAAAATGATTTTTTTGATACATCTGTCTCTTGTGTTTTATAAATTTTTAATGATGTCGTTTTTTTTTAAATAATAATTGTATTACATTCTCTTTTTTGCGCCATTAATGTTAATCTATCATTTTGAACCTATTATTGCTCATGATCGCTTTGATTCAATGAGATTTAAATGAAATTTACGAAAGCGAATATATAAATAACGCGAAATCACTCATCAAAAGTGAAACCTCGCGCTATAGCTAGATGGCGCTAGTCACGGTGACGTTACAAGATGGCCGCCCAGTCATGGCTGCCGGCAGTTCCTTTGTATTTTTAAAGTTTACACTGATATCGCTTACTCAATAGTGACTATGTGTTTAGTGTAGAACCATTCACTCTATTTTTTTGAACACTTCAGTATGATGTTAACGGTTTATGAGCAGAAGTTAAGTTACGCGCGTAGTGAGCGGGATGGGTGACCGTTATTGAATTCTGAATTGTACATTTATTTATGGAAATCCTGAATGAGGAAGATCAAAATAGATAATTTATTAGTATTTAAACTTTTACGCATTTTTCATCGCGTTACGTAAGTACTCGTAACTAAACGCAAAAGTTTTTAAGAATGTACCTATTTTTGATACTCTTTTACGCAAAAACAACTGAACCGAATTCTCCCCTAATATTTGAAACAAAAAGTAAACTATATTTTAATCCAAGCTTCGAGCTATATTTGTGCCAAATTTCATATCTCTAACTTCAAAAATAAAAATTTTTCCATATAAACTTTCAAAGGTGGTATTACCCCCACCCCCCTCCCCTATTTTCTAATAAAAAGTAGCCTATGTCCGTTCTTGAGATTTAACGTATACCTATACCAAATTTCATCAAAATCCGTTCAGCCGTTTAGGCGTGAAAGAGTAACAGACAGACAGACAGACAGACAGAGTTACTTTCGCATTTATAATATTATTAGTATTAGTATATTAGTATTACTATATTAGTATTACTATATTAATATTAGTATATTAGTATGGATATTAAAATTATGTATATCGGTTTTTTAAAGAAAAAAATATAAATTTAACGTACATACATGACGCAGTGATGAATTATGAGGCTACGAATAAAATATCATTTTCTTTAAATATTTTTTGTATTTCATTCAATTTATGAAAATAGCTGAAATAAACTAGTCTCGCCATTTCAACGTCAATAGGATACGACATTTTTCTCACGCATATGGCGCTGAACTAATTTTACCTTTTAAAGCATATTATATGAGGACCCCATTGCAGTTTCGAATTTACAGTGATTCCTAAAAAAGTTGTTGAATTAAAGAGCTCGATATGTCGATTATTCATAACATTTTAAAGTCTTAATTTGCCTTACATTTAGAATTGTAAATTTAATGCATTTAATGGTTTTCGTGTAAACAGACGTCACTTTTTAAGTAGGCTCTATTAATCCTCCATAAATTAAGAATTGACAAAAAAACATTAGTTTTCCAGTGCCGTAAAATATCTTACTAATAAAAAAATTGTCCTTTAAAAAAGCTATTCCTTGCTCAAAAAAAAAACGTCACATTCACACCATCGCTTTATTTAAAATTGAAAAAAAGTTACTAAATTCCCTATTCCTATGCCTAATATGCGGTCTGAAAAAAAAATTCATAAACAACTTTCGCTGCACCGGATACGGACACGTCGGTCACGCTGACACCACAAGATGGCCGCTCCAGTCATGAGCCATCAGCAGCTTTTCGTGTTTAGGGGTGATTGAACTCTGCCGCTATGTGTAAGATTGTACTAATTGGGGTACTTACTCAAGAATTACTAATTGAACGTAGTGTTTCGTTTTAGTTAAATTGAAATGCAATATGAGTTTCAGTTCATCATTAAATACTTTGATCTGGTTCTCTGGGATAAAAGAGTAGAATGTTTTAGTTAAATCTCAGTTATTTCGAACTAGCTGTGCCCGCGATTTCGTTCGCGTGGACCACATACCTACTTACATGGTCGGTTTTACCCCTATCTCCAAAAAAAGTATTCCATATTTAAATCCAAGTTTCGAGCTATATTTGTGCCCAATTTCATAATTCTAACTTAATTGTTTATTTAAAATATTAATTTTAGTTTGAATTTTTTGTAAGCTAGTGTTATCTTAAGTTTATTTGTTTTGTTTATGTAATAAATTACCTAACACTTAAAAGATAAACATTTTTCCATATCACCTTTCATGGGCGGTATAACCCCATCCCCCTTATCTATTTTCAACACAATTGTTACAAATTTAATCAAAATCGTGACGCCAGAAAATAATTAGATAAATAAAGTAAATAAAAATATATAACAACACCACAAGAATTGCTCTGATTCTGTTTTGTGTTTTTATATTACACTTCAACATTGACCTCATCCCACCTGATGTTAAGTGGTAATGAGTATGAGCTTAGGGGTGACAAGTACAGCATAATAAAGCTGTTACTGGACTTGTCGCCCTTACCTTGAAGGCTTGACCCTTGCTACTAATGTAGCACCCCCCAGGAGATCTAGAAACCTTACTTACTCAGGTTGTCATTCAACTAAAATTATGATGATGGAACATTGTAACTCCTTTTTAGTTTCATACAAATAGAATTTTCTATTGAGATTAATCATAGTGTCACATTACGCCCGCATCCGTTTATATTAAAAGGGAGACGCGATAACACGTCGACCTAGAGGATTCTTTCAATTTTTTCTATTAATTTATGACTTTAACTGAGTTATCGTCTTTTTTTTTATATTGCACTTCAAGATTGACCTCATCCCACCTGATATTAAGTGGTAATGAGGTCCTAGCTTGAGGGCGACAAGTACAGCATAATAAATCTGTTACTGGACTTGTCGCCCTTAGCTTGAATGCTTGACCCCTGCTACTAATGTACCACCCCCAAGAGCTCTGTAAACCTTACTCACACGCAGGAACACAACTACACAGAAGTGATTGTTATTTGGCTGCGGTCTTCTGTAAGGTGGCTCTCGTCTACAAGCCTTGTAGTTTGTAGCCGGTTGTATTTGAAATATTCGAATTATTATATCGAAGGGTTGACTGGTAGAGAATGCTCCTAGCATTAAGTCAATCAAAAGGTGGCGCTATGTGGCGGGTCGTTAAATTCCCTTCAGTATGGTTGAGTGAAGCGATGGCTGGCACATACGTCATGCTTGTGAACAGGTGCCACCTTTGGGGACTGGTCTGCTCCAGCTTACCTCTCGATAGTAAAAACTTACTTGAGTACTTAATTGTTTCATCACTCATCAAAACAAAACTATATGACTTGGTCCAAAGTGAGCTACACATAGCAATAAGTTAGATACTGATACTGTAAATGATCTGCTGGGTTTCTTACCGGTGTCTTCTCGGTAGATATAGGTTCCGAACCGGAAGTAGAATCACTTTGCATTGTATTCAATGACGATTCAAAAGTGTTATATGTGACCTACTTGAATAAAGAAATATTTGAGTTTGAGTTTGAGAATCTGTTGTACTTTTTTGTGCAGTAAAGTTTTTAATTAAATATATTAACTAGCATAGACACACCCCAATTACCAATTGTTACCAGTTGTTACACTCCCGTTGTTTTAATAATAAGACTTTTATAAAACTAACGGTCTCGCCTTAAAGGATTTTCTTGCTTTTCGTTGAAAATTTTCCTGAATTTTCTTTGCTATAAACATCACGGAGCCCGTGACCTTTCCAACGAATGCAAAACCGTTCGTGCGTTCTGGAGTTATAGCGTCAGGAAGGAAAACCCGACTTATTTTTATACAGTACATAGTACATACCTATTTAAAACTTAGTAATTATTTAAGAAAAGTTTTGCTATTTTTTGCAAGAGTTATAAAATTTGTAAGAATTAAATCTGGATGTGAATTTGTTACTATTTCACGCAAAAACTACTGATTCGGATGAAATTTTGTAGGAAGATAGATGACATTCTAGATTAACATTTATGATACCGTTTATCTCGAAATAAAGCTTTAAATATTAATTTAATATATTTATGAACACCCAGCTGCAAACAAACATGGTCATTACACGAATATTTGTTATGAACGAGAATCGAACCCAAGTCCCTAGGTTTAAAGTCAAAGTCAACGTCAATCTTTTTTTATTTACATAGATTACATTAGTAATACTTATGAATAGTCTCTATATTAAGCAAATGAAGCTACCTCCGGTTCGGAACCTATAACTACAGAGAAGATACCGGCAAGAAACACAGTAGTTTTTTTTTACAAATGAAACCTAAACTTATTACTAATTTTGCACTAAGGCACACAGTTAGTTTGAAATTGTAAAAAAAAATTAAAAATCAATTATTCAAAAAATAATAAAAACCAAAAGTATTTGTAAATTAACTGATTAGTATTACATTCAATAAAACCAATTTTTCCCAACTGGCCAACCAAGTGTTACTTCTGTGTTGTTGTGTTACTGCGTGTGAGTAAGGTTTCCAGAGCTCCTGGGGGGTGCTACATTAGTAGCAGGGGTCAAGCCTTCAAGGTAAGGGCGACAAGTCCAGTAACAGATTTATTATGCTGTACTTGTCACCCTTAAGCTAGGACCTCATTACCACTTAACATCAGTTGGGATGAGTGCAATCTTAAAGTGTATTATAAAAAAAAAAAGTGTACATACATTGAAACGACACATGAAATTAGATATTTTCTATTGTTTGCCGACTTAAAAAAAAAATTGTTTTCTCAATTTGTTTTTTTTTCGGCAGCAGTAAGAAACGCAAATGTTATTTCTGTCGTTTCAGAAAACACAAGAAATCTCCAAAAACAATTTGAAACCAAAATATAATTTCTATTACATAACAACGCTTTCTTACGAAGCTATATACATTATATATCCTTACAAGTCCCTTTAAAAGGCCGCTGAGGGTCCAACAAATCCATAGCTACGACGTTCAAAAAAGATATTACGCAAAATCGGACCCCCACGTAGTGTCGTCTCGCTCTACCGACCGCGCCCGCCATACGTCGGAGCGGAGCAGACGCATTGAATTGTTTCGCCTCGAAGCTCCGCCTACAGGCTTAGTAGGCAGCACAGACAAAAAATATACAGCCAGTATTACGTGTGAGTTTGAGCACAATAAGGTTGATTCCTGCTCCATTATTCGGTCGTGGCTGTAGGGACAAACGCCTTTGCTTTATTTTATTTTAAAAAGTGAATACCGTAGTGCTTTCTGGATAAACTGAATTGTCACTTGATATCGTGCTGTGATTTTGTGTGGAACAGTGATTTGTGGTGTGTGCTTTTTTGGCGCTGTTTTGGTATGTTTTTTTTATATATATATATATATATTTGGTTGTAGATACTTTGGAATGTAAACTGATTAAGAATAAACCCAAAACTTGTAATGGTTAATGCTAAAATTAGATAGAGTTTTCATATTCACGCCACGATTGTGAAATGTACCTGTTCAAGTTAAGATAATCAAATGCCTATAATATTTTCTAAAATGGAGAATATTGTACGGTGTTCTATTTAATAAAAATCGTTTATGTTTATAGCTCACTAATTATTATTAAACTATGCGTTAACACTCTATCTTAAATTTCACCCTCGCTATTTATTTGTGCCCGCTCAAATATTTTGGGTGGCCTGTTAGTAATACCTTTAGTTATTTAAAATGTCCTTTTTTAAAAGGCAGTAATTAAAAGAACGTTATAAAGTCAAAGTCAAATCATTTATTGCATTTCATGAATGTTAAACAGGTGGAATTAAATATGAATTACAGTACATCATGTTACCCATTTAGGCATAGCAATATAAAATATGCAATAATGAACATGGATCATTAATATATATTATTTACCACTTACAGTGTTAATAGTTTTAGATTAGGTTAGTAAATTTATAGTTAAAGTATTCGTTTAAGTTATAATAGCACTTTTTAATTAATGTTCCTTTAAGTTTTTTTATAAATTTATTTTTATCAACTTCTAATCGCAACTCTAAAGGTATAATTTGTATCTTGTTAGATACCTGTAGTAATCCAAAGATGGTGGACAGAAATGTTTGATGTAATAAGACTTTAAGAACTAAATATCAACGGCTTACTTTTTAATTTAATGTATTTTATGAATTTTTATAATAGACGCGTTTTAAAGTAAAAAGAAACATATTATCGAGATGAAACAGACTAGCTCAGTCCGTAATATAATGAGATTTTATTCTGCCCCTAAAGATATTTAATTTTACTGCCTTATATACACGTCTAAAACAACCTAAAATATAACGCGTTTATTCAAAAGTTAAAAAAAAAACTTTGTAATAGAGCGCTTAATTTACAAATAAATTACCAAAATTTTTAGGCTCATGAAATTCGGAAATTCTAAAAAATAATTAATTTCATATAATTATCCATATCAATCGTTAGTAACATCGTCAACATGATCTAAAGTATGTAAAAATAATTAATAATATCAAATTAAATAAAACTAGCGACCCGCCCCGTCTTTGCACGGCTTATGAAATTTTCTAGTTTTATATTTCTGTACTGACATATGTGTTTTATATATAAACCTTTCTCTTGTATCATATTATGTATTTAAAAAGACTGCATTAAAATCTGTTGCGTAATTTTAAAGGTTTTGGCATTCATAATGAAAGACAGCGGAAATTGACTTTGTATTATGCTATACTTCTCGCCCCGGCTTCGCACGGATGCAAATAAACACAAATGAAGCTTTCGGCTTTTCTGTACTTTAATATGTATAGATTATACATATATTGACGATCTCCGTAGCCGAGAGGCGAGCGTGCCGGACTTTGGCGTCGCGCCATCTCTGAGGTCCCGGGTTCGATCCGATGTCGGGTCAATATGGGAAACGAACTTTTCTGTATTGTCTCGGGTCTGGGTGTTGTGGTATCATCGTTGTTTCTGATTTCTGTAACACAAGTGCTTTACTACTTACCATGTGATGTTGTCTAATATTTTATTTATTTATTATTTATTTATTTAGCAGCTAAGTGTGGAGGCTTCATGTAAAGTCCAATGTTTAAAAAAAACTCCCCATTAAACCTCTAATCGAGATACAAATGTTAAGTTGTGCATTTTTAATTGTTTTATTGTTTGTATGGTAATTAAACAAAGTAAAGTAATATTCCCGTGCTAAAGGGTCTTAAAGACCACACTATTGTAAATTTGGCTACTGTTCCCTACTAATATTATAAATGCGAAAGTAACTCTTTCTGTATGTTACGCTTTCCCGCTTAAACCTCTCAACTGATTTTAATGAAATTTGGCATAGACAATCTTTAGACCCTGAGAAAGGATAAGGAGGCTACCTTTTATTGCGATAAAAACCCTGTAGTCCATACGAACGAAGTCGTGGGCACAGCTAGTAACTAATAAAATAAAGTCACATGACTATCTGAGAGCTGCTTGATATACCTCCCTATTTAGTTATTTTATATAAACAACCTGCCACTATCACAAACTCTTCTTTTTCTTTTAAAGTTAAATGGTATCTGACGGGGTGCTAGTCATAAATAAATAAAAACCATTAAATTGGATAAACTACTTTTCTCTTAATTACCCTACACAGTATCTTTTTTTTTACGTAGTTTTAACGGCTTTGGATCTCTCCAAATAGACTTTTCTTTTTTTTATTCTTCTAAAAAGTATCAAATTAACATTGCCTATATTTATTGCTAGAAAAGAAGGACTCCACGCGTAGTTTACAATAACTTGCCAGTTTACTTTCAGATTCCTTTTCCAAATTCCATTTTCTCAGTTTACAAAAAAAATACGAATTATTTTTTAAAAAGGGCTTTTTAGCAATCTGCTATTTTCTAACAGAAATACGTACTTTAAAGCATCATCGATTCGCATCCCTACTTTATTCCTATTTTCTTTTCGTCTTTTTTTTAACAGCAAAAGAATCGTACCATAAGACATCAACGCATCACATCCCTACTTTATTCGCTCGACTGGCGACCAATGTAGAAAGTTTTACAAACAGTCTCTATTGCATGTTTCACTCATTAAATATGCATTAATTCATGTAGGTATGTCTTTATCTGTATGGGGAGGTAGCTTAGTTATGTACCTACTGTAAGCCGAGAATTTAGTCGAGCAGATTAAACAAATACCTGTTTTTTATTTGGGATTTGCCTCTACAGCTAATACAAGGGGAACCAGACCTATTTAAAAAAAAATAAAAAGTAAATTCTAGTAGGTAAATCCCAAAATTAGAAACTTTTAGCTTCAAAATGCTTATTTTAAAATTGCAGTATGACCGTTTTCAAGGTAAATACAGACTGTTAAAAACGTCATATTTTTTTTTATACTTTTATTTTTTCTTATGTATGGGAATGACGCGTAATTCGATAAATACTCAATATTTTCAATACTCAATATTTTTATTGCATCTTTAGTGTTTACAAGGTGGTAACTTAAAATTAGATCACTAAATACCCTGTAAGGGCACTGCAATTAGAGAGAGGACGCTCACTCTTTAACAAAGCTAACACGATCTTTGATAAAAATATAATAAAACAGAAAGAAAACGAAAAGAACATATATATACATTGGAATTAAAGTTATTATAGCTTTAATTATTACATTATTAATTAAATTTATGTGTTAATGCTACTCTAGTTTAAATAATATCAGATAGGTATACACTTATGGTATAATACGATTTTTAATTAGAATTAGTTTTAATGTGTTTATAATTTTTTTGTTATTTATTTCTTCTTTGATAGTTTTAAATAAATAGTAATATGGTTAGTGTATGTGTAATTGTATAAGTGTATAATATTTTAATAAGGAGTGTAACTCTCAGCCGAGGTCAGGTTTCACGGAACTTACAGATGACTTGGTTTTACAGACATGTTTTAGTACAAGTTAGGCGGTCTTATTGCTAGAAACAGACAACCTTTAGGTAAATGAAATAGTGGATATCGAGAAACTGGTACGGCAGTTGCAAAATGTTTATTGAGGAGATTTTTGACGACCTCCGTAGCCGAGAGGCGAGCGTGCCTGACTTTGGCGAGCGCCATCTCTGAGGTTCCGGGTTCGATCCCCGGTCGGGTCAATATGGGAAACGAACTTTTCCATATTGTCTCGGGTCTGGGTGTTGTGGTACCGTCGTTGTTTCTGATTTCTGTAACACAAGTGCTTAAGCTACTTACCACAGAATCAGAGCAATGTATGTGATGTTGTCCAATATTTATTTATTTATTTATTTATTTATTATTTATTAACAGAAAAGATAACTACCATACAGTGTGAATACACAAAATTCATAAGAATTAAAATATGTATTTTATATAGATACACATACAGAAATACATTTACACATAGTATTTACGATTGAAGTGAATATTATGAATATATTTTTTATTATTTAACGCGAACAGAAATATTATAGGTAAACGTTTACCTTCTACGGCCACATCTATCTACGCCTTCTATCAAGCGATATTGAATTAAAAAATATTTTTTTTATTTAAAAAAATAACGTTTTTTGTTATATTTTAGTGCATTTTGTCAGTACACAACAAGCAATAAGAATACATTTATTTACTTCCCATATGGTGAGCCTATTTAAAAACCCGCTTTGTTGTGTCTATTTATTGTAAAAAGCATTACAAATTCAAAATGTTTACCGGTTTTGAATAATCTCTACTCCGAGGATTTATGTCGCATCAAATATTTTGACATTCGATCTGTCAAAATTGATTGATCGCGCCAATCGATCGATTTTGTCCAGTGTCGAATCCCTAAGGGAATTAAATCTGCCTTCGTGTGTCATAACCTTTATTTTCTATGTTTTTTTCTTCAACACGGACTTATACCTAAAAAGTTACGGCATAAATCAAGCGTACTTAAGTCAAACTGCATTGGTTATTGTATCATTTGAATCCTTTCTATGATCAATTGTACAAGATTTCGCACGCATAGCTGTTAATATTCTTAAATTTAAGGTTTTTACATGTCAAAACAATGTTATTTTAATAATTAGCGTTCAGTATAAACTCAGAATCGATCTCAAATACTTAATTACACCTGACAAAGGAGTTTTCAAAATACAAAATTATGTCTACTCAATTTACATACAGTTTAAAAATACAGTATCCTGATTAATTCAGGACCTCAAAAAAGATCCAAGAACGTCCAGAATCAACGCCTTTGTCAACTTTGAAAAAAGAAAAGAAAAAATAAAACGTCAAATTTCAAAACGAGAACGGCCCACACTCGTGCGTTCGAAATTCAAAAGAGGCGCGCCTCAAGAGCGTCGTGGCTGGTTCGAAATAAAAAAGAAATTGAAAAAGGTTTCAATCGCGCGGAGGCGGAAGGCTTAAGGAGTTTTTAAAGGAAAAATTTTTCCTTTGCCTCTTTGAGTGCTATAGTTTTTTAAAATTCCAAATGGCTACACAAAGATGGCTGCGTCTGGATGCGAATAATGCTTGACAATAAATTGTATCTTACTAACTTTAGCTCGTGACTTCGTTTTAGTCATTTCAGAATAAAAGCGTCCTATGAAAAGGGTCAACACCAATACTTATGAATGTCCAAAATATTTAAAACTAAGTGATCAACGTCATTCGGTCACTTCTTACATGCTAGTAATTTCGTTCACAAACTAGACTATATCGCTCCCAGTTCTGATATAAAAAAGTTTCTGATATTTTTATTTTTTAATTTATCATTGCTTTTCATCAATGGGTACACTTATACAAACTACTACGACAAGTGAGCCTCAACATCTAAGTGCCTCATCACTTAAAGAAAAGCACTGCATGCACTAATTTAAGCGTACAATACACACTAAATACATTCTACAAACTAAGTATTAAACAAAATTAAGTATTTTATTTATTTATTTTAAAACTTTATTGCACAAAAAAGTACAACAGGTGGACTTAATGCTATGGGCATTCTCTACCAGTCTACCTTTGGGTCATGCGGAGAGTTAGTTTTTGGGTGCGGTAATAGTGACAAAGTGCATAAGTAATCTAAAAAATAAAAACATAACACACGTGAATAGTAACTACCAAGCGTTACAAAAGTCATTTCGGAAACAATTAAATATACATAGATATAAATCCATACTAATATTATAAATGCGAAAGTAACTCTGTCTGTCTGTCTGTCTGTCCGTCTGTTACTCTTTCACGCCTAAGAGGCTGAACGGATTTTGATGAAATTTGGTATTTGTTGTCGTTGAATCTCAAGAACGGACATAGGCTACTTTTTATTAGAAAATAAGGGGGGGATGGGGGTAATACCACCTTTGAAAGTTTATATGGAAAAATGTTTATTTTTGAAGTTAGAGATATGAAATTTGGCACAAATATGGCTCGAAACTTGGATTAAAATATAGACTACTTTTTGTTTCGAATATTAGGGGAGAAAGAGGTAAAACCGACAATGAAAGGATGTAGTCCACGCGAACGAAGTCGCGGGCACAGCTAGTATTTCATATATCTTTTGAGAGAGGTAGAGCATAGCGATCTTTGCCCTACATCAGGTGGGATGACGTCAATCTTGGAGTGTAATATAAAAAAAATATTTAATACTTGCTTTCCGCCCGCGGCTTCGCCCGCGTGGAATTCGGTTATATTGCGGTATAAAGCACAACTATAAGAAAACTTCTCATTTCCACGGAAAAATCTAAGAAGCGCGATGAAACGCTGGATACGATTAGTTGTTAAACAAAAACTGAATAGTACACTATATTATATAAGTAGATGTAAAAAAACAGTTTAGACGATAAAACAAATTGTACGTCATCCCTCGGAAATTTCTCATTTTCGGGAATTCATCATCGTATCATTTAGCTTCTAAATTTACATGTTTATATTCGTTCGCAATATTTTACCTTGTTTTAAACGACACGCAGCGCCATCTCCAATCCATCCATCAAGCAAACTATATTCTTGTTTCCCCTCGGGAATATCAATTTTACCCGGATAAAAAGTACCCTATTATTTAATCCGGACTTCTAACTTTACGTCTGCAAAATTTCAAAGCAATCGGTTCAGTAGTTACGGCGCGAAAGCGGAACAAACAAACAAACAAACAAACAAACAAACAAACTCACTCTCCGATTTATAATATAAGTAAGGATTGGACAACACCACATAACAGAAATAACGACGATACCACAACACCCAGACCCGAGACATAGAAAAATTCGTTTCTCATACTATCCCGACCGCGGATCGAACCTGGGACCTCAGATGGCGCTCGCCTCTCGGCTACGGAGGTCGTTGCACGGCCGTCGTAGTAAGAACATAAAAATGCCTGGACTGGGTTCGGTAGAAAGATAAAACAAATACTGGATGGTACATACTAATTAATTAATTACTTACAAACAATAGTAGATAGATAGATAGATACACTTTATTGCACAGAAAATTCACAGAAATTGGTTTTACAGACATATTTAAGTACAATATAGGCGGTCTTATTGCTTGAGAGCAATCTCTTCCAGACAACCTTTAGGTAGAGGAAATAGTAGACATCGAGAAATGGGTACAGCCGTGCAAAATGCTTGAGAAAAATACTAACAGAAAATATCAATATAAATACCATAACAAGATAAAAATATAAAATAAATACGTAAAGTACGTAAAGTACGTAAAGTAGTTTCAATTAATCTGACTCGACTTTGGCTAGTCTAGGGTTCATGATGTAATCTTACCTACTTAGTTTCTTTTAAAATCTACTATGAGGTGACTAAACTAATAAGTAAAAAACCTGTCAAGTGCGAGTCTTACTCGCGCACCAAGGGTTCCGTTGATTACTTAATCAATGGTACGGACAAGGACCCAGTTCCAATTTTTACATTTCGTAAAAACCCAAGGCATTGAATTAAAAGTTTTAAATTATGTTTGTAATAGAAATAGAAATATATTTATTTTCATAAAATATGGTACCTACAAAAGATGTTAAAAATAAAATAAAAAGCACAAACATATTTTACCAACATTGGCATGCAGATCCCTTGGTGATATTTAGATCACCTACCTCAATGATATTTAAAAACAATAGATATGTTATACGTTCACAAAACTAACGAAAAATCTGTGCTGGTCGAGTGCGACTGCACACATGCGCAATTGTTATTAACCACATTCTTAGGTGATGTGAAAGGGATGGCTTGATTTAAACAGTAAGAACAAAAGAGATACATAAGTAGTAACTCTCTGTTGGGCACATGACAGAGACGTCACATTTGTCGTATCGCTTTTCACAGACAGGGGGTAAGACGTCCCAATTAGGACGTTTTAGCGTCTTCATATTGCGCGCATGGCGCAACATATCTATTGTTTTAAAATATCATTGACCTACCTACTAACTGTATACAAAATTAAATTAAAGATCTAACCTATTTTTTGAATGGTTAAAAAAGTTACTCATTGTATAGAAATTATTTTCTCTAAGCCACATTGGTAGTTTAAAAATGATTACCTACATTTTAGTCCGATTTGCTACAAATGTGTTTTTTTGAGTTTTTTTAAAGCGATTACTTATTTGTATGTGGCGTTAAGTTGCTAGTTTTGACAAAGATGTTCTAACACCTTATTACAAGCTGTACTAACGTGAACAATCTCGTTTTACTCTTTGAACCTTTGCACGACCGCACCCGTTTCTCGATATCTACTATTTCCTCTACCTAAAGGTTGTGTGGCAGAGATTGATTTCTAGCAATAAGACCGCCTAAATTGTACTTGATTATGTTATGTGAAACCAATTTCTGTAAAATTTTCTGTGCAATAAAGTGTATCTATTTATCTATTTGAGTACGGAACCCTAAAACATATATTCTGAATTAATATGACTTTAAATGTCTTGCGTCAATGATTTTCTGAGTATTTTGGTGATAAAGGAAGTGTTTTTTGCAATTTAGTTTCATTGAAAAACCCATCCTATCTTGTGGTATATTTTTTCTGATTTCTGTAACACAAGTGCTTTAGCTACTCACCACAGAATCAGAGCAATGTGAGTGATGTTGTCCAATATTTATTTATTTACTAGCGACCCGCCCCGGCTTCGCTCGGGTGCAATGCTGATACTAAATACACTACAGAAAAACTGTGAACGTAGGCATACTCCCGCCGCCCCGTCCGGCCGGTGCCACCGCAAACGCTACATCCCGCAATTTTAAAATCTGTTATATCTTGAAAATATTCATTTAAATCATATGCTGTAAAGGGCCATATAGAACTATATTAAACTAGCTGTGCCCGTGACTTCGTCCGCGTGGACTACATCCTTTCATGGTCGGTTTTACCCCTTTCTCCCCTAATACTCGAAACAAAAAGTAGTCTATATTTTAATCCAAGTTTCGAGCTATGTTTGTGCCAAATTTCATATCTCTAACTTCAAAAATAAACATTTTTCCATATAAACTTTCAAAGGTGGTATTACCCACCTCCCCCCCATATTTTCTAATAAAAAGTAGCCTATGTCCGTTCTTGAGATTCATCCTACACCTACCAAATTTCATCAAAATCGGTTGAGAGGTTTAAGCAGGAAAGCGTAACAGACAGACAGACAGACAGAGTTACTTTCGCATTTATAATATAAGTAGGGATTAATAATGTATTTAAGGTATTTAATTGGATAAGTGTTAATGCTGCATTGGTTAAAATCGCTTCGAAAATTAGCCATTATTTGTCCAAGAGCTCTGGAAACCTTACTCACACGCAGGAACACAACAACACCGGAGTGATTGTTATTTGGCTGCGGTCTTCTGTAAGGTGGAGGTATTTCACCAGTCGCGCTGCTCCAGTTCGAGCGATAAATCGCTATGCCCTACCTCTCTTAAAAATATATTATAAATATTGTAGTCACACAAAGGAAGTCGCAGCTATTAACATATAAAGCCTAAACATAATGCGAAAATACTACAAAATGAAAGTGTTCCTATATATTGTGCGTTGTTATATAAAATAACTGAATCAAGCAAATAGTTCTTGACTTTTCAACTTGCCTTTCTAAAGATGAAAGATTAGAATATAATATGCTGTGAGCGAAATGAAGAATCGCTGTGAACTCTCTGAATGTGAAAAGATTTGTATCTTAGTAAATTAATTAATGAAGTTTTTTAAATTCATTTGAATTTACTTTGAGGAAGATGTTGGATTTCTGTACGGCATGCACCATGTTTTCAATAGCCAACAAATAAAGAGAAATGGTAGTCGGATTCGTTCACTTAGTATTCTATATAATATTTACTAATACCTAATATAAATGGGTTCATAATCATAAATCAATGACCTCATCCCACCCGATGTTAAGTGGTAATGAGCATGTGTATTTTTCCTCTCATATTTTGTTGATAGAGCCACACCCTACTCGCCCTTTAGTTTTTAGATATAGGGTGACCACTGAAAACCAGCGTCGTTACATTTGAGCCTCCTATCCAAATGTACGGCATAATGCTCAGTGGATAACCTTTTTAGCACATTGTACACTTAAAACTATGTATCTATATAATTACTGTTAAATGTTTTGTGCCAAATAAATTTTTCTTTCTTTCTTTTAATGTGATCCATTTTTTTTTGTTTAATGGGGGAAATGCCATCAAGCACCGTACCGTCACCCGAGGGAGGTAGACGGCGTGTGTGGGACTCCCTGCCCTGAAAAGGGCAGGAATACCCATTAAAACCCCCCGGTTGGACCTCCATCGCCCTAGTGGCGGTGTTGTGGGAATTTGGCTCAGCCTTAATTTCCACAACACCGCCGGCGGAATAGCTGCTTACGCGGCTTCGTCTACTCCCCCACGGTGTTCGGGGGGAGACTGGGGATGGCGGGTCTTACGGATCCATCCCCACCTCGCAGTGGCGACTTGTGTAATACCGGCTGAGGTGCAGTCACACCATCAGCAGGCCGGTCTCCACGCGGTAGCTGGGCGCAGTCATACCGTCGTCGCCGCGCTCTGAGCCGCCTTCTTCTGCGAAGTGGTTATGTGGTCCTAGCTTAAGGGCGACAAGTACAGCATTATAACGCTGTAACTCTACTTCTCGCCCTTACTTTGAAGACTTGATTCCTGCTACTAATATAGCACCCCCCAGGAGCTCTGTAAACCTTACTCACTCGCAGGAACACAACAACACAGAAGTGATTGTTTCACCAGTCGGGCTGCTCCAGTTCGAGCGATAAACCGCTATCCCTACCTCTCGGCTTATTTGAAATATTTTTTTATAAATAAACTAGGGGTCCCGGCTAACTTCGTTTAGCCTTAGAGGATTTTCCCGCTTTTCTGTTGAAAACTTTCCTGAATTATCTTTGCTTCACGGAGCCCGAGACCTTTCCAACGAATGCAAAATCGTGGAAATCGGTTCGTGCTTTCTGGAGTTATAGCGTCAGGAAGGAAAACCCGACTTATTTTTATATAGTAGATATTTAATTGTATAAATTTGGTATATGACATACCAAATTTTATCCGGTTCCAATATTTTACGATTAGTATTGTGTCAAAAATGACAATCCGTTTTTCTCCAACTGACTACGGGTCTGGAACGGTTTTATCTTACGCGTCGTATAAGGCTTAAAAATTGAACTCCGACAGACGTTTGTTCGACGTTAAGCTACTCCGACAAATGGTTACTCCGACAAATGTCTATAAAACGAACCTAACCTAACCAAACTGAATCTGACCTTACTGCAATGTAACCTTACTAGTTCTGATCTAAGTGGACTAGTTCAATCTTTAAAAATAGACGTAATATATAAAAAATAATCATTTGTCGGAGTAACGATTTGTCGGAGTAGCGTAACGTCGAACAAACGTGTGTCGGAGTCGGAGTTCAATTTTGTCGTATAATTTATTACGATTCGTAACAAAAACTGATCGTTTTCAAATATTGGAACCGATCATAAGTACATCTTATCGGTTTGAATAGTACGTGCGGTTTATCGGAGATTTGTACGACAAAAGTGTGGAATTTTGAACGAATTAAAAAACGATAAAATATTTAAATTTAGAAAAGCTCTTAAAGTTAATTTACATTATAATTACGAAAACAATTCGTATTAACGTGCCAAGACTTAATTGTTTTATCGATTATGTAAAATTAATACGAATAACTGAGACGCGGGTTATCGTTTTAATTAGTTCTAGATTATCTCTGGTCGATGTGTCCGGATTCTTTGGAAGACTTAGATTTTAGTAAGATTGATAGATGGATAAACTTAATTGCACAAAATCTTTACAGAAATAGGTTTTACAGATTGATTATAGCACAATTTAGGCGGTCTTATCACTAGAAAGCGGTCTCTTCCAGACAACCTTAAGGTAGAGGAAATAGTAGATGGCGAGAAATGGGTACGACCGTGCAACATAAATACAGTTTTTAGTTTAGAATTACATTCGTAGTATAACATAAACGTAAGATATCATTCGAATCTGAGTTTTATTGATTTAACTAGCTATGCCTGCGACTTCGTTTTCATGGAATACTGACTTATCCCTGATTCCAATATTTTACGGCTCGCAAAAATTACTATCAGTTTCTAACCGACTACGAGTCGTTAATACCGTTCCACAATTTACTTCCCATATCTATTATTTATTTATTTAAAAACTTTATTGCACAAAAAAAGTACAAAAGGTGGACTTAATGCTAGGAGCATTCTCTACCAGTCAACCGTTGGGTCATGCAGATAGTACGTTTATGGGTGCGGTAACAGTAAAAATGTGAGTATGGATAACAACAAAATTAATAATCATATCAGCTGTCATCAGTCGTCCGTCGGTCATTTTTAGCTTACGCCTCGTATTAACTGTTACTATCCGTTATTAGAACGGGTCGTTTAATATTGGAACAGGGCATTAGTAGAATGTACGATAGTCAAATCAAATATTTCTTTATTCAAGTAAGTTGCATGTAACACTTTTGAATCGTCATTGAATACAATGCAAAGTGATTCTACTGCCGGTTCGGAACCTATATCTACCGAGAAGACACCGCTAAGAAACTCAGCAGATCAGTTACAGTAGCAAAAAACAAAACGCATCACAATCCGTTGAGTAGTATTAAAGATCTAAGCATAAGTATATAGGGGCATACAGAAAAAGCGATTTTATTTTATACTATGTAGTGATGCTATTTCCCATCGCGAGCACCAAATTTTTATTTATATACTCTCTTAGTTATTTAGTATTTAGTTACCTCCCAAATTTCAGCGAGGAACAATGTACCAATCAATTTATCTTCTCAGAAACAATTGTATCCAATCTGAGTTCATTAGCGGCAGCCATTTTGTCCCGTTGGGTCGCATTCCGTCCCAAATTGACCTCTGTCCGTCTCTCTCTAACCCGAGCTGTGGGCGAGAGACGGGTATATAATTTGGAATCATTTTTAAATTACTGACCGTTTTTTTGACATCCCTTTGCCTTTGTTATTTGCCGGCGTTTGAGATTCGAATATGTACGTTTTTGTGGTTCGTTTATGTGTTAAAATAATGGTCATTCGTTGTATATGCTTATATCCTGTTTAAGGAACATATATTAGAAACAGAAAATTTTTATCTCCCCTTGCGGTGCGGGAATTGAACCCACGACCTTCACGTATCGCGCGTGCTGCTCTTCCAACTAAGATATATAGAGAGTTACACTTAATTGCACAGAGGAGATACCGCAAGGGGAGATAAAAATTTTCTGTTTCTAATATTTAATGTTCGCTAGTACGGCGTTTAGTACTATAAAAATAATAAATTCGATTAAGGAACGTATATTCTTTATTAAAAGTGGAATAAAGATTAGAATTTATTTATGAGCACACACAATCAATACACAGTACACAGACAAATAATAGGTACAGTAAAAGTAAATTTAACAAAAAAAAAATAGAAAAAAAATAGTGATTGCGCAGCTAACAAGGTCCCAGCCTCAGAATAAGCTGCTACGACATTGTATGCCGGAGTAGCGCTGGTATTCTGGCGGAACCTTAAGCTGAGAGGCGCGGTGATAAAAAAAAAACCGGCCAAGTGCGAGTCGGACTCGCGCACCGAGGGTTCCGTACAAACCTGCAAGGTTTACAAAGTTCGTTCATTACGACAATCGAGTCATAACTATGGTATTTTTATTGCAAAATGAAATTCATAACATTACAATGGGGAAAGATGGAGGAGCATAAATATTTTGTAATGTAACTAAAAATTTAAGGTTTTCGGAATTTTTCCTTTATGTGTGCTATAAAACGTTGCTTCATGCCAAATTTCAAGATTCTAGGTCGACTGGAAGTACCCTTTAGGTTTTGATTCCCTTGCGAGTACTTGCGAGTTTCAAAATATGCAGCTTAAATTGCTGTTTCTTTTGATTGCGTTGACATAGAAGTTTGATTTTGTTACAGCTTAAAGGTATTATAGACCTGAGTATTTGGTATGAATTTCAATTTAATACCTCTACGCGTTTATGAGGAAATGGGTAGTAAGTTTAAAATTATTAAAAAAATATATATTATGTGATGTAACTAAAAATTTATGGTTTTCGTAATTTTTCCTTTATCTATGCTATAAGACGTTGCTTCGTACCAAATTTCAAGATTCTGAGTTCACGGGAAGCACCCTGTAGGTTTTGATTCCCTTGCAAGTGTCGAAAATTTGCGGCATAAACGGCTGTATCTTCTGATTGCGTTGGCTTAGAAGTTTGATTTTTTCACAGCTTCAAAGGACAGTAGACCTGAGTAATTGATATAAATTTCAGCTTCATACCTCCACGCGTTCCTGAGAAAAAGGGTCTTGACAGACGGACGGACAGACGGACAACAAAGTGATCCTATAAGGGTTTCGTTTTTTCTTTTTGAGGTACGGAACCCTAAAAAGAACAGGAGAATAATGACAAACAAGAGAGAGGGAAAGAGAGGAAATAAAAATAAAAATGGTTTAGAGAGAGTCAGCAGAATTGGCAAACACCGCTCTATACGTATACAACAAACCAAGATTGGTAGTCGGGCCTTGGTCCCCGAGCAGATAACACCTAGCTCGGCGGAAGTACTTACACTTTTAGTAAGGAACATACTATTACGTTCCTTACATATGGGATATTTTTTATCCGGAAACAATTGCAGAGTCGTAGGCAATAGCTTAAAAAAAAACAGACCAAAAAGTTTTAAAATAATTTAACGGATCAAAACGCGACACCATTTTTATTTAGTACCGTGCTCACGAGCTGACTGACGGTTGGTGCAACCTAACCGAAACGTCGGGCAGTAAGTAGTTCGTATTAACTACTAAATAAAAATGGTGTCGCGTTTAAACCCGTTAAATTATTTGAAATGTTTAAAATGGAACGCGAACGTCTTAAAGTTTATAGAACAAAAAGATAATAAATAAATATTGGACAACATCACATACATTGCTCCGATTCTGTGGTAAGTAGCTAAAGCACTTGTGTTACAGAAATCAGAAACGACGGTACCACGATCTATCAACGTAATCTTTAATAGAACTAGTTTATTTTCGTTTTAGTTAACAATAAGCGTCGTTATGTAACAAAACAAAGTGTAGTAGCCTTGGCAGTGATCGTCACGGCGCCGGCGCAGAAAGTGAATTGATACACGAATCTGTAGATCGCGATCGATGACGCCATGACGGTCTCGCTTTGACAGCCGCCGCCATTGTTGCTTGTCGCTGGCACCGATTGGGGATGTGGCTTTGTTGTCTATGGTTTTAGTTGTGGTAGACGAATTGTGCTTAGTAAAGTAGTCAAGTTTCATTTATCCTTTTTTACGGGGGGTAATGCATTGACGCACCGTACCGCCACCCTGGGGGAGGGTGACAGCGTGTGTGGGACTCCCTGCCCTGAAAAGGGCATGATTACCGTAACTAAAACCCCCCGGTTGGACCTTCATCGTCTTAGTGGCGGAGCTGTGGGAGATCGGCTAAGCCTTGACTTCCACGACACCGCCGGCAAATTATTATTTTTTTATGTTGCACTTTAAGATTGACCTCTTCCCACCTGATTTTAAGTGGTAATGAGGTCCTAGCTTAAGGGTGACAAGTACAGCATAATAAATGTGTCACTGGACTTGTCACCCTTACCTTGAAGGCTTGACCCCTGCTACTAATGTAGCACCCCCCAGGAGCTCTGGAAACTTTACTCACACGCAGGAACACAGCAATACAGAAGTGATTGTTATTTGGCTGCGGTCTTCTGTAAGGTTTCATATCCCCTTATGTTGTGGTATCATCGTCATCATCATCAGCCTGTTGCAGTCCACTGCTGGACATAGGCCTCTCTAAATGTTCGCCACATAGTGTTGTGGTATGCGAACCCACAACCTTCGCGTATCACGCGTGCTGCTCTTATGTAATATATATATATATATATAATATATAGAACTATGATATATAGATAGTAACACTTAATTGCAAAGAAATTGTTTTTTTTTTCTGTTTCTAATATTTAAAGTTCGCAAGTACGGCGTATAGTACTATAAAAATAATAAAATCGATTAAGATGCCAAGGTGTCTTCGATTCTGTGGTTTTCAAACATTTCTGCAACGAATTTACCACAGGCCGATAAGTATGTAGTTCTAAACATATTCGGCAGAGGGCACTTACCGGATGGCTAACGGTTGATACAGCAGAAAATTTCATCGCGGTTAGCTCAGTTGGTAAGAGCAGCACGCGCGATACGTGAAGGTCGTGGGTTCGATTCCCGCACCGCAAGGGGAGATAAAAAAATTATGTTTCTAATATGTATATTCAAGTACCTAGGTACAATATAGGCGGTATTATTGCTAGAACTTCTTCCAAACAAGCTGTAGGTAGAGGAAATAGTAGATATCGAAAAATTTTTAAATATTAGGTTGAGAGGAAGGGGCGATGAAATTTTACGATATTTTCTTAATTTTTTTTTATGTTTCCTAGTGCGGCGTGAAGCATTATAAAGAAATTCAAAAAATCTTAGTTTCTATGATAAATGACTCTGTCAAAAAGCAATGAGTTTTTTTAGTCCCTCAGATTTATAGAATACAATGAAAACATTTTTTTTACGATTCGTAACGTGTCAAAAATGACTGTCTATGTCTATCCGTTTTTCTACGAGTCGTTAATTCTAACTTCTACTCACTTTTCCTACTCATACTTCTGAATACTACTCACAATCTTTCACTGTCCAGTCCATACGCTTATGGAATTCCCTTCCTTTACCTATCAGGTAATCTGAGTCCCTTCCCATTTTCAAATCAAGAGTAAAAACTTTCTTTCTTTCTCTTAACTAAATCCGAACTTGTATCCTTTATCAAAGTATTTAAATAATGCTAAGCTTTGTTGGTAATTAATTTAATTTCATATATTTATTTCTATTTGTTTATATCATAAATACTTTATGGAAATTTATATATTTATTTATTATATAGGTATTTATTTGTTTATTATAGTTTTATTATCTTTACGTATTTTTTTTTTATATGTTTATCTTGTTATGGTATTTATATTGATATTTTCTGTTAGTATTTTTCTCAAGCATTTTGCACGGCTGTACCCGTTTCTCGATGTCTACTATTTCCTCTACCTAAAGGTTGTCTGGAAGAGATTGCTCTCTAGCAATAAGACCGCCTATATTGTACTTAAATATGTCTAAAACCAATTTCTGTAAATTTTCTGTGCAATAAAGTGTATCTATCTATCTATCTATCTATCTATCTAATTTCAAATTTACTTTCTATATCAGCTGTCATCCATCAGTCGGTCGTTTTAAGCTTACGCCGCGTATAATTTATTACTACCGTTACTAGAACGGATCGTTTTAGAAATATTAGATCTCTCACTTGATCTCAGTCGGTCTTCTTGTGTCCAAATTAATAAAACGTGCCTGTGACAAGATTTCTCTTAAAAAAAAAAGCATCTTGGCTCATATTACTTACGCGAAGACCGCTGTACATAACTCAACCAATGAAGTTGACCTTTTATACCTAAAACCTAATTCTAATTAAAGAAATCTCCACAAAAAAAGACAACTCCAGACATTCACAAAGTTCTAGACACTATTTTTGACAGCCGCCGGCTCACGAGTCCTGATTGGTCAGCCGTGAAGGGCGTACAAAATGGCCGACGTGTTTTTTCGCGGCAAAACAATTAAATACCGCGCTGTGACCGGACGGAATTTCGTACCGAAATAATCGATTTTCTAGGCGTACATAACCTATGGTTTAGGTAGGTTTTTTTTGTTTGAGCAGGAAAATGTTGCGTTTTGAACAATAGGTCACCTGAGCAGGTAGCCGTGATTGACTTTTTTATTTTTTTTAACCCTTCAAAGTCAAAATGTTCTCAGTCCGTGGCCTTGTTATTAGATGCAATATGAGAATACACTAACACTGTCTACACTAATTGTATTAAACTTAAAGATAGTTTGTATACAGGTGCGGTAATAGATAGATACACTTTATTGCACATAAAAATTTACAGAAATTAGTTTTCAATATTAAATATTCAAGTACACAATTTAGGCGATATTTATTTCTATAAAGCAATCTCTTCCAGACGACTTTTAGGTAGAGAAATTAGAGATATCGAGAAACGGGTGCGGCCGTGCAAAATATATATTGAGAAAAAAATTAACAGTAAATATAAATAAATAAATAAATGCGCCAGACAATCACACCAATCACCTGGTCTCAAACTAAGGTTTTCCCTTGTACTATGAGTACCTACCAGACGACGGATACTAACTGGTGGCGTCATCCCAGCACACCCAGACCCAAGTCAATTGAGAAAAGTTCGTTTTCCAAGTTGACCTGACCGGGAATCGAACCCGGGACCTTACCCGCTTTGGGCGCCTATATAATATATTAAGTCCATGGTGGTGGCGTCATCCCAGCACACCCAGACCCAAGTCAATTGAGAAAGTTCGTTTTCCAAATTGACCTGACCGGGCATCGAACCCGGGACCTTACCCGCTTTGGGCGCCTACCTTAGCCACTGCGCCAACGAGGTCGTCAAAAATAACATAATATGATTAATACACAAAAAATAACTTAAAAATAATAACATAAATAAATAAATACATTTCCATAAAGTATTTACGGTATAAACAAACAGATATATAGTTAGAATAAATATATGAAATCAGATTAAATACCAACAAATGCTTAGCTTTATTTAAATACTTTGATAGTGGACACAAGCTCGCGTTTAGTTAAGAGAAAGTAAGATTTTACTCTTGATATGAAAATGGGAAGGGACTCAGATTCCCTGATAGGTCAAGGAAGGGAATTCCATAAGCGTATGGACTGGACAGTGAAAGATTGTAAGTAGATAGATGGTAATATTGAAAAGTGCGTAAATAACTTGAAAACAAAAATGGATCTATTTCGGTCCAATACATCATCTAATACCAATGGTATTTGTTTTTATACATTTTTATGTTCTATTCCGATCGGATACCACTCTACCCGACCATGAATCGAACCCGGGACCTTTCGATCTATGGTCGCCTTAGCCACTGCGCCATCGCGATCGTCATATACAAATGTGCAGGCCACCCCACGCCTAAATTCCAGCTACTGTTAAAATAAAGAAATAAAGAAAAGGCGGTGTCTACATCAAAAACCCTAAATTCAATACAAGTCCCTTGAGGTTAACCCTACAATGCGAAGAGGTGCCGAAAAGACCCCGGCATGCAAATAAAAGTATAAATCAATTACTGTCCGGTGGCGACAATAGTAAACCTTTACCGCTAATCTGTTTAACCGTGAAAGGGACTTAGAGGCCCAATTAGGAACAGTAGCGGAGGGTTGACTTTAATTCTGATTGACGTACTTACTTATTGTTATATGTAGAGCTTAAGACGAAAATAAAGAGAGGCGTTCAAAAAAATTGTCTTGAAACTAAGATGTCTTCTGTTAGTTAACTTTTTTGTAGCCGCGAGGAATTTTTGTTCCGGGTTTTGTTCCCGTTTGAGTTAGATAGATAGAAAGTTACATTTAAATGCACAGAAAATTTTACAGAAATTGTTTTGACAGACAGATACAAGTACAATTTAGGCGGTCTTATTGCTATAAAGCAATCTCTTCCAGACAAACTTTAGGTAGAGGAAATAGTAGATATCGAGAAACGGGTGTGGCCGTGCCAAATGTTAAATATATGCTTTATTATTAAAGCAAAACAATGATTAAAACAAATAACCAATTACAGTCAACACTTAATAATAAAACAAATGTGAAATATGGTTCAATTGAACACAATAAATAAAAATACAATTACAGTCAACAGCATCTCAAGATTAACACATACAGTTCTATATTCGACCTTATACGCACGATATAAAGGTGATACAATGCTTTTGCTGTACCCTATTTTTTTAAAACTTCTCAGAAAACAAAGAAACACACGTCCCAAGCCACAACCCTTCCGTCCCAATTTATCTCGGCTACTTTATCTAATCGAAAAATTAACACTTACAAGTAGAAATGTACCCACATCCATTGACCACAAGGCGGTGGCAGTGGTCCTCATTGTCCCACAGACAATGGGGCTTTAAAAGGTAATCCTACTATTGTGAAGTCTGTAAGACCGTGGCGACATTTTTTTGCCTTTAAAACCTAACGGTAGTTTGGGGTTGCTGTTTTGACGGGCGTTTGTACGATTAGTGGCTTTCGAAATATAAACAACTAGCTGTGCCCGCGATTTCGTCCGCGTGTACATCCTTTCATGGTCGGTTTTACCCCTTTCTCCCCTAATTCGGAACAAATCCAATGTTCAAGCTATATTTGTGCCAAATTTCATATCTCTAAATTACAAAATAAAAATGTTTCCATATAAACATTATTGGTATGGTATGGTACCCCTATTCACCCCCCCCCCCCTTATTTTCTAACAAAAAGCAGCCTATGTTCGTTCTTGAGGTTCAACGTGTAACCATACCTAATTTCATCAAAATCGGTTGAGAGGTTTAAGCGGGAAAGCGTAACAGACAGACAAAGTTACTTTCGCATTTATAATATTAGTAGGGATAGTTAAAAGTCCAATATTTTTACTGAAATTGAATACATCAGTAACATTTATAAATCAAATGAAGCTACCTCCGGTTTGAAACTTATTACCTCAGAGATGATTCCGGAAATAAACTATATGGTTTTTTGGTGATCGTTATTCGGCTGCGGTCTTCTGTAAGGTGGAGGTATTTCACCAGTCGGGCTGCTCCAGTTTGAGCGATAAGAGAGATAAAGCACTACCTCAAATCCGACAACCTTCAGCAAATATCTCACTTTTCCTCTTCTTCCAGGTGAATACGTGCTGCAAGGGGAGTTGCCGACTGAGCTGGTCTCCAGCGAGGAGTCGAGGTTCGATCTATTGGAGGAGGCGCTGCAGCTCGTCGAGCTTGGGGAAGATGAACAGCCTGAGGTGAGAGACTCTTGGAGGATATTTTTTTTTTTATAATGCACTCTAAGATTGACCTCATCCCACCTGATGTTAGGTGGTAATGAGTTCCTAGCTTAAGGGCGAAAATGGCTCTTATTTTATTGATGAATCTGCTTTGAGACCAAACCTACGTAGTAAATATATAAACAATGTTATTGTACCCAGACCACATAATGATGTATTTAGTAAATGCACATATTATAAAGGAACCAAAATATTTAATCACTTACCTTCTCATGTTAAAGCATTAAATTTTCCTAACTTTAAAACACAACTAAAAGCATGGTTGACAGAAAATGTTTTTTATAATTTAAATGAATATTTTGGTACCAAATATAGTTAAGTTCACATAAACTACTACTCATTCTGTAAAATTGCATACCCGATATGGGTAACTGTTGAAACTTGTGACTGCTAATGTAACACCAACTATGTAAACACAGTTTTTGCAATAAATGATTTTGAATTTTGAAAAGAATAGCATTGTAAAACTGTTACTAGACTTGTCGCCCTTACCTTGAAGGCTTGATCCCTGCTACAGATGTAGTACCCCCCAAGAGCTCTGGAAACCTTACTCACATGCAGGAACACAACAATACCGGAGTGCTTGTTATTTGGCTGCGGTCTTCTGTAAGGTGGAGGTATTTCACCAGTCGGACTGCTCCAGTTCGAGCGATAAATAGCTTTGCCCTACCTCTCTTAAAATCGGTCTGAAAAATTGAAGCGATTCTGTGGTGAGTACTTAAATCACTTGTGTTACAGAAATCAGAACCAACGATGGTACCACAAAATCCAGACTCGAGATAATATAGACAAGCTCTAAATTAGAAATAGATAATTTTTATCTCCCCTTGCGGTGCGGGAATCGAACCCACGACCTTCACGTATCGCGCGTGCTACTCTTCCAACTGATAAGTATGTAGTTCTAAACATATTCGGCCGAAACATATGAGCCGAACAGGAATAGTACCCTGGATTGGGGTCGCCAAAGTCCGGCTCGCCTCTCGACTACTGAGGTAGTCATTTATCAATAATACGCGACAAAGTAGATTGCCCAAGGATACTGAGTCAAGTATCCCTATTAGCTCCTAAGCGTCTAGGCTGGAACGAGGAGGGGACTGTCGCGCCGCGGCGACTCCCGCGCCTGCTGCGGCGGCCGCAGACACGTACCGCGTACGCTGCGCATGCGCCTACCGCACGTGCATTAAATCTGATAGGAGACATGCTCGCCAATGACTACCGTATTGACCTATTTGCTGACCACTTTAGATTACTGACTAGGAAAGCCTTTCAATATGTTGACAATAACTTTAAAACGTGAACTTATCTGTTTTCTCTTGCATCTGAAGTTCTAATTATCATTGATTATTTTAATTACCATTCATTGACATTGTTATTTTTTTTAATTGTGTATTGTAATTATTCTTTTTTTATTACTATTGACATTGCTTAATCTTATTTGACGCACGTAATGTAGGTAGTATTAAGTTTTTGACATGTCCAATAAACATACTGGCCCCTTGGGACACTGTAAGCTAGTATGTATGTATAATTGAATAAATAAATAAATAAATAAATGCGCCAGACAATCACACCAATCATCTGGTCTCAAACTAAGGTTTTCCCTTGTACTATGAAACCAGACGACGGATACTAACTGGGGGCGTCATCCCAGCACACCCAGACCCAAGACAATTGAGAAAAGTTCGTTTTCCAAATTGACCTGACCGGGAATCGAACCCGGGACCTTACGCGCTTTGGGCGCCTACCTTAGCCACTGCGCCACCGAGGTCATATATAGAGGAAATATATAGTTTCATTGAATAGTTGATTGACTTATTGATTGTTTGCTTCAGGCGGTAGAGGGCAGCAGCGGCGGCGAGATGCTGCACCCGGCGATGCGGCACGTGCCGCATCACCCACTCGCGCACTACCACAATCAGGTACGTCATTATCATCAGTTCTACCATCGTAATCATCATTTATACCATCGTTATCATCATTTATACCATCGTTGTCATCATTTATACCATCGTTGTCATCATTTATACCATCGTTATCATCATTTATACCATCGTTATCATCATTTATACCATCGTTATCATCATTTATACCATTGTTGTCATCATTTATACCATCGTTTTCATTATTTCTACCGCCATGAATTCAAAATCATGATTATGGTATAAATGATGATGACTATGGTAAAAATGACGATAAAGGTGACTTTTTTTAAAATAGATACGGTAGTTTTTAAGTTTATTCGTTACACACGGAAATACAAAAAGTGTAGGCATTTAATATAGTACAAAAAACCTGAAAAAAAAAATATAAATGAAGTAAACATATTTATTAAAACACTAAAAACATGTCTTCATTAGTTTAACAAGAGTAAATAAATAAACCAAATTAGTTTAATATCTCACAAATTGGTAAATTGAAAAAAAATCTTAAGATTGTCGATTGCCAAACGTTTTTTATTTTTTACAACCAAAACATGATTTTAAAGCTATTTACACATGCGCTCTTAAGGCTCTCCGCCGTTAGATGTCTTTGCCTTTGGTTCTGCCAAAAAAAGGTGTTCGGGTCACCCGGCGTCACCTGTGGTACCTCATGATAAATGAATCGTGAACAAGGACCAAACCACACACGTAGACAGATCTGTAGTCTACGCGATAAGATTGTCGGACATTTTAGAATATTCAGCTTCTTTCTTAATTCAATTCAATATGTTTATTGCAATAATTCACATGGAGTAAGTTGACAGATTGTCTTAAGATTAAGTACAGGTGAAGCCCTGTTGAGGGCGTTGCAATCTACTATATAAAAATAAGTCGGGTTTTCCTTCCTGACGCTATAACTCCAGAACGCACAAACCGATTTCCACGGTTTTGCATTCGTTGGAAAGGTCTCGGGCTCCGTAAGGTTTATAGCAAAGAAAATTTTTAACAGAAAAGCGGGACAATCCTCTAAGGCGAAACGAAGTTCGCTGGGACCGCTGGTGATTCTATATAATCTATTTATAAAATGTATTACTAGTTAACTCTTATTAAACTAGTGAGGTAATCTAAGACAACATTAAATAAATCTAAAATTAACTTTATATTGCCCGGTTAAAAAGGAAAATCGCTGGCTGTAAGTAAATTATTATATTTTGTGCTTACCATAAGGGTAGCGGCTTAAAAATTGGTAATGTGGTCATGAGGTCCGAGCTTAGGTGCTACATAAGTAGCAGGTCAAGCCTTCGAGCTAAGGGCGACAAGTCCAGTAACAGATTTATTGTGCTGTACTTGTCGCCCTTACCTTGAAGGCTTGACCCCTGCTACTATAGCACCCAGGAGCTCTGTAAACCTTACTCACACGCAGGAACACAACAACACAGAAATGATTGTTATTTGGCTGCGGTCTTCTGCAAGGTGGAGGTGTTTCACCAGTCGGGCTGCTCCAATTAGAATCCAACACATGATTGGTTTTTACTCCGTCTTAGATTACCGAACAGTACGGGGCACGTATCTTTGAAAAGAAAAGAAAGAAAAGACATTTATTACATAGATAAATACAAAAAATAAAAAAGGATACAAACAATTACATTGAAAGGACGAAGTTAAAATTTATATAGTGTTTAATAGATGTCTGCCTCAGTATAAGCTACAGTGGTATTTTATTTATTTTATTTATTTAAAAACTTTATTGCACAAAAAAAGTACAAAAGGTGGACTTAATGCTAGGAGCATTCTCTACCAGTCAACCGTTGGGTCATGCAGATAGATAGTTGGGTATTACATAACTATATGCTTACGATACCACAATTTTTGCATCTTCCCCTTATCTAATATTTTACGATTCGTAATGAGTCAAAAAATTACCAAAAATAGTTATAATTTTTTTTTTCAAAATCCCCTACAACATACATTTTAATGCAGAAAGCAGTTATTTTAAATACATGCAGAATATTAAGAAAGTTTCTACAAACAGAAGCACATTTACAATCAACTGGACCGACAGAGATGACCTCTCACTGGACCCACCTGGAACGCACTTGGCTTAGGCCCGTGTATTCCAATATGCAAAATGTTTATTCATCAAACACAAATGAAAATTGGAAAATTATAAGAAACTCTTAAACTAACTGATTAATAAAAATGTAATAATAAAAATAATCAAAAGAGAATGTACAGAATATTTACAAAGGGTTGTCCGCTCCGGTATCAAGGGTGCCCAGGATGCTGGCAACGTTACCTCTTTGTATAGCCAGACTAATGCGTTGGCCGAGGTAGTTGCCAGCATTCCGGTCACCAGAAACCTCAATAAGCTGAGCGGAATGAATGAATTCCAATATGCCAGTATTAAAAAGATGCTGAGATTACTAAAAAATTTAAACATTTAAATAATAATAATTTATTACAATCAAGATTACAGAGATCCATTGTGTTAGTGTGCCTTAATATTATTTATTTGTTTATTATAGTTTTATTTATCTTTACGTATTTTTTTTTATATTTTTATCTTGTTATGGTATTTATATTGATATTTTCTGTTAGTATTTTTCTCAAGCATTTTGCACGGCTGTACCCGTTTCTCGATGTCTACTATTTCCTCTACCTAAAGGTTGTCTGGAAGAGATTGCTCTCTAGCAATAAGACCGCCTATATTGTACTTAAATATGTCTGTAAAACCAATTTCTGTAAATTTTCTGTGCAATAAAGTGTATCTATCTATCTATCTATCTTAAAATAAGGTTAGTAAAAACAAAATACTACCGAATATAATAATACCGTTCCTTTACTCACTTTCCATATCAGCTGTCATCAGTCGTCCGTCAGACGTTTTTAGCTTACGCCCCGTATAATTTATAACTATCCGTAACTAGAAAAGATCGTTTTTCAGATATTGGAACCTGGCTTTAATCAATAGGTTTTGATTTCGGAACTTTTTAAAGTTTAGAAAGTTCGTGACTTGGACCACACAGTTTAAGCTGTATTAATCAATCAACTAATATTAGGACAGATTATTCGTTTGTAAACGAACCAACTTATTGTTTTGCTACTGTTCAAATCCATTAATGATCGGTTCAAATATTATACGACTCGTAATGTGTTAAAAATTACTATCCGTTTAACTCCAACCGACTACAAGTCGTTAATTCTAATTTCAAATTTACTTTCCATATCAGCTGTCATCAGTCGTCCGTCGGTCGTTTTTAACTTACGCCACGTATAATTTATAACTATTCGTAACTACTAAATAAAACCTATCTGTTTCTATGTTGTTTCTGATTTCTGTAACACAAGTGCTTTAGCTACTTACCACAGAATCAGAGCAATGTATGTGATGTTGTCCATTTTATTTATTTATATTAAAACCGTTAATGTACGCCGAAGAGGCGATCACATAGTACTACCCACAACAAGAACCAATTATGGAAAAAGGTCAATAACTTACGAAGGAGCCCAAATATACAATAAACTACCTTCAAACATAAAAAATGCAGAATCTTTAGCTGTGTATAAGTCTAAATTAGTTAAATACATTAAAAAAAATGATCAATAATTAGTCAAATAAAGATTTGTCATCTCGCTCACTGAAGTCCTAAGGTGAAATCTGTACCTAATATATTAACTCACAAATATATAGATATAAACACAAATATATATAAGACAATGTCTTAATGAGAATAAATATCTTTGAACTGAATGTATTTTAAACATTTTTTAAATGTTTGTCAGTCTGTTTGTTCCGGCTAGTCTCTGAAATGGCTGGACAGTTTTTGATATAGTTAGTTGCCGGCTGTGACATGAGAATGCGATACGATTATATCGATCAATGGATCATTAATCGATGTCCGTCAAGATCTACAGATAGGATCGATGATTTGCCGAGCCACGTTATTACGTTTAAGTATTTTAATGACGATGCTTCAGTTAAAACTAACGGCGAAGTTATGGAATAATATATGGCCATGTCAGCCGCAGAGCCGACAACTGTTGGGGTAAACGAGTTCTGGAGTGGAGACCACGCCTCGGTAAACGTAGTGTAGGACGCCCTCAGGGCTGGTGGAGTAACTATTTGCGCAGGACGGCTGGCAGGAGCTGGATGAGAGTCGCCGAAAATCGAGCGAAGTGGCGAACATTTGGAGAGGCCTATGTTCAGCAGTGGACTGCAACAGGCTGATGATGATGATGATGGAATGATATATAATGCTATAACTATTACTCTTCAAGATTGACCCCATACCACCTGATGTTAAGTGGTAATGAGGTCCTAGCTTAAGGGTGATGTAAGTACAGAATAATAAATCTGTTACTGGACTTGTCGCCCTTACTTTGAAAGCTTGACCCCTGCTACTAATGTAGCACCCCCAGGAGCTCTGTAAACCTTACTCACATGCAGGAACACAACAACACAGAAGTGATTGTTATTTGGCTGCGGTCTTCTGTAAGGTGGAGTTATTTCACCAGTCGAGCTGCTCCAGTTCGAGCGATAAATCGATATGCCCTACCTCTCCTAAAATTTCGACTTCGTTCGCGTGGACTACATCCTTTCATGGTCTGTTATGCCCCTGTCTACCCTTATTTTCAAAACAAAAAGTAGCCTATGTCCGTTCTAGAGATTCAACGTATATCTATACCAAATTTCATCAATTTGTTTAGTGTGGTCACAACAGAATCAGAGCAATGTGATTTTGTAAATCCAGCATCGGACGGTATACCTACCACAAAAATTACTTTTATGTAAAAAATCAAGAAGAATACTTGAATTCCTCAGACATATTTGAAGTATGTCAAGCTGTCCTAAGCAAACAAGAGCAGTCCGTGTCGACATTGAAGTGATTTTGAGCGAAATAAGAGCAAAGGGTTGGGGGCGTATCGATGAAACTTGTCGACGTTTTTTATGTTTTGTCGATCTTTTGCGTTCGGACGCAATCAGGTGAGTCATTGCAAAGGAATCGATGTTTGATCGCGAATCGATATATTGCTGATTTGATTGACTCGGTATTTTAACGAGTTGTTTTGTAATGTTAGCGATTTATGTTGCGGTTGATGTTAATTTTTGTAAAATAGCGGTTTAATGCGGCGTCTCACGTCGCCCGGAAAGCTTTTGGTTCTGGCAATAAAAAAACATAATAAAACAATTTTCGCGTTCCATTTTAAACATTTAAAATAATTTAAGGGGTCAAAACGCGACACCATTTTTATTTAGTAGTTAATACTCTGAGTCAGCTCGTGAGCACGGTTGGTGCAACCTAACCGAAACGTCGGGCAGTAAGTAGTTCGTATTAAATACTGAATAAAAATAGTGTCGCGTTTTGACCCGTTAAATTATTTTAAATGTATAACAAAACGAATTTGGTTCAATATTTCGGAATTTATTATTAAGAAACTCAGCAGATCAGTTACAGTAGCAGTATCTAACTTATAGCTATGTGTAGCTCACTTTGAACCAAGTGGTATAGTTTTGTGTTCGTTCAGTAGTTATTAACAAAAATATTCTTTAAGTAGAATCAATTTGCATTGTATTCAATAACGATTCAAAAGTGTTCTATGTAACCTACTTGATAAAGAAATATTTGAGTTTGAGTATGACTAAAAAAAAAAATTAAATTAAATTTCGCGTTTATAAGTGGTATACTTGAATAAAGAAATATTTGATTTCTGTCAAACAATCAAAGCGCAACACTAAACCGAAATTGATGAAAAAATACTGTCGCCTGCTACCGAATTCTTGCGCACACATTCAGGTGGTGTTTGTGAATATTAACATTCCACCCTTAGGCAAACAACCCCTAGGATTAGGGTAGAAAAAATACTGGACAAGTGATGGATAGCGCTGAATTATAATTTTTTTTACAAAAAAAAATATATTTTCTTTACCTATACACATGGACGTTTAACAGGTTAAGTACCTAGTAAACCTAAACTAATTTAATAAGTAATTTAATTCGATGGCGCAGTGGCTAAGGGAGGCGGCCAAAGCGCGAAAGGTCCCGGGTTCGATTCCCGGTCGGGTCAATTTGGAAAACGAACTTTTCTAAATTGACTTGAGTCTGGGTGTTGTGGTACCGTCGTTGTTTCTGATTTCTGTAACACAAGTGCTTAAGCTACTTACCACAGAATCAGAGCAATGTATGTGATGTTGTCCAATACTTATTATTTATTATTATACAAACAGGTAATTTGCACCTGAAATGTGTCAACTAAACTTAAAAAATCTCAGACAGAGAAATTGTTCCCAGCGGGATTCGAACCGACTACCTCTTGATCGATTTTTTATTTTTATAGTTTTTTCTGCTATATCAACCGTTAGCTTTGGGTAATTGCCCTCTGCCGAATATGTTTAGAACTACATACTTATCGGCCCGTGGTACACTCGTTGCAGAAATGTTTGAAAACCACGGAATCGAAGACACCTTGGCATCTTAATAGATTTTTTATTTTTATAGTACTTTACGCCGTACCAGCGAACTTTAAATATTAGAAACAGAATTTTTTTATCTCCCCTTGCGGTGCGGGAATTGAACACAAGACCGCAAGGGGAGATAAAAAAATTCTGTTTCTAATATTAAGACTACCTCTTGGTCTCGAAGCCTGTCTAACTACAACACAATAATATTCAAAGCGATTTTAGCAATCTAGCTAACCCCATGAACATTATCAATTTCAATCCAACACATGGTTATATACACATAATATGACACGTTTGTCCGGCCGTTCGATACTTTAATAACTGATAGTATCGGCGGCCATTGTGGCTAATGCGAAATATCTCGTATACGGACAGACAGACAGACATTTGAAAGGGCTGGGTGGACGCCAGTCATGGTCCGACTGTAGGTATTAGGTTTAAGATGTTGAATACATTAGGGAGCGTTCAAGTATTATGTAACACAATTTGTGAAGATTTTTTTTTTGATATTGCACTTCAAGATTTACCTCATCCCACCTGATGTTAAGTGGGAATGAGGTCCTAGCTTAAAGGCGATTAGTACAGCATAATAAATCTGTTACTGGACTTGTCGCCCTTACCTTGAAGGCTTGACCTCTGCTACTAATGTAGCACCCCCCAGGAGCTCTGTAAACTTTACTCACACGCAGGAACACAACAACACAGAAGTGATTGTTATTTGTCTGCGGTCTTCTGCAAGGTGGAGGTATTTCACCAGTCGGGCTGCTCCAGTTCGAGCGATAAATCGCTATGCCCTACCTCTCTTAAACTCTTTTTAATGCACCGTAACATTTTTCTGCACTCCCCCTCCCCCTTTCTTTAAAAAAGACAACCACACTAATACAATCGAGGCAAACCCCGGAAAACCAAAAAGGTTGCCAATTAAGGAGTTTCATTTCTTATTTTTTTATTGAAACTCTGTAACGTTTTACAAATCACTCCGGGAATCGAACCCGGAACCTTTCGCGCTTCGGCCGCCAACCTTAGCCACTGCGCCACCGAGGTCGTCAATATAAAATAGGAGCGAATAATTAGCGGAAAATGTTAAATAAACGTCTACAAACTAGAATGTACAAATAACTACTCGTATTTTAAAGAAGAAGAAAATTGTATCTCCCCTTGCGGTGCGGGTATCGAACCCACGACTTTCACGTATCGCACGTGCTGCTCTTCCAACTGAGCTAACCGCAAGTTATCGTAGGCGATGAAATTTTTCTGATGTATCAACCCTTACCCTCCGGTAAGTGCCCTCTGCCGAATATGTTTAGAACTACATACTTATCGAACTAACCAGACAACTATGTACAAATAACGTTTGCTGATTCGTGAAAGCTTTTAAAAGAACTTTCAAAAGCTAGGTATTGTCCGGCGGACTCGGTCGGGTCATCCGACTGAAAGTTGAAGATTTGGAATACCGATCCTTATATGACTATCACTAATGAGCGATTTGATCAGACGAATGAATACCGCGACTTAGGGTTGCTACTTCGATATGATCGTTATAAGTCTCAAGTTTCCCATAGCGCTGTCTCTGGGTGATGAGAGGTAGGGTAAAAGGTTGTTTCGGTCGAACTGGAGCAGTTTTAAGAGAGGTAGGGCATAGCGATTTATCGCTCGAACTGGTGCAGCTTGACTGGTGAAATACCTCCACCTTACAGAAGACCGCCAATAACAATCACTTCTGTGTTGTTGTGTTCCTGCGTGTGAGTAAGGTTTCCAGAGCTCCTGGGGGGTGCTATATTAGTAGCAGGGGTCAAGCTTTCAAGGTAAGGGTGACAAGTCCAGTAACAGATTTATTATGCTGTACTTGTCACCCTTAAGCTAGGACCTCATTACCACTTAACATCAGGTGGGATGAGGTCAATCTTGAAGTGCAATATAAAAAAAAAAGTCCAACTGGTGAAATACCTCCACCTTACAGAAGACCGCAAATAACAATCACTTCTGTGTTGTTGTGTTCCTGCGTGTGAGTAAGGTTACCAGAGCTCCTGGGGGGTGCTGCCTTAGTGTGAGTAGATCGTATGTGAAAGGACTCCATAAGTGTGAATCTCATTGTAAAAAAAAAACTAGTTACTGAGTTTCTTGCCGGTATCTTCTCTTTAGTTATAAGTTCCGAACCGGAGGTAGCTTCATTTGCTTTATATAGAGACTATTCATAAGTATTACTAATGTAATCTATATGAATAAAAAAGATTGACTTTGACATTAAATATTTTATGTTAAATTATGCATTGGAGTGCATTATATAAAATAACTTTTACTCATTAGCAAAAAACATAGAAGCATTCCCAACGCTTGAAAGTGGCACCACGAAAAGTAAGGCACGGTGGGCGTGGCTTAAAAAAGTGAGCTAGCGCCGGTACGAATACCGTTTCCACGGACGTCGCGATTCACAGGCGCGGACCAATAACAGCGCGTGTCCCATCCCATTCTATGAGATGACGTAACTAACGAACCTTTTGTCGACCTAAACGCGTTAGCCTTAAAGTGTTATTTCAAGTGTCGATACTTTATTACTATATCGCGTATCTAATGCTTGTGTGCTTTACATGTGTGTGTGTATTGGTGCCAATATTCGATTAAATAAATAAAATAAATATTGGACAACATCACATACCTACATTGCTCTGATACTGTGGTAAGTAGCTTAAGCACTTGTGTTACGGAAATCAGAAACAGCGAAGGTACCACAACACCCAGGCCCAAGACAATATGGAAAAGTTCATTTCCCATATTGACCCGACCGGGGATCGAACCCGGAACCTCAGAGATGGCGCTCGCCAAAGTCAGGCCCGCTCGCCTCTCGGCTACGGAGGTCGTCAAATTGAAGTTAGTATGAAGAAAATTCTACCATTATTTTTACTTGCACTCTTTAAGCCATTTTATTATTGGAGTGCAAAAGTTTTTTATATATAACTCGCTATGCCCGCGACTTAGTTCGCGTGGACTACATACTTTCATAATCGGTTTTACCCCTATCTCCCCTAATATTCGAAATAAAATCTAATTCAAGTTTCGAGCTATATTTGTGCCGAATTTTATATCACTTTCTTAAAAACTAAACTTTCAAGGCCGATATTACGAATTACGAAACGTAGACTATGTCAGTTAAAGAGGTTCAAATAGTAAATTTCATGAAAATCTGTTGAGTGGTCAAGGCGTGAAAACCGAACGGACAAACACACCGACAGACAGAGCTACTTTCGCATGTATAATATTAGTATGGATAATGATAATAATAGTATGATTTTCCTTGTGATTGGCAACCCTGAGCTTTGGTATCGCCGTAAGCTCATCTTGAAAGCTTTCATCTGCCGACAGATCGTATCTTTTATCTACTTACAACGCCGGTCGCGGGACAGAACGAGTTTAATTGAGACTAGCTACGGCATGCGACTTTGGCTGCATCATTTTGGCATAAAAATTGTTTTAATTGCACGTATATACAGGGAGATTTTTTAATCACTATCTAGAAAATGATTAAATATGTATTGTTTCTCTTAGTATAAGTCAGTATTAAAATGTTGAGAAATAGCTTTATATAAGAATGTAAAGTACTAATAGTGGACTTTTTTTTATTTTTTTATTTATTGGATTACCAACACAAGATACAGGAAATAAAAAGTTACAATTTATACAGTATATTAACAGCTAACTGCACTTGTAATAAAAGGTAATCTCAGCATGCTTACTTAATGCTTGGTGGCATTATCTACCAGTCAAGCCTATTTGAACACGAAATTATCGTGTATAAAATTGATATAAACAATAATTAAATACAATAAATACATTTATATAAATACTAGTTACCCGCCCCGGCTTCGCTCGGGTGCAAATAAATACAAATGAAGTTTTCGGCTTTTCTGTACATTCATATGTATTGATTATACATATAAACATTATTTATACATCACTCTATATGTAAAAAAAATAGCATTAAAATCCGTTGCGTAGTTTTAAAGATGGCTTGTTTCAATATTTCACGATTAATCTGTCAAGAATTACTTTCATGAAGAATGATCCGTTTTTCTCCGACCGACTACGAGTCGTTAACACCGTTCTATAATTTACTTTCCATATCAGCTGTCATCAGTGGTCCCTCGGTCGTTTTTAGCTTACGCCACGTATCAAAACTCAAACTCAAATATTTCTTTATTCAAGTAGGTTACATATAACACTTTTGAATCGTCATTGTATACAATGCAAAGTGATTCTACTGCCGGTTCGGAACAATCTACCGAGAAGACACCGGTAAGAAACAGCAGATCAGTTACAGTATCAGTATCTAACTTATTGCTATGTGTAGAACACTTTGAACCAAGTCGTATAGTTGAAGACACCGGTAAGAAACTCAGCAGATCAGTTACAGTAGCAGTATCTAACTTATTGCTATGTGTAGCTCACTTTGGACCAAGTCATATAGTTTTGTTTTGATGAGTGATGAAACAAATAAGTACTCAAGTAAGTTTTTACTTTCGAGAGGTAAGCTGGAGCAGACCAGTCCCCAAAGGTGGCACCTGTTCACAAGCATGACGTATGTGCCAGCCATCGCTATGATTAGTTACTAACAGTTACTAGAAGTGATCGTTTTTTAAATATTGGAATCGGGCAGTAAGCCTATAAGGACGTACAGAAAAGCGACTTTTTTACACTATGTAGTGATTAAAAATTCATATACAAATACCTACCTACGAAAAATACAATAAAAAATCAGAAAACTTACATATTTGTTTAAAATTTACATAAAATATAATATGAGACGAGCTGTGCCCGCGACTTCGGTTACATCAGCTACAGTAAAAATCCCGTTAAAATCAGTCCAGCCATTTTAGCGATTAGCTGGAACAAACAGACAGACAGACAAAAATTTTATAAATAATATTTTGGTATACATACCGAATATTTATATGAATGTACTAAAAAATGTAAAATTTCTAGAAAAAACTTTTTTTTTTCTTTGTTGTCGTATAAACCACAATTGTTAATATTTCATCCCCTAATTGTCTATGATACAAGCCGACCTCACATACCACAGACAACTCGCGTCTACTAATAAACAATTTGTCATCTGTCCGTGCGTCGCAGGTGGCCGTCACTTGACTCAAATAAGTCATTTGTCAAAATGTCCAGTCGGCGTGTTTATTGAGAAAAAAAATCGGCTTGTTTTGATGTGGGTGTTTTGGTAAAACAAAATGCAAATCGAAAGAGATTAGCAAAGTTTTTGATAAGTAATGTCACAGGTACCTTTTTATTACCTAATATATATAAAACAATAAGTTAGATACTGCTACTGTAACTGATCTACTGATCTTACCGGTGTCTTCTCGGTAGATATAGGTTCCGAACCGGCAGTAGAATCACTTTGCATTGTATTCAATGACGATTCAAAAGTGTTATATGTAACCTACTTGAATAAAGAAATATTTGAGTTTGAGTTTATTAATTTGGGCGACAATAATACTTACTACTTACAAGGAGCACAAGCCAAAGTTGTTAAACTTGTGCCTTAAGAGAGGCAGGGCAAAACGATCTACCGCTCGAACTGGAGCAGCCCGACTGGTGAAACACCTCTACCTTACAGAAGACCGCAGCCAAATAACAATCACTTCTGTGTTGTTGTGTTCCTGCGTGTGAGTAAGGTTTACAGAGCTCTTGGGGGGTGCTACATTAGTAGCAGGTGTCAACCCTTCAAGGTAAGGGCGACAAGTTTAGTAACAGTTTTACTATGCTATCCTTATTCATATTCATATTCATATTATTTATTGCACTCCATAAGTAAGTAATGATGTTACATTCCTTTTCGCCCTTAAGCTAGGAACTCATTACCACTTTACATCAGGTGGGATGAGGTCAATCTTGGAGTGCATTATAAAAAAAAAACAATATTTTTTGTTAGGTTAGTATTTTTCGGGCTGCTCCAGTTCGAGCGATAAATCGCTATGCCCTACCTCTCCTAAATCGGATATATCGATTATTGTAACTCTTTCACGCAAATACTACCCAATGGATGTAATTTTGTAAACAGATAGATGCTAGATTAACGTACAGGAATTCTTTTTCACCAAAACGACGCGAACTCATCCGCGGCAATAACTAGTGTGATTAAAGAAAAAATAACTTAGTGTTTTTTGACCACAAAGCTTCCGGCTGCAAAACTCATTACCTCCCCTTTTCCAGTCGGTTAACAAATGACTCGACGACAGCCTCGAACAGGTAGCCTTTTTTCATACCACTCTCGGAGGCCCGTCCCACGCCCCATGGAATTTTTTTTGGTTTCTAATTTATTGACTGCTAATAGGTTTTTTATGGTTTCAATTTGCGGTGGGTATATGGTTTTTTGTAAATAGTATTATAATGAGTATATATGTGGATACAGGGTGAATTTGAAAATGTTTCCAACTGAGCTAACCGCAAGTTATCGTAGGCGATGAAATTTTTCTGCTGTATCAACCGTTAGCCTCCGGTAAGTGCCCTCTGCCGAATATGTTTAGAACTACATGGTAAGTGACTATGACTTATATCAAAATTTCATCGCCTACGGTAACGTCTAGTAACTTGGCGCCCTTAATTACCACTTAACATCAGGTGGGATGAGGTCAATCTTGAAGTGTAATATAAAAAAAATACATTATAAAAAGTATTAATATTATTATTGACAGCATTACACACAATTGTTTAAATAATGATAAATTAAAATACATATATAACTTTATATGTTATATTTCTGACACTAGGTAATTGGAACACTATGTATTTTGTTATTGAATAATAAATTGAAGTCAGTCAACGCCAGCCTACCAGCCCTAATTACCGAATTTCTAACTCTTAAAAAAAACTATTATTATCGCGTATTCTTATCGAAGAACAATGAAAAACCCTCGAAGCGTGCATTTAATGATACAAACTAATATGCTCGACGATGTTTCAAATCAAAGTCGTTAATACGACCTGCGAGGCGGAACTCGCGAGATTTTTATTCAAATTATCATTAGAAACTAGCGAAAAGCCCCGGCTTCGCACGGATGCAATGTAAATTGCCAAGAGTCGTTAATAAATAAAATAAATAAAAGCGTGTTAAATAGTTAAAAAAACAAAAAAACACGCTTTAAGTCACGTGTCGACATTTTTTTCGTATTCCTGACAGCAAACCCTTTCATTTGATACCCATATCATGGGAGTGGATTTTAAACAGCCTGTCCGCCATCTAGGGGAGGCCGCCATATTGGATTTGAAATGACGTTTCTTATCTAATCATATATTGTCATCAGAACTTGGAGCGTGTGCAAAATTTCATCCTAATCGAAGACCGGGAAGTGGGTCAAATTAAGATTCCAAGATTTTCTTACATAGTTAGAAGTGAAGCTAATGAAAGCGTGTTAAAAAATAAATAAAAATTGTTTATTGTCTTCTCCTTAAACTACAACATTTCTACTTAAACTATATTACGCTACACAGGAAGACAAAAGGAAGTGGTTTAGCTAATGCACACACGGAGCCGAACTATCTGCGCTGGTTTTCAACCCTTCCAGGAGCTCTAAGATGTAGTTTGAGAGCATGGGGTAGTGTATACTGGTTCCATAATTCACTTTCCATACCAGCTGTCATCAGTCGTTTTTAGCGAGGCTTTATAATCCGTTGCGTAGTTTTAAAGATGGCCGGTAACAATATTCATAAAGTGTCAAAAATGAGTATCCGTTTTTCTCCAACCGACTACAAGTTGTTAATACCGGTTCGTAATGTACTTTGCGATTACAGCTGTAATCAGTCGCCTGTCTGTCGTTTTTAGCTTACGCCTCGTATAATTTGTTACTGTACGTAACTTTACGTTTTAAATATTGGAACCCGGCATTAGATATCGTTAAATGTTACAACAGATATAAAATATACTGTTATGAAGTAAAAGTATTTCTAGTAATATATAATTTCTGTACAAGACTTTTTTAATGATAAAAATATGTGGAATAGTTAAAATATGCATTTGTACCTAGATAATCTTTATAATTAATTCAAATATTGTTATGTTTGTAATTAATTTTAAAAGAGGATATCTGTTAAGTTTGTTATGGCGCTTCTTCTCAACAGAACCAACGTCGAGGCGCTGGTAGGAAAAAATAATTGACGTGCAAAAGAATTTATTGTAAATCCACTTGCAGAAATAAATCATTTCATTTTCAATCAAACGCACGTCAGTCTTTGCACCATCCTTATGACGTTGTCATAAGAACTAATATCGATTGCAAGTGTTCGTTGCCGTGCCGCGTACCTAAGAATTTGAATGCTCTCTCTGATACATGTAACGCCATCTATTGGTGAAAGTAATGCACTAAATTGTTACTACATCAAAGTGCAGGCCTAGCATGCGCCACGCGACTTAAATTTTATCGCGCTCTTAACAAACGTCAAAATCGATAGAAGTCAGTGCGTCAGCTACTGATTGGGTCTAGTTATGGAAAATAATAAATTATACGAGGCGTACGCTAAAAACGACTGACGGATGACTGTTGAGATCTGGGCGTCTACTCTTGAAAACGAAACGAACAAACGAAAGGTTTCGTTTTTGAAGATTGATCAAAATTTAGGGAATTAAAACGTGATTTTTGATTTGTATAAATAATATTTTGTTTTTTGATAACGCTTTATTCGCATTCGAAGTGTGTTAGTTGCGATAATGAGCAATAAAAAATACTAAACGTCATCGGATCCGACATATTTCGTTTTCAAGAGTAGACGCCCTATAAATTAACGAAGACATTACGAATCGTAACAGATTGGAACCGGGCATCAGAAAGTGCGTTTTAGTTATTGAATCATATGATTTACAATTACTCACGAATGTATATGTAGGTAACACTTTTGAAATGATTGACCAATGCAGAAGCAAGCGCCGCCATTAATGAATATTAATTTGACACATCCAATGTCAAAATTGACGTCGCCCATTGTCAATAAACGACCACAGACACAAAATAACGTACAATTCCTAACCCCTTTCTCTCGAACTTTCATAGCGGGCATGTCTAGATCCTTATTATCGATCAATGATCTATAGATCCGATCTACGGGGTCAGCCGGAGCAATTACGGCTCTATTCAGAGAGGCGCGAGCGCATTATATATCATTATGCTACAGTTAGACTGTGTTTGTCGGCCGTTTTGAGAAATTGCCGATGTTTAATGATTTTTGTACGACGTCGCGGTTATTTGTGTAATCTTCTTAGATTGGTTGTACGTGGGGTACAATTTTAAATGTCGTTTGATACTGCAAGAAACTTTAAGTACATACTAGCTGTTGAACGAGGGTTTGTTCGCTTTATTTCGATATAAAAATATGCTATAAATAAGGATATTGTTCGCGCGTTCCTACAAATATTATAAACGCCTTAAAAATGTACAGATGTCTAGATGTAGAAACAAATCTTCCTTTGTACAATATTAAGGTTTTCTATACATATAAATATAATTAAGAGTGTCTGTTTGTAATATTAAAATAACCTCTTTGTACTACATGCCTATGATTATCTAAACGGTATATAAACACACACACATTTTTTACAATTTTATCTGTCTGTCTGTTTATTCCGACTATTCTCTGAAATGGCTGGACCTATATTGACAGCACTTTTACAGGAAAGTAGCTGATTTAATAAGAAGTAACATAGGCTACTTTGATTTAAAAAAAGCAGAATTCATAGCCTGTCTACCACGCAAGGCACAGCTAGTAAATAAATAAAATTCTCATTACGTAGTAAAAGTAAGTATTCTATAACCGTATGTTCATACCCCTAGAGGTACTATGAAACACGGCAAGTCGCTTTTTAACTGTCGTTATTGATGTATGCAAAATGGCTGCCAAATTATAATGAGTATGGGCAGGTCATGTCAAACGAATTAATTCTGAAAGCTGGACTAGAAACGTCACCCATTGGTCAAAGGTTGCAGACGCCCGCTAGACTAGTTGTTACTTCCGACTTCGTTTGCGTTATTGTAGAATAAATTGTATCCTATGTTACTCCAGTATTTAATATATCAATGTACCAAATTTCAAACAAATCTATTCATATAAACTTTAAGACTTTCGCGTTCCATTTTAAACATTTAAAATGAATCAACGTGTCAAAACGCGACACCATTTTTATTTAGTAGCTAATACGAACTACTTGTGTCAGCTCGTGAGCACGGTTGGTGCAACCTAACCGAAACGCGGGCAGTAAGTAGTTCGTATTAACTACTAAATAAAAATGGTGTAGCGTGTTGACACGTTGATTTATTTTAAATGTTTGAATCTGTTCATTTTTTTTTTCATGAAAGAGTCACAAACATACGTCCATATATTCTTACTAACTTTTGCGTTCATATTATTAGTTGTTACCTGAGACTTCGTGCGCCTTATTTCGGGGTAAAACGCATTCTAAATTTTATTCTAATATCTCATCTGTCTACTGACTAGATTTAATCCAAATGGAATCAGTAGAATTTGCGTAAAAGAATTAAATTAATTAATTGAATTAACGCAAAAAAGCCTTAAAGTAGTAAAAAAAAACTACCTTAAGCTACCCATTTTTTTTTGTAAAACTTTCATAGACAATCACATGTGTCAGTCAGTTGACCAAAACACGTATTCGGCGCATAACCCGCGACATAAAACGGAACGGTTTTGTGGATTCCAATTGTGACTTTCTTTATTGGCGCCGTGCACCGTACGTTTGGTAATGAGTACCGTTTAATTCAGATATTACAAATTAATATCTGTATGCCCCTATGTGGGATTATGCTACGATGTTTAAAACAACGCAACGGATTTTCATGCGAGTTTTTGATAGATAGAGTGATGTATGAGTATGAGGAAGGTTTATATGAATTATCCATACATATTAACGTACAGAAAAGCCGCATACTTCATTTGTATTTACTTGCTCCCGATCCAGGCTGGTCGCTAGTTTATTATAAAAACACTAAATATTATAGGTTTGAAGTGCTGAACTTTCGACTTTTATTTCCTATCTGACAATTTCAATTAAAATATTACATTTTAACATATCAAGTACATTGAAACTATTAAGTAAAATCGTTCGCTGATTGGTCGTAAAGTGACAAAAATAAAATGGCATGCGTTGCCACTTTGAAGCTTGAAGACTCCAATAACCAAAAATATTGATTTTTTGACCCTCAAAAATCTTAGGGTATTCTCGAACCAATAATTGGGCTGGTGCCGCAAGGTTGAAGCAGTATTTTGACACCTTTTTACTCACTGTTTTCAAATTATCCATTTTAATAAATATTTCTGAGAAAAATGCACGCGACAGATAAGTTGAAGCCACATATATTACAGATTTAATCAAATTTAAGTAAAAACAAATTTTAATACTGTTCAAATCGCTATTACAGATTTTTTTTAAATATCATCTCAAGACAACGCGAGTATTCCGCCAACGTCGAATTCACAGAGAAACGTTATAAGTCCTTCAAAGACGTTGTCTTTGCCTGTCATTCGAAAAACAAAATAATCACTTTTTTTTTCTAATCACGAAGCAAAGAAACAACCATACAGCCGCAGAACAATCGCGGTAACAACATTTTAATTGGGTTTTTTACAGTGTACACATTCGATGTAATCGGCGTACCAACCGTAGATGTACTGAGAGGAACTATGGCTGTGCCCGGTCATGTTGAAAGACCTTGGGTTATTTTGAGTTGACAAGTTCAACGAATTCGCGCCTAATTGAGTTTTTTTTTCAGGCTTAGGAATAGATTCTCTTTAGTGATTGTTTATGCGAATATGGAATGGAATTGATTGTTTAATAAAAAAATATATATAAAATGACGTGTGTTTTAATACAAATAACAAAATTTTTGAAAACTACATAGTATCCTTATACTATGTAGTTATATAGTTATAAGGTGCTTGCAGCATAGCATAGCAGAGCGGGATGAACGGCAACCATAAACAACGTTTTTTTAACTCGTGATTGTCTTGCTAGAAAAAGGCGACTTTGTTTTAAACTATGTAGTGATGTCTAGAAATAATTTACCACTGAACCGAGGATTCGTCAGATTTGGATGACCCATCTTTTTTACAACACTTATTAATCGAAACAGACTACACACTTTGAACTAAGCATCGTCCTTATATCGTGCTCATAAGAACTAAAACCGTTTACATTAACGTGCCATGGAAATAATTTTACTTTAAAAACTTTCAGTTCTATTTTGAACTTTACGCTCAAGACATAAGGTCGATACAAATTCTGTTGTGCCTGCTAACATAAACAAGCAAGCCAAGTTCATTGTCAGTCAAGTAGATCTTGATCTATAGATCTGTCGATCGATCTACGCGTGATATTGCTATGCAGTTATATTGTAATGACGTCGTTATGCTATTTACTATGATAATAATGTTCGCATCTTGCTTCCGGCTGCGGATTAGCTCGAATGAGGTTGTCTATGCCATTTGCTAGCTTAGTCTATGGTTAGCTGACGAAGAAAAAAGTTGGTTTTTGATTAATGTGTTTTCGTCTGTAGCTTCTGCTTTTTTAACGACCTCCTTGGCCAAGAGGCGGCGGGTTAGTTTCGCCTTCGTGTTTCGCCTTCTCTGAGGTACCGGGCTCGATTCTCGGGCGGGTCAATATGGGAAACTTACTTTTCTAAATAATCTCGGGTCTGAAGTGGTAGTCGGCACCTCCTTGTGTTTTAGAAATCAGAAACATCAGATCTCTAATACCCGGTTCCAATATTGCAAAAAACGATCTTATCTAGTTACTGATAGTAATAAATTATACGAAGCTTAACCCTTAACCACCTAGCGTCGGTCACAGTGACTCCATTCGTAAGAAACAACAACACGTAAAATTTGTTAAAATAATTTGTAAGTCAACTTTTAAAAACGATAGTAAAATGTAAAAGTGGTATTTTGAAAAGTTTATTAAAACAATTTGAATAAAAACAATTGGTAAATATAAAATAGTTTTGATTTACGCCAGTTTTTGAGGTTTTCACCTTCCTATTAGTACTTATAGGCAAGCGGTCACCATGACCGACGTTAGGTGAATGTGTTACTAGAATACACGTTAGGTGGCTAAGGGTTAAGCTAAGAACGAACGACGGACGACTGATGACAGCTGCTAAGGAAATTTAATTTGAAATTAGAATTAACGACTCGTATTAGGTTGGAGAAAAACGAGATAGTCACTTGACATCTTACGAATCGTAAAATATTTAACCGGGCAATAGTCCGCCATTTTGGAACGTTCCTACGACAAATGCGCGCGAAAGTCTGATCTCCGCGTTTTCATTCCAAATTCAAAACTGTATTAGTGTTTAATCTGTGGCTCTAGGCCCGCGTCCATAGATAATAACAGTTTGTATCTGGAACAACGAGTTTAGTAAGGACCATAATGTCTTAACCTCTTTTCGAGTAGCGGCGCTTTCTGGTTTTATCACTGCATTCTGGTACAGCTCGGCGAATGACGGTGAAGTAACTTTTTGGGACGAAGTTCCTTTTCGCATAAAAGGGGGAGTGGAATGTCAAAAGTGGTAATGACACTTTTTGCTGTATTTGTAAGCTGTGCGGCGTGCGCGTGTCTCTCTCCCTCGCGCTCTCTCTTTCTCTCTCTCTCTCTCAAAGAAAGTAAGTCAGTTATTTTCGTTTCATCTTTCTAATTCGCATTGAACACTGTGGTGTCGCGACGATTATTTTTTTTAAGTGTAAACAGGTTTTTTGTACATTATAAATTATAAATAATAAAAAAATACTACAATGCCTTCGTCCACTAATTTATCGAAAGGAACTTCGTTCAATCCGTGTGTTCGTTGACACTTGTCACCTCTTGAGTTTTTTTTATGTTGTCGGTACTGCTGTCGGGGAAGGTACGAGTATACTACCCACTAAAACCCGCACCTCTCATCGCCTAGTGAAGGGGCAATGGGAATATGTTATTAAATATATCAGCAACAAGCTACGGCACTGTGATATAATTCTGCTCCCTCGATTAGGTAGCGTTCCATGCATACTACAGACAAATAATTTAAAAAAGAACAAGAAAGTATCATCAAATTTTTTCCAATAATTTGTGGAGCGATGCGCGTACACTCATTTCGGAGATTTGTTTTTATTAATATAGAAGATTGAATACGCGATTACTGACGCTGGACTTTCGGCCTGTATATTTTGGTTGTTGCTGATTTTAGTAAGAAAAAAGAAATTTAATAAAAAACATTTTAAACAAGAATGTCATTTGTCACAGGCATAGAGCCTGGAATAGTGGAGGTTTAAACATCCAAAGATTTTGTTCGGATAAAACGAAGAAAAAAATTTAAATTATTGGCTTCTATCGGAACAGTATCACTGTTATACTTTTTACTGTGCGTTCAAACTCTGAGCTGAACAAAATTATGCGTCGATATTATGACAGTACCGAAATCTGGAATCGAACCTGTGAATTTAGCCAAACTGTGACTGCGATATCGAGGTCAACCAATAATGTTATAATTCACTGCTCAATCTTTTTATACTGCAGCCATCTTGCCGGGGAACTTTCACTTTCTCGAAGCCCACAATACAACTTAAAAATTAAAATTAATTTTATTCGCAAACCAACGGTTTTCAAGCGATTACAAATTGATTGTGTACAATCGACCTAAACCGCCTTATTACCGGACTTAAAGCGTGGATTTAAGACGTATATTCCTTTGCGTCTGCGCGCATTGTACAGTTTAAAAAATAGTTAATGTCAAACTCAATCAATCAAATATGTTCGGAAACCAAATTGACGTTTCGTGTGGGATGAGCATTCGTTGTGTAGTAATGGGATTCGTCCCGAAATGTCTCGTCTTTTTGGTTTAAAAAAGTAAAAAAAAAATGTTTAAGTAATGGTGTCAAACCAGTATGTGTCGCGCTTAATCAGAGTATTTTTACATTCGACTACACGTAAAAAGGTATCTTTAGGAACAATACGACCTCCGTAGCCGAGAAACGAGCGGGCAGCACTTTGGCGTCACGCAATCTCTGAGGTCCCGGGTTCGATCCCCGGTCGGGTCAATATAAGAAACGAACTTTTCTATATTGACTCGGGTCTGGGTGTTGTTGTACCGTCGTTTTTCCTGTTCTCTGTAACACAAGTGTTTAAGCTACTTACCGCAGAATCAGAGCAATGTATGTGATGTTGCCCAATATGTAACTTAATACTCCTTTGGCTTATCAAAAAAAAACTATATGACTTAGTACAAAATAATTTACACAACAAATATTCTGATGCTGCTACTGTAACATTATCTTACCGGTATCTTCTATTAGATATAAGTTAGTTTAAGAGGTAGGGCATAGTGATTTATCGCTCGAACTGGAGCAACCCGACTGGTGAAATACCTCCACCTTACAGAAGACCACAGCCAAATAACAATCACTTCTGTGTTGTTGTGTTCCCCAAGAGCTCTGGAAACCTTACTCACATGCTCCTGCATGTGAGTAAGGTTTCTCTTGGGGGGTGCTACATTAGTAGCAGGGTTCAAGCTTTCAAGGTAAAGGCGACAAGTCCAGTAACAGATTCACTATGCTGTACTTGTCGCCCTTAAGCTAGGACCTCATTACCACTTAACATCAGGTGGGATGAGGTCAATCTTGAAGAGTAATATATAAAAAAAAGTTAAGAATCGGCAGTAGCGTCACTTTGGATCTTCAAACACGAATCAAAAGTGTTCCTCTAAAAGTTTTGCTTAACAAATTCATTGTTTTGGACTAGACAGTATTACCATATACTTGTAATTTTAGTATAGCTCGTTTTACTACGTACAGATTATTTTGGGATAAAAAGTATATTTTATGTTAATCTAGCGCCTCATCTATATTTAATTCAAATTAAATCCGTAATTGTCGCGTGAAATAGTAATAAATATCCATAGATTGTTCTAAACCACTTCGTTTATAATCTAAGTATCATTTTAGGATTTAATCTATCTAGGTATCCAATTTCATCCCATTTTAATACGTTAATACGGACAAACTTTCACATTTATGATGCTAGAGATCGGAATCTTAGTCTTCGCTGTAAAGAGGATTAAACATTTTTTACAACTGGTACAATGAAATGGGTAAATAATTTAAAATATGAATCGGTTAAATTGAATAAAAATAGTGATATGAGCAATTTTCTCAAGTAAACAATAGTAGTAAAAAAAACAAGGTACATCGTTAGGACATTATGACTGAATTGGTATTCTCAGATCTCTTTTAGTCAAAATGTAAGTAAAATGCATAAAACCGTCAAAATTGTCATTAACTTTCATTTTTGAACCAGTTGTGTTTCAAAATGGCGACCAGAGGTTATGTCAAAGGTTTCTAGACTGTATGAACTGTAAAACAACCATAAAGAAAGCTTTTTTTTGTTTTTTACTCTTTGTATTCAAATGCGGCTGCATAAGATTACACTCAGCCCCAAGGTCACTAACTTGGGCAAGGTGGTGAAAAGCGAACGGTCAAGTGTGAGTCGGCTTTGAGCTTAAAGGGTCCCGTTTATTTTTTTGTTGTGTTTGGTTTCATTTTGAGGTTTTAGAAATTACTTTGGCTACTTCAGCAGCCGAGCGGCGGCTGCTGAAGTAGGCTGTTGGCGCTGTGCTATCTCTAAGTTCCCGGGTTCGATTCCTGTTGGATCGATATGGAAATCGAGTTTTTTTTATTGCCTCAGGTCTGTGTGATTTGGTTTCGTGGTTGTTTCTTATTTCTGTAACACAGGTGTTTTAGCTACTTACCTCAGAATCAGAGCAATTTATGCGTTGTTGTTGTTCATGTTCATAAGTTCATGATTTCATTATTCTATACTCAGATTGCTATTTATTGATCAATTCTTTATCAAAATATATTTTCGAAAGATAAAAAAGTCTGCTCTTTTAAAGATAAGTGTCGTGTACAGTTTCTTTTTAAAAAAATTAATGATTCAGAAGACCGTATTATCAATCAAAAATTAAAAGTGAAATTTTTGACTGTGCTCCGTTTATCAACCTCACATCCGGTTCCAAATACAGCATCCACTAAGATACTTATTCAGTAGTACTTGTAAATGGTAAGTTGTTACAATATCAATATGAATTCAAACAAATTTGGTGTGTCACAAACCAAATACGTTTGGCGAGCGCAAAGTAGAGCATACTTTTACAAGATCTCACATCCATCAATTATAATTATATTCAGACTTAAAGATGTGTTGTCAAACTGGTGGTTCGATGGACCGCGTCCCGCTATGCCCCGAAAGCTGGCCGCCGCATTTATAATTACAAATACGCTCATCAATGCTAAAGAAAGTCTTCGAAGCCTCTTTACCATCTACAGTTAGAAAATGACGGCCGTTCGCGCCAGCCATTCTGGCAATTTCACACCGCGTATTAGATATTAGTTTTTTTTTACAACGGTCCGGTACGGTAAAGAACGCCAGTAATGGCCGAAGCGGCTCGCGGCGCGCTCACGGAAAAGGAGCGCGAACGAAACGTCACTGTGACAGTTTTGCTTTTTTTTTTTGGGAATTTGAATAATGCATCCTTCCTGCGTGGACACCCTGATTAGGCGAATTAGAAAATCGAACGGATACGGAATTGGGGGTGTTTTTTTTTTAGTGGAGATGAGAGCTTTTCGGTTGCGTCGCGTGTGATTTATTGGCCGTTATCTGTGGCAGGCGCGGACATGGAAATGTGACAGTTGTTTTTTTTTGAAAATGTGACGATTTGGAAGTGCAATAATAGATTAAGGAATTTATTAGTCTGATGCCGGTGCAATATTTTTTTTAGTTTAGTTTTTAATTTTATCGAATCGTATTAGAAATTATGTGAGTTATATAAGACGTAGTTAATTAAGTACCTGAAAGAAATTTCGTGCAATAACCCACTTTGTGGACAGTCTGATTTCTGTGCAATATAATTTTAGTATATTAGTATTTTACTTTTACGTTTTGTTTAATTAAATCGACGTTATGATGGACATCCACGAATATCAGGTGAGTTAACATTATTATTATTTATGATAACAATGGTTTTTTTTTTTTTTTTTCATTCCGGGATAAAAAACCTATTAGGTCGTTGCGCGTGCAAAACCTTGTAAGAAATGTTCGTAAATACCGCGTATCGGCTTTTGTACGGTTCCTCTTAGGATGTGAGCAAGCCTAGATATCTTATACACGGTTCTAATATTTAAAAATCCGTTTAAGCCACGGATAGTAATAAATTATACGAAGCGTTCGCTAAAAAAGAACCGACGGACGACTGATGACAGCTGTTATGTAAATTTGAAATTAGAATTAACGACTCGTAGAAAAACGGATAGTTATTCAAAATATTGGAGCTAGTCATTTGACTATATCGAGGGGTCCCTGGTCAAACCCGATAAGTGACAAAAATTGAGAATTTTAGTTATGAATGAAGTTAAGATGCACCCTTTTGATCTTTTTAATGATATTTCAAAATGCCGAGTGTCAATTTATCACAATGATATGCTTCACTAAGAACTAAATAAGTGCTACTTTATGCTTTTTGAGCAATACATAAACAACTAATATTATAAAGAGGAAAGATTTGTACCTATGTTTGTATGTTTATAATAAATAGGCTCAAAAAGTACTGGGCCGATTTAAAAAATTCTTTCACCAATATAATGCTACATTCTTCCAATTTGACATAGGCTACAAAATTAGGGATCCTTGGTAAAATTTGAAAAATTTCAACAGAAAAGCGGGAAAAATTCTCTAAGGCGAAACGAAGAACAATATTATGGGAACTGTGTAGTAACTTCTTTGTGACTTACTTTATAGAAATGTAACGTAAATTGATACGTAACGCGGTATGAACATACTTCACCGTGGAAAATATTCCACCACGAACAAAAAAAATATTCCACCACGAACAAAAAAAATATTCCACCACGAACAAAAAAAATATTCCACCACGAACAAAAAAAATATTCCATCACGAACAAAAAAAATTTGGCAACTCCTATCTTTGTCGGACCATAAAGAAGTGGAATTCGTTGCCGGCTCATGTGTTTCCTCCTTCCTTTGACATGGATTCCTTCAAAAGGAGCGTGAAGAAACATCTTGCGGGCCAGTATGGCGATGCTAACGGATAGGATATTTCGATATCAAATCCGTTGTCATCGCGATGTGGGCTCCTCTCTTGCTTACCATCAGGCTGGGAGGAGACAATATACTGCGCTACTATAAAAAAAACTTTAACGATATATTCTAGTATGTAATCTATTTAGCTAACAAATGTCATCTAAGTTTATTCAGTAGTTTATTGCGTGAAAGTGTAACAAAAGTTAAGATATAAAATTATGGAAACTTTCACCATTTTCAATCTTGTTTTTATTATAATTGAACCCATGACCTTTCGACCGCTAGTAACCAATCCACTAAGCTACTGCGTTTGTTATCAAATTATTCAAAAGCCTTAATTTATGTTAAATAACGATACTTTCTAATACATATGCAAAATATGTGTGTTTGTATAAAATATTTATTTATTTATCCAGGAGTTTCATTAAATAGATTTATAAATATTATTATTATTTTTTTTTATATTGCACTTCAAGATTGACCACATCCCACCTGATGTTAAGTGGTAATGAGGTCCTATCTTAAGGGTGACAAGTACAGGATAATAAATCTGTTACTGGACTTGTCGCCCTTACCTTGAAGGCTTGACCCCTGCTACTAATGTAGCACCACCCCCCAGGAGCTCTGGAAGCCTTACTCACACGCAGGAACACAACAACACAGAAGTGATTGTTATTTGGCTGCGGTCTTCTGTAAGGTAGAGGTGTTTCACCAGTCAGGCTGCTCCAGTTCGAGCGATAAATCGCTGTGCCCTACCTCTATCAAATATATTAAAATAGGACAACATACATTGCTCTGATTCTGTGGTAAGTTGCTAAAGCACTAGTGTTACAGAAATCATTAATAAAATAATCCAATATTTAAAAAACGATCCATTCTTGTACGGTTGGTAATAAATAAAACAAGGCGTAAGCTAAAAACGAACGACTGTCGATTGATGACAGCTGATATGGAAAGTCAATTATGGAACGGTTTTAACGGCTCGTAGTCGGGTGGTTAAAAAACAGTTAGTCGTTTTTGACTCATTACGTATAAATACGACACATAAGTATAAATAATCTGGGTATGTTATTTGTAATTTATTGTTGTTTAAAATGATTTCTTTTTTTTTTTCTCCCATGTTACCGCACCCATATACAAACTATCTGCATGACCCAAGGGTTGACTGGTAGAGAATGCCCCTAGCATTAAGTCCACCTGTTGTACCTATTTGTGCAATAAAGTTTTTAAATAAATAAATAAATAAATAATATTGCACTACAAACATATTATTAGAGTACTGGCTGTGCCCGCGACTTTGTTCGCATGGATTACAGGATTATTAATTATTTTATCCTTATATAAAAGTAGCCTTAATTATTCCTTCTTACATCAGCTACTTGCAAATAGAAGTCAGTCGTAAAAGGTACAGCCATTTCAGAAGTCGCTAAAAAAATGTTTTTTTTGGTGTAGGTACCGTTTATCTAAATCTATTTATATATATATAATATATATTTATATATTTGTATATTGTAAAAAAGTGGCTATTTCGTCTTGATAGTTATTTCGCCCCTAGTGCGATTCGGACCGCGGGACGACTTACCCAAATACTCAATATTACAGACACTTCTATTTTATGTATACATATCAATTATATTAGAATTGTTTAAAAAAAACATTTTAGAGTCTGGGTGTTGCGATTTTAATAACCCTCAGTGCATCAACTTTTAGCAAATCAAGACTCCATTGAATATTACCTGACGACCAAGTAACGTTTAATATTTATTTCCGCGTACACGGAAAATTGTATACACAAGAGAAAATTACACACAGACAGACGAACATACCCTAATTATGCTATTGAGTGGCGTTTTGATGGACGGCCAAGGTCGCAGGTTCAATTCCCAGTTGGAACCGTCAATTTTGCCATTCATACCGAAGTGTGTGGAGGTAATAATTTCTGTGTAAAAACGTAGCCAAGTTTGATTGCTCTCGGTGGGTTGGTGTTCCGTACATAATTATACTTGCTGTTACGATTTTGGTCGCGCTATTTCGGGATAAAAAAACCTATTCGCTTAGGGTTCTGTGTCCAAGGGGTAAAAATGGGACCCTATTAATAAGACTTTGCTGTCTGTCTGTCCGTCCGTCTGTCTGTCTGTCACCAGGCTGTATCTCTAGAATTGTGATAGCTAGAGAGTTGAAATTTATAAATATTTATAGGAGCCCATAGAACAATCGTTGAAGTGACGTAGGGCATAGCGATTTATCGCTCGAACTGGTGCAGCCCGACTGGTGAAACACCTCCACCTTACAGAAGACCGCAGCCGATTAACAATCACTTCTGTGTTGTTGTGTTCCTGTGTGTGAGTAAGGTTTGCAAAACTACTGGGGGGTGCTACATCAGTAGCAGGGGTCAAGCCTTCAAGGTAAGGGCGACACGTCCAGTAACAGATTTATTATGCTGTACTTGTCGCCCTTAAGCTGGGACCTCATTACCACTTAACATCAGGTGGGATGAGGTCAATCTTGAAGTGCAATATAAAAAAAAAATCGTGATTTTTAACCAGTTTTCTTCTCGATGTTTAATAACACCCACAAATATACGCTTGAATTATTCACATAATATTAATTGTATATTTACTACTAAAATAAATATTTGTGTTTAATATTGAAAAGATAAATGAATGGTAAACGACTTTGTATTGATTGTACGACAATGAATTTGACGACCTCCGTAGCCGAGAGGCGAGCGTGCCGGACTTTGGCGTCGCGCCATCTCTGAGGTTCCGGGTTCGATCCCCTGGCAATATGGGCAACGAACTTTTTTGTATTGTCTCGGGTCTGGGTGTTGTGGTACCGTCGTTGTTCCTGATTTCTGTAACACAAGTACTTAAGCTACTTATCACAGAATCGGAGCAATGTATGTAATGTTGTACAATATATATTTATCCCTACTAATATTATAAATGCGAAAGTAACTCTGTCTGTCTGTCTGTCTGTCTGTCTGTCTGTTACGCTTTCCTGCTTAAACCTCTCAACCGATTTTGATGAAATTTGGTATAGGTATACGTTGAACCTCAAGAACGGACATAGGCTACTTTTTATTAGAAAATAAGGGGGGATGGGGGTAATACTACCTTTAAAAGTTTATATGGAAAAATGTTTATTTTTGATGTTAGAGATATGAAATTTGGCTGAAATATAGCTCGAAACTTGGATAAAAATATAGACTACTTTTTGTTTCGAATATTAGGAGAGAAAGGGGTAAAACCGACCATGAAAAGATATAGTCCAAGTCGCGGGCACTGCTAGTCTATTATATAAAAATGAATCGCAAAATGTGTTGGTAAGCTCATAACTCGACAACGCTTGGACCAATTTTGACAATCCTTTTTTTGAATGTTCCAAGGATTGTTTTTAAGGCGAGGAAAATTCGAATAATTGCCGTGAAAACTCTTAAGACAGCCATTTCATGTTCCAGTACAAACGTTTCCTAACTAAAAGTTAGAGTCAAGCCACGTTCCAAATCTTTTTGACAAGTCTGTCGGGTCCGCTAGTTATATTTATGAGTACGGACCCCTAAAATTGTTCAGATAAACAGTGAGGATATATAAACTGTCAAATTAGACATTTTTGTCAACTCTTTGTTTGATTTAATTCAACCGGAAACGGATAATTGAACGTTTTATGACATTGTCATTATTGACGGGTTTCATGTATTCTGTTCTAAAATTAGCAATTTTTTAGGCTTAAGGCTGGCAATAGGCATTAAAAATATATATGAGTAGTTTCTCTCGGCTTCATTTTGGAATTAAATGTATGCTGTAGGTTATTTTAGTATTTAATCTGCAATTTGATAAAATTTCATTGAAATCAGTAGGTTATCAGTATTATTTATTGCTATTTATTATTATTCATTTTGTTGTAATCCATCACTCAAATTTTTACTGTTACCGCACCCATAAACGAACTATTTGCATGACCCAACGGTTGACTGGTATAGAATGCTCCTAGCGTTAAATCCGCTTTTTGTAATTTGGGTTTTTGTGCAATAAAGTTTTTAAATAAATATAAATAAATATTGGACAACATCACATAGATTGCTCTGATTCTGTGGTAAGTAGCTTAAGCACTTGTGTTGCAGAAATCAGAAACAACGACGGTACCACAACACCCAGACCCGAGACAATATAGAAAAGATCGTTTCCCATATTGACCCGACCGGGGATCGAACCCGGGACCTCAGAGATGGCGCTCGCCAAAGTCAGGCCCGCTCGACTCTCGGCTACGGAGGAAAATGAATCTAGATTATGTGTGAAAGAATAATAAAAATAGATAAATAATACACAGGCACATTTTTATTAATTTGGGCGATGAGAGAACTAAGCCACAAGTCGCCCAAGATCAAGTCACTTATTAAATAAGTGCCCAAATTTTTTGATGCTCGTTTTTCATACAAACTTTCAGGTTTAAAAATTAGGAGTATTTTTTTTGGCCTCAAGCCCTCAGCCGCCCCTTTCTTAGCATCCATTATATATGTCGCAGTCATCTGGTTGAAACAGCTATTTGATTGAATCACTAGCGTTTTTATTAAATGACGACGTTTAATTGAATGACTAGGCCGAACGTTGAATGAATAAGACTCACTGAACGTCCAACAAGTTAGCGGATTGTAACATAGCCCTTTGAACATAGCGGACGTAATCAGTCAGGTGATTGTAATTTAGTTCATTTTTTTTTCCACTGCGGCGTTAGTGCTCATCAAAACAAAGATGGCGTCAAACAGCTGGTACAGATATAATCGAATAGCACTGTGTTGATAATTTTTAGAGTGAAATTGAAATATAAAGTGACTTATTCGTAATTTTTTTTTTTACCTAAGCGTCTGAAGACTTAAGATTGTTAAAATATAATAAAAATTCTTATTAAGGTGTGTTATGTCATGTCCTCATCTTTTAAGTGGCGAACTTATGGTCAGTCAAGTCAGCTATATCCCATTCAACGACAATGCTAAAGGAGGTTCAGTCAAGAAGTTGAACGTTGTATTAAACAATATGACGAGTTGTCCTTTAGTCATTCAATTAAACGTCGTCATTCAATGAACGCGCTAGTGATCCAATCAAATAGCTGATTAAACCAGATGACTGCGACATATAGACTACATAATAAAATTACTTTTCTTTTTATTTTTGAATACACACCTATATTGTCGCGTAAGGTTTAATACACTATAATACGTTTTTTGTCACGATTGGGGCTGCCCCTAAAACTGGCCGCCCTAGGCCAGGCCCGGGCCTTAGGACAAATCCCCCACTGAGTACGTGACTGTATTTGAAGGCTTAACCATGCTCTTTGAACTTGAGTTGATGTTACAACAGACAAATTAACTTAAATACGAAGAAACAACATAATATATGACTTGGAACGCCTTCTTACTATTTTACAACATTATTTAAATTAAGACGTCTCAAAATAGTGTTGCATTCGCTAGTAACTTATTTTTATCGATAGTTTAGACGCGACCACAAACCGACGTCTTATGGGCGTACCTGTTTCTCGGTATCTACTATTTCCTCTACCTAAAGGTTGTCTAGAAGAGATTGCTCTCTAGCAATAAGACCGCCTTTATTGTACTCGAATATTTCTGTTAATTTTCAGTAAAATTTTTGTGCAATAAATTGTATCTATCTATCCTTATATTTCATTTGTATATATGAGGGTGCTGCATGCGTTGCAGGGGTTTAGCTTTCAAAGTAAGGGCTACAAGTCCAGTAAGAGATTTAATATGCTGTACTTGTCGCCCTTTAGCTAGAACCTCATTACCACTTCACATTAGGTGTTATGAGGTAAATCTTGTCAAAATTAACTCGAAACTTGCATTAAAATATGGACTGCCTTTTGTTTCAATTTAAGTGCAGATGGGAGTGAAACCTACATCTATATTTATTGTTAGACAAGACTAAATCCACGCGTACAAAGTAGCGGGCGTCCGGTAGTTGTACATAATTTTATCGACATGTTTATCGATAACGGTACAACACTAAACAAGTGGAAGCTCGCTCCCAAGACGTGTGACGCGGGTCCCAAAGAAACTGTTTATTTCTTGTATTTCCAACATTTTTGCGCAAGCACTTATGGGCGGATCCGAGGTCGGAGCATCTCTTGCGTCTTATGCCCGCCTGGTACAATGAGTTCACAGATGCTGTGTTTTTATATACTCTAACTTGATTAATAAATAAATAAATATTGGACAACATCACATACATGCCTCCGATTCTGTGGTAAGTAGCGAAGGTACTTGTGTTACAGAACTCAGAAACAAGTGTACCACAACACCCAGACCCGAGACGATATAGAAAAGTTAGTTTTCCATATTGACCCGACCGGGGATCGAACCCGGCACCTCAGAGATGTCGCGACGCCAAAGTCCGGCCTTAATATTTTATTGCATCTATAGTGTTTATAAGTTGTTATCTTAAAATAAGGCGGTCAAAGCGCTAAAGGTCCCGGGTTCGATTCCCGGTCAAGTCAATTTGGAAAATGAACTTCTCTAAATTAACTCGGGTCTGGGTGTGCTGGAATGACGCCCCAAGTTGGTATTCGTCGTCTGGTGCTCATAGTACAAGGGAAAACCTTAGTTCGAGACCAGGTGATTGGTGTGAATAAAATTTTGCTTTTACCTGTAATGGGGACTACCGCGCGTGAAAAATCCGCTAGATGTCACTACGTGTGTGTGAGGTCCAACTGCTACACGATTGGTTACTTTTGACATGACATTGACAGTTGTGTCACCATGACATGTTAATCACCAATCACGAAGCAGTTGGACCTCACGCCCCCGTAGTGTCATCTAGCGAATTTTTCACGCGCGGTAGCCCCCATTGGCTCGCATTTCATTCAGTGTTTTGTTTTTATATTGCACTTCAAGATTGACCTCATCCCGCCTGATGTTGAGTGGTAATGAGGTCCTAGCTTAAGAGTGACAAGTACAGCATAATACATCTGTTACTGGACTTGTCGCCCTTACTTTGAAGGCTTGACCCCTCCTACTAATGTAGCACCCGGGAGCACTGTAAACCTTACTCACACGCAGGAACACAACAACACCGAAGTGATTGTTATTTGGCTGCGGTCTTCTGTAAGGTCGAGGTGTTTCACCAGTCGGACTGCTCCAGTTGGAGCGATAAATCGCTATGCCCTACCTCTCTTAACCATCCACTTCTACTTGGTGGTAAATTTTTATTTTTGTGTGCAATTGGCTACTTGACAGTTTTTGAAAAAGTATTGTAAGATATGCGCCCGTTCATTTTATATCCCAAGCAATTCGATTTATCTGGAAATAATCTAAATAACCTGAGAAAAATAAGATTTTGTGTAACACATTTAAAAAGCGCGCGGAAACGCCAACTCACGTCACATGACGTCAATGTCCTAGACAACGAACCGATACGCATAGGAACGACTTAATTTAGATAAACGGAAAATGTTTCAATAAATTCTTAATACGATTAGAGACACAATAATTCAATTTAATCGGTAAAATAATCATTGTTTCGCCACATTAAAATAAATAATTTTCGCCGACAGCTGTCATTTCCGAATCGCAATGGTGGTTTCCGTTTCGGTTCTTTTGTTCTACAGATAAAAAAACTAAAATTTATTTTGCAAAAATAAAATACTAACTATGCTTTTATTAAAAAGTAAAAATGTAAAATGATTACTTAACTAATAAGCTAACATATCTAACACTTTTCATATTTTATTGTTAACACTGTCAAGTAGCCAATTACAGTAGTCTCCTTTATAATCATCTTAACAGCACATACGGTCGAATTCACGTCTAACTTTGGTCTTAATGTCGCCCTTGTGTCGGTAGTATAAGCAATGAAATTGAACCGCAAGTACTTAATTTACCACCGATCTTCGAATAACGGTTCAAGAAGTCAATAAAGTAAAAAAAGCCGAGAGATTGTACCAAATCACGAGTATAAGGAATCGTTCACACCATACGTATTGTCAGCCGCCGACTGTGAGCTAGTGTAGCCGTAGTTTATCGCTTTTTCATATTCGCACCTTCGGTAGAACAATTGTCATCTGTCCTTAAAAACAAAATTAATAAAAGACACTGAAAGTTCTTAATTCTTGTAAAGCACATCTCTGAAAATAATAAAGTGTAATGGTTAAAAAAAAAAAACCTAAATAATATTAACACCTCTCAGGAATGCAAGGGGTATCAAATTTCCAAATTAAATTTCCCGAATTTCCAAATGTAGGATAAGTGTTTAAAATGTAGGAACAGTAATTTACTCATATGTTCATAGGGTCCATAATCACGTTTTTAACCCGCCCCCTTTGGTAATATATGGTGAGGGTTAAGACTACCCCCTCCACCCCCACCCAACATCACGTGTAAAAAAAACGTTAAAAATCGTGCGTGTGCAAAAATAAAATAAATACACGTGATATCTTACTACACCCCCCTCCTCCCTTGTGACGTTTCAAGCTTCACGTGATTAAATGCGCTAAATACGTGGACGGCCCTATATATGTAGCGTATTGTCGGCGTGGTGAAAACGCGTAAAGCAGACTTCCACATTCACACTTGGGCAGATAGTGAGCGTACTTTCAGTCGGCGGAGAATACGTTCGGTGTGAACGATGCCTTACTTGTGTATGCTTTGGCGTCGAACGGTATATCTCGTAAGCACCACGCTTTATGTTGTAAACTTTCTTTGACTTCGAAATTGTTTACATTCGGGGTCCAGTACGATTTTGAGTGGCGTTTTCACTATTACTGTCAGTAGCTTTAGTTCGTGAACAACTCTACCTTGTCACATTAAGTCACTGTCTATCTGACTTGCTTAATTACCCGGACATTTGGTATGACAAGGTACTAAGGTGTACACGAACGATGCTAGTTGTACTATGTATATCGACGACGTAATTCGACGACCTCCGTAGCCGAGAGGCGAGCGTGCCGGACTTTGGCGAGCGCCATCTCTGAGGTTCCGGGTTCGATCCCCGGTCGGGTCAATATGGGAAATGAACTGTTCCATATTGTCTTGGGTCTGGGTGTTGTGGTACCGTCGTTGTTTCTGATTTCCATAACACAAGTGCTTAAGCTACTTACCACAGAATCAGAGCAATGTATGTGATGTTGTCCAATATTTATTATTTTTTTATATTTATATTGTATATACTCTGATTTTTTTATTAGTTTACTAAAGTGACAGCTGTCAACCCACTTTTTTTTAATGTTGCCGACTACAGAGCAAAGTATAAGGCGAATTATTTTATTTATTAATTCCCGGTTCCAATATTTGAAAAACAATCCGTTCTAGTTTCGGAAAGTAACGAATTATACGAGGCGTAAGCTAAAAACGTGTGACGGACGACTGACAGCTGATGTGGCAATCAAATTTGAAATTAGAATTAAAGACTCGTAGAAAAACGGATTGTCATTTGTGGCACATTAAGAGGGACCCCACACTAGCGTCTTTCGAGCGTCAGCGTCTTGCCGCGTCGACGTTGTTTGGGCGTTGCGTCTACGCGGCGCCCGCTCAGCGTCGACGCGGCGCCCGCTCAGCGTCGACGCGGCGCCCGCCCAGCGTCGGCGCGGCGTTTGAGCGGCGCTTGCGCTGGGCGTCCTCCGCACATCGCGTTCGAGCGTCGCGCCGCGCTGATGTCATGTACAGTTATTTCGAAAATGGAAATGTAAGATTTGAACACACAATATAATGTTATATATTGCAGTGATAAATTAATGCTTTCAACTTGTAAAGGAAAAAATATATTTTACCTATTTGACACATGGCACGAAAAGGCAACTTTAGCATTTATTTTCTCGAAAACTAAAAGTACTTAATTGAAAATGGGTTTCTTCGGCAATATGAGCTAGTATTTTAAGCTACATCCATATTTGCTATCAGCTAAAAAGTCTTCTGCCTACTGATTCTAAAACACGGGCGGGCCGAAACAATTGAGTTGATCATTGTACTGTTGTCAAAATAAACGCTGCGGCAGGCGTCGGGCCGGCGCGGCGCCTGTGGAGCGCAGTCCTGGCGTTCGTCATTTCGACCGCGCCGCGGCGCAAGCGTTGCGTCGGCGCCGCATCGACGTTGCGTCGACGTCGCGTCGGCGTTGCGTCGACGTCGCGTCGGCGTTGCGTCGACGTCGACGCTCAAAGAACGCTAGTGTGGGGTTACGCTTAGAATAGTAAAATATTGAAACCGGGCGTAAATTGAATTATCGTACCCTCAAGGTTCACTAAGACATTGTTAAAAATACGTTTATTTCGCAATGAAACGTGAGAAATGAAGTTTTAAATTTAATCTGCGAATCGCGACACCGTCTTTGGTTCATGTAAAGATACAAAAGTGTAAGTTATCTAATGAATAAAAAGATTCTGACTTATGACCCTTAAAGTAAGTAATCTTTAGCACTTGTGTCGTACTTAATTACACTTATAAACATTCAAACACAAAAACACAATTTTTTATCATATTTTTTTTGTTCTGGTTAAAAATGGCTAAAACGGAAAACATAAATGGAACATAACGAAGACAATAGAATAAAAATGTTCCCATATCCTTTACATACGTCACACTGTACAATCACATAAGTTAGCATTCGAATCTGCAATTTACCTTAGCCGGCATGTGACAATTCCCTGCCATTAGGGCCCACGTGGCTACAATTAGAGGCATTATGGAATCGCGTGTGGCTAATGACTCTGTGTCTCTCTGGCTTCTGTATAATTTGTGGACACCTTGAGACGGTGGCAAGGTCACTGTTGTGCGTTTATAGCGTTTGATAGGAGACTCTGTGGGTGGATGTCAAGTTTAAGGCGGTATTTTATCTGTTGATGTATTTTAGCGAGGTGTCGTCCAAGGGTCTTGGATGGGTCCGATCTTATTGAAGTTCCCATTTTTATTTAAGTCACTGATAGTTCTAAAAATAGCAAATCTAAATGAACACGACCAATGGCCGTTACTATGTATCGGAAAATGCAGTTTAGGTCACGAGATAGACAGACCGCTTTATCTCGATGGAGTTTCGGGAGTCGATTTATGTAAGTGTAAAACAGCCGAAATTTGTGGATGTCTAGTGATATCTTATGTGTTGTGGCTTCTATAGATATTTATATATTCCTATGGCATCGACACTAGGCGATGAGAGGTGCGGAGGTGGGCTTTAGTGGGTATTCCCCGCTCTGCAAAGCGGGGGAGTCCCACATACGCTCTCCATGCTGCTCTCCCCAACGCAGCGGTACGATGCATTTTCCTCCCTTTAAAAAAGGGTAAGGCCTATGCCTAGCAGTGGAGTTCTTTCGTCTAGCGTGTTGATGATGACGATGAAGTGCAGGCATCAAACGTGCAACCACAAGATCCTGATATAGAAACTGGTAGAACCTCTACCACGTCATCTACTCCAAAACAAGATAATTATAAGCTGGTATTTAAATCAGCGATATTCAATAAACCAAACTATTTTCACATAACCATACAATTCAAATTAAAATCTGACCAAAATGCATAACTGCTTAATCAATCGGAAAACGAGTCACAAAATAAATTTCAAACTTTCATATTGTACGCATTAATAAACCATTTAAAGAGCCTTAGGCTAAATTACACGGAGCGATTTTAAACATACCTTTTTTGTCCTGACTTGCAGCTTAATTGATATTTTCCAAAATAAGAAAGCGAATACCATTTATCGTTTTAGATATTGTCATATGCATGTTTCTAGTTAACCTACTATTCGTGTTGTCAAATTTTAAAAAGAATTTAAATTAAGCTAGCATTGATTACCATATGGCCTCCTTTAGGTAGATCGATAAATTTTTCCGTCTCAAGTTTATAAATAGCTTATAATTTTATGTTTAACTGAAATAACCCAAGCCAAAGTAAAGTTGTGGTTCCGCTTATGTCAGATTTTTACGAGTTTTAGGTTATTGATTCTTTTTTTTTACTAAAAAACAGTTGATTGTAGAAAAATGCGACACAGCGAATGATTTCATGCCGTTGACATGTATTAAGTTTAACTTTGTATTAAAATCGCCCTTACCTTGAAGGCTTGACCCCTGCTACTAATATAGCACCCCCAGGAGCTCTAGAAACCTTACTCACACGCAGGAACACAACAACACAGAAGTGCTTGTTATTTGGCTGCGGTCTTCTGTAAGGTGGAGGTGTTTCACCAGTCGGACTGCTCCAGTTCGAGCGATAAATCGCTATGCCCTACATATATTTGACTTTGACTTAGCTTTAAGCGTGGTTATAGTCAGCATCTTTAGTTGCTGAACAACTCAGTACCTTGTCACATTAAGGTAACTGTCTAATTGACTTACTCAGACACTCGGATGTTTAATGTATATGTCGCAGTCATCTGGTTTAATCAGCTATTTGATTGGATCACTAACGCGTTCATTGAATGACGACGTTTAATTGAATGACTAAAGGACAACTCGTCAAATTGTTTAATATAACGTTCAACTTCTTGACGCCATCTTTGTTTTGATGAGCACTAACGCCGCAGTGAAAAAAAATGAACTAAATTACAATCACCTGACTGATTTTACGTCCGCTATGTTCAAAGGGCTATGTTACAATCCGCTAACTTGTTGGACGTTGAGTGAAGCTTGTTCATTCAACGTTAGGCCTAGTGATTCAATTAAACGTCGTCATTTAATAAACGCGCTAGTGATCCAATCAAATAGCTTATTCAACCAGATGACTGCGACATATATACGAACTGAGGGTGTTGACTGTAGACCCCTGAGTTTTTTTAAAACGCTCAGCTCGCGTCCTGCCTTAGCCAACTCAAACACGAAAACAGTTGCTTTCCAAGCAATACGTGAACTCGTTAATACTTTCCACGGTAAACGTTTGCTGAACACATAAACCAGTGCTGGTTTTGAGAGCTCAACTCGACGCTTTAGTGTTTTACGAGTGTAGCGAGCAGTTGCTACATTTCGCGGCTACTTAAGAACTATTTTGATTGACATTTCGGTTTTTGAACGTTTCGTGGTAAATACGAAAACGTAATCGCACCTTCGGAATTAATGAGACCTCATTCAAAATTTAGGATTTTGACTTTTAAACATTTAAAAATTTAACGGGTCAAAACGCGATACCATTTTTATTTAGTAGTTAATACGAACTACTTACTGCCCTTACTTTCTTAAATGGTGTCGCGTTTTGACCCGTTAAATTATTTTAAATGTTTAAAATGGAACGCGAAAGTCTTAAAATTTTGACTTTTAGTCATAAAAAGGCTTTAAACAAACATTCTCATGGACCTTCATTAAAGGGTAGGCATATTTCCGTGTGAGCAGGGAACTCTCAAAACATACCTCTTTGTATACAATATCTAGGTAACATCAAACATCAATAGATGACATACGAATATTTCTTGGCTGTTTACCTAAAATTAAGTTTTTTGCAAATACTTAATTTTTTTTTAATTTTTTAATGCACTCCAAGATTGACCTCAACCTACCTGATGTTAAGTGGTAATGAGGCCCTAGCTTAAGGGCGAAAAGTATAGCATAGTACAACTGTTACTAGACTTGTCGCCCTTACCTTGAAGGCTTGACCCCTGCTACTAATGCAGCACCCCCCAAGAGCTCTGGAAACCTTACTCACACGCAGAAACACAACAACACAGGAGTGATTGTTATTTGGCTGCGGTCTTCTGTAAGGTGGAGGTGTTTCACCAGTCGGGCTGCTCCAGTTCGAGCGATAAATCGCTTTGCCCTGCCTCTCTTAATTAATGGATTATTAAGACGCTGCGTTTTTTTATAACATATCATTCTCCACTCATTCTTATCTCCTATTGGGCGCAGTGTGATGTGTTATAGCCTAAATACTTCCTCTATAAATGGACTATCGAACCCAAAAAGAATTATTCAATTCAAACCAGCTGGTCTAGAGTTTAGCGCGTTCAAACAGACTCTATACTATATACTGCCTATTATAATATATAATTTGCCTACTACATTTATACATTACTGTATTATTAACGGCCCTCAATTACAAACCTCAGTTAATATGTTGACATTTAAGTTCAAATAAACCTTAATCACGTAATAAATTATCTACATAATTAAGTGTAAGCAAGCAAGAACCGGGCAACACTATTTAATAAAAAAAAACGAAGATAAAATCTATGCCCATGTTTGAGCAATAGCACGCGCGGAACGGGAACGCTTCGAAATTCGAAAAACGAAACAAACATGGCGGCTTTCTTAGCAAACAGCTGGTGTAAGCTCAAATATTTGACGGAATGTAGATTATGTTTGCTTAATGGAGATTTTACATGAATGCGTGCGAGTGAGTTGGAATTTTAAATGATGAGACGAAATAACTGGTGACCACCGCCGTAGCAGAGAGGCGAGCAAGCCGGACTTTTGCTTCGCGCCATCTCTGGGGTGCCGGGTTCGATCCCCGGTCGAGTCAATATGGAAAATGAGCTTTTCGCGTTCAAGCTACTTACCACAATCTTTAGTAAATATTCTGTACGTTTTCTATTTAAAACCCCCGACGCAAAAACGACGGGGTGTTATAAGTTTGACGTGTCGGTGTGTGTATCTGTCTATGGCATTGCAGGCCGAACAAATAAACAGAATTTGATTTTGAATCTTTTCTTTGAAAAATGAATAAGTCGGAACTGTTCTTATCTGTGTTTGATAAAAATCGATTCAAGATGGCCGCAGTCACAAAATTATGGACTCCATGTTTTAACACAACCCCGACAATATGGGTATCTTAAAAAAGAGCTTGACTAGCTATTTTTGTTTTGTTTTTATTTTATTAAATTAAATTAAGGTTAGTTGCAAACTGTGCCAAGTATATAACAATCATATAAGAGATTTCTTCACACATTTTTGCGTCGGGAAATACAAATTTCATTTTATACATTTCATAGTATTATATTTCTATCAATAATAATAAGTCTCTGTAATTTGTTAATTGTTTATTGTTTTTTTTTCAGTCGCTGATGCGTTCCATGTCGGTAGAGCAGCGCTGGCAGGACTTGGCGTCTTTGCTGACGATCCCTCCCCCCCCGGAGCAGTACCACCAATACCACCACCACCAACCGCACCCGCACGCCCATCCACATAACATCAGGTAATCATTGCAGTTTTAAAATAAGTTAACGGTTCAAAAATCGACTTTATTTTGTAGTTAAAACGGACTATAGACTACCAGAAATAGGTGGTCTCTAAAGTTGGTAGGTCAACGCTGAGCCGATCATGCCTCTCTCTCGTTCGTGCTGCGCTCTCGCTTGCGGAACGCGACAATGAGCGTAATGGGACAATGACGTCATCTTTGTCGTGCATGCAGCCCGTAGCATCGAGTTATTAGACGTTGTCACGTCAAAAGTGTCGCGTTTTGAACCGTTAACTTATTTTAATTGCTTAAAATGGAACGCGACTGTCTTGAATTGTAATGAATTAAGACTCTTTCTATTCAATTCTATTTATTGGCTACTAGCGGATTTTCCCGCGCAATTTTACCAAGGATCCCTAATTTTGTAGCCTATGTCAAATTGGAAGAATGTAGCATTCTATTGGTGAAAGAATTTTTTAAATCGGCCCAGTACTTTTTGAGCCTATTCATTACAAACATACAAAAATAGGTACAAATCTTTCCTCTTTATAATATTAGTATGATTTATAAGCTGCCAGAAAACATCATTGCATTACCTATGCATAGATTTAAGTATCTGATAAAAAATTGTTTAATGAAAAAAGGCTATTATAAAATAGAGGACTATATTAATGACAAAGAAGTTTGGACTTGATAGCATTAAATAAATTAAATATGTACATTAGACATAAGCTATATTGTTAATACATATATATTTTTTCATAATTTATACCATATGTGTCAGTTTTAAAAAGAGTAACTATTTGAGTTTCTTGCCGGTTCTTCTCGATAGAAGCAACATTCTGAACACGGTAGTTTACTTAAACTGACGATTCATAAATGCTTTTTGTAAAAGTATACATGAATAAAGACATTTTCTATTCTATTCTATTCTATTTCTATTTGTCTACAGCCATGGTGCGACTGGTGGATACCCTTCGAATTACCACGCTCCCCTACCGCCGGTACCAGAGAAACACCCAGACCCGTATGGTATGTTGAAAGTGCCAAATAATGATATGAGTAACTTATGAAAATTTGTGTTAGAAATAGCCAGTGAACGAAAAAAACATAGAAGCATTTCTAACGCTTGAAGATGGCACCACGAAAAGTAAGGCACGGTGGGCGTGGCTTACGAAAGTGAGCTAGCGCTTGTACGAATACCGTTTCCAAGGACGCAACGAGTCACAGGCGCGGACCAATTACAGCGCCTGTTCCATCCCCGTCTATGAAATAACGTAACTAACGAACCCTGTCTATTTCGACCTAAACGCCTTTTTATTAGCCTTAAAGCTTTTTTTCAAGTGTCGATACGTTATTACTATCAAAAAAAAAAAACAAAAATATCTTTATTAACTATAATTTTTTTGTTGTTACAATGTGTGGGTCTCTTCTTTTAAGTTTGAAAAAACCTGTATTAGAAGAGACCCCTCTCTTTACCATGCCTTATGCTATCAGTAGTAAAAAACAATATATATGTATATCTAATATTTATCTATCTATATATTATCTAAGTTAAAAATGTTTCTATATTGGTGTAGTTTTGAAATTTTAGCCATCATGTTACTTTCTTTTTACATGTAGGAGAAGTTAAGGTATATATGTTAAGTATTATATTTAATTTATTGTATATTGCCACAGATTGAGCCGAAAATTATATCGCGTATCTATTGCTTGTGTGCTTTACATGTGTGTGTGTTTTGGTGCGTATTTTCGAATAAAGTAAGTACCTATGACAGGAATTCTTCCATGTTTTTTGTGGTCACTAGACATAGCCAATTAGCATATATGCCAGGTTTCAATATTTGAAAACGATCCGATTACGATTGCGATTCTAGTTACGAATTATAATATACTAGCTGTGCCCGCGACTTCGTTCGCGTGGACTACATCCTTTCATGGTCGGTTTTACCCTTTCCTCCCCTAATATTTGAAACAAAAAGTAGTCTATATTTTAAACCAAGTTTCTAGCTATATTTGAGCCAAATTTCATATCTCTAACTTCAAAAATGAACATTTTTCCATATAAACCTTTAAAGGTGGTATTACCCCCATCCCCCCCTTATTTTTTAATAAAAAGTAGCCTTTGTCCGTTCTTGAGATTCAACGTATACCAATACCAAATTTCATCAAAATCCGTTCAGCCGTTTAGGCGTGAAAGAGTAACAGACAGACAGATAGACAGAGTTACTTTCGCATTTATAATATTAGTATGGATTACTAAAGACTACATTAAACTTATATCTACACGAAACAATATGTTCGTCCCTACATAAATAATTTATCATTCGAAAATTTATGAGATTAGTGCGTAAACAAATAAGCTTTTGCCTTATAATATTTATTACGAAACATACTCAGATTCAAACGTACCTATTTTAACAAATTATAAAATAAAACCCGGTATTTAACTGACATATTTTAATGATGGATCAAAGATCGAAACAAAATACAATCGTATAACTGTTTTTAACAACCTCCGTGGCCGAGAGGCGAGCGTGCCGTACTTTGGCGTCGCGTCATCTCAGAGGTTCCGGGTTCGATCCCCGGTCGGGTCAATATGGGAAACGTACTTTTCTGTATTGTCTCGGGTCTGGGTGTTTTAATACCGTCGTTGTTTCTGATTTCTGTAACACAAGTGCTTTAGCTACTTACCACAGAATCAGAGCAATGTATGTGATGTTGTCCAATATTTATTTATTTATTAATTTAACAGTATGTATAAAAAGTATATAAACGACATAAAAAGAGGTCCCATTCAAAGACAATATTAGTTAATCACACCTTCGGTGGCACAAGGGCACTGCACAATTGTCAACTGACTTAAAAACAAAACTAATAAAAAAACTGAAAGTTCTCAATGGGGGAAAAATTCGCTAGATGACACTACGGGGGCGTGAGGTCCAACTGCTTCGTGATTGGTGATTAACATGTCATGGTGACACATCTGTCAATGTCATGTCAAAAGTAACCAATCGTGTAGCAGTTGGACCTCACACACACGTAGTGACATCTAGCGGATTTTTCACGCGCGGCAGTCCCCATTCTTGTAAAGCACATGTCTTAAAATAATATAGTATAATGGTTTATGTCTTGCAAAGGAGGACAACTTTAGAGTAACGATAACAGATCTAGACCACGTTTAATGACAAATATATCTTAGCAAAAACTGCAATTCAAACTCAAACTCAAATATTTATTTATTCAAGTAGGTTACATGTAACACTTTTGAATCGTCATTGAATACAATGCAAAGTGATTCTACTGCCGGTTCGGAACAATCTACCGAGAAGACACCGGTAAGAAACTCAGCAGATCATTTACAGTATCAGTATCTAACTTATTGCTATGTGTAGCTCACTTTGGACCAAGTCATATAGTTTTGGTTTTGATGTGTGATGAAACAAATAAGTACTCAAGTAAGTTTCTACTTTCGAGAGGTAAGCTGGAGCAGACCAGTCCCCAAATTGTGCCCTATATAGTAATAGACTATGTTACACTCATATTAACATATTATGTTTGTCCGTTAGCAGGCGCAGCGGCACCCCATGAGGGGGCCTACAAGGTCGAGGCAGCCCACCACCCTCAACAACACGAGCCTGTCTACTATCAGGTAAGGAAGTGTCGTGTTCCTGCGTGTGAGTAAGGTTTACAGAGCTCCTGGGGGGTCCCACATCAGTAGCAGGGGTCAAGCCTTCAAGGTAAGGGCGACAAGTCCAGTAACAACTTTATCATGCTGTACTTGTCGCCCTTAATCTAGGACCTCATTACCACTTAACGTCAGGTGGGATGAGGTCAATCTTGAAGTGCCCTAACCTTGTAGGCGTGACCCCTGCTATTAATGTAGCACCCCCCAGGAGCTCTGGAAACCTTACTCACACGCAGGAACACAGCAACACAGAAGTGATTGTTATTTAGCTGCGGATAAGGTGGATGTATTTTACCAGTCGGGCTGCTCCAATTCGAGCGATAAATTGCTGTGCCCTACCTCTCTTAACATTCGTTGTGCTTGCAACAACACCGAAGTGATTATTATTTGACTGCGGTCTTCTGTAAATAAAGAAATAATTATATATAAATAATCTTAAAGCATAAATAAATAAAGTCTTATACCGGCGCCATTTTTAGGTCACAACTAAGCATCGACATATTTTTGAGCGCAGCATCCATGCTTGACTGCTAAGTGGTCGGAATACTGATAGAGATCCATTTTCAGAACTCTACGAGCGAGATGGTCCCGCCGACCAATCAGGACGGGTTCCTGCAGTCCATACTCAACGACGAGGACCTGCAGCTCATGGATATGGCGATGAACGAAGGTACGTGCCTTTAAGATATGAATACTAGAGATTTGCCGACTACCACTTTAACCGAGTAGCCTATTAGGCTGTAAAGAGGCCGACTAGTCGGCTGTAAAGAGGCCGACTAGTCGGCTGTAAAGAGGCCGACTATTCGGCTGTAAAGAGGCCGACTAGTCGGCTGTAAAGAGGCCGACTAGTCGGCTGTAAAGAGGCCGACTAGTCGTCTGTAAAAAGGCAGACTAGTCGGCTGTAAAGAGGCCGGCTAGGCCGATCTATTTTTTTTAAGCCAGTATTTTTTAGAAAAATATTACTACAGAAAATACTGGTTTGCTTTAATTATCTAAATGTGTAAGATTGATTATAAAATCTAAATAATATTGAATAATTAAGGTTTTATTTCATTTCCATAGCCCTGTTATAGTACATATTTATGAGAAATACATACCATGTAAAATGCCGACTAGTCGGCGTTTTTTGCCGACTAGCCGCCGACTACAACAGGGGTTAAATAGTCGGCTTAACCGACTAGTCGGCATATCTTTAATAAATGTACATAGGCCTAGCATGCGCGATACGTCAAATGTATCGCATGAGACGACAAAAGTTTATATACTGTTGATTGGCTAATAGCACACCGCACTCGTATTTTCAGCCAATCAGCAGCTGACGCACTGACTTCAATCGATTTTGACGTTTGTTGAGAGCGCGGTAAAATTTAGTCCCGGGGCGCTAGGCCTGACAGGCACACTTACCTTTTTTAAATGTAAATGACAAAGGTATTTTAAAGAAACAGAAAATATCATCTCCCATTGCGGTACGGAATTCGATAAGTTTGTAGTTTTAAACATATCCGGCAGAGGGCACTAACTGGTGGCTAAGTGGCCGATTTTTCAATATGGGAAATTAACTTTTATTATATTGTCTCGGGTCTGGGTGTTGTAGTACCGTCGTTGTTTCTGATTTCTGTAACACAAGTGCTTAAGCTACTGTCCACAGAATCAGAGCAATATATGTGACTAGCTTTTGCCCGCGACTTCGTCCGCGTGGCGTGTTATAAAAGAGAGATCTTTGTGGGTGTTGGAGAAAAGTTTAAAAAATGCTTAATTTTATTATTTTTAAATTAGGTTATAGTATAAGTAGCTCAGCTGAATAATGTATTGTTATTAATTTTTAGATTATTAGTTTAGGATAATTTGGTTTAGATTTTTCATACAAAAGGATTTTCCCGCTAATTCCCGTTCCCGTGGGAATTTCGGGAATTCCTTTCTTAGTGCACCCCTACGGTACCTAAGCTACGTCCCTTCCAAATTTCAAGTGCCTACGTTTAGCCGTTTGGGCTGTGCGTTGATATGTCAGTCAGTCAGTCAGTCAGTCAGTCAGTCAGTTTCTCCTTTTATATATATTGCAGTATTTTTTCATGAAAAAGATGTTTCCCATTCCCATGAAGCTGTACATTTGCTAAGATACCCATATACTAAAAAATTTCAAGCCTCTAACTCGCGGTACAAAAGTTTTTCCCGCTATTCCCGTTCCCATGGGAATTTTGGAAAATCCAATCATGACTTAACTTTGCATTCACTAAGGTATATGCATGTCAAATTTCAATCATCTAACTTACGCGGTTTAGATTTTTTCATACAAAAGTTTTTTCCCGCTAACTCCCGTTCCCGTGGGAATTTCTCAAAATACAGCCATAACTAAACTTTATATTTACTAAGGTACCTGCATGCCAAATTTCAAGCGTCTAACTTAAGCGGTTTAGATTTTTCATACAAAAGGATTTTCCCGCTAATTCCCGTTCCCGTGGGAATTTCGGGAATTCCTTTCTTAGTGCACCCCTACGGTACCTAAGCTACGTCCCTTCCAAATTTCAAGTGCCTACGTTTAGCCGTTTGGGCTGTGCGTTGATATGTCAGTCAGTCAGTCAGTCAGTCAGTTTCTCCTTTTATATATATATAGAAGATGTTGTCCATTAATTATTTATTAATTAGTCAAGTTAGATTAAATAAAAACATAACATCTGTGAACTCATTGTACCAGGCGGGCATAAGACGCAAGAGATGCTCCGATCCCAGCTCCGCCCATAAGTATGGGAGAAATAAACAGTTTCCCGTTTTTCTTTAGTCAGGGGTTAAAAGTGAAACTTAGCACCCCTTTCTCTCCCCCTTTCTTCGTCCGGGGTTAAAACTTTTAAATTTATTCGAAACATTTAACGACCTCCGTAGCCGAGAGGCGAGCGTACCGGACTTTGGCGTCGCGCCATCTCTGAGGTCCCGGGCTCAATCCCCAGTCGGGTCAATGTAGGAAACGAACTTTTCTACATTGTCTCGGGTCTGGGTGTTGTGGTACCGTCGTTGTTTCTACTTACCACAGAATCGGAGCAATGTATGTGATGTTGTCAAATAACTATAAAAAAAATATCTTCAAAATATCGGTCAACAATACTCGGTCTCGTGACTACACACAGACAGACACACAACTTATCTGTTGTAGAACCGACTCGGGCCGGTATCTTATCAGTGACGTGGAACTTTTGCAGTCGGCACTCGGAACCGGATACACGTCACCTTGACATATTGAAATGAGTAAAAAAAACGGGTGGGGCTGTGTCGGGACACAGCCCTACCCGCACATGGCCGTTTTAACGTGAATACGTCTCGTAACGGGTAATATACGCTTATAAGCCGACATTATACATTTTTGATATTATTTTTTTATTTAAACACCTTATTATAATCACAGTTACAATTTTACACTAATGTTTTATATATACCTAATTGATAGATTTTGACGAGAGCTGACGATTGAAACTTGAATGAAAGTCGTAGCTTCACCGAGTCGAAAGTTATACTAAATGGAAATATCGATACGCAGCAAAATGACCTTCAAAATGGCGGGGCTGCCCCCTCCCCCGCGCGTGATATGTTACAGTCCTTACTTAGCGTCATCAATTCTTTGATTCTTTAGCTATCAAGTGGTATAAACGAAATTTGGATGGAGATGATAGATATGTAGCTACAACACTAAAATGTATCCCCGATTTTTTAATCATTCGTTTTTTTGGATTGCATCCCTATGGAGGTAATTTTAAAGACGTATTCATTACCGGTACTGGCTCAAGCACAAGCCGTGCATAGCCATAACATTATTAAAAAAAAAAGACGTATTCACGTCAAAAAGAACTCCTTACGCAAAAATAATCTAATGGTTTAAAAAACACGACCAATTCTAGTCATAGATAGTAATAAATTATACGTAGTGATGGGTTTAACTCGAACCACCTCGAGTTGACTACTCTCCGATTCGAGTTCGAAATCCAAATGAAACCGATATGGATTTTTGTTTTTTTTTTAATTAAAAGAAAAAAGAGATTATTTTTGTTCAAATTATAAGAAGTTTTTTAGTTATTTATGTAAGCTTTTTATGTTTTGTTTATTAATTACTAATTAACAGTTAATTGACAGAAAGGAGGAAAATGTTTTTCGTTTTCTTTCAAACTTCTTGTTGACTTCAAACAATAATTTTCTTTTTTACTTTTGTTATTAAAACTCTCCCAATAAATTATTAGATAATAAATATTAATTGAAACAGATAAGAAAATATTAGGTCTGTTTAATTTTCTTGACTATTACGCGACACTGGAGGAATTTATTGGTAAAAAATATTCACTCTTCCATTAAATTAACTCGGGTTACGAAAATCGAGTTCAACCCGAGTTCCGTGAATTTTAACTCGGGTTGAATCGAGTTACGTTTTTTCCGAGTTGGCACATCATTAAATACGAGGCATAAGCTAAAAACGTTTGACAGACGACAGATGACAGCTGATATGGGAAGTAAATTATGGAACGGTATTAACGACTCGTAGTCGGTTGGAGATATACTGATAGTAATTTTTGACATATTACGAATCAAAAAATATTGAAACCTGGCATAAGTCAATAAATCGTTGCGGTAACTTGTTGAATATTTTTATACTTAATCCAACGAATGTTCTAGTACTGTTACGAAGCATATGGTTTAAAATAACGAGTTAACTAACAACTCACTATATTAAATGAAAGACAATTAAATTGACAGTTTTATCCGACGAATTGTATGAAAGTTTACTAAAACCTAAATTGATGTTTCAATTTCCCCTCCAACTAAACAGCATGAGGTTATATACTTGGCACAGTCTGTAAGTAACCTTAATTTAATTTAATGAAATAAAAACAAGATAAAAATAGTTTGCTTAAAATAACAATGTGTTTATTTGCTAAAAACTTAAGCTGTTCAATTACAAAGAAACATTGGCTCCCACACTAGGCAAAGGCTGTCGCGTCAGAGTCACATACATTGATAAAAACTAGAATTACATACTAGTTAAGAGAGGTAGGGCATAGCGATTTATCGCTCGAACTGGAGCAGCCCGACTGGTGAAATACCTCCACCTTACAGAAGACCGCAGCCAAATAACAATCACTTCTGTGTTGTTGTGTTCCTGCGTGTGAGTAAGGTTTACAGAGCTCCTGGGGGGTGCTACATTAGTAGCAGGGGTCAAGCCTTCAAGGTAAGGGCGACAGGTCCAGTAATAGCTTTATTATGCTGTACTTGTCGAACTTAAGCTAGGACCTCATTACCACTTAACATCAGGTGGGATGAGGTCAATCTTGAAGTGCAATATAAAAAAAAATTGTAAATCAAATTAAATTATCCATACTAATATGATAAATGCGAGAGTAACTCTGTCTATCTGTTTGTCTGTCTGGCTTTCACGCCTAAACCATTGAACTGATTTTGATGAAATTTGAACCTCTAGAATGGACATAGGCTACTTTTTGTTTTGAAAAAGGGGGAGGGGATAATACCACTCTTGAAAGTTTTTTTAAATATGAAATCTGGCAAGAGTATATGTAGTTCTAAACTAAGATTAAAATATGGACTACTTTTTGTTTCGAATATTAGGGGAGATAGGGGCAAAACCGACCATGAAAAGATGTAGTCCACGCAAACGAAGTCGCGGGCACAGCTAGTGTTTTATATATTATACGGCGTGCATTTGTTTTGTGTTTGTACATATATACTAGTGTGTACGTGCGTTAGTATGTGTGTATGTTAGTATCAGATGTATTTTAGTAGAAAAAATACGTTTTAATGCATTCAAAGAATTAAAACATAAGTAAAAATAATAAATAGTGATGTAATCTCAACTTTAGCTAGTCAAAATTACATGTGACCGAGTATACTCATCAAACATACGTTGTATGGCTATCAGAGAGATATCGCTTGACCCTATTTACGTCATTTTAACGAAATACGATAGTGCTAAGTATAATCTCGGAGCGAGTTGAAGTGTCCAAAATTAAATATTACCGCGACATTAAATGATAATTAAAACTGTTTTGATATTATTATGCGAATAGTACGTCCTGTTTGCAGTGTAAATGACAATTCTATCTCATTGAATAACATGATAATGTTGTTTACACGTGTTTACAATTATTTATTGGGCGGAGACGCCATTTTCTTCCACATCAAATCTTGGCGGCTAAAGTGACAGTTGTGAAGTGTGTTTCCAGCCAGTGGGAAATTAAAAAGTTTACAAAAAAAGTTTTGTAATTTTTTTCTAGTTACGAATCTTTCAACATGGGAATTTTTTCATACGTCTATAGACTATTTGTGATGTACTACGAATAGTGTTTTTGTTGACACATAAAAAACTTTTTTAAAACTAACATTCGGGATCGACTGAACTTGTATTTTTTTTTTTGTTTTTTTTTTCAAAATTTGCTTCGAAAAGTTATTGTCTATTGTGTTTATTAACTGTTCGAAAACTGTGTTCTAAATCGGTAAAAAAGCGAAAAGAAACTATTTAAAAGTGTAAAGGAACATTTGAAAGACATTTTTAAAAGTGAATAAGGACTGTCCTGACATTTTTAAATGCAAATTTTTGTGTTAAAGTTGAATAAAAGCGTACCTATGCCATTCCTATCACATAAACGTACGAAGAGAAGTAAGGTGCATAACACGGACAGTTGTATATGCCTGTGTCGCTTCTGTTCAGCTCTCCGCCGCCCGAGGACAGCCTGCGAAGCCCTAACCAAAGTTTCCGTTGCAGTTTTGAAACGTTACAACTTTTGTCTATGGTCTTTCAAATACAGACTGTTGTTCGATCCTTGAACGGAAATAGCATGGCGTATTTACGTATCACATGTCTATTTGAGATAGATAAGCTAATTCCGAGACAAAGGAAAGTCGTTTGAATGTTTGCATTGGAATTCAAAGTTAACTGTGTTTGCTGTGGAATCGTCATAGGATTTTCCACGAGAAACCTATTTGTATATTTTTTTGTTGAGAAAAAAAAATATGCCTGAACTTATTCAAATGATCGACGGATGGAAATGTTAATATAAAACTCACGATTAATATGATAATGGTATTGGATGATAAGTATTGAATGGGTAGATAAGGAAAGATTTTGTTTCGAGAAATAGTTTGAAATCATTACTTGTGATTGACCAGATATTGAACGATTAATAATGGATTTGAGTGTAGCGCACTACAGTTTTCCGCCATTTTACCACAATTTTGCCCCATGTCCGACGAGCCTGTTATATCCGGATCCGGTGGATTACTACGGATATAATAAGTTTTATGATGGTAAGTGTTTTAGGAAAATAAACATTTTCTTTTTTCCCAAATAGGGATGATGATTTACCGAGTAAAAAAAATATTACATTCAAATAAAAATATTTTTATAATTCAATGAAAACTTTAACAAATAAATAAATATTGATGAGAAACTGTGCGTATTGGTAAAAGCCCTGTTGCGCTAAAATTAATCTTAGTATTTTTTGGATAAAATGATAAAAGAAAATTATGTAGTTATTGTAAAAAAAAAATATTTTAGTCAATGTATTTTAAATTTTTTTTTGATATTTCCTTTTATTTTTTAATCAAAGTTTTGAAAAAATATACTACTTGTGTAAAACCCTTTTTTAAACTTATGTGTCGTATTTTTTAACATTTTTTCAAAAGTTGTTGTACAATAGTTTTTGAACAAAAAACTAATATGGTATTATTCTTTTTTAATTAATACCATAAATCAACTATCTCTCTCTATGATTGTTTAAATTAACACTTTTAAGACTGTGATGTGTCTAACGCTACGAAACGCTGAAAAACACTTTTTTTCCAATTTATCGTCCTAGGAACATTCGGAAGTAGTGTTACAGTATTTTAAATAAATATAAAATTTCAAAGAGATTTATCGCTCAAACTAGAGCAGCCCGACTGGTGAAATACCTCCACCTTACAGAAGACCGCAGCCAAATAACAATCACTTCCGTGTTGTTGTGTTCCTGCGTGTGAGTAAGGTTTACAGAGCTCCTGGGGGGTGCTGCATTAGTAGCAGGGGTCAAGCCTTCAAGGTAAGGGCGACAAGTCCAGTATCAGCTTTATTATACTGTACTTGTCGCCCTAAAGCTAGGATCTCATTACCACTTAACATCAGGTGGGATGAGGTCAATCTTGAAGTGCAATATAAAAAAATAACGTTATTTAAATAGTCAAACAGGCGCATTTCGTTATCATTATTATTATGAGACTTTCAGAAGATCAATCTGAAAATTTCTGATCAAAAATCAACACACAAGAATATTGTGGCCTCAGGAGTTGAACCTCCTACCTTCGTTCCGTTTTGTGCCCGGTATCAATATTTTACAGATTCGTAATGTGTCAAAAATTACTATCCGTTTCTCAACCAACTTCGAGTCGTTAATTGCGTTCCATAATTTACTTCACATATCAACTATGATCAGTCGCCTGACGGTAGGGTTGCCAACCGTACTATAATATATAGTATTGTACTATATTTCGGGTCTGCGTACTATATACTGTTGAAAAAATATATAGTACGTTAAAATACTATATTTTCAACACCGAAAAAACTAACAACCAAATAATAACCAAATAGTTTTTATAAAAATAAATAATTAACAAATATATATTTGTCTCTTTTTTGTTTTTCCCATAAAATACTATATTTTTTTAAATGTACTATATTTTTTTTACACCTTATTTTGGAATATACTATATTTCGCTGATGAAATGTTGGCAACCCTACCTGACGGTCGTATTTGCGTAAGTCAAATCTCCTCGTATAATTTATCACAATCCGTAACTAGATCCTTTTTCAAATATTTGAACCTGTCCAACTAAAAAGTGAGTTGCAATGTCATGTGGGCATGATAGGCATTATTTAACATAATATCTTATCTACCAATATTTCGTATCGCTGATAATAATACATACGTATGACACCGCGAATTTGTACATTTATTTAGTCAAGTCACAATTGAATGAAAAAAATGTTTATCAGACATTAAAGCATTCATCGGATTGATCACAAAATGGATGACTTAAGCTTTTTTGCTATGGTAACGGAACAAGTGGTACTGTCAAAAACATTTGCAACCTATAGTGACACGTTTCACTTGTCGCCCTTAAGCTAGAACCTCATTGCCAGCCGACGGCGCTGTGGCAGTCATGGGTAGCCCGGTATCCCATGGCGCCGTCAATAGGCGATGAGCAGGTGGGGAGGGTTTTAGTTCGGGTAGTCCCTGCCCCTCCTGGGCGGGGGAGTTCCACACACATCGCTGTCGTCCCCACGACGCCGATATGGTGCGCAAATGCATTCTCCTTCCCTCAAGGACCTCATTACCACTTAACATCAGGTGGGATGAGGTCAATCTTGAAGTGTAATATAAAAAAATATATATGTTTTTTAACGTCTCGTGACGACGGAAAACGGGTGGGAAAGCTAGTCTCAAACTATTTTTTTTTGTTACTTAGCCTATAAACTGTCCCACTGCTGGGCAAAGGCCTCCCCCATACGCTTCCAGCGCTCTCTATCAGGTGCCAAGTCTTGCCAACCTTGAGGAAAACGGTCCAGTCTCAAACTATACAAGCTGTAATTCAATTGTACAAACACCTGCTTCAGCATTGATATGATTTATATTATAGACTAGCTTTCCGCCCGCGGCTTCGCCCGCGTAGAATTCGTTTATATTGTGGTATAAAGCACAACATACACAATTCAATGTAAATTGCTAGGCCCAAACCAAAAAAGCGTAAGCTATCATTCCACTTCTTACGTATTTTAAAAAACAACCAACGCCATCTATCGCGTAGCTCAAGAACTAAACAGTGTAAGCTATCATTCCACTTCTTACGTATTTTACAAAGCACATCGTTACCATTATTCAGCGCCATCTATCGCATACCTCATCTCCAATCCATCCATCAAGCAAACTATATTTTTGTTTTCCCTCGGGAATATAATTTTCTTCCGAGATAAAAAGTACCCTATTATTTAATTCGGACTTCTAACTTTACGTCTGAAAAATTTCAAAGAAATTGTTTCAGTAGTTACGGCGTGAAAGCGGAACAAACAAACAAACTCACTTTCCGATTTAAAATATTAGTAAGGATATTAGTTTATTAAACGTTGTAATAAGATTACGATAATGTTTGATTCAAACCGGCCGTTTACCGGATACCTTATCATAATAATATTTAATTTAAGATGTAATGTCAGTATGTTCACTGTTGGTGTTTCTTTTAAATCAATAAATAAATAATCAAATCATTTATTCATGTCGGTTACAAGTAACACGTATGCATCGTTAAAATGAATATAAACCAAAATTGAAGCTACAGTAACTACAATCAATCAAACATTTATTTGCAAGAATACAATTTTACATTTTGATGGCATGTTTAAAAAAGGTGTTAGTCACAGGAATAAATAAGAAGCAAATACAATAAAAACCCGTATATTTTTGCTTACACTGTGACATTTTTTTTAAAGACAAGTAAGAATATCAAAAATCAATTAAAAAGAAATAATGACAAAATATATAAAAAGGTTTTGCGTCGGCAACAAAAGATATGTTAGTATTCTGCCTGTAAACAGACGTGCAAATCTATGTTTTAAAGTAGGTAAGCCCTGTTGTAATTTTCCAAGAAGATGACGTCAAAAACTACAATACATTTATACAAATAATATAAAATAATGAAAAAAGAAATAAACATTAATATTGGTCATTAAGATATTCATTGACCGAGTAGCATTTTGATAGTAGCCAAGCACGTGACTTTCTTTTTAATGCTGGTATTGGCAGGTTTTTAAGACGTCCTGGCAATTTATCAAAATTTTTTATTGCCATGCAATAGGAACCACAGTACTAATTTGTAACTATGACATTATAGACATCCATTTTGAGAGTTTGAAATCAATTGGTCTGACTTGTAATTGCTTGTAGGACAGCGTGGACCCACTAACCCTTTTTGTATTTTAAAAATCTAGACGTTTCGCCAAAAAAGTCATCGTCGATTCACTATTCGGATAGAAAAGAAGAATCACTATTCGGATATTAATTATATAATAAATATTAGACAACATATCACATACATTGCTCTGGTTCTGTGGTAGAAGCTTAAGCACTTGTGTTACAGAAATCAGCAACAACGACGGTACCACAACACCCAGATACGAGACAATATAGAAAAGCCTGTTTCCCATTTTACCCATATTGAACATATATTGTATATGTTGGAGGCTTCTCGGCTTGGGAGCTCGTCAAAATATAGATATATTCATATTTATATTAATTTATTCACTTAATTTATAACCGATGTACATATTTAATACATTTTTGAGCAGATGTTAATGTTAGGTCACAAATTCACCTTTTCAAGGTATTAGTGATAACTCTGATAACATAATAATTTCTAACAGTGCAATTTAAGAGGAAAAAAAAAAGAAAAACAAGAAATTCTAGATATGCTTACAAACTAAAGTCATACTAATTGTCATATATAATGTATCTATATAAATACACATAATTACTCGAGCCAATATATATTATGTCGTTGTATATTATTATATATATGTCGTATGCCTCTCAACTACGGACGTCGTCAAAATATAGAAATACAATGTATCTTTTTAACACGTAATCGCTCGTTCAAAGATATAATATGTCGCTGTATATTTTATATATGTCGTATGTGCCTTAGCTACGGAGGTCGACAACATATAGAAATAGAAATAGAAAATATCTTTATTCTTGTAAGCTTTACAAAAGCACTTATGAATAGTCAGTACAAATAAAGTATTCTACTGCCGTGTTCGGAATGTTGATCATGTCGAGAAGAACCGGCAAGAAACTCGACACTTAGTCTTTTCAAATATAACAATGTGTCCTTAAACTAGGTACTTAAATAAAGTATACAAAGCTATAGTAAGATTTCAATGAATTAAGTTATTCTAGACCCATACATTTTTGTCATTTAAATAATCATCAATTTTGTAGTAGCCCTTTTTTATTAAACAATTTTTAACATGAGACTTAAATCTATGCATGGGCAAATGTAAACATTTTCAGGTAACTTGTTAAATAATTTAACGCTTAAACCCACAAAGGAATTACTTATCTTATGTAGTCTTAGATATGGAACAGCAAGCTTGTGTTTATTTCTAGTGTTAAAGTTATGGAAGTCAGATTTTTTTAAAAGTAGATGAATAATGTACATATATCTTTAATATACACGTAACCGCTCGTTTAAAGATATAATATGACGTCGTATATGTTACATATGTCGTATATCTTTCTCAACAACTGAACTCGTCAAATATATACACTTATTCGCTCGTTTAAATATATAATATGTCGTTGTATATGTTATTTATCTCGTAATACATCTTAAGTACTGAACTCGTCAACATATACACGTAATCGCTCGTTCAAAGATATAATATGTCGTTTTATATGTTATTTATGTTGTATGTTGCAGGCATGTACACTATGCGAATGCTGGACGGTGCCGGCGCCCATCACCCGCCGCCCCACAACCACACCCACATGATGATGACCACAGGTTAGTTATTAAATAAATATTAAAATATTGGACAACATCACATACATTGCTCTGATTCTGTGGTAAGTAGCTTAAGCACTTGTGTTACAGAAATCAGAAACAACGACGGTACCACAACACCCAGACCCGAGACAATACGGAAAAGTTCGTTTCCCATATTGACCCGACCGGGGATCGAACCTCAGAGATGGCGCTCGCCAAAGTCAGGCCCGCTCGCCTCTCGGCTACGGAGGTCGTCAAACATATAGTCAACTAGCTGTGCCCGCGACTTCGTTCGCGTGGACTACATCCTTTCATGTTCGGTTTAACCCCTATCTCTCCTTTATATTCGAAAGAAAAAGTAGTCTATATTTTAATCCAAGTTTAGAGCAATATTTGCGCCAAATTTCATATCTCTAACTTAAATAATATACATTTTCCCGAATAAACTTTCTGCTATCGTTTCGCCCCATTTGGAGTGGAGACTTTGGGGCCGTGGGGTCCAGAGGCCCGAACTTTATTCGAAGAATTGTCCGCTCGCGTCGTTGAGGTTTCTGGTGACCAGAATGCTGGTAAATACCTCGGCCAACGTTTAAGTCTGGCCATTCAAAGAGGCAATGTTGCGAGCATTCTGGGCACCCTAAACACTGGAACGGACTAACTTTTGTAAATATTTTGTATATAAGTAATTGTCTTTTTTTTAATATTTTCATGTATGTTTTTTGTTTTAAGATTTCGTTGTAAAAAAAATAATCTACTAAATTAAAAAAAAAACTATCATATTTTTTTTAACATATTTGTGAAGTCTATTGGAATTCTAAAGTTTTATTTTGCTATTGCTAGGTACCTAAAATGACATTTAAATTGATTGCATATTTTCTAGCGTACCTAAAAAGACGAGATTAGGCGAAAAAGGCGCATTTAATTATATTTAAGAAAATATTTTTAGTGTCATTATTTTAAAAAATAAAATGTTTCTCGCAAGTTACTCCTGTAATTCGTTGGTGAGGAAAGTTTTTCGTGGTTGTTAGTTCAAACACGATAGAAAGACAGACAGACTTTCGCATTTAAATAATAAGTAACGATTTGTCATAAGAAGAGTAAATATCAGAAATTCACTAACTATCTTGTGTAAAGAGTATCTTAACATCAAATGTAGGTATTTCAGGCTTTGCATTTTTAGTAGACTGGGCACAATATAAATCGTTAGAATGAAAACTATGGCCATCAGCCGTAACTTTTTTTTATTTTATAAGACAGTCTTTTTTTTCACCTCAAAGCTGAGATGAATTAAAAAAAAATAGGTTAACGCGTGTCAACTTTAACCGTATATTACGAGGCGTTTTCGTTTTTATTGCAACTGATTATGGTCTTTTTCAGCAGAGCGTGACTCGGCATCCGACAGTGCAGTTTCGTCTATGGGATCGGAGAGAGTTCCATCTCTCTCTGACGGCGAATGGTGCGACGGTAGCGACTCTGCGCAGGAGTACCACAGGTGAGACAAAAAAAAAACACAAAAAATATTTTATGTAATCTTTAATCTTTCATAATAAATCATTTTAGTAAGAATTATTTTGTAATTTATAGTAAGGTTTTCGTTTTGTAACTATTATTTTTATTTTAGTTTTCTTAGTATTCAAACTTAATTTACCACTTACTTTCTACAAATCTGTTTTTAAACAGAAAATAAATTAGCACAGTATATAAAAAATTATACTCGTACACACATTATGCCGATATTTTTTTTATTAACACATAGATATACAATATCTCCAAATGATATGTGTACATAGATAAGATACAGTTTATATACAAACGCCATGCCACGTTGTCTGCGCCACGTTGGCAAAAAGTTTATCAAATCTCTAAAGTCTAAAGTCCATATCTAAAAGATAACTTTGTTTACCTTGTAAGGATTATATCCGAGCGAAATTATTTTAATTGGGCCCAGATACTACACTGATTTATTTAAGATAATCTTTATGTTTGACACGTCGTTTTGATGAAATAAGTAAAGGCGATTCAAATTGAAATAAAACTATATTTAAAACATTAAATTAACGGACAACAAAATGACATGTCGCAATAATAATGGTTGTAGACGTCAGACATAGACATTTTATTTTTTAATTTATTTGAGCTTGGGCCATAGAGCCATCAGCTAAACTAATTACAAAAGATATCATTAAACTAGTAGTTTTAACAATAAATATAAAGTAATGTAGTAAAAGATTCAGATACAAACTTAACTTAAATTTTACCTAAAGTATTTACAATAATTTAATACAGATAGAAATATAAATAAAATGGATAAGTAATTGCTGAGTGGAATTTGGAACATCGGTTTTTATAACAGACATGAACTGAGCTACTAATAATAATCGTTGTATGGAAAATTTTGGGCATTTAAAATAATCTGAACAATATCACATACATCAGACATAGGTAGCAACACCATGAAACGTAGACGTTCATACTTCATCACATTTGATGAGTTGGGTTTTTTATGGAGTAAACTTTTTTTTTTTAATTTCAAATGTTGTTAATTCCGAATGATATTATTATAAAATAAATAAATATTGGACATCATCAAATATCTACATTGCTCTAATTCAGGGCTGTCCAAACCATGGCCCGCGGGCCGCGAGGCTTGAATTGTTGCGGCCCGCAGAATCTTTTTTTGTTACTTGTGTATATACATTAATGAGCAAGTTATTTTTCACGCCACGAAATTAAATTGTTTTGGGTATGTATTTGATCACGCCGCAGATGGCAAAGTGCTGAACAGTGTTTGCAACGCTTTTACGCTCTAAGAAAAGAAATACCTTTTTTTCTAAAAATTTTAATACCATCTGATACTTCTACAAAAGAAAATGAAATTCTCAGTTTCTGGCTGATCTTGCGTTTTTAAATGTTAACAGAATTGTAAAAGACAAATTAATGAAACAGTAGATAATAAAATAATGATACCTATTATACCTGTATTTTACTTTTATAAATATATTGCGGCCCCTTAATCTATTTTGTCAGTTTTGTTGGCCCTGGGCCCCATCTAGGTTGGACAGCCCTGCTCTTATTATGTGGTAAGTAGCTTAAGCACTTGTGTTACAGAAGTCAGAAATAACGACGGTACCATAACACTCAGACGGGAGACGATATACAAAAGTTCGTTTCCCATATTGACGCAACCGAGGATCGAACCCGGGACCTCAGAAATGACGCGACACCAAAGTCCGGCCCGCTCGCCTCACTAAGGAGGTCGTCAAATATTAAATAATACATTTCACTGTATAATATATTTTACTATAGTTATTCCGGATTCAATCAGGTTATGCAACTTTACGATATCTGTACGATTTTTAAAAGAGGTAGGGAATAGCGATTTATCGCTCGTACTGGAGCACCCGTACACGAGTGGTAAAATACTACCTTACAGAAGACCGCAGCCAAATGACAATCACTTCTGTCTTGTTGTGTTCCTGCGTGTGAGTAAGGTTTACAGAGCTCCTGAGGGGTGCTGCATTAGTAGCAGGGGTCGAGCCTTCAAGGTAAGGGCGACAAGTTCAGTAACAGGTTTATTATGCTGTACTTGTCGCCCTTAACCTCATTGCCACTTAACATCAGGTGGGATGAGGTATATCTGAAGTGTAATATTAACCAAAGATTTGATTGTTGCAGCTCGAAGTTCCGGCCGTACGAAGGGGCTTACGTCAGAGACCGTAACGGCACTCATCAGCCCCAGAAAAAACACCATATGTTTGGCAAAAGATGCTTCCAGGTAAGGGTTCAATGACTGTCTTAGGGGCCATCCATAAAGTACGTCACACGTAAAGGGGGGGGGAGGGGGTCGACAAAGTGTGACATGGTGTGACAAGGGGTGGGAGGGGTCCTAAGTTTCGTGACATCCCATTTCAAAATCTAGAGGTACCTATCACGTAATTTGAAATATTAATTAAACTAAAAAATATGTCCAACTCTATCTTTAGGGCAATACGGTTTAAATTGTATTGTTGACAAGTTCATAGTTCATAGGGTTCAAAGTCCATGGACTGAAGATGATTGAGTTACTTTTTATATTAGAAACAGAAAAATTTTATCTCCCCTTGCGGTGCGGGAATTGAACCCACGACCTTCACGTATCGCGCGTGCTGCTCTTATAGTACTATAAAAATAATAAAATTGAGTTACTTTTTCTTTATTTTCATTAGTTTATTTTTTTGTTATTGTTTCAAATATTTGATATTATGTTGATTTCATAAAAAAATACTTAATTTAAAAGGAAATAAAACTAATTTCGGAACTGCTGTTTTAATTTAATAATTTTTCGATGTTAAATTGCAAAACATGTGACGTCACACTAGGGAGGGGGGGGGGGTCTCAGAAATGTGACCACCTGTGACAAGGACGGGGGGGGGCTCAAAAACTCATGAAATTAGTGTGACGTACTTTATGGATGGCCACTTAAAAGAAAAAACCTAGCTCTAAAGAGTTTTTACAAAAAATAGAACCTTACATGATATTTGTAAACTTATTAGAAACGGAGATCTAACTACCCCTCTGTGAGGCCTGAGTGAGCATACGTTTACCTATTTATCTCAGCGTGTATCGTTTTACAAATTCTGAGATTGTTTTAGACCTTTCACTAAATGATAGGCGTATTATTTTTTTAGAAGGTGCTCACTCAATCCATACGCACATTAAGTAAATACGAATTAGGGGTGAATCAATCCTACACCAAAAGGCGATGAGGTCCAACCGGGGAGTTTTAGTGGGTAGTCAAGGGCAGGACGCCCTTGAGTCCCTCACACACCGTCATCTCTCTGAGGTGACAGTACTGTGAGTAAAAGTATTTCCCCCCTTCACTAAAAAGGGGTGAATCAATCCTGCTTTAGAAATGAATTATTCACTTGAACAGAAATTAAACACTTGACTCACTTCACACTATCACGTATATTTCATCAAATTAATTCAAAAAGAGTTTAAACCCTACTTAAAGGCTACCTTGTAAGAAGGTTTAATACAAGGCTTTTAAGTATGATATTTAACGTTGGCAGCACCAGCTTTTTAGTCGAAAACTGTTTGGCAGATTATTTTAATTCGCTAACAAATGGATTCCTTCAAGGAGCGTGAAGTAACATCTTGCGGGCCAGTATGGCGATGCTAACGGATAGGATGTAACGGTATCAGATCAATTGTAATCGCGATGTGGGTTCCTCTCTTTATTACCATATACTCTATTTTATAGATATTTTCTTTTTATTCGATCCAGTAGTTCCTGAGATTAGGGCGTTCAAACCTTAACCCTCTATACGGCAGAGCACGTTTAACTTTTTCATTGGTTTTGGACCTTAATTCAAATGAGTAAAGTTCAAATTATGGCCGTCATATAGTCTACAGAGACCTATAAGGTTCAATTTCCCCAAATTATTAATTTATGCTCTTTCTTGCGTGTTCGCCACCTCACATTCCTCTTGACATCTCTCTTCGCCCCCTTGGGAGACTACCCTCTCTACATCCCCCTGGTTGGGAATCCCAGTATAAATGATCCATGTCTTGTTCACAGGAGCCGAATCCAACGGCGCTGGAGCCAGTCGCGCGGCCGGCGCCCCCTGTCGTCAAATACGAATGTCCTGAGCAGGCCTACCATCACGAAGCTATGCATATGCACAATGGTATGTACAGACAAAACGAAACCAGTGTTGCCAACTCTACTATTAACGTAGATATACGCATATATATAATGGTACATACAGATAAAACCAGTGTTGCCAACTCTGTGTTGCCAATTCTACTCTTTACTTGAATCTACGCATATACACCATGGTATGTACAGAAAAAATAAAACCAGTGTTGCCAACTCTACTCTTTACTTAAATCTACGCATATACACCATGGTATGTACAGAAAAAATAAAACCAGTTTGCCAACTCTACTCTTTATGTAGATCTACGCATATAAACAATGGCACGTACAAAACCAGTGTTGCCAACTCTACTCTTTATGTAGACCTACGCATATAAACAATGGCACGTACAAAACCAGTGTTGCCAACTCTACTCTTTACGTAGATCTACGCATATAAACATTGGCACGTACAAAACCAGTGCTGCCAACTCCATTCTTTACGTAGATCTACATATTTCACGTGGTACATGGCAACCTACGTCTTATTCCCAGAATCTATGTATTGTCTTTGAATTTAAAATAAGTTTTCGGATCAAAACGCGACACCATTTTTTAGTAATTAATACGATGTAATTACTGGCCGACGTTTCGGTTAAGTTGAATGGCGTACGAAAAAAAAGGTTTTAAATATAACCTACTAGCTGTGCCCGCGACTTCGTTCGCGTGAACTACATCCTTTCATGGTCGGTTTTACCCCTTTCTCCCCTAATATTCGAAACAAAAAGTAGTCTATATTTTAATCCAAGTTTCGAGCTATATTTGTCCCAAATTTCATATCTCTAACTTCAAAAATAAATATTTATCCATATAAACTTTCAAAGGTGGTATTACCCCCATTCCCCCCTTATTTTCTAATAAAAAGTAGCCTAAGTCCGTTCTTGAGATTCAACGTATACCTATACCAAATTTCATCAAATTCCGTTCAGCCGTTTAGGCGTGAAAGAGTAACAGACTGACAGACAGACAGACAGAGTTACTTTCGCATTTATAATATTAGTACGGATGTTGTTCCGGGTGAATGTACCTTTCCAACTGTGAAATAATTTTTGAAATCGGCTCAGTAGTTTTTGAGCTCATTTATTACAGACACACACATACAAATCTTTCCTCCAAAATTTGTGTAGATGCCATACAAAACTATAAAAGATTATTCGCTTGCCATTTTTGTTCCAGGCATTAATTATTTTTTCATAAATTAATATTTTATCTTACTCTAGCTGTGGATTTCGGCGCAAGACCCCAGCTAGCGCCCCCACACCCCGCCCTGCAGCCGGCCCTGGACCTGAACGCGACCACCGCACACTCCAGTATAGCACTGCTCCAGGTATGTATTAAGGGTCAATCAGCTAATTTTAAATTAATGCAGATAGTAATAAATTGTATTATTACCTAGATAATGTTTGACTGGTAGAAATAAACTGACATTAGGATCGCTTTTGTATTTTTTTACAAAGTCAAACACTTTTTTTTTAATATATTACATTAGTAATGATAATATAAAACAAATGAAGCTACCTCCGGTTCGGAACCTATAACTTACAGAGAAGATCCCGGCAAGAAACTCTGTCGTTCATATTACAAATGAAGCTGAACTTATAACTAATTTTGCATTAAGACATATTATAAAAAATATTTCTTTTTATAATGCACTTTAAGATTGACTTCACCTGATGTGGTAATGAGTTCCTAACTTAAGGGCGAAAAGAACAGCATAGTAAAACTGTTAATAGACTTGTCGCCCTTATCTTGAAGGCTACCCCTGCTACAAATGTAGCACCCCCCAAGAGCTGTGTAAACTTTACTCACACGCAGGAACACAACAACACCGGAGTGACTGTTATTTGGCTGCGGTCTTCTGTAAGGTGGAGGTGTTTCACCAGTCGGGCTGCTCCAGTTCGAGCGTTAATCTCTTTGCCCTGCCTCTCTTTTTAATGTTTATCTTGTAACCCCCCAGAACGGCGTGTCGAGTCCGTCTGGCGCGGGCGGGGCGGCGGCGGGCGCGCGCTTCGGCTACGAGCGCGTGCGTCACAACCACACGTACAGCGCGCCCCCCGCGCCGCCGCACGCGCGCCCGCACCTGCACCGCGACAAGAGAGGTACACTACTTACAACCCCCTTAGTAACCCCTTACTACCCCTCTGAATATTGAAGAGTTGAGAAGACAATAGGTTCTTTCAAATCCCTTGCAGCCTTTATGTTTGCTTATTAAAGAGTTGACAAGAGAGGTCGGTACACTACTTACGACCCCCTTACTACCCCTCTGATAATTAAAGAGTTGAGAAAACAAGTTCAACTTCTTACAGCCTTTGTGATAATTAAGAGATGACAAGGGAGGTCGGACTTACGACCCCCTTACTATCCCTCTGGTAAATAAAGAGTTGAGAAAACGATAGGTTCTTTTAACCTCTTACCACCTTTCTAATAATGAAAGAGTTGATAAGAGAGGTCGGCTTATGATCCCCCTTAATAACCTCCTTACTACCTCTCTGAAAAACAGCTGAAAAAAGGATAGGTTAAAAATACTTTCAACTTTTTACCGCCTTTCCACGGTGGAAGAGATCGCTTTCAAGCGATAAGACCGCCTAAATTATACTATAATCAATCTGTAAAACCTATTTCTGTAAAGTATTGTGCAATAAAGTATATCTATCTATCTTTCTGATAATGAAAGAATTGGTCGGTTCACATCTTACAACTCCTTATTAACCCCCTGATAAAAGAAAGAAGGCGATAGGTTCTTTCAACCCCTTTTTTTTTTTTTTTTTTTTTTTTTTTTGTCGAGGGGGAAATGCCTACCGCACCGTCACTCTCAGTGGGGAACAGAGAGTGGTGTGTCGGGCTCGCACCGACTAAAACCCCCTCGGTGGCCAACGCTGCGCAATTGTGGGGGAGTCGGGATTCCTTGCGATTCTACACAGGCTCCCCCACAGCGCCTACCGCCAAGCGGCCCATCTCGCCGCGCAAATACGCAGCTGGAGCGTGTCAGGCCACCTGACACGCCCCACCCCCTCGGGACCGAGGTAACGGACGCCAGGCTTACCCCACGCCTGGCATCTCCTGTCCCAGCAGCGGATCTGCTGTGCGGCTCCGCTGCCTACCGCCTCTGCGGACACCCGAGACTCTCAATCCAGCTCTCTCTCCGAGAGCCAGATGAAGTCCCGAGACCCACCGGCCGCGGAGGATAGGGAGACCGGCAAACGTAATACCGTATCCTCCTCTTCCTCCGCGACCCCACCACGACGCGATTCGCGCCCCGCGCGGCAGCGCGCCACTGCCGGGTCGCGGAGGACAGGGAGGCCGGCAACGAAACACCGTGGTCCTCCTCTTCCTCCGCGATCCACCTCTGCCCTTGCGGGCTTGCCGCAGAGAGCCACCTGCTCTCCGCGGCCCAGCTCGAGATCCGTCTTGGCTTCACCCTGTGCGGTATTGGAGGCTGGGTGACAAGGCCAGCCTCAACGTCCCGGACCACAGGGTTACTGAGCCCCCCCATCGCGACAAGATGCGGAACCCAGCGGGGGGGAGGTTCTTTCAACCCCTAACAGCCTTTCTGTTAGCTAATTAAAGAGTTGACAAGTTACTACTACTACCCCCCTGATAATTAACAAACCGACAAAAAGAATAGGTTAATTTACTACTCCTTTCAGTTTATGTATTTAATGTTTCTTAGTTAACGAATTTTGTATAATCTTTTAGAGAAATAAGTAAATCTTGAACCGTAACTCGACTGGTTGTCTGTAAGCTGAGTTTGTCCGACAGTTCGCCGGATGACAGACGGCAGTATGTCGGACGGAGGGTCGTCGGCCACGAGCGGAGGGCACCTAACCAGGGACGAGAAACGGGCGAAAGCATTAGGTAACTATTAATTTTGTACTAATACACCTTATCTTTTGAAACGGCATAATTGATTCGGTGGTTAAAAGAAAGAATAAGAATTTATTTATTAGCACACACAATCAATGAACAATACACAGACAAAGACACGAACAGATAAAAGGTAAAGTAAAAGTAAATTAGTAAACAAATAAAAAAAATAAAAAACAAAGTGATTGCGCAGCTAATAAGGTCCCTCAGCCTCAGCATAAGCTGCTACGACATTGGATGCCGCAGGAGCGCTGGTATTCTGGCGGAACCTTTATCTGAGTGGCGCGATAAATAATGACAAAAAGAGTGAAGGAAAGAGAGGAAAATAACAAAAATATTAAAATAGTTTAACATACCCCCCCCCCCCCCAACATTACCAAAAACACAATACATATCACGTTAATTTTTCACTTTCTTTCTTTTATTTTTTGTCTTTCTATCTTTCTTTCTTTACTTTTCCTTCTTTCTTCTATTGCCTTGCTACTTGCACCGTTCTTAATTGCGCAATAGGCTAGTGCGATGTGATGCACAGTAAAAAAATTAAAAAAACTATAAATTAATGTGATATTAAGAATTAATTACTGTATTATATAATATTAGATAGATATGACGTAATGTTAGGTCGGTTCGCTCTCGTGCGTTCCTCTCTCGTCATGTGCTCACGCCCAGGAGTCATTGCAGGCATCCCTCTGGAGGTGCAGGACATAATCAACTTACCAATGGACGAGTTCAACGAACGCCTCTCCAAGCACGACCTCAGCGAGGCCCAGCTGTCCCTCATCAGAGACATCAGGAGGAGAGGAAAGAATAAGGTGAGAACACTTCACTGAAACCTTTACCTACCTTTACTGAAACCTGTAGCCGAGAGGCGAGCGGGCCGAAGAACAATCGCGATATACCAACCTGTTATGATGGATGTGTAGGAAATTTGGTAGCTCGACATTTTTTTTTTGCTGAGGCTCTTTTTTTGAGAGAGAAAATGCCTTTGCCCACCATACCGCTGCCTGTCGTGGGGACGACAGCGACGTGTATGGGACTCCCCGGGAAGGGGCGGGGACTACCCGAACTAAAAACCCTCCCCACCTCCTCATCGCCTATTGACGGCGCCATGGGAAACCGGGCGACTCATGACTGCCACATCGCCGTCGGGGTAATGAGGTCCTAGCTTTATGGCAATAAGCACAGCATATTAAAGCTGTTACTGGACTTGTCGCTCATACCTTAAAGGCTTGACTCCTGCTACTAATGTAGCCCCAGGAGCTCTGTAAACCTTACTCACACGCAGGAACACAACAACACAGAAGTAATTATTATTTGGCTGCAGTCTTCTGTAAGGTGGAGGTATTCCACCAGTCGGGCTGCTTCAGTTTGAGCGATAAATCGCTATGCCCTACCCCTCTTAAAACTTCACTCGCACTGAACCGTCCATTTGTTAATCCGAGTTGTTGCGCGTGCGCAGGTGGCCGCGCAGAACTGTCGCAAGCGCAAGCTGGACCAGATCACGTCGCTGGCCGACGAGGTGCGCACCGTGCGCGACCGCAAGCAGCGCACGCAGCGCGACCACCAGCTGCTCACGGCCGAGCGCGCCCGGCTCAAGGAGCGGTTCGCGGCACTCTACAGGCACGTCTTCCAGGTTAGTACACACTTATACGTAGGTAAGTTACTTCAGACATCCAATCACTCACAGTGGCGTGCGTTTCATAAAGACAGTGTGCCGACCTACGATATGACCTACAAGTCGACACAAATACAGCGTCAACAGAATTGGCGTAGTAAACAACGCTCCATACGTAATGCATGACATCGATATCCTACATCGCGATATCAGAGTTTTCGTCGCCACTAAGTATATATACGACAAACCAAGATTGGTAGTTGGGCCTTGGTCCCCGAGCAGATAACACCTAGCTCGGCGGAAGTACTTCCACTTTTAGTAAAGAACATACGTTCCTTACAACAGAAAGACACTGCCTACCCTAGGTCTGATAATAGATCCAATATTATTTTATCAATAAACAAAATTACATAAAAACTTAAATCATAAATTAGGTCCTATCGATTGCCGATAAGATCGACATGTAATTTGATAATTTAACATCACCGATTCGCGCTAAACTAGCGCCGTGGTTTTTAAATGGTGGATACTTATACCACCATCTTTTCACTGCATTCATTTAAATTTTGCAAATCACACAAACATTACAAAACATCAAACAAACGCACCGAAAGGCCACTTCGAATATCCGTAAATTGATATGTCTATAAAATCAGTCAATCTATGGATATTGAGCTAGCATTGGCAATTACCTACATTATCAATCGACAAGACGACGAACCAAAACCAAAGTGTTTTGGTGAGTGATATTTTCTGCCTACCCTGTCTTTAAACTGTGTGCACGCCACTGATCACTCACCAATCAGTGTGAAGCCGTATCTTTCTCCGAGCACACACGCTTTACTTACGGCATCACCAAATATCAGTACGAAGCTTTAGCATCGTCACCAAACAGTCGACGGATATCCTGTATGTAGTTTGGAGAACGCCTCTAACCTTGGCTAGGGCATCTTGGACTTTATAACGTAACGTGCGTTTGGGGAGAAAAGCGACCCAGAATGAGTTAGCTACGGAAGGGATCTTTCTAGTGCCAGCACGTACACTTTACTTCAGACATATTATCACTCACCAAATATGATTGCGAAGCCTTATCTTCCTCCAAACTTTCAGGGTAGCGTAGAAGGCTCTTGCCCCTGTGTAATACCAACAGAATTGCCACCATTCTTTATAGAGACTATTCATAAGTATTACAAATGTAATCTATGTGAATAAAAAATATTGACTTTGACTTTGACATTTAATACAAGCTCTTTTATATGTACAGTAACTTGCACAAACATGTATACAAAACTTCATTCTAAACTGAACCATTTTGGAACGGTACAAGAGCTCGAATGTTTACATTTCATTGCTCCTGACTGTATACGCCGGACTTTTGACATTTTGGACTGGGGAATGCAATTGGCTACTTGACAGTGTTAACAATAAAATATGAAAAGTGTTAGATATGTTAGCTTATTAGTTATGTAATCATTTTACATTTATATTTTTTAATAAAAAGCATAGTTAATATTTTATTTTTGCAAAATAAATTTTAGTTTTTTTTATCTGTGGAACAAAAGAACCGAAACGGAAATCACCATTGCAATTCGGAAATGACAGCTGTCGGCGAAAATTATTTATTTTAATGTGGCGAAACAATGATTATTTTACCGATTAAATTGAATTATTGTGTCTCTAATCGTATTAAGAATTTATTGAAACATTTTCCGTTTATCTAAATTAAGTCGTTCCTATGCGTATCGGTTCGTTGTCTAGGACGTTGACGTCATAATTACAACAGTGACGTGACTTGGCGTTTTCGCGCACTTTTTAAATGTGTTACACAAAATCTTATTTTTCTCTGGTTATTTAGATTATTTCCAGATAAATCGAATTGCTTGGGATATAAAATGAACTGGCGCACATTTTACAATACTTTTTCAAAAACTGTCAAGTAGCCAATATTCCGTGTAATGACACGGGATCCCGCTACATCGGGATCACGCAGGATTGGGATTGCATTCCCATCTTTCGACTTTTCACCGTTTATGTCGCAGGCATAAAAACGAATATCATAAAACAAGTGTTTACTTTGGCGTCAATACATTCTTATAAACTTTCGCGTTGAACATATACTTAGCAGGATTGTATGTGTAGGTGCTTAGCTATTTCAACGTTGATTCTTGAATAAGAGTGACAGTTGTGGCTCTGGTGGAACGTCTTTGTCGATGGTACTGCGATGATGAGAAAAAGTAAAACTGTCACTGTATAAATTTGATGCTTAGAATAAGGAAAGTAATATATCTATGATTTGATGTCACGTCTATTCTTTTATTTTTAATCTACGATATATGGCGTTACCTAGTGAAAAAGGTTTTATGTTATTAGTGTATTTATGTATCAATAGATGGCATTGGTCAAAAACGAAATGTTCTTGGCTACATCGCGGTGACAAGATTTTTCTGCGGAGATAGACCCTCCGGCCATAAGTTTTGATGTGTTGTCAGGAAATAAACGCGGATTCAACAATTTCTGGAATTTTTTAACTTCGTCCTGTCCTAGTGTTGCCGGATAATCGATTATCCCCCCTTAAATAATCGATAGTATCGATATAATCGATTATATCGATACCTATTTTTATTAGATATAATCGATTATAGTCGTAGTCAAATACAATATAATTATATCGATAGTATCGCTTTCAACTTGATATCGATATAATCGATTATATCTAATAAAAATAGGTATCGATATAATCGATTATATCGATAGTATCGATACTATCGATTCTCATATCGATTATTCGATTATTTAGGCCTCTTTTGGAATAATCGATTATAATCGATATACAATCGAATTGACGGCAACATTACTGTCCACCTCGTGCGTCAACAAGTGAAAGTTGTGTAGTCACTGTTTTACTTTTTGAACGAGCAACGGTCCGCGCACCACGCATATGACGAATCGCAAATATTCTAAGCTATCCTTAGCCCTAATATTATTTAGTGCTTCTAATTGATATCTAGAGGACCTAAGATTTAGACGAAGGTCATTCTGTCTTTACTAGCGATGGGTCGTACTTGTCAAATCGAGTACCAGGGCTTGCAAGTGCGTCCCTTTGAAAATACCAGGGCCAAAAACCAGGTTAAATATACTTGAAAGTATTTATTAGTCTAGTTCGTAACTACCTAATTTTAAGGTACATAATCGCGAATGTGATTCGGAAGATTTTACGAACTTACAAGTTTTTTATAAACTTTAACCGAGTATGTACCAATTATTAGAATTTTGTTGATTATGAAATGAAACCTATGTATTTAATTACCTACCTTACGTCAAACTTTATTGTTCTATCTCGCTCTCAGCTCGGCTGCATCTTCCGATCCCGAGTCGGGTGCCGCCGCGCGTGAAAATAGTTTTAAAGGATCACACGCGATTTTAATCTTTAAGCAACGATGATAAGGATCATAATTTATTAAACAAAACCAAAAACCTTAAAGGCTTGCGATTACTTGATTGAGCTAATCTATAAAAGACTTTATTCTTATAGCCATAAAGAAAATAACACATTGCCTCGACTGTCTAGTAATAACTTTGAAAGTGTTGCAAGTATTTCGGGCTCGTACTTGGTCGGCGTACTTGGAAGCAAATACCTGGTCCAAAAACCTGGTCGCGTAAATACGCACCATCGCTAGTCTTTACATATTCTATTGTATTGTTCCAGAACCTGCGCGATGGTGAAGGACGGCCTCTGTCCTCCGCGCAGTACTCCTTGCAACAAGCAGCCGATGGAAACGTCGTTTTAGTGCCCAAGATGCCACACCACGCCGGTCAGTACTCCGTTCATAATACATTCAATTCTTACCACTGTAACTTAATAAACAGATCCATTGTTTTGTTATTTTATAATTGAAGGGTCCACTGCAATAATGATAAACGTCCTTTGTTTTTTGTTTCGAAATATTTGGGTGTTAAGTTTACACAATCTTAGTCCAAAATTCAGCCTTATTGCCGTGAACACCTGGGAGCGTTCTAGACGTGTAGTCGAATATCAGAAACGGTTTTATCTCAGGACTGGAAGCGATATTGCCTAGTTAGTAAACGAGATCACTAGCTGCATGTATGAAGTGACCGAATGACGTTGATCACATAGATTTTAATATTTTGGACATTCATCATTATTGCCGTGGACTCTTCAATTGTATGTAATTTAATTTCTTTAATATGTATGTTTATTTTTTATGCTATGATTGAATTTCGTTTTTTTTATATTTTATATTTAAATTTAATGTCATTTAATTATTACTATCAATGCGTATCTTTTGACTAACATTAGTTAAACTACTCGGAAAGTAGTTTAACTAATATAACTAACTAATTTAACTGCTTGTTTTTTATGAGAGTCAAAATGGCGGGTGTACCATGAGGAATTAAATTAGGTATACCGGTCACCAAAAAAATGCACCTATTATGTACTTTTTTGTACCTCGCGCTAAAAATGTCTACCTTTGCCAAAACAAAATTACTTCGAAATTAAAATACACCCGCCATATTGACATCAAGATGGCGGATGTACTATTATATTTTATTACTTACTAGCTGACCCGGCAAACTTCGTACCGGCTTTAGAAAGTAAAAAACTATTCAGTGGAGAGTTATTTTCAAAAATTAATAAATTAGTGCGATAGAATTTAATTAAGTAACCACGTTTTCAAACAAACGATGCTCTTTCAATATAGTCTATGGCTGTGAATGACGTTGACATTCGTTACGCGTGTTTTTTAAAATATGCAAAATTTTATGTATATTTTATTCATTTATTATTATTATTTATAATTAGAAAACGACAAAAGAAACAGCCAAATCGGTCAAGCCGTTTTCATGTTATGGCGTGACAATGGGAAACGGGTTTCATTTTTATACATATAAGATAGATTCATTCATGAAATGTATGTATATCAAAAAAATGTACCTAAAAAGTACCTTAAGTAAAATCGTAGTCGTCAAAACTTTTAATTTTAACACCAAAGGAGATGTTCCAAAATGTATGGAGCCTAGGCCAGGTGGTTGTACGATAGTACCAAAAATAGGCAAAATCATGGCAAACAGTTTTCAAGTATTAAATTAATTTTTTTTGGCTTTTTACTTTGGCTTATTAATTAATGAAATTGCAAAAATTGCAACACAACAGAATACCAATATGGCGGTATACACGTCCACAGATTTGACAGTTGAAGTATGGGCGAACTGTCAAATGAATGCGTGAGTGCGCTAAAAGTGAGTTCCTTCAGAAAGAAACGGTGCCGAATCCAAAAACGAAAGCGAGGTTGTTGTAAAAGAACTCAAAAAACTTAAAACGCAACGAACTGAAGTGAAAAACAACAGAATGTTGAATGACGGCAGTGACAGCCCAGCAGAATGACAGCTATCGTCATTATTCTACCGGTCCGAAATGCACTAACGCATTAAGTACAAGCTGCGTAGCAGAATGGGTGATGCTTTGCGAAAAACGGATAACCGTTTTATATACCTGTATACATATTTACAATTAAATAATTACTTATTTAATTGTTCTTTATTGTTTACGAAAAGATTATTACCAATGGCGGACTTAATTTCGAGTTTAATGTTCGAGTGTAGAACTTTGTAAGCACTAAAAGAGCAATTCGGACCGTTACAACTTTTTTTTTTGTTATTGTGGTACACATGTATAGGCCATCTTCATATGCCATTCAAAATGAACTAAAATTGAATCTTTTTTACTGAAGAGGCAGTAAACCTTAAATTATTTTTATTTTTTGGTACGTTTCCGAGAATTGGTTATTTTTTCTCCATTTTTTGATATGACGTACAACCACCTAGCCGACTTTGGGACATCTCCTTTTTAGTACCCCCTTGAAAAATCCTGTACTAATAATAAATCGCTTTTTTTTCAGATCACCCTATGAACCGCTCATCCGACGACGATATGGACAGGAAACCGAAGAACTATGAGCAGTGACACACTGCACACCCATCCTACGAGCTCGCACACACCTACAGATGAACCAGTGCGTCTTCTTTAAAAATTGAACTCGGGGGAGGGTTTACGGCAATAAAACAAGCTACAAGCAACGATGCCTGTCCGCACACCCATCCTGTTGGCTAAAACCAACGGATGATCCGCTGCACCTATCTTAACAACTGGACCGGAAATAGAAGGGATTAGGGGTCTAAACTAAACATGTAATGGAAGATTATATTTAAACTTGTAATGGAAGACAAAGATTGCTTGCGACTGGTTTAAAATCGTAAGGCCAGTTTCTTTTGGCTAATCAGCGTATAAACGCTGAAAAGGTTCCGACGATATTCCAAAGTATAATGGGATTCCGCCGAAGATCGCTTGCGACTGGTTTAAAATCATAGTTTCTATTAGCTAATCGGCGTATAAACGCTGATAAGGTTTCCAAGATATTCAAACGTAAATTGAAAGTACGCTTAAGATCGCTTGCGACTGGTTTACAATCATAACTTGTTTCAATGGATTCGTGTTTTGACAGGTGTTTAAAAGTATTAATTGACTAGCCAATCGTGATTCCTAGTCCCTCCCCCCAAATCGTCTGGAAGGAACATAATGTTTTACCATCATCGTTGTTTAAGCAATAAATAATAGACGCCACCCTACTTATTAAAAGGGTTTCGTTACGTTATGTTTGAAAAATAAACCTATACAAACATCCACAGATAGATGAATTTTAGTTTTTTTGTACCATTTATGCAAAGCCTATTTGGTACTAAACTCATCAATAGACAAGAATTAAGAATCTTTGGTGGCGCCTATTAATAAAAATAATGATTTGGTGTGTCGATGTCAAATATTTTGATGAAGCATTGGCCTCTTTTGTCTATATCGCAATCACAGACAAAACTGAAACGCATACATGGTTTAATTTATACAAAATGTACGCCATTTTTATTCACTTGCCTGTAATCAATTCATTTATTTCATAACAAAGGCAATTATTATGTATTATTTAAAACACGTTGTGTATATTTTTTAAAGTTGCCTTTTTCTTTAACAATGTACACTGCTTAAAAATATGTATTATGATTTTTTTCATCACTATATTAAAAAAAAATGTGATAAAATAAAAATATTCCATTTTTGATTAGTGTCTGAGTAGTGTTTTCTTTCTTGATTTTGTAAATAATTTGTAATGAGTGTTTCGCTAACCGACTTGACCATTAGTGTAGTAAACGTTAATTTAGGTGCAGAAATTGATATTTACAAATGAAAGGGTCCACGGCAATAATGATGAATGTCCAAAATATTAATCTCTATGTGATCAACGTCATTCGGTCACTTCATACATGCAGCTAGTGATCTCGTTTACTAACTAGGCAATTCGCTTCCAGTCCTGAGATGAAACCGTTTCTGATATTTGACTACACGTCTAGAACGCTCAGTGTCCCAGGTATTCACGGCAATAAGGCTGAATTTTGCACAACGTTTATAAACTTAACACCCAAATATCTCGAAACAAAAAACAAAGGACGTTTATCATTATTGCAGTGGCCCCTTCAAATGTCAAGTGAGGTTTTTATAAGCTCGAAAAAGTCGGAAGATTTTTTTTAGCTTAAAAATCTCTACTTGTCATTTTGGGAATTTGACATTCTGTAACTGAATGGCTTTCAAGGTGTTTAAAAATTATTAGAAATAAACTGAGATCGGTGAGGAAGTTTAAACATATTAATATGTATATCCTCGTTCAAAAGATATAACTGTATCGATGAGGTATACAAACCGTATTTTATAGTTAATACAAGTAAATTGAGCATTTTCATCTTACCGTGTTTACGGCATCGTAGGCACTACAAACTTTTATATCTTTGCCAGAAATGACTGATCAACTTAAAACAAAATGTAAAAAAAAAATATAGGTTAAACAGATGTCCCCGACATCGAGAGTTGCAATAAGTAATATTAGTCTATATTTTAACATTTTTTTTGTAATATATTTTTTCACTTTTTTTAAGGTTGTTTATTTATGTATATTAACGGTTAGGCTGTTAGAGAATTTTCTTTTGAGCTCTGTGAAAAATTGTTTCATAAGCGAAAAATATCATGTTTAGATTCAAGTACAAAAGTAATTATCGCAAGATTTTTAATTGTAATATTCCAGCTACAGACAAAATTATTTGAAAGTCCGTCTTAAGTATCGATAAAGTATTTGTTTTAGTTTTTTTTAACAGAATTATCGGTATTTAAGAAGCACTCTTGCGACTTCAGTGTTTTTTTAAGTTTAATTGTATGTAGGTGGAGTAACCATATTTTTAATCAATGTAGTTCATATTTTAAGAGACCAGTACATTATTTTTTTTCTCAACTGGTCTTTTAGATTTCGGCTACGTTTAGAATAAGTTAGTTTTAAGATACGCGGCAGAGGAGTACCTATACTTTTTCGAAGACAACAATTAAATAAAAAAAATGTACTTTTTATTTGCATACATAAAAACATAAATGTTTTTTTTTTCATACATCATGCAGTAAATTATAATTGGGTATTTTTTGAAACAATATTTGTTATTTTCTATAAAAAAAGTCAGTAAATTTTCTTACTGCAATTGTTTGAAGTATTATTACTTTTAGTAAAATATACAGACGAACGTACCCATTTTCAGTTTTACTGTTACCAGTCACAATCTCATCTTATAATTTGTTGTCTTTAAAAAACACTGCTTGTAAATGTAAGAGTAAAATAATAAATAAATAATATTTATAAATGTGGTGCATATGTTTTTTAAACATTACACGTAGAGAACAGCTTTTTACGAAGAATAAATAAATAAAATCAAATTAAATGTTTATATTTATTGCCAAGCACTGTGTTAAATGGCTTTGAAAGAGAAACGACTTGAAACTTCTATTGAAATATTAGCGTAGAATTACCGAAAAGTAAAAAAAAAAGTATCGAAGAAAAAATGTTAGATGAAAAATAAAATAGGGAGTATGCATTTTAGATATTGGACATTAAAAACAAATACAAAAACATTAATAGTGAACGTATCGCAATGAGGGTTTTCGCTTTTGAAAAATCCACCAGATGGCGATACGTAGGCGCCGGGTCCACCTGTGTTTTTTTTTTAAATATGGACTCTGTCCCGCGTTTACAAACAACGCAGTGATTCCGCCAATGTCAAGTGTTTAGAGAGACACGTCAAATAGGGACTGCGCGGTATAATGACGTATTTCTTTCTATTTTGAGATCCTCATTATGTACTTAAAACAAACGCTAACGACACATTAACAATGAAGACAACACAACGATTATGTAGAAAGGTCAAAAGAAGAAATTATAGTCTAATATCATACATAATAATATAGTTACATAAATATTTTATATATTTAGAAAAAGAAAGAGTAAGAATAAAGTTAAGATTGAAAATTGATTGGTAATTTAAATGTCATGGTGACATGTCTGTAAATGTCATGAAAGCACGTAGCTGTTGGACCCCACGCCTACGTGTCGCCATCTGGTGGATTTTTCGAATGCGAAAATCCTCATTGGTTAAAAAAACGAAATTTACACTCACGAAATCTGATTCTATTAAAAAAAAGATTATTCTTGTACAATATGTACTTGCCGTTCATGTCGGATCTCTCTGTCTAACCAAAATGTTTGACTCTGGCAATAATTCAGATAGTAAATATGTTTTTTTTTTCATATTAATCTGTCATTTACACAGTCAATTAAAATAAATAAATCTTGCATATTCCTTATTTTATGAGTAAAAAATATATAGATAATAATAAAATACAAATATTAGACAACATTACACACAGTGCTCTGATTCTGCGGTAAGTGCCCAAAGTACTTGTGTTACAGAAATCAGGAGCAACGACGGTACCATAACACGCAGACCCGAGGCAATGTTTTTTTTTATATTACACTTCAAGATTGACCTCATCCCACCTGATGTTAAGTGGTAATGAGGTCCTAGCTTAAGGGTGACTAGTACAGCATAATAAAGCTGTTACTGGACTTGTCCCCCTTACCTTGAAGGCTTGACCCCTGCCACTAATGTAGCACCCCCCAGGAGCTATGGGAACCTAACTCACACGCAGAAACACAACAACACCGAAGTGATTGTTATTTGGCTGCGGTCTTCTGTAAGGTGGAGGTATTTCACCAGTCGGGCTGCTCCAGTTCGCGATGTAGACGACCTTGTCTCAATATGGAATCGAACCGGAGACCTCAGACCAAGCCCGGACTGCTCGACTCCCTGATGCCTCCTCTACTCGTAGACAGACCACAGACGAGCCAATAATACCCTCTACAAGTCGGCGGACGCATCCGCCGATGCCATCTGCAGACGAATCTGTCTACGTGTAGAGGAGGCATGATGTCTTCAAAAGAAGTCTAATTAACACACAAAAACGCGTCTTTTGCGATACACACAACTAGCGACACCTAGTGTTGTAATCAATTGGAAAACGGATTAAAAATTTAAAAAAAAAGTTTTTTAGTCGGCTTCCAATTAATTGCAAAAAAATTTTTTTGTCGATTATCCTAAAATACGGGACACGTGTTTAATTAATCTGTGCCGACCTACGACATGACCTACAAGTCGACACAAATACAGCGTCAGCAGAATTGGCGTAGTAAACAACGCTCCATACGTAATGCACGATTAGCCGATCAATACATCGATCCTGCATCGCGATGTCAGAGTTATCGTCGCCACTAGCTATATATACAACAAACCAAGATTGGTAGTCGGACCTTGGTCCCCGAGCAGATAACACCTAGCTCGGCGGAAGTACTTACACTTTTAGTAAAGAACATACGTTCCTTACAAATCTTGCAAACGAATAACTATGTGTCAATATTTTCCGATAAACTATGTCTCCTATTGTCCACCATCGATAGGACGCACTATCGACAATAAAGTATCGATAATGCTTTCTATCATAGAGTTTTCATAGTATTTCAACACTAATCGAAGCACATTAGTTTTATAAAGTTTAATATTCGTCTAAAGTGGTGTCAAAACCACGAAGAACAAATAAAAATGGATAATCTGGCCTCACATCATTTCAAAAATGATTTCCGTTCCTTCTGGAAAGCTACTAACAAATTGAATACCAAGCCAGCCATTCCTGTGAGTGTGGACGGTATGAGCGGGCCTGGGGATATTGCCGAGTTGTTCAGGGAACACTTTGCGGTTAAGTCACCACTGGGGCCATCGCGATCGGCGCTCAGTGTTGAAGCGGGCAGAAAATTGGGGATCCAATGCAATGCTAAGGAAATTGAGACAATTATACGAAATATGACCAGAGGCAAATCTCTTGGGCATGACAGCTTGAGTATTGAGCATCTGCAGCATGCCGGACCGCACTTGCCGAGACTTTTGGCCATGCTCTTCAATTTCTGTCTTAGTCATTCTTATTTACCTAAAGAGATGATTAAAACAATAGTAATACCCATAATTAAAAATAAGACTGCTGATCTCTCAAACAAAGATAATTACAGGCCGATTTCTTTAGCTACAGTTGTCTCGAAGGTGTTTGACAGCATGCTTAACACTCGACTTAATCAGTACATACAATTACATGATAATCAATTTGGCTTTCGAGCGGAACTTTCTACTGAGAGTGCTGTATTGTCTGTTAAGCATGCTGTGAAATACTACCTTAAACGTAAAACTCCTGTCCACGCATGCTTTCTTGATCTTTCGAGTGCCTTTGACCTGGTTTGCTACGATGTTTTGTGGGAGAAGATGAGAAAAGCCCAGTTTCCATTGGAGAACACTTTAGACGAATACTTTATAGTCAATTTATTTGAGAAATAGGCACAGGCACCTTTTCTTTAATTTGGTCGGCAGTAATATTGACTGAGTCACAAGCCCAAATGTGGCTCACTTATTTATTGTGGCCAACCTATTATTTAGGTTAGTATTTTTTGATGCTCGACACTTTATAAGGCTCTACCCACAAAACTAGTACTATAATTTGTACCTTAATTCCTTGCATTAAGGTGCAAATTATGGTATGAAATGAAAAATTTGAACATGTACTGCCCTATAAAGTGTTAAATAGAACCGAATTTTATTTCCAAAGGACCGATCAAAAACCACCCTTAGCCCTTACTTAGTAAAAAAGGAAAAAATTAAAACACACAACGTTATTAATTAAAAAAAATGTTTAATATAAATGCTTTACACGCTAACACATATGGATAATTCATCTTAAATACTTAAGATACGCTCCATACAATATCTCTACACTTCATAACATGCTCAAAATAATTATTACAGTGTACCTTTGGCAAGAAAAAAATCAGTAATCAAATAGTATAACGTATAGAAAGATTTGGTATTTACTGGTATATTAATAAAAGTTTTAAATCGTCAAAATACGTGACTGTGAAATAGAAAATGTCTTTATTCATGTAAACTTTTACAAAAGCATTTATAAATCGTCAGATTATGCTACCACCGTGTTCGGAATGTTCTATCGAGAAGAACCGGCAAGAAACTCGATAGTTACTCTTTTCAAAAACTTACAAAAATGGTAACATGCAAAAAAAAATATAAACAACATAGCGTATGACTAGTTTACATAATTAATGCTATCAATTCCAAACATTTCTGTCGTTAATATAATTTTCTATTTTATAATATCCTTTCTTCATTAGACAATTTTTGATCAGAGACTTAAATCTATGCATAGGTAATGCAGTGATCTTTTCTGGCAGTAAAATGACTGCCTGACAGATACAGATACAAACACAGTGATGCCAATCGATTTGACTGCTACCAACTTTAAACAAGAAAATTTTGCGTTCGCTATTTAACAATGATAATTCGACGACCTAGGTGGCGCAGTGGCTAAGATAGGCAGGCAAAGCGCGAAAGGTCCCGGGTTCTGCGGCAAGTGCCCAAAGCACTAGTGTTACAGAGAACAGGAGCAACGACGGTACCACAACACGCAGACCCGAGGCAATGTTTTTTTTTTTATATTACACTTCAAGATTGACCTCATCCCACCTGATGTTAAATGGTAATGAGTTAAGCTTAAGGGCGAAAAGTGCAGAATAATAAAGCTGTTACTGGACTTGACGCCCTTACCATGAAGGCTTGACACCTGCTATTAATGTAGCACCCTTCAAGAGCTCTGTAAACCTTACTCACACGCAGGAACACAACAACACAGAAGTGATTGTTATTTGGCTGCGGTCTTCTGTAAGGTGGAGGTGTTTCACCAGTCGGGCTGCTCCAGTTCGAGCGATAAATCGCTATGCCATAACTCTCTGAGCAGTTCTCACTACGTCAATATTTGATTACCGTTTTATTTCGTGCAAATGATACTGATGTCTTTAACAAAGGTACATGTTGCTTATCAGGTTTATAAAGATTAAAACATAATATATTGTGACAAAATAAATGAGACTAAGAAACTCAATTGTGTAGATGTTATTCAATATTTAGTTTCAAAACTTAAAATAATAAAGTAATAAATATGTTTACACTTTATTTTAGAAATAGATTTTACATTATATCAGTGAAGAGATTTCGTTTTAAATCGGAATGGAAAATTACCTGACAATAATTTAATATAAATTTAAGACTTTCGCGTTCCATTTTAAACATTTAAAATATTGGAATTGGTCATTAAACGAAGCTTGCGAACATTAAAAATAATGAACATTTTAAATAAGAAAAATCAATTTCATAGGATTTTGCTATGAAAACATTTTGGCAATAATATTTTAATGTGACGAAACGAGGATCATTTACCAATTAAATTGAATTATTGTGTTGCTAACCGTATAAGGGATTTATTTAAACACTTTCCATTTATTCCAACATTCGAAATTTTCATAACATGAAGTCGGTCCAACCCGTATCAGTTCGGTGTATAGAACGTTGACGTCACAATTACAACAGTGACGTGACTTGGCGTTTTCGCGCTCTTTTTAAATGTGTTACACAAAATCTTGTTTTACTCTGGTTATTCATTTTTTTCTATATAAATCATATTGCTTGTGATATAAAATGAACGGGCGCACATTTAATAATACTATTTCAAAAACTGTCAAGTAGCCAATTAACACAAATTATAAAACCGATTTCTGCATTCATTCAAAGCAATTTCTTTCTCACGCGTATAATTTACAAAATAAATAATAAGTTGTGTAAAAAGGGTAATTCAGATTTTTTATCAATTAGTAGGTAATTTTCGAATGATATAAATTTACTTAAATACTACAAATTGGAATTATTGCCAACATGATATTATTATAATAAAAATATCATACTAAATACAGTATAAAGTAAAACTATTCTTATAACTAAACTACATTTAACGTGGAATACATTTTTAATTACTATTATGGAAGTTTAAAATCTAGTATGAAAACAATTCTCTTTATACGTTTATGACGAGGAAGGTATAACGGCTGCGTGTGGCGGCATATCTATGAACAGAAAAACAATTTGGCATTAGTACAGTCGCCGTCAGATATATCGGAGCAGACAAAGTGACCAAATACTTCTGAACAGTTAAAATGTCAAAAAGTTCTATACACCACAAGTTACCATTAATATCTGAACATTCATTACTTCAATAATATCTGAGCAGATGCCAATAACATCTGAACACTCATAACGTCAATATGTGTCACGCACGTCATGTGTCTCATTCAGCTACCTGTATAGATGAGTGTTCAGATATTATTGGTAAGTTGTGTGTGTAGAAATTATTGACTAGCATCTGCTTAGATATTACTGAAGTAATGAATGTTCAGATATTAATGGTAACTTGTAGTGTATGGAACTTTTTGACATTTTAACTGTTCAGAAGTATTTGGTCACTTTGTCTGCTCCGATATATCTGACGGCGACTGTACAAACTACGAAACCACATATCGTACCCTTCGGCGAATAAAGTCGTAAGTGACGTAACGCGTTTACGCCGCTTACGACTTTACACCGGGCTAATAAAGACGAGAATCTTGAAAATGTGGTTCGGGTACTCAGGGAGGAAGGTACGAGATTTTGCAACATGCAGCGTAAAGGGAAGAAGTCAAAACTTTCTGAGGAGACTTTGAGGCTAATGAGGCAACGACGTGAATACCCACCTGCCACTTCGTCGGGTGTACGGGCTCTCAACCGGGAGATCAATAAACTTGTGCGACGTGACCTCCGACACTCTAATACTCTAGCCATTGAAAGAGCTATTGAGCAAAATCGGGGGTCTAAGGTATTCGTTAAATCTCTCGGAAGAAGTCACTTGACCAAACTGACCACAGCAAGTGGAGAAGTTGTTGCCTCTAAGCCGGAGATCCTTTCGGAGGTAGAAAACTTCTATACCCGGCTATACGCATCGCAAACATCTCGACCTGTACCCGAAAATGAAGACTCTAGAGCCACATTAACACGCCATTTCACTGAAGACCTGCCAGAATTCAGCGTTGGCGAAATCGAGATTGCTCTTGGGCAGCTTAAAAACGGAAAAGCCCCTGGAGCAGACGGCGTTACAACGGAGCTATTAAAGGCTGGAGGCAAGCCCGTACTGAGGGAGCTCCAAAAGCTATTTAACGCTGTCCTGTTTGAAGGGAGAACTCCGGAGGCGTGGCGTAGGAGTGTGGTCGTCTTGTTCTTCAAAAAAGGAGACAAAACTCTTCTGAAGAACTATCGACCCATTTCCCTTCTAAGCCATGTCTATAAGCTGTTTTCAAGAGTGATCACGAACCGACTTGCGAGAAGATTCGACGACTTTCAACCGCCGGAACAGGCTGGATTTCGGAGCGGATACGGCACCATAGACCACATCCACACAGTGCGACAGATTATACAGAAGACCGAAGAGTATAATCAGCCTCTGTGTCTAGCATTCGTGGACTATGAGAAGGCCTTTGACTCGGTTGAAATCTGGTCTGTTTCGGATTCTCTGCAGCGATGTCAAGTCGATTGGCGATACATCCAAGTGATGAGATATCTCTACGAAGCCGCTACCATGTCCGTCCAAGTACAAAATCAGCAAACAAGGCCTATACCATTGCATCGAGGAGTGAGACAAGGGGACGTGATCTCCCCGAAATTGTTCACAAATGCAATGGAGGATATGTTCAAGACGCTTAACTGGAAAAGACGTGGCATCAACATAAATGGCGAACACATCTCTCACTTGCGATTTGCAGATGACATCGTCATAATGGCAGAGACGCTGCAAGAGCTACAACAGATGCTGAATGACCTGGCTGACTCTTCTGTACGCATCGGCCTACGGATGAACTTGGATAAAACCAAGGTCATGTTTAATGAACATGTTCTACCGGAACCGATTGCAGTCCAAGGCGCCGTCCTCGAAGTTGTTCAAAAATATGTGTACCTCGGGCAAAAATTGCAGTTGGGTCGAAACAACCTAGAGGACGAGGTGAATAGAAGGGTTCAGCTGGGCTGGGCAGCGTTTGGGAAACTACGTCGAGTCTTCTCATCGTCCATCCCACAGTGCCTAAAGACAAAAGTCTTCAATCAGTGCGTTCTACCTGTTATGACGTATGGAGCCGAGACGTGGACACTGACGGCACGACTGGTTCACAGACTTAAAGTCACTCAGCGGGCTATGGAAAGAGCTATGCTCGGTGTTTCTCTAAGGGATCGAATCCATAATGAGGTGATCCGGCAGAGAACTAAAGTCATCGACATAGCTCACAGGATTAGCAAGCTGAAGTGGCAGTGGGCTGGCCATATCAGCCGCAGAGCCGACAACCGTTGGGGTAAACGAGTTCTGGAGTGGACACCACGCCTCGGTAAACGTAGTGTAGGACGCCCTCAGGCCAGGTGGAGTGACGATTTGCGCAGGACGGCTGGCAGGAGCTGGATGAGAGTCGCCGAAAATCGAGCGAAGTGGCGAACATTTGGAGAGGCCTATGTCCAGCAGTGGACTGCAACAGGCTGATGATGATGATGATGAATAAAGACGTAAGCGGCGTAAACGCGTTACATCACTTACGACATTATTCGCCGGAGAGTAAGATATATGTAGCATATATTCACACAGAGGATAGATGGAAGGAGGAGGATCTCAGTTTGGCTAAGAATGTTAAAATGTTGTTTTTTTTTTATTTTTAGTTCTTTTTTTTCCCCGAGTGTAGGCCCTCACCGGTCAGCGGAAGAAAAAACATTTAAAAACAAGTTTTTTTTATTAGTTTTTTTACATCTGACGTATTTCGTTTTACCGAGCGTAGCCTGTCCCCCAGAATTTGTTTTCTGTACCTTTCACGTATTTTTCTTTAATTTCTTCGAGCGTATGCCGTCCCGATTTTTTTCGCCTATGACGTATTATTCATTTTCCGTGTGGTGATCGTTCCCAGGAAACAACAAATTGAAAGTTTTTTTTTACCTCTCATGTTAGTTCTTCCAAGCGTAGCCCCCAAAAAGAAAAGGTTAATTTTTTAAATTATTTTGTTCGTACCTCCGTCGTAGGGGGGGTGGGGGGCCCTCAGTGGTGGGAGGGCGCGGAGGGAGGCGGGAAGCAGCGGACGTGCTCGACGCCTGCTCGCTCGTCGTCGGCCGCGATGTGCCGCGACAGCACGCTGAAGATCTGAGAGTTCAGCACCTGGAACCGACGGATGCGGTCCACCATACGCTTCAGGGGCTGGAACAAACAAACATATAAATTAGTAAGATGTACCTTTTGTTTGTATAAATTTACTTATTATTTTTGATAATTCCGTCCGTCCGTCCGTCTGTCTGTCTGTCTGTCTGACGCTCGAAATATTCACTGAATATTTAGTTGTATATTTACTTACTACTAAGCGACTGAAACAGTCAACTAAATTAGTACTTCTATTTGTTTGTATTAACTTATAATTTTTTTTATTGGAACCGACAGATACGTTCCACCGTCCGTTTTAGAGGCTGAAACAATCAACTAAATGAATACTTCAACATGTTTTATTTACTTACTAGCTGACCCGACAGAGGTTATCTTGTCTTTAATTATTATTTTTTTCCTTTAAACATATACTCACAATGCCCTTTACGTTCTCGTCTTTCCCGTCGACCCTTTGTACACGTAGTATGTGGTAGCAGAAGTCTAGGGCTTCGAAGCGACGCTGCTGCCCCAAGAGGGCTATGATGGTACACCCGGCCCAGTGCAGCCCTTCGCCGAACAGCTCCCTAAGAACACAACAACAAACGTATAATACACTTGTGACCCGATGTTAAGTGGTAATGAGGCCCTAGCTCAAGGGCGACACGTACAGCATAATAAATCTGTTACTACACTTGTCGCCCTTACCTTGAAGGCTTGACCCTGCTACTAATGTAGCACCCCCAGGCGCTCTGTATGTATTAAAGAAACGTTAATAGTATGGCTAAAAAAGTTAACAACAAAATCTCTGACACATTTAAAAAAATGACCCATAATAAATTTAAAAATAATCTATTCAATTTCTTAACGAAAATAAATATTATACCATAAATGAATTATTTAATGACATTACTTTATTTCGTGTACATTTTTTTTATTATTGTAATTTGTCATTGAAAAATAAAAATGCTTGTTATTATTTATTATTTTAATATTGACTAGTCCCTGCTTATATTAACTTTTCTCTTATAATTATTAAATAAATTCAACCGTAAATTTTAAAATATATATATTTTTCGGCCGAGACCAGAAGGATCTGCGGGGACAATAGACGCCAGGCGTGGGGTAAGCCTGGAGTGTCAGGTGGCCTGGCACACTTCAGAGGAGGAACGCTTAGCGGTAGGCGCTGTGGGGGAGCCTGTATAGTCGGCAAGGGATCCCGCCTCCCCCACAACTGCTCACATCGGCCACGGAGGGGGTTTTAGTCGGTGTGAGCCCGACACACCACTCTCTGTTCCCACCGAAGTGACGGTGCGGTAGGCATTACCCCCACAGAAATAAATAAATAAATCCATACTAATATTATAAATGCGAAAATTTATGCCCCCCTGTAACTTTAAACTTCAAAAAAATAAACATAATATACTTATTTGGTGTATTACCATGTAAACTTCCAACGAAAATTGGCTTAAAAGAAATCTAATAATATGTAGTTTTTTTTGATACGTCATAAATCGTAAACCGAAATTTACCGGCCGTGTCCCCATTAGGCAAACTGTGAGCGCAACTGTAACGCTGCAAACTGCGTATAGTGAGCGCAAAACTAGCAGGCTGTGGACACTCCATCCATACTAATATTATAAATGCGAAAGTAACTCTGTCTGTCTGTCTGTCTGTCTGTCTGTCTGTCTGTCTGTCTGTCTGTCTGTCTGTCCGTCTGTTACTCTTTCACGCCTAAACGGCTGAACGGATTTTGATGAAATTTGGTATAGGTATACGTTGAATCTCAAGAACGGACATAGGCTACTTTTTATAAGAAAATAAGGGGGGGAGGGGGGTAATACCACCTTTGGAAGTTTATATGGAAAAATGTTTATTTTTGAAGTTAGAGATATGAAATTTGGCACAAATATAGCTCGAAACTTGGATTAAAATATAGATTACTTTTTGTTTCGAATATTAGGGGAGAAAGGGGTAAAACCGACCATGAAAGGATGTAGTCCACGCGAACGAAGTCGCGGGCACTGCTAGTAATAAATAAATGCGCCAGACAATCACACCAATCACCTGGTCTCAAACTAAGATTTCACCTTGTACTATGAGCACCAGACGACGGATACTAACTGGGGGCGTCATCCCAGTACACCCCAGTATCCCAGTACACAAATAAAAAGCAAGTATTATACTTACTCAACAGTAAATTGTGTATCACCAACGGGAATGCAGTATAAGAATTGGAGCGCGGACCACAGCCTGAAAACAATAAATAATTTGTTACGAATATAAATATAAACCTAGATTAACATATAGGGGGAGGTGTTCAAGTAAAGTGGGGGGAGGAAGTCAGTACTGAACAGTCTATCTTTAATATTTACTTCTCTGATGAAGTAAATTCAGATTGTACCTTTCAAAAACTTACACAAAAGCGAGATGCTTTGCATACAAAATGTGATTTTTATACACATGCAAAATCTCAAATCACCAGGCTCACATAGGTCACAAGGAGGTCTCTGGAACCTGTGTAACTCTGTCACGTCGTCCGTGCAGCTAGTATCAAGTACCAGGCCTGCATAGACGACACAGAGGTCTCTCTAACCTATAGAACTCTGTCACGTCGTCCGTGCAGCTAGTATCAAGTACCAGGCCTGCATAGACGACACAGATAACCTATAGAACTCTGTCACGTCGTCCGTGCAGCTAGTATCAAGTACCAGGCCTGCATAGACGACACAGAGGTCTCTCTAACCTATAGAACTCTGTCACGTCGTCCGTGCAGCTAGTATCAAGTACCAGGCCTGCATAGACGACACAGAGGTCTCTCTAACCTATAGAACTCTGTCACGTCGTCCGTGCAGCTAGTATCAAGTACCAGGCCTGCATAGACGACACAGAGGTCTCTCTAACCTATAGAACTCTGTCACGTCGTCCGTGCAGCTAGTATCAAGTACCAGGCCTGCATAGACGACACAGAGGTCTCTCTAACCTATAGAACTCAGTCGTGTCGTCTCTGCAGCTAATAATGTGGCGTGGAGTTAGTCTGAACCTGATAATATCAACTGCCAGGTGCGCATCACTTGTAGGTCTCTCTCACCAGTGGAACTCGGCAGTAAATAAAACCTATTTTTTAATAATTACAACACTGGCAAGATAGTCATTAATTCTATATTTAAGTTTGATAAAAGTTCAATAAAATAGCTATTGTCTTTACAACACTCTTGTCATTCTCTTTCTATAACTCTGTATACGTGCTACTTTTATTATATTACCTCAAGTTTCCACATGACTTTCATTACAATTTCCTAGAATCAAGCATCAGGCTCGCATAGGTCACACGGTGGTATTTCTCTTAAGTGGAACTCCGTTGTGTCCTCTCATAGCTAGCATCAAGTACCAGGTCCGCATAGGCGACATAGAGATCTCTCTAACCAGTGGAACTATGTCGTGTCGCCTCTACAGCTAGCACCGAGCACCAGGCGCGCAGAGGTCGCATGGAGGTATTTAACCTGTGGAACTCCGTGGTGTCGTCTCTTTACCTAGCACCAAGTGTCAAGCGCGCATAGGTCGCACGGAGGTCACTACAGCTAGCACCAAGTACCAGGCGCGCATAGGTCGCACGGAGGTCACTACAGCTAGCACTAAGTACCAGGCGCGCATAGGTCGCGCGGAGGACACTACAGCTAGCACTAAGTACCAGGCGCGCATAGGTCGCGCGGAGGTCACTACAGCTAGCACTAAGTACCAGGCGCGCATAGGTCGCGCGGAGGTCACTACAGCTAGCACTAAGTACCAGGCGCGCATAGGTCGCGCGGAGGACACTACAGCTAGCACTAAGTACCAGGCGCGCATAGGTCGCGCGGAGGTCACTACAGCTAGCACTAAGTACCAGGCGCGCATAGGTCGCACGGAGGTCACTACAGCTAGCACTAAGTACCAGGCGCGCATAGGTCGCGCGGAGGTCACTACAGCTAGCACTAAGTACCAGGCGCGCATAGGTCGCGCGGAGGTCACTACAGCTAGCACTAAGTACCAGGCGCGCATAGGTCGCGCGGAGGTCACTACAGCTAGCACTAAGTACCAGGCGCGCATAGGTCGCGCGGAGGTCTCACCTGTGGAACTCTGTTGTGTCGTCGGCGTGGGGCGGTGCATGGTGCGCGTGGGCGGGCGCGGCAGGCCAGTGCGGCGGCGTCAGACACCAGGCGCGCATAGGTCGCGCGGAGGTCACTACAGCTAGCACTAAGTACCAGGCGCGCATAGGTCGCGCGGAGGTCTCACCTGTGGAACTCTGTTGTGTCGTCGGCGTGGGGCGGTGCATGGTGCGCGTGGGCGGGCGCGGCAGGCCAGTGCGGCGGCGTCAGACACCAGGCGCGCATAGGTCGCGCGGAGGTCACTACAGCTAGCACTAAGTACCAGGCGCGCATAGGTCGCACGGAGGTCACTACAGCTAGCACTAAGTACCAGGCGCGCATAGGTCGCACGGAGGTCACTACAGCTAGCACTAAGTACCAGGCGCGCATAGGTCGCGCGGAGGTCTCACCTGTGGAACTCTGTTGTGTCGTCGGCGTGGGGCGGTGCATGGTGCGCGTGGGCGGGCGCGGCAGGCCAGTGCGGCGGCGTCAGACACCAGGCGCGCATAGGTCGCACGGAGGTCACTACAGCTAGCACTAAGTACCAGGCGCGCATAGGTCGCGCGGAGGTCACTACAGCTAGCACTAAGTACCAGGCGCGCATAGGTCGCGCGGAGGTCACTACAGCTAGCACTAAGTACCAGGCGCGCATAGGTCGCGCGGAGGTCTCACCTGTGGAACTCTGTTGTGTCGTCGGCGTGGGGCGGTGCATGGTGCGCGTGGGCGGGCGCGGCAGGCCAGTGCGGCGGCGTCAGACACCAGGCGCGCATAGGTCGCACGGAGGTCACTACAGCTAGCACTAAGTACCAGGCGCGCATAGGTCGCACGGAGGTCACTACAGCTAGCACTAAGTACCAGGCGCGCATAGGTCGCACGGAGGTCACTACAGCTAGCACTAAGTACCAGGCTCGCATATTTCACGCGGAGGTCTCACCTGTGGAACTCTGTTGTGTCGTCGGCGTGGGGCGGTGCATGGTGCGCGTGGGCGGGCGCGGCAGGCCAGTGCGGCGGCGTCAGACACCAGGCGCGCATAGGTCGCACGGAGGTCACTACAGCTAGCACTAAGTACCAGGCGCGCATAGGTCGCACGGAGGTCACTACAGCTAGCACTAAGTACCAGGCGCGCATAGGTCGCACGGAGGTCACTACAGCTAGCACTAAGTACCAGGCTCGCATATTTCACGCGGAGGTCTCACCTGTGGAACTCTGTTGTGTCGTCGGCGTGGGGCGGTGCATGGTGCGCGTGGGCGGGCGCGGCAGGCCAGTGCGGCGGCGTCAGACACCAGGCGCGCATAGGTCGCACGGAGGTCACTACAGCTAGCACTAAGTACCAGGCGCGCATAGGTCGCACGGAGGTCACTACAGCTAGCACTAAGTACCAGGCTCGCATATTTCACGCGGAGGTCTCACCTGTGGAACTCTGTTGTGTCGTCGGCGTGGGGCGGTGCATGGTGCGCGTGGGCGGGCGCGGCAGGCCAGTGCGGCGGCGTCAGACACCAGGCGCGCATAGGTCGCACGGAGGTCACTACAGCTAGCACTAAGTACCAGGCTCGCATATTTCACGCGGAGGTCTCACCTGTGGAACTCTGTTGTGTCGTCGGCGTGGGGCGGTGCATGGTGCGCGTGGGCGGGCGCGGCAGGCCAGTGCGGCGGCGTCAGACACCAGGCGCGCATAGGTCGCGCGGAGGTCACTACAGCTAGCACTAAGTACCAGGCGCGCATAGGTCGCGCGGAGGTCTCACCTGTGGAACTCTGTTGTGTCGTCGGCGTGGGGCGGTGCATGGTGCGCGTGGGCGGGCGCGGCAGGCCAGTGCGGCGGCGTCAGACACCAGGCGCGCATAGGTCGCGCGGAGGTCACTACAGCTAGCACTAAGTACCAGGCGCGCATAGGTCGCGCGGAGGTCTCACCTGTGGAACTCTGTTGTGTCGTCGGCGTGGGGCGGTGCATGGTGCGCGTGGGCGGGCGCGGCAGGCCAGTGCGGCGGCGTCAGACACCAGGCGCGCATAGGTCGCGCGGAGGTCACTACAGCTAGCACTAAGTACCAGGCGCGCATAGGTCGCGCGGAGGTCACTACAGCTAGCACTAAGTACCAGGCGCGCATAGGTCGCACGGAGGTCACTACAGCTAGCACTAAGTACCAGGCTCGCATATTTCACGCGGAGGTCTCACCTGTGGAACTCTGTTGTGTCGTCGGCGTGGGGCGGTGCATGGTGCGCGTGGGCGGGCGCGGCAGGCCAGTGCGGCGGCGTCAGACACCAGGCGCGCATAGGTCGCGCGGAGGTCACTACAGCTAGCACTAAGTACCAGGCGCGCATAGGTCGCGCGGAGGTCACTACAGCTAGCACTAAGTACCAGGCGCGCATAGGTCGCGCGGAGGTCTCACCTGTGGAACTCTGTTGTGTCGTCGGCGTGGGGCGGTGCATGGTGCGCGTGGGCGGGCGCGGCAGGCCAGTGCGGCGGCGTCAGACACCAGGCGCGCATAGGTCGCGCGGAGGTCACTACAGCTAGCACTAAGTACCAGGCGCGCATAGGTCGCGCGGAGGTCTCACCTGTGGAACTCTGTTGTGTCGTCGGCGTGGGGCGGTGCATGGTGCGCGTGGGCGGGCGCGGCAGGCCAGTGCGGCGGCGTCAGACACCAGGCGCGCATAGGTCGCGCGGAGGTCACTACAGCTAGCACTAAGTACCAGGCGCGCATAGGTCGCGCGGAGGTCTCACCTGTGGAACTCTGTTGTGTCGTCGGCGTGGGGCGGTGCATGGTGCGCGTGGGCGGGCGCGGCAGGCCAGTGCGGCGGCGTCAGACACCAGGCGCGCATAGGTCGCACGGAGGTCACTACAGCTAGCACTAAGTACCAGGCGCGCATAGGTCGCGCGGAGGTCACTACAGCTAGCACTAAGTACCAGGCGCGCATAGGTCGCGCGGAGGTCTCACCTGTGGAACTCTGTTGTGTCGTCGGCGTGGGGCGGTGCATGGTGCGCGTGGGCGGGCGCGGCAGGCCAGTGCGGCGGCGTCAGACACCAGGCGCGCATAGGTCGCGCGGAGGTCACTACAGCTAGCACTAAGTACCAGGCGCGCATAGGTCGCGCGGAGGTCTCACCTGTGGAACTCTGTTGTGTCGTCGGCGTGGGGCGGTGCATGGTGCGCGTGGGCGGGCGCGGCAGGCCAGTGCGGCGGCGTCAGACACCAGGCGCGCATAGGTCGCACGGAGGTCACTACAGCTAGCACTAAGTACCAGGCGCGCATAGGTCGCGCGGAGGTCTCACCTGTGGAACTCTGTTGTGTCGTCGGCGTGGGGCGGTGCATGGTGCGCGTGGGCGGGCGCGGCAGGCCAGTGCGGCGGCGTCAGACACCAGGCGCGCATAGGTCGCGCGGAGGTCACTACAGCTAGCACTAAGTACCAGGCGCGCATAGGTCGCGCGGAGGTCTCACCTGTGGAACTCTGTTGTGTCGTCGGCGTGGGGCGGTGCATGGTGCGCGTGGGCGGGCGCGGCAGGCCAGTGCGGCGGCGTCAGACACCAGGCGCGCATAGGTCGCGCGGAGGTCACTACAGCTAGCACTAAGTACCAGGCGCGCATAGGTCGCGCGGAGGTCACTACAGCTAGCACTAAGTACCAGGCGCGCATAGGTCGCACGGAGGTCACTACAGCTAGCACTAAGTACCAGGCTCGCATATTTCACGCGGAGGTCTCACCTGTGGAACTCTGTTGTGTCGTCGGCGTGGGGCGGTGCATGGTGCGCGTGGGCGGGCGCGGCAGGCCAGTGCGGCGGCGTCAGACACCAGGCGCGCATAGGTCGCGCGGAGGTCACTACAGCTAGCACTAAGTACCAGGCGCGCATAGGTCGCGCGGAGGTCACTACAGCTAGCACTAAGTACCAGGCGCGCATAGGTCGCGCGGAGGTCTCACCTGTGGAACTCTGTTGTGTCGTCGGCGTGGGGCGGTGCATGGTGCGCGTGGGCGGGCGCGGCAGGCCAGTGCGGCGGCGTCAGACACCAGGCGCGCATAGGTCGCGCGGAGGTCACTACAGCTAGCACTAAGTACCAGGCGCGCATAGGTCGCGCGGAGGTCTCACCTGTGGAACTCTGTTGTGTCGTCGGCGTGGGGCGGTGCATGGTGCGCGTGGGCGGGCGCGGCAGGCCAGTGCGGCGGCGTCAGACACCAGGCGCGCATAGGTCGCGCGGAGGTCACTACAGCTAGCACTAAGTACCAGGCGCGCATAGGTCGCGCGGAGGTCTCACCTGTGGAACTCTGTTGTGTCGTCGGCGTGGGGCGGTGCATGGTGCGCGTGGGCGGGCGCGGCAGGCCAGTGCGGCGGCGTCAGACACCAGGCGCGCATAGGTCGCACGGAGGTCACTACAGCTAGCACTAAGTACCAGGCGCGCATAGGTCGCGCGGAGGTCACTACAGCTAGCACTAAGTACCAGGCGCGCATAGGTCGCGCGGAGGTCTCACCTGTGGAACTCTGTTGTGTCGTCGGCGTGGGGCGGTGCATGGTGCGCGTGGGCGGGCGCGGCAGGCCAGTGCGGCGGCGTCAGACACCAGGCGCGCATAGGTCGCGCGGAGGTCACTACAGCTAGCACTAAGTACCAGGCGCGCATAGGTCGCGCGGAGGTCTCACCTGTGGAACTCTGTTGTGTCGTCGGCGTGGGGCGGTGCATGGTGCGCGTGGGCGGGCGCGGCAGGCCAGTGCGGCGGCGTCAGACACCAGGCGCGCATAGGTCGCGCGGAGGTCACTACAGCTAGCACTAAGTACCAGGCGCGCATAGGTCGCGCGGAGGTCTCACCTGTGGAACTCTGTTGTGTCGTCGGCGTGGGGCGGTGCATGGTGCGCGTGGGCGGGCGCGGCAGGCCAGTGCGGCGGCGTCAGACACCAGGCGCGCATAGGTCGCGCGGAGGTCACTACAGCTAGCACTAAGTACCAGGCGCGCATAGGTCGCGCGGAGGTCTCACCTGTGGAACTCTGTTGTGTCGTCGGCGTGGGGCGGTGCATGGTGCGCGTGGGCGGGCGCGGCAGGCCAGTGCGGCGGCGTCAGACACCAGGCGCGCATAGGTCGCGCGGAGGTCACTACAGCTAGCACTAAGTACCAGGCGCGCATAGGTCGCGCGGAGGTCTCACCTGTGGAACTCTGTTGTGTCGTCGGCGTGGGGCGGTGCATGGTGCGCGTGGGCGGGCGCGGCAGGCCAGTGCGGCGGCGTCAGACACCAGGCGCGCATAGGTCGCGCGGAGGTCACTACAGCTAGCACTAAGTACCAGGCGCGCATAGGTCGCGCGGAGGTCTCACCTGTGGAACTCTGTTGTGTCGTCGGCGTGGGGCGGTGCATGGTGCGCGTGGGCGGGCGCGGCAGGCCAGTGCGGCGGCGTCAGACACCAGGCGCGCATAGGTCGCGCGGAGGTCACTACAGCTAGCACTAAGTACCAGGCGCGCATAGGTCGCGCGGAGGTCTCACCTGTGGAACTCTGTTGTGTCGTCGGCGTGGGGCGGTGCATGGTGCGCGTGGGCGGGCGCGGCAGGCCAGTGCGGCGGCGTCAGACACCAGGCGCGCATAGGTCGCGCGGAGGTCACTACAGCTAGCACTAAGTACCAGGCGCGCATAGGTCGCGCGGAGGTCACTACAGCTAGCACTAAGTACCAGGCGCGCATAGGTCGCGCGGAGGTCTCACCTGTGGAACTCTGTTGTGTCGTCGGCGTGGGGCGGTGCATGGTGCGCGTGGGCGGGCGCGGCAGGCCAGTGCGGCGGCGTCAGACACGCCCGCAGCCGCCGCAGCACGACCGCGAACAGCGACAGCCCGCAGCAGAGCCGCTCGCGCGTCAGCAGCTCGCCCTCGCGCGCCAGCTGGCTTTGCTGCACACGGAACGTTGCACACTGTACCAGTAGCTAGAATATTCTATCGCGAACCGCAATGACTGGTTCCCGTATCACCGCAAATTGTAATGATTGGAAACTGTACACGGAGGCAGACGCACACTGCACACTCGCGAATATTCCCGCCGCCCCCCATGTTGTCCCGAATGAAATTCGTGAAGGCCGAACGTTACTCACTGTACACTCGCCACGAATATTCCCGCTGTCCACCCGGATGGGCCAGCGGTAATAATTGGCTACTTGATAGTTTTTAAATAAGTATTGTAAAATGTGTGTGTGTGTTGAATAGTAGAGGCAAGGAGAGATAAAATGTTTTTAGGCTGCCAGTTACGATTCAGGGTCAATTCAAAAGCTGAACAGATTCTATAAACAGTTTTAAATGTACAAAAAGCTCACTGTAACTATTTATATCGCAACTTTAATTCTTTATTTAAGTAGGTTACATATAACACTTTTGAATCGTCATTGTATACAATGCAAAGTGACTCTACTGCCGGTTCGGAGCCTATATCTACCGAGAATACACCGGTAAGAAACTCAGCAGATCAATTACAGTAGCAGTATCTAACTTATAGCTATGTGTAGAACACTTTGGACCAAGTCATATAGTTTACAATTAATTAATTAATTGGTTGCAAATACTCTTACCTTAGCAGTTCCGAATTTATCAACATTCTGAACAATTTGCAGGGCTGAGTATTTCGCCTCCAAGCGTTTCTGTTTTGTCTCTGGTTTCTCACCCTCTATAAATAAATAAATAATACATACGCATTAGCCTTAAGCCTTAATATTTTTTTCAAGTGTCGATACTTTATTACTATATTGCGTATCTATTGCTTGTGTGATTTACATTTGGGGGCCATCCATAAAGTACGCCACACTAGTTTCATGAGTTTTTGAGCCCCCCCCCCCCCCGTCCTTGTCACAGGTGGTCACATTCCTGAGATCCCCCCCCCTCCCTAGTGTGACGTCACATGTTTTGCAATTTAACATCGAAAAATTATTAAATTAAAACAGCAGTTCCGAAATTAATTTTATTTCCTTTTAAATTAAGTACTTTTTTATGAAATCAACATAATATCAAATATTTGAAACAATAACAAAAAAATAAACTAATGAATATAAAGAAAAAGAAGAAAAAGTAACTCAATCATCTTCAGTCCATGGACTTTGAACCCTATGAACTATGAACTTGTCAACAACACAATTTAAACCGTATTCCCCTAAAGATAGAGTTGGACATATTTTTTAGTTTAATTAATATTTCAAATTACGCGATTAGTACCTCAAGATTTTGAAATGTGATGTCACGAAACTTAGGACCCCTCCCACCCCTTGTCACACCATGTCACACTTTGTCGACCCCCTCCCCCCCCCTTTACGTGTGACGTACTTTATGGATGGCCCCTTGTGTGTGTTTTGGTGCCGAAATTCGAATGAACTTAGCATGACGAGAATGCTTTCATGTTTTTTTTCGTTTACTAGATTTTACATATCTCTCTGTCTGTTTGTATGTGTTTATCTATAATAATAAATATAATAATATAATAAATATTGGACAACATCACATACATTCCTCTGAATCTGCGGTAAGTAGCTTAAGCACTTGTGCAACAGAAATCAGAGACAACGACGGTACCACAACACCCAGGCCCGAGACTATATAGAGAAGAGCAGCACGCGCGATACGTGAAGGTCGTGGGTTCGATTCCCGCACCGCAAGGGGAGATAAAATTTTTCTGTTTCTAATATATATAGAGAAGTTCGTTTCCCATATTGACCCGACCGGGGATCGAACCCGAAACCTCAGAGATGGCGCAACGCCAAAGTCCGGCCCGCTCGTAGCTATTGAAGGTCATAGAAATTATCCTATGCACATAAGATATACTTAAATTATATCTTACCAGCTGTGTATGGCCTGGGTAGAATATTCTGGAATGGAGCAGCGTGTAACAGATCCGTTACTTCTTCTTGACTGAGAGCCTGGAATACAATAAGGTAAATTACTTAAAAATATTTATTTAGTTCCACAGTAAAAAACCGGTGCCGACCTACGACATCACCTACAAGTCGACACAAATACAGCGTCAGCAGAATTGGCGTAGTAAACAACGCTCCATACGTAATGCACGATTAGCCGATCAATACATCGATCCTACATCGCGATGACAAAGTTATCGTCGCCACTAACTGTATATACAACAAACCAAGATTGGTAGTCGGACCTTGGTCCCCGAGCAGATAACACCTAGCTCGGCGGAAGTACTTACACTGTTAGTAAAGAACATACGTTCCTTACAAATAAAAAAAGAAATGAAAAAGGTTGCAAATATAAATAAATATTGGACAAAATCACATACATTGCTCTGATCCTGTTATAAGTAGCTCAAGCCTTTGTTATACAAAAATCAGAAACAACGACGGTACCAAAACACCCAGACCCGAGATAAAATAGAAAAGTTCGTTTCCCACATTGCCCCGAGCGGGATCGAACCCGGGAACTCAGAAATGGGGCGACGCGACAGTCTTGAGTTATACAGTTACAATAAAAAGTAGCATTAATTTATATATTATAATATAAAAATGAATCGCTGCCTGTTCGTTAGTCTCGCTAAAACTCGAGAACAGCTAGACCGATTTGGCTAATCTTGGTTCTGAAATAATTGTAGAGGTCCAGGGAAGGTTTAAAAGGTTAGAAACTAAAAAAATAGGCCTTACGAAGTTCGCCGGGACAGCTAGTATATTATAATTCTTTATCAATACATTTTTGTATCCCTACTAATATTAAAAATGCGAAAGTAACTCTGTCTGTCTGTTACGCTTTCCTGCTTAAACCTCTCAACCGATTTTGATGAAATTTGCTATATATAGGTATACGTTGAACCTCAAGAACGGACATTGGCTCCTTTTTATTTTGAAAACATGCAGTCCACGCGAATGAAGTCGCGGGCACAGCTAGTTGTTAATACACGCAAAAACTTACATTATTTCACTAATGCCCTGTTCCAATATTATACGATTCGTAATGTCTCAACAAGACTATTCGTTTTTCTACGAGTCGTTAACCTCTCGAGCGCCCAAACGTCAAAATTCAAAAAGTCGTTAAGCGCCCGACGCGAATTTTTCGTGCGAATTTAAATTAACCTGCTGCGTTTAAACGTTGTTTTGTATAGAAATTTGTATGAATACCCTGGTATAAAGTTATATTTTTGGAATGGCCATAAAATTTACTATAATAACAAACAGTTTTGATCCCATTTAAATAACTGTAATAAATATTATAAATTATTAAATCTGAAATATATGTAGAATTCGGTACATGTTTGCAGAAAAAACATTATAATAACTGATGGTAACCTTTGAATGCAAAATAAAAGGTCTTATTATTTGATTTATTAGCTGTTTTATTTAATAGATTCTAATACACGCATTATTTAGGCATATAATTAGCCTGAAAAATAATTTAAAACAGCACTCCTAAAAGCAAATATGTCGTTGCAACAGATGCGAGTTCAGAACTCTTCTTGGTCTTTTTGGACAGCCTACGAAATAATACACGTGCTTGTATTAGTTAGGTGCGTCGTTTCTTTCGCTTCAATACGGTATACGTTAGACAAAGACAAATATTCGATTTTATTATTTTTATAGTACTAAACTCCCTCAAAATTGATAACACTATTATCGAGAAAGATGGGGAAATTGCCAACGCTTTTGAGACCTACTTTACAAATATCCCGGTCACAATAACTAATGGATTATTATCTAACCCTGATCAAGCTAATTCCCTGCTCAAATCGCATGTCGATGAATGCAAAACTCCCTTTATATTTGAGTACATTAACTTTAAGACAGTTTTGAATGCCTTCAAGGAACTTAATATTAATAGAACTGAAGATTTATGGGGTCTCTCTGTAGATGTATTAAAAAATATAATACATATTATAGCTCCTCACTTGGCAATTATATTTAATAAATGTATTGATGAAGGTTGTTTTCCAAATTTAATGAAACTTAGTAAAGTCATACCTTTATTTAAAAGCGGAGAAAAAAATGACCCGTCAAATTTCAGACCCATTTCAATTTTACCTACATTTAGTAAAATTTTTGAAAAAATAATTTCTGATCAGATACTAAGCCATTTCACTGTAAATAAGCTATTACATAAAAACCAATATGGTTTTACTAAAGGGAAATCTACAACAGATGCAGGAGTAGCACTCATCAAGCATGTGTTTGATGCATGGGATAATAAGCAAGATATCGTGGGTGTTTTTTGCGATTTATCAAAAGCGTTTGATTGCGTAAATCACCAAACCTTGATTTTGAAATTGCGGCATTATGGTGTATCTAACAATTCACTTGATCTAATTAAGTCATATCTGTCTGACCGAACTCAAAAAGTCAGTGTGAATGGAGTTAATTCGTCCGGTACTCCATTATTAATGGGAGTGCCCCAGGGCTCAATATTGGGACCTTTGCTATTTTTAATATATATTAATGACCTGCCATTCTTTACCAATGATTTATGTGAGATAGTATTATTTGCCGATGATACTTCTCTAATGTTCAAAATTAATAGACAAAATGAAAATGTTGATGACATTAATTTAGCTCTCAGCCAGGTACTCAATTGGTTTAAAACTAACAACCTTTTACTTAATGCCAATAAAACAAAATGCGTAAAGTTTTCAATGCCGAATGTAAAGCAGGTCAACACTATAATAAAAATTAATGAGGAACAAATTGAACTCATTAACTCTACTATATTTCTTGGCATAAACTTAGATTCTAAATTACAATGGTCTCCTCACATAACTTCTCTGGCTGGAAGACTGAGTTCGGCGGCATATGCTGTTAGGAAGATAAGGCAACTGACTGATGTGGAGACGGCAAGATTGGTTTATTTTAGCTATTTTCACAGCGTCATGTCGTATGGTCTGCTCTTATGGGGATCTGCGGCCGACCTACAGACTATTTTCGTGTTACAAAAGAGGGCCATCCGAGCCATTTACAAGCTAACACCACGTGACTCGCTGCGAGAATTATTCAAGGAAATCAACATCCTAACAGTCGCATCTCAATACATTTTTGACTGTCTAATGTATGTATACAAAAACTTGCATACTTTTCCTAAAAAATCCGACACTCATAGCATCAACACTAGAAATAAACACAAGCTTGCTGTCCCTAAACGAAGACTTCATAAGATTGGTAATTCATTTGTTGGTTTAAGTATAACTTTTTTTAATAAATTACCTCAAGTTATTGTTGATTTACCTTTGAATAAATTTAAGCTAATTGTTAAAGGTTGTCTTTTGAAAAAAGGGTACTACAGAGTAGAAGACTATATTAATGACAAAGAAGTGTGGACCACTAACTAGTCTGTTCGCCCTCACATGAAAAATTTCACTAATTGTATTTCTATTTATACAAACTCAGCAAGAAGTACCTATTTCTTTAAGTATTTGTCAACTCGCAAGTTGGCAAACTTCTTATTAAGCACGAATGTGCATTAGGACCTACAGTTTGTTTAATTTAAATATATACATTTTTTAATTTTTCTTATTACTTTGAATCAATAAATTATTTTTTACAATGTACTACATTATTTTATCTAATTACTACACTGTATGTCTTAGTGCAAAACTAGTTATAAGTTCTGCTATATTTGTAATATGAACGACAGAGTTTCTTGCCGGGATCTTCTCTGTAAGTTATAGGTTCCGAACCGGAGGTAGCGTCATTTGCATTATATAGACGTTTCATAAATATTACTGGTGTAATTTACATGAATAAAAGAATATTGAATTTGAATTTGAATTTGAAACGCCGTACTAGCGAACTTTAAATATTAGAAACAGAAAAAATTTATCTTCCCTTGCGGTGCGGGAGATAAAATTCTAAACATATTCGGCAGAGGGCACTCACCGGAAGGCTAACGGTTGATACAGCAGAAAAATTTCATCGCCAACGATAAGTTGCGGTTAGCTCAGTTGGTAAGAGCAGCACGCGCGATACGTGAAGGTCGTGGGTTCAATTCCCGCACCGCAAGGGGAGATAAAATTTTTCTGTTTCTAATATTTAAAGACAAATATTGTTTTGGCATTCAAAAAAAATATTATTTAGCACAATATCGTGACCACCGTATAACGGTGGCCAGACGCTCCAGAGGTTAATTCTAATTTCAAATTTTCTTTCGACATCAGCTGTCATCAGTCGTCTGACGGTCGTTTTTAGCATACGCCCCGTATAATTTATTACTATCCTTAACTAGAATTGATCGTTTTTTCAAATATTCGAACCAAGCATAAGAAGTCATTATCGTCGACTTTTCCGTAAATTCTAATTTAGATTGAAATAGTATGAAATAGCAGACAAAATTAATCTTAATGGCAAACGGTAGATACGCTGTATTGCACGCGCGTCGACGATACATCCAGGGTTGCCAATCTGTGGGGAATTCCCCAAACTGCGGGGAATCTCAAGTTGGTTGGGGATTAATTGGGGATTGGCATTATGTGGGGAAAATGCGGGGATTTTGACATCATATTCTCATCGTAAAATATTTCGTCGTTTATTATCGATAACAACATTTTATGAATAATTAAGTACTTATGATATGACGGTCTCGTAACGAAAAATAAAAAAACCGGTAATTGCACATCTCTATTTATGGCACATCCCTAGTTTGTCAGTAGTCTGTCTTGTCTTGTCTATAATCAGGGGATTCCCTTTTTCTTCTTAATTAAATGTTTTGTTTTGTGACTGAAAAATTAATGATTGAACATGTAATGCATGCATTGGCTTCGTTCGTTGTTGCTTGTAGTTAATTAGTAGATACAAGTTTAAAAAAGTTGTGTTTGTTTCTGTCGTGTCGTCGTAGTGATTTTAAGAGCATTTTATAAAAAACTTTTGAGGGAAATTTGTGGGGAATCATCAGATCTTTATAATTTGATCAGGATTTTTGGGGATTTGGTTGAATTAGCTTTGGCAACCCTGGATACATCATCACGCCTTACCTGTTCAATGAGCATACAAAACAGTATGATATTTCCAAGTTCCCTGAAAGCGTGGAAGAGTTCCGTCCTCGCGTCAGGATACTGCACGATATCAGTCAGCTGAGCGTGATAATACCCCAACACGCCTGCCGAACAAAAAATAATAAAGATATAAAAAAAAACCTTAATGCGAAAGGAAGTCTGTCTATCAAGCTTTCAAGCTAGTTTTGAAATGACTGAAATAAAATTTGGCAGATAGTCTTGAACCTAAGGAAGTATATAGTCTACTATTTAATTCGAAATAAGGGTTGCAAGGGGTTGAGCGGAGGACTAGAAGCTTGTAACTTGTTTGTGGGACTTATATGTACCTAATTAAATTGAAAAAATATGGCATGACATGACACACGCCACTCTTATAACACCCCGATATTTCATGTCATTTGCATCAGGGCTTAAAAAAATCAAATCTACTTAATCAATCAAATCAAAATTTCTACAAACAATCAAATCAATCGAATCGATCACATTAAATAAATTAAATCTTTTTATTTTATATTGCACTTCAAGATTGACCTCATCCTACCTGATGTTAAGTGGTAATGAAGTCCTAGCTTAAGGGCTACAAGTACAGCATAATTAAGCTGTTACTGGACTTGTCGCCCTTACCTTGAAGGCTTGACCCCTGCTTCTAATGTAGCACCCCCCAGGAGCTCTGTAAACCTTACTCACACGCAGGAACACAACAACACAGAAGTGATTGTTATTTGGCTGCGGTCTTCTGTAAGGTGGAGGTGTTTCACCAGTCGGGCTGCTCCAGTTCGAGCGATAAATCGCTATGCCCTACCTCTCTTAAATCAAACAAATCAATCAAATTAAGACAAGTCCAGTAACAGATTTACTATGCTGTACTTGTCGCCCTTAAGCTAGGACCTCATTACCGCTTAACATCAGGTGGGATGAGGTCAATCTTGAAGTGCAGTATAAAAAAAAACACTAAACGTGTAACAATAGCACCTCACTATTAGTGCCATAGTCGACGACCCACCATTACAGCCATAATCGACGACTCACCGATAGAGCCATAGTCGACAACCCACCATTTGAGCCATAGTCACTTCATAGATACTTAATGTATACAACGACTCACCATCAAAGCCATAGTTGACGATTAACCATTAGAGCCATAATCGACGACTCACCATTAGAGCCAGTCACTCTATAGCTACTAAATGTATACAACGACTCACCATTAGAGCCATAATCGACGACTCACCATTAGAGCCAGTCACTCTATAGCTACTAAATGTATACAACGACTCACCATTAGAGCCACAGTTGACGACTCACCATTAGAGCCATAATCGACGACTCACCATTAGAGCCAGTCACTCTATAGCTACTAAATGTATACAACGACTCACCATTAGAGCCATAGTTGACGACTCACCATTAGAGCCATAATCGACGACTCACCATTAGAGCCAAAGTCGACAACTCACCATTAGAGCCAAAGTCACTTCATAGATACCAAATGTATACAGCGACCCACCATTAGAGCCATATTCACTTCATAGATACCAAATGTATACAGCGACCCACCATTAGAGCCATAGTCACTTCATAGATACTAAATGTATACAGCGACCCACCATTAGAGCCTTAGTCACTATACACTAAACGTGTAACATAAGCGACTCACCGTTAGAGCCATAGTCGACGACCCACCATTAGAGCCATAGTCACTTCATAGATACTAAATGTATACAGCGACCCACCATTAGAGCCAAAGTCACGTCATAGATACTAAATGTATACAGCGACCGACCATTAGAGCCATAGTCACTATGCATTAAACGTGTAATAATAGCGCCTCACTATTAGTGCCATAGTCGATGACCCACCATTAGAGCCATAGTCACTACATATGCACTAAATGTGTAACGTTAAAGACTCACCGTTAGATCCATAGTCGTACCGCGGCAGCTTGCAGTGGCGCGGCATGACGGCGTGCAGCGCGCGTGTGAACTGCGCGAGCGTGCCGTGCAGCAGGCCGCGAGCCACGCCCAGCAGCTCAGACACCACCATCGCCACGCCCTGGTACCCGAGGAGGCGGACCAGAGCGTGAAGGTGGACGGCTCCGACGAACCCTGACCGGGAACACAAACCATTCAGGTCCAAGAAGAATATAATGGACAACATCACATACATTGCTCTGATTCTGTGGTAAGTAGCTAAATCACTTGTGTTACAGAAATCAGAAACAACGACGGTACCACAACACCCAGACCCGAGACAATACAGAAAAGTTTGTTTCCCACATTGACCCTACCGGGGATCGAACTCGGAACCTCAGAGATGGCGCGACGCCAAATTCCGGCACGCTCGCCTCTCGGCTACGGAGGTCGTCATTCGTCATCAGTCGTCATCAAAACCAAAACTATATGACTTGGTCCAAAGTGAGCTACACATAGCAATAAGTTAGATACTGATACTGTAAATGATCTGCTGAGTTTCTTACCGGTGTCTTCTCGGTAGATATAGGTTCCGAACCGGCAGTAGAATCACTTTGCATTGTATTCAATGACGATTCAAAAGTGTTATATGTAACCTACTTGAATAAAGAAATATTTGAGTTTGAGTTTGATTCGTACAAAATAAAAATTCGTACAGAATAAAAGTACCATGGGCCGATAAGTATGTAGTTCTAAACATATTCGGCATAAGGAGCTACACGCGCGATATGTGAAGGTCGTGGCTTCGACTCCCGCACCGCAAGGGGAGATGAAATGTAAACTAGGTGACCCGGCAAACGTTGTTATACCATATAAATAATTTTTAAGTAATTTTACTGTTATGAAAAATAGATGTTGGCCGATTCTCAGACCTGCTCAATATGCTCACAAAATTTCATGAGAATCGGTCAAGACGTTTCGGAGAAGTACGGGAACGAACATTGTGATACGAGAATTTTATATATAAGATGAAAATGGTACATATTTTGATCAGGTAAATGATTTTAATACTGATGACATTTTTAAATTTACATACTTCATATAAATAAAATTGGTGTCTGTTTTATTATATTAAAATAGCAGTTTTTACTACATGCATATTGTTACGCGCCACGATTGACGTTTTTAATAAACAGCGCCATCTAGTCTCGAATGGCGGAACTTCAGAGAGTCGAGACGTCGATGCCAGAACTTGCTAGAACTATGGTCGTACTGTCGGTCAGGGCCGGACTGCGCGCGAATATTCTGAATGTTTCTACGTTGGAAGGTTCGGGAACAACCTGCGGCACTATTAAAGGCCGGGACTGGCCGCGACCGGGACAGTATTGAATTAGCGATACAAGTGATTACTTCGATAGCGATCTTGAAGTGCGACTTGGGAGCGATTGTAGTTTTAATTAGTGCGTTTTAAAGTTGTTATTAGTGGCGTTTAATTAAAGTGCAACTTTTGGTAATTTTTATCGGCAGTTTTCATTGTCACGAACCCTAAGCTAAGTATTTATAACAAATAATTTTCTTTACAATTTTTGTCTGTCTGTCTGTCTGTTTGTTCCGACTAATCTCTCCAAATGGCTGGACTGATTTTGACAGGACTTTTACTGGTAGGTAGCTGATGTTATAAGAAGTAACTTATCCGATATACTATACTGACCATTATACTGTGCATACTGCGCCGAGTACGCCAAAGTGAGCTGCTTGGAGCCCCACAGCAAGGCGTGCCCTGACTGCTGGGGCCTCTCGCGCTGAACACCAGCCGCAAACTGGATCCCGCGACACTTGACGAACCTAATGACAAAATGGAAGATTTATACATGGATATTATTTCGGCCGACCTACGACTTTACCTACAAGTCGACACAAATACAGCGTCAGCAGAATTGGCGTAGTAAACAACGCTCCATACGTAATGCGTGACATCGATATCCTACATCGCGATGTCAGAGTTTTCGTCGCCACTAACTATATGTACAACAAACCAAGATTGGTAGTCGGACCTTGGTCCCCGAGCAGATAACACCTAGCTCGGAGGAAGTACTTACACTGTTAGTAAAGATCAGTGACTCGCCACCAGTTTAGAGTAACTCCTTCAGTCGGGTCGATTCTAGAAAGTCTAGTATTTTCCTGGCTTTCAGATTTTTTATTTCATCCGGTTGGGATGTCGTCCCAAGTGGATGCTTCGTTTGTGGATCAGAGATTCACAGTCACACAGGAGGTGAAGAGGTGTTTCCTTTTCCTCCTTGCAGAATCTGCATTCATCAGAGTCACTCACCTCAGTCATCAGTTGACGACCTCGGAGGCGCAGTGCCTAAGGTAAGTGGCTAAAGTGCGTAAGGTCCCGGGTTCAATTCCCGGTCAGGTCAATTTGGAAAACGAACTTTTCTAAATTGACTTGGGTCTGGGTGTGCTTTGATGACGCCCCCAGTTGGTATCCGTCGTGTGGTACTCATAGTACAAGGGAAAACCTTAGTTTGAGACCAGATGATTGGTGTGATTGTCTGGCGCATTTATTTATTTACTCAGCTTCATATGAAACTGGTGTCTTTTTAGTTTGCAGTGTCCAGTCAAGGCTCTAACTAGCGCACTGGCCCTAGGCCTGCTGAGTTGTAGTAGTTCTTCGGTCCATTTGCGCGAGTAGCCAACTATGAGTGTTTTTGAGTGTTCTAAGCCTGGTTGATTTATCCAGTATCTTTCCGACTCGACTTCGCCGTAGGGAGTAAGACTACTATACACTTTAGACTTTCCACCGCCCTTGTTCCGTCCGCATAAGAACTAAAATCGTCCGCAAGTGTTTACTATAACGCACTTACCTGTCAGTAGCTGCATTATAGCAGTAGTTGGGTAGAAAGTCGTAGTTGAGCTCCCAGAAGACGTGGAATGCCATGCGGCCGTATGGAGCCAATACACCGTGGTCTGACTCCCTGAGGATAGTCTCGAACTCGTCCAGCGTCAAGTAGCGGCTCAGGAGCTTGTGGCAGAGCCGGTTCACTGATATGAGGCCTTCTAGCTCCTGTAAAAGTTCATGTCAAGTATTCCTTTATTTATAACTAACTGTGCCCGCGACTTCGTTCGCGTGGACTACATCCTTTGTATCATGGGAGGTTGGAGGGTCGATGTTAATGAACCAACGTCTACTGTGTAAGCCTATCTTTAATGGCACATCCACATCTTATACTAGTTTACTTATCTATAATACGTGGTCAGGGTAGAGATGCCTACGCGCATTGTACTATCTTTATCGATCACGTTTAAGACGTGATTGATAACATTCACATATACTACACCTTTCATGGTCGGTTTTACCCCTTTCTCCCCTAATATTCGAACAAAAGTAATCTATATTTTAATCCAAGTTTCGAGCTATATTTGTGCCAAATTTCATATCTCTAACTTCAAAAATAAAAATTTTTCCATATAAACTTTCAAAGGTGGTATTACCCCCATCCCCCCCTTATTTTCTAATAAAAAGTAGCCTATGTCCGTTCTTGAGATTCAACGTAAACCTATACCAAATTTCATAAAAATCCGTTCAGCCGTTTAGGCGTGAAAGAGTAACAGACGGACAGACAGACAGACAGACAGACAGAGTTACATTCGCATTTATAATATTAGTATGGATTAAATTACACTTACAACTACTCCAGTTATGTCCCCCGCCTCGAACTTCGCCACGGCCGTGTCTAGGGCGCGATGCATATCTGCGTTGATTCGTTGGGCAACCTACGATATTTGAAAAATATATATATATTATATAATATAAAAAATTACGACTTGTCACATCAGCATTTAATTAAACTAAATTAAATTTGTTTTGGATTGCAAAGTAACACAACTTGACAGTTTTTGAAAAAGTATTGTAAAATGTGCGCCCGTTCATTTTATAACCCAAGCAATTCGATTTATCTGAAAGAAATCAGATTTTGTCTAACACATTTAAAAAGCGCGCGAAAATGCCAAGCCACGTGGCTGTTGAAATTGTGACGTCAGCGTTCTATACACCGAATTGCAATGGTGTTTGCCGTTGCGGTTCTTTTGTTTCATAGATAAAAAAGGTACATTAATTTTGCAAAAACATATCTAACACTTTTCATATTTTATTGTTAACACTGTCAAGTAGCCAATTGTAGGAAATAGATCACATATATTTTCAAAAATAGTAAGGAGGTCGTTTACGATTGTAATGTGGATGTGGCCAACACTAATTTATATATTCATAGAACTATTTACTTCAAAATAAAATAACAAAACAAAAAAGATCCGCGCTGTTGTTCTGTAGCGCTTGTCTAGCAGCATGCTGCGGGAGACAGACGGCGCTACTCACCAGCGCGCACAAGTCGACGTGTCGGCCCAACAAGGCGACGTGCCGCTGCCGCAGCAGCGACTAGCAGCATGCTGCGGGAGACAGACGGCGCTACTCACCAGCGCGCACAAGTCGACGTGTCGGCCCAACAAGGCGACGTGCCGCTGCCGCAGCAGCGACTAGCATCATGCTGCGGGAGACAGACGGCGCTACTCACCAGCGCGCACAAGTCGACGTGTCGGCCCAACAAAGCGATGTGCCGCTGCCGCAGCAGCGACTAGCAGCATGCTGCGGGAGACAGACGGCGCTACTCACCAGCGCGCACAAGTCGACGTGTCGGCCCAACAAGGCGACGTGCCGCTGCCGCAGCAGCGACTAGCAGCATGCTGCGGGAGACAGACGGCGCTACTCACCAGCGCGCACAAGTCGACGTGTCGGCCCAACAAGGCGACGTGCCGCTGCCGCAGCAGCGACTAGCAGCATGCTGCGGGAGACAGACGGCGCTACTCACCAGCGCGCACAAGTCGACGTGTCGGCCCAACAAGGCGACGTGCCGCTGCCGCAGCAGCGACTAGCAGCATGCTGCGGGAGACAGACGGCGCTACTCACCAGCGCGCACAAGTCGACGTGTCGGCCCAACAAGGCGACGTGCCGCTGCCGCAGCAGCGACTAGCAGCATGCTGCGGGAGACAGACGGCGCTACTCACCAGCGCGCACAAGTCGACGTGTCGGCCCAACAAGGCGACGTGCCGCTGCCGCAGCAGCGACTAGCAGCATGCTGCGGGAGACAGACGGCGCTACTCACCAGCGCGCACAAGTCGACGTGTCGGCCCAACAAGGCGACGTGCCGCTGCCGCAGCAGCGACTAGCAGCATGCTGCGGGAGACAGACGGCGCTACTCACCAGCGCGCACAAGTCGACGTGTCGGCCCAACAAAGCGATGTGCCGCTGCCGCAGCAGCGACTAGCAGCATGCTGCGGGAGACAGACGGCGCTACTCACCAGCGCGCACAAGTCGACGTGTCGGCCCAACAAGGCGACGTGCCGCTGCCGCAGCAGCGACTAGCAGCATGCTGCGGGAGACAGACGGCGCTACTCACCAGCGCGCACAAGTCGACGTGTCGGCCCAACAAGGCGACGTGCCGCTGCCGCAGCAGCGACTAGCAGCATGCTGCGGGAGACAGACGGCGCTACTCACCAGCGCGCACAAGTCGACGTGTCGGCCCAACAAGGCGACGTGCCGCTGCCGCAGCAGCGACTAGCAGCATGCTGCGGGAGACAGACGGCGCTACTCACCAGCGCGCACAAGTCGACGTGTCGGCCCAACAAGGCGACGTGCCGCTGCCGCAGCAGCGACTAGCAGCATGCTGCGGGAGACAGACGGCGCTACTCACCAGCGCGCACAAGTCGACGTGTCGGCCCAACAAGGCGACGTGCCGCTGCCGCAGCAGCGACTAGCAGCATGCTGCGGGAGACAGACGGCGCTACTCACCAGCGCGCACAAGTCGACGTGTCGGCCCAACAAGGCGACGTGCCGCTGCCGCAGCAGCGACTAGCAGCATGCTGCGGGAGACAGACGGCGCTACTCACCAGCGCGCACAAGTCGACGTGTCGGCCCAACAAGGCGACGTGCCGCTGCCGCAGCAGCGACGCGTAGCGCCCGCAGCCGGCGCTGGTGCTCGCGCCGCGCGAAGCACACTCTGCTCTGTAGCGCTTGTCTAGCAGCATACTGCGGGAGACAGACCAAATATCATTGTATATGTTTGTATAATGTAACAAAAATACTTGGTTCCATAACATTATTTGCGACATAAGAGCGATCAATGTCAGTTACGTTGACTGAATATAAAAAAATACTTGGTGCATTACGAAATAATTAACAAAAGTTAATTAACCCCTCGTCCGTTAGATAATGGCCCTTATATTAGCAACGGACGATCAAACTGCAACGATGATTTTACTTAATTTCGCCATTTCGTGATGGCGGCCATCTTGTCGACATGGTCAGCAAAATAATTAATAATAATAATATGTTTTAATAACGAAATTAAGTTTACAATTTCCATATGACTATAGGCTCACAGGCCTGTATCGCAGTATCTAACTAGTGACTATACATGTTTACAAATCTGAACTTAATTATAACACGGTATGGACTTTAATAAGCAAGAGATAAAAAATAACTATTAAACATACTATTAAACATTCAATTGGCGTGGTAGTCTGTTGAAAAGAGAGGTAGGGCTTAGCGATTTATCGCTCGAACTGGAGCAGCCCGACTAGTGAAATACCTCCACCTTACGGAAGACCGCAGCCAAATAACAATCACTTCGGTGTTGTTGTGTTTCTGCGTGTGAGTTAGGTTTCCATAGCTCCTGGGGGGTGCTACATTAGTAGCAGGAGTCAAGCCTTCAAGGTAAGGGCGACAAGTCCAGTAACAGATTTATTATGCTGTACTTGTCACCCTTAAGCTAGGACCTCATTACCACTTAACATCAGGTGGGATGAGGACAATCTTGAAGTGCAATATAAAAAAAAAATAATAACTAAGGTGCGAAGCCGCACGACGGCCGCTAATTGTAGCGTATCCCTACTAACATTATAAATGCGAAAGTAACTCTGTCTGTTTGTCTGTCCGTCTGTCTGTCTGTTACGCTTTCCCGCTTAAACCTCACAACCGATTTTGATGAAATTTGGCATAGGTATACGTTGAACCTCAAGAACGGACATAGGCTACTTTTTACTAGAAAATAAGGGGGGGGGGGGGGGTAATACCTTTGAAAGTTTATATGGGAAGATGTTTATTTTTTAAGTTAGAGATATAAAATTTGGCACAAATATAGCTCGAAACTTGGATTAAAATATAGACTAAGTACTTTTAATTTCAAATATTAGGGGACACAGGGTTAAAACCGACCATGAAATGATGTGGTCCACGCGAACGAAGTCGCGGGTACAGCTAGTATTTTTTTATTATAGCGCTTTACACAGCACTAGCGCACTTTAAATAATTTAAAGAAACAGAAAATGTTCATATCCCTTTACGGTGCGGGGCTCGCACCCACGACCTTCACGTATCGCGCGTGCTGCACTTCCAACTGAGCTAACCGCTAGTTATCGTAGGCGACGATTTTTTTCTGCTGTATCAACCCGTTAGCCTCCGGTAAGTTCCCTCTGCCGAATATGTTTAGTACATACTTACATTATTATTTGAAATACATAGTTTAATTTTTAAGCTATTGCATAGCTTCTATCGCGGGCCTTGAGCGCGGGCACCAAATTCAGAAATTCCGTAACGAAAAAACCTCACGCTCCCCTCTCCGACGGGCAAGGAGGTGTGGCTTGAAGGCCGTGCATCGTCTAACGTCGATTCAGTTCGGCAGTCTTCGACACGGCGTTGTGTGCGTGCGATCAGACGTATTGTACGTTTGTTTGTCAAATGGTTAGGAAAAAGTGATAAAGAAAATAGTTGGATTAAGAATAATGATTTGGTTTAATTTTTTATTTAATAATAGAAAAAATTTTTTTTTAATCGGTCACCACGCTCAAAAAGTTTAACTTGAATTAATATCAAAGAAAAAGAAATACTGCATGAATAAAATAAATAAATAAAATTATAATTGCATAAGTTGATACAAAATGCTATGCTATGCCGTGTGGTGTAGTTATAGGAAGTTAATATTCATTAGTATATAAGATGTAATCATGTTTTATATAAGTCAGAATATATCGGGACGTCTTGCAAACAATACCTTCTTTTATTCAACGTCACCTCCCAACCTTACATGGCGACCCTGCCAGTAAGCGATCGGATTCGCGCTATGTTAGGAGATCGTACCTAACCATAAAATTATTCAGGATGCATTATAAAATCAACCGCTGTGTCATAACGTTGGTGCCGAATTTGAAGCAAATATGGGAAAATCTCAGTCCAAAGGAGAAGAGGTCGTAGTGGCGCAAACCACATTCGTAGGCAACGATAACAATAATTCGATACATCTGGAGGAGATAAAATATCATAGCAGTTTTACAAATTATATCTTGGCTATTATCTGCACGATTATGCTGTTGGCGTTGTTGTACTTTGGATTTCGTATCTACGGGAGATGCCATCGAGAATGGATCAATCGAGCAATTACTGAGCACACGTTACGGAGGAACAGTAGCTGGTTTCGCCGCCGAGGAATAGCAGGTGCTCACCAGGATCAGGTCGAAATTAAAGTGGAGAACGCTATGCGGCATAAGTAAAGTGAGTGATATGGTGATGTCGTGGCGTGATGTGGCGCGTAATTACGGTGAGAAAATATCAGGCAAGAAAATGGTAACATGAACTTTTAATTTTAAGTACATAAATTAATTTAATATTTTAATAATTTGTTACAAATAAGAACTTATTTGGTAAAAATTGGACCAAAAAGACGTGCCACTTCTTCTATTACTAAAATAAAACTAGAAGAAGCTAATATTATTTTAAGAAATTTTGAAAAAGACTTTCTATATGATGAAGTAAATCAATTGTGTAGCAAAGATATAGCTATTATTGAGCATTATACGGAAAAAATTAAGTTGTTGTTTGTAGAAATTAACAAATTGTGTAATATATCAAGTAACGTTTCTAATTTAAAAATGGAAACTTTTGATTTAAAAACGGCTGTTTCCTTACTGCCTGTGATGAATGATACAGAAAATAATACGAAACAACTAATTTCTTCCATAGAAATGTATAACTCTATGCTTGAATCATCGTCAAAACCATTTTTAATTCAATTTGTTCTGAAATGTAGACTTTCTGAGAGTGCCAAACTTAGATTATCATATAAATATGACACGGTGGACCACTTACTTAATGATATGAAATAACACTTACTTCCGAAAAAATCTTTCACAGCCCTACAGACGCAACTACAGCGCTGTAAACAAAACCATAATAGTATCGAAGATTACGGTAAGGAAATAGAAAAATTGTTTGTAGAATTGACCATAACGCAAGCCGAAGGGAACTCAACCATATATGAGACGTTGAAACCCTTAAACGAAGTAACTGCCATAAATAGATTTGCCACCGGATTGCGCAATGGTCATCTCAGTACCATTATTTCTGCCAGGAATTACACGACTCTGAAAGATGCTATACGAGGCGCGCAGGACGCCCAAATTTCATCGGCTTCAGATGAAGGTATCATGCAACTGCAGAGACATGATCAGTATCCATCATACAGATCATATACGTCAAGAGGCCAACGTAGCCGCGGTCGTCACGTGTACAATCAACGTGGCCGTAGTCATAGGTTTGATCAGAGCGTTCAGCATGGTCACCCTACTATGAGTCGTAACCGTTTCTCGACCCCAAGGGTTGAAGCCTCTGAGTCTTCGATGTCTCAAGGTTACACGAGAACCCAAAGAGGTAGGTTCAAAACTCGGACTTTTAATAATGGTCGTTCTAATTTTAACAATTCGCGAGTTAATTTTTTTAGTACTGACCCCCGTCAGCAACCGAGTACCAGTACCACAAATCCCACTGAAACTCAGTCTCAGTTTTTTCGAGAATAGAGCCACATCTTTAATTGAGCCAAATCATATTTGTTATTATAACAGGTACAATTCTGTTAATTTAACGCTTAGTAACAATTCATTTAATTGGTTAGTTGATACGGGTGCCTCACTTTGCGCAGTGAAGTACGAGAAATTGAGACAGTGTAACATTCCATTCCATTTAGGGGAAGTAAAAGTAAACGGAGTGTGCGGTGAACTTTGTTCGGTAGGATATGTTGATCTAAAGTTAACAATTATGGATATGGACCTTGTACATAGGTTCCACGTGTTTAAAAACTTGTGTTGTTCGAGCGACGGCATATTAGGAATCGACTTTTTAAAACATTTTAAAGGCAGCATAGACTTAGAATTTGACTTATTAAAGTTAATTAATAATGACCGTGAAATTATTTTACCATTACAACCGGGAAAATATGGTGATAGGAAATATATTCACTTGCCACCTAGATCTGAATCATTTCATTTTGTAGAAACACATTTTAAAGAGGATTGCGTAGTTTTTCCAAAAGAGCTATGCGAAGGGGTGTTCCTAGCTGCCGGAATTTCAAGGCCAATTAATGGTAAAATACCTATTCAAATATTAAACACGCGGGAAAATGAAATTAGCCTGAGTTTCTTTAGTCAAGAGATAGATGTTTTAAGTAATTATGATTTACTTAGCTTTGATAAACCATTAGTTAATGCAACAAGAGTTAAAAAATTATTCTCTGAATTAAAATTAGACCACTTAAATAGCGAAGAGCAACTGGAAATTCAAAAAATTTGTGCAAAATTTTCAGACATTTTCCATTTACAAGGGGATAAGTTAACAAAGTGTAATATTTTTCAACAATCTATCCATTCCTGTTTATAAAAAACAATATCGTCTTCCAAAATCACAAAAGGAGGCAATAGAAAAACAAATTAAAAATATGTTAGATGATGACGTCATTGAGGAAACTATGAGTGAATGGTCCAGTCCTATACTTTTAGTACCGAAAAAGTCGGAGACGAGTGAGAAAAAAATATAGACTTGTCATAGACTATCGAAAATTAAACGAAAATGTCTTAGACGATCGGTTTCCTCTGCCCAATATCATAGAGATACTTGATGCGCTTCCGGGATCTATGTATTTCTCTCATTGTGATCTTCAAAATGGATATAATCAGATGGAACTAGATTTTGAGAGTAGAAAATGCACAGCATTCACATTTAACAAACAATATCAAATGAAACGTATGCCCACGGGCTTAAAGACCAGCCCTAGTGCATTTTCGCGGGCTATGACGGTAGCCTTATCAGGTTTAAACTATGAGAAGTGCCTAGTATATTTAGATGACCTTGTTTGCTACGGAAGAAATCTAGAAATTCACAATAAAAATCTAATTGACATTTTTACTAGACTTCGAAAAGTTAACCTAAAACTTAACCCTAGAAAGTGTCAGTTTTTAAAGAAAGAATTGTTGTATTTAGGACATGTCGTAAGCGCAGAAGGGGTGAAACCCGATCCCGCAAAAATCACAGCATTGAAAAATTACCCCACACCTACATCAAAAGAAGAGGTAAAGCGATTTGTTGCATTTTCTAATTATTATCGACGTTTCATTCCAAAATTTGCAGAAATAGTTATCCCATTAAATAAACTATCTCGAAAATATGAGGACTTTTTGTGGACAAAAGACTGTGAAAACTCGTTTCAATTATTAAAAAATGCGTTGATATCACCACCTGTACTAGAATATCCAGACTTTTCAGAAAAGAGTGAATTTCATCTCTATACGGACGCTTCTGGTATAGCGATAGGATCGATGTTATGTAATAAAAATGGTCGTCCAGTTGCGTACGCAAGTCGTAGCTTAAATAAAGCGGAATTAAATTATCCCACTATAGAGAAGGAAATGCTTGCAATTGTTTGGTCAATTAAATATTTCAGACCCTATTTATATGGAAAATATTTTAAAATTTTTTCAGACCATCGGCCTTTAGTCTACTTATTTAATATGAGTGACCCTTCCAGTCGATTAATGAAATTTCGGTTAATTTTAGAAGAATATGACTTTGTAATTGAGTACATAAAAGGCAAGGATAATGTAGCTGCAGACGCATTATCCAGAGTGCGTGTCACGTCAAATGAATTGAAAGAAATGAACGAAAGGGTTATAAATGTAATGACTAGAAACCAAAAAAGAAGAATGGAAAATAATGAAAATAATTCAAAAGAATTATCGACTTCTAACAGTTTCATTGATAGCCGGTCTGATCACCCGAAAATCGTGGATATGCTTAAAAAGCCGACTAATTCTATTGAATTAAAATTAATATCCGAACAACAAATGAATAAATTGAACTTATCACGTTCAAAATTATTTTTCTATAATTCTAAGGAATTGACATTATATACTGTTTATCCAAATATACGATCATGTACGGCACGAGATGCCTACTTGAGTCAATTGGAACAGTTTTGTAGTAAAATGAATATTCTAAAGATTTATTTAATAAAGCATGCGAATAATATAAAATTTTTGCCATGGTTGACTAAAGAAATAAATAAGAATAAAACGTGGTCCGGGCCTCGTCTTTGTATATTAAAAGGAGTTGAAAAAATTATATTAGATGACGATAAAAAAGTGATTATTAATGATTATCATATTTTGCCTACTAGTGGTCATGCCGGTATAAGACGAATGATAAATAATATAAAAAAGTCTTATTATTGGCCAGGCATCGAGAGTGACGTTACGAAGTACGTAAATAAATGCAAAAAATGTCAAATGCAAAAGCATTCTATAAAAACAAAAGACCCAATGGTCATAACAACAACAGCCACGGGTTCTTTTGATAAAGTATTTTTAGACATAGTTGGGCCCCTAGATAAGGATTATTATAATAAGATTTATATTTTAACTATTCAGTGTGAACTGACTAAATTCGTAGAAGCTTACCCATTGGAACGCAAGGACGCAGTCTCTGTAGCAAAATCATTTGTGGAAAATTTTATACTTCGCTACGGGATTCCGCGAGAAATCGCAACGGATAAGGGATCCGAATTTATTGCTTCAACTATGACTGAAGTTTGTAAACTCCTTCATATAAAACAACTATTTTCCACAGCCTATCACCACGAGTCGATAGGTGCACTCGAAAATACCCATAGAAATTTAAATAATTATCTTCGTATTCAAACTAACAATGATGCTAAAGACTGGAGTACTTGGGCTCCATATTGGTGCTTTGCATATAATACGAGTGTACATACCTCTACAAATTTCATGCCATATGAGTTAGTTTTTGGGAAAACGTGCATATTACCAAGCAACTTGTCACAAAAATAGAACCAAATTGTATAAGGATTAAATTTACATGTGTGTTTATCATCTTATTGTTTATGTTAATTGTATAACACTCACCTACATTATTGTCAGTAAATATAAACTTGTAATTTTATAATAAGAATCACCATGTATGTTATCTTTAGCCAAAAATATCGTTTACGTTAAAAAAAAAAAATGTATTAACTGTATAGTTATAATTTTTTTTTCAATATGGTGGGTGATGTGGTGTAGTGATAGGAAGTTAATATTCATTAGTATATAAGATGTAATCATGTTTTATATAAGTCAGAATATATCGGGACGTCTTGCAAACAATACCTTCTTTTATTCAACGTCACCTCCCAACCTTACAGCCGAGTGCCACACTTTTTTTTCCTTTTTTTTTTACTTGTCGCCCTTACCTTGAAGGCTTGACCCCTGCTACTAATGTAGCACCCCCCAGGAGCTCTGTAAACCTTACTCACACGCAGGAACACAACAACACAGAAGTGTTTGTTATTTGGCTGCGGTCTTATGTAAGGTGGAGGTGTTTCAACAGTCGGGCTGCTCCAGTTCGAGCGACAAATCGCTATGCCCTGCCACTCAAATGATGTGTATTATACAAAAGGTCACTCACCTTGCAGCCAACTGCTTGTAATGAGCGTAAACTTGTTCAGAGAGCTTGTAGACAAATTGATCGAAGCATAGATTCACTTCAGCTTCAACCTCGTCGTACAGAAATTGCTTCTTGAAAACTGTCAAAGCGTATTGAGCGCTGTCGTTGTAGAGGTCCAATGGATATAGCACGTATCTGAAAGACGGCAAAGTTTAAATTCGTATGACAACATTTGTAGAATTTAGTTCTTACGTTTGATAATAGATGGCGCCGTCCATTATAAGTGTGCAGAGACTTGGCCAATTATTTTTTATTGTCACCTATTTGATAGTTATTTTGTTTCATAAGAGAAGTTTCCTATAGTGATTTAACAACTAAACACGGGCACTTATAGTGAGAGCGGCAGTTCCTAAAAGTGAAACCGCAGCTATATTCCGGCACTTATAGTGAGAGCGGCAGTTCCTAAAAGTGAATCCACAGCTATATTCCGGCACTTATAGTGAGAGCGGCAGTTCCTAAAAGTGAATCCACAGCTATATTCCGGCACTTATAGTGAGAGCGGCAGTTCCTAAAAGTGAATCCACAGCTATATTCCGGCACTTATAGTGAGAGCGGCAGTTCCTAAAAGTGAATCCACACCTATATTCCGGCACTTATAGTGAGAGCGGCAGTTCCTAAAAGTGAAACCGCAGCTATATACGGGCACTTATAGTGAGAGCGGCAGTTCCTAAAAGTGAAACCGCAGCTATATACGGGCACTTATAGTGAGAGCGGCAGTTTCTAAAAATGATTCCACAGCTATATACCGACACTTAATCAGAGCGGCAGTCCCTAAAAGTGCTTCCACACCTACATACCAACACTTATAGTCAGAACGACTGTACCTAAAGTTATTTCACACCTGTATACTAGCACTTACAAGTCAAAGCGGAAATTCCTAAAGTGATTCAACAGCTATATACCGGCACTTTTAGTCAGAGCGGCAAGTGGCTCCAAAGCTATATACTGGCACTTAAAGTCAAAGCGGCAGTCCATAAAAAAGTGATGATAACAAAGCCAAATACAAGCACTTATAGTCACAGCGGTAGTTGCCATAAACGTCATTTCACAACTATATACCGGTACTTATAGTCAGAGCGGCAGTATCCAAAAGTCCTTTCACAGCTATACAAAGATATATACTGATAAAGTCAGAGTGGCAGTCCCTAAAATAGTGATTCTACTGCAATACATAGATATATACCGAGATATAGTCAGGGCGGCAGTCGCCAAAAAAAATATTTTACTGCTTTATAAACATACGTACTCCATCATGGCGGGCTCCTTGCTGCGCAGTATGTGGTCCGTCAGGATCCATGGCATAGACATCTCGATGGGGAACTGGATGCGTTTCTCCATTGTGATGAGGTCGTTGCACTCTTCGTTGTGCTGGTGGCGTACTGTGCATTTCTGAAGAAAGATTTTTTTTAAATACTCAAAAACTAAAAAAAAATTACAATTTTAAAGTGCTTGGCTAAAATGCGTTGGCGTGACCTGGACCGCTTTTCTCAAGGTTGGCAAGACTTGACACCTGATAGAGAGCGCTGGAAGCGTATGGGGGGGGCCTTGGCCCAGCAGTGGGACAGTTTATAGGCTAAGTAAAGCTTAGTGCTTCCGCAGCACCAGAGAACTTCGAATATTATAAACAGAAAAATCAGAAGAAGCGATTTCTTCCAGACAACCGAGAAATGGACAAGGTCGTGGGTTCGACCCCGCAAGCGGTGATGAAATTTTTCTGTTTCTTCTAAAATAACTTACATTAACTTTCCTGCCCATAGTCATCTCGAGATAAAACTCCCGGTACCACAGCTGGGAGAGGTCGCAGCATTTCTGGAGTGAGTCTGAAAGAAAAACACAGTTCGTTATTGAAAATGTAATAAATTTATAATAGCTAACATATTTTTTGTACGTGCCGATTGTGCTCACCTACGACATTACCTACAAGTCGACACAAATACAGAGTCAGCAGAATCTACGATGGAAGGTTCGGGAACAATCTGCGGCACTATAAAAGGCCGCCGCGACCGGAGTAGTATTGAATTAGCGATACAAGTGATAACATCGAAAGCGATCTTGAAGTGTGACTTGGGAGCGATTGACTGGTTTTAATTAGAGTGTTTTATTAGTGGCGTTTAATTAAAGTGTAACTTTTGGTAATTTTTTTATAGTCACGAGCCCGAAGCTCGTAACAATATTAACACCAGAAATAAAAACAAGCTTGCTGTTCCTAAGCGTAGACTACATAAAATAGGTAATTGGCTGATAGGCGATGGCTGGCACATACGTCATGCTTGTGAACAGGTGCCACCTTTGGGGACTGGTCTGCTCCAGTTTGCCTATTAAAATAACTTAATGCTTTTGTTCACTCATCAAAATAAAACTATATGACTTGGTCCAAAGTGTTCTACACATAGCTATAAGTTAGATACTGCTACTGTAACTGATCTGCTGAGTTTCTTACCGGTGTCTTCTCGGTAGATATAGGTTCCGAACCGGAAATAGAATCACTTTGCATTAAATACAATGACGATTCGAAAGTGTTATTATATGTAACCTACTTGAATAAACAAATATTGAATTTGAATTTGAATTCATTTGTTGCTTTAAGCATAAAATTTTTTAATAAACTCTCTCAAGTTATTGTTGAGTTACCTTTGTACAAATTTAAGTAATTTGTCAAACGTTGTCTTTTGAAAAAAGGCTACTACAAAGTAGAAGAGTATTTGAATGACAGGAACGTGTGGATCAGTGACTAGTGTGCTCGCCTGCACTTACGTGTTTCATATTATTTTACAAATAGATATGTAACGCATTTTATCAATCAATGTCAGAATTGGGCCTCGATGACGCATGTGAGTCATACAGTTAATTTAATTTAATTTACAAATACCTTTGTTTTATTATTAATTTTTTCAATAATTGATTTTAAATTTTTATTTTACAATTGACAAACTAACTGTGTGTCTTAGTGCAAAATTAGTAATAAGTGTAGCTTTCATTTGTAAAAAAAACTACTGAGTTTCTTGCCGGTATCTTCTCTTTAGTTATAGGTTCCGAACCGGAGGTAGCTTCATTTGCTTTATATAGAGACTATTCATAAGTATTACTAATGTAATCTATGTGAATAAAAAACATTGACACTGACTTTGACTTTATTCTATTTTCTACAGATTCCATGTACTAACCGGACAGGTTGAGCAAGTATCCCCAATAGAAGCTGAGCCTATGGAAGCTCTCTATCTGTGTGAGCGTGCCTGCGTCTAAGTCCTTGCGCAGAGTTCGTCTACCACCGGACTTGTCCGAGATTAGAGCCTCCAGTTGCGTCCGCACCATGTACAGCTGAGTAGAAGACGGACCTGCGAAATTAGAATTCGAGTTATAAATCTCTAAGTAAGAAATTAAAGTATATATTATTTGAATTTGTATTTTATTAAAACACTGGTATTTTCTTTTTTTGATTAGATTTTACTAGGAAAAAATTAAATACAGGATTGTTTTTTGGATTTCATTTTAGTGGAGACAAAATGAAATACAGGAATTTTGTTTTATATATTAGAGTATATTAAAGACAAATAACATTGATTTTATTTAATGGATTAGATTTTACTAGACACAAAATAAATTAAATATATTTTATTTTACACTAGACTTTTTATAAGTTATTTCAACAAAACTAAATCTAGAATATATATGTTCTCTATAACTAGAGTAGCGTGACTCACCGACGTTCCGCCTAGGCACTTTGATGTTGAAGCTAGCCTCGCCGTCCTTCTTTCCCCGCAGCACCGGGTCCTGTTGGGGCTCGCAGCCGCGCGCCCAGTCGCCGCATGTCTCTCTCACAGACACTATGATACTGTTGACAATTATATATAGTTACTACTAGCTGTGCCCGCGGCTTCGTTCGAGTGAACTATTTTTTTTTTTTTATTTATTCTATAATAAAAGTATCCTATGTTACTCCTCACTGAATTAGCTACATGCCAATAGCAGTCCCGTCAAAATCGGTCCAGCTATTTCAGAGATAATCCGGAACAAAAAGACAAAACAGACAAACATTTTAAAAATGTTGTTTCAGAGTACCTTATAATATTCATTTAGAAAAGAGCGGTTATTTCAATATTACAGACAATTTAACTCCAATTTTATTTATATTTAGTTAGTCTTTAGTTACGTTCTAATTGCTTTAATTCGTTAAAAAAAAAGTTGCTCACGTTATTGCTTATTACATCAGTCAGCTAATATGGCTATAGACCAGTCGGCAGTTGCTAAATTTAACTATAGCCCGAGCGGCAGTGGCTAAAACTGACTAAAGCCCGAGCGGCAGTAGCTAAACCTGACTAAATCCCGAGCGGCAGTTGCTAAACCTGACTAAAGCCCGAGCGGCAGTTGCTAAACCTGACTAAAGCCCGAACGGCAGTGTCTAAACCTGACTATAGCCCGAGCGGCAGTTGCTAAATCTAACTATAGCCCGAGCGGCAGTTCCTAAATCTAACTATAGCTCGAGCGGCAGTGTCTAAGCCTGACTATAGCCCGAGCGGCAGTTGCTAAATCTAACTATAGCCCGAGAGGCAGTGGCTAAAACTGACTAAAGCCCGAGCGGCAGTTGCTAAACCTGACTAAAGCCCGAGCGGCAGTTGCTAAATCTAACTATAGCCCGAGCGGCAGTTGCTAAATCTAACTATAGCCCGAGCGGCAGTTCCTAAATCTAACTATAGCCCGAACGGCAGTGTCTAAGCCTGACTATAGCCCGAGCGGCAGTTGCTAAATCTAACTATAGCCCGAGAGGCAGTGGCTAAAACTAACTAAAGCCCGAGCGGCAGTTGCTAAACCTGACTAAAGCCCGAGCGGCAGTTGCTAAATCTAACTATAGCCCGAGCGGCAGTTGCTAAATCTAACTATAGCCCGAGCGGCAGTGTCTAAGCCTGACTATAGCCCGAGCGGCAGTTGCTAAATCTAACTATAGCCAGAGCGGCAGTGTCTAAACCTGACTAAAGTCCGAGCGGCAGTTGCTAAAACTGACAAAAGCCCGAGCGGCAGTTGCTAAACCTGACTAAATCCCGAGCGGCAGTTGCTAAATCTAACTATAGCCCGAGCGGCAGTTGCTAAATCTAACTATAGCCCGAACGGCAGTGTCTAAGCCTGACTATAGCCCGAGCGGCAGTTGCTAAATCTAACTGTAGCCAGAGCGGCAGTGTCTAAACCTGACTAAAGCCCGAGCGGCAGTTGCTAAATCTAACTATAGCCCGAGCGGCAGTAGCTAAATTTAACTATAGCCCGAACGGCAGTGTCTAAACCTGACTAAAGCCTGAGCGGCAGTTGCTAAACCTGACTAAAGCCCGAGCGGCAGTTGCTAAATTTAACTATAGCCCGAGCGGCAGTAGCTAAATTTAACTATAGCCCGAACGGCAGTGTCTAAACCTGACTAAAGCCTGAGCGGCAGTGGCTAAACCTGACTAGAGCCCGAGCGGCAGTTGCTAAATCTAACTATAGCCCGAGCGGCAGTTGCTAAATCTAACTATAGCACGAGCGGCAGTTGCTAAATCTAACTATAGCCCGAGCGGCAGTGTCTAAGCCTGACTATAGCCCGAGCGGCAGTTGCTAAATCTAACTATGCCCGAGCGGCAGTGTCTAAGCCTGACTATAGCCCGAGCGGCAGTGTCTAAATCTAACTATAGCCCGAGCGGCAGTTGCTAAATCTAACTATAGCCCGAGCGGCAGTTGTTAAATCTAACTATAGCCCGAGCGGCAGTGGCTAAACCTGACTAGAGCCCGTGCGGTAGTTGCTAAATCTAACTATAGCCCGAGCGGCAGGTGCTAAATCTAACTATAGCCCGAGCGGCAGTGTCTAAGCCTGACTATAGCCCGAGCGGCAGTGTCTAAGCCTGACTATAGCCCGAGCGGCAGTTGCTAAATCTAACTATAGCCCGAGCGGCAGTTGCTAAATTTAACTATAGCCCGAACGGCAGTGTCTAAACCTGACTAAAGCCCGAGCGGCAGTTGCTAAACCTGACTATAGCCCGAGAGGCAGTGACTAAACCTGACTAAAGCCCGAGCGGCAGTTGCTAAATCTAACTATAGCCCGAGCGGCAGTGGCTAAACCTGACTAGCCCGAGCGGCAGTTGCTAAACCTGACTATAGCCCGAGCGGCAGTTGCTAAATCTAACTATAGCCCGAGCGGCAGTTGCTAAATTTAACTATAGCCCGAGCGGCAGTGTCTAAGCCTGACTATAGCCCGAGCGGCAGTTGCTAAATCTAACTATGCCCGAGCGGCAGTGTCTAAGCCTGACTATAGCCCGAGCGGCAGTGTCTAAATCTAACTATAGCCCGAGCGGCAGTTGCTAAATCTAACTATAGCCCGAGCGGCAGTTGTTAAACCTGACTATAGCCCGAGCGGCAGTTGCTAAACCTGACTATAGCCCGAGCGGCAGTTGCTAAACCTGACTATAGCCCGAGCGGCAGTGTCTAAGCCTGACTATAGCCCGAGCGGCAGTTGTTAAATCTAACTATAGCCCGAGCGGCAGTTGCTAAACCTGACTATAGCCCGAGCGGCAGTTGCTAAATCTAACTATAGCCCGAGCGGCAGTTGCTAAACCTGACTATAGCCCGAGAGGCAGTGACTAAACCTGACTATAGCCCGAGCGGCAGTTGCTAAATCTAACTATAGCCCGAGCGGCAGTTGCTAAATCTAACTATAGCCCGAGCGGCAGTTGCTAAACCTGACTATAGCCCGAGCGGCAGTTGCTAAATCGAACTATAGCCCGAGCGGCAGTTGCTAAACCTGACTATAGCCCGAGAGGCAGTGACTTAACCTGTCTATAGCCCGAGAGGCAGTGACTTAACCTGTCTATAGCCCGAGCGGCAGTTGCTAAATTAACTATAGCCCGAGCGGCAGTTGCTAAATCTAACTATAGCCCGAGCGGCAGTGTCTAAGCCTGACTATAGCCCGAGCGGCAGTTGCTAAATCTAACTATGCCCGAGCGGCAGTGTCTAAGCCTGACTATAGCCCGAGCGGCAGTGTCTAAATCTAACTATAGCCCGAGCGCCAATCGCTAAACCTGACTTTAGTTCGGGCGGTAATCGCTAAATCTGCCCATAGGTTAGGCGGCAGTCGATAAAGGTGACTAGGCCGGGCGGCAGTCGTTTAAAATTACTTTAGTCCGGGCGGTAGCAGCCTAACTAAAAGCGGCAGTAATCTGCGAGCACAAACCTCCGTATCAAGTCTTTCTTGTTCTTGATCGCCTTCCTGAGCGGCTCCCTCAGCACCAGCTGCACGAAGTCCTGCAGCTCGGCGTATATGGAGCGGCGCGCGGCGTCAGCGAACACAGTCTCCATGCGCGCCATCAGCACTTGGAGACCTTTGATCATGGCTATCACTTCTATCATGGCGAACTTCTCTTCTGGAGTGTAGTTGTAGCGGGTTGCCTGAGAAATTAAGAATATTTATAGGCTTCTTAAGGAATGCCATAGTCAATGCGTCAGCTGCTGATTGGCTGAAAATACGAGTACGGTGTGCTATAAGCTAATCAACGGTTTAGAAACTTTTGCCGTCTCATGCGAGAAATTTGACGTATTGCGCATGCTAGGCCTGATAGTCCGGGCGGCCGTCGTTAAATGTAACTATAGTCCGGGCGGCCGTCGTTAAATGTAACTATAGTCCGGGCGGCCGTCGTTAAATGTAACTATAGTCCGGGCGGCCGTCGTTAAATGTAACTATAGTCCGGGCGGCCGTCGTTAAATGTTACTATAGTCCGGGCGGCCGTCGTTAAATGTTACTATAGTCCGGGCGGCCGTCGTTAAATGTTACTATAGTCCGGGCGGCCGTCGTTAAATGTTACTATAGTCCGGGCGGCCGTCGTTAAATGTTACTATAGTCCGGGCGGCCGTCGTTAAATGTTACTATAGTCCGGGCGGCCGTCGTTAAATGTTACTATAGTCCGGGCGGCCGTCGTTAAATGTTACTATAGTCCGGGCGGCCGTCGTTAAATGTTACTATAGTCCGGGCGGCCGTCGTTAAATGTTACTATAGTCCGGGCGGCCGTCGTTAAATGTTACTATAGTCCGGGCGGCCGTCGTTAAATGTAACTATAGTCCGGGCGCCCGTCGTTAAATGTTACTATAGTCCGGGCGGCCCTCGTTAAATGTTACTATAGTCCGGGCGGCCGTCGTTAAATGTTACTATAGTCCGGGCGGCCGTCGTTAAATGTTACTATAGTCCGGGCGGCCGTCGTTAAATGTTACTATAGTCCGGGCGGCCGTCGTTAAATGTTGCTATAGTCCTGGCGGCCGTCGTTAAATGTTACTTTAGTCCGGGCGGCCGTCGTTAAATATTACTATAGTCCTGGCGGCCGTCGTTAAATGTTACTATAGTCCTGGCGGCCGTCGTTAAATGTTACTATAGTTCTGGCGGCCGTCATTAAATGTTACTATAGTCCGGGCGGCCGACGTTAAATGTTACTATAGTCCCGGCGGCCGTCGTTAAATATTGCTATAGTCCGGGCGGCCGTCGTTAAATGTTACTAAAGTCCGGGCGGCCGTCGTTAAATGTTACTATAGTCCGGGCGGCCGTCGTTAAATGTTACTATAGTCCTGGCGGCCGACGTTAAATGTTACTATAGTCCGGGCGGCCGTCGTTAAATGTTACTATAGTCCGGGCGGCCGACGTTAAATGTTACTATAGTCCAGCGGGCGACGTTAAATGTTACTAAAGTCCGGGCGGCCGTCGTTAAATGTTATTAAAGTCCGGGCGGCCGTCGTTAAATGTTATTAAAGTCCGGGCGGCCGACGTTACTATAGTCCAGCGGGCGACGTTAAATGTTACTAAAGTCCGGGCGGCCGTCGTTAAATGTTATTAAAGTCCGGGCGGCCGTCGTTAAATGTTACTATAGTTCGGGCAACAGTCGCTAAATGTGACTATAGATCGGACGGCAGTTGCTAAAAGCATTCACACTCACCCTCTCGTACTCCTCAGCGTCGGGCGGGCATCGCGTGTTGGTGGCGTGGTCAGTAGGATGCAGCAGCTTCCAGCTGCACAGCTCCGTCAGCACCGAGCACCAAGACGAGAGCAGCTGGAGTCCGCGGAGGCACAGTTCAGTTACCGTCTTGTTCTCTCCGTCTGAGCCGGCTTCTTTGAACGTCGTTGTCACCTGATAATTTATATGACGATTACTAGCTGTTACCCGCGGCTTTGTGCGCATTATATCGATATAATGAAACCGGTCAAGTGCGAGTTGGACTCTCAAATGAAGGGTTTCGTAGCAGCAATTAACATAATATGAAAGTTATATTCGAGTTGATTGCATTAATTTTGGATTTATTAAAAATAATAATAATTTATCTAATAATAATAAATCTGATTTTTATTTTTATAGTGCTTTAAACACAAACCCTTTAATTTACTAGAAAATGATAAAGTAAACCTCAATATAGTTTTAAAAAACCCTATCAATAGATACCCCACACTGGTTTGAAGAAAAATTAAATTTCTGTTATAAGTAGCTAAAGCACTTGCACTTCGTTGTTATTGTGTTACAGAAATCAATAACAACGACGCTACCACAACACCCAGACCCGAGACAACATAGAAAAGTTCGTTTCCCAAATTGACCCGACCGGGGATCGAACCTGGAACCTCAGAGATGGCGCGTCCTAAAGTCCGGCCCGCTTGCCTCTCGGCTACGGAGATCGTCAAAATTAATTAATTAATTAATTAGTACAAAAAAATACCTCGTTACTATATCTGGCCAGTTCCGATATGTAATTCTGGTGCTCCTCCCTTATCTGAGGCAGGTGGACCATCAGGTCGGCCTGCGGCGAGGGGGGGTTAGGACTCGAAGAGAGCGGCCATCTGCAATGTGAACACACGGCCTAATTAATCGTACTACTAATTACTAGTATCAAACTCAAACTCAAATATTTCTTTAATCAAGTAGGTTACATATAACACTTTTGAATCGTCATTGAATACAATGCAAAGTGATTCTACTTCCGGTTCGGAACCTATATCTACCGAGAAGACACCGGTAAGAAACTCATCACATCAGTTACAGTAGCAGTATCTAACTTACAGCTATGTGTAGCTCACTTTGGACCAAGTCATATAGTTTTGTTTTGATGAGTGATGAAACAAATAAGTACTCAAGTAAGTTTTAACTTTCGAGAGGTAAGCTGGAGCAGACCAGACCCCGGCGGTGGCACCTGTTCACAAGCATGACGTATGTGCCAGCCACCGCTTCACTCAACCATATTGTAGGGAATGTAACGACCCGCCACATAGCGCCACCAATATATAAATGTGTCCTATTTGTTAATAGGACACTATAAATGTGAACACACGTAATATTAATTATACAAATACTTCATGTAATTTGAACACATGTCTTATTAGTATTAATAAGTTATCGCACCCCCGACACTGTCACTTTTGCAAAAAATGCAAAAACTAGTTAAATATCTGAAAATAAATAATAAATAAAATAAATAAATATTAGACAACATCACATACATTGCTCTGATTCTGAGGTAAGCAGCTTAAGCACTTGTGTTACAGAAATCAGAAACAACGACGGTACCACAACACCCAGACCCGAAATAATACAGAAAAGTTCGTTCCCATATTGACCCGACCGGGGATCGAACCCGGGACCTCAGAGATGGCGCGACGCCAAAGTCCAGCATGCCCGCCTCTCGGTTACGGAGGTCGTCAGCGTTACTTGTGTAGTACGCATTGTTTCCGTATGAGGGCGTGAGTGTCATTGCGACACACCTACAGTTATATTTTTACGTTAGAGCCACAACATCACTTTTGAGGGGGTTGGAAGGCTTAAATAAAGATATAGTATATTTTTTACAACATAAAGGGATTAAAATTTGTCAAAAAATAAAGTTAAAAGTTGACGTTAGTAGTATTAGCTGTTCATCTAATCTATTGTTTTAGTTCTAAGCAACTATAATATGTAATACCTACTTTACTTATGGAGTGCAATAAATAATATGAATATGAATATGAATATCTCATCTATATATTCTTAAGTCATTGTTTTCTATGTAAGGAACGTATGTTCTTTACTAAAAGTGTAAGTACTTCCTCCGAGCTAGGTGTTATCTGCTCGGGGACCAAGGCCCAACTACCAATCTTGGTTTGTTGTATATATACTTAGTGGCGACGAAAACTCTGATATCGCGATGTAGGATATCGATGTCACGCATTACGTATGGAGCGTTTGTTTACTACGCCAATTCTGCTGACGCTGTATTTGTGTCGACTTGTAGGTCATGTCGTAGGTCGGCACATCTAAAGTGTCAATGTTTTAAATGCTTCTCCTGAAAAACTACATTTTTGCATAAGTGACATTGTCGCACCGGAGTTGCGATTATGTGTTCTCATTAATACTAATACTATAAACGTGATCACACCACCTATAAATCCTACTAAAATTATAAGAGAGGTAGGGCATAGCGATTTATCGCTCGAACTGGAGCAGCCCGACTGGTGAAACACCTCCACCTTACAGAAGACCGCAGCCAAATAACAATCACTACTGTGTTGTTGTGTTTCTGCGTGTGAGTAAGGTTTCCAGACCTCCTGGGGGTGCCACATTAGTAGCAGGGGTCAAGCCTTCAAGGTAAGGGCGACAAGTCCAGTAACAGCTTTATTATGCTGTACTCGTCGCCCTTAAGCTAGGACCTCATTACCATTTAACATCAGGAGGGATGAGGTCAATCTTGTAAAATAAAAAAAATATATACTCACTTGCTAGGATCATAGTGTTTCGATCTCTTGATGTAGTTGAAAGGCGCAATCTGCATATCACCGAACAACGGTACCACCTCCAGGTTCTGTCAAACAATCATTCAAATATTTTTATTCATATAGATCACATGAATCATCCCTACTAATATTATAGATGCGAAAGTAACTCTGGCTGTAGCCTATGTCCGTTCTTGAGGTTCAACGTATACCAAATTTCATTAAAATCGGTTGAGAGGTTTAAGCGGGAGTGTAACAGACAGACGGAGTTACATTCGCATTTTTTTATTTATTTTACACTTCAAGATTGACCTCATCCCACCTGATGTTAACAGAAAGAAAGAAAGAAAGAAAACATTTATTGACTCAACTTACAAACAAAACAAAAAACATAATCTGTTCTAAACATAAATGGATTGTTTATGAGACAAAAGGAAAAAAGCTCAGCTAATGCTGTCTCGAGAATGGATCCCGGGCAGCGCTGGTCTTCAGCTTATCCCTACCCTCGTGAGATGCTATTCGAGAGCATGTTGTGGCTGTTGTAAGCTGACAGTTGCATCAAATTAATAAATGTCTACTATTACACTAATAATTAAAAAGGAAATCCCAGTCTCATGTGGATGAATGTGATTCTAATATATATAACAGGTAATGAGGTTCTTTTTTTGTCGAGAGGGAAAAGTCTGTCGCACTGTCACTCTCTGCGGGAAACAGAGAGTGGTGTGGCGGGCTCGCACCGACTAAAACCCCCCTCGGGGGCTGACGGGAGCAGTTGAGGGGGAAGGGGAGGGGGATAACTTACGGTTAGCTTAGTTCGGGCACAACTTTTTATCACTATTTTTAAATATTAGAAACAGAAAAATTTTATCTCCCCTTGCGGTGCGGGAATTGAACCCACGACCTTCACGTATAAGAGCAGCACGCGCGATCAAAAATTTCTGTTTCTAATATTTAAAGTTCGCTAGTACGGCGTATAGTACTATAAAAATAATAAAATCGATTTTTATTACTATGTAGTATTTTCAGTAAATACCGACCTTGAATATTCTATCGATGCGGTCCAAGCGAATCTTCTTTTTCTGGTCCAAACGGTTGATGTTACACACCTCGGAATCCATAAGGAACAAACCGAATCCCATTACCTAGAATAATAGATATAAAGTAAAATAAATAATTGAAAACATCACATACAATCAAGGCCGTCTGAAACTATCCTGGGGCCCTAGAGCACACAATTATTAGGGGCCCTAGGGCAATCAATTATTAGAGGCCCTAGGGCACACAATTATTAGGGGCCCTAGGGCACACAATCATTAGGGGCCCTAGGGCACACAATTATTAGGGGCCCTAGGGCAATCAATTATTAGGGGCCCTAGGGCACACAATTATTAGGGGCCCTAGGGCACACAATCATTAGAGGCCCTAGAGCACACAATTATTAGGGGCCCTAGGGCACACAGTCATTAGGGGCCCTTGGGCACACAATTATTTGGGGCCCTTGACACACAAAAATTTAGAAAATAAAATATGCGAATTATTCTAATCTTTTTGAAATAATATGTCATGTCATCTGTCACATTATAATGCTGAGGGTTCTTTAGTTAGATAAATGTTCGGGCCCCCAGATAATGGGGGCCCTGGGCACGGGCCCCGTGTGCCCTTATGATGAAGACGGTACTGCATACAATACTCCGAATCTGTGGTAAAACGTAAATAATTTATGGAAATTTATATATTAACTAGCGGTCCCGGCGAACTTCGTGTCGCCTTAGAGGATTTTCCCGCTTTTCTGTTGAATTTTTTCCTGAATTTTCTTTGCTATAAACCTCACGGAGCCAGAGACCTTTCCAACGAATACAAAACCGTGGAAATCTGTTCGTGCGTTCTGGAGTTATAGCGTCAGGAAGGAAAACCCGACTTATTTTTATTTATGTGTTAATTTATTTTTGTTATGTTTCTTTTTAGTTTTTATTTTTTTTGCATTAATCACGTTATGGTATTTATGTTTCCTGTTAATATTTTCTCAATTAACATTTTGCACGGCCGCATCCGTTTCTCGATATCTACTATTTCCTCTACCTATAGGTTGTCTGGAAGAGATTTCTCTAAAGCAACCGCCTTAATTGTACTTGAATGTGTCTGTAATTCCTGTAAATTTTTCTCTATCTATCTATCTAAGTCGATAAAACACTTGAGTTACAGAAATAAGAAACAACGACGGTACCACAACACCCAGACCCGAGTCAATATAGGAAAATTCGTTTTACATATTGAAAAACGAATTTCCCTATATTGAAGTGCGTGGATACACTTGACGTTACGAGTGTTCAGATATTATTAAAAAAAGAAAAGAAAGAAAAATTCATTTATTGACGATCACACAATTGGCTACTTGACAGTTTTTGAAAAAGTATTGCAAAATGTGCGCCCGTTCATTTTATATCCCAAGCAATTCGATTTATCTGGAAAAAATGTAAATAACCAGAGAAAAATAAGATTTTGTGTAACACATTTAAAAAGCGCGCAAAAACGCCAAGTCATGTCACTGTTGAAATAATGACGTCAACGTTGTAGACAACGAACCGATACGCATAGGAACGACTTCATTTAGATAAACGGAAAATGTTTCAATAAATTCTTAATACGATTAAAGACACAATAATTCAATTTAATCGGTAAAATAATCATTGTTTCGCCACATTAAAATAAATTATTTTCGCCGACAGCTGTCATTTCCGAATTGCAATGGTGGTTTCCGTTTCGGTTCTTTTGTTCCACAGATAAAAAAAGTAAAATTTATTTTGCAAAATTAAAATACTAACTATGCTTTTAATTATAAAATAAAAATGTAAAATTATTACTTTACTAATAAGCTATGTTAATTCGCGCCAAAACTTTTCATGTAAAATATTAATTGCAGCAGCTTCTAATCATCTCTTGAGTTGTTTTTGTATTGAAACAGCTTATTTATACATATTTACAATATTTATTTCATTTAAACTTTATTACAATGAATTCGCTTACAACAATTTTCTCCAAGTGTCAGTTTATTCTTTTTTTTTTACTTTTTCTTTTAAAAAACCTAATGGCTTTCGCGGAGGTTGGATTACGCAACAAAAACTAAACTTCATACTTAAACATACCGCCCACCATGGACAGCATGTCCATAATACACAAAATATTACCCATAGTAGTTAGTAACTAAATCGTAAATGACAACGACAATCAATATATAAATTATAAATAGTTAAAGACCAAACACACAAACTAGTTGATCAAATTACAAATACAAACATTCTGAATTTACGGATTAAACTTAACTTCATTTTATTTAGAAATTAATCTGTAAAGTAACAGTGTAACAAGATAATTTGAATACAATCTAACAACATTAATAAACATAAACACATCGAATCTTGATAGCAGGAAAAGTACTAAATCTAAGTACTTTCAAACAAATCATTGCACAAACTCTAAAGGTACACAGTAATAAAACGATGAATTTCGTATTTAATTACAATTTAAATTAATTAATAATACTAACTTCTTATACAATATACTGGTATTGTTCTATGATAAGTCGAGTCGATGTATAATTCTTTTACTTTACTCATTTAATTTAATTTTTATCTAGTCACCTAAATAGTAGTGGAAACTAATTTAATCAAAAATCAATATCGTTTAAAGCCATACAAATGCGAAAGACTACTAATATTGGACACATAATAAATTAACGACCATAGCAGAAGAAAATACCGCAATTAAGAAAGTGTCTATTATCAGATTAGTCTCAAATTGAGACTTATGCCTGCTAGATATGAACTGATCTACTTAAATAAAATATTAAACTTTGATGGTGATAACTCCGCCCACCATGAGGATACCATAACTGAATAAAAATATAAATAAGATCACTTATTCGATTCAAAAGAAATACTGGACTTCACCTTCAAATCATCAATTGGATCCGAATTTCAAGGTACTTTAACATCACGTATTAATTTGACGTTATGATATTTTGAAACATAAACCGTTTTCTTTTAAACATACCTACTCAGATTAACGATAATACCTACGACTAACAATTGAGTTTATGAGCCTTTACAGGGAAAAAAAACCTGTGGCAAACCGAATTATTCAAAAATGCGGTGTACGCCAATTCTTTGGTCGCCCTTTCTTCCGATAAGTATCTTGATTGCAGCCATGTGGACTGTATTCGATAAGCTCTTCTGCAAACCAAGACGAACTATTATCGGGTTGCCGTTTTCGGTCTATCAGAATTGGCTCCCTGACGCCGTTTTGGGCCTTGACGTGTGGATGAGGTTTAAAATTGGGATTTTGGCTCGACCTGCTCAATGTCGATTTAAATCTATGGGCAGCTGTAGCCCAGGAATGACAAGACTTACTAGAAGAGTCAGAAAAACTAAATGGAATATGAGCGATGTGGCTATATTCTTTACTTCTGCTTTTTTCATCACACTGTTTACATGTCTTTTCCCTCTGTATCAGGCTCTTCTTACTATAGGTTATGGACCGGTCTAAATCAGATTCTCGAAACCTCCTAGCAAATTGATTACCCTTTTCATGATTGAGAGTGTGCATATTACTTATTATAGTATTACCAAAACTAAAAACCGAATTCGAGCTAGCCACAGGATCTGATGTTAGTACCTGGCCAGATAAAATCCATCCAAGCTTGGTATTTTGAGCTACAGGCGTACCTGGAGGACCTTTGAGTAACCCTTCCTCTAAAATCTGGCTGAAAATATCGGCACCCAAAAGTAAATCTACTTTGCTAGGAATATGGAAACTGGGGTCAGCAAGCTTTAAATTAGATAAATGTTGACAGTTCCGAATACTGACCTTCTCTAGTGGGATAAATGATGTCAATTTACTTAAAACATGTGCTTTGACTGGAAGGACAAGAGTGGGATCGTGAATCGATCGAAGCTTAAAAGTGACCGTCGCCGTAGAAACGATGGGGTCAACGTGATCTCCAACTCCTGAAATCACGGTTTTACTAGGCTCACATAGCAAACCTAGTGACTGCACAGCAGATTCTGTAATGAAAGAAGCCTGAGAACCTTGATCTAATAAACACCTCAACTTTGACTGGTTCCCAGACTGTGACTCTACCATAGCAATTGCTGTTGCTAAAAGAACGTTGCTCTGATTGCGTGAATGAAAAGCTATAACATTATCAGCTTTACTGTGAGAAGATGAAATAGAGGCTGCTTCGACGATACTCTCATCAACTGTGGGACTTGCAACATTATTTTCAGTTGACTTGAGAACGCTTGAATGTAAAAGGGAATGATGTTTCTTTCTACAAATATGACACCTAGAAGTTTGCCGGCATGTAAACACTGAATGACCTGGACACATACAATTATAGCATAAACCGTTAGTTTGGACAAAGTTACGTCGTGATTCTAAATTTTCATTGGAAAATGATTTACAATTAAACAGCCTATGGTTCTCGGAGCAGAATGGACAAGATACAGAGGCGACGTGATGAGTTGTTAAATAATTACGGACAGGCGGCTTTACTAGTTTTGGCGTTAAAAATTCCAAAGATCTAAATCTGTGCTCTAGAAAATTCTTGAATTGGCTCATAGTGGGATGGTCATCTGAAATACCTATTTCTGCTTCCCACAACTTACGAGAGTCCGAATCTAGCTTAGAGCTGATGATAAAAATGACCATTGCATCCCACGAGTCTGTAGGAAGACCTAAATTTTTTAATCCATTCAAACAATCACAAGTTGTGTCCAGTAAATCTTTGATAGCCTTTGACGACTCACTAGTAATTGTACTTTGACTAAGCAGACGTTTGAATAAACAGTTGGACAAATACTTTTTATTGCTAAATCTTTTATTAAGCAAAGCCCATGATTCATCATAATTTGCCTCAGTGACCGGGACATGCCGTAACAACTGCTCCGCTTCTCCTGATATATGAGCTTTCAAATAATGAAGTTTATGGACCTTTTCTAAATTAACATTTCGATGCACTAAGGATTCAAATAAATCTTTAAAAGTCGTCCACTCAGTATATTGACCACTAAAAGTGGGAATTGTTATTTTAGGTAATTTTACTTGTGGAACATTGGCTGCTAAAAACGGTTGCAAGTCTGAAGCTTTGCTAGTGGATGTACCTAATAACTTTCTTAAACATTCCTTCAATTCTGTTTTATAATCGAAGTACAATTCTTGCGTACTTTCAAACATCGAATTGGTGAAATAGCTAGAATTTGTATAGTCTTCATTTTCAACATCAGTTACAATAGTCCTATGTGTATCCATAAACGCTCGCCATTGATCTTCTAGAGCTTCCAATCGAGTTTCGATATAAGCCGTACTAATCCTCTCTTTAGGAGATTTTTTAAAATTAATCCTACCCTTGCTTATTGCACTAATGACGTCATTCTGTAAATTATTTAGCGCATCCATATTCACTTCAGTGGAATCTATTAAAGACTTGAAAGACATGAAACTAATAATTAAATAATAATTTTCAAAAAAATAAAGATATGTAACAGAGTCTATTGAATATTACAACAAATTCAAAGTGTGCCTAAAAACGCAATTAATTTCGTACTGGTATCTAAAAATGATTGGTACCTAAGTCACAACTTAAATTAAAACATAAAGTCATCTTAATGTATATCATCGAAAACCCCACAACACATTAAATCTGACGTTTTATATTTTGAATCACTTCTTTACACTTTGTTCACGTAATAAAATTTACTCACAATCGCCCGTACAACGCAAACCTCTGCTTTTGGCGCCTTTTGGTGTTCGCCGCGACGATGCTTTAACGTTTTCTGATGCTGCTCCAACACTTCCACTAATCTTCAGTTGCACCTTGCGTCGGTTGAGTGTACAAAAAAACGGCAAAATAACCTTCCTCGTAGTACAGGAACGGCCGATTGAACAACTTCTAGGTAGCCATAATCCGGCTCGAATGACCACAATGTTAATTCGCGCCAAAACTTTTCATGTAAAATATTAATTGCAGCAGCTTCTAATCATCTCTTGAGTTGTTTTTGTATTGAAACAGCTTATTTATACATATTTACAATATTTATTTCATTTAAACTTTATTACAATGAATTCGCTTACAACAATTTTCTCCAAGTGTCAGTTTATTCTTTTTTTTTTACTTTTTCTTTTAAAAAACCTAATGGCTTTCGCGGAGGTTGGATTACGCAACAAAAACTAAACTTCATACTTAAACAAGCTAACATATCTAACACTTTTCATATTTTATTGTTAACACTGTCAAGTAGCCAATTACTGAACACACACAATATTAGACAGTCTACATAAAACATAAGGTATCGTGTGAGTTGTGTGTATAGAAGGTATTGACTAAATAATAAATAAATAAATAAATATTGGACAACATCACATACATTGCTCTGATTCTGTGGGAAGTAACTAAAGCACTTGTGTTACAGAAATCAGAAACAACGACGGTACCACAACACCCAGACCCGAGACAATATGAAAAAGTGACTAGCATCTGCTCAGATATCACTGAAGTAGTGAATGTTCAGATATTAATGATAACTTGTAGTGTATGGAACTTATTGAAATTGTTCAGAAGTATTTTTAACTGCTACAACATACATATATGTCGCAGTCATCTGGTTTAATCAGCTATTTGATTGGATCACTAGCGCGTTCATTGAATGACGACGTTTAATTGAATGACTAAAGGACAACTCGTCAAATTGTTTAATATAACGTTCAAATTCTTGACTGAAGGTCATTTAGCATAGTCGTTGAATGGGATATAGCTGACTTTGTAATTTAATTATATATATTTTTAATTTATTATATTTTAACAATTTTAAGTCTCAAGACACTTATGCTTAAAAAATATTTTTTTTACGAATAAGTCACTTTAAATCTCAATTTCACTCAAAAAAATATCAACACAGTGCTATTCGATTATATCTGTACCAGCTGTTTGACGCCATCTTTGTTTTGATGAGCACTAACACCGCAGTGGAAAAAAAATGAACTAAATTACAATCACCTGACTGATTACGTCCGCTATGTTCAAAGGGCTATGTTACAATCCGCTAACTTGTTGGACGTTGAGAGAGGCTTGTTCATTAAACGTTCGGCCTAGTCATTCAATTAAACGTCGTCATATAATAAACGCGCTAGTGATCCAATCAAATAGTTGATTCAACCAGATGACTGCGACATATACATATATATATATATACACATAGCGCGAAAGGTCCCGGGTTCGATTCCCGGTCGGTTCAATTTGGAAAACAAACTTTTCTCAATTGACTTGTGTCTGGGTGTGCTGGGATGACGCCCCCAGTTAGTATCCGTCGTCTGGTGCTCATAGTACAAGGGAAAACCTTAGTTTGAGATCAGGTGATTGGTGTGATTGTCTGGCGCATTTATTTATTTATTATATCTGCCGGCGACTGTAAATAATATGTATGTATAAAAATTAAAAATCATTCACCGAAATGTTTCCAATGCGAAAGAAAACTTATAAAAAACTATATAAAGATCAAATATATTACCTTAACAAGCATATGTTTTTCAGAAGGAGTCAGATACATCCTAGTCTCGAACATATGTACACATATATTAACCACGTCGGCTAAAAGGTCTTCGTACCCTGAAAATAAATATTCAGCGACATATAATATACTGAAATACAATGAAATGATTTTACTTCTACAAGAGAGGTAGGGCATATCAATTTATCGCTCGAACTGGAGCATCCCGACTGGTGACAGATTTATCATGCTGTAATAAAAAATCTGTTACTGGACTTGTCGCCCTTACCTTGAAGGCTTGACCCCTGCTACTAATGTAGCATCCCCCAGGAGCTCTGGAAACCTTACTCACATGCAGGAACACAACAACACCGAAGTGATTGTCATTTGGCTGCGGTCTTCTGTAAGGTGGAGGTGTTTCACCAGTCGGGCTGCTCCAGTTCGAGCGATAAATCGCTATGCCCTACCTCTGTTAAAATGGTTATTACTAATAACTAAACACAGTCACAACGCGAGCTATTCACTGCGAACATTTGAAGCAATTTGAAGTAAACTTGAACATGGATGCATAATAAACGACCAAGAGTAGATGTGGCATTGTTAACGTGACCAGACGTCCCGTTTTGAACGGGACTGTCCCTTTTAACAATTACAAGTACCGGTGTCCCCGAAACAAACAGTGGGACGCAATATTGTCCCGTTTTCAGAAACCGAGCGAAAATTAGAGTAGCGGATGGCCGGATACAGCCCGCCCGCCGCCGCGATTTGAGTTTAATTGTCAAGTAAAATCGTCACAACTTTTATTAAAACAAATTTATTCCTCTGATTAATATAAATACAAAGAAAAATTTTCGGTACCTACATTTTGTGGTTCGTAACTTTGAATCCAACCAACTTATTCTGAATAAATAACTTTAAATAAGTGTTTTTTCTTTATTGACAAATTATATGACCTAAATAAACCGATGTCCCGTTTTGAGTCAAAGAACTAATGGTCACGTTAGGCATTGTTGATACTGTTATGGCGAAGGTGTTTTCAAAAGATTTATTATGTTTAGTTTATTTTAAAATAATCTGTTGATTAGTCTTTTTTCACTTTAGAGATATATATTCAAATATTTTATTAGCGTTTGTGTTAATTAGAATATGTTAATGTAGTTTAATCCGATATACTCATCCATGTGTGCCGACCTACGACATGACCTTCAAGTCGACACAAATACAGCGTCAGCAGAATTGGCGTTGTAAACAACGCTCCATACGTAATGCGTGACATCGATATCCTACATCGCGATATCAGAGTTATCGTCGCCACTAAGTATATATACAACAAACCAAGATCCAACACCTAGCTCGGCGGAAGTACTTACACTTTCAGTAAAGAACATACGTTCCTTACACATGTATTTTTATAACGTACATAATTATATTTTGTATGCATAAAGTTTTTTTTTTAATATTTTGTGTAATATTTTTATAGCAACATTTTAAGGGAAAACAAATCATGTAACTCACCATTAATCTTCTCCAAAGCGTCTTTGACTGTGTCACGTATCTTGTTCTGGGTTGCGAGAAACATAGACAAGTTCTGTGACTCCTGGAGACTCTGGCTGTCCGACATCACCTTGAGGAACTGGGCAGCTCTGAGGACAGGTAATACATATGAAGGGCCCACTGCGATAATGATAAAATTCCTGTCCAAAATTCAGCCTTATTGCCGTGAATACCTGACACTGAGCGTTCTAGACGTGTGGTCAAATATCAGAAACGGTTTTATCTCAGGACTGGCGTCGAGCGCCGTCCTCGAAGTTGTTCAAAAATACGTGTACCTCGGGCAAAAATTGCAGTTGGGTCGAAACAACCTAGAGGACGAGATTAATAGAAGGGTTCAGCTGGGCTGGGCAGCGTTTGGGAAACTACGTCGAGTCTTCTCATCGTCCATCCCACAGTGCCTAAAGACAAAAGTCTTCAATCAGTGCGTTCTACCTGTTATGACATACGGAGCCGAGACGTGGACACTGACGGCACGACTGGTTTACAGACTTAAAGTCACTCAGCGGGCTATGGAAAGAGCTATGCTCGGTGTTTCTCTAAGGGATCGAATCCATAATGAGGTGATCCGGCAGAGAACTAAAGTCATCGACATAGCTCACAGGATTAGCAAGCTGAAGTGGCAGTGGGCTGGCCATATCAGCCGCAGAGCCGACAACCGTTGGGGTAAACGAGTGGAGACCACGCCTCGGTAAACGTAGTGTAGGACGCCCTCAGGCCAGGTGGAGTGACGATTTGCGCAGGACGGCTGGCGGGAGCTGGATGAGAGTCGCCGAAAATCGAGCGAAGTGGCGAACATTTGGAGAGGCCTATGTCCAGCAGTGGACTGCAACAGGCTGATGATGAACAAGTTGAGTTTAGGATGTATTTTATTTTAATTGAAAATGTTAAATATTGTCTCGATTTCATTATAGTAAGCTGATTTATAATTATGTGATAATGAGTTGTTATACACCGTGCATTTCCAACCGTCCCACATCGGAACATACGTTCCTTACACATGCTTTTATCTGTACATACCTTCTATACGTAGAATAGTCGTTCTTAACACTGCTCTTCATATTCTTAAGTTCGTCGAGAACTGCAAACATATTGACGAACTTGCCGAGAGTGAGGAGGTACGCCTCGGAGACGAAGTCGCGCCTCTTCTCTGAGTGACAGAGGCGACGAACCTCGCCACAGAAACGATCTATCGCTTTCCGCTGTAAAATAACAACAAACAACATTAAAAACGTGAAATTTAAGATTAAGAGAGGTAGGGCATAGCGATTCATCGCTCGAACTGGAGCAGCCCGACTGGTGAAATACCTCCACCTTACAGAAGACCGCAGCCAAATAACAAACACTTCTGTGTTGTTGTGTTCCTGCTTGTGAGTCAAAGTCAATATTTTTTATTCACATAGATTACATTGGTAATACTTATGAATAGTATTTATATAAAGCAAATGTAGCTACCTCTGGTTCGGAACCTATAACTAAAGAGAAGATACCGGCAAGAAACTCAGTAGTTTTTTTATAAATGGAAGTTAACTTTTTACTAATTTTGCACTAAGACACACAGTTAGTTTGTCAATTGTAAAATAAAAAATCAATTATTGAAAAAAAATAAAAATAAAACAAAAGTATCTATTTGTAAAATAAATGAAATTAACTGTAGGACTTACATGCGTCATCGTGGCCCAATACTGACATTGATTGAGAAAGTGAAGTTAACAGAACTCCACGGAGGTCTCTTACTCTCCGTCGTGTCCTCTCCGCGCCTAGTAATAAGTACCAGGCGCGCATAGGTTATACGGAGGTCCCTCTCACCTTTTTTTGAAATTACTTTTGGGTAACGCGACGTCGCCGTGGGGTGGGGACGACAACGGCGTGTGCGGGACTACCTCGGTCCGTAGCGAGGATAACTCTAACAATCCCCCTTCGCCCCCCTTTTCTCATCGTCTAGTGACGGCGCCATAAATAAATAAAAAATAAATATTGGACAACATCACATACATTGCTCTGATTCTGTGGTAAGTAGCTAAAGCACTTGTGTTACAGAAATCAGAAACAACGACGGTACCACAACACCCGAGACTATATAGAAAGGTTCGTTTTCCATATTGACCCGACCGGGGATCGAACCCGGGACCTTAGTGCTGACTCGACGCCAAAGTCCGGCCCGTTGGCCTCTCTGCTATGTTGGTCGCCATGAAGACTCATTTGTATACACCTGTGATTAATAAAGTATTCGTATTTTTAACCCTCACCTGGAAATACATGAACTGCAGCAGCTTATCCACCTCCGGAGCCAGCACTTGCACAGTCCTCTCGTATATGTGCACTCGGTCTGGCTGCTCGTTGGACCTCGGCTGAGGTATAGCTCGGCTGCAGCAACGCCACGTGTAAAGCATGACTGCGTGAGCATTCCCCTCCTCCAACAACTCGTTCTGTTGGACATGAAGTTTCGAATTAAAGGATTTTTCCAAAGTATCGACGGGTTTGGATATTAGGATGTGAAATAAAAATCTATTTTTGATATATTAATCAATTATTTTTTAGTTAATTGACTTGTTATTTTAATTTCCTAATAATCAATTTATTATTTTTCCTCCAAGTCACATTCTTATATTGACAACCGGAAATCGAACTAAAGGCCTCAGAGATGGTGTGTTCAAGTACGGCCCGCTATCTCGGCTACGGAGTACGTCAATAATATAAATTTTATGACAAATAATTTCACAGGCACCTGTTTATTTATTTGGCCTTTAAACTGAGCCACAAATCACCCAAGCCAAAGTGGCTTACTTATTAAATGTGTGGGAAACTGATTATTTAGGTTAGGTTAGTATTTTTTTCCATCCATCCATCCATCCATCAGCCTCTTTTTGTCCACTGCTGGACATAGGCCTCCCCTACAGAACGCCACAACGCGCGGTCCTGCGCTATCTGCATCCAGCGGCTCCCCGCACATCTGACGATGTCGTCAGTCCATCGTGTTGGGGGCCGCCCCACGCTGCGTCGTCCGGTACGTGGTCGCCACTCGAGGACCCTCTTTACCCAACGGTCGTCGGTCCTACGAGCATGTGGCCTGCCCATTGCCACTTCAGCGTGCTAACTCTTCGGGCTATGTCGGATACACCGGTCCTTCTACGAATCTCCGTATTTCGGATCCGATCATGTAGGGAAACGCCGAGCATAGCCCTCTCCATAGCACGCTGCGCAACTTCGAGCTTCGTTATGAGGCCAACATTCAGAGACCAGTATTTTTTTCATGCTCAATTAAATAGAACCCATTTGCTAATACATACCAAGTTGGCATGGACTGTGGCCTCCTCGATGTACTTGGCGATACCGGTGACGAACCCATTCCGATCTTCGAAGTTCGTATCGAAGTTCGCCTGGTACAGGATCGAACATGGCGCCGCTTCGATGCACGGCTGCTCATCTGATTAATTGATAAATAATTTAATATTGGTCAAATATAAATGAATATTTTTTTTTTTATAAATAACATTCATCTATAACAATCAATTTATTAATCAAAAATCAAATTCAATAATCAAAGAACAATAATTTAGCTGTGGTATGCCCAATAACACACACTACATTTATCTTTAATAAAATGCTGCTCATCTGATTAATTGAAAAATAAATTTAATATTGGTCAAATATAAATTAATATTATTTTTTTATAAATAACATTCATCTATAAAAATCAATTTACCAATCAAAAATCAACATCATTAATCAAAGAACAATAATTTAGCTGTGGTATGCCTAATAATAACATACACTACATTTATCTTTAATAAAATAAATTCTAAACTCATCAATAATAGATTACCTATACAACATAGAGTATAATAAACTAAAGTTGTGGTTTACAATATTTTTCCATAACCATCGTAAAATGTAAGACAGAATCCTTCAAATATTACAAACTTTATGTTTACAGTTCATAAAACCATATGTACAAAGATACTAGTAATATAATATATATAACAGTTTAGAAACAATACTGCAGTCTAATGCAGGATTGATGGCCATTCCAACTGAACACAACAATAAATAAATAATAATAATAGAAGCGCCAGACAATCACACCAATCACCTAGTCTCAAACTAAAGTTTTTCCTTGTACTATAAGCACCAGGCCACGAATAATAACTGGGGGACGTCATCCCAGCACACCCAGACCCAAGTCAATTGAGAAAAGTTTGTTTTCCAAATTGACCTGACTGGGAATCGAACCCGGGACCTTACGCGCTTTGGCCGCCTACTTTAACCAGTGCGCCACCGAGATCGTCAAATTATTAACTAATAAAAAATTATCAACAAATTTTCATAGGAGTTATGCTATCATAATATTATAACTATTCCAGTGTCTTTTCAGTACATATAGGCTCCGAACAAACAGTAGAATAACTGTGCATTGTATTCAAAAGTATTACATGTAACCTACTGGAATAAAGAAATTTTTGAATTATTGATTGATATCCTTCTAAAACCAACCCCCCACCAAGATAAAAAAATAAACACTACTAATGACACAATTAAACAAAGGCAGAAGTAAATTGTATGTCTGCATATCCATTTAAACGAATAGACAAACGCACTTCTATTTAAATTAAAACCCAGTAAACCAAATGAAAACATGTACTACTAAATCAGAAAATGGGTGATTCACACAGCGAACAAAACTGCATTAAACCTCATTTACCTGGCAGAGTGAGCTCATCTAAGACGTCCACGTTACTCAGCGCATCGGAAAGAGACACCTTCTCACTCACAGACATGATTACGAAGAATAATTCACGTTTTTCAGCACATGAACAGTAAAAATACCGGATATGGGAGTTAACACAACTCTAGCCACTTTTCTCCACCCGTACAAGTTTGGCAAACGCAAATAGTATTAACAAACACTGTTATATAGTTCATGGATGTAATTAAAGGTAATATCAATTCATTTATTTACTTTTCAAAAGATATTTAGAAAGACGATCTGACAGCAAAACATGGCTGTCGATGATGTGAAAAACCGTACTTTATCCTCTACATTTGTTGAATCGGATTTGGAAATCGGACACAAAACTAAACTTTTGACTTCATTTTACTATTTGAATACTGAATTGGTGGCTATTTTTGATTGTTTTCAAGAAAAGGGTTCTATTTTTATTTTTATATCAAGCAATTAATGATATTTAAACTTTTGCCCTGATTAATTGGTTGGGTTTAGAGATTAAAACTGTTTAGGTGCAACACTAGTGTTGACGCCCATCCGAGTGTTCAGAAATCGAGAAACATTCGTTTAGATCAGGATGTAACGTTCTGAAATAATCGAACATGTTTGGAGAAGTTGTGATATGTATACTTATTAGTAAAGTATGTATGCATGCACAAGAGTTATTGGATTAGTTCCTCCCGCCCACTATGTATTGATTGTTTGACCTTCCTGTTAACTTTCCAGGTCTATGATTCCTATGCACATTCAATTAATGTTTGTGAATACCTAACTGAGAACCTTATAACGACGCAAATATTTACGACGTAGGTAAGACCGGTTGCGTCTCGTGTTATACTTATGTTTAGGTATGTGCATTTCAACGGTAACTAAATGGGTATCCAATTTAATGCAAAGTTAAATAATATCTGATCAAATGGTTCATAGTTTCTCAAACTTTTACTTTAAACACAGGTTACTGATCATTCTTGATTTGTTACCACACGTATTTAGGAGAAATAGTCCGCTGAATGAAGGTTTCTTTGCAGTTTGATTGTGACCGAATTAAGGAATAGTCCTTTTTTAATAGAAAAAAAATCGGTCTTCTATAGAGAAGACCGATTTTTTTTAAGAAACAGAACACATATAGATCTAAACGTTGATATTAATTTATAGTTCATCAGACATAGTTTAGGTAAATATCCCGCTGGCTGGAGATCGGTTAAAGAAGCTATATTTCCGTTTATTAGAAAGAAAGAAAGAAAGAAAGAAACCTTTATTACGTGCAGACATCACAACACAGCCAAATGAGTAAACATAACAATAACAGGGATGGACACAAAACAGAAAAAAGAAAATAACAGAAAACATTACAAGGAAAATGAAAAATGAGCGTTCTCCTCGTCAACCAGGCGATGCAGACAATGGCAAGTCGTGATGTCCACAATAAAAGGGCCTCACTCAGCATAAGTCATGGCCGACGTCGCAGGCCATGACGCTGTTATTATGCGGAACAAATTCTGTTTTCAGCATAATTCAGTGGAACATATCCAGATCTTATTTTCTGTATCACTCATAAGTCTCCCAGGCATGGGATCCCGCTGGGTGTGACACATCAAGAAAAAAGCTAAGGCAACTTTTTTTTTTAATACCTTTGTAGGCATTTTTTTGTAAATCTAAAATAATAAATATTTTGGAAACGTGACGTGTTGGATTATTTTCATATTTTTTTTAAACTCTGTGCATCTCAAACGATATGAAAAAACAGTTTTCATTTCAAGGACAAAAACCATGTAAACTAGTGTAATTAATAGTCGTCGTTAAGTAAGTACACGTATTATTTAAACTAGAACCAACAGTGGTACCAGAAATAAATAAATATTGGACAACATCACAAACATTGCTCTGATCCTGTGGTAAGTAGCTTAAGCACTTGTGTTACAGAAATCAGAAACAACGAAGGTACCACAAAACCCAGACCCGAGACAATATAGAAAAGTTCGTTTTCCATATTGACCCGACCGGGGATCGAACCCGGACCCTCAGAGATAGCGCGACGCCCAAATCCGGACCGCTCGCCTCTCGGCTACGGAGGTCGTCAAAATGTACTTAATATAATTATTTAAAAACCCCAGACACATTAAAACACAAACTTTTGTGTATTTCATGGGATTCGAACCCACTACTTTAGGATCAAAATCAGGTGACCCTACCATTTTTCTAACAGTCCAGTACAAACAGAAGTTTATAAAACTTAAGCAATTTATTTTGTCTACGACGAGACAAATTAAAGTAATTTTTTGGTTTTTACAGACTTTGTTTAATGACAATTAGGTATTTTACAAATTACAAGCATTAGATAACGTTAGGTTGAATTATTAGTGGGCGGGCGGTAAGATCTTTCTGGAACAACCACAGACAAAAAAAAAAACAACGGACGGACGTGGTAGTAGACAATAGTTTTTTTTTTCTTTTAAAAATCGCGCATTGGTCAAGCGCACGTTCGGAAACCGGCGCGGCGCAGACATCCTCCCGGCCGTTGAAAGCTCTACGAGGCTTTCAAGCATTTTCTTCTGCAACGGGGAGAAGGCACAGTCGATTTATGGCTCGTCTGATTACACCGTTGGCTGTGTTTATGTCAGCCACACGAGAAATCCCGTCCGCTCCAGGAAACAGCTTGCTGACACGTCCAAGTCGCCAGCATAGGGGTGGGGTGTGATCCTCCTTTATTAGGACTAGGTCATCTGTCTTCAAGTCTCTGCATTTTGAACGCCATTTTGTTCTTTGCTGCAGCTCCGAGACATATTCAGACGCCCATCTGTTCCAGAAATGTTGTCTCGCCTGCTCTAGAAACTGGAACCGGTCGAGGCGATGAGTGTTGTGGTTCACATAGCTCGGTGATGGTAGCGCGGTGAGTTGCCTACCAATCAAAAAGTGAGCCGGGGTAAGAGCCTGGAAGTCATTAGGTGACGGGCTGAGAGGACACAAGGGACGGCTGTTAAGGATCGCTTCGACTTGTGCGAACAATGAAGATAGCTCCTCAAACGTTAGATGAGAATTTCCTAAGACTCTGTGTATGTGAAATTTGGCTAATTTGATCCCAGATTCAGCCGACCCGTTGAAGTGAGGAGCGTATGCAGGGGCAAACTTAAATTCAATGCCTTGACCAGCAGCAAATGAACAAATAGAATCATTATTGTCCCTTAAAAATGTAGAGATTTCTTTGGCAGCTGCAACGAAATTTCTACCATTGTCACAGTAAATAGTTTTAGGTAAGCCTCTGCGAGCTATAAATCTTTTTAGAGTTAAAACAAATGCATCCTTACTTAGTTCACTGACAGCTTCTAGATGGATACATCTGTAGCGAAAACATATAAATATGCACAAATAACATTTGGTAATTTTGCAACCACGCCCTTTGCGATCAGTGATAAGGAATGGTCCAGCGAAATCAGTACCCACAGCATTAAATGGGAAGTCAGTCTCTACACGCTCATTAGGCAAGTTTCCCATTATATTAGACATAGCCCGACCTCTAAAACGGCAACACGTTACACAAGAGCGACAAACGCTTCTAGCCAATCTACGACCTCCTATGGGCCAGTATCGATCTCTGACTGAGGTAAGAACGTGCTGAGGTCCTGCGTGTAATAGACGTTCATGCTCGTTACGAAAGATGAGTTTGGTTAGGGGGTGATCAGATTTTAAAACAATGGGGTGTCGTTTCTCATAAGGGTAGCTTGAGAAGTCCATGCGACCTCCGACGCGAAGTAGATGCTGTGAATCGATAAATGGATTGAGTGATGATAGAGACGCCTTAGCAGGGAGAACATTTTTGGTTTTTAACTGGTCAATTTCCTTTGGGAATGACTCTTTCTGAGCGGTACATGTGATAAACTGTAAGGACTTATTAAGTTCTTCGATTTGAAGTTCACCAGAAATTGTATTATTTCGGTTTCTACAGTTGTGCACAAATCTAAGTACCCTAGCATAGACTCTTTGTAGAGTCTTAAGTTTAGAAAATCTTTCAAACTTGACTATCGGTGCCGAAGGTACAACTTCCGCCACCAAAGCAGAAACTGTTTTAAGCTCTGGTATCTCAACTGTAGAGAGTACTCCTGATGGCCATAGGGCTTCTTCTTCTAGAAGGAAATTAGGGCCATGCCACCAGAGGGAACAGTCCTCAACATGTTGTGGATCTATTCCACGAGATGCTAAATCTGCGGGATTTTCTGAGGTAGGCACGTGACGCCAAGATGAGCTGTCTGTTGTTTCCAATATAGCTGCAACTCTATTTGCAACAAAAGTTTTTGTTTTGTTGGGCATTTTCAACCAGGCTAGGACGACACTCGAATCTGTCCAATAAATGTGACGTTGGATTTTGCATCTAAGTACTTGGGTAACAGTAGAGCTTAGCTGTGCTCCTAATAGAGCCGCGCATAGCTCCAGCCTTGGTATTGTAGAGGCCTTGAGCGGACAAACACGTGCCTTGGCACATAAAAGACTGACTTGTACTTGGCCCTTTCCATTGACAGATTTTAGGTAAATGCAAGCGCCATAAGCTTGTTTAGAAGCATCACAAAAGCAGTGCATTTCGACGTAAGTATAATTTTCAATAAGAACATGTCTTGGAATTTTTAGAGTTGAAAGACAAGGAAGTTTTTGAGAAAACCTTTGCCATGTCCGTTGAATATCTTGGGGCACTGGTTCATCCCAGTCTAACTTTTGAGACCAGAGTGTTTGTAGGAGAATTTTTGGTTTTATTGTACATAAAGAAAGTAAACCAAGGGGATCAAAAATCTTGAATGTAGTTGATAGAATTTACCTTTTAGTAGGGTTGTCTTTGCTGGGGGGCTTTAGTTCAAAATACAATTCATCAAATGTAGGAGACCAACCGATGCCTAAAGTGCTAGTGGCATTACTGATAATCAGATTTCCATCTTCAGGATTGATAGAATAGGACTGAAAAAGTTCTGGGAGATTAGATCTGTATTTCCTAAGGTTAAACCCGCCTTTGGCTAGTTCACTCGATACTGACTGTTGAATGTGACGTAGCTCAGATGAACAATCAGATCCTGTTAACAAATCATCACAGTAAATATCTTTTTGTATAATAGTTTTTATTTTATCATCGTCACATTCTTCACCCAGCTGCCAGATGCAACGAGTGCTGAGATAGGTTGCACTGGAAAAACCATAAGTAACTGTATTAAGTGCAAGAGTACTTAGGGTTTTATGTTCTTCGTCACGCCATAAAATTAGTTGTAAAGCGCGATCAGACTCCCTCATGACAACTTGTCGAAACATTTTCTCAATATCTCCCGACAAGATGTATCTGTATTGCCGAAAACGAAGGATTATATTAAAAAGAGAATCCTGAACAGTGGGCCCTACCATTTGTAGGTCATTTATAGAGACACCTGAAGTAGTGCGAGCTGAGGCGTCAAATACAACACGCAACTTAGTTGACTCGCTTTTTTCTCTCAAAACCGGGTGGTGAGGGAGAAAATAGGAATTAGCAGGCTTTAATATTTTGGATTCAGATAGGTGACCGAGGTCTTCATATTCTTGAATGAATTCACAGTAGGCTTTCTTGAGATCAGGCTGCTTCCTGAAGCGTGCTTCTAGGTTAAAAAATCTTTTTCGCGCTAGTTGATATGAGTCGCCTAAGCAACTTCGATCATAAAGGAGGGGCAAAGCTACACAGAAGCGGCCATCACCTAGGCGTGTAGTGGTGGAAAGAAAATGCTGTTCAGTTAATTTTTCTTCCTTTGTATAGGGTTGATCCAAAGGGAAATTCTCTAATTCCCAGAATCTACACATATCTTTTTCAAGATTAGAATAGTCATTATCTTCCTTTAATGAGAACGGTAATGAGAAAGTAGTTGTGTTTTCATCCTTAAGTAGAAAATTGCACATCACTGGCTTAGGGTTTTTAATTAGTTTAGGAAAAACAGGTAGTGGACCTGCAACGAGCCATCCTAATTTAGAGCTACGTAGGATAGGATTTTTCTCTCCTAAAAGATGTTGCTCGGAGCCTATTAGGGTCCAAAATAAATCAGCACCTATGAGCATGTCAATAGGGGACGGTTTATGAAAGGTTGGGTCTGCTAGAGTAAATTTGGATAAGTTTAATGGCTTGGGATCAAAAGCAACCTTAGGTAGGTTATCTGTTATCTTGGGTAGAACTAAACAACACAAAGTTGTGCTAAAAGAACTTGTCCTAGATTGTAGACGAACAGCACATCTTTCAGCATTTAAGTTTAGGGGAGTATTGCCTATTCCTATTACAGAAACATCTGAAGGTTGGGGGCATAAATTTAGTCTTTGTTTGACGGAGTCACTTATAAATGACGATTGACTACCACTGTCCAGAAAGGCTCTCACCATAACAGTATCATTAGTTGTTGGATTTGATAGTTGTATCATTGCAGTACACAACAGTATTTCTGGTGAAGAAGTAGCAGACATTACCATTGTCTGTTGAGAAGTAGTGTCAGGCTGAAGATGCAATAAAGAGTTGTGTCGCTTTCTACAAAAACGGCAACAACCAGGTAGCTTACAAGTTTCAGAATCATGGCCTGGTCTTAAACAATTTTTACATAATTTTAATGACGTCACTGTGGCATTCCTCTCTTCCGGTGTCTTAGACTTGAACACAGAGCACTCATATAGGCGATGATTATTTTTGCACACTATGCATTCAAACGACTTAGGGGAAAAAGAAGCAGAATTGTTTGCCTTAGTAGTGACAGAAAATGTCTTTGTATGTGGCTTAGTTTGAAAATTAGGATTTGTTTGTTTATTTTGAAATTTAGGGTATGTTAATTTAGACCTATCTTCTTTGTTTCGGTTAACAGTCTCAAGGACATCAGCACGATTTTTCAAAAAGCTAAAAAAGTCATTAAGTGTGGGTATATCTGGGAGACCACTCCTATGTTCTTCCCATTTAAAACATGTGAGTGTGTCTAACCTTGCTGAGACTATATAGATAATTATAACATCCCACTGATCTGTAGGTAGGCCTAGGGTGCGAAGGGCCCGCAAGTTTTTCGTTACATGATCAATTATAAATCTCAGTGACTTGTCAGTCTCTCGCACAGATTCTAAATTAAAAAGAGATTTTAAATGATTATTTATAAGCTGCCTTTTATTATCAAATCGTTCGCATAGGAGCTGCCATGCTTGAGGATAGTTTACATCTGTAACCTCTAAGTTGCAGATTACACGGGCAGCTTCTCCCTCCAAGTAAGAGTTCAAATAATAAAACTTGTGAATATTTTTAATTTTGTCGTTATCATGAACTAATGCACAAAACGTCTCTTTAAATTCCATCCATTTAAAAAAACTTCCATCAAAATTACAAATTTTTATAACTGGTAGACGGAACCCTAAAGGTTCTTGGCCTTCACTATGATGACAGTGAGTAGCATGAGTAGAAGTATTAGTAGGACAGTCTACTACTGAAGACTTGGAGGGTGAATTAGCCTTAATTATATTTTGAGCGATAGCAATGTAATGATCAAATTCTTGTTCAAAAATATCACGAGTAGTTATTTCCTGATCTAGATTACAAGGCTCACATAATAACTCTATTTGATTCTGCAGCTCATCGAACTCAATGAATAAGGCTTCCATCCTAGATAATTTCATCACTAGTTTACTTATTTCTATTTCTGAAATTTTGTCTAAAGTTTTTAAAGTGTCAACATGGTTTTTAAATTTAGTTAAACGGCCTTTGACAGTGCTCCGTTTGGTTTTGTAATCCTTTGAGGAACTAGATTCGTTTGCCATTGTGATGAATTATCTAAGAAAGATAAAATGGATAAGTTAACTAAATTGCATACGATACGCTCCTCGCTTCGTAGTACGGCTCGGCAGGAAACGGGATTGATCAGCTGTGCGTGCGAGCAGTCGATGCGCAGGACAATGGGTGATGTCACAGCTGATGAGACTCAGTGCTCGAAGCAATGCAGCGGTGAACACTGGAATTGAGATGTTTGGTACGCTAAATAATTGATGGCAGGTGATTTAATGTGGAAGCGGGGCAAACTCAAGTGCACTTCTGCTTATTTATATGCTATACAAGACAGAAGCTAGTAATTAAAAGAACTTAGGCAATAGTGAGATTTTAGAACAACAAAAATGGGAATAGTAGGTGCCATTACATGCTGAGTGAGCAATATAAATAAGCATTAAGTGTGCAAGAAGGGACGAAAGTTGATGTAAAAGTTATTTGATGGAAAATAAAAGATGACTTGCAAGTTCAGATTTCACTTAATTAGGCCAAATTTGAGATTTTGCAGGTAAGCTGGCTGTAACACAGTCTAGTTAGGCGCAAAGAAGAAATGCTTTAGATATTTACTTGAAAACTTTAGGCAAATATCTCATTCAAACCCATGCGGAGCTAAATTCACTGCTTATGAAATCGAAGGGGAGTAAAGGTATGAGAAAGGAACGGGCTCACAATTAGAATGGCAGGCAGGCAGGTGAAATTAGGCCAGAGAATCTCTCTGGGTTGTAGGCTGCAGTCTGCTCGTCGGCGTGAGGTCCCACGTGTCGTGATTGCGTAGAGTTGATGAAGCGGCGGTAAATTCGTCTGGCTGCACGTTTGCTGACCGATGTAGTCGCAGCTGATCTTCTCCGGACTCCTCCAGGACAAATCTAGGCGCTGCGCGGTGCTCGCTTGGCGTGGCTAAGCCCGTCGTCACCAAAATGTCGGCAAAATGTCGGCCCTGTAACACTTCGTAATCCGTGTTGTTTTGCAGGTCCTGTCACGGTCGCCACTTTTGTCTACGACGAGACAAATTAAAGTAATTTTTTGGTTTTTACAGACTTTGTTTAATGACAATTAGGTATTTTACAAATTACAAGCATTAGATAACGTTAGGTTGAATTATTAGTGGGCGGGCGGTAAGATCTTTCTGGAACAACCACAGACAAAAAAAAAACAACGGACGGACGTGGTAGTAGACAATAGTTTTTTTTTTCTTTTAAAAATCGCGCATTGGTCAAGCGCACGTTCGGAAACCGGCGCGGCGCAGACAGAGCTACAACCATTTTAAAGAGTGTGTGTATAAAAACGTAACATAAAGAATATAAAACACAGATATTTTATAAAATCTCTTTTTATTTGCCTCAAATTCTTTCTTTACTTCACATTCGTCAAAAATAACAGCCAAGTCTATGCAAATATTATTTATTTCAACACAAACCAAGTATTTTATCATTTACATAATTTAGATAATCATAGCGCAGAAATATACATTAATGACTTTCTTTACTTCACATTCGTCAAAAATAACAGCCAAGTCTGTGCAAAAATTATTTATTTCAACACAAACCAAGTATTTTATCATTTACATAATTTAGATAATCATAGCGCAGAAATATACATTAATATGACATATTGGAGCTAATCATATAAGCTATGAAAAATCATAGAAAGATTTTTTATATTTAAACCCTGTCAGGGAACATTAATCTCTACCAATTTTATTTTGTTACACGAATATCAGCATAGAAACAATAGAAGTGTTTGAGAATCTCTATTTCAATTAATATCGATTTATACAAAGCAAAACAAAACTACGATACTGTATATTTGAGTCGTAAAAAAATTTGCTTTTTAAACTAGGCAATAAAATAATTCTTGTAATTATATCAGTGACTCAAGCAAAGTTTTGTGAAAGCCTTAATTCAGCAGTAGACGGCCTTCAACTGATATAATGAATAAAAAAATAAAATTCCTAAACCAAATTCTCATGCAGATACAGTACCGGTTCTAGCATTACTGGCGCCCTGGACGAATTTCCGCCAGCGCCCCTGTAAAAGCGTATACCAATACATCGATTTAGGGGAATACATCTGGGTACCTCAGGGTAGCTTTCTAGCGCCCGTTCAAGTCCGAGCGCCCTGGGCTGTTGCCCAACCGCGCGCCACCATAACGTGCAGATACCTCCTCTTACGCACATGCTCAGATCCCTGCGATGCATTGAGTCTCGTATTCCCAACTCGATTATTAAACTATAACCCAGGATTACCGAGACATGACATAATCCCGGACCAGTTCAAATTACTGAATAGATTTGAGGACTACATAAAAACATTTTTTAATAAAAAATAATAGTATACAATCACGCTTAGCCGTTAATAAAGTGCTTAACACAAGTCGGTACTCACAAATACACTCAATATTCATAGAAATACAAATATTTAAATAATGTATTTTTAGTTTACGAATAAAATAAAAAATAATGAAATAATTTATTCTTCCAATAAAATGCGTGTCGTTAGACAGAGCTGTACAACCGATAGCTACACTCGTTAGAAAATTTGACTTACCGACGGTAGACTAAATTATCATTTTAATATGTAAAAACTGTGTAAAATACCTAATTAAAATTATTCTGTTTAAAGAAAATTGTAAGTGAATCATTTTTTTTAATCAAAAGTCGCTCAACTCAAGATCTCATTCGCATAAATCATTTTTTTTATTTAATCCTGTAGTTCCCGAAATTTGCGCGTTCAAACAAACTCTTAAACTTTACAATATTGGTGTAGGTTTTTAGAACCTTCTATGTTTATTTCCTATATTTATGTCTCAATCAGTGTTGGGCTTTAATCAATTAATTTGTCAATTACCTTGTTAATTGACTAAAAAAATAATTGCAATTAACAATTGCAACTCACAATTAAAATAATTGCAATTAACTTTTTTAGTTGTTTTATAAAAAAAATAAAACTAACAATTAACTTTCTGTATCAAAATGATAATAATAAAGATTTAGGAAAATTAAGCTATAAGTGAGTTAAGTATATTTTCAGAGTATAGCCTAACAATTTAAATAAGACTTTAGAAAATATGTTAACGAAAATTTCTTATTAATAATTCCAAATATACAAAAAAAAGGTATTGATTATTATTTAGATCGGTCTTTTACTTCTTGCCAACATATTTATTTAACTACATATTTATTTAACAAACCAATTAACAATTAATTAATTGTTAATTGTTACTAATACAGTTAACAATTAAATAATTGTTAATTATATTTTTTCACAATTACAATTGATTAATTGTTAGTTGTTGTGGTTACATTTACCAATTAATTAATTGTTAATGTTTAATTGTTCTTGCAATTAAAACTTGCCCAACATTGGTCTCAATACATAAAATGTCTTCTTTTAATATAATCCACACTCTTTCCATTATGTGGCACCGAGCAAGTAAATTAGCATTGCTAATAAACTTACAGTATATTTACAGTACTTAAATATTATATTTTTAATAACACTAATGTACTAACACTAAGTAGAATCACTTTGCATTGTATTCAATGACGATTCAAAAGTGTTACTTGTAACTAGTGACCGACCGAAACATGTTATTTTGCCGAAACCGAAACCGAAGGTTCGGTTTCATTGTAGTTTCGGTCGAAACCGAAACCGAACCTTTTATAAAAAAATAGTCCTTAAAAAGTCGAAAATATGTTTTTTTTCTACAATTAAAATCTCACCGACGTATAATTACAGGTTTCTACTTTCAAAGATTTATCACAATGAAATTTCAGTACAGTTACAGAGGTTCTGTTTGAAAATTTAACTACCCTATGAATAAAGTGAAAAAAAATACATAATTTGTAAGTTTCGAAATTCGAAACTCGGGCCGAAACTTGATTTTTTGGCTGAAACTGGCCGAAACCGAAACCGAAATTTCGGTCGGACACTACTTGTAACAAAATATTTGAGTTTGAGTTAGATTTAATATAAATTTGTTTTTGAAGCTAAGTATAAAAACATATAAACACTAAACAACATACAACCAAGTCACATTAACTTTATTAAATTAAAAGGAAATAGTTAAGTAGTATCAATTAATTACAATTGAAAGTTTAAACTTAGCTTCTTACAATCGATAACAGTTTTAAAAAGGCGATTGAAATGAGCAGCTTTTCTTACTTATACACACTTAAGGGCTTTTAATAAGTAAAATTAAATACGAGGTCACGCGGTAGATCATCAATGTGCTGGACCACCAAAGTCATAGTGCACTAACATGATCCACGCCACAAATGTACGAGGCAAACAATTAATATTACGACAGGTATGGCCACGTATTATGAAGCTTGCCACAAATTATGAAACTTGCCACGAACAATGAAGATTGCCACGAATTACGAAATTTGCCACGAATTACGAAACTTGCCACAAATTGGCTACTTGACTGTTTTTAAAAAAGTATTGTAAAATGTGCGCCCGTTAATTTTATATCCCAAGCAATTTGATTTATCTTGAAAAAATTTAAATAACCAGATACAAATAAGATTTTGTGTAACACATTTAAAAATCGCGCGAAAACGCCAAGTCACGTCGCTGTTGCAATTATGACGTCAACGTTCTAGACATCGAACCGATATGCATAGGAACGACTTAATTTAGATAAACGGAAAATGTTTAAATAAAATTTTAATACGATTAGAGACACAATTTCGCCACAATAAAATAAATAATTTTCGCCGACAGCTGTAATTTCCGAATTGCAATGGTTTCCGTTTATTTTGCAAAAATAAAATACGAGCTATGCTGTTCATTAAAAAATAAAAATGTAAAATTATTACATAACTAATAAGCTAACATATCTATCACTTTTCATATTTTTTTGTTAACACTGTCAAGTAGCCAATTATGAAGATTGTCACGAATTATGAAACTTGCCACCAATTATTAAGCATGCCAGGCAATATGAAGATAGCCACTCTGCCAAGAGTGTAACGACAAAGAAAAACATATACCAATACGACAGCTAATTATTTTAGTTGAGTTTAATGATCACAATTTAGAACATCGACAATTATTTTAGAACATTCGGGAACGTTTAATGCATGTTATTACTAGCCCAACATACAAGTATCATAGTTTAAGGCATCATTAAATTAAATTATGTAACATAACCCACATTTTGCATTAAAATACGATAAGAAACGTATGTTATTAGTTGCTACAATAACTTTATGACCAGAATAAAAATGTAACACGTAGTTTGTAATTAGGTACAGTCGCCATCAGATATATCGGAGCAGACAGAGTGACCAAATACTTCTGAACAGTTTAAAATGTCAATAAGTTCCATACACTACAAGTTACCATTAATATCTAAACATTAATTACTTCAATAATATCTGCGCAGATGCCAGTAAAATCTGAACACTCATAACGTCAATATGTGTCACGCACGTCATGTGTCTCATTTAGCTACCTGTGTAGATGAGTGTTCAGATATTATTGGTTAGTTGAGTGTATAGAAATTATTGACTAGCATCTGCTCAGATATGACTAAAGTAATGAATCAGCAGTGCCGGTTCTATAATTACTGGCGCCCTGGACGAAATTCCGCCAGCGCCCCTGTAAAAGCGTATACCAATACATCGATTTAGTTGAATACATCTGGGTAGGGTGGGTAGCTTTCTAGCGCCCGTTCAAGTCCGAGCGCCCTGGGCTGTTGCCCAACCGCGCGCCACCCTAACGCCAGACCTGAATGAATGTTCAGTTATTAATGGTAACTTGTAGTGTATGTAACTTATTGACATTTGAAACTGTTCAGAAGTATTTGGTCATTTTGTCTGCTCCGATATATCTGACTGCGACTGTACTTATCTCTGGGAAGTACCGAGTTATATGTTAGAGGTTATAGTTATATCTTAGAAAACTAAAATATATTTCTTAATATATTAACAATAATTTTTAAATCTCTACATGACATTTACTATGGCAAGGGATTAATTAAATGTGTACTTTTTTCAACTGTAAATCATAATTAATAAATGGGCCAGGTAATCAACCAGTCTTAAACTTATGGTTTTCTTTGTAATGAGTAGGTACCAGACCAATACTAACTGGCCCAAGCAAACTTAGAAAAGTTAGTTTCCCCTGACCTGACCGGGATTCGAACCCATGACCTTTTAACCTTTCGGCATCTTTCTTAGCCACTGCACCATGGATGTCAACATTGAACTGTATATTTGATAACTTATTTCCAGCGACTACCAAACTACAAATTTAAAAGGAAAATCAGTTTCTACCCGACTGCAGACGAAAGGAGGTAATGATTTTTAGCCATACTCGATCCCAAATAACTTTATAACCAGCTATAATAATACACAATTGGCTTGCTTCAAAAACTTAAGACATATTTAATTTAAATGTAATAACTATATTATAACATTGAGCACTGTCTACGCTTATATTAAACTGTCCTGTAGGAAACAAGCCTGAATAAAACAACTAATATTCACCAAACGCAGTAGTTAATATTTTAAATAAACATAAAAAATCATCTCCACTTGCGGTGCGGAAATCGAACCCACGACCATCACGTATCGCGCGTGCTGCTCTTCCAATTGAACTTTCCAATTAAACTGATTAATTGTGACCAAATTTTCTATGAACGCTATTTACTTAGTTGAATTAACCCTTAACCAGGCTTGGAGTATCGAAATTTTTCATTGGTTTTCGCCGGTATGTGAAGGTCATACGGTTCAAATTGAGGTGGTAACTATTTGTCCACTGCCTGTTTAAGGGTCTTAACCCTTCTGTTCTTAAACAGAAAAGGCGATGGCATCACAAAATAATCGCCACAAATAAAAAGTATGTTAATAACAAAATATACATGCAAATAAAGTAAATATTATGTTATATCCGTCACATATAAAATACATATATATGACTTGATCGAAGGCCGAAATGTTATATACATAAGGTACTTTTGTGTCATAGTTAGGGTTGCCAACTCTCGAAAAGACCAGCCCGGGAGAGAAAAATACGTTTAACAATCTTATTCGGGGGGGGGGGGGGGGGGCGTTGTTGTGACTGCAAAGCGAGTGAAAACCAACGAGCGAGCCACAGATGCATTTAATTTTTAGAAAAAACCGGAGAATTTATTAGAGAGAGAGAGATCGGGAGGTTAGCCGCTATTATCGGAGTCGCCGGGGTCGCGGGAGGTTTGGGAACCCTAGTCATAGTGCAAAGCATATAGAGACAACTCGTCGAAGTGCAACACGTCAGATTACAAGTTTTAGACTTTATACCGCTCTTATGACGTCCGCATAAGATCTAATTTCGAACCGCTTACCTTGACTTGCGGACGTACAATGAGGGCGAACGTGTATGAAAACTCCGCTACATGATACCCAACTGCTGCGTAATGGGAACTACCGCGCATAAAAAATCCGCTAGATGACACTACGTAGGCGTGAGATCCTGCTACGTGATTGGTTCTTTTTGTCATGACATTGACAGATGTGTCATCATGACATGTTGATCAACACGAAGCAGTTGGACCTCACGCCCACGTAGTGACATCTAGCGGATTTTTAATACGCTAACACCCTTATTGGTTGCTTTTGATTTTGACAGATATGTCAAAAATTACTAATCACATCGCAGTTAAACAAATAAATATTGGACGACTTAACACATAGATATAGCTCTTCAAGCTTTAAAACGCTTATTTTAAACTTTAAGTACAACCAGTTAAACAGCTCTGATTCTAAAAGTAGCTTAAGCACTTGTGTTACATACGACGGTACCACAACACCTAGACCCGAGATAGTATAGAACACTTATTTTTCCACATTGGTCTGACCAGGTGTCGAACCCGGGACAACAAAGATAAATGGACAATCAAAGTATCAAATTATTATTTTTATCTGAGTTGACTATAACAATAAACTGGGTGACGCATTAAGTTTTAAGCAAAATTTTGTAATATTTTTTAAACGATAATTTTGTGATATTTGAATATGAATACGACTATTCCGCTAAATTTGGGGTGCCAAAGAAGAAATAAAAATGCAACGAGTTGTCTCACTATAACTTTGCATTGACATTACCACACGTAGTATTTGCACAATACCACAGTTATTAATACTACCAGTCGTCCACATTCATAAAAATGACCCAATACAGCTTAGTAGTCTATTAGGCCTAGCATGCGCAATACGTCAAATTTCTCCCAAGAGACGACAAAAGTTTTGATACTCTTAATTGGCTAATAGCACACCGCACTCGTATTTTCAGCCAATCAGCAGCTGACGCACTGACTTCAATCGATTTTGACGTTTTTAAGAGTAAAATTCAGTCGCGTGGCGCATGCTAGGCCTGATGGCATATGAGTAATTTGACGTTTGACGACGTATTGACATGAAAATATACTGTTGATTGGCTGATTTTGACATTTGTTAAGAGAGTGATAAAATTTATTATTGTGGCGCATCCTACGCCATATGGACCACTGATAGTTTTCATTATGAGGGCTATACACACCGTAAGATTAAATCAGTTCTTAACTTAAAATTAGAACTCTATAGGTACTTCCTGCATCACCACCTTATACCCTAAATTCTGCAACGGAGACGGACAATTCACATCAGTAGCATAGCAATTTGTACCTTCAGTCAGTTCAACTATTGGTGCAGGTATTTCAAAGTCCACTGTACTCATGTAATCATCATTATCGTCGATATTGAAATCATCAAAACCGTTTTGAGTAATTTGATGGAGATTGTCAAAGTAGATCTCCGGTCTAGCATCGTCGAATGGCATTTCGGGTAGCTTTATACGTATGCATTTGTGAGATTGGAGTAGAGAAGGCCAAACGAAAGTCTCTTCGCATACTTTGCAACGTAAGTTTTCAAAGTCACTGTGTTGAGTCTCGATGTGCCGATTCAGGCAATAGTTGGATGAATAGTATTTACCGCAAGTCTGAAAAAAGAATTCATCCTGTCAATATTAAAATCACATTCGTTGCTTCATTTTTTTATATTGCCCTTCAAGATTGACCTCATCACACCTGATGTTAAGTGGTAATGAGGTCCTAGCCTGAAGGCTTGACCCCTGCTACTAATGTTGCACCACCCAGGAGCTCTGGAAACCTTACTTACACGTAGGAGCACAACAACACCGAAGTGATTGTTATTTGGCTGCTGTCTTCTGTAAGGTGAAGGTATTTCGTAAGTCGGGCTGCACCTGTTCGAGCGATAAAGCTATGCCTTACCTCTCTTAATGTAGTTTCTTCTTATTGGAACCCTAGGGTAGGGATAAACTGATTGCGTTATCGTCCACTTTGGGAAAGACTGGGCTTTAGCGACCCTGCCTAGCTTCGCGGGAGTGCAATACTGATACTAAGGGATCCCCTACAATGGCGTCTTTTGATAGTCTTTTTGGCGTCTGCTTAAATACGGCTTCAGTTAGCCCTTCAGAGCCTGCGTCACATGTACCCTGCGTGAGCGCCCGCCGACGTTCAAAAGACGCCTGTGTCCGTAGTTATACCACGGACTGTCTAATTTCCATATCCCTGCCTTTTAAATCTGTATTATCTTCGAAAACATTAATTTAAATTAAATTACAATTTTTTATTATGACATTGCGGGCAGACGAACACCTGATGGTAAGTGACTACAGATGCCCATAAACATGTGCAACACCAAACGAGATCCAACACTTCGGGCCTTTTCAAGATACGCTGTTTTTTGAAGACTTGAAGTAATTAGAATTTATTGTTATCAAATGCACAATGAATTGGAGGTGCTTAATTGGATAATTTATTAATGGTGAATTACTTAAAATTGCTTCGTAAGTAGTTATTTATCGTAAAAAGTAACGGCTAAAATCTTATTATTGATTTAATTATCTTATTCTTGATTTAAATAATTATCGCCTAATTAGTATTCTTTCCTGTGTAGCAAAGGTGTTTGAATCTGCTATCTACGACTATTTCTACTTTCAAATAAAACCTTTTATCTCTCCTAAACAACACGGCTTTTTGAGAAACAGGTCAACAGTTACGAACTTGTTGGAGTACAAACATTTTTTATGTAAGGTCTTTGCTAGAGGTGGTCAGGTTGATTCAGTATATACGGATTTCTCAAAGGCCTTTGATAAGGTGAACCATAGTTTACTATGTAAAAAGCTAGGTACTTTCGGTATTCATGGTAATCTTCTCCGTTGGACACAATCTTATCTTAATAATAGAAGCCAGATAGTCGCACTTAAGGGTTTTCTATCTTCGCCTGTCACTATTAAATCTGGAGTTCCACAAGGATCCCATCTCGGACCTTTATTTTTTATTGTCTTTATTAATGACTTAGTAAGTAAATTGTCAAGTCCCTGCTTCCTTTATGCTGACGATTTGAAGTTATACAGATCGATAGATGATTCATCAGACTGTTCTGATCTGCAACATGACATTGATTCGGTCTCCGACTGGTGCAAGGAGAATGATATGCAGCTAAACGTAAATAAATGTTTCATTATTACGTTTACTAACAAAATATATAAAATATGCCATGACTACCGGTTGGAGTGCGTGGTCTTGCAAAGAAAGACAAATGCAAGGGATTTGGGAGTTTATTTTGACCAAAAATTATCTTATCGTGACCATTACGCTTACCTTAAGAGCAAAGCTCTTCAATTGCTGGGTTTTATTACAAGATGCACTAAGGAGTTCAAAAAGTCCCAAAGTTTTCTCATTGTCTATTTTAGTCTTATTCGGAGTTTTTTGGAATACGCCTGTGTCATCTGGTCTCCTTGTTATACCATTCATTCTGACAGTCTTGAGTCCATTCAGAAAAAGAGTCTCAAAATTCTGAACTACAGGTGTGGTCTTGGACGCACATTACCTAATTACATCGACAAATTAATGAAATATAATGTTGCTTCTTTGTTTGATCGTCGAAGGCAGCAGGACATACTACACTTACATAAGTTACTTCATGGCTACTTGGATTCTCCTTACATGTTGGAATCCATAAATATCAACTTTAAACACAATCCCCGAAGATACCACAAAACATTTTACTTGCAAATATATAAGAATAATACTTCCTACTATAATCCATTAGCAAGAATGTGTCGTCACTTTAACGAGTTAGTAAGTCAACACTCACATTTGGATATATTCGATCCCCGACTACATATGTTCAAAAAGTCTGTCATGCGTCTCTATTAAAATATGAAAATTTTGTATCTAAGTACTCACTTTGCTTTGTTTTTTAACTTAATTCTCAAAAGTTCATAATGATGTGTTAACAATATTAGGACTCAAAAACTACCGTGTCAATATAAAAAAAGTCTTTCACTAATAAAGAAAGGAAAGCGACTTCTTTCAAAATAAGGAAAGCGACATCCATCTACAGTAACATAAGCTATCTTTATTGCTAGAAACGACTAAAGTCCAAGTTAAAAAATATACTATGACTGGTGTAGTATCGAGGTACAGTAACAAGCAATGAAATGAACACTGGAACTCTTATGATGTTACCGTAAAGTTCGCTTTATGATGGGTTTGTATATGTCACCGTAAGATTGTAAAAATCGTTAGATTACAATCTATCTCGCGAGATTGTAAACTGTCGACAGATTGTGAACCGAAACATTATGATTGCAATTTAACGCATTATTTTTCGCTATATTGTAATCTATCGAAGGGAATCGGTCAAATTGTGAATTGACTTAGAACGAAATGCATCTCGCGCGCGGATTGGTTGAGAGTTATGTGCCCCCGCCGCCCCGTCATTCGCCATATTTGTTTTTTATTTCGTTTGTTATCTTTATACCATTAATTTATGGTATGTTTAGGTTTAAAGACATTTATTTTCTCATAAAGATTAAAAATCACTTACATGAGAAACAGAATACATAAAACATTTTACACTTTGTTGCATGTTTAAAGGACTAAATATTTTTTTATTAGAGTTACTTAAAATTTTCCAATTTTCATTTGTGTTAAAAGACAAAATATTTCTTTCATTTTATTGTAATTTTCAATTAAAATTTTGAGTGTTTGAAGAATAAATATTTCGGTACAATTATTTCTCAACGTATGTCAGGATTATTGATTACCGAGTAAATAGTAAATAAATACCTTAAGATTTTTTGAAGTGCATTTATTTTATTTAAACGACATCTCTATTTCTTTAAATAAAAGAAATGATTTGAATTGAATTTCATTCTTAACTTTACGGGGACATAGAAAGGCTGGTCGTGATTGGTCGCTCATACAATAAACCGACCAATCAGGAAGAGCTTTCGGACAGTTGACAGTTTGACGCTGGACAGATTGTAATTTAACGGTTTCACTTCGATATATTACAATAAAGCGAAAAATAATCCGTTAAATTGTAATCCCAAGTTACGGTTCACAATCTGTCGACAGTTTACAATCTCGCGAGATAGATTGTAATCTAACGATTTTTACAATCTTACGGTGACATATACATATTATTGCACGCGACTGAAAATACCCAATATAGATTCAATTGATTAAATTAAAATAAAATTCAAACTTACTTGACACTGATGCTTAGAAATCAACGTCTTCCTAGGTCTTTTGAAGTTTTCTAAGCTGCCAGTGCTCATAAAAGAAGCGTCAATCTTCCAGCTCTCTTTGTCAAGTCTGGACAGCACCACCGATGGCTTAAAATGATCCGGTAACTTCTCATGAATATTATATTTCGTTTTTAATGTACTTGTCTCCGTAACTCTATCCTTTTTCTTTGACAGTATACTCTTCGGCCGTACTTGAGAATTGTCACTAGTTTTAAGAAAGTGCGTCCATTTGTGATGCAGCATGTCTTGCTCTGTAACAAATTTTTTCAAGCACTGATCGCAGAAATAGAAATCTTCATATCCCGTCATGGCACGGTTTGTCAAGTCCGGCAAGCTCTGAACGTGAGCCTCAACAATGTCACGGTCCACCGATGTCTCATCGCAAAAATTGCACAGATACAACCGCTCAGTTCCCAAATTACGCATTGAATATAACGTTGTTGGCCTCTTCTTGCTGTGCAAGAACGATATGTGGTGGGCGACCGCACATTTCGTGCTAAATTGGTCTTTACAAATGTCACAGACGAAAAGCACACTTAAGTGCTCATAACTGTGGTCTTTAAGATCCATGAATTTGAAGAAAGATATCTCGCAAGTTTTGCATTTGTGTAGCTTTAACATTCTGCACACATACCGCCTATGTTCTAAATACGTAGATTTGTTTGGAAATAACTGACCGCAAACATCACAGTGCAACTTTATATGTACTTTGAAGAACATTCGATCAACAAAGTTCTTATTGCAATAATGACATATGTAGCACTTACGCTTCTTATGTTTCTGCTTCATATGGGCTTTAAGTGACTTGTAGTCCTCAAAAATCCTCGTACACTTCCTACATTTATGATATTCTTTAACTTCATGTATGACGATATGATCGGAAAATGATACCCGCTTCTGTGGCTTAGGCTCCGGCTTATACACTAGCATATGCTTGTTCTCCTGATGATTCAACAGCTTCTTTTCACTAGCGTACACTTTTTTACATATTTTGCATTTAATGCTTGCCATTGTTTCATCTGAGAGTGATATATCTGACCTAGGAGAGCTCAAGAGAGATTCCTTTAACTTCTCCAAGTTATGTCTGTGAATTTGGACTTGACAATTCAACGGTTTCAGCCTTAGTGGGTCTGTTATATACACAGAATGAAAACCACCTTTAAAATCTTCCTGGAACTGCTCCCTGCCGTGTTTAGCCGGTAAATCGGCGTCAAACAAAGGCCCCTTCCGCTTTTTAAGGTACGGTGTTATGTCGTAACGTGGCAGCAGCACCTTGGGGACCTTTTCGAAGCCCCTGAATCCTTTAGTCTTGCAAACTTCTTCAAACTCTGATATCGAATTACGTCCACTTCTAACAGCTGTCGTGTTATTATTCGCAACTTGATTCGCTCCATCGCAATAAGTGGACATATGGGGTGGAAATAAACGCGGGAAAACAAAATAATGAAAGGAAAAAACTAAATAATTCGGCAAAAATGTCAACAACGCTACCACATGTCATAATCAGCAAAAGAGACAGGTTTCGGCCATCGTCGCGGCTCTCGTCAGCTGTCAAGTTTTCTTTGTTTTTTTCGGGTTTGGTAGTGATGAGACAAAACCGGTTATGTTTGAAAGTGATTGATTAATCGAGTGAGAACCGAAGCATTCAATTGATCGGGTAAAAATATTAATTTAGAATAATATTTTATCAATGTTTGTTTTCAATTACAAGATTACATTTTTTACTTGTATTTATGTTTTTACAAACCTTTATTGCATTTTTACATTGTAAAAAAATATTAAGGAATTATATGGTTTTAAGGATTGAATTAATCGAGTAAATGTATTAATTAAGGTTTTAATATTAATTTTTAAAACCGATTTGATTTGATTCTTGCAAGGAACATTCAAAATCATGTTCATATTGTTTAATCAGACTTATTCAAAATAGGTACTATATTCAATCTTGGTAAGATGATATCACAATGTCAATTTGACGCGTTACTCCTATGAATTTGCATGATTTTTATATATTTATAAAGATCACACCAAATATGTATTTGGTTCAGTTTAAATGAACAAAATTTAAAACTTTTGGGTGGAATATAAACATATTTCGGGTTTTTGAATTTCTTTCTATGACATTGACACAAGACTGACAAAGAAACCGTTCTGATACAGCATCCTGTTTCAAATCGAACGAGTTTGTAAAACGATCGAACCGTTATCCGCTATCTTTATCTATTTCGCCTGACTGGAGTGCAAATATTGTAATGATAAGCAAACTCGTTTAATCACTTTCCGTGCCTGTGCCAACATAAACGTGTCTTGTGACGAGATAACATTATTATTAACGGACAACGACGCGTGTATCGGAACGTGTCGCATTTTTTCAATCAGTTTTGTTCGCCCCTCTGCATGAGTCAAGTCGCGAAAAAACTATAAACAAAATTATTTTTAAACTCGACGATCGAGATGTTCCCTCCGACGCGCATTAGAAGCTGTCTTCCAGTCATCAATCCGCTGTTTAAGCAGCGATTGCGGCCCCACCGCCCGTTCCGCCAGACTTCTACGCTTCATCAGACTACAACAAAGACTCAAAATGCTCAAATAAATAAGACTAAGTGGATGAGTCTGCGTGCTATTATAACTCGTTGGGTGCCTCTGGGCAGTGTGATATACGTGGGCTGGTGCTACATCCGTGCTAGTATTAATTATGAAGTTTCGAAAGTGGAAATCCGTTTCTACGAAATGTTTCCATTCCGTGTCACGAGCCGACTCTGGGGCAAGATAGCCGCTTGCGAAGTGCCTGTGTCCTTGAGGAATATCGTTTACGGAACTTACGTGAGAATGTTTAATGTGAATTTAAACGAGGCTGCGGTTCCAGATTTAACATACTATAAAAGTTTGTCTGCGTTCTTTACAAGATCTTTAAAAGATGGAGTGAGGTACATATCACATGCTCCGTGTGTGTCTCCGTGTGATGGAGTTGTTCTGAACTGTGGGCCAGCAGACACAGACAAGATAGAGCAAGTCAAAGGTGTTACGTACAGTCTAGAAGAGTTTCTCGGTGAAAACAAATGGTCTAAGACGAAAGGTAACAGTTATTATGATTCTCTGCTGACTAACAAGGACAACATTCTCCATCAATGCATTATATATCTGGCTCCCGGTGATTATCACAGATTCCATTCACCGTGCGACTGGACTTCTACATTCAGAAGACACTTTTCCGGCAAATTGTTGTCGGTAAACCCGTGGATGGCACGGTTAATACCGGGCCTGTTTTCGATGAACGAGCGAGCTGTGTATGTCGGTGAATGGAAACATGGATTCTTTAGTATGACAGCTGTAGGCGCTACAAATGTGGGCTCAATCGAAATCTACAGTGATCCGCAATTGCAGACGAATACGAAAGGAAGACGTAATCGAGTTGACGAATTTGATCTCGGCCAGGTGGGCTTGAAGAAAGGTGAGCTCTTTGGCCAATTTAACATGGGAAGTACGATCATTTTGTTGTTTGAAGCTCCGAAAGACTTCAAGTTCGAGATGGCTTCTGGTGACAAAGTGTTAGTGGGGCAAGCGTTGACGGCTGCGTCTAAAGAGCAGTCGAGATGACAAGTTTACGACGAAGTGTTGCATATTATGCAAGTTGTGCTCATGTTCGTTATGATCTCGCAGATGCTGTGAGAGGCTTTTGTACGCTTTAGAGTTTTTATCGATGGACTAGTGTTAGTTAGGTAAGGATCAGTGTTGCCAGTCCTGTAATAAGAAAAGTGGGTTCACTCATTGACTTCTCTTAAACAAATACACATTTAGCTGATCAGATGTCGGGATTCAAGGCATAATAGAAATAAATTTTGTCTCTTAATGGCTCCCTGTTCTGATACATGACGGTTAATTATGTTCTTAAAGTCATGGAAAATACCTAGCACCCCAGGTGGTATACCAACCAGTTAATAGTTAAATACCATGTTTGTGCAAAGCTGGATACATAATACAACTAACTATTTCAAGTTAACATTTTTTAGACAATTTTTATTGGTTTTGGAGAAATAAGTTATGGTCAGTCAAAAATCAAAATACTGGGAGACATCGATTTTATTATTTTTATAGTACTAAACGCCGTGCTAGCGATAAGTATGTAGTTCTAAACATATTCGGCAGAGGGCACTTACCGAAAGGCTAACGGTTGATACAACAGAAAAATTTAATCGCTTACGATAACTTGCGGTTAGCTCAGTTCGTAAGTGCAGCACGCGCGATACGTGAAGGTCGTGGGTTCGATTCCCGCACCGCAAGGGGAGATAAAATTTTTCTGTTTCTAATACTGGGAGACATAATTCCAGTATTAATTTCTATCAACAGAAATACCAAATGAAAAAGATGAGACATCCTTCTTTATATATGCATATGACGATAATGTATTTGTTCTGAACATGTAATCACTCAATAAGTATGATGACTGGGTTATAAAAATGATTCTAATTAGTTGTTCAATTAAATTTTCGAAATGCAATGAAAACATATTTTTTGGTTCATAAAATAAATAAAATTAATGATTACACGGTACACGTCAAAGTTTAGTAGAGGGTCCGTTTACATTTTGTTACTTATACTTTAATATGTACAAATTCTATGAGTCAGTGATGTTGTGCTAGTTTAATGCAATGTTTCTTAGTAAATTTTTGATTACACAATAAAAGAAACAGTGTCTTATATTTTTTGGTAATCTGACCGTTGGACCGAACAGATTAATCTACCATATTGATTATCAGAGTAAAAAGTTTAATAGAGTAATTTCTATGTGTCGGCTTCATTGAAACTTTTAATACAACCTTATCAAGGATTAGATAATGACGCTTTATATAAACTTTCAACATAAATTATTTGAAACGAATGTGTAAAATCTTTGTGATCGGAATATCATTTTATATTTAGTTTTTCCTCTCTAACCTTATAAAACGTTAAATCATCATTGTTTTAGCATGCCTGTTATCTATACACAATGATATAATGAGTCATGAGTAAAATAACTGTGTATGTTTTCACTGAAAACAGGATATTGCCATATAGTACAGATTATGAATCCTTTTTGAACATTGTACGGTTGAAAGCATGATAGACTATAGACTTTGTACTTTGTACAGTCTTAAGGTTACTGGCGTAAGAAGTGAAATTGGACTGTGTATACCTTAATATGCTGATCACTATTTATTTATTATTTACTATATAACACACCCCTGGTGTGACACTGTCACTCAAGCAAAATAGTTTTTCAGGAGTAGCATTTAAAACTGCACCTCACAAAATGAATGACTTAAGAATATAATAGATGAGATGAACAGCTTAAACCACAACATCAACTTTTAACTTTACTTTTTGTTAAATATTAATCACTTTATGTTGTAAAAATATACTACTTTTTTTTTATTTATGACTTTCAACCCCCTCAAAAGTGACGTAGTAAGATCTAAAGAAAAATTATAACTGTAGTTGTGTCGCAATGACACTCACGTGCTCATACAGAAACAATGCGTACTAGCATATAAACATGCGGTTCTTTACGATCATTTTCAAATATTTAACTCATTTTTGTGACAGACAAAAGTGACAGTGTCGCTCAGGGTGTGATGTATTATTGTGTTAGTTTTTTAAGTATATTATTATGGTGAACTTGAACTTAATACATTTTTACAATGTTTTTATTGTTTCACGATGCATTTGCAAATTAAATATTTTGCACTTTAAATATTTGATAGAAACAGAAAAATTTCATGTCCTTTGTAGTGTATGACTTCAAAAGATTTTCATACGGGAAACGTTGAGGCTGTGGGTCTGAATCTATTTAATGGTTAAAATAAGCATAAAATAATTAGGACAGTCAGACTTCTCATATTAAAATTTGTACACCATATTTTTGACGACCTCCATAGCCGAGAAGCGAACGGGCCAGACTTTGGCGTCGCACCATCTCTGAGGTCCCGAGTTCAATCCCCGGTCGGGTCAATATGGGAATCGAACTTTTCTATATTGTCTCGGGTCTGGGTGTTGTGGTAACGTTGTTACTGATTTCTGTAACACAAGAGCTTCAGCTATTTACCACAGAATCAAATATATTAATGTAAGAGGTCAAAAATATGTTTTCAAACATAAAATATTTAAAGGTGAATGAGGAGAGAGCAGAAACAAAAGTATAATTGATCTGTTATATTGGTTTTTATTTATCATTGTGTGAATTTTAGTGAGTAAATTTTATGTTGATTTGTTCAGTAAGGTACTACTGTTACTATAATGATACCACGCTAATAAGTTGTTCGAGATCGAGTGAGTGAACAAGTTTATTGGCTCATTCAGACACATACATACATTTATTCTTACAGCTAGGTGGCAGCACTTGTGTTAATTTTGATAAAAAATCAACAGTTACTTTGTAAAGTTAATTGAATTCAAACGCGCAACGAATGTCTAGCCAATTGTCCATGTGAACAACTTGCTTTAGACCTGATTGTGCCTTGAAAAGAGCTTAAACTGATTTATTGGTCATGGAATCCTTGGAAAGTTAAAAAAACACCAGACAATTGTGGTCCATTGTGAAATTATGTAAATTTTGATACATCACTGGCTGATTTAGATTAAAGGTCTAAATATCTACTATATAAAAATAAGTCGGGTTTTCTTTCTTGACGCTATAACTCCAGAACGCACGAATTGATTTCCACGGTTTTGCATTCGTTGGAAAAGTCTCGGGATCCGTGAGGTTTATATGCAAAGAAAATTCAAGAAAAATTTCAACAGAAAAGCGGGAAAATCCTCTAAGGCGAAACGAAGTTCGCCGGGACCGCTAGTAAATGTATACCTCAAAGGTGTCTGGCTGACATAGTAATCTATCAATGCACAGCCCAAACTTGATTGACCACATATAAGATACATCCAAAAAAGGAAAAGAAAAACAAACATAAAAATAGTTAAAAATAATAAAAAAAAAACTAACGAGTAAGTGGTTAACTAGGCCACAACTCAGCTGCATGCTGCAGCGACGCAAGGCTGCCGCAGCGCAGCGCGTGGCATCCACTAAGAAAGGATTTTGGTCAATTCAACCCCCGGGGTTAAAATAGGGGATGAAAGTTTGTATGAAACTTTGTCAAGTTAAATCGATCGGGCTGAGACTTTGCATGCATAAAGCTACTATAACGTAGACATCCCTTAAAAAGTATTTTGATAAATTTCACTCCTAAGGGGTTAAAATAGGGGATGAAAGTTTGTATAAATCTTCTTATATTTTCGATTGACTGTACTGAAATTAAAGATTGGAGCTATGATAAAGACATTATTCAACCCCCATGAGGATAAAATAAGGAATGATGGAGGATGTAAATGTAGATATTAGTTTGTACCTATCTGTAATAGCACGAATAAATTAAGACGAACAAAGTAATTTTTAGTTCTAATAACTAACTTCGCGCGTACGAATAATATATTGGTTGAAATATATGGATTGTCTTCTCCATTTTCATTATAAATAGGGCCTGGCAACACTGAATATGTGTATTTTATTTATTTTTGTACAACAAGGATAAATGGAACATGTAAATGAAAATATAATATGTATATGTGAATCGATTCACGTGTTAGAAATGTATAAACCCAATATTATGTTTGTTGAAAAGTTGAAAATTTTATACAAGTGGTTCATCAATGTGTATTTTATTGTAAGATTATGTTTCTAGAGCTAGATATGAAACATAACTGATAGCGTATCAGTATTTAAAGGAGTCCATTTTCTCAAAAAAGAATTAGACAGCTTTGTTGAGTCAATTTGAAGAATTCTCTGCGATTTAATGCAGCGACACAAATGTGCTCTCGAACATGAAATATCTGCTAGATGGCATCACGTAGGGGGTGAAAGGTCCAGCTGATACATGATTGGTTATTTTTGACAATACATTGACATACTGTCACTATGACATGTGAATTACCAATCACACAGCAGTTGGACCTCACATCCACTTGACTGAAGGATTTGAGGCCTAGCATGCGCCACGCGACTAAAATTTATCGCGCTCTTAACAAACGTCAGAGTCAATTGAAGTCCGTCTGTCAGTTGCTGATTGGCTGAAAATACGAGCCAAACGGTATAGAAACTTTTGTCTTCTCATGCGATAAATTTGACGTATTGTGCATGCTAGGCCTAAATAGTATGTGCAATACGTCAAATTTCTCACATGGCACGACACAGTTTCTCTGATTGGCTGATAGTAGTAGTAAACTGCTTTCGTGTTTTCAGCCAATCAGTGGTTGACGCACTGAAATCTATATCAATTTGGTAACAGCGCGATAAAATTTACTGGCGTGGCAAATCATAAACAGCAAGCAAACTGCAGAAAAACGCTGTCGAGATGCAAGCGTTTGACGCGCTACAAACGCGTGCAATACTGTAAAGATATGAGTCATAAAATAACTAACAAAACCAAGTTAGTTCGTAATTTTCACCCGAAAAATGACATCGTAACTTTTAAATACTGTTTAATTTTATACAAAGGCGAAGTTAAACTTCGAGCATTAGAAAAATAAAGGACTGTGATTTCAAATGGATTCTTAAATGAAACGCTGTCAGTTATGAATATGCAGGAGTGATCATTTTACAAATAAAACCCACCTAGCATTAAAACTATGTGTTTTTATTATCAATTATACGTTGCTTGCCGGATTCTTCTCCGTAGGATTAGGTTCCGAACTGGCTGTAGCTTCAATTTTGGTTTGTGTTCATTCTGACGATGCATAAGTGTTACTTGTAACCTACATGAATAAATGAATTGACTTTGACTGTGGTTTAAGATGAGGGGGTCCAATGTGGTAGTCAGACTTCTTGAATCAGGACCATGTGTAAGTTAAAAAACTTAAACGAACTGTGAGTATCGTTGTTTTTAAAACTAGAAGCTTGATAATTATTTTTAGGCCGTTAGTTAAATAGACATAAAGAAATATGAAATATTTTACGCAATAAAAAAGAGATAATAATGTCAGAGATGTGTTTCTGGTCACAATAAAAAGCGTCGTATAGATACAGCTACTCAAAAACATGATGAGGTAGTTGACAGATAACGTATTGTGAGAATCAATAGCACGTGGGACGCTATCATTAATCAAATCTCGCATTTAATCTCATTTATCGTCAGCGTCAGACATCGCACCACCTCGCATTGTATAATGTACACCTGACGTGATTTCGGTATCTATTAGGCCTAGCATGCGCAATACGTCAAATTTATCGTATAAGACGACATAATAAAGAAAGTAATATATCTATGGGGTGATAGTTAGTCGCTAGACCTGTTGCATGCGCCACGCGAGTAAATTTTATCGCGCTCTTAAGAAATGTCAAAATCAATGCGTCAACTGCTGATTGGCTGAAAATTTTACCGTTTTACACATTTTCCCACTTTGGATGTGTCTATCCATAGATACCCTACACGGACGAAGAAAAGTATAGGGAGTCTCTAAAATGTATTTTTGTGAAAATCTTATTGCGGTTAACAATACAATATCTTTTTCTATTTTTGTGAAAATCTTAATGCGGTTAACAATACATCTACATACCAAGTTTAAACAGTAAAGGTCTCGTAGTTTCGGAAAAGAAAAAATGTGGCTGTGACATACGGACAGACAGACAGACAGACATGACGAATACATAGGCTACGGAACCCTAAAAACGGTAATAGAACGCGTGTGAATAGCAGCTACTGCTAATATTGTCTATATGCCTCAGTTTTCTGGCCTGAGGTTCGGTGGTTGATCTAGTGCAATACCTACTGCCATTTAACCATGTACCGAATACATATTTTTCGTATAAGTACATAACATATTAAATAACGTTCCTGTAAACGCAACATGCTACTTGTTTTTTTATTTTTTTTATTACCTACCTATGTATGAATATTATATTCTGGTGTTTAATTTAGGTATTGCTATTTATTATACATATACTAGCGGTCCCGGCGAACTTCGTTTCGCCTTAAAGGATTTTCCCGCTTTTATGTTGAACATTTTCCTGAATTTTCTTTGTTACAGACCTCATGGAGCCCGAGACCTTTTCAACGAATGTAAAACCGTGGAAATCGGTTCGTGCGTTCTGGAGTTATAGCGTGAGGAAAGAAAACCCGACTTATTTTTATAGACTCAATTTAAATTCAGGAAACATTTCACAAAGAAAAGCGGGAAAATCCTCTAAGGCGAAAGGAAGTTCGCTGGGACCGCTAGTTTGTAATGAACTTTGTTACTGGAAGATAAAAGTAGGTCGTCAGACCAGAAAAAAATCGAGCAAATTTCGAGGATTTATCGCGAATGATAAGAACACAGTTTATCTAAAGTCTTGTTTTTAGAGATAGTTTTGGGTGAACGATAAAATTATATGACAGATAGTACCTACAAGTAGCAAAACAACAGAGGGACTTAATGCCTACAAGTAGCAAAACAACAGAGGGACTTAATGCCCAGTAGCATTCTCTGCCAGGCAACCTCACAGATTTGAGGCGTAGTATCGTGTCACCTCTGATCATTTTTTTTTCTTTTTTTTTTTAATATGGACTCTGGCCCGCGTTTACAAACAACGCAGTGATTCCGCCAATACCTCTGATCATAATAATAAAATAAATATTAGACAACATCACATACATTGCTCTGATTCTGTGGTAAGTAGCTAAAGCACTTGTGTTACAGAAATCAGAAACAACAACGGTACCACAAAACGCAGACCCGAGACAATATAGAAAAGTTCGATTCCCATATGGACCCGACCGGGGATCGATCCCGAGACCTCAGAGATGGCGCGGCGCAAAGTCCGGCCCGCTTGCCTCTCGGCTACGGAGGTCGTCATCATAGAAAGAAAGAATTGTTTAATGTTCTGTGCGTGGCACCAAAATAAATGTATGTAAAATATAATAATCTCTGAGCGGGCACGCGCGATACGTGAAGGTCGTGGGTTTGAGTCCCACACCGCAATGGGAAAATATTTTTTTCTGTTATTTAAAAAAAAAATAAAGTTCACTAGTGCGGCGTAAAGCACTATAAATTTAAAAAAACACGCTTTATTTCGTATTCTATACAGCAAACCCTTTCATTTGATACCCATATCGTGGGAGTGGATTTCAAACAGCTTGTCCGCCATCTTGGGCAGGCCGCCATATTGGATTCGAAATGATGTTTCAACTAATCATGTATTGTCATCAGAACTCAGAGCGTGTGCAAAATTTCATGCTAATCGAAGACCGGGAAGTGGGTCAAATTAAGATTACAAGATTTTCTTACATAGTTACAAGTGAAGCTAATAAAAGCGTGTTAAAAATAACAAAAGGTAAGTTCAGTCCAAAATACGAGTATCATTAGTTTTTACTATACCACTTCTGTGCACTAATAAAATTAATTAGAAATATACCGCGTAGCCAGCGTATATCGTAAATTATGTAAAATGTTCAACCTTAAGTAATATCACGCAACCTCTGGTTGAGTACAGTTTTGTTTATATTACGTTAGTCAATGGTTCTCAAAATGTGGCGCGCTACTTTTGTTAAATTTTCAGAAATCATTTATATTAATTACTAGCGGTCCCGGCGAACTTCGTTTCGCCTTAGAGGATTTTCCCGCTTTTCTGTTGATTTTTTTTCCTGTATTTTCTTTGCTATAAACCTTACGGAACCCGAGACCTTTCCAACGAATGCAAAACCTTGGAAATCGGTTCGTGCGTTCTGGAGTTATTATAGCGTCAGGAAGGAAACCCCGACTTACTTTTATAAAGTAGATTTGATTTCTACAACAACACCGAAGTGATTTTTTTTTATATTACACTTCAAGATTGACTTCATCCCACCATGTTAAGTGGTAATGAGGTCCTAGCTTAAGAGCGACAAGTACATGATAATAAATCTATTTCTGGTCTAGTCGCCCTTACCTTGAAGACTTGACCCCTGCTACTAATGTAACACCCCCCAAGAGCTCTGGAAATTTTACTCACACGCAGGAACACAACAACACCGGAGTGATTGTTATTCGGCCGTGTCTTCTGTAAGGTGAAGGTATTTCACCAGTCGGGCTGCTCCAGCTCGAGCGATAAATCGCAAATGTACCAATATACGCTCGCCACAGCTTCGCAAGCGTACTTACTTACTGTCCTCGTTTTTTTCCACATTTCTCACTGATTCTTAGCCCTTATTGGTGGCAGCGTGATGATATATAGTCTGAAGCCTTCCTCGATAAATGGACTAATAAATACAAAGATGACTGTTATTCGAAAAAATAATAGTTTAAAAAACTAAAAAACACGCTTTTAGCTCGCACTAAAAATTACAAAATAATTCAGACATTTAAGAAAGAAAGCGTGGAGCGTTTTGTCCAAAAAGAGTAAAGATAACATAAACGCTCCACGCTTTTAGTTTTTTAAACTATTATTTTTATTTTCTACTTTTTAGTTTTCTCATGTATCAATAATTATATAATTCTTTTTCGTATCCCATTCAGCAAACCCTTTCATTTAATACCCATATCATAGGGGTGCATTTCAAATAGCCTGTCCGTTATCTTGGACGCCCGCCATATTGAATTTGAATCACGTGACTATTTTTTTCGTATTCCTGACAGCAAACCCTTTCTTTTGATACCCATATCATGGAAGTGCATTTCAAACAGTCAGTTCGCCATCTTGGGGAGGCCGCCATATTGGATTTGTAATGACGTTTCTTAGCTAGTCATGTATTGTCATCAGAACTCAGAGCGTGTGCAAAATTTCATCTTAATCAAAGACCGGGAAGTGGGTCAAATTAAGATTCAAAGATTCCGTTACATACATACAACCCAAGCTAATAATAAAAGCTTGTTAAAAAGTAGTTCTTGAGATTAGCGTGTTCAAATAAACAAACTCATCAGGTTTATAATATTAGTATCCATACTAGTATTATTAATGCGTAAGTAAGTCTGTCTGTTTGTCTGTCCGGCTCTCACGTCAAAATTGATTTTGATATAGTTTGAACCCCTAGGACGGAAATGGGTTACTTTTTGTTTTGAAAATAAGGTGCGATGGGTGTAACATCGCCCTTGAAAGTTTGTAGAAAATCTATACTTTTTAAGGCAAAGATATAAAACTTGGCACAAATATAGTTCGAAACTTGGATTAAAATATGGATATACTTTTTGTTTCGAACCTTAGGGAACATAGGGGTATAACCGACCACGAAAGTATGTAGTTCGCGCGAACGAAGTCGCGGGCACAACTATGTAGAAGTATAGACATGCCCAAATTGCTTAAGCTTCAAGTTTTGAGAACCGGTCTCAGTTTCGACTTACCGAGGCGTGGCGACGGCAGAAAAAACAACAGTAACTCAAAAATTATGTAATTAAAGGTTCACTAATAACCTGATATTGCAATGAATTAATTTGAAGGCCATTTTTACTCGAGTAAAACAGATTCAGTGGAATACTTTCTAGATATTTAGACACCAATCATACAACAACAATCATCATATATGATATACTTACTACAATTATAACAATAGCTTTTTATTTAATGTGATGGTCAGTATGAAAGGATCAAATCTTAGATATCTGTCATGCAAGTATAAAAGTTTTGTATCATTAATCTACTATTTCCTACCTTTGCTATAATTTTAGCTACCTAAAAAAACATAGTATTTTAATAACATAGTTGGTCTTCCATTATGATATCAAGATGGAGGGACCAAACTAACAGTTTGGTCCCTTCTTTGGAATACTCTCTCAAGTTAGTGTTGTTATAAGTACCTTAATTCTGTCTAATTAATATTAATTTAAATCGACTGGAACGTACATTGTTTTAAAGATATTGATTTTACAAGTTGGTCCCTCCAAATTGACGATCCGATATTTCAATACCACAAACAGATGAGTGGTTTATTTTAGATCTTTAAATGATAAATGTTTAATAAATATTTTCTTCCTTCAATCAATCTTGCAATATTTATTGCACTGAAATGCTTCGCTACATTTAGATTCTCTCTTTACAAATACGATACGAGTTTACATTAAATATCCGGTCCATCGCTTAAACAAATATGTACTATTATAATGGATGGATTAATGAACTATAATTGTTATGGAGGGAAAGGAAAGAGGGACAAGGAACTCAGAATAGGGTGAATAAAAATATATTTAAAATAAAAGTAAAGGGAAAAAATACAGTTAGATTGACAGGTAAAAGAAGTAGAAGAATGCAAGTCAAATTAACATATTTAAAGGAATATAAAAAACATAAGCAGTAACTCATAAGGAGTTCGTAACAATAATATTACAATTAAACTCGTTATATGCTCATACGATATATTAGGAAGCCACCACAGCATGATATGTTCACACACCCTTACAATAAAGGTAGACGTAATAGAAAAGTAGAAAACTAAAACCTACTGTCATATAAAAACCATTGTCAAAAGGGCTGTGGAGGTCGGATGACAGCAGTCGCTAACAACTACCTACAGCTGGTATTCGATGGACGTGTAGTTAATTAAATTATAGATATTAGTAAGCTCGTTACATACACGAATCGGAAATAGTCTTAATTGAACTGAGGCCAATTTAATTTTAATTAAATTTTAATTAATTTTTTTATTTTATTTTTATTTATTTTTTAATTTAATTTAATTTTCAGTTCAAATGACAAAAGTTCTTCTTTTTCTTTTTTGTATGGAAGGTCAAACAAACTTCTGCGAAGTCTAACGCTGTTCAGGCCTAGCACACGCAACGCGACTAAATTTTATTGCGCTCTTAATAAACGTCAAAATCGATTGAAGTCAGTCAGCTGCCGATTGGCTGAAAATACGAGTGCGGTGTGCTGTTAGCCAATCAACAGTATCGAAACTTTTGTCGTCTCATGCGATAAATTTGACATATTGCGTATGCTAGGCCTGACAATTACATGACGTGAGAATAATACAATTTCGCGATAGAACGCGGGTGTTCGGTGCTTTTTAGGTTTCCTAAGACTCCGTATTGTCAAATATAAATAATAGCGGTCCCGGCGAACTTCGTTTCGCCTTAGAAAATTTTTCCCGCTTTTCTGTTGATTTTTTTCAAATTTTACCAAGGATTCCTAATTTTGTAGCCTATGTCAAATTGGAAGAATGTAGCATTCTATTGGTGAAAGATTTTTTTAAATCGGCCCAGTACTTTTTGAGCCAGTACTTGGATAGCCATTGCAAACATACAAAAATACAAATCTTTCCTCTTTATAATATTAGTATAGATATATATTTTTATTTTTATACATGACCACTTCTAGCTATATCTAATATAGCGACCCGCCCCGGCTTCGCACGGGTGCAATAGGTACTAAAATATGTACGTATTATACATATAAATATTGCAATTTATTTTATTACATTGACTCCTCCCTTACCCCAGTGACGCTTGGAGCCTACATCGCATGCTGGCTAGCTGAGCGCGGTGAGCGGCAACCAAGCGACTTTTTTCTAATACTTGCATTATTAAACTCATGATATCTTTCGAATTAAATGTCCGAATTGAATAATTCAAAAAGTTATATAAAGGTATTGAAGCTATCTTGAATATAAAGTAATTTATTTTGATAAGGATTAATACCAAGGTACAAATAAAGAGCCTTTAAAAGAGGCGGCATATTAATAAATTTTTTAGATTAAAAAACCGCTTATTGTGACATAACTATAATATTTAGTCATATGCTATCCCGACACTTTTTGTAGATAATGATGAGTTCTGCAGTCATAGTGCATGACTTTGTTCTATCATCAATAGTTTTCGCAGCGCACGCGATGTAAGGAATTTTTCAGGTCACCTTTAATTACATTATTGAAGTTTTAGTAAGGATCCCTAATTTTTTTGAAAATATAATATAGCCTATGTCACCCGTAGATAGTGTAGCTTCCCACCGGTGAAAGAATTTTTCAAATCTGCCAAGTAGTTTCGGAGCCTATTCAATTCATACAAACAAACAAACAAAAAATCAAACCTTTCTTTTCTTCTTTGATTCTTTGGTAAGTAGCTTAAGCACAAACAACGACGGTACCACGACACCCAGACCAGAGACAATATAGAAAAGTTCTTTAAATATTTTAAAGGCGCGTGCTGCTCTTCCAACTGAGCTAACCGTAAGTTATTGAAGGCGATTAATTTTTCTGCTGTATCAACCCGTTGGCCTTTTGTAAGTGCCCTCTGCCGAACATCTTTAGAACTAAATACTTATCGGCCCGCGGTACATTCGTTGCAGAAATGTTTGAAAACCACGGAATCGAAGACACCTGGCATCTTAATCGATTTTTTACTTTTTATAGAGGTTTACGCCGGACTAGCGTACTTTAAATATGTATTTTAAATTTTCTGTTTCTTTTTTAATTTTTAAAGTTCTCTAATGCGGCTTAAAGCACAATATAAAATATACAAAAAAAATGAAAATTTCGTTTCCCTTGTAAAATAATGTTAAATCTATTGGATTTGATTTTTGTTACAGTCTCCCACAATTTTAAACGGGCGGTATCACAAATGGTTGTTACCAAGATAGCACGGCTGTTACTGACAAGTTTTCATTAACCTGCTAAAAATAGCACAGAATATTTTTTTGCTTACGCGAAGTGTTTCGTTGTACAGATCTATTTCAGTACCTGTTCAAAATCTTTGCCTCCTACGTAAGACGTTAGTTTATGCCAGTGCCTAATAATAATTATTAGGTAATTTATTTATTTATTTAATTATTTGTAAAAACTTTATTGCCCTAAATAAAAAGTACAAAAGGCGGACTTAATGCTAGAAGCATTCTCTACCAGTCAACCGTTGGGTCATGCAGATAGTTCGTTTATGGGTGCAGTAACAGTAAAAATGTGAGTAGGTATGGATTACAACAAAATGTATGATAATAAATAGTAATAAATTAAACACCAGAATAGAATATTCATACAAAGGTACATCGTAAATTAATATAGTAATAAAACAAAATAATATAAGATATACATATCTAATGACAACAATATATATAAGCAAACAAGTGAATATATAAAGGAAATCAAGTTAAGAAAACAAAATTGGTAGAGGGGCAGGGCCGGCGTTAGGGTAGCGCGCGGTTGGGCAACAGCCCAGGGCGCTCGGACTTGAACGGGCGCTAATGAGCTACCCTGAGGTACCCAAAAGTATTCCCCTAAATAGATGTATTGGTATACGCTTTTACAGGGGCGCTGGCGGAAATTCGTCCAGGGCGCCAATAATGCTAGAACCGGCACTGTAAGGGGGAAGAATCTGTTCTTCCCCCTTTCTAGAATTCACGGACTCTCATTTTAATTGAATTACTATCAAAGATGTTATAGATATACAAAGTACAGTCACATAAAGATGTCGCAGGCATATTGAGTAAATCCGACGTTTACATACGGCGTCGTCAGTTTAAAAACGAATGCCGGTTTGTAAAATGCCGAAGACAAAATGTCATTATGTATAAAGCCGCGGCAAATTGAAGTATAGCTTGACAAAGCTTGGGTGACCATAGCTTTTCGTTTGCAAAGGCCAGTATTACCTATTATTGAAATTTAATAATACTAACAGACTGTCAGTTTAATAGTGTTAAAAAATATGGAATGTTTCAAGTATGTATAAAATCCCTAGTAAATTACTCTTCTACTGTTTTATTTTTTGCTGAATATAGACTTTTTTTTTTTTTTTCCGGGTGGAAATGCCTTCGCACCGTCACCCTCTGCCACGGGGAGGCAGAGGGTGGTGTGTCGGACTTGCACCGACTAAAACCACCCGGGTGGTCCTTCTCTGCGCAATGGTGGGGGGGGGCCGGGATGCGCGTGAGCGATTCGTCACAATCCCCCCCCTACGCGCAAGTGCTACGCAAGCGAGCGTAGCTCGTCTCGGTGCGGCTGTTGGTGTTGCCGCACCACAGGGCATGTCGGACCACCCAGCATGCCCCGGACTCCTCGATCGGCGCCAGAGTTCCCCGTTCTGGCGCCTTCGGTATATTCATGGCCTATTACGGCCTCACGCCTCGGACATTTCGGCGTCAGGGGCGGACCTGGCCGGCTGCGATTTGGCTTGCGGCTTCGCGCCTGTGGCCGGTCTCCGCCTCTTCTTCCCCCCTTGGCAGGCTTTGCTCCCTGCCCTGTGGTCGGCCTTCTGTCCCGCCGCGCTGCAAACGGCGCAGCGCGGCTTTTGCTCGCAGTTGCGAGCGAGATGGCCGCCCACCCCACATCGGTAGCACAAAGTGCTACGGTCCACCTCAGTGCTGAATATAGACTTTTTTTTTTTTTTTGCCGGGAGGAAATGCCTTCGCACCGTCACCCTCTATCACGAGTGCTGAATATAGACTAACCTAACCTAACCTAACCAATGGAATCGTTAATTACTTCAATGAACCTTAGGTTAAGTAATTGATGTTGAATTACATTTATCATTTTTGTTATTTGGATATTTTAATGAAGTATCAAAGTCTTAATTTGTCCAAACAATGTTTTATTCATGGTCACCCCAAAACTACAACCAACCAACCAACTGTTGTCATTTTGCCTGATTTTGCATTCGGCATATTACATAACAGCGAGTGTTTTTAAACAGACGCCATTTGTAAACGGCGGGTTCACTCAAAATGCCTGCGACAGATATACAAAGTAAAGTCACGTAGAGAAATTTTTTGTGACACAAAATCATCGGCCACTAAATGTCCCGATACTGGGAACGAGTATGGTATGGGTGTATTTAAGGAAAATGCGAATGTGTGTTCAGTTAGTGAAAACATAAAAGTGATTTAATGAAGTTTCACTATGAGGACACACGTAAAAGTCTTAGCGTGTCCAGGTGACGAAATAATCCAGCCTGCCTCGCTGCACAACTATAGTGCTCAACTGGTTGAGCCGTGGGTACCTACTTTCGATTCCCTTCTAGTCAAGTGATTTGTCTGTTGGGAAATAGAAGGTAAACTGTGGCCCAACTGATGATAACTCAAATCCCTGGTTGTACCGTGGGTACCTACTTTTGAGACACAATGAAAAATAATGTATCCATGGCACAACTGTTTAAAATTAATTAGAATCACTCATTTTGATTCCTTTACCGTAAAACTTTTGCCGGTGCCACTGTACGGCTGTTTGCCAATCAAAATTTAAAACTAATAAACTTGTGGAAGGAAGGAAATAATTAAATATTTTAATGTTCTCATAATTATCTTAAATACTTATTAGAAACAGAAAAATTTTATCTCCCCTTGCGGTGCGGGAATTGAACCCACGACTTTGACGTATCGCGCGTGCTGCTCTTACAACTGATAAGTATGTAGTTCTAAACATATTCGACAGAGGGCACTTACCGGAAGGCTAACGGTTGATACAGCAGAAAAATTTCATCGCCTACGATAACTTGCGGTTAGCTCAGATGGTAAGAGCAGCACGCGCGATACGTGAAGGTCGTGGGTTCAATTCCCGCACCGCAAGGGGAGATAAAAAATTTCTGTTTCTAATATTTAAAGTTCGCTAGTACGGCGTATAGTACTATTGTACAGGCCAATATGGCGGGTATGATAGATAATGTCATTTAATTTAGTGTTTAAAATAATAGATGTCGCTATCCCATTTTACATCGCGGTGACGAGATTTTCCGCCGTTTGTATATGTGTCCTGGTTGACAACAAATAAACAAGCTCTTCAAGAAGTCAAAGTGTTGTGGTTTAATTTACTCCGAAACAATAGTATCCTGAGGGTGCAACGAGCACGGTCTCGTTCATGGTCCTTCGAGGAGCCGGATTAACGGCAGGTTTTTGAAGAAGAGTGGATCGTCGACGGATGGTGGATCGCCATCAGAACGTCGCGATATCCTGGCTGAACCAAGAGTCGGTCAGTCAGCGCCGAAGGTGTCGCTGAAGGAGGTGAGAGAAGCTGATGCAGTAGCAGCAGCAGGATCAAGTTTAGCTGGAGAGTGAGCCACCTGATGGATGGACTGGAGCGCCGTCCACTAAGAGGTCGTGAGTGATTTGCTGTGCTAATTTGAACTCTATTTACATCGTGAATTTATCTCTTGTAACAAGTTTCGTGAGTGAAGTTCTGGATTTTCCGGGGAGAGTTGCCAAGCATAATTGAACTTTAATTGTTAGGAATTTTAGACTTGGTAAAATTTCGACTTCGACAAAAAACACTTAGAATAATTCATAAATTTGAATTTAGAAAATTTTGGAAATTTGAACTTTGAACATTTTTGGAAATTTGAACTTAGAACAATTTTGGAAATTTGAACATAGAATATTTTGGAAAAATTTAAACTTAGAATTTTGTCGAAATTTTATCTCGATTATTTTGATATTTAAGAATGGAGTCTTTAATTAACTTTCAAGAAAACTTATACAACCGATTAGTTAAGGCAAAAAATAATTTTAAAAGGAGTCTTAAAGAAAATATTACTTTAATGTATGTTGAGGGGAAATTGGATCTGCTGGAACAAACATGGACAGAATTTACGTCAGGTCATAAAACTCTTATGCAATCCATCACGCCTGCTCAAATTAAGAAAGCCAATAGTGATTCTTTTAAAAAAGAAGTTTTTGATCAGGCAGAGGAAATATATTTTGAGCATAAACTGGAACTTAAAAATGTTTTAGAGTTGTTACAAGTACGTCCTAAAGCAATTGACAGCATATCATTATCAACTATTAATAACGGTTCTAAATTTAATGTCAAATTACCTAAAGTAAACATACCAATCTTTTCCGGAAATTATTCAGATTGGAATACATTTCGCGATCTATTCACGTCATTAATTCATCTTAATACTGATATAGACGATGTTCAGAAGCTATTGTACTTGAAAGGATATGTTTGCGGTGAAGCTGGACAATTATTGGCTCATATTCCAACAACCAGTTGTAATTATTTAAGATGTTGGAAGTTGCTTGAAGAACGTTACGACAACAAACGCTATATTTGTCACCATATAATACGGAGATTGCTTGGTCAAACTAATATTATTCATGAGTCGGCCGGTAGTTTAAAGAAATTAATAGACACTACCAATGATTGTTTAACAGCACTTTCTAACATTGGTGTTAATATTGAGAGTTGGGACAGTCTAATTATTCACATTTTGTCTCTTAAATTGGACCCTGAATCGAGAAGACAGTGGGAATTTAATGTGATTGGTTGCAACTCTTCTGATGAGTTGCCGCATTTCATGCAATTCCAGGAGTTTTTGAAAAAGCGATATCGTGCATTAGAACTTCTCGATTCCAGATCTGATTTTGTAAATAAACAGCACCATTCTGTAAATAAAATTTATTCAATGCATACCGCGAACCTAAGGTGTGAATTTTGTTCTGAAAAACATAAAATTAATCATTGTAAAAAGTTTGTTAAAAGTCCCGTAGATGCTAGGCGTTATTTTGTACAAACAAACAATATCTGTTATTGTTGTTTGGGCAGAAACCACTCTGCCAGGAACTGCCGAAGTAAGGGAAGGTGTCTTATTTGTAAGAAAAAACACCATGTTCTGTTGCATCCAAAGAAAAATGTCGTTTCGGAAGGTCAGATTATTAATGCAAATAAAATAAAATCACAAATTCTTGAGCCATCCACTGGTACAACTATTTCGGTACCAGTTGTTTCTTGTTTTTCTGCGGGGAACGAAGCTCCTCAGGTTTTACTACCAACAGCGCTAGTATTTGCAGAAAATAATAAAAATTATAAGATACGTGCTTTGTTAGATCAAGGATCACAAATGTCATTTGTCACTGAGACAACGGCTCAGAAGTTAGGTTTAAAAAAGGTTCATACTCAGTGTCAAGTCATTTCTGGTATTGGTGGAGCTAGTAAATTTGTCTCCAAGGCAAAGGTTGAATTGGAAATCAAGTCACGTATTGATCCAAATGCAGTTATTTCTGTTAAGGCACATGTTATAGAATCTATTGAAAAACGATTACCAATTGATAATGTCACAAAATATGAATTAAGGGAATTTGAAAATATCACCTTAGCTGATCCTGGATATAAAACACCTGGCTGTATCGATTTGATTCTAGGTGCTGAGGTGTACAGCAGAATTATTCAAAGCGGTATTAAAAGAAGTCGCTTTAGTGAAGTAGTCGCGCAGTGTACTTCACTCGGGTGGGTGATATCGGGTTGTGTTGAATCATCAGGTAGTTATTCTGCTAAATTACAATCTAAAAGTTGTAAAATGAAAATGGAATGGAAAAAACCGGTCAAGAAAAGAAAAGAGAATACAGCCACTAATACAAATTACTTATTATGAGACATAAAATAAATAAAACAAAGCATTTTTATGGGTTATGTGGACAGTTTTCTATGTTATTGTTTAAAAAAAAAAAAGTATAATAGGTAAACATTTTCAGTTTTAAATATGTAGCTCTGAACATCATAATAGGCAGATAATGATGATTAAAATTGGTGTTAAAACTTGTTATAAAACAAAAAATGCATTATCATTGGTCGGAACAGAATCATTTACAGAATCATTTACGGAACAGAATTATTTTACTCATCTGAAGTAAAATAATTTTATTAGAGATGCCAATTCAAGGATTAAAATGTGAACTGTTTTTTGGTAAATAGTTACAAAATGTTATTTATTTGAGGTTTATGTATTATTTTGTTCATTGTTTGATTATCTGAATGACAAGGTATTTTTGCCCATGGGGCGGGCGATAATTTGTTAACTAAGAACAAAACGTAGTTTGTTCTTGGTGGGCGATTATGTACAGGCCAATATGGCGGGTATGATAGATAATGTCATTTAATTTAGTGTTTAAAATAATAGATGTCGCTATCCCATTTTACATCGCGGTGACGAGATTTTCCGCCGTTTGTATATGTGTCCTGGTTGACAACAAATAAACAAGCTCTTCAAGAAGTCAAAGTGTTGTGGTTTAATTTACTCCGAAACAATAGTATCCTGAGGGTGCAACGAGCACGGTCTCGTTCAACTATAAAAATAATTATCTTAATTTATCTAATGCGTGTCCGAGGGTAATTTCTCCTGTGAGAAGTTTACCTTTTCGCCACATATTTTTGTGCCAATTGTAGTAACAAACACGTTTGGCGGCTTTTGGAAAAAACTTGGCAATAGTATTTATTAGACCAACTTCAAAGTCGCAATGCGCCTTTGATATGATCCATTTACAGTTGTCTTCAGTAATTTGTGCAATCTGTGACTGTTAATATGGAATATCGTTTCGTAAGTTGCTTGCTTTTTATTTGGCACTAGCGGTCCCGGCGAATTTCGTTTCGCCTTAGAGGATTTTTCCGCTTTTCTGTTGAAATTTTTCCTGAATTTTCTATGCTATAAACCTCACGGAGCCCGAAACCTTTCTAATGAATACAAAACCGTGGAAATCGGTTCGTTCGTTCTGGAGTTATAGCGTCAGGGAGGAAAACCCGACTTATTTTTATATAGTAGATTACTACAAACACAAGCGGCTTTACGTTTAACACCAAAGTCCCCGTGCACCTATAGAAAGTAACTGAGTAAACTGGGCTTCGGGTAGCTTTTGAATGTTGCATCAATAAAGAGGTTTACTATCAGTAGTTAATAAAATAAGAGTTATGTAGTTCTGCTTCGGGGAATTAGAGTGTTTTTCGAGTTCCCCAACACTCAACCAGTTGGGCATAGTAGTTGTGCCGTGGGTCCGGGTTGAGTTGTCGGTATCTTAGTTGAGTAGAAGGGAATTGAAAGTACCCACGGCTCAACCAGTTGAGCATCTTAGTTGTGCAGTGGGTCAGGAAGGGAAATAATAAGTTATATTAATTTTGATTTTTCACAAGAGTTTGTGAAAAACCCGTAATTGGGATTTAACCAACTGCGTTTCCTTATTATCAACCATGTCAGATATTTGTAACAACGTTTCCACCTTATTAAGGTTAAAAGTGTTTTTAATTCCTATTTTTCGACAAGTGATACTTCAGTCTTAATACTCCAGGCGCACCTAAAATATGATAAGAGCTCAGGATAAGATGTGTTACCTACATTTATTCAATAACTGCACCTACTTTAAACAATATTTATCGGTATTAATTGTGTCCACACCCAAAACCAAAACGAACAAACAAAATTTAAAATAATTTAACGGGTCAAAACGCGACACCATTTTTATTTAGTAGTTAATACGAACTACTTACTACTAAATAAAAATGGTGTCGCGTTTTGACCCGTTAAATTATTTTAAACGTTTAAAATGGAACGCGAAAGTCTTAAAATTTATAGAACACACAAAATGTTTCGTTTTTGAAGGAAAGTTTATTTTTGTGAATTAAAACATTATGACGACCTCCGTAGCCGAGAGGCGAGTGGGCCGGAGTTGGCGTCGCGCCATCTCTGAGGTCCCGGGTTCGATCCCGGGGTCAATATGGGAAACGAGCTTTTCTATATTGTTTCGGGTATCGGTGTTGCGGTACCGTCGTTGTTTCTAATTTCTGTCACACAAGTGCTTAAGCTACTTACCGCAGAATCAGAACAGTGCAGTCCAATATTATATATTACACTAGCTGTGCCCGCGACTTCGTTCGCGTGGACTACATCCTTTCATGGTCGGTTTTACCCCTTTCTCCCCTAATATTCGAAACAAAAAGTAGTCTATATTTTCATCCAAGTTTCGAGCTATATTTGTGCCAAATTTCATATCTCTAACTTCAAAAATAAACATTTTCCATATAAACTTTCAAAGGTGGTATTACCCCCATCCCCCCCTTATTTTCTAATAAAAAGTAGCCTATGTCCGTTCTTGAGATTCAACGTATACCTATACCAAATTTCATCAAAATCCGTTCAGCCGTTTAGGCGTGAGAGAGTAACAGACGGACAGACAGACAGACAGACAGAGTTACTTTCGCATTTATAATATTAGTATGGATTACATTATATTAAAAACGTGTCTCTTAGCCTGCTAGCATGCGCAATACATCAAATTTATCGCATGAGACGACAAAAGTTTCGCTACTGTTGATTGGCTAATAGCACACCGCACTCGTATTTTCAGCCATCAGCAGCTGACGCACTGACTTCAATCGATTTTGACGTTTGTTAAGAGCGAGATAATATTTATTCGCGTTGCGTATGCTAGGCCTGTAGGTGTCTTCAATAACATTTTGATAAATGAGAATGTGAGGGTGGATGAAGATTTGCAAGCTCCCCCGAACAGACGAAGGCGAGCAAGACCAGTCAGCTCGTGAGCACGGTTGGTGCAACCTAACCGAAACGTCGGGCAGTAAGTAGTTCGTATTAACGGATTATTCCCACCGTCCCCTACCAAGACGTCCACCACTGGTGGACGTTGCAACAAAAACTGAAATATAGTCGCAGCGTCCACAAGTGGTGGACGTTGGGAACAAATTACAAGATTATTCACAGCGTCCCCCACCAAGGCGTCCACCACTGATGGACGTTGCGACAAAAACTGAAATATAGTCGCAGCGTCCGCAAGTGGTGGACGTTGGGAACAAATTATATTAAAGTAAAATAATAAGGATTATCCCCAGCGTCCCCCACTAAGACGTCCACCACTGGTGGATGTTGAGATATTTTTTTTAGTTTAAAGCGCAACGTCCACCTGTGTAGGTGATATATAAATAAAACAACAATATAATTATATAACTGTATCAACGGACTCAAAAAAGAAATTAAGAATTATAAATATTTAGTGGCGCATCATTTCTAGAAAAGTGCCAACGGATATATCATGACGAATGAATTCAAGTTGAGCATCTTGTATGAAGTGATCGTTTACCCTATTCGGTCTTTTTTTCGATTTATCATTTTTTTTTCAATTTGCAGTCTTTTTACTACGAAATAGTTGGCATCTTTTTCGAGCTCATGCACAACATTTATGAAAATGGGATTTAACCCCGTGGCTTTATTCAGCTTGTGGTGCCAACCTTCAATTACATTTGTTGTTCTATGTTCACCGAATACATTCCACACTGGTATAAAATTGACCGTAAGCTACGTATCCTCTACGTATTTTCTAAATTTAATTATATCTGAATCGAAACTACGTTTTCGTGTAATATATCGCCATTCATTATTTACTTCCGACTCAGGCAACAAAGGCAGGGCTGCTGTTAACACTATCTCACGAATTTTATAAATGTCCTGCTGATTAGTTAACTTTAAATCCCGACCTTTATCCCATATTGCTTTTTTGAAATGAGTGTAACACCCTTTAACTTCGAAGTCAGTTCTGTACTTTGTTGGTTGCCAGTTTGGTATTTGCTTTTTTATCAATTCATATAAAATCTGATACGACGCAGAATTTCGGCATGTCATGAAGGCGTACACTAGCGGAATTATATTTGTATAATTCTGGCTACTTATGATATCACCATGCACTGTGTAAATTTGTGCAAAAGGTTTTACACATAATACTATTATTCAGATGAACTAATTAAAGGGAGTGGGACAGTAAATTTAATGGGATGATTAAACGTTATTATTTACTTTAATATAATTTGTTCCCAACGTCCACCACTTGTGGACGCTGCCACTATATTTCAGTTTTTGTCGCAACGTCCACCAGTGGTGGACGCCTTGGTGGGGGACGCTGTGAATAATCTTGTAATTTGTTCCCAACGTCCACCACTTGTGGACGCTGCGACTATATTTCAGTTTTTGTTGCAACGTCCACCAGTGGTGGACGTCTTGGTAGGGGACGGTGGGAATAATCTTGTAATTTGTTCCCAACGTCCACCACTTGTGGACGCTGCGACTATACTTCAGTTTTTGTCGCAACGTCCACCAGTGGTGGACGTTTTGGTAGGGGACGGTGGGAATAATCCCGTATTAACTACTAAAATAAAAATGGTGTCCCGTTTTGACCCGTTAAATTATTTTAAATATTTAAAAATCTTTAGAACAAGGTTCGCTCTTTTAAGACAGTCATTGAACTTTTATTAAAATTTTACGATGGTTCCTTACGCTCACTCAATCCTCACGCTAATTTGACCCCCAATATTCTTGAACTAACAACAGAAGCGCATTCAATCATACCCCTTGTTCATTCATGTAAACTCTAAAACTGAATTTGTAAAACATAGAATGTTTCAATATTACGTTGCATTTTCTAGAAATGTTTGTTAACAAATACGCACTCAATCTTCTAATTTTACGCGTATTATTGAATATTTGAATGAATGGTTGTTAGTTCGAATACCTAATATTGGGGTCAAAAAAGCTTGAGGATTTTTTTTTTTCTAGAAGGTGCTCACTCAATCCACAAAAATTTACTCGCGCGGAGCATGCTAGGCCCGATAGTCTGGAACTAAATAAGAGCCTATGTTCCAGGGCCTTACCATGAGTTTATGAAGTAGGACATACTTACTCCTTAATGACAGCTTTGGCTTTACATTAAACACTTCAACGTCAGCGACAGCTAGAATGTAGTAGATAAATCTCAGTCAGTAGGCTATGTGGCCTAATTTCAGTAAAGACACTACGATATGTAGCTTTGAGGTCACTGGGCTATGTAACCTTGAGGACACTAGGCTATGTAGCTTTGAGGTCACTAGGCTATGTAACCTTGAAGTCACTAGGCTATGTAACCTTGAGGTCACTAGGCTATGTAACCTTGAGGTCACTAGGCTATGTAACCTTGAGGTCACTAGGCTATGTAACCTTGAGGTCACTAGGCTATGTAACCTTGAGGTCACTGGGCTATGTAACCTTGAGGACACTAGGCTATGTAGCTTTGAGGTCACTAGGCTACGTGGCCTTGAGGTCACTAGGCTATGTAGCTTTGAGATCACTAGGCTATGTAACCTTGAGGTCACTAGGCTATGTAACCTTGAGGACACTGGGCTATGTAACCTTGAGGTCACTAGGCTATGTAACCTTGAGGTCACTAGGCTATGTAACCTTGAGGTCACTGGGCTATGTAACCTTGAGGACACTAGGCTATGTAACCTTGAGGTCACTGGGCTATGTAACCTTGAGGTCACTAGGCTATGTAACCTTGAGGTCACTGGGCTATGTAACCTTGAGGACACTAGGCTATGTAGCCTTGAGGTCACTAGGCTATGTAGCCTTGAGGTCACTAGGCTATGTAACCTTGAGGTCACTAGGCTATGTAACCTTGAGGTCACTAGGCTATGTAACCTTGAGGTCACTAGGCTATGTAACCTTGAGGTCACTAGGCTATGTAACCTAGAGGTCACTAAGCTACGTAGCCTTGAGGTCACTAGGCTACGTAACCTTGAGGTCACTAGGCTATGTAACCTTGAGGTCACTAGGCTATGTAACCTTGAGGTCCCTAGGCTATGTAACCTTGAGGTCACTAGGCTATGTAACCTTGAGGTCACTAGGCTATGTAACCTTGAGGTCACTAGGCTACGTAGCCTTGAGGTCACTAGGCTATGTAACCTTGAGGTCACTAGGCTATGTAACCTTGAGGTCACTAGGCTATGTAACCTTGAGGTCACTAGGCTATGTAACCTTGAGGTCACTAGGCTATGTAACCTTGAGGTCACTAGGCTATGTAGCCTAACACTATACAATATGGGGCAGGTGGGGGGTGTATCAAATAAAACTCAATCGTCAGCGCATCGTGTACTGATCACCAGCGCACGCGCGTGCGGTACTCGTCGGCGACGGCGACGCGCTTGATGCTCTCGTAGCCGAGGATGATGCTGAACGAGAAGCACGCGGACTGCACCAGCCGCGCGGAGAGGCCCTTCGCGTACAAGCCTACCAGCCCCTCCTCCGTCCAGAGGTCACGGAACACTTGCCGCATGGTGCTGACTCCTTCCACCTGGAAAATGGGGACTGTTACTGCCAGTGACATAGTATAAATAAATAAATAATTAATAAATAAATATTGGACAACATCACATACATTGCTCTGGTTCTTTGGTAAGTAGCTAAAGCACTTGTGTTACAGAAATCAGAAACAACGACTTTACCACAACACCCAGATCCGAGACAATATAGAAAAGTTCGTTTCCCATATTGACCCGACCGGGGATCGAACTCGGAACCTCAGAGATGGCGCGACGCCAAATTCCGGCACGCTTGCCTCTCGGCTACGGAGGTCGTCATATAGTATATGCCCTATACTAAGGGTGCTAAGGGTCCATATCCTTAAGCAAGTAAAACAAAAAAAACCTGGAAGAATTCCCGCCATACCAATTTCATTCGAATATCGGCACCAAAACACACAAATGTAAAGCACTCAAGCAATAGATACGCGATCTATATTAATAATTTCGTCAAGGGGTATGTTAGACTCGATCGAAACCTTATCGAAGCGAATCCGACTCGCACTATGCAGGTTTTTCACCGGATTTCACCCGAGCAAAGTTTTTTATCTAGTTCAATAAATAAGTAAAGTCCGTGCCTTTGACTCGATGCCCGGAAACGGTATGTGAACCGTCGCTAGCTCACTTTTTCAAGCCACGCCCACCGTGCCTTACTTTTCGTGGTGCCAGTTTCAAGCGTTAGAAATGCTTCTATATTTTATTCGTTTACTGCCGAAACCGAATACGATATAAAATTTTCGGATAGGGCGGAATCTTAACTAAATAATAGGTACTTAGTAAATTAAAAAAAAACCTTGTCACAACACAAGGTTTTTTTTATAATATTACGTAAGGATTTCCTTTTAATCTGTTCAGTACTTTCAACGTTAAAGCCGAACTGACAGACAGATTAATAATAATAAATAATAAACGCGCCAGACAATCACACCAATCACCTGGTCTCAAACTAAGGTGTTCCCTTGTACTGTGAGCACCAGACGACGGATACCAACTGGGATACTGACTGATGATTGTCGAGGTTAGATAGACTTATACATTTATAATATTACTACGTATTTACCTGTAGCCTGGCGCGCACTATGTCTAGAGGGTTGGTGAGGATGGTCGTTGTGAAGCCTCCGAGAGTGCCTGCCACGCACTGTATCAGCAAGTGCGACACCCAGCTGGGACACAGCCTTAGGAGCTCGTCTGCAACAAGTTACGGACCTTAAAGTCAAAGTCAAAGTAAATTCATCTATTCATGTAGGTTACAAGTAATACTCATGCATCGTCAGAATGAACACAAACCAAAATAAAAGCTCTAACCGGTTCGGAACCAAATCCTACCGAGAAGAATCCGCCAAGAAACTCAGTAGTTATCCTAATCTTTACAATGTTTAGAGCTAGAGAACTAAAAACTATGGTGTGTGTATATGTTTATCGTTTAAATATTCATCAATTTACAGTATCCTTTTCGCATTAAACATGATTTAATATATAAGTCCATAGGTAAGTCCATAATTAAATTAAGACTGATATATATGTCGGAGTTAAGGTAAATTTTCAGGCTAGCGTCGTTCATTTTCCTAGCTTTGTGGGCGTATTAACGGGTTATGCCGGTAAATAGGACTCTTGTAGACTTTTACAATTTTACAGCACGATACACAATTTAGAATCTATGATGAAGGTAGGATGTACTTCGGTCCGCGACAGTTTTTGCCGACGTGTTCACTCCTCGGCGATCGTAAGCAAAGTGCGTGATGCTTAGTGATGGTTAAATCGAGTAACTAACTCGGGTTAACTCGAGTTGGGCTTAACTCGAACTAACTCGAGTTGACTTCTCTCCGACTCCGAGTTCGAAATCCGAATGAAACCGATATGTATTTTTGTTTTTGTTTTTTAATTTAAAACGAGATTTTTTTTGTTCAAACCTACAATAAGTCTTTTAGTTATTTAAGTAAGCTTTTTATGTTTTGTTTATTAATTACCTACTAATTAATAGTTGATTGAAAGAAAGGACTTATAATGTTAGTCTTGTTAATAAATGAATAGAAATATTTGTTTAAATTAAATTTGAAGCTAAATATCAATAGAAAAAATATTCGACTTCAAACAATAATTTTCTTTTTTACTTTTGTTACTATAACTCTCCCAATAAATTATGAATAAATAATATATACAAAAATATTAATTGAGACAGATAAGAAAATATTAGGTCTGTTTTATTCTTTTTACTAATACGGGACGCTGGAGGAATTTATTGGTAAAAAATATTCACTCTTCCATTGAGTTAACTCCGGTTACGAAACTCGAGTGTTAAATCGAGTTACGTTTTTTCCGAGTTGGCACATCATTAGATGCTACGCCGTACTCTGTAAACGCCCTGTAGATGGCGCTTGCGTTGTGCACAATAGCCACTTGGTGGCGCTAGTGTTGCTATTTCTGACATACACATAAATACTACGTTGCATCATTTTCAGAAATATGTTTTATAGACCAACTAGCCGACCCAACAGACTTCGTTCTGTCAAAATGATTTATTTATTTTATTTATTTATTTAGACTAACCAACATCTGTTTACATTAATAAATAGTATTAATACACAGTTATTTTACTTAAACTAAATGTAACAGATACTTAAAGGTTAGTTCCGCATGCACAAAATCAGGTTTCAGTACCTTACTTAAAAATTAATAGTTAAGCTTATAAGTTATACAGTTTTAATATGCTAATACAGTTTTTGGTTACCTAGTTAACTAGATTTGGAATATATGAAATAAATATAAACTTTATTGAATAGCAATAAAGTTGAAATTGATTCTACATTTTAGTTTTGTATTTGCAAAAGATAAGGGCTGTCTTTAGGGTTTTCTCGGCAATTGTTCGATTTTTTCTCGCCGTATAAACTATAACTGGACTTCAACAAACATAAAAAAAAAGAATTGGCAAAATATGCCCAGGCGTTGTGGAGTTATGAGCTTACAACACATTTTGCTATTCATTTTTATATTTTACTTTCATTGGGGACGGCCTCCGTAGCCTACCCGAACTAAAAACTCCCCCCCCCCCCCCCACTCTCATCGCCTTTGGTTAGCACCATTGGAAAACGGTAAAAGCCATAACAGCCACGGCGCCAGACGGGTTAATTAACCCTAGGGTTGACAAGTAGAGAATGGTCCAAACATTAAGTCCATCTTTTTTTTTCTTGTGCAATCAATTTTAAAATAATAATAACAGACAGATCATATTTTGACAGTGAGATGGCGAGTCACAACCTGCCCATTTTAATCGTGTTTTTAAACATAGACCTCATCCCAATAGCCCAGATTCCTTGTTCTCCCACTCCATTCAATAGTCCTGCACTGACCCGGGGTTGTCCTTGGCTGCATTTTATAGTGTATACAGGGATAATCGTCGGTCTGTGTACATTACATTTAGATCATACTTGGTTTTTTAAAGGGCCTCTACGTGTTAAAGTCCGGGACTCTGTAGTCCCGAGATATTGAAAATAAAAATAATTAGATACCTAATAATAATAATATTGTACGCGACTAACCTTGGTAGGCGGTGTATAGCGCCCACCAGAGCGCCGAGTTGGGTACGTAAGCGGCCAGGGACGCCGCGTACCCTCTGTAGTACCCCGCCGCACCATGCAGTCTGTACACCCGCACGAATACCTCCTTAGCCAGCTCCGTCTTACCCCAACGCCTCTCCAAGTCCAACCCCAGGGGGTTTATTTTCTGGAAGAAAGCCTGGGGGTGAATGAGTGGTGCTGTTCTTGACATGACAATGAACATTTGTTAGTAGACCCTATTCTCTTGCAGATAGTTCAAGCTACAAATTGATTCAAACAAGCCATCAAATCAAATTAAAACATGCCTCATGAAAAAGGCTTATTCAAAGGCTGTTTGAATAACTGTGCCCGTTCTTGAGTTTTTAAATTATAACGAAATGCATTGATTTATACATATACTAGCTGTGCCCGCGACTTCGTTCGCGTGGACTACATCCTTTCATGGTCGGTTTTACCCCGATCTCCCCTAATATTCGAAACAAAATGTAGTCTATATTTTAACCCAAGTTTCGACCTATATTTTGACGACCTCCGTAGCCGAGAGGCGAGCGGGCCTGACTTTGGCGAGCGCCATCTCTGAGGTTCCGGGTTCGATCCCCGGTCGGGTCAATATGGGAAATAAACTTTTCCATATTGTCTTGGGTCTGGGTGTTGTGGTACCGTCGTTGTTTCTGATTTCCGTAACACAAGTGCTTAAGCTACTTACCACAGAATCAGAGCAATGTATGTGATGTTGTCCGATATTTATTTATTTATTTATTTATTTATTTATATTTGTGCCTAATTTCATATCTCTAACTTAAAAAATTAATATTTTCCCATATAAACTTTGAAAGGTGGTATTACCCCCATCCCCCCTTATTTTCTAAAAAAAAGTAGCTTATATCCGTTCTTGAGGTTCAACGTATACCTATAACAAATTTCATCAAAATCGGTTGAGAGGTTTATCCGGGAAAGCGTAACAGACAGACAGAGTTACTTTCGCCTTTATAATATTAGTAGGGATCGATATTTTTCTAATAAGAATTGAGACAGAAGATTACGCAAAACTACACTTGACAGCGAAATACAAATTCAATCACATAATTTTACCCGTCAACTAAGAATAAACTATAATATCGTCATGGTAAATAACTCACAGGATTTCTGCTGCCGCCTGCTCTGTTCTTCACAAGTCCTAGAACCATGAGGTGCTGACTCAATACGTCGAAAGGCACTATGATGCTTTGCCCAACTATGGATGCACAACCCCCACCTATGAACGACTGGAACAATAAATAAAAATGTAACATGATAATTCCCTCCCGACAGATTCAGGCCAATCTTATTGAGATCAATTTACGCGGGAAGGTTTATAGTTTACTAGCTGTGCCCGCGACTTCGTTCGCGTGGACTACATCCTTTCATGGTCGGTTTTACCCCTATCTCCGCTAATATTCGAAACAAAAAGTAGTCTATATTTTAATAGAGCTATATTATTTGTGCCAACTTTCATATCTCTAACTTATAAAATAAACATTTTCCCCCTATAAACTTTCAAAGGTGGCATTACCCCCCTTACTTTCTAACAAAAAGTAGCCTATGTCCGTTCTTGAGGTTCAACGTATAACTATGCCAAATTTCATCAAAATCGGTTGAGAGGTTTAAGCGGAAAAGCGTAACAGACAGACATACAGACAGACAGAGTTACTTTCGCATTTATAATATTAGTAGGGATATAACCCACACAAGTGCACAGACTGACGTAACTGGAGAAGTCAGGCACATGACCGATTATTAGCGTGCCGGATCGTAAAAATGTATATCCGCGGTTACGAATCGGAATACGGATATTTGGTGTCAACATCCGCGGATACGGATCTTTACTTTCTTAGGTAACGACGGAGCGCGACCTAGATACATGTTTCGATTTGCATTGCACGGTGTCTTTATTTTTTGTTTGTAGTTTATTGTGAAACTGAACCGCATATTTTTGATAACATTTGTATTTGATACATAAAAGATCCGCCAATAATTAACGGATACAGATCTTTCTTCTGCCTCGTAGGTCCGCGGATACGGATATCTAGTACAACACTAGTATGTACACGATAAACGATCTTACCTTTGTTTTAGCGCTAAAGTCGTATTTGCCCAGCTCATGTCTAACGCCTTCGTATGTTGTGATGTACGCTACTCCTGAGATTATCTGAAACTGTTGAGAAAGACGTCATACATTAGACATTAGGTATACATTACATAATAATAGTAATAAATTATATATGTACTATACGTTATTAATGACTGGCATTGAACATACTAAGTTGAGATTGTTTAAAAACTGCTCATCTTGTAATAAGATACTGTTACGCGTCACCATTGATGGCCGATAACCTAGCGCCATCTAGTTTCAAATGGCGAAACTAATAGAGAAGAGATTTCGATGCCAGAGCTTACTAGAATGGGCCTAAACATTCTGGTAGTTTAAACAAGGAAAGGTTCTAGAACTATGGTCGGTCGGGGCCGGAATGTGCGCGAACATCCCGGATGTTTCTGGAACAATCTGCGGCACTATATCAAAAATTACTTCATCTTTTTCCAAGGCAATTAAAAAAATAAAATAAACATTTCCTTTTACGTAAACTCATGATATCGTTACACCATTATAAATGATTTAAAAAAGGAATCAGCAGCCGACAAATTTTTTTTTATCAATTTTTATTTGTTAGAGCCCGATTCAATTTACACTTGTGGCTCATACAAAGCTAATATATTACTGTACTTGCAATTGCGAGCGAATTCACCCGCGTTATTACGGGACAAAAAGTATCCTATGTATTAATCTATTTATTTATTTAAAAAATGTATTGCACAAAAAAAAACAAAAGGTGGCCTTAATGCTAGGAGTATTCTCTACCAGTTAACCATGGGTCATGCATATACGGTAGACCAGCGTCGAGGTGTCACTCCGATACCTCGATAAATGCTGCCTTTTTAGTGACATAATTGGCTACTTGACAGTGTTAACAATAAAATATGAAAAGTGTTAGATATGTTAGCTTATTAGTTAAGTTATAATTTTAGACTTTTATTTTTAATGAAAAGCATAGTAAGTATTTTATTTTTGCAAAATACATTTTTTATCTGTGGAACAAAAGAACCGAAACAGAAACCACCATTGCCATTCGGAAATGACAGCTGTCGGCGAAAATTATTTATTTTAATGTGGCGAAACAATGATTATTTTACTGATTAAATTAAATGATTGTGTCTCTAACCGTATAAATAATTTATTTAAACATTTTCCGTTTATATAAATTAACTCGTTCCTATGCGTATCGGTTCGATGTCTAGAACGTTGACGTCATAATTGCAACAGTGACGTGACTCGGCGTTTTCGCGCGCTTTTTAAATGTGTTACACAAAATTTTATTTTTCTCTGGCTATTTACATTTTTTCCAGATAAATCGAATTGCTTGGGACATAAAATGAACGGGCGCACATTTTACAATACTTTTTCAAAAACTTTCAAGTAGCCAATTATATTAAGTTGTTGTTTTTATATACAGTATCATGTCACTTAATAAACTTTTCTTTCTTTCCTTGCACATAGTCCGTTCGTAATCTTGTATGTAATTTGTCTTCCTACCAAATTTTATCCGTTCAATAGTATGTACGTGAAAGTGTGAACATCCGAACATCCATACTCACAAACATTCACATTTATAATACTAGTAGGGTTTCAGGACACTTAAATTCGGATCTGGCGAGTCCCACACACGATACTGTCATCCCCACAGCAACGGTGCTGTACTCAAACTCCTTCAGGCCTGGCATGCGCCACGCGACTAAATTTTATCGCGCTCTTAACAAACGACAAAATCGATTGAAGTCAGCGCGTCAGCTGTTGATTGGCTGAAAATGCGAGTGCGGCGTGCTATAAGCCAATAAACAGTATCGAAACTTTTGTCGTCTCATGCGATAAATTTGACTTATTGCGCGTGCTAGGCCTACTTATAAACATTCCCTTATTTCCCCCCTTTAAAACAAGAGGACACTTACACTAGACAGCCAGAATCCTCTATAAAGGCCAGAGACGCCCTCGTTCCTGTATATCTTCGTGATAGCGTCCAGCACACCGCTGTAAGCCTCCTTCTTCCTTTGCACTTGTATTTGCGTCTTAACCAGCGTGAGGGGGTAGAGCGCGCATCTTACTGGAACAACGATATAGAAACGGTCAAATTCTAAACTCTACACTGGAATTACGAAATACGCTCATATTTGTGTTTCAATAATTTGTTCTCATAAGAACTTATAAAATTACAGTTCAATTAAAATGTGACTTAATTAATTAATACATACAATTGTATTTCAATGGCGCAGAGCAGCTATTAAAACCTAAGTAAACTAGGTACTCACTAGTCGAAGTTTAAGATTCGAGCCCACAAATGACGTTATGCGAAAAGAAAATTCAATGTATTGCCGTTATTTTTTGATTAGGTGGAAAATGTTAAAATACGTGTCCTGTAATTCTGGATTATATAACAGACTAGCGACCCGCCCCGGCTTCGCACGGATGCAATAGGTACTAAAATATGTACGTATTATTATACATATAAACCTTGCACTTTATTTTATTACATTGACTCCTCCCGTACCCCAGTGACGCTTACATGGAACCTACATCGTATGCCGGCTAGCTGAGTGCGGTAAGCGGAAACCACGCGACTTTTTTCTAATAGAATGAAATGTCCGAATTGAATAATTTTAATAGTAGAATAAAAAAAGTTATATAAAGGTATTAATTCCGTCTTGAATATAAGTAATTTATTTTGATAAGGATTAATACCAAGGTACAAATAAAGAGCCTTTTCAAGCGGCGGCATATTAATTAATTTTTTTGTTTAAAAAACCGCTTACTGTGACATAACTATAAAAATAAATAAATAAAAATAAAAATTCGTTTATTCAAGAAAACACATAAACAGTGCATTTTGTGAACTGCTCTCATATAAGGTCGCCCTGTGTTATGAGAGTCAGGCTCTTCTAGTAGTACAGAATTATAACAAGTGTGTTTTAAGAACAACGTTTTGTATAGACAAACTAAACTAAACAATTTTATTCATATAAGCTTTCTATTTCTATTTCAACCACCAGTGACGTAATGAAACCCCACCTCACGATTTGACATTGTTTTATCTTAGAATTTTTTTAATAATTTAGCAAATTAAAAAATACCTGTATAATATTTTTTTTAAACTATTTAACGAACTAAAAACTAAATATTTTTGATTTAATTCGCACCACTATTGAGTAATTCCTTAATGAACTATTTGTATTTCAGTCTCTTCAAATAGTTCATATAGGCTAGACTAAATTTAGCATTATAAGTGTTGCCATTAAATATTCACTGTTTACACGAACCTACCACTTATCTCCATAAAGGTGATTAAGCCACAAAATGTATGTTTTGATATCATCTGATAAGGCATAATCCACCTAAATATCAGATAATAGTGCAGACTTAAAATTAAGACTTGACCAGACATTTTTATAAACTGCTTTCAAATAATTGGGAATAAGATAATGCCGATATCCAATCGCACATGCAATAATAAAAAAAAAACATTAAAAAAAATACATAAAAAACGATTTTGAAGCAAATCAAACGGAAAAGTAGATTGTTTAAAATTACAAACAGAATAATTAAATTCGGATTAAAAAGCGTGGAGTGCATTTCACGATGTTTTCATAACTCTGATTTCATAATGACATATACATATGTAAGAAAAAAAAATCAAAGCCAAGTTCACGCGAACGAAGTTTTTTAATAATGCACTACAAGATTGACCTCATCCTCCCTCATGTCAAGTGGTAATGAGGTCCTAGTTTAAAGGCGACAAGTACAGCATGATAAAGCTGTTACTGGACTTGTCGCCCTTACCTTGAAGGCTTGACCCCTGCTACTAATGTAGCACCCCCAAGAGTTCCACGCAGGAACACAACACCGGAGTGATTGTTATTTAGCTGCGGTCTTCTGTAAGGTGGAGGTATTTCACCAGTCGGGCTGTTCGAATTCAAGCTATCAATCACTATGCCCTACCTCTCTTAAAAGGTTGATTTAACTTGGTGTTCAAAAATAAATACTTAAATGCAGTAACTACTGAATAAATTTACCTGTGAAACTGCTCAGTGTATACAACGGGTAGAACTTGCTTTTATCCATCATCCCCCACTCTATAGAGGTGATCATCTGTGGAGGGGGTGTCTCGACCATAGTAGCAGCCATCTTTCCGTCCTTATCACACCTACTATCCCCGTTAGCCTTGTCCTTGTCTCCTATCTTGTTATTCGTCCATAAACTCAACAGCATCTACGTATCTTCTCTACACTATATATTTATTTCATAAATATTTATATATGTATATATTCAATCTCTTTGGTAACTCTTTACACTATCACTTAACATTGATCGTTAAAACAGCCCTTTTCTAGTTTCGTAAAATATTTAAATACAGATTATTTATTAAATGGAATAACGGAAAATAAAAATCACTATTTCATATAATCAACAAAAATAAATAGAATGATTCTCCTAGTTATAAGATAAGCAAACGACGGCACTATTCTAATTATTTATCTATAGAGACTTAACAGTTTTAGTTAAGTCTAAGATATTTTAAAGTGTTCTAAATATTTTTTAGACGTGGATTTTGGTTTCATGTTTTTTTCCATGTTGCCTCAGATTATTGTTGATTTTTTTACACTCCTGAAATAAAATTTAATGGATTAATAATGCGATATATATAAAAATAAAATTTAATGGATGAATATACGTAGACGTATCCATTAGTATGTAGTTCAGAGGATCTACTCTCAAAAACGAAACGAACAGACAAAAGGTTTAGTTTTTGAAGATTAATCTGCAAGGAACGTATGTTCTTACTAACAGTGTAAGTACTTCCGCCGAGCTAGGTGTTATCTGCTCGGGGACCAAGGTCCGACTACCAATCTTGGTTTGTTGTATATATATACTTAGTGGCGACGAAAACTCTGATATCGCGATGTAGGATATCGATGTCACGCATTACGTATGGAGCGTTGTTTACTACGCCAATTCTGCTGACGCTGTATTTGTGTCGACTTGTAGGTCTCCACAATGTCTACTCCTACAGGCCTAGCATGCGCAATAGGTCAAATTTAACGCATGATACGACAAAAGTTTCGATACTATTGATTGACTATTCAGCTATTCTAGCAACTGACACACTGGACTTCAATCGATTTAGGCGTTCGTTAAGCGCGATAAAATTTAGTTGCGTGGCGCATGCTCGGCTTGTAGGTGTATGTTCATCACTCATTCACACTAAAATGATTTAGATGAATTTTTTTAGGGAAGAGAGATTACACTAGATTGACTTATAGGACAAATAATGCGGGCAAATCGATTTTTTTTTATAGTACTTTACGCCGTACTAGCGAACTTTAATTATTAGAAATAGATTTTTTTATCTCGATTATGATATTATGATGTCGATAAGTATGTAGTTCTAAACATAGCAGCAGAGGGCACTTACCGGAGGCTAACGGTTACAGCAGAAAAATTTCATCGCCTACGATAACTTGCGGTTAGCTCAGTTGGAAGAGCAGCACGCGCGATACGTGAAGGTCGTGGGTTCGATTCCCGCACCGCAAGGGGAGATAAAAAGAATCTGTTTCTAATATTTAATGCGGGCAAAGTCATAAGCAAGAGGTAGTTAATGTTACTAAGTATTAACTAACTTGATTATGAATTATTTGTCTACACTAATATTATAAAGAGGAAAGATTTGTACCTATTTTTGTATGTATATAATAGGCTCAAAAAGTACTGATTTAAAAAATTCTTTCACCAATAGCATGCTACATTCTTCCAATTTGACATAGGCTACAAAATTAGGGATCCTTGGTTAAATTTGAAAAATTTCAACACAAAAGCGGGAAAAATTCTCTAAGGCGAAACAAAGTTTGCCGGGACCGCTATCCCTATCCCTACTAATATTATAAATGCGAAAGTAACTCTGTCTGTCTGTCTGTTACGCTTTCCTGCTTAAACCATACAACCGATTTTGATGAAATTTGGTATAGGTATACATTGAATCTCAAGAACGGACATAGGCTACTCTTTATTAGAAAATAAGGGGGGGAGGGGGGTAATACCACCTTTGAAAGTTTATATGGAAAAATGATTATTTTTGAAGTTAGAGATATGAAATTTGGCACAAATATAGCTCGAAACTTGGATTAAAATATAGACTACTTTTTGTTTCGAATATTAGGGGAGAAAGGGGTAAAACCGACCATGAAAGGAAGTAGTCCACGCGAACGAAGTCGCGGGCACAGCTAGTAATAAATATAACTTGAGAGGTTGAAACATTGTCAATGTATCTTAGTGTGGTAATGATGACTTAATGACCGGCAATTAAAATGAACTTACATAGTAATGACATATACACATGTAAGAAAATTACTTTGTATGTTATCAACATGCTACACCAACATAAAAAACATGTCATGATTGATGAATTAAACACTGCTGATAACAATATACTTTCAAATGTGCAACATGGGTTCATTTTCATAGCCTTTTCAGCTAGTTATGATAAAAACATTTATTATACTTTTAGGTAATCATATACAATAGTAATATTATTGAATATATACATTTTAAGACTTTCGCGTTCCATTTTTAACAATAAAAATAATTTAACGTGTCAAAACGCGACACCATTTTTATTTAGTAGTTAATACGAACTACTTACTGCCCAACGTTTCGGTTAGGTTGCACCAACCGTGCTCACGAGCTGACTAGTTCTGAGTAGTTCGTATTAACTACTAAATAAAAATGGTGTCGCGTTTTGACACGTTAATTTATTTTAAAATATTATTGAATAGTGGTTTACAAACATAAACAGATGAGTAGATTAGAATCAAAAATGGTATTTGATTCAATTAGACTTATGTGAGGTGTGTCTACATATAATAAAGAGACATTACTATACCGTTTAAGCAGTTTTATAACCAGAAAGTAATATCTTCCACTTACAAATTGTTTTTGTTTTTATTACCTCTCTATTTGTTTCAATTTGTTTTTTGTGTGAATCTAGTAGGAGCCTAAAACTTAGTTTGGACTATTTAGGGTTTAAAAAAAACTTATATGATAATCTAGACCCTCTATTATCTTTCTTTTGAATATCTACCAAATACATCCAGTATTTTTTTTGCATGTAAGCATACCAAACATACATACATTTGTAATAACTTTATTTATTTATTTATTAAAGTATTATTTTATTAATTTAATTACAAAACAAAACAAGTAATTGTATAAGAGAAGCCAAACATCCCACCAAGCAATTCAGTTCAGGGTCTAACATAAATCTTAACATAATTGTACTGTAAAAGAGGTACTCGAGCACTTTTTTTTAATAAATTATTTTTTTGTCTCCTGTCAAATTCAATTTCAAATGATTTAATTCAAATGTATTTTCCTTGTTTTTTCGAAATTGGATTATTGCTTGTTATACATAAGAGTTGTTTGCAAGGCCTTATGTTTAATTTTAAACAAGTGTTGTTTATTTAATAATAATAAATACTGAATAAATTACTAATGGTTCACATTAAGTATTGATAAAGGTCAATAACCTCTCATGCCAAAAAAACTTAGAAAGGAAGTTGAGGTTGAATAGATGTGATAGGTCACTGACCTATGTTTTTGTCTAAATAGAAGCGCGAAACTTCATAAAAAATAACTCACAAAAAAGTACTTAGGAGCAAAGTTTAATCAATAACAGGAAGTAAAGACAACCATTATCCTTCCAGTGTAACAATGATTATATAAAAGGGCAATATGTAAATAAAATAAATAATTATTCATATCTGACACAGACAAAATGTGTAATCGAATAGTGATACTATTTTAATGACTTATTTTATTAATGCGTAATGGTATTTTTTTTTAAGATAATGCTCTAAATTCTTGCGCGGAAGTCTTGTTACGCATTTCCAACCTTCTAATAGGCATTTCAACGTTTGCCCATGAAATTTAAAGGTAAAATTAGATAATCTTGGCCATGAAAACACTGTACTCACTCGTATTGGCTTTCGTAACCCATCACAAAAGAGAGTTGGCGACACAGTTCATTTAACACGTAAAGCACTAATATTGTTATCCAAAAACGTTTTATGTAATAATTTTCCTAATTTCGATTATTAGAATCATGGAAAAATATTCTTTCGGATCTGTCAGCTGATTGGACGTCCTTCATTTTGATCATAGACTAAAATAGTTTTTTTTTGGGACGTCAAATTTAATTACGGCTTGAGGTGGCTGACTGATTAATTTTTAACACGTCACACGATTCTCAACTGACCATTGCATTATTTTTTTGCATTGGTAGCCCTGAAAGTCAAACGTTTGACAATAAGGCGTGTTCCTAGACACTCGAAAAATTTGGTTTATCTACAGCTGTTACTGTGTTTTCGATATATTGAACTGCATTTCCATTCGAGTTAAATGTCGATACAGATTTTATAAAAGTACTATCTGAAACGGAGCAGAACATACTGTCAGAAACTTTCTCCTTCGTTTACTAGTGCTTGCAAATTTCTTTTTAGTTGTTTTATTTATTTTTCTCCTAAAACATGGTCAGTATTTATACCATTAAAGTGTTATAGTGTAAATAACTTACCGTTTAAACTAATCTGTTTATTGATTTCTTTCAGGCTCGTTATTTCAAAGAGCAAGACATTGATGGTTCGTATTAATTATCTCTCTTCGATCTACTTTGATAATAGATTTAGTCATACATACGCTGTGTTAGCATCAGATAAGGCATTGGGAATTCCTTAGATAAATATAGACGTGCTGTTTAAAATGAAATTGTGTTATTGAGTGTGTTATTACTAATACTACACAATATTATAACAATGAAACTAACGGGATTTTGTATGTACAGACGTAGTTTAAAGGTGCCCAGAATTGGGTAAAGGCACACTTTGAGCTCATCAGAATATGCCTTGAGTAACACCAGTGCCTGCTTTAAAAATAATGCCAGCCCACAAATTTAATCTATGAATGCCTTGCTTGTTAAACATACATTATTTTTAAATTCAAATTTATATAGTATAGTAACAATTAAAAAAAAATCTTGACAAACCACATTTGTATTGTGTAGCTGAGTGTTATATTTTTATTATTATTTTTTAATTGACATCTTGCTTCCACAACTTAAAAGCTTCCAATTTCACCTGGATCATTTCTAGATATCCTGTAAAAGTATAGATTTCATTCAGTAAGGTTTGATTTAAAAAATAACTAACATTCATAATTATAAATTGTTATAATAATTTTTAAAATACACTGCCCTGTTATTGTTTAATGTCCCATTCCAATATTTTACAATTCATATTGTGTCAAAAAGGATTATCTGTCATTCTTTTACCAACTAAAGAGTCCTAAATATAGTTCCATAATTTACTTTCCAACCAGCTGTTATTACTCGTTCATCTGTCTTTTTAGCTTATAACTCGTATAATTTATTCGTATCCGTAACTAGAATGGAACGTCTTTCAAATATTGTTTTTTAATTTTCAGAGTTCAGAGAATGCTTCTACTTGTTCGCACGTTCGGGTCAGATCACCTCGCTGGACGAGTTGACCGTTGTGATGAGGTCACTTGGAATGAGCCCAACAATACAAGAATTAACCGGTATGCTATCATGTTAACCTTCATAATATCAAAAATAGGAGAGGTAGGGCATAGCGATTTATAGCTCGAACTGGATTAGCCCGACTGGTGAAATACCTCCACCTTACAGAAGACCGTAGCCAAATAACAACCACTTCTGTGTTGTTGTGTTCCTGTGTGTGAGTAAGGTTTCCAGAGCTCCTGGGGGGGTGCTACATTAGTAGCAGGGGTCAAGCCTTCAAGGTAAGGGCGATAAGTCCAGTAACTGATTTATTATGCTGTACTTTTATTTTACATCAGGTGGGATGAGGTCAATCTTGAAGTGCAATATAAAAAAAAAATGAATTTTAATCATTACAAGCAGGTTATGTAGTTGTAATCCAATGCCTTCTGTTTGAAATTGATTCCTTATTTAATCGAATTTCAACAAATAACTACGTTTACAGCTGAATCGAGAGATGCATCAAAGTGGGGTTATCTAATACTAAACCAATTATTTTTAATTTCACACCATACTTATTTCTTTCTCAAATTGACTCTGTCCCGTGTTTTTGTTAACACGGTGACCGGAATATCAAGTGTTCAGAGAAGCACAATATAATGAAAACTGTGCTGTGTTGAAAGCAATTTAATTTCAAAAATGAATATCAATATTTAGGAACTTATCCTTATTGTAATTAACAATCTTTGATTGTAGAGCCAAGTGCTGTCAAATATAGTTAATTTTGTGTGCACTTAACAGGCATGATGACCAGGTAAAAATATAATCATTCTTGTAAGTCTGTTAAATTTTAAAAATGTAATAATTAAAAAACATATTATTGCTCTAACAAATAAATCAAAACAAAGAAATTGACATACATTTTAAGACTATAGCGTTCCTTTTTAAACATTTAAAATAATTTAACGGGTCAAAACGCGACACCATTTGTCGCGTTTTGACCCGTTAAATTATTTTAAACTAGCTGTGCCCGCGACTTCGTTCGCGTGGACTACATACTTTTATGGTCGGTTCTACCCCTTTCTCCCCTAATATACGAAACAAAAAGTAGTCTATACTTTAATCCAAGTTTCGAGCTATATTTGTGCCAAATTTCATATCTCTAACTTCAAAAATAAACATTTTTCCATATAAACTTCCAAAGGTGGTATTACCCCCCTCCCCCCCTTATTTTCTAATAAAAAGTAGCCTATGTCCGTTCTTGAGATTCAAGGTATACCTATACCAAATTTCATCAAAATCGGTTGAGAGGTTTAAGCAGGAAAGCTTAACAGACAGACAGTTACTTTCGCATTTATAATATTAGTAGGGATGTTTAAAGAAATAGATGATTATACAGTGAATCAAAGTCCAGTAAAGTAGTGTTCATTTACATCACTAATTCGTAAAAACTATACCAAGAAATGCTCTACATTTGAACACAATTTATTCTAATAAGTTATTTGTTTTACAAGATAAGAGAAAAAATTTGTTATATATTTGATAATACTAATAACCATTGGACAACACAGACATTTTTAATCATCTACCGTATTCTAGGGACTTACAAATTGGCCTGTATTTTGCTTGTTAATTTAATAATCTCTTTTTTTAATTTTCCAGGCTACCTAAAAGGCAAGGGCGGGAAGATGTCATTTGCAGACTTCTTAGAAGTAATGCACATACATTCGCGAGCTGAAAATTTACCAAGCGAGGTGAGGGCTCAACCAACTTTAAATAATTGTATTTAAAAAAAAACTGACTTCGATTCCTACTAATAGATCCTTGTTTCCTATTCAGAATATCACTGTTAGGATATCTACCTTCCAAAAACAAAAATATCATCAAAATCCCACTAATATTAAAATGAGAAAGTTTATAAGACTGTCAGTGCTGCAGTCAAAACTATTAACCAGTCAGTAGGTACTATTGATTGACTAGCAAAATCAGTCAAAAGTACTATTGACTGGCAAAATCAGTCAAAACTACTTTTGACCATATGGTTTAGTCAATAATAATTTTGACTTTGGAAGCAGTTAAAAGTACTTTTGCCCAATGGAGCTGGTTAAAAGTAGTTTTGACTTACAGAAGACCGCAGCCAAATAACAATCACTTTGGTGTTGTTGTGTTCCTGCGTGTGAGTTAGGTTTCCAGAGCTCCTGGGGGGGTGCTACATTAGTAGTAGGGGTTAAGCCTTCAAGGTAAGTGCGTCAAGTCCAGTAACAGCTTTATTATGCTCTACTTGTCGCCCTTAAGCTAGGACCTCATTTCCACTTAACATCAGATGGGATGAGGTCAATCTTGAAGTGTAATTAAAAAAAAACTCTTTATAAGTTAAAATATTCAGTAAAAATAACGAGTAACGCACATATAAACTTTTATATTACTCGCTATTAGTGGAGAACGTACACGTAACGAACAATACGTAAATGTACTATAGGAAGGTAGGTACTGTGTTTTTTAACCTGTAAATTTTAGGCTCATATAATTTTATCGAATCTTTTTTCACCGAACATGCGCCGGATCATATAAATTTGTATGATTCGGTGGAAAATGATTCTGTAAAATGATATGAGCCTGTAAATTTTCAATTCACACTTAGAAATCTTATCATTCAAAAATCTATTTTAAGTTCACGTTTTCTTTGTCTATCAGGCCTAGCATACGCCACGCGACTAAATTTTATCGCGCTCTTAACAAACGTCAAAATCGATTGAAGTCAGTGCGTCAGCTGTTGATGGCTGAAAATACGAGTGCTGTGTGCTATTAGCCAATCAACAGTAGCGAATCTTTTGTCGTCTCACGTGTGAAATTTGACGTATTGCGTATGCTAGGCCTGTATGAATGTCTGATTTTTTTTGTTATTCTTTTGCACAAAAAGTACTTACCGGGTTTGATTTAAATTTTTTAGAAAGAGAAATGACATATAAGATTAACACATATGATACTTTTTATCAGTGGCGTAGCTCTACCATGGGTGACACGCGGTGCGGATCATTCCGAAATACCTACAGCATATAATATTATAACTTGCGGGAAATTGCAAACACTAGTTTTAGTTCAGCACCTCTGGTGTGTAAGTTTGCATCTGTGCAAAGTTCTTCGATTGCAGAAATGATAACATATTTTTTTTATTTACTACCGATAAATTTTTCATTGACTACTGATGTTCACAGTCTGGTGTCACCCCTGACCCGCAGCCGCCCCCGCCGCCCCCCCATAACTCCACTGCGTTTTATCCCCAAGTAACGCGGTCGAAGCCACAGGCAACAGTATATATATAGTAGAACATACTTGAATAAATATATGGTTAAATGGAACTGTGTTTTTTCAGGTTGTGAATGCATTTAAAGCCGGCGACGGTGATAAAAAGGGTGCAATTCCCGCACGGCAGCTGCGGAACCTCTTGCAGAATTGGGGCGAGGGACTGTCAGCTAGAGAGGTGGGTGCTTCGGTTAAGATAATAATACCTACTGATCAATGGTTCAATAGGGATGGGACTAGGTTGTTAACTGGGATACTTTTAAATAACTGTTTAAGAGAGGCAGGGCACAGCGATTTATCGCTCGAACTGGAGCAGCCCGGCTGGTGAAATACCTCCACCTTACAGAAATAGAAATAGAAATAGAAAATGTCTTTATTCATGTAAACTTTTACAAAAGCATTTATGAATCGTCAGATTATACTACCACCGTGTTCGGAATGTTGCTTCTATCGAGAAGAACCGGCAAGAAACTCGATAGTTACTCTTTTCAAAAACTTACAAAAATGGTAACATGCAAAAAAAATAAAAATACATATAAACAACATAGCGTATGACTATCAATTCCAAACATTTTTGTCGTTAATATAATCTTCTATTTTATAATATCCTTTCTTCATTAGACAATTTTTGATCAGAGACTTAAATCTATGCATAGGTAATGCAGTGATCTTTTCTGGCAGCTTATTAAAGATCTTCAGACTTAACCCCACAAAAGAATTGCTAATTTTGTGAAGTCTTAGATGTGGAACAGCAAGTTTGTGTTTATTTCTCGTGTTAAATTTATGACATTCTGACTACTTAATGAAGGAATGTAAGTTTTTGCGTACATATACAATACAATCAAAAATGTATTGTGAAGCTACTGTTAAAATGTTAATTTTTTTAAATAATTCTTTGAGAGAGTCCCTTGTTTTAAGACCGTATATAGCGCGTATGGCTCTCTTTTGCAAAACGAATATAGTCTGCACATCGGCTGCAGACCCCCATAGTAAAATACCATACGACATGACGCTATGAAAGTAACTAAAATAAACCAATCTTGCCGTTTCAACATCAGTCAAACTACGTATTTTCCTGACCGCATATGCAGCTGAACTAAGTCTCCCTGCCAGGGTAGCAATATGAGAACCCCACTGTAATTTTGAATCAATAGTAATGCCCAGAAATACTGTAGAATTTGTAATTTCTAGGGGCACACCGCTAATAACTACATTTGTTTTCTCTTGTTTGACATTTGGCATTGAAAATTTTACACATTTAGTTTTCTTAGTATTAAGTAAGAGATTATTTATTGTGAACCATTCTAGTATTTGAGATAGGCTATTATTTACATCGTCAAATGTTTTTTTTTGTCTGTCAACTTTGAAAATGAGTGAGGTGTCATCAGCAAATAATACTATCTCACAGAGGTCTTCCGAAAAGTACGGAAGATCATTTATATAAATAAGAAAAAGTAAAGGTCCCAATATTGAACCCTGGGGTACTCCCATAGATAAAGGGGCACCAGAAGAGTTAGTTCCATTAACGCTTACTTTTTGAATTCTGTCATGCAAGTATGAATGTAGTAAACTAAGTGAATTGTTCGTAACACCATAATGTCGCAACTTCATCAGCAATGTTTCATGATTAACGCAATCAAATGCTTTAGATAAGTCACAAAAAACTCCTATTGCATCCTGTTTGTTTTTCCACGCGTCAAAAATATGCTTGACTAGTGCGACTCCCGCATCGGTAGTGGACTTGCCTTTCGTAAAACCGTACTGCTTACTGTGGAGGAGACTATTGGTAGTAAAATATGATAACAACTGGGAGAATATAATTTTTTCGAAAATTTTGCTAAGTGCTGGTAGTATGGAAATCGGCCTAAAATTCGAGGGATCATTATTATCGCCTGATTTAAATAATGGGATTATTTTACTCAATTTCATCAAATTAGGAAACTGACCAGCATCAATACATTTATTAAATATATATGCTAAATGGGGTGCTATTTCGTGGATTATATTTTTAAGAATATCTACAGAAATTCCCCATAAATCTTCAGTTTTTTCATGCTAAGATTCTTAAAGTTCTTTAAAATTTCAGCAGGACAGACATATGTAAAACAAAAGACGTTTTGACAAGCATCCACTCGCGATTTCAGGATCGACTCAGCAAGATGGGGGTTGGAGTTTAAACTACATGTTGTTGAGACTGGGATTTTAGAGAAGAAAGACTCAAATGCATTTGCCACGTCAGAGTCGTTATCAATCTTGGTGTTGTCTATCTTGAGAGATCTTGTTATCGTGTAATTTATTTTTGCAAGTCTCTATGTTAATAATATTCCACGTGGCTTTACTTTTGTTAGAAGCAGATAAAATCTTTCCCTTTAAATATTTCGACTTTGCAGATGCACATACCTGCTTAAATAGCTTAGAATATTTTCTAACATATTCTATAATGGAAGGATCATTTGAATTAGCCTTAATTTCGTATAATTCAAATAGTCTTCTTCTACTTTTAAAAATGCCTGGGGTAGCCCAGTTACTAAATTTGGATTTCTTGTTGTGATTAATTTTCACAGTTTTTTTGCATAAATGTACTGTTAAATTCTTTTTCAACTAAATTGAATAAATCTCCATAAAGTTGATCAACTCCCTTACCAATAAAACTAAGATGAGGTAATTTAGTACCAACGTTATTCTTAAATTTATTTATTTGTGACGCAGTGATTGGTCTAAAAACAATGCTTGACAAAGCCGGGACAAATCGGTGCTCAAATATAGCCATCTGTCCGCTATGGTCTGAATTTATAAAATTTATAATTGAATTTTCTAAAGCAACACAATTACAAAAAACATTATCCAAGCATGTAGCTGTTGTGGCAGTAACTCTTGTTGGTTCATTAAAAAGCTGTTGTAAATTGAAGGATTTAAAAAGATTCAGAAATCTAATAGTTTGTGGTGCTGTTTCTAACATATTTACATTAAAATCGCCACATACAATTACTTTTTTATTGGATGAAAAAACTTTTCTTAACACATCTTCCATGACAGATTCAAAGTTTAGGTAATTCGATGAAGGGGGTATGTACACAGATATAATGATATGTTGTTCTAATTCTACACATGCTAATTCAATTGTTCTTTCTACTGAGAGTGAGACAACATCTGTACGTTCTTTAAACTTGAGGGTATTATGTAATAAGATGAGGGATCCACCTCTAATGGCAGAACCTCTGTAAAATGAGCTACTGAGTGTATAATTGGGAATACTGATAATTGATTCATACTGTTTTAACCAGTGTTCAGTAATACATAATACATGAACATAATTTTTTTCTAGAAATAATTCAAGTTCTAATTCCTTGCCAGAAAGTCCCTGAATATTTTGATGAATGACCTTGAAGCAATTAAGGTCTTCCTTCTTTGACTTGCTAGAGTGATCCTCTATTGTCCTAGAATTACATTTAAATGATTTGGAACAAGTTCCAACGTCTGACTAAATATAGTCTTAATATTATAGGCTAGTAAACTAGCTAATTGTTTTTTTATTTTATTAGGCAAATGAAAACTTTTGCCAGTCAATAGTAAATTTTTATTTATAAATTTATTTGTGTCAAAAAACACAAAGTTATTTTTATAATTGCATGTCAAGTTGTATAGTAAAGTATTCAACTTGTGAATACTATCATTTTGGCCAGAACTGTAATATTTAGAGAAAGGTAAGGCACACAAAATAAGTTTCTTTATGTCAAGTCCTAATAACATTGAAGTCCCTTTTAAAATATCTTTTTTAGAAATATCCAATCCATGTCCTATCATGATTATCAAAATAGTATTTTTATTGTAGTTGAACTTATGTACATGTTTACAAATTTCTAAAAACGGTGCCCCTGGTAAGCAATGATTAACAACATTGCAGTCTAATTTTCTGTTCAGAAGAGAACCATAGCCAACTCCTATATTGTCAGAGAACAATAAAACATTATTTTCATTATTATTTGATATCAGATTATTATTACTAGAGGCCATAAGCTGCGGGCTGTCATCGGCTCGGTCTGGAAAGCATTCATTCAAATTATATTTGCCAGAATCTAATGCCCGGATATACTCACAGACTTGAGCCTGGGCAGAGTTGTAATTATCAGTCATGCTCTCCAGGGATTCATGGAGCCGTGTGATGTCAGCCTGCAACTCAAAAATATCTTTTTGGTGCTGAAGCCTACTTTTGTCTAGTTTTTCACTATACAGTTCTAAAGTATCAAACAAATCTAAACGTCGCTTTCTTAAGAAGAGATTTTTGCGGTGACATTTTTGTCTTTTGATTAATTTTTCTGTTTTTTTGATAAATTTGCTAATTTTAACATACTTTTTAATTCTGTTCCTACCACTAACATTGCTTCTATTCAAACCAGAAATGCGATACTGAGGCTCCACATGCCCACCCGGTGACTCGATCAACTCCTCGTACAGGCTGTGTAGATGTAAGGTCTCTTGACACCGTTTGTCTTCAGAAGAAGAAGACCGCAGCCAAATAAAAATAAATTCTGTGTTGTTGTACTCCTGCGTGTGAGTAAAGTTTCCAGAGCTCCTGGGGGGTGCTACATTAGTAGCAGGGTCAAGCCTTCAAGGTAAGGGCGACAAGTCTAGTAACAGTTGTACTATGCTATACTTTTCGCCCTTAAGCTAGGAACTCATTACCATTTAACATCAGGTGGGATGAAGTCAATCTTGGAGTGCATTATAAATAAATAAATAAATATATATATATATTTATATATATAATTTACTATTGACTAACTAACTGTTTGTCTTGGTGCAAAATTAGTAATAAGATTTGATTTTTTTGTGAAACAAACTACTGAGTATCTTCTCGGTAGTTAGAGATTCCGAACCGGAGGTAGCTTCATTTGTTTTATATAGAGACTGGCTATTCATAAGTATTACTAATGTAAATGAGTATCAATAAGAATATCTTTGTCTCTTTCGTCAAACGTACTTGCATTGTAGAAAGAAAGAGACAGTATGATGTTTCGTGCTCTGTAGTTTAAATGCCACACATTTGTATTTGTCAAAAATCGAGGGCATCTCCTTATATTTCTTTTCTTTTTTTTTTTTAAATATGGACTTTATCCCGCGTTTACAAACAACGCAGTGATTCCGCCAATGTCAAGTGTTTAGAGAGACATGCCAAAAATGGGACTGCGCGGTGTAATGAGGTTTTCTCATTGTGTAATCTATATGAATAAAAAAAAAAGATTGTCATTGCCATTAATTACGTTTTTCTTCAGGTGGACAACATTTTCCGCGAAGCGAACGTGTCAAACAGCGGGACAGTGAGATATGAAGACTTCGTCAAGATAGCTTGCGCTCCAGTGCCCGACTATTACTAGCTTTTCGTATCGTGGATTAATCACGTGATGTTTTTAATCAATCCATTTCCCCCCTGCCAGAAACGAATACTAAGAATACACGTGACATTACCCCTTAACCGCGTCCTCACTCGAAAATTGTAAAAATTTTATTTTCTGAAACGTTGGTTACATTTTGTACAATTAACAGGCGGTCACTGCACTAAGCAACTGGCTTGTCTCGCAGCGGCCAATAAACAATTTCTTAATGAAATATTAATGTGCGAACGCACGGTACGCCGGTATACAAAATACAATCTTTCCGAATCTACATAAATTTAATTCTCAGTAAAAAAACTAAAAGTTTAGAAGTTTAGACCTGAACGAACATTCCAATTTAGTTGATGAGTTCGTGTTAAAATGTACTTTATTATTTTATTACATTTAAACTGTTTTTTTTTGAAGGATAGGTTTTTGAAATAAAATTAAACTTATTTAAAATTGTTACATAAAGAAAGGTTTTTAGGAGGTCACCCTAACATATATTGTTTGAAACAATGTTTTAAGGCACCTAGGTAAGTGACCTAATTAAGAGAAATAACGACACTATTGATTTTTTATTACCAGTTTGACATATTTACTAACTCGGCGGCATAACTAGGCAACTCGATACAATTTGACATATATCAAATATATTTTGACACTTTTTATGTCAAAAAAGTGTCAAAATAATAAATATTCCCATCCATGTTTTCTAACTTTTTACGATGTTAAGTTATTCCTAACAATCGTTTATATCTTGACATTAATGGTTATTCGGAACCATGGACCTAATATAATAAACAGGACTGATAACTCTGAAAATTTTCATTATGAAAAATGAACACTAATGCAATGCAATAAAGTATTAATTCCTGTGCGCTTTACACAGATGTAAATCCGAGCCGACAGAGATAGCCAGGCCGGAGGCGTGTGTCTCGTTCTTTGATCTTTCTTAGATCTTGCCAGCATAAAATAATATTTCTGATCTAAATTTTGCCTGATCAAAAACTCAGTTTATGCACTTGTATTTAATTGTTATTTCAACAATTGTAAAATAATAAATTATATTTTAATTTATTTCTTTGATTTTATACATAAACTATAAAGAAAACGTAAAATAGTATTTACTTATTTCTAATTTCCTAGTGGTAACCCTCTAAAGCATCACCATGAACTGTCATGGTGTCAGTAAGTCAAACTGTCATTGATTGAGTTTATCAAAATTTTATTCTTAATATAATTCTTAGGCACCTTTTAAGATAAAATGGTGAAAAAATGTTGCGTTTATACTTGTTCAAGTGAATCATATAGTGATTGCCATATATCGTTCCACAGGTAAGCTTAAAATAATCTTACTGTAAATCTTACCACTAGGGTACCCATAATTCTCGTAATATTTCAATTGGGTGCTCGAGTTAGTTCCTCACTGTTGTACATTTATTTACAGTTACCTACCTTAAAAATGAAGTAATGCGACAAAAATGGCTCAGCAATACACGTAAAGCAAAAAATCACTAAAAATTCTGTCGTATGCAGCCGGGACTTGCTATACCTACGATTTCTCCTGTGGTAAGTATCATTAGTAATTGTTTATCATGCTTCAACGCAACAACACACAACAAGATTTAATTTTAGGAATCTTTGTTTAAACACCTAATCAAGTATTTTAAAAAACACTATTTGTATACTGGATGACTTTTTTTACCGTCAGGAAAATAAACGTGGGAGATAGGTAAATGATATAGGTGACGATAGCATGATCACTTTAGAAAAAAAGTGTAGTATTTTATTTTTTAAATAAATTACCTATCCTCATAACCATCTAATTCTAAGTTATTTTGACTAACATAACATTTAAAAAAATAATATGCGTAAAATAATAATAAAAATACGAAACCGACCAAAACTCAAACCCATATTCACCCTACTCTGAACGCGCTAAACATCAATGAATGCGCCCGAGTTTACAACACTTGTTATTATTATCTATTTCACCGCCGCGCGAAAGAGCAAGCGCCCGCGCCGGCCAGGCGGCCTCTTTCTTCAGTCACGTGACATCTCGACCCGCGCCCCATCCCCGCCCCCGCCCCTACGGACCTCTAGGATCGCATTTTGCATACAATTCAATTAGTCTGCCCTTGCGCGTTACCCGGCGTGACCGTATCGGAAGTGGAAGGCGGAAGCATTGTTTGCTCGCCGTAATTACGTAAACGTGCGATATGGCTTACGAATATTCAAATGTGGAATACCTTGCAATGGTTAGGTGTTACATTCGGTCTAGTGAAAGTACAGGCATTACACGCCCCGAATCCCGGACCACGCATGGAGTTTTGTCGCTGGCTACAGAAGCACGCGCAGGCGAATATCCTATGGAGTGACGATTCCATTTTTACCCGTGTGGGCATTTATAATGTTCATAATGAACACTGGTGGAGCTTCCGAAACCCACATAAAATAAAAGAAGACTCGCACCAAATCAGGTTCAGCGTCAATGTATGGGCGGCGATAATCCACGATCGCATTATTGGGCCGGTCTGGATTGAAGGACGATTGACGGGTGCTACATACCTACACATTATTCAATCTGTCATTGTAACTCTGTTAGATGACATTCCCCTGACTTAATTACGAGGCCTCTACTTTCAACACGACGGTTGTCCCGCCCATTATGAACGATCTGTCCGCCAGTATTTGGATGCTGTTTTCCCTGATAGATGGATAGGTCGTGGAGGGCCTGTGAACTGGCCGGCGCGTTCACCGGACTTAACGCCGCTAGATTTTTATTTGTAAGCCGAGTTGAAACGGCTAGTGTATACCGAGGAAGCTCAAAATGTTAGTGACTTAAAACAGCGCATAGTAGACGCTTTCGAAATTATAAAAAGTGATAGAGACACTCTTCGCAGTTTTACAAACAATTTACAACGACGTGTTAGTTTGTGTTTGGAAAGAAACGGCGAACATTTTGAACAGTTGTTAAAATATCGCTAAAAGGTACGTTTTAATTAATAATGTAAATACAATCAGTAATTTGTAAATAAGTTGATTCCAATCTTTTAAGTACGCCTCAGATGTCGTAGTGGCACTTACCTACTACACCGTAGTACTTACTTATTACTAGTTAGCCTGTTGTAAAAATAAGTTAATAAGTCACAAGTACTAGGAATTTCTTTTAACTTATCAAAATGTAGGTTGCTACTGCATCTTCGACGGTCCTAAGCCCGTAAAAGTATGAAGGGAAGATTGAAATTTACTTAAAATTTGTTCAATGAATAAGACAAAAACTTTCGCGAATTTTTGTCTTGCTGGGTTTTCTTTTCAATTCATTCAGGAACACGCGGACGGGCTGCACTTCCCGCGCCGCGCCGCCGCCGCTACCGTTTTACTACACTACCTACCTAACAATAATACGCATGCACTAATGTATTCCAAATTTATGATTATTTTTGGAAATTCCAAAATTTATAAAATTAATTGTATTTTATAAATACACTCACGTAAAGAACTTGTTTTAGGTACAAAATACAGAGTTCTTTTTTCCTGACGGTAAAAAAAGTCATCCAGTATACACTATACATAGTCTTTTAGGTTCCATACCCAAGGGGTAAAACGGAACCCTATTACTAAGACTTCGCTTTCCGTCTAACTGCCATCAGGCTGTATCTTGTGAACAGTGATAGTTAGTTATAATTTTAATTTTTTGATGCCTTTATAACAACATCAAATACTTAATACTAAAAAACAAGATAATATACGTATGTAAAGGGCTCCCATACAACATACGTGATTTTATAGCTTGCCGGATATTGATAGCTGTTACAGTTAGACGCTTAAAATATTGACGGAATACACTTTATTTAAAGACAAATAATTAAATTGAAATAAAATAAATACTTAAGAAGGATTCGTTTTACAGTCAAATATAGTAAAACCTTTACGACTTATATACTTGGCCCGGTTTATTTTTACTTAATTCTTTATATGAGTATTATTTTGTAGGTCATAAACTGGATGTAATATGTTGCACTAAGTTAACTGTAATGTTTATTTTACAGACCAAAAAAAATAAGTTCTCAGTAATACATTGAGCCACCGACCACTACCAGACTCTGACGAAGAAATCCTACATCCTGCCACCTCTTGAAGATCAAAATGTTCAAACGATGTTTTTTGGTTAATAATAATATTGGCACTGAAAACAATCTGTTGCCCACCGTGATCAGAAGTTAGGTAAAAAATCGTAGACATAGACTGGCGTACAATTATTACAAAAGCCATTCATTAAACATGTAGCCGAAGCGGCTGTAATTGTACTTACTAGCAATTATTTTAAGCATTGTTTCAACTATATTTTCTTGTCATCTGTATCAACCAAAGCATGTAAATGGCTAAATATAATAATAATAAATAAATAAATTTAGGGTTATTCTCGTTGTCCCTACCAGGGGCGTCCCCAGAAGTAGGGACAGTGGAAAATTCAATAAATGATTCAAATTTATTGCCATTGTCCCCATTGGAGTAAAAGGGAGTAAAATTATACATACATTTTATTGAAATAATTCAAGATAATTTTTTCAAACCTATAAACATGAAAGTAATGCTGTCCCGGTTGTTTTCAACAGTCAAATCTGTCCAGACGATAACTTTGGAACATGACGACCACCGTGGCCAGATGCGAGCGGGCCGGACTTTGTTGTTGTACCATCTCTGAGGTCCCGGGTTCGAACCGGGTCGGTTCAATAAGGGAAACGATCTTTTCTGGATGTTGTGGTACCGTCGTTGTTTATGATTTATGTAACACAAGTGCTTTAGCTACTTACCACAGAATCTGAGCAATGTATGTGATGTTGTCCAATATTTATTTATTTATTTATTTTACTAGATGTAGTGGGGACAACGGGCTAAATTTTAATTATTTAATCAAATGTCCGTTATCAAAATAAATCTTGTTGTCACCCTATTAGAAAGGGACACGCGCCTCTGTGGTAGCTATCTCGCTCGGCTCGTTTTTTGGCTGCGAGTGCTCGGTCCTGTTTATTATACTAAGTCCATGTTCGGAACATAAAGACGTCAATGCAGTACTATGAAGTTATATTATAAACTGTCAAAAATGCATGTTTGGGAGCGTTCAAGTATTACGTAACGCAATTTTTGAAGATTTTGCTGAATTTTTGATTTTTTTGGTGTACGTACGTGCTTTAGACTGTATGAAAACAATTATTATGGTATTGATGAAATAAAACACATATATTTTCTCAAACGGCATTTTATTCAAACGTAACAATTCTATCTTTATGATATGGCACTGGGTCTGTCATGGTCCATTTGCTAATTATAGGAGTTATTACAGCAAATTCTGCAATTGTGAGAAACTAGCTTATGATCGCGACATTATTTTCGGTATCTATTTCTCTACTAATGTATTTTTTCTATTACACTTCAAGATTGACCTCATCCCACCTGATGTTAAGTGGTAATGAGGTCCTAGCTTACGGGCGACAAGTACAGCATAGTAAATATGTTACTGGACTTGTCGCTCGAACTGGAGCAGCTCGACTGGTGAAAAACCTCCACCTTATAGAAGACCGCAGCCAAATAACAATCACTTCTGTGTTGTTGTGTTTCTGCGTGTGAGTAAGGTTTCCAGAGCTTAGGGGGGTGCTACATTAATAGCAGGGGTCAAGCCTTCAAGGTAAAGGCGACAAGTCTGGTAACAGTTTTATTATGCTGTACTTGTCGCCCTTAAGCTTGAACCTCATTACCACTTAACACCAGGTGGGATGAGATCAATCTTGAAGAGTAATGTAAAAAAAAATTTGTCAAATCGGTTTCAGCCATTCTCGCAATTAAGCGACGAAAAGTTAAGTTACTCATTCCACATACAAACCATCGATTGTCGAAACTATTTCCTGCCAAAATTGCACAATTTACTTTACAAATTATCAATAGCTAAACAACTACTAAAAGCACTTCATATTGAGCTGATTTATTCGGAATAAGTGTTTGAAATAATCCACCAGATGGCGTGACTAACAGGCCTAGCATACGCAATATGTCAAATTTATCGCATGAGACGACAAAAGTTTCGATACTATTGATTGGCTAATAGCACACCGCACTCGTATTTTTAACCAATCAGCTGCTGACGCACTGACTTCAATTGATTTTGACTGGTTAAGAGCGCGATAAAATTTAGTCGCGTTGCGTATGCTAGGCCTGTTTGACGTGAAGTCAAAATACAATTTTATTTGGCAAAGGATTTTTAGGTGACTCGTAATAATGTACCTTATTCATTGATACCAATGATATTTTAAAACAATAGATATGTTACCAATGCGCGCAATATGAAGACGCTAAAACGTCCTAATTGGGACGTCTTACCCCCTGTCTGCGAAAAGCGATACGACAAATGTGACATCTCTGTCGTGTGCATAACAGAGAGTTACTACTTATCTCTTTTGTTCTTACTGTTTAAATCAAGCCATCCCTTTCACATCACCTAAGAATGTGGTTAATAACAATTGCGCATGTGTGCAGTCGCACTCGACCAGCACAGATTTTTCGTTAGTTTTGTGAACGTATAACATATCTATTGTTTTTAAATATCATTGATTGATACATAAATGTTTGAGTTTGAACAAATATCCAACTGTATTTATCTTGACTTGCTGTCGACTGTACCTACTCATTTCGCACATATATTTCTATTCGTTGGAAAAACATTTCCTGTCAATTATTTAATACGTTAACAATATTGGCACTGACTTGGTCTTTATTATGTCATGGGAACTGGATTATTATTAATTAATATTTATCTAATTAAAAACTATGTGCACTAATTCAGGCGGGTGGTAGAAAGAAAACTATTTACATTAGATTAATTAACGTTATTGGAAATCCTAGATGAAAGTGTTATGTTTCATCTAGGGTTTCCCATATCGTTGGACTAGGGAACTAGACTGAAAGTTAGTTTTTAGTTAATCTGTTAGATTAACCAAAAATATTGGACATGTATTTTTTTAAATTTTAAGACTTTTGCGTTCCATTTTAAACATTTAAAAGCGAACAGACGAAGGTGAGCAAGACCAGTCAGCTCGTGAGCACGGTTGGTGCAACCTAACCGAAACGTCGCGCAGTAAGTAGTTCGTATTAACTACTTACTAAATAAAAATGGTTTCGCGTTTTCACCCGTTAAATTGTTTTAAATGTATTTTTAAATTTTGCACATAATAAAAAAATAACGGCAATACATTGGAATGAATTGGCTACTTGACAAGTTTTTGAAAAAGTATTGCAAAATGTGCGCCCGTTCATTTTATATCCCAAGCAATACGATTTATCTGGAAAAAATGTAAATAACCAGAGTAAAATAAGATTTTGTGTAACATTTAAAAAGCGCGCGAAAACGCCAAGTCACGTGACTGCTGAAATTGTGACGTCAACGTTCTAGACATCTTAATTTTGTGAAAATACCGAATTTTTAAATACATGGAAAATATTTTAATAAATCCTTAATATGGTTAGCGACACAATAGTTAAATTTAATCGGTAAAATTCGCCACATTAAAATAAATAAAATTCGCGGGCAGCTGTAATTTCCGGCTTGCACTGTCACGCAAGTGTTGGTTTCCGTTTCGGTTCTTTTGTTCCACAGATACTAAAAGTAAATGTTATCATGTTATAATAAAATAATAACTATGCTTTTAATTGACGACCTCCGTAGCCGAGAGGCGAGCGTCATCTCTGAGGTCCCGGGTACGATCCCCGGTCGGGTCAATATGGGAAACGAACTTTTCTAAATTATCGCGGGTCTGGGTGTTGTGGTGCCGTCGTTGTTTCTAATTTCTGTAACACAAGTGAGTTAGCTACTTACCACACAAACAGAGCAATGTATGTGATGTTATTTAACATTTATTTAATCAAAAAATAAAAACGTGTAAATATTACTTGACTAATAACCTACCATATCTAACACTTTTCATATTTTATTGTTAACACTGTCAAGTAACCAATTGATGATGTCATCAGCGGGTACATTGATTACCCACTAGTGACGTCACGAGCTAACCCGCAACATAAAATCGTTTTATGTAAGTATTGTTTTATTAATTCAGCATATGAAAAAATACATGTCCAATATTATTTTAATACCTATTTAACGAATTATCTCACGCACAAAATTAAACCTTAAAGTTATTAAAATTCATTTGCATTCTACTTTAGCTATGTATTTCTCACTCTTTCTAAAGGCAAGGAAAATTGTTCCTTTTATCTAATCTCTACAATTGAATTTGATTATTAAAAGTACCTAATTTTAGGTAAAATATGATATTAATGTGAATATTTTTGTGTCGATTAATAGGTAGAATATAAAATCGGATTTCTAATAATAAATAAATAATAATAAAAAATCATAAATAAATAAAAATAAAATAAATAATAATACGAAAAATATAATAAATAATGATAAAAATAAATAAATCAATCATTTAAATTTTAAGTGTTATTAGTAGATATATGTTTTAATATTTATGTAAAATCAATATTTTTTACCTGACTTCTTAAATTACCAAAGCGGGCAAAGTTCCTTGAAGTTTTTGATTTCGTCTGAATTCAGTACATAGTAAAGGTTCGTAGTGTATTTTATAATTTTAGTCTTAAACATAACTCTCATACGAACGGATGCTAATATTAACCTATACCCAGCTGCATGTAACGTAACAATTATTAAAAATCTACAAAGTTAACAATCGTGGAAGCTTTGTTATTGCTTTTGTCGGCACTGTATTGGCACACGGGCCTAGCTTGCGCAATACGTCAAATTTATCGCATGAGACGACAAAAGTTTCAATACCGTTGATCGGGTGACAGTACACCGTACTCGTAATTTCAGCCAATCAGTAGTTGACGCATCAATTTTGACATTTCTTAAGAGCGCGATAAAATTTACTCGCGTTGCGCATGCCAGTAGGCGTGGCATGCGCAATACGTCAAATTTATCACACGAGACAACATTGATACTGTTGACTGCAGCAGACGCATTGATTTTGACATTTCTTAAGAGCGCGATAAAATTTAGTCGCGTTGCACATGCTGGGACTGATAAAAAGAATACTACTGTACTAAGACGACCTCCGTAGTCGAGAGGGGAGCGGGCCTTACTTTGGCGTCACGCCATCTCTGAGGTCCCGGGTTCGATTCCCGGTCGGGGCAATATGGGAAACGAACTTTTTTATATTGTCTCGGGTCTGGGTGTTTATTTATTTTATTTATGTGTTGTGGTACCGTCGTTGTTTCTGATTTCTGTAACACAAGTGCTTTAGCTACTTACCACAGAATCAGAGCAATGTATGTGATGTTGTCCAATATTTTTTTTTCCTGTTATATTAAATACTAGTTAGACTTGCAACAACAAATAAATATTGGACAACATCACACACATTTCTCAGATTCCGTATTCTGTGTTAAGTAGCTAAATAAGTCAGAAACAACGACGATACCACAACATTAGACCAGATTCACCAATATTGACAAACAAATGTCCTACCCATTACAGCATAACGTCCGATAAATCGGACGCTAGAAAATTGTACATATCCTACAGATTTATTAAAATGTTTTGGTAGTTTTTGTTTCTGAACGAAATAATAATATATGTTTTATATTGGAAACCCCGTTTGTCAATATTGAATAACATTTCCACTGTCATGTGTCATTCTCTAAAATGGCGGGTCACGGGTCAGCGTGGTTTGAGAAATAGGTAAGCTTTATTTTTATTTTCTTGTAATTTAGCGTAACGAACGTTACAATTTATATTTTTACCTGTTGAAATAATGTCTATCTATGTAATAATAGTCTTTGTTTCATGTCAAAACTGTTACTTTTTTTCCTAAGTATGTGGTTTTGGTGGTGTACGATATATCGGACGCTATGCACAGCGGGCTTTATAGTGGTGGTGTTTGCTTGGTTTTGCAGCTTGAAGGTGCATGAAATATTAGCAACTTTGGAATGCGAAGAAGATTATGAGGACGCGGAGCATCTTATTTATGTTGAACCACCCATCGAACAAAGTGGTCAGGCAACGGATGAGGACAGTGACAGGTCAAATTATGAACACGATGGCAACCTAAATCACTTAGGGCGTACGTTACTTCAAAGTGTATGTGAACTACGACGACGAGAATCAACTGACGATAATATGCCCTCTACATCTACAAGTCTCCCATCATCGCGCATTGAAGTTTTGCAGAGAAAATCTCCTAGTGAAGAAAGCGACGACGAAGATAACGAACCACTTACTCAACGATAACACACATTTTTCTACTTCTTCAGATATACTGTATAAGTTGCGACCACTGCTAGATAGCCTGAGTGAATCTTTTCGGAAACATTATGGGCTAGAAGAGCATTACAGCGTCGATGAAAGTATGATCCCATACTATGGAAAACATTACGCCAAGCAATTTGTCAGGGGAAAACCAATAAGATTGGGTTTTAAAAATTTGGCTTTATGTGCAAGCACCAGTTATATGGTGGCATTTAGTGTTTATACCGGGAAAAGTACAGAAAAACGAGATTTTGGGTTAGGCGGAGATGTAATTCTCAATCTTATAGAACTAGGAAAATTGCCAGCCGAAAGTGGCATAAAAATATATTTCGACAACTTTTTCACATCGTTGACATTTATGCGATATTTGAAAGAGATAGGATATTATGCTTCTGGCACAATACGGGCCAACCAGGTTGAGAATTGTCCGCTAAAAGACGTTATTCAGTTCAAGCGAGAAGAACGCGGCTACAACGACTACAGAATGTCTGACGATGTATTTGTATGTCGCTAGAATGATAATAATGTAGTCTCCGTGGCAACAAATTTCGAAAATTGGGCCTTGACTTCTGCTACTCGGTGGTCTAATGAAAAAAAGGCAAAGATTTCGATCCCTCAGCCTTCAATGATTGCCAGCTATAACATGCACGTGGGAGGGGTAGACAAATGTGATCAAGCGGTTGCGAATCTTCGGACAAGAATGAGAATTGGATAATAGTGGTGGCCGATTTTTGCATACTTTTTAGACGTGTCAAAGGTGTACAGCTAGTTGCTTGCAGGTGTATACAAAATGTTTTATGGATTACCATGTAATAGGCCATTCATTGTAAGATTACGATCTATTTAGTTTACTATTTTTCTAATAAATGATGCAGAATATTCAAATATTTTATTATTTATATTTTATGGGGGTGCTGCATTAGTAGCAGGGGTCAAGCCTTCAAGGTAAGGGCGACAAGTCCAGTAACAAATTTATTATGCTGTACTTGTCACCGTTAAGCTAGGACCTCATTACCACTTAACATCAGGTGAGATGAGATCAATCGTGAAGTGCAATATAAAAAAAAAATCATTTTATTTCATACTACACTCAAGTAATTTTAGGTCGTAGTGCATAGCGTTCGATATATCGGACGGCATATAAAATTATATATATACATATATTATAGTGTCAATTTTATTGATCGGGCTTTTCATATGATCCCTAATAACCCCTTAGGACCTAAGAGATGGTGCGACAAAGCCCGCTCACATCTCGGCTACGGAGGTCGTCATTATTTATGCCCAGTTCCAATATTTGAAAAACGATCCGTTTTAAGTTACAGATAATAATAAATTATACAAGGCGTAAGCTAAACGACCGACTGATTACAGCTGATATGGAAAGTAAATTATGGAACGGTTTTACCGACTCGTCGGTCGGTTGGAGAAAAACGGATTGACATTTTTGACAAATTACGAACCGTAAAATATTGGAATCAGGCATTAACCATTTTTTAAATATTGTTACCATTATTATGTGTAAACTAATCAAAAGATAACTTTTATTATATCCTTACTCTGAGAGGCACTATTGGTTGAAAAGCAATATTGAAAGCTTAAAACTAATTAATGCTATTTCTATTAAATATTAAATATGAAAACTACACTCAAGCGGATTAGGGAGCGTTCAAGTATTATTTAACGCAATTTTTGAAGACCCCCCCCCCCTTAAACGTTATTATGCACTCCCCCTCCCTTTCTTTAAAAAATACGACCATACTAATACAATCGTGGCATTCCCCGGAAACCGTAGGGAAACTAAAAAGGTTGACAGGGAGTTTCATTTCTTAATTTATTATTGAAACTCATCGTAACATTTTACAAATCCCCCCCCCCCCCCATATTGCGTTACGTAATACTTGAACGCTCCCATAATTGATATGAGAAAGAAATAAGAAAGGAGAGAAATTGCTATGCTTTATATGTAGGTACTAGTGTTATCATTACATAGTGTTAAACATAGTTGCTTTTTGTCTGTCCGTACGTCGTAGGTATGCTTAGATCTTAAAAACTACGCTACGGATTTTGATGCGGTTTTTTTTAATAGATAGAGACATTAAATAAGAAGATTAATATGTGTAAAACATACATACTATATAGATTTTTGAATTGTTCATTGTGCTTCGCGCCGCACTAGCGAATTTTAAATATTAAAAAGTAACAGAAAATATAATCTTCACAGTACGGGATTCGAATCCACGACCTTCACGTACCGCGCGTACTGCTATTCCAACTGAGCTAACCGCAAGTTATCGTAGGCCATGAATTTGTTGTTATAATTATCTTTAAGTAAGTAAGGGCCTCTGCCTTATGAATTTAGAACTACATACGATAACTTGCGGTTAGCTCAGTTGGAAGAGCAGCACGCGCGATACGTGAAGGTCAATAAATAAATAAATAAATGCGCCAGACAATCACACCAATCACCTGGTCTCAAATTAAGGTTTCCCCTTGTACTGTGAGCTCCAGACGACGGATACTAACTGGGGGCGTCATCACAGCAGACACAGACCCAAGTCAATTTAGAAAAGTTCGTTTTTCCAAATTGACCCGACCGGGAATCGAACCCGGGATCTTTCGCGCTTTGGCCGCCTGCCTTAGCCACTGCGCCACCGAGGTCGTGGGTTCGAATCCCACACGCCAACGGTAGATAATTTTTCTGTTTCTTAATAATCATATCAGTTTCCGAAAACTCACAGTACGCCACTGGTACAGGGTCACAATCTCGTGGTTCTGGGTTCGACTTACGGGTCGAGCAAAAAAAGTTCAGATTTTTTTATGATACCCCTGGTTTGTGGTCACTTATCCGCTTTTGTCAAGCCACCCACTGTTGTAACTCAGATTTTTATAATGGACACCTTTGTAGCTGAAAATTCACTTTTTATCCATTATATAACTTTTTCAACATTCGTAATATTAGTATTTTTTTACCGAGACTAGAAAATAAGAACGTTTTTCTAATTAATTTACAATACCATTAGTTATTACAGTATCTTTTACCGTCACTAAAAAAAACAATTAATTTCTAATTACATCACAATCTTACTGAGATCAAACTCAATAGTTTTGTTCAGAGCAACAATCAATACTGATAAAAAGAAAGGTTCTTTAAAACAACCACTCATTATTCTGATCTAAAACCATTTTCAAACGCTCACAAAATAATCCGTAATTATTTCTACCAAAAATTACTCACTTTACACTACTGGCAACATTACCAACCGTTTTATTATATTAAAAAAAAAATCACCTCACCTTGCAATGTGGTGTTTATAGACGGTGTATTTTAAACGCTTACAAAATAATCCATAATTATTTCTACCAAAAATACTTACTCAGGCTGTTTTTATTATCGTGCGAATTTCATCACGCATACAAGTTTGCACGCATTAGAACAAAAAAAATTATGAAAATGACACTTGAGGGTGTCACGCACGCGGAGCAATACTGCGTGTGTAATGAAATCCGCATCATATTAAAACAGCCTTAACACAACTGGAAACATTTACAGACGTTTTTTTTTAATATTTGAAAGAAACAAAAAATAACTTCTAGTTTTAAATAATCTGTCATTTCATTATTTCTACCAAAAAATTACTCACTTTACACAACTGGCAACATTATCAGACGTGCTTATTCTTGACGGTGTTGCCAGGTTTCCGTCTCCGGAAGTTACCCATCTGCCTTAGGATCTGGGTGTTCTCATCTTCTACTTCGCGGTCCATGCCAGAAGTGCCGGGTATTTGTCCGAACAGTTTTAGTTTACTCGGCAGATATATAAGGCCAAGAAGGGTTATTACTGAAAGAGAAATTTATAATAAATTAATATCCCTACAAATATTATAAATGCGTAAGTAACTCTGTCTGTCTGTTACGCTTTCCCGCTTAAACCTCTCAACCGATTTTGATGAAATTTGGTATAGGTATACGTTGAACCCCAAGAGCGAACAAAGGCTACTTTTAAATACCACCTTTGAAAGTTTATACAGGAAAATGATTATTTTTTAGTTAGAGATACGAAATTTGGTACAAATATAGCTCGAAACTTGGATTAAAATATAGACTACTTTTTGTTTCGAATATTAGGGGAGATAGATAGGTAAAACCGACCATGAAAGGATGTAGCCCACGCGAACGAAGGCGCAGGCACAGCTAGTAATAAATATATATGGGACAACATCACATACATTGCTTTGGTTCTGTGGTAAGTAGCTTGAGCACTTGTGTTACAGAAATCAGAAACAACGACGGCACCACAACACCCAGACCCGAGACAATATAGAAGAGTTCATTTCCCAAATTTAACCGACCGGGGTCGAACCCGGGACCCAGAACGTGTGTTACAGAAGAAACAACGACGGTACCACAACACCCAGACCCGAGACAATACAGAAAAGTCAATTTGACTCATTGACTAGGAATCGAACCCTGAACCTCGGAGATGGCACGACGCCAAAGTCTGGCCCGCTCGTTTTTCCTGCAACTAGGGTTGCCAACTTTTTATAGCAGAAATAAAGTATATTTAATTTTAAAGGAGGTACATAAAGAGTACGGACTTACAAAAAAAAAATATCATTTATTTTTTACTTTTAAAAAGTATTTTTTTGTACTGTTTGCGGCACATAACAAGTTTTCATTGTTTTTAAAGGAATTGTTAAAAAAGAGTTTTTTAGCGTACTTTATTAGTGTTATAGATTATAGAGTACGCCTACATGATATAGAGGACAATACTCTATTTTAGAGTACGGTTGGCAACCCTACCTGCAACGGTCGTTTATTTTAATACCATACTTACTGTTTAATATACACGGGAAAACTACGTAGAAGTTCAGGTCTGTAGAATGGAAATAGAATGCTTCAGAGAAGTATAAAATGATGGTCAAGGTCAACGACCAGTACCCCATAGACACCACACTGGAACAGAAGATTTTTATCTTTAAACATACATTCTTGACTATGACAAAACAGACAAATGTTTACAGTCTCTTCCTGAAAAATAATAAACATATACACAAAACACACATACATATACATACTGACGACCTCAGTGGCGCAGTGGCTAGATAGGCGGCCAAAGTGCGCAAGGTCCCTGGTTCGATTCCCGGTCGGGTCAATTTGGAAAACGAACTTTTCTAAATTGACTTGGGTCTGGGTGTGCTGGGATGACGCCCCCAGTTACTATCCGTCGTCTGGTGTTCATAGTACAAGGGAAAACCTTAGTTTCAAAATGCCACAAAAAAACATCACATGATTAATGAACGGGTGTCTTATACGCTAACGTAACGTTTGTCAATATAGGGTTAAGCCGTATATTACATACATAGTTTACTGTCTCATAATTTTTATACATTTAAAACAATTTAACGGGTCAATACGCGACACCATTTTTATTTAGTAGTTAATACGATCTTCTTACTGCCTGACGTTTCGGTTAGGTTGCACCAACCGTGCTCACGATCTGACTGGTCTTGCTTTCCTTCGTCTGTTCGGGGCAGCTTGCAAATCTTCATCCACCCTCATATTCGCACATAACAAAATGTTATTGAAATCACTTCGACACACTACACTGACAGTTGTTGTAAATAAAAGAACTTTTAGACTTTAATGCAGCTTTAATAATTAACTATTAACTGAGATTGTTAACTAAGATCGCGCGCACGAGAGAAGAGAAAAGGTGGTAACGAAAAAGCGGGAACAATAGTGAGGGGGTAGCAGCGCGTATTATGAATCGAAGTAGGGATGGGACAAGATAGATGGTGCTGTCTGTTCAATAACAACATCCTCCCTTGAACGGACGCCCATCTTGCAGCTGAGGTAGTGCAGCTTGGCTTGCGGAGTTCCTTTGGTTAGTATATCGGCAACCATCTCTTCAGAATGAACATACCGAACTTCTATCTTCCTTTCATTGATTTTATCCCTCACAAAATGATGCCGGACGTCTATGTGTTTCGTCCTGCAATTATAACCATCAGAACCTGAAAGTTTAATGCAACTTTGATTATCGCAATATACAATAATAGCCTGATGCTTGAGATGTGGCCAGAACTCCTCTTGTAATTGTCTTAGCCATGTTGCTTCCTGTGTACATGCAGATAAAGACATGTATTCCGCCTCTGTTGTCGAGAGTGCCACTGTTGGTTGACGCTTTGAATTCCAGCATATGGACCCTCCTTGAAAGATAAAAGTATAGCCAGTACAGGAGCGCCTGTCATCTTCAGAGTTAGCCCAATCTGCGTCACAATAAGCATGAGTTATATCTTCATTTTCATCTTTTCTGAATGATAAACAATAAAAATATACAAATAACAGAAGAATTGACCCCAAATACATGTAGCTCAACCAGAGAGACACTCACATCACTCAATGGAAATTCATTATCTGAAGATTCTTTTTCAGATGCTAATGACAGAACTTACATTCCTCGGAGTAGTGATTACAGCGAATCCTCTGATGACACCGTGATCAGCCAATGTCACCCGAATGTCACTCTCAGGAGACGGCATAATTTCCAAACTGATAAAGTCTCTGACGAGTCTGATGACAATAATAATGCATTTCATGCGTATGTGGCTACTTGCAATGATCCAACAAGTTTGGAAGAAGCTTTATCTTGTGAGAAATCACATTATTGGATACAAGCTATGGATGAGGAATATCAGTCTCTAATAAACAACAAAACTTGGATTCTAAGCGAACTGCCACCTAACAAAAAGGCTATTCCATGTAAATGGGTGTACAAAACTAAGGAAGATGAGAAAGGAAATATAATTAAATACAAAGCAAGATTAGTCATAAAAGGATGTGCTCAAAGAAAAGGAGTTGATTATGACGAAGTCTACTCACCTGTAGTAAGGTATACTTCACTACGATACTTGCTTGCACTGGCTACAAAGTACTCTCTAGCTATAGATCAGATGGATGCCGTTTCTGCGTTTTTACAAGGCGATGTTGAAGAGGAGATATATATGCTTCAACCACCTATGTACGAAAATGAAAATGAAACAAAAGTCTGTTTACTTAAAAAATCTCTGTATGGATTAAAACAAGCAAGTCGTAACTGGAACAAGAAACTTGACAGAACACTGAGAGAAATAGGCCTATCACAATCTCATATTGATCCATGTATCTACTATAGTATTGTAGAAGGAAATATTATATTTTTAGCAACTTATGTTGATGATTTGATATTGTTTACAAATTCTCAGTTCACAAAAAACACCATAAAGCAAAAATTATGCGAAAAATTTAGTATGAAAGATCTTGGTGAACTTAAATACTGCATTGGATGGCATGTGACCAGAGATATGAAAAATGGCATCATGTTTATAGACCAGAAGAAATACATTAAGCAAATATTACATAAATATGGCATGTCAGACTGTAAATCTGTCAAGACACCTATAGAACCCCAAACAAAATTGAACTCAACAGGCCAAGAAGTGGCAATATTAACAAATGTACCCTATCAAGAAATAATTGGATGTCTGCTCTACCTATCTCAAGGCACAAGACCAGACATCAGTTATGCTGTAAATTTTCTAAGCAAATTTAATAATAAACCTGAAATGAAACACTGGGTAACATTGAAACGTGTGTTGAGATATCTTAAAGGAACTGAAAACTATTGTTCCCGCTTTTTCGTTACCACCTTTTCTCTTCTCTCGTGCGCGCGATCTTAGTTAACAATCTCAGTTAATAGTTAATTATTAAAGCTGCATTAAAGTCTAAAAGTTCTTTTATTTACAACAACAGTATCCGGAATTGTTTTTGATCATTCTAACCGCAGTAAACATTTGCTAATCACTGGATTCCATGCTGATGATTACTTAAATCCGTCTTCTCTATTGAAATTTTTGTACTTTTGGATTTTAATAGCTTCACATACTATCCTAGTATGGTAGTGGCGATCGGTCGAGAAGATCTTAGGGTCGTGCAACTCCATCCAATGATTAACTCCCATTTCTAACAGATGTTCATAAAAATGGTGTCGCGTTTTGACCAGTTAAATTATTTTAAATGTTTAACCCTTTAACCGGTGGTGGATAATATATTGCCATCATAATTTGAACCTTATTCATTGATGATAAAGCCCAAAACCAATGAAAAAATGTTCTTTATTCTACTGTGAAAAGGGTTGAAATGGAACGCATAAATCTTAAAGTTCGTAATTTTTATGCTGATAAGTAAAAGAATATTTAGCTACTTACGGTCTGTAATGAATGTAGAGAGTGCAGTGTATCAGCGCAAGAGCCTTCAATACTGAATACATCCCCAGCATGCGGGATATTGTGAAGTCTCCTGCAATTACAAAAAAACAGAAACACACTAAAAACCACTCTAAAGAAGAAACTTAGTTCTTTAAACTACCGTTCAACAGAAACTAACTTTGCTAACTTTATTGTCACACATGTGAAACCTTAACTTTAGAGGCTTCTTGCTAAAGCTTGGAGTTGCACTGGTGTTGCACAGGTTGCTATTATTGTTATTTTGATGATAAATTGCAAGTATTTCGGTCATTATATCTAAAAATGTAATTAATATTGTATACACCTGTAGTTAACAATTTGCAGACAACCATGTTTTTTAGATCATTGTATGGGGTGGAGGGTTAATAACCTGAGCTACAGGAATTTCCTAATTCAGGTATTAGCCCGCCATAGTCTTCACTGTCTTACAGTTTTACTGTGTATTTTTTGTATAGACGTATTTACTTTGTGGTACTACTGTGCGATTTTTGTGACCTACCTTCACTGTATCTAGTTTTTTAAGTACCGATCTTTTGTAAATTTTGGCTATGGTTTATTTAAAAAAAAAAAGAAAAAAAAAATTGTTAAACATATAGTTAGGATACAATACACTTTTACATTATACATTTAGGTGTTTAATAAATAAGAAGTACGAGGGTGGTCTGAAAAGTTTCCGACCTAACAATGATACAAGAGTTTTTTTCTTACTTTTTTTATTTATTTTTCTACATAGTCTCCTTGTAACTCTACACACTTCTCCCAGCGATGCTCCCATCTCTGTAACCCGTCTAAATAGTCCTCGGCGTTTTTCTCTGCAAAATAATTGTTCACAAAGGTGATTGCCTCCTCATTTGACGAAAATCTTTGTCCTCCGAGCGCAGTTTTTAGATGAGGGAACAAAAAGAAGTCGCTTGGGGCCAGATCAGGTGAGTAAAGCGGATGGTCAAGCAGTTGAAACCGTAACTCGTGGATTTTTGCCATGGCAACCGCTGAGGTGTGAGACGGCGCGTTGTCTTGGTGAAAGAGGATTTTCTTTTTTTGCAAATGTGGCCGTTTTTCCGCAATTTGTACCTTCAGCTTGTCAAGTAAATATGCGTAGTATGCTCCTGTAATGGTTTTTCCTTTTTGAAGAAAATCGATTAAGATAACTCCATGACTATCCCAAAAAACAGTCGCCATCACTTTCCCAGCCGAAAAAACAGTTTTTGCTTTTTTTGGATCTGGTTCCCCCTTTGCAGTCCACTGTTTTGACTGTAGTTTTGTTTCGGGCGTATTATGGTGTATCCAAGTTTCATCTACAGTAATGAATCGGCGCCAAAACTCGGATTTATTGCGCCTAAACTGCGCCAACAGAGCTTTGGAAATGTTCATTCGAACACGTTTTTGGTCTAATGTGAGCAAACGCGGCACCCAACGCGCGGACAGCTTTCTCATGTCTAAAACTTGATGTAATATGTGACAAACACGTTCTTTGGACATTTTCATAACCTCTGCTATCTCTCTCACTTTAATTCGGCGGTCGTCTAACACCATTTTGTGAACTTTAGCAATGTTATCATCAGTAGTTGCAGTTTTTGGACGTCCCGAACGTTCATCGTCTCCCAAGCTCTTGCGGCCACGTTTAAATTCAGCTGCCCAAAATTTTACTGTGGTAAATGATGGTGCAGAGTCCCCATACACAGTGTCCAACTCATCTTTGATTTGCGTAGACGTACTGCCTTTCAAAAACAAGAATTTAATAACAGCTCGATACTGATTTTTTTCCATTTTCACAAAAACACTCGCATCTACTCACTCAAACGACTGTCAACTAAAAACTGCACTGCCAAAATGGCCGAAACTTTGGTGAGTAACTGTTAAAAGATGCACAACTACATTGACTAGCTTTTATTGACGAGTGGCGCCATTTTTGAGCTGAGGTCGGAAACTTTTCAGACCACCCTCGTACTTAGAGCCTTTTTATTTTTTATGTGCATCATTATAAAATACTAAATTTAAATATTTGAATGGTCTTGAGATTATCGTCGTCATTTTTATATTCTGACCCGAACAAAGATGAAATTTTACAATCTTGTTATGTACTTTTTCTCTGTATCCAATCAACAGCCTTAAAAATAAGTTTCAAGCTTCTAGCTTAACACGTTCAATGCCAGTGACACGCCTAGCGTGTTCTTGTGAATGTCATTAACCATGCCTTGAACCCGCCAGGCGTGTTCCGAATCTTTCAGCAATATTTAAAAAAAGAAACCCCTTTGGCTCTTAGGATTCTCAGTACGTTATCCTCAAGCAATAAACTAAAGGTTTTTGAAATGGCCTCCGGAAAAAAGGTCATAATTTCGCATTTAAAAAAAAGTGATTATGCAATGCCGAGTACCCGGCAGGCGTGAACACCTAAACATGTTTATCATAGATTGTCAACCTTTGCACAAATCGTTAAATTCTTTAGGCTGATTTGTCTATTTCGCGGCAAAATGTTCGCCTGGAACGACATAGCACTGACAAAAGAACTTTTATTCTCTAAATTTTTCACACAAAAATGGGGAATCCAATAGTTATCAGATTTTACGCAAAACATCCGACCACTCTGCTTGCGTCGCGCCGCCATCGCACCACCGTTATCCCGCAATCACCGTTTGTGTTTTGATGAACGTCACGCAGACACGGCCCACACGCATGTGCGTTTGTGAAATATACAATATAGTGCTGTGCTGTAAGACACACATTCGCGTTCCGTATCGTGAGTGCGGGCTACATACCTCTTATGACCGCGGCTGTGGCTTTATTACGGCGAGATCTATTAGTCAAATCCTCCGTCTTATGCAGTTGATACTACTTGATACACATTTCGGAACAAACACCAGCCATCTCAGGGTGTTGTTCTTGTCTCTTTTTATGTTTATTTTATTTAATAACACGTAGGCCGATAAGTATGTAGTTCTAAACATATTCGGCAGAGGGCACTTACCGGAGGCTAACGGTTGATACAGCAGAAAAATTTCATCGCCTACGATAACTTGCGGTTAGCTCAGTTGGTAAGAGCAGCACGCGCGATACGTGAAGGTCGTGGGTTCGATTCCCGCACCGCAAGGGGAGATACAATTTTTCTGTTTCTAATATTTATTTTATTTATTCGTTTAATGGAATTTATGTAAGCTCCGCTTATGCTCAAGAATTGTTATCGGTAGGTGCAATATTGTAGGAGAGGGATGTTGGGAAGGGAAGGGTTTTGGGTACAATGTTTGGTTTGATAATTACTTGATGCTTTTTGTATAATATTAAAAAAAAAATACGTAAAAGTTAATGGCGATTGCATTTTTTCCTTTGCTTAGTTATAAAATAAGAAGTTTGATCACGAGGCTAATAAAAAAAAGTCTGTGGCTTGGTTAAACAGTAGCGATAGCGCTTCTGTAAATATTTAAGTAACTTTATACCAATTATCAATCAAAAAAGGCAAATTTGTTCGAGGTTGGTAATGAAAATTCGCGAGAGTAAACAAACTAATTTGGATATTTCACTAATAACCTGAAAAGGTTGACGATTTCTGGCAAAATTACGACAATAACTTACCTAAAAATAAATTTTCAGCCATAATTTCAGATCATAATTCACTGCCGTATTTTAACACCTTGATTCTTACGCACCATAAGGCAAACTAACTAGACCTCATTGTCAAAATTGAGTTATTGCGGAATGAAGAATTTAAGTATTTCCAGGTGCTACTGAACACGCCTGGCGGGTCGATGTTTAAGATGCAATGCTGCCGACACGCCTAGCGTGTCCAACTATCTTTATGGTGTGGCATGGCTTAAGAAGTCAAGAAAATTGTAGTAGCATTGAACAACAACCTTTTTTCAATGCCCCCCCTCTCCATTCTACCCCTTGCCACCTTTTTTATCCAATAAAATAGTTCAGTAGTATAAAAAAATAAAGTTCAGTGTAAAAGACAGACAGACATACAGTTTTCACATTCAGATGATCACAGATGATAAATTTAAAAATTCAGAGGATCGACTATTCTGGTTTATAATGTAAACTTATTTAATTTTTAGTTATTTTTAAAGATATTTCAAAAAGACTTATCGACGTTACAGGAGACCCAAAGGCTGGCTGCTACCTCGCCCAGCGTCTTTCAATCGCTATTCAGCGAGGTAATGCAGCCAGCATTTTGGGTACCTTACCACAGGGACCTTCTTTGTTTATTTAAAATATTTATTTTTTTATTAATTTTAGTTTGAATTTTTTGTAAGGTAGTGTTATCTTAAGTTTATTTGTTTATAAATTGTAAAAAATAACTAAAAATTCAGATAATTTATTACCTTAGTTCAAAAATAACATTTGTTAAATGAAACATTATGTACATTGTTGATTTGGGAGAACCAATGGTTCAAAGCATTGAAAATAGATTTGGATCAATGATAACAAAAACCAATTCTTTAAAATTAATTTAAATGTAATTGTTACACACAGGTAAATATAATAAAATATGTGATTATGCTATCATCAGGCATGCATGCATACAAATGTCTCAATAAGAATATATTATGTAAATATTAATTAATAATAGAGAAATGCCAATTCATACATTTAATTAGGGCAGATAGTGAAAACATATAACATTTTAGTTCTTCAAAAATGTATCGTTTTTGTTTTTATATACAAAATTTGTGTCAAACTCACCATCTAACTGCTCACTGTCGCCGCTGTTACCAAGAAAAGATCGCCTTTCGATATATGACCGGCCAGCGGTCCCCAAGTCCATGAAGGCAACAAACGCAATCCAACCACGAAAAGCGTATAAAACTTTGTTTTGAACCGCCATAACTTCATTCAAATAGTTACTTGCGTCTTACTATACTTCGGTGACCTAAATTGAATACCTAATTTTAGATATAAACTGCGAAAACACATTTATAAACATCGAAAAAATTTGCTAAGCAACGATCATCATATTTCACTTTTTTTAACATAAACTAGCTTGTTTTGTGAAGCGAAATTAACGCGTGAGCTCTACTGTGCATCGCAATGCGGCATTTTACCTGCATTATAAATTTTTTTCGTGTGAAATTTATAATTAGATGTAAATATAACCTAGCTTGCGCAGGCCCAGTGTCAAGCTACGGACGTCAAAGTCATGATGATAATTATTTTAACGTTTCTTCTGAAATTTAGCCGTAAATAGTTAAGAATAACCGCCCGTATTTGGCTGAAAAGCGCCATCTCTTATCAAGTATGTAGAAACAGTTTAGTGTCTTTTTGAGTTTTAGTAAAGCTTAGGCTTACGATATTTTGCAAGATTTCTAAGTGAACTCATTGTAATAAAATATAATTTCTTTGAATCATTTAAAAACGTTGACATTGCTTTTTTAATTTATTTTCGTTTAAAAATGGATTTAAAATGTAACTGGTAATAATAAAAAAGACAAAGTCTTCATGTATTTTCGTCCTAGGTGCAGCCTATTTTTAATGGTAGCCTAATACAGGTATTGCCATAGGAAATTAATGTTACGTTATCCCTCGCGACTGGTCAGAAAAGCACCTAAAAATACCGTCGCCATATTGGTATTGTCAAAAAGTTCGGGATATATCGGTGCCGATGAAAAAATGGTTTCTCGTCTTTTAACATACGAATTAATGCTAACAGAGTGATCTAACACGATCTGCTGTGACTTTAGATGTTTCCTTTATCGACTCGGTTGTGTTATTTGGTTCGTAAATGATGTTTCCCATGGAGAAATGTGCGGGTCATACTACTCATGGTACTGCTAGTGAGGGTGGAATTTTTACCGGTGGAAGTGAGGGGCTGGTCAAAGAAGGTGTGTTGCCGGACGAGGTGGCGTCGGCAGTGGCGGCTGTGTCCGACGAGATCGGGGATATCTTGAAGGATGAACTGGATTCAGGCAGGGCGGACCGCATAGGCGCTGAGTTAGCCGACTTGAGCGCCGAGCTGGGTCTGCTAGCGGGGCTAGCGGACGGCGACCAGCCCCAGGACTTCCCTTCGCTCTTCGAGATAGCCGTGAGTAGCAAATATGGCGCCTGTTTTCCGTCTCTTTTCATCAACGCTTTTCCCACGATTAATACATGGTTTGCACGCGTTTTAGTGTCTTGTACCTGTTTCTCTTCTGATGTCAATGAACTTGTATAAGTTTTACACTTGTCACTACCATTTAGTGTCAATGGCATTAGAAATTTAATATGTATCTACAATCAGTGCACTAAGTATCTAATTTTAATACATAAACAAAATGTTTGTTTATAATTAACACACTGTGTTATTCATAACACACTTGTAATATTTCTTGTAATTGCTGTGTAATAGATTACTCATCCATCAATTATCATGAATGGTACTGAATTTGGTATTAATCAAATCAACAAAGCTGTTTGTCAACCAATCACTCAATTAAACTTAACATCCATATGAGTAAAATATCCCTTGAGATTTTACCATAACATACATATGTAACTTATAGTAATTGATAGGGAACTTAGCATAGAATGACTAATAAAAAATGGACATTGGCAGAATTATGATGTGAACTTGAATATGGGACAGAGTCATACATAAAGTTTTTTAAGTGGGAGTCTTGGACAAAACATTTAGAAAACAAGTATAAATTAATTAAAAATAGTAAATAAAATAAAAATAACCCTTTTTCTTTGAAAAATTCTATACTCCTTACAATCTAGTTGTATTACTAATTTCCTATTTTTAATATTTTCCTTTAACTATTTAACATTACTTATTCTAATAATAATTGATAACACCAGCACTATTTCAATCAGGTTGTCCTCCTCAGACATAGGCCTCTTCTAGAATTTTCCATGTTGTCCGGTCTTTCTTGCTCTCTCTATATATTGGAAAAAATGAATCTAAGTACTTTTATTTGATACAAAGGTCGGTAATTTGATGTTATAAATGAAACAGACTGGTTTCAGTTACTGGAGATATGTGCACCTATTTTGCTTAAAAGTGGGAATTTTAATTGAACCATTCAAGCTCAGCAAATACAGAAGCTCAGTCTTCTCTGAGTATACCTGGTGTTCTGAGATGTTTTATTTGTTATGGCATCAGTCTTCACAGTCTAGGAACATGTGTTGCTGTTTCTTCCGTCCAGGCACCCTCTGCAGAAGGGACACTGTATCTAAAATATATTAAACGGATACCATAAAACAGAACTTACATACATTAATTGTTTTATGTGAAATGTCTTTCTAAAGTAATTTTAGAACTTACCCAAAACAAATTATAGTTTTTTAGGAAAATTTGAAATTCATATTTTCATAGAAAACTTTGAAGAAATTATATTCTGATAGGTATTTAAAAGCATCCCAATTGTGTAGTTATTTACTATCATCACTGTTATTATTTTTACTATAAAGATATGAATGAATTAATTATAATCGCAACATAGTATTAAACACATGTAGTTGCCTTTTTGTAACATCTTTGGTTTGGTCAAAGATGTTACAGAATGGTGTCCTATACAAAATAAACGTAACAGAGGAAGGCAACGTCAACCTGGATGAGAAAAGCACATGACAGAGTATTGTGGAGTGCTCTTGGGGAGGCCTATGCTGAAAAGCAAGACAATAATGACACATAATTGTTGTTAATAAAGGCTATAATAAATAAATAAATAAATAATAAAGTTGTTTTTTTTGTATGTCCCTATATATGCTTTGATCTTTAAAACTGCACAACGGATTTTGATATAGTTTGTTAATTATATAGTGTGATTCAAGAGGAAGTTTTTTATTTGCAATTTAGGATAGAAAAACCATTTCTGAGTACATTGCATCTGTGCGAAGCCGGGTGGGCTGCTAGTTTTATTTTATATTTATATAAGTATACCCTGATTTAAAAAAGCCATAATGGTATTGTTGTAGGGTTCATTGTTTTTATAAAATTGTTTCTATTGTTAATTTGTTTTATATTTTATTAAATTTTTAATGTGTTATTAAAAATGTAGAAGTAACAAAAATTTTGATTTGGATACCTTTTAAGGTTGTATATTTCACTACTGACCATATAGCACCTTCGGTAAAACAGGGGCACAATTGCAGTTTTTGCAATTTAAGATATGTTTTTGCATTTAATGTGGTCTAGCTCTGTTTCTTTTAAGTTGTCCTCCTTTGCAAGACAAGAAATAAAGTAAATAGATAGATAGACAGATACACTTTATTGCGCAGAAAATTCACAGTAATTGGTTTTACAGACATATTTAAGTACAATATAGGCAGTCTTATTGTTAGAGAGCAATCTCTTCCAGACAACCTTTAGGTAGAGGAAATAGTAGACATCGAGAAACGGGTACAGCCGTGCAAAATGTTAGAGAAAAATACTAACAGAAAATATCAATATAAATACCATAACAAGATAAAAATATAAAAAAAATACGTAAAGATAAATAAAACTATAATAAATAAATAAGTATTTATTATATAGGTATCTATATAATAAATAAATATATAAATTTCCCTAAAGTATTTATGATTTAAACAAATAGAAATAAATATATGAAATTAAATTAATTACCAACAATGCTTAGCATAATTTAAATACTTTGATAAAGGATACAAGTTCGGATTTAGTTAAGAGAAAGAAAGAAAGTTTTTACTCTTGATTTGAAAATGGGAAGGGACTCAGATTCCCTGATAGGTAAAGGAAGGGAATTCCATAAGCGTATGGACTGGACAGTGAAAGATTGTGAGTAGTATTCAGTATGAGTAGGAAAAGTGAGTAAATACATACTATATTTTCTTTGTAGACATGTTTTAGAAATTTCAATGTTATTTATTAATTTTGTTTTCAGTGAACAATTGTGCCTTTGTTCTACGAAAGGTGCAATATATATTTTTTTAATATATTGGACAACATCACATACATTGCTCTGATTCTGTGGTAAGTAGCTAAAGCACTTGTGATACAGAAATCAGAAACAACGACGGCACCCAGACCCGAGACAATATAGAAAAGTTTGTTTCCCATATTGACCCGACTGTGGATCCAACTCGGAACCTCAGAGATGGCGCGACGCCAAAGACCGGCACGCTTGCTTCTCGGCTACGGAGGTCGTCAAATATATATAAAATATATCATTATTTTGAATCATTCCCGTTCGTCCCACCAAGCTTCGTCCCACCAGTGGGACGAACCCACTTATTTAATTTTTTATTCCCGTTCGTCCCACTGGACTCGATGGTAGGACAAACGGGAATATTTTTTTTACATTCCCGTTCGTCCCACTCAATCAAATGGAAAACAATTTTGGGCAGAAAGAAATTCTTATGTTCAATTGGATTATTTGTTATACAGCGGTTAACATAGAAATGCGTATATCAGGTGGGCTCGTTGATCACACCAACACGTAATTATTAGTAATTTTTAGGGTTCTGTAGGCGAATGGCAAAAAATGGAATCCTTATGGATTCGTCATGTCTGTCCGTACGTCTGTCCGTCCGTATGTCACAGCCAGTTTTTCCGTAACTATAAGAGCTATACTTGGTAACTAGATGTATTCGGTGAACCGCATTAAGATTTTCATACAAAAATAAAAAAAATAATTTCTTTTTGGGGTTCTCCATACTTAGAACTGAAACTCAATTTTTTTTTCATCAAACCCATACGTGTGGGGTATTTATGGATAGGGCTTCAAAAATAATATTGAGGTTTCTAATATATTTTTTCTCAACTAAATAGTTTGTGCGAGAGGTGCTTCTAAAGTGGAAAAATGTTGTTTTAAAAGTTAGAGGGGTGGGGGGGGGGCTCTAACTTTAAAACTAAGAGAATGACAAAATTAAAAATATATATATATATGATGAAAATTGATTTGAACGAGATCTAGTAACTAGTTTTTTTAATACGTCATAAATCGTAAACCGAAATTTACCATGATTCAATCCATTCAAATATAAACTTTTATATTATCTTATTTGCAGATACGGATCCCTTCATGGTCGAGTCCGACTTGGACTCGCCGATGACTGGACTTGGCCGGTTTTACATAAATCTAATGCCATAGCACTGTATTTTTAATCCTGTTGAACAAGTCTGATCAAAAGTGAATCACGATATCAAACGTGTCAACATATGCAGTCATAACTCAAAATTAGATATTTCGAGTAAAAGCGATTTAAAATTCCAAAAACTCGTAGCACATAAACTGTTTCATTATTTTAATAATAATAATATTTCTTTCTTTTCAATTATTTACGTAACTTCAGTAGTTTTGGTTATATTTAATATGTTTTGGTTTTGATCGATATCTGATTCATAGCGGGTTTTTGAACAGATTATATTTATTTTCGTAATGTTACGAACTTCGGGTTCGTGACAATAAAAATTAACAAAAGTTACACTTTAATTACACGCCACCAATTACACTTTTAAAACTACAATCGCTCCTAATTCACACTTCACGGTTTGATGAAAAAAAAAATTGAGTTTCAGTTCTAAGTATGGGGAACCCCAAAACATTTTATTTTTTTATTTTTGTATGAAAATCTTAATGCGGTTCACCGAATACATCTAGTTACCAAGTATAGCTCTTATAGTTACGGAAAAACTGGCTGTGACATACGGACGGACAGACGGACGGACAGACATGACGAATCCATAAGGATTCCATTTTTTGCCATTCGTCTACGGAACCCTAAAAATTACTAATAATTACGTGTTGGTGTGATCAACGAGCCCACCTGATATACGCATTTCTATGTTAACCGCTGTATAACAAATAATCCAATTGAACATAAGAATTTCTTTCTGCCCAAAATTGTTTTCCATTTGATTGAGTGGGACGAACGGGAATGTAAAAAAAATATTCCCGTTTGTCCTACCATCGAGTCCAGTGGGACGAACGGGAATAAAAAATTAAATAAGTGGGTTCGTCCCACTGGTGGGACGAAGCTTGGTGGGACGAACGGGAATGATTCATTATTTTAAGAAAGTAACACTGTATGTGTTAGTAAATAACAAAATAAACCCAGATAGCATAAAGTGCTATCTAAGTTAACATAAAATAACTAACAGTTGCCTGCAACACCGCACACATTATTTCAGCTTAAAAAGTATATTATTATGTTAATATATTATTGTCTCTATAAAATTTCATCCATTCATAGTTTTTGTTGAAACAGTCTATAGTGATCCATATTTATTTACAAACAAACTTTTGCATTTAAAATATTGGTAGGACGAAATAAACCTAATGTAAACATTAAAGAAGAACCACCACCTTACAGAAGACCGCAGCCAAATAACAATCACTTCTGTGTTGTTGTGTTCCTGCGTGTGATTGGAGTTTCCAGAGCTCCTGGGGGGGTTCTACACTAGAAGCAGGGGTCAAGCCTTCAAGGTAAGGGCGACAAGTCCAGTAACATATTTATTATGCTGTACTTGTCACCCTTAAGCTAGGACCTCATTACCACTTAACATCAGGTGGGATGAGGTCAATCTTGAAGTGCAATATAAAAAAAAAATGCATTAAAGCCAATGCAAAATTTACAAATAAACTTCCTTCACTATTGCAAGATAAGATACAATCTTGTTAATATGCAATTTCATTAATAATGTTATCTGATTCACAATGTGACCTTACATTTTAACAATTTGTTTACTTATCAACATTCTTAAACATAATACAAATAGATACATGTATGTTTTGTTTTAAAGTTGTTTTTAGCAGGATTCGAAATTAAAATAATAGAATAGAAATCATCTTTATTCATGTAAACTTTACAAAAGCACTTATAGTTAGTACAAATTAAGTATTCTACCGCCGTGTTCGGAATGTTGATCATGTCGAGAAAAACTGGCAAGAAACTCGACACTTACGCCCTAGCGTAAGTACCTATACTTAAATAAAATATACAAAGCTTATATAAAACATCGTTTATTAATATCTTGGTAGTTAAAATGATAATAGGTATGATGCCTGGTTAATCAATTGAGATCTTTTAATTGCCGTATATTTTCTATGAAAATATGAAATTAAGATGTATCAAATTCTTCTTATACGGTTAAAGATTTATTTATTTCATAAAAAGAATATTTTTTTTTTTTTTTTTTTTATTCTTTTCCATTACTGCAATCTGTCTCCTCATGGACATTTAGCAGTATGAAGATTATTATTGCAACTCTTATGTGGTCTATATCCAGCGACATAGCCACTTCAATGTAGATGACATTTGTACATTTAATGTCCCAGACTTATCTGCTGTGTTATTGACACAAATCTAAAGGTGTTTTCCTTTTGAGTCTTGAGAATATGATTCTCGGCTTCATCAACTCTGCAGCAAGCTCGTTGGAATGGTTTAGTATACGGTCCCTGTACTTTGGTGTCACCTTCATTATTTCTTCCTTAATTGTTGGAATTTCTAAATCGTGGTGCAATCTCTGATTTGTCATGTACCATGGTGAGTCAGTAATAATTCTTAAGAGTTTCGACTGAAATCTTTGCAATATTTCCAGATTGGAATTAGATGCAGTGCCCCACAACTGAATTCCATACGTCCAAGTCGGCTTTATAATGCACTTATAAACGAGCAATTTATTGTTAAGTGACAGCTTGGAATTTCTATTTAGTATCCAGTAATATTTTCTGAGCTGTATGCCTAGAGCTTTGCGCTTGGTAAATATGTGCTTTTTCCACGTAAGTCGTCTATCTAAATACAGTCCCAGATATTTCGCTTCATCGGCCTGAGGTATAGCAACATTATTCAATGTGACAGTTGGGCAGGTCTCTTTCCTCAGTGTGTAGGTGACATGCACTGACTTGGTTTCGTTGGCTTTAATACGCCATTTCTTAAGCCATGACGAGATATTATCAAGGCTCTTTTGGAGCTGGTACGAAGCTTTAGCAGCCACTTTGTCCACAGCAAGAATAGCTGTATCATCAGCAAATGTACCGACTTTTGCACCTTCAGTCACTGGTAAATCTGATGTGAACAGTAAGTACAATGTTGGGCCCAAGACACTACCCTGAGGGACACCAGCATAAATCTCCTGGAGATCTGAAGTATCTTCACCATGTTTTACAAAAAAACGGCGTTCGTTTAGGTACGATTTTAGAAAAAGGAAATGGTTTATTGGGAGCATTTCTTTTATTTTATAAAGAAGGCCCTCATGCCATACTCGATCGAACGCCTGAGATATATCCAGAAATGCCGCAGAGCAGTACTGTTTATTTTCAAAGCAAGTGTATATACTATCCACCAGTCTATGAACCTGTTCTATTGTACCATGACCACTTCTGAATCCGAATTGATGGTTTGGAATGAGTTTCCTTTCCTTAAGTACGGGATTCATTCTACTCAGGAACAGAATCTCCAGGACCTTTGACGTTATCGGTAGAAGGCTTATTGGGCGATAAGATTTTGGCTCTTCAGCACTTTTTCCTGGCTTCAATATCATGATAATTTGGGCGACCTTCCACTGCGGTGGGACGTAATTTCTACACAATATTGCGTTGTATATCTGCGTCAGTACGACAATACCCTCTAAGGGTAATTCCCTTAAAACTCTCGCCGTTATTAGATCATAGCCGGGTGCTTTGTGTTGATCTAGTTTTAATATGGCGTCACGCACCTCAGTTTTGGTAAATTTCTTCAAAGGAGGGTCAAGCTGATAAGTTGTAGATAGTGCTTTAGAAATTTCATGAGCAGTGTCAATGGGGCCCTCGTTTTCGTTCGGTTTAAACACCTCTGTTAAGTGCGAGGCGTACGTTTTAGCCTTCTCTAAATCACTGTTTGCCCATGAATTGTCTGACTTACGTATGGGAGGCGAGTATAACTTGGGTTGCTTTCATTTCTTTGTGGCTTTCCACAAAGAGTAGTCCGTTGCCTGCGTAGTGTCAAGGTTGGTCAGATATTTTTCGACGTCTGAATTTTTGTACTCTGCAAGCACTCGCTTAAGTTTCGATGTGATGTAATTTAGCCTTTTCTTATCTTCAGGGTGTCTCGTCTGTTGCCAGGTTTTTCTAACAGACCGTTTTTCAGATATTATTTCTCTTATGCTTTGCGGACAGGAGTTTGAAGAGGAATCCTGTTGATCTGGAGTTACCTCCCATGCCGATGTCTGAATGCAGCTATTAAAATGTTCCACTGCAATTGTAATGTCTTCATCTGTTTTAAGTGACATTTTTTTATTAATTTTGGAGGACACTAAATATCGGAAAAGGGACCAGTTTGTTTTGCGGCTATGAAGTCTACATTGTTTATGCGTAATCTGAGCATCTTTTTTTAAAGTTATTATTACTGGTGTATGGTCTGATGATAGTTCCAAACACGATTTAGCCGATATTTGCGTATCTGCAATACCTTTTGTGACGCAGAAATCCATTAGGTCCGGGCTTCTATTATTATCTGTGGGCCAATACGTAGGCTCGCGTGACGAGACCACAAGCAATTTTAATTCCTGACTTGCCAGTAGCAGCTGGCGTCCTTTTGATGTGGTAACACGGGACCCCCAGTCAGTGTGTTTTGAATTATAGTCTCCGCCAGCTATGAATTTGTTGCCGAGCGTTTTGAAATAGGCGGCAAAATCCTCCTTTTTTAGGTTGTGTTTGGGTGGACAGTACAATGCAGACACCGTCAGAGGGCCAGTGCCGCTCTCAACCACAACATTTGTTGCCTGGATCTTATCTAGGCAGTAGTGCTGAGCTAAGTGATGTTTAATATTTGCCTTGATAAGTACTGCGGATCCAGCATGTGCAGTACCGTCGGGATGATTTGTGTTGTAAAGTTTATATCTTGGGATATTAATATAACCTTTACATGTAAGATGAGTTTCGGATATCATTAGTATGTCAACATTATTTTCATATAAAAATGTTTTAACTTATAGAGTATGTTGTAGCAGCCCATTGGCATTCCAAATCACTATTTTGAGCTCTGTGATAGTGTGATTTGATTTGTTAGTGCTAAAAGCAGATTATTTATAGTTGTGAGTTGGTTCATCATTTGTTTTAGCATTTCCATTATGTTAATGACAAGATTTTGATCTTGGGCAACATTTGCCTCTTTTATATTATTGTTTAATTTTTCTTTATTTCCTACTGCTCCAGCGTAAGTCGTTTTTGGTGTGTTAGATGTAGATGGTTGTTTAGTTTTTGTCTCGTCTTTCTGGGGAGCCTTTGGAAGCCTTCTTTCACGTAAAGGTGGATACTTTATTTTTTGTAACTCTCTATATACATTGCAGCCCTTATAATTTGCTGGGTGGTTTCCTTCACAAAGAACACATTTGACATTACTTAGTCTCCCTTTCTTGTCACATGCTGCTGAAGCGTGATCACCAGCACATTTGATGCATTTAGGTTTTCTACGACAATATTTTCTTGTGTGGCCATAATGCTGACAATTTGAACATTGCGGTATTTCACGTTTTGGACGTGGAGGTTCAAAATGGATATTACAATTTAAAAGCCTTTTAATATTATAAATTAGTTTGTTGTTGGTTTGTTGTTCTAGTTCCACAATAAATATTGGTAAGGGTTTTTTAGTAGATCTTTGTTTTATGTTCCAAATATTAGTGACTGTATGTCCTTGTTCATGTAGCTGTATTTTTATCTCGTCAATATCCATTGTCGGGTGCATGTTTTTTAGGACTACCTTGAAGCTTCTTTCACTTTTGGGTTTGTAAGTGTAAAATTCAGTGTCCTTTTCTTCTAATAGTTTTACTATTTTAGGGTAGGTTTGTGATGTATGCGGTTGGATCTTGACTTTATCATTTTGTAGCACTTTTACTGTATAATCATCCTTTACATGTACATCAAGTAGGTTTATTAGAGGCTGTATATTGGCCACTTTGTCAACAAATATGGGTGGTGGTCTGGGCTCACTGGAAGACTCATTTATTGGTGTTTCCTGGTCTACTTCTAGTTCAGTAAAGCTGTTTGTTGTTTCTATCGTGTGACTAAGCCAATAAGGGTTCAGTTTGGTTTGTTTACATCTGCTTGATACTTCAGGACTCGATCTTAGACGCTTTTTTTTATTAGTGACTTCAGTCCAATTCGCTTGTTGTACATTCCTACAGTTGTCAGCCGGGTGGGCGGTGTCGGATTGGTCATCCTCCGGTGATAAATCAATTTTTACCGGTGGTAAATTACTGAGAGAGTTTGATCTTTGTCTGTTCGTAAAAAGACTCTTGTGGAAAACTTGTTGGATGTAGGCCTTGGGGTTTTCCTTTTGCTTTGAATTTGATTCAGCCGATGATGTCTTTAAGCGAAAATCGCCCCCCCCCAGAATCCGTGGGGCTGCCTGATCGTTGATCAGGGAGGGATTCTCCGTATTTCACGGTACCCTCCTGGGGTAGTTTGTTTTGTATTTCCGCCATTTCATAAGAAGGTTTGCTGATCCACAGCTTTGTTTTTGTATCGGGTAAGGTCCCTTAGGCCGCGTCTTTCTGGACTCAAGGCACGCCCATGCCTACTGGTTTTGGTTCGCGCTAGGTATTTAATTTCCCTAGTACCACCCATATCTGGGAGGCATTCCCCAATCCACCGCCCGGGGACGCGTTCGATGGGAGGACCAGCAACTCCGCACGAATATACAGAAAATTCGTTTACTGAGAAACATACATTCACAAATAATAAGATTACACTATTGCGACGGCGAGAACACTTAGATTTTTATTTGAGAGGGTAACTTGAAGTAAGCTTCCGGTGCCGGTTATGAACTGACCACTAGGGACACCAGTACTTTTAACATGGATGTAATACGCAGCTCGTGCGTGGATGCGGCATTGACGGCATGGTTGGTATCTTTGTATTTGTTTTTCAAAAAATTCCTTCTGTCGTTTTGTTTCCTTTCTTTTTCCATTGTCTTTTTCTTTTTTCTTTTTATCAACATTATCATTAGCCGTTTTTTTTGTTTTTTATTTTTTTTTTATATTGCACTTCAAGATTGACCTCATCCCACCTGATTTTAAGTGGTAATGAGGTCCTTTTTTTTTTTTTTTAAGGGGGAGAGAATGCCTTCTTTTCGCACCATATCGCTGCCGTGGGGACGGCAGCGACGTGTGTGGGACTCCCCCGCCCAGAAGGGGCAAGGACTACCCGAACTAAAAACTCCCCCCACCTTCTCATCGCCTATTGACGGCGCCATGGGATATCGGGTGACCCATGACTGCCACGGCGCCGTCGGCGGAATTGCTGCCCTTACAGGGCGGCGTCACCAAGTCTCCCCTGGGTGGTCGGGGGACTGACGGGAACGGCCGAAGGTGTTAAACCGTTCCCGCGCATCTGCGGGAGACCGTGCAAGGCCGGCCGGGGTGTCCCCACACCCGTGGCCGGCTGGTCCCCGCTAACAAGCGCAAGGGCGTCAAACCGACGTCTTGCGCGCAGTCTTCTGCGTCTCCGGTGTGGTGGGGCGAGGGGGTCGTTCTCTCGCTCCCTCTCCGACGCCTCCTTATGCGAGACTGTTTGTTCGCTGAAAACGGCAACTGCCGTCCAGGCCTCCTCGCTCCCAAGCATGGCTGTAACAATGCTTGGGAGCGAGAAATCGCTTCCAACAATAGCAGCCAACTCGGCCCGCTCGGTAGCCCAGGCCGGACACACAGCCAGTGTGTGGTCCGCCGTGTCCGCCGCCGCGCCGCAAGAATGGCACAGCGGCGACTCTTCTCGCCCAATTTGGTGCAGGTACTGACCGAAGCATCCATGCCCAGTCAGCACCTGCACCAATCTGAAGGACAGGTAACCGTGGCCCCGGCTCAGCCACTCCTGCAACACCGGGCCAACGGCGTCAAGCACTCGCCCCCTGGGTCGTATTTCGTCGACACCCGTCTTCCACCGCTGGACCATCTGTTCATGTGCCTCGCGCCGGATTGCCGCCACCTCAGTCGGGGAGGGACGCTCTCCCCGTGCCCTCCTCTCCGTCAATTTCCAATATACTTGGGCCTGCACCCTTGCGTCGAGGGCCCAAGGCGGCGTGCCGGCCAAGACACAGGCCGCATCGAAGCCCACCGTGCGGTAAGATTGGGCCACTCGCTGGGCAATAGCCCTTTGTGGCCTCCGTAGGTGGGCTGTATTTCCCCGCCGGAAAAGGGCGTCTGCCCAGATGGGTGCGCCGTAGAGGGCCATGCTCCTAAGAATGCCGGCGTAGAGCCGCCGGCATTTGGCCCTGGGTCCGCCCAAGTTTGGCAGCAGACGCCCAAACGCACCAGCCGCCCCGATGAGGCGCTGGGACTGTCCCTTCAGATGGGGCTCGAAAGTCCAGCGCGCATCAAGTACTAGGCCCAGATATTTCATCTGGGCCCCCACCCTGACGGTCACTCCCCCGACGACGATGTTAGCGTCTGCGGGAGGACGACGCTGCCGAGGCCCGTAAAAGTATATGGCCTCGGTCTTTTCTAGCGCAACCCGTAAACCCAGGCGGCCAATACGCCCCGCCACCAAAGTTCCGCCAGCGGCTGCTCGGCGCGCAGCCTCGTCATAGGTCCTCCCTCGAGCTGTGGTGGTAATGAGGTCCTAGCTTAAGGGTGACAAGTACAGCATAATAAATCTTTACTGGACTTGTTGCCCTTACCTTGAAGGCTTGACCCCTGCTACTAATGTAGCACCCCCCAGGAGCTCTGGAAACCTTACTCACACGCAGGAACACAACAACACAGAATTGATTGTTATTTGGCCGCGGTCTTCTGTAAGGTGGAGGTATTTCACCAGTTGGGCTGCTCCAGTTCGAGCGACAAATCGCTATGACCTACCCCTCGTATTATGTTACTTTCTGCTAGTTATAGTATGTCTCTCAAGTCAGTGTGCCTCTTGGCATAGGCCTCCTCTTGCTACTTCCGATTTACTCTCCCTACTTGTGCTCCGCAGTGAGTTTCATCATCCTCTCTTTAAGTGCTCCCTCCCAGCTCTTACATTTCTGGGATACCAATTTGTTATTTCAACTCACTGGCTATTTAATAGTTTGGGTCAAATAAAATTATATTGTATGTATTTTTTGTATGATTTATTGTATTAAATTGTATGATTTCACAAAAAAAACTCTTATTTTAATAGGTATTTATTTAAAAACTTTTTTGCATAAAATGTACAACAAGCAAATTAATACTAGAAGCATTATCTACTAGTCAATTCTTGCATCATGTAGAGAGTTTGTTTTTATTTTACAGTATTCATAGCTCTATACGAGTAGTAGGTATTTGACGACCTCGGTGGCGCAGTGGCTAAGGTAGGCGGCCAAAGCGCGTAAGGTCCCGGGTTCGATTCCCGGTCGGGTCAATTTGAAAAACGATTTTTTCTAAATTGACTTGGGTCTGGGTGTGCTGTGATGACGCCCCCAGTTGGTATCCGTCGTTTGGTACTCAAAGTACAAGGGAAACCTTAGTTTGAGACCAGGTGATTGGTGTGATTGTCTGGCGCATTTATTTATTTATTTATACGCTTTCTGAGCCCTACTAGATTAAGTCTAACTGGAGTGGTTTACCAGTCAACAGTTGCTTGTGCAAGTGAATACGTTGTCATTAATCATTATTTAAAACTATTTAAGACTTACAAATGACTGATGAACAAATTGAAAGATAGTTCTGAATGTAACTGGATTACTGCCAGATTTTTGAATGGAATAATGCCAGTTCTTGATGTCTGGTAATCTTTTTCTCTATGATTATCAATTTTTGTTTCTATGTTTTACTCCATTGTAACAACTTTTCCTGGAAGCCTATAAATCTATACTAATTATAATTTTGTTGAGGTCAATTCTGTACATTAAATAAATATATTTCCAAAATGGATTGCAGTGTAGATAGCTGTGCAGAGAAAAATAAATGTATTAATAAATATAAGACAACATCACATACATTGCGCTGATTCAGCGGTAAGTAGCTTAAGCACTTATGTTACGACGGTACCACAACACCTAGACCCGAGACCATATAGAAAAGTTCGTTTCCCATATTTAGCCGACCGCGGATCAAATCCGGGGCCTTAGAGTCTGGTCCGCTCGCCTCACGGCTACGGAGGTCGATTTTGGAATAGAATAGAATAGAATAGAACAGAAACTGTCTTTATTCATGTAAACTTTTACAAAAGTATTTATGAATCGTCAAGTCAAGTAAACTACCACCGTGTTCGGAATGTTGATTCTATCGAGAAGAACCGGCAAGAAACTCAATAGTTACTCTTTTCAAAAACTGACACATATGGTAGGTATAAATCATGCAAAAAAATAAATAAAAATGTATTAACAATATAGCTTATGTCTAATGTACATATTTAATTTATTTAATGCTATCAAGTCCAAACATCTTTGTCGTTAATGTAGTCCTCTATTTTATAATAGCCTTTTTTCATTAAACAATTTTTTATCAGAGAATGCTATGTTGTGAATGTTGATATCAAACAAAATAATGAACTGTCTCCGTATCTCCATTTCAGATGGGTCACCGGGGCAGCGGCAGCGGTTCCTCCTCGTCTTCGTGGTCGGGTGGCCGCGGGGGCAGGCGCGCCGCCCGCCCACAGCGCGCCGCCAGGCGGAGGCCTATCGCTAAGGGGAAGGAGGTGAGTTTCAACCTGAGGGTGAACAATTGGCTACTTGACAGTTTTTGAAAAAGTATTGTAAAATGTGCGCCCGTTCATTTTATATCCCAAGCAATTCGATTTATCTGGAAATAATCTAAATAACCAGAGAAAAATAAGATTTTGTGTAACACATTTAAAAAGCGCGCGAAAACGCCTAGTCGCGTCATTGTTCCAATTATGACGTCAACGTGCTAGACAACGAACCGATACGCATAAGAACGACTTAATTAAGATAAACGGAAAATGTTTCAATAAATTCTTTATACGATTAGAGACACAATAATTCAATTTAATCGGTAAAATAATCATTGTTTCGGCACATTAAAATAAATAATTTTCGCCGACAGCTGTCATTTCCGAATTGCAATGGTGGTTTCCGTTTCGGTTCTTTTGTTCCACAGATAAAAAAACTAAAATTTATTTTGCAAAAATAAAATACTAACTATGCTTTTATTTAAAAATGTAAAATGATTACTTAACTAATAAGCTAACATATCTAACACTTTTCATATTTTATTGTTAACACTGTCAAGTAGCCAATTGCTGTTCTATATTCGTTCTTATGTGCACAGCATAATGTCAGTGCTAATGTCTGATGTGCTGTCGTTTGTACAGTCGCCGTCAGATATATCGGAGCAGTCAAAGTGACCAAATACTTCTGAACAGTTTAAAATGTCAATAAGTTACATGCATTACAAGTTACCATTAATAACTGAACATTCACTACTTCAGTAATATCTGAGCAGATGATAGTCAGTAACTTCTACACATAACAAACCAATAATATTGAATCATGAAAATGGATAATGCTAGTGTGAGATGAGTGTTCAGATAGTTTGTTCCGCGACTTCGTTCGCGTGAACTGCACGGTTTTTCTCGCAATAAAAGGTAGCCTTTGTCCTTTCTCAGGGTCTAAAGATTGTCTGTGCCAAATTTCATCAAAATCGGTTGAGAGGCTTAAGCGGGAAAGCGTAACAGACGGACAGAGTTACTTTCGCATTTATAATATTAGTAGGTATTAGTACGGATGATCTGCTCAGATATAACTGAAGTAATGAATGTTCAGATATTAATGGTAACTTGTAGTGTATGGAACTTATTGACATTTTAAACTGTTCAGAAGTATTTAGTCAGTTTGACTGCTCCAATATAGTATATAATGGCGACTTTTCTTTGGTGCCACCTTTAGGGACTGGTCTGCTCCAACTTCCTTCTCGAAAGTACTAACTTGAGAATTTAATTGTTGCTTAATCTTAACAAAACTATATGAACTTTAAGACATTCGCGTTCCATTTTAAACATTTTAAATAAGTTAACGTGTTAAAACGGGCTATAGGTATATTTTTTTATATTACACTTCCCACCTGATGTTAAGTGGGAATGAGGTCCTAGCTTAAGTGTAAGACAAGTACAGTATAATAAAGCTGTTACTGGACTTGTCGCCCTTACCTTGAAGGCTTGACCCCTGCTACTAATGTAGCAACCCCCAAGAGCTCTGTAAACCTTACTCACACGCATGAACACAACAACACCGAAGTGGTTGTTATTTGGCTGCGGTCTTCTGTAAGGTGGAGGTGTTTCACCAGTCGGGCAGCTCCAGTTCGAGCGACCAATCGCTATGCCCTACCCCTCGTATTATATTACTTGCTGCTATTTACGCCTTCATGGGCGAGTCTGACTCGCACTTTACCGACTTTTTAATCGTGAATGATGGCTGTTTCAATCCGACAGATGTGTCGGAGGCGGGCGCTGGCCGCCCGGCGGGCGATGTCGCTCCGTGTGCGGCGGTTGGACGCTTCGGACGCGTCCGATGTTGGAGCCGATTCGGATTCGGACGACCAGTGGACCGAGCTGGACGACCAGTGTAAGTTTTGACGCGTTTATTAAACAAACTCCTTAGCCGGCGAGCGGGCCGGACTTTGATGTCGAGCCGTTTCTGAGGTCCCGCTTTCGATCTCCGGTCGGGTCAATTTGGGAAACGAACTTTTCTATATCGTCTCGGTTCTGGGCGGTGTGGTACCCTTGTTCTGATTTCTGTAACACAAATGCTTAGCTACTTACCAGAGTCAGGGCAATGTATGTGATGTTGTCCGATATTAGATGACTATCGTAGCCGAGAGTACCGTAGCCAAGGGGTGAGCGGGCTGGACTTTGGTGATTTGGGTTGAAATGGGAAATTAATTTTCTAAATTTTCGAGTCTTTGTGTTGTGGTACCGTCTTTGTTTCTGATTTCTATATCACACTAGCGGTCCCGGCGAACTTAGTTTCGCCTTAGAGGACTTTTCCCGCTTTTCGGCTGAAATTTTTCCTGAATTTTCTTTGCTGTAAACCTCACGGAGCCCGAGACCTTTCCAACGAATGCAAAACCGTGGAAATCGGTTAGTGCGTTCTGGAGTTATAGCGTCAGGAAGGAAAACCCGACTTATTTTTATATAGTAGATGTGCCTAAGCTACTCGTACTTACCATAAATATAATCAGAGCAATGTATGAGATGTCCGATATTAGACGACCTTCATAGCAGAGGGGCGAGTGGAACTTTGGCGCCGCGCTATCTCTTACGTCCCGGGTTCAATTCCCGATCGGGTCAATATGGAAAACGAACCTTTTTACATAGGTGTTGTGGTACCGTCGTTGTTTCTGATTTCTGTAACACAAGTGCTTTAGCTACTTACCTCAGAATCGAAGCAATGTATGTGATGTTGTCCAATATTTTATTTATATTATATTTATAATGTTATTTCGACAGCTGGCTCATCTGATAGTTCCTCGATGAAGGAGGCCATGAAGGAAGCATTTGACGATATGGACAACTGCTACAAGGGGGCGGTGAGTTTATTTTGTAAAAAAAACTACAGAGTTTCTTGCCGGTATCTTCTCGGTAGTTATAGGTTTTTGACGACCTCCGTAGCCGAGAGGCTAGCGTGCCGGACTTTGGCGTCGCGCCATCTATGAGGTTCCGGGTTCGATCCCCGGTCGGGTCAAGATGGAAAACGAACTTTTCTATATTGTCTCGGGTCTGGGTGTTGTGCCACCAAGGTCGTCAAATATAAAGTAATTAAAACAGTAAACATGAATTTCGTATAGTTTTTTTTATAGAGAACACAAAATTTGAAAATAAAGCAATGTACAATAATTGGCTACTTGACAGTTTTTGAAAAAGTATTGTAAAATGTGCGCCCGTTTATTTTATATCCCAAGCAATTCGATTTATCTTGAAAAAATGTAAATAACTAGAGAAAAATAAGATTTTGTGTAACACATTTAAAAAGTGCGCGAAAACGCCGAGTCACGTCACTGTTGCAATTATGACGTCAACGTTCTAGACATCGAACCGATACGCATAGGAACGACTTAATTTAAGATAAACGGAAAATGTTTTAATAAATTCTTAATACGGTTACAGACACAATAATTTAATTTAATCGGTAAAATAATCATTGTTTTGCAAATTGCAAATTGCAATGGTGGTTTCCGTTTAGGTTCTTTTGTTCCACAGATAAAAAAAGTAAAATTTATTTTGCAAAAATAAAATACTAACTATGCTTTTAATTAAAAAATAAAAATGTAGAATTATTACTTACCTAATAAGCTAACATATTTACCACTTTTCGTATTTTATTGTTAACACTGTCAAGTAGCCAATTTAAATCAAAAGGATTAGATAGATCAGAATCAGTCGAGTGAGAAAGAGAAAAAGAAAAAGAAGCTAGGTGGAAGATTAAACCCCAAATCAGACTGTCTCGATTATTAAGTATATGCATGAAGACAGATATGCAATAGAGAGTATAGTTTCATTTATATGCACAGATGTTGTAATTTCCTTTCTTGTGTTGTCAGGCGGAAGCACCAGCGATGGGCCAGTTCCTGCTGCCGCTGCTGAGCGCGTCGCCCATTGCTCCCATCGCGGACCACTTTCTCATCAGGCACGAGGACATACTCCAGGTGAGGGATACGTGTATACACATGTATCTGCTGTCTCCACGTTCCCCCTCAACCATTCCGGGGGGAGAGTCGGGGCTGTTCGGACATCAGCCATTCATTATTATTTATTTTTTTCATTTAAGAGAGGTAGGGCATAGCGATTTATCGCTCGAACTGGAGCAGCCTGACTGGTGAAAAACCTCCACCTTACAGAAGACCGCAGCCAAATAACAATCACTCTTGTTGTGTTCCTGCGTGTGAGTAAGGTTTCCAGAGCTCCTGGGGGGTGCTACATTAGTAGCAGGGGTCAAGCCTTCAAGATAAGGGCTACAAGTCCAGTAATAGCTTTATTGTGCTGTACTTGTCGCCCTTAAGCTAGGATCTCATTACCACTTAAAATCAGGTGGGATGAGGTCAATCTTGAAGTGCAATATAAAAAAAATCTGCTGTCAATGTCAAATATCTTACATCATTTTATATTACCGGAGGCTAACGGTTGATACAGCAGAAAAATTTCATCGCCTACGACAACTTGCGGTTAGCTCAGTTGGAAGAGCAGCACGCGCGATACGTGGAGGTCGTGGGTTCAATTCCCGCACCGCAAGGGGAGATAAAATTTGTCTGTTTCTAATATATACAGTGTGTAACAAAAAGGTGAAATAAAATTTAAAGGGCGTGTAGGGTAAGTAGTGAGTAGTTCCAATGCAAAACCACAACCTCGTACAGCTGTTAATTAGGGAGTAAATCGATGTCAAAGTTTTTACTAAAACTTATTGTTGATAACCCTATTAGATGTAAACAAATCATAAATCAAAATGAAGCAAAAGATTAAGTAGAATACAGATGTGCAACTTTGACAAATTTATGTTGAGTGTGCAGTGATCGTGATCGTTAAGTACTTATTTGACACTACTTTTTAAAACTACTTTTTAAGGTGAACTATTCTGTGAACCGCATTAAGATTTTCACTAAAATAAAAAAAAAGCAATAAAACTTTAGGGGCTCTCCATACTTAAAACTGAAAGTCAACATTTTTTTTCTTCAAACATAGGTATAGACCTACGTGTGGTGTACCTATGGATAGATAGAGACACCTTTAAGTAGAAAATGTATGCAAACTTTCACAGAAAGTAGCTCGGCGGACGTACTTACACTGTTAGTAAAAGTTCCTTACATTTATTTATTTATTTTTCAGTTGCTCGCGTCGGCAGAGGAGAGTGTGCGTGACGATATACCGCTAGAAGACGATGCAGCCCTCGATTCGCAACCCGACATGTGAGTATCCCTACTTCCCTACTAATTTATAAATGCGAAAGTAACTCTGTCTGTCTGTCTGTCTGTCTGTCTGTTACGCTTTCCCGCTTAAACCTCTCAACTGTTTTTGATGAAATTTGGCATAGGTATACGTTGAACCTCAAAAACGGACATAGGCTACTTTTTGTTATAAAGTAAGTGGGGAGGGGGGGGGGGGGGGGGGTAATGCCACCTTTGAAAGTTTACATGGGAAAATGTTTATTTTTTAAGTTAGAGATATGAAAGTTGGCACAAATATAGCTCTATTAAAATATAGACTACTTTTTGTTTCGAATATTAGGGGAGATAGGGGTAAAACAGACCATGAAAGGATGTAGTCCACGCGAACGAAGTCGCGGGCACAGCTAGTATATAATAAATAAATAATAATTGGCTACTTGACAGTGTTAACTATTAAATATGAAAGTGTTAGATATGTTCACTTATTAATGAAGTAATCATTTTACTTTTTTTATTATTAAAAGCATAGTTAGTATTTTATTTGTGCAAAATAAATTTTCTTTAACCAAAGAACCGAAACGGAAACTACCATTGCAATTCGGAAATGACAGCTGTAAGATACAAAAGTAACTCTGTATGATTGCCTGTCCGTACCTTTAGAACGGACATCGGCTACTCTTTGTTTTGAAAATAAGGGGAAATAGGGGTAAAAGCAACCATGAATGTGTGTAGTCTAGAATAGTAATCATTGGCAAATGGTAGTTATAAGATAAGATAAGATATTGTGCCGACCTACGACATCACCTACAAGTCGACACAAATACAGCGTCAGCAGAATTGGCTACTTGACAGTTTTTGAAAAAGTATTGTAAAATGTGCGCCCGTTCATTTTATATCCCAAGCAATTCGATTTATCTGGAAATAATCTAAATAACCAGAGAAAAATAAGATTTTGTGTAACACATTTAAAAAGCGCGCGAAAACGCCTAGTCGCGTCATTGTTGCAATTATGACGTCAACGTGCTAGACAACGAACCGATACGCATAGGAACGACTTAATTTAGATAAACGGAAAATGTTTCAATAAATTCTTAATACGATTAGAGACACAATAATTCAATTTAATCGGTAAAATAATCATTGTTTCGCCACATTAAAATAAATAATTTTCGCCGACAGCTGTCATTTCCGAATTGCAATGGTGGTTTCCGTTTCGGTTCTTTTGTTCCACAGATAAAAAAACTAAAATTTATTTTGCAAAAATAAAATACTAACTATGCTTTTAATTAAAAAGTTAAAATGTAAAATGATTACTTAACTAATAAGCTAACATATCTAACACTTTTCATATTTTATTGTTAACACTGTCAAGTAGCCAATTGGCGTAGTAAACAACGCTCCATACGTAATGCATGACATCGATATCCTACATCGCGATATCAGAGTTTTCGTCGCCACTAAGTATATATACAACAAACCAAGATTGGTAGTCGGACCTTGGTCCCCGAGCAGATAACACCTAGCTCGGCGGAAGTACTTACACTTTTAGTAAAGAAGATACGTTTCTTACAATATCATTTATTTCAACATTATAGTCATAGGTACATTAATATTACAAATAAAAAAGAATCACATTAAATATCATAATCAATTTCATTAGATTAACATTATATTATTTAGTTATATTTAAAACTGTTATTTTCTCTACAACTGATTAATGTAATCTTTAGAAAAAAATAAATGTCTTAAACTATGAATAAAATAGAATAGAAAACATCTTTATTTGTGTAAGCTTTACGAAAGCACTTATGGATCGTCAGCACAAGTTCAGAAGTCTACTGCTGCGTTCGGAATGTTGATCATGTCAAGAAGATGTTTAAGAGAGGTAGGGCATAGCGATTTATCGCTCGAACTGGAGCAGCCCGACTGGTGAAATACCTCCACCTTACAGAAGACCGCAGCCAAATAACAATCACTTCTGTGTTGTTGTGTTCCTGCGTGTGAGTAAGGTTTACAGAGCTCCTGGGGGGTGCTACATTAGTAGCAAGGGTCAAGCCTTCAAGGTAAGGGCGACAAGTCCAGTAATAGATTTATTATCCTGTACTTGTCGCTCTTAAGCTAGGACCTCAGGTGCAGGTGCTGTCCGGCCACGGCTGTTTTGGGCAGTACCTGCACCGCATCGGGCGTGAGGAGACTCCGTCGTGCTCCAATTGTGGCGCGGCGGAGGATTCGGCGGAGCACACAATGTTAGTGTGCCCCGCCTGGGATGCCCAGCGAGCAGCGTTACGCGCTCTGGTGGGGCCGAACCTCTCACTCCCCAGCATAGTCGAGGCTATGCTCGGGAGTGAGACGGCATGGGACGGGATGGCCTCCTTCTGCGAGGACGTCATGTCGCAGAAGGAGGCCGCAGAGAGAGAGCGGGAGGATGACCCTTCCGCTCCCGCCTGCCGCAAAAGACGGCGGCTGAGGGCGCGGCGTCAGTATGACCGCGCCCAGTTACCGCGTGGGGGCTGGCCGGTTGATGGTGTGAGGGCACCTTTAGCTGGCATTGCACCAGTCTCCACTGCGAGGTGAGGATGGTCCCGTTGGACCGGCCATCCCCAGGCTCCCCACCAACACAATGGGGGGAGTAGACGGAGCCACGTAAGCGGCTATTCCGCCGGCGGCGCTGTGGAAGTAAAGGCTGAGCCAATTTCCCATAGCGCCGCCACTTAGGCGATGAGGGTCCAACCGGGGGGTTTTAGTGGGTAGTCCGAGGATGGTAGGAAGGTGGGAGTCCCACACACGCCGTCACCCTCCCTCGGGGTGGCGGTACGGTGCATTAAGCATTTCCCCCCGAAAAAAAAAAAAAAAAAAGGACCTCATTAACACTTAACATCAGGTGGATGAAAAAAAAAAGAACCGGAGAGAACTTACTCTTTTCAATGTTTTTCACAATTCATGACTATGGTTTATTAATATACTGTTAATTCGCCCGCAGCCTGTCCGGCGATATGTTCGCTGCAGAGGAGGAACCGCCAGTCACTCCGGAGGAGGAGGCAGCCCTCTTGCAATACGTCTGCGGTGAGTGCCGTTAACTACCGGTTTGTTGTGTCGGCCTATTGCCAAAAGCAACCTAAAAAAAATTTCTGCGATTTCTAGATTTATGGCATTCCATATTCATTATACAAATTTCATCTTGCCAGTGGTCTTTGTTCACAAAATGTATGCTTCAGTATTATATTCAAAAGCTCATTTAGTAATGTGCCAAAAAAGTAAGCTATAGTATGTAGATCTCTTCGGAATAAGATAAGTGCTACAAGACCAGCACCAATCCCAAACGGAGACAAACTTAGAAAAGCCAAAAATTTACCAATCCAATCACCTGCAAGAATAAGTGCTTTTGGATATTCTACCAGGGTAAGAGCGAGCGGTTGACATTCAATGTCACCATTTCGCAAAACATTACTTATTGGCGAAACGTTATCCTCCATTTTCCACATTTTCAATGTTATCTCATTATTTAAAAAATCAAAAATGTGTTTTAATATAACAGAACATTTCAATAACTTTCTTCAATTGTATTATTTCATGACGTGCGGCTTGTGGCTATATAAAAAACGCTAAAAATCGGCAAACTCAACCAAATTGTACAAAAAACAGTGCCGAAGCTGTAGCTGCATACATCTTCAATGACAGTGACATATGCATGATTATCAACTTCGAAAAACCTGGTGCTTTATTTAAGCGTTAGAAATGCAACTATGTTTTTTTTTCGTACACTGGCTAGTAGTTATTAAAAAAATAATCGACACGTATTATTAATGATACCTACGTTACAAATTAATAAACAAATAGTTGGTGAAACGATGCCAAGTTGCGGGTTTGACACTCGTTACGTCATTGGTGGGAAAAAAAAATGTACCCACTGATGACGTCATGTGACAAATTAGTTCAATAGGCCATACTATGAGTGAGTGAGTGTGTCTCCCGGTGTGTCTGTGTGTCCGTATAAATGTACACATATTAGCAAATTTTAAATGGAAACAAATTGTGATGAACAATTCAGTGAGTGTATATTATTTTAGGTAATTCAACTCTTTACTTGACTCTTCTAACGAATTGTATGTGATGGGTGTGCAGCTGAACTGGACATGGAGGCGGATGCGGGCAAGTTCACCCCGGTGGAGGAGTGGCTGCTGGGCGTGTACCACTCTTGGTGTGAGATCAGCGCGCTGATGTACACTCTCATCGGGACCAACCTGTGAGAACAATGCAACGTTGCGTCTGGCTCGAAGGACCAAATGGTCCCTCGAGCCGGATAACATTTCAGTGAGGCTCGCACATGAAAAATCCACTAGATGGGCTAGTCTGGCCGGATACGTAGACGTCGGGTCCAACTTTTATTTGATTGGTGATTTAAATATCATGGCGACATTTTCGTCAATGTCACGTAAACCATAACCAATCACAGGAGCTCTGGAAACCTTACTCACACGCTGGAACACAACAACACAGAAGTGATTGTTATTTGACCTTACAGAAGACTGTAAGGTGGAGGTATTTCACCAGTCGGGCTGCTTCAGTTCGAGCGATAAATCGCTATGCCTTACCTCTCTTAAAATATATACATATATTTCAATGCAACAGAAGCATTGAACCTGCGCCCTTTACATGACCTAATTGTTTGTAGGTTACATATATTTAGTTACCCTGTGTGTATCCGAGACTGGGTGGTTAGACCGACCCCACGACCAGCCAGACTGAGCCCACACCATCGTTACAAGATGCGGACCCCATCGGATGGGGGGGGGGGAGGGAGGTTGACTTTGGATAGCTCTTAGCTAACTGGTCAAAGTCAATTTTTATTTATTCATATAGATATAAAACAAATGAATCTCAGTAGTTTTTTTTTTACGAATGAAAGATAAAATTACTACTAATTTTGCACTAAGGCACGCATCTAGTTTGTCAATTGTAAAATAATATAAAATATCAATTAAGTAGAAAAAAAAACTGTTAATTAATTTAACTGTAGGACTTGCCTCAAGTCAACATGAAGGTTTTATTTACCTTCCCTATTATTTGTACTATGTTAAAAAGATGATTTATAATTTTATATATTAGGAGCGTGGAGATGGTGACTGAAGAGTGGGTGTACAGAGCTCGTTTCGGCTGCCATTGCCGGCAATGCCTCTGCCTCGCTCACAACCAGAGGCCGCTGTGTGTCTTCGTGAGGAACGTCGTCACTGCGCTTGCGCACGGTACGTATATAAAAGTAAATATTTAAAACAGAAAATGTTTATCTCCTCTTGCGGTGCGGGAATCGAACCCACGACCTTCACGTATCGCGCGTGCTGCTCTTCCAACTGAGCTAACCGCAAGTTGTCTAAGGTAGATGAGTATGTACCTTTAAACATATTCGGCAGTTACCACAGGGTTGATACAGCGAAAAAATTTCATCGCCAACGATAACTTGCGCACTTGACGTTATGAGTGTTCAGATAGTATTGGCTAGTTACTGAAGTAATGAACGTTCAGATCGAACGATCAATGGTAGCTTGTATTGTATGGTACTTATTGACATTTTAAACTGTTCAGAAGTCACTGTTATTTGGTCACTTTGTCTGCTCCAATATATCTGACGGCGACTGTACATACAAAGTCTCGCTCAGTATATATATATATTCTGACAATTTTCTTGCGTATTTGAAGTATTTTTATATATGATATTTTATTTTTATAGTACTTTACGCCGATAAGTATATAGTTCTAAACATATTCGGCAGAGGGCACTCACCGAAGGCTAACGGGTTGATACAGCAGAAAAATTTAATCGCCTAAGATAACTTGTGGTTAGCTCAGTTGGAAGAGCAGCACGCGCGATACGTGAAGGTCATAGGTTTGAGCCCCGCACCGTAAGGGGAGATAAAAATTTTCTCGCTAATGCGGCATTAAAGCACTATAAAAATCATTTAAATTTGTTTGTTTGTTTGTCTTCCAGGCAGCACCACGGTGGGCGCGGCTGCGGGCGTTGTCCGAGCCCTCCGGCTGACCTCCGAGGAGTCATCGCCCTCGGAGTGGGACTTGGCGCGTCTGAGGAGGTTACGGTTCACCGATGAAGGTAAGGCGTTATACGCTGTTCTTTTGTCGACTTTCTTAGCTTAGATGTGTATCTGTGGCTGCTATAGACAAGGGAGCGTTCAAGTATAACGTAACGCAATTATTTAAGATTTTTACTCCCCCCCCCCCATCCCCCCGACGCGCCGTAACGTTTATCTGTACTCCCCCTTTCTTTAAAAAAAGACAACCACCCTAGGGATTCCCTGAAAACCGTAGGGAAACTAAAAGGGCTGCCAATTGGCTACTTGACAGTTTTTGAAAAAGTATTGTAAAATGTGCGCCCGTTCATTTTATATCCCAAGCAATTTGATTTATCTGGAAAAAATGTAAATAACCAGAGAAAAATAAGATTTTGTGTAACACATTTAAAAAGCGCGCGAAAACGCCAAGTCTCGTCACTGTTGCAATTATGACGTCAACGTCCTAGACAACGAACCGATACACATAGGAACGACTTAATTTAGATAAACGGAAAATGTTTCAATAAATTCTTAATACGATTAGAGACACAATAATTCAATTTAATCGGTAAAATAATAATTGTTTCGCCAGATTAAAATAATTAATTCTCGCCGACAGCTGTCATTTCCGAATTGCAATGGTGGTTTCCGTTTCGGTTCTTTTGTTCCACAGATAAAAAAAGTAAAATTTATTTTGCAAAAATAAAATACTTAATTTGCTTTTAATTAAAAAATAAAAAAGTAAAATTATTACTTAACTAATAAGCTAACGTATCTAACACTTCTCATATTTTATTGTTAACACTGTCAAGTAGCCAATTGAGATGTTTCATTTTCTTATTTTTTTATTGTAACGCATCATAACGTTTTAGAAATCATTCATCAATCAATCACCCCCCCCCCCCATTGGGTTACGTAATACTTGAACGCTCCCTAGTCTATATTCCCATAGCGCAGTAACTGGGCTATGAGAGGCCCGGGGGTTTTTAATGGGTAATCACCGCTCTTTTCAGAGCGGGGGAGTCCCGGTACGGTGCGCCAATGCATTCCCCCCATAAAAGGGGTATACATATACGCAAGTAGTAGTAAAATAATGAATCGAATGACCCAAATACAGTTGATGAGGGTGTTCGCGCGTTAAAAATTCGCTAGACGACACATGGGGGCCCAATTGGTAACTAGACAGTGTTAACAATATGAAATTTGTTAAATATGTTGGCCCTTTAGTTTAATTATAATTTTACATATTTTTATTTTATTATTAAGAGAGAGACAGATGTCGAAGGCCGATTGTGCGTCTCTTTTTTTTTTATATTGCACTTCAAGATTGACCACATCCCACCTGATGTTAAGTGGTAATGAGGTCCTAGCTTAAGAGCGACAAGTACAGCATAATAAAGCTGTTACTGGACTTGTCGCCCTTACCTTGAAGGCTTGACCCCTGCTACTAATGTAGCACCCCCCAGGAGCTCTGGAAACCTTACTCACACGCAGGAACACAACAACACAGAAGTGATTGTTATTTGGCTGCGGTCTTCTGTAAGGTGGAGGTGTTTCACCAGTCGGGCTGCTCCAGCTCGAGCGATAAATCGCTATGCCCTACCTCTCTGTCGCTCATTCCGCGCTCTCTCTCGCACTTCAAGCCTTAAATGGAGCGCCAGAGCGTGGTAACGCTGTATGAGTCATGTTTTTGCGCATAAAGCCGGCTCCATCGAATAAAAAGTAGTCGCGTCAAAAGAAGTGCATAGTAGACCTGCTTATTTGTGTTGTTACGCGCCACGATCGATGGTGTTCTAGTAAACAGCGCCATCTAGTTTGGAATGGCAGAGTTGCAGAAAGTCGAGACGTCGATGCCAGAACTTGCTAGAACTATGGCCGTACGGTCGGTCGGGGCCAGAAGCGCGTGAATATTCTGGATGTCTCTGCGTTGGAAGGTTCGGGAACAACCTGCGGCACTATACAACCTGTAACGGAAAGGGGGTAACAATGTAAAGTAGGTGGATACTATACCTTGTATAGATTCTATATACGAAATCCCGAGTTAAAATAAACACTTTATTGTTTTTATGAAATAAAAAATGATTAACTATAATGACTGACTAAAACGTAAACAAACGCATCACAACACTATTGAGGTCAGCGACCCCAAATCACGTTATCACTTCACGACAATCACTGCGATCCTGAATTTCTCCACCTCCTTCCTCGACGAACGACTGCGCGAACATTATGCAACATTTGTGGTGTCACTGTACAGAACGCGGCCTTGATGCTTTCTATCATCTCTTCCCTTGACGAGCATGCTACAGCGTACACCTTCCTTTTAAATTAGTCCCACAAGAAGAAGTCCAACGGAGTGAGGTCTGGTGACCGAGCTGGCCATGTGATACGACCTCCTCGCCCAATCCACAGATGGAAACGAGCGTTTTGATGGTTTCGTAAATCTCTTTCTCTAGCTCTCGGTCGGCCATCACGCTGCCGTCGGTTGCTCCGACACAGATAATCATCTCGAATATTCTTGATTGCTCAAAGACATCACGAAATATCACTAGGCTATCCGTAGTAAGTAGGTAATCCAGAAAGGCAAAAACACAAGATGTTGTCACGGCGACGACAACTCAATGACTTAACTGAATTGTCAAAATGAGAAACGGTAAACCAACAAATTTCAGATGTGATTCAGTAAACACTAAAAGATGAACCACCATTGTGATATTTAAATTAATAGCATAATAGGTAGGTACATCCAAGTCTTTCGACGATTCCAACAATACTGTGATAGTGTTGTGCAAGCGTGACTTAGTCAAAATTTTTACTTGTATTTGACTGATATTTCAAAAAAAATTATTGAATCAATAAATGCGTGTACACAGCTACAAATGGTCCCATACAATTTGTAACCGTTAACTGCTTTGGTATTTTTGATATTGTTATACCCTTTCCGTTACACGTTGTATAAGGCCGGAATCGGCCGCGACCGGGACAGTATTGAATTAGCGATACAAGTGATTACTTCGAAAGCGATCTTGAAGTGCGACTTGGGAGCGATTGTTGTTTTAATTAGTGCGTTTTAAAGTTGTAATTAGTGGCGTTTAATTAAAGTGTGACTTTTGGTAATTTTTATCGGCAGTTTTCATTGTCACGAACCCGAAGCTCGTAACAGTATGTTTTGTTGTTTCCAGGCGCTTCGATTATCCACGACCAGCTATGCCGTCTTGCGTCCCAGAGCGAGATTACATCGCAAATAGTCGACAAGATTTGTTTGTGCCGTCAGTACAACAAGCCTTGGGAGAAGGAGTGAGTGTTTAAATGTTTTAGAATTTCCTACAGGTCGACACAAATACAGCGTCAGCAGAATTGGCGTAGTAAACAACGCTTCATACGTAATGCACGATTAGCCGATCAATACATCGATCCTACATCGCGATGTCAGAGTTATCGTCGCCACTAACTATATATACAACAAACCAGGATTGGTAGTCGGACCTTGGTCCCCGAGCAGATAACACCTAGCTCGGCGGAAGTACTTACACTTTTAGTAAATAACATACGTTCCTTACAAATAAATATGTAATACTAGCTGAGCCCGCGAATTCGTTCGACTGAATAACAGGTTTTTTTTATATAAACATACTTTCATGGTTGGTTTTACCCCTATCTCCCCTAATATTCCAAACAAAAGTATTGTCCATATTTTAGTCCGAGTTTCAAGCTATATTTGTGACAAATTTCATATCTTTAACTTAAAAATAATCATTTTACCATATAATAAAAATATTTTATGGGCGGTATGACCCCTCTATTTCCTTATTTTTAATGCAAAAAGGAGCCTATCAGGCCTAGCATACGCAACGCGACAAAATTTTATCGCGCTTATAACAAACGTTAAAATTGATTGAACTCAGTGCGTCAGCTGTTGATTGGCTGAAAATACGAGTGCGGTGTGCTATTAGCCAATCAACGGTATCGAGACTTTTGTCGTCTCATGCGATAAATTTGACATATTGCGTATGCTAGGCCTGTATGTCCGTTTTAGAAGTGCAACGTATACCTATATAAAATTTTAATTTTGAAAATAAAAGAATTATTTGGTCTCTTCAACAAAAGCTTTTCTTTCTAGGTATGCCGTGGAGAGATTCTGCAAAATATTGGAGAACTTCAAGACTGCGTCTACTATCAATTTCAAGGTGAATTTTGTTCTACTAATAGAGTATTTTTTTTTTATATTGCACTTTAAGATTGACCTCATCCCACTTGATGTTAAGTGGTAATGAGGTCCTAGCTTAAAGGCAACAAGTACAGCATAATAAATCTGTTATTGGACTTGTCGCCCTTACCTTGAAGGCTTGACCCCTGCTACTAATGTAGCACCCCCCAGGAGCTCTGGTAACCTTACTCACACGCAGGAACACAACAACACAGAAGTGATTGTTATTTGGCTGCGGTCTTCTGTAAGGTGGAGGTATTTCACCAGTCGGGCTGCTCCAGTTCGAGCGATAAATCGCTATGCCCCACCTTGTTATGTAGCCTTATCGTTGAATGTAAGTTATCCTTGTGGTGCAGGTGGAAATGGTGCCGGTGGGGGGCGGCGCGGGGCAGGCGGCGGGGGCGGGGGCGGCGGGGGGGGCGGGGGCGGGGGGGGCGGGCTGGCTGGAGGCCGCGCGGCGCCGGCTCGCCACGCAGCTGGCGCCGCACCAGCGCGCCAGCACCAGCGACCGGCTGAGGGACATGGCCGCGAGGACCACGCCGCACGACCGTGAGTATACTGCGAGACGCACTACACCCGAGGGTACGGTAGACGGCACGTCTGTAAACAATATTCAAACATGAAAACTATTAGTGATTCGTTCAAACATCAGAAAACAACTAGGTAACTAGTTCCAATATTTAAAAGCTATTGGGTGATTGTGCCAAGTTGCGGGGGGGGGGGAGCTGGTTACGTCACTGGATGACGTACTCTATACTCTAATCAACGGTTAGTTTAATTAACAGTTCAAAAATTGGGGTCAAATCATTATTTTATTATATTTAGAAAGAAATCTTCATTTAGTGACAACGTAGCATTTACAGAACAGCAACTTATTCACATAATTATTTATGCCAGTTATTATATTTAGTCCAGAATAAAATGTCTTTATTTCATACTAGCTATGCCCGCGACTTCGTTCGCGTGGACTACATCCTTTCATGGTCGGTTTCACCCCTTTCTCCCCTAATATTCGAAACAAAAAGTAGTCCATATTTTAATCTAAGTTTCGAACTATACTTGGCTACTTGACAGTGTTAACAATAAAATATGAAAAGTGTTAGATATGTTAGCTTATTAGTTAAGTAATCATTTTACATTTTTACCTTTTAATTAAAAGCATAGTTAGTATTTTATTTTTGCAAAATAAATTTTAGTTTTTTTATCTGTGGAACAAAAGAACCGAAACGGAAACTACCATTGCAATTCGGAAATGACAGCTGTCGGCGAAAATTATTTATTTTAATGTGGCGAAACAATGATTATTTTACCGATTAAATTGAATTATTGTGTCTCTAATCGTATAAAGAATTTATTGAAACATTTTCCATTTATCTTAATTAAGTCGTTCCTATGCGTATCGGTTCGTTGTCTAGGACGTTGACGTCATAATTGCAACAATGACGCGACTAGGCGTTCTCGCGCGCTTTTTAAATGTGTTACACAAAATCTTATTTTTCTCTGGTTATTTAGATTATTTCCAGATAAATCGAATTGCTTGGGATAGAATATGAACGGGCGCACATTTTACAATACTTTTTCAAAAACTGTCAAGTAGCCAATTGTGCCAAATTTCATATCTCTAACTTCAAAAATAAACATTTTTCCATATAAACTTTCAAAGGTGGTATTACCCCCATCCCATCATCATATTGAGATTCAACGTATACCTATACCAAATTTCATAAAAGTCCGTTCAGCCGTTTAGGCCTGAAAGAGTAACAGACGGACAGACAGACAGACAGAGTTACTTTCGCATTTATAATATTAGTATGGATGATGTTTTTTAACAATAAACACATTTGTTTAACAGTGAGCGCGTGGTCCGACTACAAACATCGGTGTGACTGCCTCACGCCGAGGACTCTGTGCGCGCAGCAACGCAAGCAGCTTTTAAGGTAATTCATTATTTAAGTTTAAAGACGTTTATTTCCCATAAGAATTACAAATTCACTTACTGAGAAAACAAATAACATAAAAAATAAAATTACAATCGTATCAGATCAGACGAGCGTACATATTTTTACACACACAAAATAAAATGTTCGGGGGTAGGTACAAATAGAACTTCGAGCGATCGATGAGCATTCACAGTGAAACCAACAAGTCAGTCATTTAAACGAGTGAAGTGATAGGCAAAAAGTACACCGATGTAGGTTCGAGACGCGCCAATTGATGCGGCATTGATGAGCGTAACTGATGTTAATAAGTACGACTAGCTGTGTTGGTTGTTTTATTTGAAAATGTTATTGATCTTTAACAAACTTAACATTTAATTTAATTTTCATCTAAAATCAAATTTTTTGAGGTGTTTCTTGAATTTGTTTAAGGTTTTTAATTCTTTAATGTAATCTGGCAACGCATTATACAGTTTTACTCCTTCATATTTAAATAAGTTATATGTAGTTATTTATATAGAAATGCAAATTCAGTTTCACACACACGCCTTCTCTCAGTGACTGCCGCTGTTACGCCCACGTACAGCGTCCTCCCATGCGATTAATCAGTGACCCCACTCCCTATGACCCTTGCGACACCCCTTTGACCCCACACCCTGATGTCCCACTGTGAACCTACACCTGATACCCCACTTTGACCCCACACCCTGATGCCCCACTTTGACCCCACACCCTGATGCCCCACTTTGACCGCACATACTGATGCCCCACTGTGACCCCACTCCCTGATGCCCCACTGTGACCCCACTCCCTGATGCCCCACTTTGTCACCAAACCCTGATGCCTCACTTTGACCCCACACTCTGATGCCCCACTTTGACCTCATACCCTGATGCCTCACTTTGACCCCACATCTTGATGCCCCACTGTGAACCCACATCTTGATGCCCTACTGTGAACCCACACCCTGATACCCCGCTTTGACCCCACACCCTGATACCTTACTTTGACCCCGCACCCTGCTAAGAACTGACGACTGATGACAGCTGATATGAAAAGTAAACTATGGAACGGTATTAACGACTGACTTATTACGAATCGTATAATATTGGAACCGGGTATAAATGTACTTACTGCTACTATGTTCCTTAACGTAATGTGTTACGGTCTGTTTCAGGATTTCGCTATTCGGCATGATGCAAGCGGTGAATGAGTTCAACGGGGCCAAGCCACAGCACCGGCATTATAAGGACGACAAGTAAGTTCTGAATAAACTTGCTTTCCCAAATACCTTTGTAGCTACACTACCTTAGTAGATGCTGCGCATACAATTGGGCATATCACCGCGCCGCACGTCTGACTCCATACAACTGAGCGCGTGCGCGACTCGCAGGCGGTGTTTACGTGCCTGACAAACAAACAAACAAACAAATCATTTATTTGCACGAAGCATGGTAAACATAAGTACAGATGGTTTCAAAAACAATAGAACAATCATGCTTCACCTGGTCGGTATACAAATATTACTAATTATATGAAGCTATACATGTCAATTATTAATTTATACAATTTTATTTAGTTTAAACGATTATTATTATGTCCAAATTAAAATAAATACAATAATCTCTATTTTTATTATGTCATTTTATATTACAATAATATTGGTAAATTACAATAAATTACAATAAAGAAGACATAATTACAGTTGGTCAGTTAAAAACTCCGTCAAAGTATAGTATGCTTTATTAGTTAAAAAAGTCAACAATTTTTTACGAAATAGATTAATAGGAGTATCTTTCATGGTCATCGGTAATTTATTGTAAATCTTATGAGCCATGCAAAAAAAGCTATTAGATTTTAGAGCAGTTTTGGAGACAGGAGCGCTTAGCTTGTCACCGTGACGTCTACTTCTCTTATACTGATGGGAGGAGGTGGAGGGAAACAGATGTCGATTTCTCCTAACAAACATTGCAGTTTCATAAATGTATAGAGATGGTACAGTTAATATCTTTAAGTCTATATGGTGAGGTCTACAACTTTCTCTATATTTTAAGGATCTTATGGCTCTAATACACTTTTTTTGTGCTTTAAAAACTTGTAGTTTGTTGGTGCTATTGCCCCAGAATATTATGCCATATCGTAAGATGGAAGCAACACACCCATTGTAGGCCATTAAAACTGTCTCTAAGCTAGCTACTCTAGATAGAGTTTTAAGAGCAAAAACAAATTTGTTTATTCTTGTACATCGCGTGACGTCACAAGGCTTCGCTGAGCGACGTCTACCTCTGCTGACATCCGATGAACACTGGAGTGGATGCAACCGCGCGCCCGAATATATTTATGTGTTTGCTGTCCCGTTTCCACATCTGTCTTTCTCGTACAACCATCTGTTACGTTTGCAATGTACCTCCCATAGAATAAAGTATTACTCTACAGTACCGCCATTATAAATTAATTGTTGATATAAATATGAGCAACCAAAATAAAGAAACATTCTTACATTGGTAATCATCGAGTTTCACTCATCTCTTCAAGACCACGATACCTTTATTTAACAGGACGGCTAAATCAAAAAAAGAATAAAACAGATTGAGGTATTTTTTTTTTAAAGCTTATTATCTATTTGTGTTATACATCATTGAACAGGTATTATCAAAAATAAAAAAACCTTGATTTGTTTTTTTTGTTTACACGTCCTGTGAAATAAAGGTTAGGTTAGGTTTTGCATTTATTGAGCGATATACATTTAAGAAAGAAAGAAACATTTATTACTTACTAGATGTGCCCGCGACTTCGTTCGCGTGGACTACATCCTTTCATGGTCGGTTTTACCCCTATCTCCCCTAATATTCGAAACAAAAAGTAGTCTATATTTTAATAGAGCTATTATTTAATGGATGGATGGATTATTTAATAGAGGCATGACCGCCCCCCCCCTTACTTTCTAGCAAAAAGTAGCCTTTGTCCGTTCTTGAAGTTCAACGTATACCTATGCCAAATTTCATCAAAATCGGTTGTGAGGTTGAAGCGGGAAAGCGTAACAGACAGACAGAGTTACTTTCGCGTTTATAATATTAGTAGGGATAGACTTCACAACACAGCCATATAAGTACACATAACCTAATTAGTATAAATTGAAAATTAAAAAACCACCGTAACAAAAAAGTGTGAAATGATGATGAGTGATATGATGATGAGTTATATGTATACTATCTCTAGACCTCCGGACAGCGTGGAGGGCCAGCCGGCGCTGCAAGTGGAGGAGGCACCAGCTCAACCCGACCCTCAGGCACTGCCCGAACTTCCGCCGGATGTCGCCCCCCGCCCAGACCTGCCTAGACCGGAAGCGGCGGAGGCGGAGGACAACAGCGACTCTAATCCCACCATCGACCTTGACGACTGTAAGTGGAACGACCGAAATAAAGCTGACCTAGCAAAAAAAATATATACGACTTCGTTCGCGTGGACTTCATCCTTTCATGCTCGGTTTTACCCCTATCGCCCTAATATTCGAAACAAAAGTAGTCTATATTTTAATAGAGCTATATTTGTGCAAACTTTCATATATCTAACTTAAAAAATAAACATTTTTCCATATAAACTTTCAAAGGTGGTATTACCCCCATCTCCCCCTTATTTTCTAATAAAAAGTAGCCTATGTCCGTTCTTGAGGTTCAACGTATACCTATGCCAAATTTCATCAAAATCGGTTGAGAGGTTTAAGCGGGAAAGCGTAACAGACAGACAGAGTTACTTTCGCATTTATAATATTAGTATGGATATGACCACTAGGGAGGCGGATTTAAAATTGGTTTTCAGTCCGTCTGTTAGATTATCCAAAAATATGGGACATGTGTTGTCAAATAATGACGACCTCCGTCATGACCTTGAATTTAATTGTCGCGTGACGTCATCAGTGGGTACCGGGTAATACCGCCCATCAGGCCTAGCATGCGCAATACGTCAAATTTTATCGCATGAAAAGACAAAAGTTTCGATACTGTTGATTGGCTAATAGCACACCGCACTCGTGTTTCCAGCCAATCAGCAGCTGACGCACTGACTTCAATCGATTTTGACGTTTGATAAGAACGCGATAAAATTTTGTCGCGTCGCGTATGCTAGGCCCGCATGAACGTTTCTATGGGAAAAATGTTTATTTGTAACATTAGAGATATTAATTTGGCACACATGTGGGTTGAAACTTGGATTAAAATATGGATTACTTAATGTTTGGAATATAAGGGGAGATAGGGGAAAAAAGACCATGATAGTATGTTCTTCACGCGAACGAAGTCGCGGAGCAGCTAGTGATATATATGTTTATATATATAACCAATCATGTAGCAGTTGAACCTCTCGTCAACCTATTGCCACCTTGCGGATTTTTCACGCGTAGTAGCTCCCCATTGTAGTCCAGTTAAAATAGACTAAATTATTATTCCAGTTTGCATTAATTCCCAACAAGCTGAATTTTTGTGCAGGACTTGAAAACGTCATTACAAATGATATGTCAAAAGTCCCCATCGATCCCGCTTGTGCGTTGTTTTTTATTCGAGGTCAAAGGTCACAAATTTGCGTTTTTTGCGTATTTCTTTGAAACAACGAGAGTTAATGAAAAATGGTTTGAACAAAGTTTGTAGATCGTAAAATTGTCTACAAAAAATATCTCAACACTTTTCTCCTACAAAGCATCGCTTTCGAGATATCGTGACTTTAGATCGCAGGAAAGTCTTATTTTCGACTATATGCACACATTTCCGCACCACCCCTGAGGTAGTGTACTCGGCGCTTTTTTTTTAACGTGGTTTCCCTAGTAGGAATACTCTACAATATATTTTGATCGAGGGAATGTAATAATAATATAATAATAATAATGATGTCATTTATTTTCAACCAACTAGGATCATTACAATTTTATCACAATAATAATAATTAAATTTTAAACTAACAATAAAAATACCTAATTAGAATAATATTTTGACCGCAGTCAGTACATGAACCATATTGCAATGATTCAGGTACTGACAGTCAAATCGGTCTGCAAATGCCTTCAGTACGCCATTGTCACTGGCCCTCACCCTGCGCGCCAGGGATGTGCATCGCTTGCGCATGGTTGCATAGAAGCAATCCACTCGCGCCTCTGCAAACATCCCCGATGCGCTACAGAATCGGGGCAGCCCCAAAAGCGCCCTAAACGCATTATTATATTGAATACGTAGTGCGTTGTACTGTCTCTGCGTATAACTTACCCACAGGCTACTCTAGGTAATGGGACACTATTTTATTGATGATTTTTTTTATTTAAATTTAATTAAAATTTTTACAGCAAGAAAATTACATCTTCATTCAACATCAAATTCTTCATAGTCTTCAAGAGGAAGAAGACAGTGATGAAGAAGAAACGAGTCTTCTTCATCACTGTCTTCTTCCTCTTCTTGCTCGATTTGTGTAGACTGCTCCAAGAAGATTTTCTATGTTTAAAATAGCCATAATTCGAGAACAGTGCACCGTAGAAGAAAAAGTGTTGAGATATTTTTTGTAGACAATTTTACGATCTACAAACTTTGTCTGAACCATTTTCCGATAGCTCTCGTTGTTTCAGAGGTAACGCGAATAACGCAAATTTGTGACCTTTGACCTCGAATAAAAAACAACGCTCAAGCGGGATCGATGGGGACTTTTGACATATCATTTGTAATGACGTATTCAAGGCCTGCACAAAAATCCAGCTTGTTGGGAATTAATGCAAACTGGAATGTCTATTTTGACTGGACTACCGTTACCCTTAAGGTTATATTTATGCAAACTGACCCTGAATCTCACTTCCCAATTCTCTCGCCTCCAGTGAGCGACTCTGACGCGAACTCCGGCACTGCCTCTCTCGGCCTCTCCACCTCCTCCTCCCTGGACTCTGCGTCGGAACTGCTCCTCGCCGCTGCTGCTGCAGTGGAGTCAGGGGGGTCCGAGGGGGAGGCCGCGCCGGGCGAGCTGTGCCGCACCGTCCGGCACCTGATGCGCTCCATAGCGTCCATAGAGCGGCTGATGGACAGGGTGCTGAAGCACTGCGACGAGTGGCCGGCGCCGCCGACCAGGAACGACCATGAAGCTAGGTGCTTCTTCTTCTTATTTTTTTTACTGAAGGGCAAAACGAGCTAGACGTTTAGGTGCTGTGGTCGGTAATACACTTCTTGAGTAGCTTCTAGCAGGTTGGCCTAAGGTATTGCATAGTAAGGAACCTGATGATGAGAAGGATCGACCATGAAGCTATGAGAGGCTCCGTAGCTAGGTGTGTAGGTGGTGTAGCTGTGCAAAGTTGGAACACACTTCTTAAGTAGCTTCTAGCAGGTTGACTTAATAAGGCGTCATTAGACAGGGTGCTGAAGCAAATGCTGAGCCGATTTCCCACAACACCACCACTAAGGCAATGGAGGTCCAACCGGGGGGTTTTAGTGGGTAGGCCTGCCCTTTTCAGGGCAGGGAGTCCCACACACACTGTCACCCTCCCTCGGGTGACGGAACGGTGCATTAACGCATTCCCCCCCGCCAAAAAAAAGGGTGCTGAAGCAGGGGCGTGTCAGGTGGTCCGGCACGCTCCAGCTGTGAGGAGGACCACTTAGCAGCAGGCGCTGTGTGGGAGCCTGTGTGGAATCCGCAAGAGATTGAGAGAGGTAGGGCATAGTGATTTATCGCTCGAACTGGAGCAGCCCGACTGATGAAGTACCTCCACCTTACAGAAGACCGCAGCCAAATAACAATCACTTCGGTGCTGTTGTGTTCCTGCGTGTAAGTAAGGTTTCCAGAGCTCCTGGGGGGTGCTACATTAGTAGCAGGGGTCAAGCCAAGGTAAGGGCGACAAGTCCAGTAACAGATTTATTATGCTGTACTTGTCGCCCTTAAGCGAGGACCTCATTACACCTAACATCAGGTGGGATGAGGTCAATCTTGAAGTTCAATATAAAAAAAATATATAAATCGTCAGATTTGTTTGTTGTAATTATCATCAAATGACCAAGGTGATTATTTTTTTTTACAGGAAACGGGTTGACATGGGCCTGTCTGAAGTGGACCGGAAGCTGATGGCGATGTACCGGCGTCTGCCGGAAGTCCACCGGAGACAGCTGCAGGTCTACAACAAGCAGAAGAAACTGTCTACCGTGAGTTGATGATGAATAAGAGTTAATTGCATCAATTATACTTTAGTATCCATAATATCAATACTGATATTATAAATGCAAAAGTAACTCTGTATGTCCGTTTGCTTGTCTGTTTGGTTTTCACGCATAAACAACTGAACCGATTTTTATGAAATTTGGTATAGATATATATATTTGACGACCTCCGTGGCCAAGAGGCGAGCGTGCCGGACTTTGGCGTCGCGCCATCTCAGAGGTTCCGGGTTCGATCCCCGGTCGGGTCATTATGGGAAAACGAACTTTTCTGTATTGTCTCGGGTCTGGGTGTTGTGGTACCGTCGTTGTTACTGATTTCTGTAACACAAGTGCTTTAGCTACTTACCACAGAATCAGAGCAATGTATGTGATGTTGTCAAATATTTATTATTATATACCTTTAGAACGGACATGGGCTACTTTTTGTTCTGAAAATAAGGGGGGATATGTAAAACATTACGATACGTTACTTAAAAAATTAAGCGCAATTAAGAAATGAAGCTCCCAAATTGGTTTCCCTACGGTTTCCGAGGAATCCCTCGATTGTATTAGTGTGGTCGTCTGTTTTAAAGAAAGGGGGCCCTCCCCTGTAGGGTGTACATACGAGGGGGGGTGAGGAGAGTAATACAATAACGTAAGTAATCCATGCGAACGAAGTTGAACGGTACAGCTATAGGTTATAAATTTTTTCCGAAGGTAGTTCAAAATAATTAAAATAAGTTAATAACGTCAATATGTGTCACGCACGTCATGTGTCTCATTTAGCTACCTGTGTAGATGAGTGTTCAGATAGCATCTGCTCAGATATTACTGAAGTAGTGAATGTTCAGATATTAATGGTAACTTGTGGTGTATGGAACTTATTTACATTTTTAACTGTTCAGAAGTATTTGGTACTTTGTCTGCTCCGATATATCTGACGGCGACTGTACCTTATGTTATTACATTACAGTTGAAATTACAATGAAGCTATTGTAAAAGCAAATAGCGTGTTGCTAAAACCATAAACATTGCAATTCCAACCTTATTATTAGTAGTCGTAGGTGTCATGTGTCCCCCCCCCCCCCCGCAGGTGTGCATGCAGCTGGTGGGCGGCGCGGCGCCGGCCCCCCCCGCGCCGGGCTCGCCGCCGCCCCCCCCTCCGCCTCCGCAGCAGCAGCAGCAGCACGCCGCGCCGCCCTGCAGGAACCTCTGCCCCGAGTACCATCTGCAGCGGTTCCAGGAGGTGATCTACACGCACTAACAAAACGACGATTATTATTCTTATTGGTGATCGAAATTACTCGAGCCTTTTATCTTTAAATTAAGAACTTCGAGGCTATTTTTAACAAGCTTTTATTAGCTTCACTTGTAACTATGTATGTAAGAAAATCTTGGAATTTTAATTCGACACACTTCCCGGTCTTCGATTAGGATGAAAGTTTGCACACGCTCTGAATTCTGATGACAATACATGATTAGCTAAGAAACGTCTTTACAAATCCAATATGGCGGCCTCCCCAAAATGGCGGCCTGGCTGTTTGAGATACACCTCCATATTATGGGTATCAAATGAAAGGGTTTGCTATCAAGAATACGAAAACAAAAGAATCGAGTGACTTACATCCAATATGGCCGACGTCCAAGATGGCGGACAGACAATTTGAAATGCACGCCATGATATGTACATCAAATGAAAGGGTTTGCTGTCAGGAATACGAAAAATAAAAATCTTTAAATACCTATTCATATTTTAAACGAGTAAATAGTAAATTAAGTTTGAATAATAACAAGACAAAAATATTTAAAAAAATCAAAAATACACTTTTAGCACGCCTTTAAAATTACAAAATAATTCTTACTATTGTTACGAGCTTCGGGTTCGTGACAATGAAAACAGCCGATAAAAAATACCAAAAGTTAATTAAACGCCACTAATCACAACTTTAAAACGCACTAATTAAAACAACAATCGCTCCCAAGTCGCACTTCAAGATCGCTTTCGAAGTAATCACTTGTATCGCTAATTCAATACTGTCCCGGTCGCGGCCAGTCCCGGCCTTTAAATGTGCCGCAAGTTGTTCTCGCACCTTCCAACGCAGAAACATCCCGAATATTCGCGCGCAGTCTGGCCTTGACCGACCGTACGGCCATAGTTCTAGTAAGTTCTGGCATCGACGTCTCGACTCTCTGCAGTTCCGCCATTCCAAACTAGATGGCGCTGTTTACTAAAACACCGATATAGATAGAAAGCGTGGAGCGTTTTGTCCAAAAAAAGTAAAGTTCACATACGGGCCCAGCATGCGCAATGCATCAAATTTATCGCATGAGACAACAAAAGTTTCTACACCGTTGATTGGGTGACAGTACACCGTACTCGCATTTTCAGCCAATCAGCAGTTGACGCATTGATTTTGACATTTCTTAAGAGCGCGACAAATTTACTCGCGTGGCGCATGCTAGGCCAAATGCTAGGTTTGTTTAAATGAGTCAGTTTTAAATAAAACTAGCCGAGAATGACTTTGGCATCGTGGCATCTTTGAGGTCCCGGGTTCGATCCCCGGTCGGGTCAATATGGGAAACGAACTTTTCGATATTATCACGGATCTGTGTGTTGTGGTACCGTCGTTATTTCTGTAACACGAGTGCTTAAGCTACTTATCACAGAATTAGAGCAACATATGTGATGTTGTCCAATATTTATTTATTTGTATTTTCTTTCTCTTTCTTTTAGGTCCGTCGTAAGGTGATGCATATGAGGGATCAACAACTGTATTATCATCGGTTGAGGATGTGGCTAGAACAACAACTTCGACAAGAGCGAGACAGGTATGATATAATTACTACGTATATTTAAGTATACCTGTTGTTTTAAATACGTTCTATATTTTCTTGGGTCTGGGTGTTGTGGCACCGTTTTTCGAACCAATTTTCGCTGGTAGTTTACATAGAAATGTACGTCGTATATATTTTTTTAGTTTTTTTTTTTAAAGTGGCTGTGACATACGGACGGACAGACATGACGGATCTATAAGGGTTCCTTTTTTTGCCATTCGACTACGGAACCCTAAACATGAATCGCTGTTCGTTAGTCTCGCTAAAACTCGAGAACGGCTAGACCGATTTGGCTAATGTTGGTTTTGAAATAATCGTGAAGGTTTAAAATGGCGTTACGATGTTCGCCGGGGCAGCTAGTGTTATATAAGTAAACTGACGAGTTTTTGTTGAATCAACAGCCGTTCAACCCGCAGCCTGCCAGACAGCAGCGTGAGTGTAGTGGAGGAAGTGCCGCGGCGTCGCCGCAGCGGCAGCCTGCGCCCGCGCCGTCGCCGCGCCTGCCTCTCGCACAAGATACTGCATCTGCTGCGGCACAAGGCCTCCCACCCCGACAAGGCCGAGGCCGACCCCCCCGACGCCTTCCCTCTCGACCGGGACGACGCCCTCAGCGACGCCGACACCGTAGTCGGCGATAAGGACGCCGACATATGCAAGGAGATGAAGGAGTGCCTTGCAAAGTTTGCCAATTTCGCCCTCAATAACGACAGCGACCTTCGGGAGGAGTATGAGGTTCAAGCTGGGAAGTATCCGGAGTCTGTGAGTCCTCCCTTGCAGGAAGTGTCGCCGACGACGTCAGATCCTATGCCTGTGTACAATCAGAATCAGCGGCTGCTGGCTGTCAACAAGTTTCTTAGGGACGATAAGGTCGAGTTTGCCAATCCTGATTTGAATGCGCCCTTGAATGCTAGGAAGAAAGATGACGGTAACGGTACTGGTAGCGAGGCGACTGAGAAAGATCCGAGCGTGTATAAGTATGTTACTTTCGGCTTGGAGATTAAGAAAGCTATGGAGGAGTGTCAGAATATAATTAATTCATATAATAACATTAATAATGGCAAGGAAAAGGATGAAGACGGGCCGTTGTCACTAGAACAAATATGTGAAGTTATGATGAATCTAGATAAGAACTCAGCAGATTTCTTAGATAAGATTGATTCTGAGGAGCAGATAGATCTTAATCAAGCCAACTCTAAGCTAGCGGAACTAGTCGAGAACATGCCGCAGATTCTGGCTAACATGCCAGAGATTGCGTCCAAGTTGTCTGAGTTTGCGAACGCGTCTTTCGAACTGCCAGAATTTGCGTCCATTATGAACAATTTGCCGGACGAGGCTCAGCTCACGCCGGAGACTTTGAAGCAGATAAGGGAGCTCAAGTTGAATAAGTATAGAGATAATGTTAAAGTTACTAAGAATACTGCTAAGAGAAAATGTAATCGTAGGATTAAGAATAACTCTGACCCTGATTTTATAGGTACAATGACTTTTGAATTCGACAGCAAAGATATAACTGACTTACTAAAAGACGAGAAGGAATTACAGGCTCTTATGAAGAATAAAAATAGTAATAAAGAAGATTTTAAAGATCTACTGTTTTCAATATCGGCTCAGGTCGTTATAAATCGTGTTTTTGAATATTTAAAACAGACTAAGAGTCCGGAGCTGGCTAAATGTTTAGACGAAGATGGCGAATTGTTTTCGATGCCAGATAATGCTATTAATTCGGAGATGTATTCTAAAGCTTCAACTTTGTTCGATAATTCAGTGAAAGACGCATTGAGTATGGAAGAGTTACGCGAATTGGTCAGGTCCAGATTCATATCGTGGAAGCATTACGTTGCTACCAAGTTTAAAAGTATACCAATGGAGTTGTTAGAGAATGAGATAGAAGCTATGCTGGATAAGTTTTATAGTTACATACAGGATTTAGCTGGGAAACAGTGCGCGAGCGACAGCGATAAGATAATAGAGAAAATTGATGAATTAAGAAAGAATAGCGATTTTAAAGACTCTGATAGCGATTGCAATTCCAAAGAGTCGTTGCAACAGATTACTAAGATACTGAGCACGTCTGCTAGTAACACGTTCGATTTACTTATAATGAAGTTATCTAAAATGTCGCAAGATAAAAAATCGTCTGTTAAAAGTCTTAAATTCAAATACATGGACGTGATTAGGCGTTGCGCCGAATCCCAGCAGTTGGCAGGCTGGATACTTTTGAATCCAGAGATTGCAGCCAACGTAATACAGGAGCTGACTGGATTACCAATAAAGAAGACGGAGAACGTGCCCGACTTTACGACCTTGTCCAACGATAAGAAGAAAGATTACTTCATTGACAGGTTTAGAGAAATGAATAAGTTGTATATGGAGAGTGTTCCTAAGAAGGCGTTGACTGGCGACGAATGGTTGGTCATGCTGTACCGTTTGGAACAACTAGAGCATAGACTGAAGGAGGCGTTTCAGAAAGTGACGCCGCCCGTTAAATGTTCCAGCCAATCCAGTGCGAGCGAGGCTGAAATCCTAGCGGCTAAAGGCCTCAGCAAGATCATAGGCAAAGCGAACGCTAGGGTCGTTAAAAAACCGGAAACGAAGTCTGTTAAAGAAGAAGTTAAGCCGCCGGATGTGGTAGACGATAAGAAATGTAAAAACGAAGCGTTGCTAGCTAAATGCGAGGCCATTTTGACGTCGAAAGGTGAGAAATCGCTGTTGGACAGTTTTTATACTATCAAGTCGTATATAACGCAAGGCTTGCCCGTCCCCGATACGTACAAGAAACACGTCATATCAATATGTTCCAGTATCGACGCTAAACTACTAGACGAGGACATCGAGGAGACGTTAAAAGTGTCAGATGAGATAGACGAATGTGCAAAGGAAAAGAATCTTTCAGTTATAGGGTCACAGAATCCAGAATTGCTCGCTAAATATTCAGCTCAAGCTTTGAGGAATGCAAGGCAGACGTTGAACACTGTAGCGTTTAGGAACATGATGAGGAACGGCCAGTCCAAATCTGAATCTGACGCGTGTGATATACCTAAAAGTGATTGTAAGTGGACAAATGACTGTTTGTGTAACTCGTGCAAGGACACAGACTCATCTGTGTGTCTCGGTGATCTAGTGAAGCAGTGTTACGATGTTAAGGGGAAGAGTGGTCTGGATAAGAAGGAGAAGGAGGTGAAGAAGCCGGCGCCGAAGCCGGTGAAGCAGCCGCCGAAGGTCTGCGAGAATACTCAGCATCAGCAGCATGTTTGTAAAGGTTGGTTGGTTTATGGTCTGGTTTGAACCGAATTAAACTGGATCTAAATTAGAGATGCAATGGTTATCCGGTATCTGGCTATGATTTTACTACGAATACCGGTTAGGTTCGCACTATCCGGCCAGATAGTGATTCTGTTTGGTAATTAACTTTGATAAATAGTATACAAGAAAACAACAACAAATAGGCAACTTGACAGTTTTTGTGAAACGATTGTAAAATGTCTGCCTGTTGATTTTACATCCCAAGCAATTCGATTTATCTGGAAAAAATGTAAATAACCAGGGAAAAATAAGATTTTGTGTAACACATTTAAAAAGTGCGCGAAAACACCAAGTCACGTCACTGTTGCAATTATGACGTCAACGTTCTAGACATCGAACCGACACGCATAGGAATGACTTAATTTAGATAAACGGAAAATGTTTAAATAAATCCTTAACACGGTTAGCGACACAAAAATTATATTTAATGGGTGAAATATTCGTCGTTTCGCCACAATAAAATAAATGATTTTCGCCGACAGCTGTCATTTCCGAATTGCAACGGTGGTTTCCGTTTCGGATCTTTTGTTCCACAGATTAAAAAAGTAATATTTATTTTGCAAAAATAAAATACTAACTATGCTTTTAATTAAAAAATAAAAATGTAAAATGATTACTTAACTAATACGCTGACATATCTAACACTTTCATATTTTATTATTTGTTCCGTCATCGATATCCGGAATCCATATTGAGTTTAGCCTTCCGTTTTACTTGTGTTCTTCCGGTCAAGCGAGTCCCTCTCTAGCGCCGGTGGCGCCCCCTATACTTGGCACGACCGCTTCCGGTGACGTGATACGATGTTACGTCATGGGTCGTGCCATGCTGCTTTCTCATTATAGCGTCGTTTTTCTTAGTGTTCGGACGTATTCAAGCGACTTGGGCGGAAATATTTTAAATTCTTACATTTTAAAGTTAATTTATAAAAGTTATTTCCTTTTCGATAATTTCGAAGTGTTACAATTAGTGCCTTGAACATTCACCCTCTCTTGTGTGATGGAGTGTAACAATGCAGAGGGGACACGCGCGGAGAAAAGACGAAGCAGTGTGCTATCGGAGTCTTCGAACTTGAAGAAGTAGCGAGGAGCCAGGTGAGGCGGACGAAATCGACACGGGTATTGACGCTCAACATATACCTACAAAGACGGCACGTCAAGTAAGTGATTTGAAATTTGAGTTCTTGTCGCAGCAAGTGGCCTTCTTTACTAATTTAGTTGCGCAATCACAAGCAAATAATTTTAAAGATAGTCAATCTTAGACTAATGTTGCATCAGTGTCAGGTGACGGGATGAATTTACAACCACCAACGTCTGCGGAGCCAAGCGCAGAAAAGGCTCAGCTTCAAATTTGTGACTATGTAACTGTCGTGAAAGATCCTCTTTATCCTAAATCGAACGATAAGATGTTGAAGAGGTTAGAAAATTTACAACGTTTTCAAACTGAGGATTGGAATTCAATTAGATTTTCAGACGCTCAAAAGAGATTTTTGGGCACCCCCCGTTTTTATAGAACTTAAAGTAAATGAGGGGTTAAGACGTTTTGAATCTTCCACGAATAAAGACTATCGTTTATATTTATTGGAGCGTTCTTTTGCTGCTATAACAAATGCACTGCTTATTCAAAAAGAAGAGTTGCGTAATACTTTACAAAAATTGATAAACTGGTCTGGTGACAAAGAAACTAATCTGACGCCATCAACTCTTTTTGAAAAAGTCGAGCAAATGTTCAATAAGGAATCGGAATTTATGAAAGTAAGTGACGATATTTTACAAATAACTTGTGGGAGGAGAGCAGATTTTATTCGTTTGCGTAGAGAATTACTACTCAAACAAATACCGGATGAGTTTACTAGCGCTGGCTTAGATAAAATCGCCCCTAGCTCAGAACATTTATTTGATGCAGACTCCCTCGGAAAATACTTGCAAAAAATAGGGGGGGCTGAAAAGCTGTCGCTAGCTCCCACCTCGACAAGCACAACCTCGATGCCAGTGAACGCTGCCACAGCTCGTGCTTCAACTAGCAACAATTACAAAGGTACAGTGGATGGACAATCAACTTCAGCAAATCTGTTTTGGTTCCGACTCAATGCCTAGAATTTCTGGGTGTGACCTGGGATACACAATCCAATACAAAGTCCCTGTCGGAACCAAAATGCCTAACGCTACGCAGGGCACTATAAAAACAGATTTTGCTAGGCAGCTGGTCCCTAAGACAGACCCAATCCCTAATGGGGAGACTCAGTTTTGCCTCATTTGTCGTTCGCAGAGGGAGGCTCCATTGTCGAACAATGCAATACCACCTTCGACATATGCCAAAATCCCTACCCCACCAGCAAGTCAAGATACCGAATCCAGCACTTCAAGAGATGAGTTGGTAGGTGAAAGCAGCAGCCGGTTCCCTACCGCTCCACGCGGAACCCATTTCACACCTGCTTACGACAGATGCTTCGGACAGCGGCTGGGGAGCTCAACTGGGACTGTCAACATTATCAGGTCAGTGGACAGAAACTCAACAGTCCTGGCACGTCAACTGCAAAGAGTTGTATGCCGTTCACGCAGCGATCAACCACGAACAGCAGCTTTTGAAGAATGCACACGTTCTATTGCAGACGGACAATCGCACTGTGGTAGCCTACATAAACAAAGAGGGAGGTACCAGGTCCAAAAGGCTCTTGTACTTAACCCGACAGCTTCTGACTCTGCTGGATCATCAAAACGTGACCTTGACAGCGAAATATCTCCCAGGCCGGTACAACGCCGAAGTAGACGCATTATCTCGCAACAAGAACAACCCAGAATGGCATCTACTAAATGCAGCAACCGAAAAAATTTTTCAGACATGGGGAACACCAGTAGTGGACCTATTCGCGTCCAAGACTGCCTATGTGGTGTCGAATTATATCTCCATGGATTTACAAGACGAAAATGCTCTATTTCACAACGCCTTTGTTCGTCAGTGGAACTTCAGCCTAGCTTGGATGTTTCCACCACCCAATCCTATTCCACAAGTGCTATCCCACCTAAACACAGCTCGAGGTCAGTATATTCTAGTAGCTCCTCGCTGGGAGAAAGTGTTTTGGATAGCAGATCTACAACAGAGAGCAATTCGAGCACCAATTCGAATCCAAGACCGAACGAGTACTGGTGGACACAAAACCGGGCCATCATCCTCCGGACATCCAAAACATAGTCTTGGAAGCATGGCTGATTCTAGGTGGGCAGAGTTGATTGAAGATTGGACAGAAGAAGAAAAAACCCTGTTGTTATCAAGTTGGAGGAAATCTACGATTAAGACTTATATACCAGCTTGGAACAAATGGAAGAGGTGGTGTGTATCTCGTTCAATAAACTTTAAAATAGCGGAGCCCCGTATGGTCGCCCAGTATTTAGCTTATCTTCACAATTCAGAAGGCCTAGCCTACAGGACAATTTTGGTTCATAAGTCGGCCATATCTACTTTAACAAAAACTAGCTCAAATGATGTTTCGTCTCACTTTTTGGTAAAGCAAATTTAAAAGGCTATTTCTATCTCAAAAGTTAAAAGGCCTAAACCACCTATTTGGAACCCTAGAAAGATTTTGGACTATCTTATTTCAAGCAATTCAGAAGATAATAATTTGTATCAAGTATCGAAACGTGTTGCGATTTTACTTCTGCTTGCATCTGGTCGACGAGTTCACGATCTCACGCTGCTAAAGGTCGGACCAGAATACCTGATCGATGAAGGGGATTCAATGATTCTGTGGTTCCAGTCTTTGATTCAAAGACTGATTCTGCTGCCCATCAACACCCAGAAAAGAACCTAAACATAGTTTACTGGATTAGGATTTTTTTGAACGTATCACAGCAACGTCGCCGTGAAGGTAACTGGTCGGAGTTATTTATTACGCCAAGAGGACCCTGTAAGCCTGCCACGAGAACAATTATAGGAGGGTGGGTTAAATCTGTACTTCGGGAAGCAGGCATTGAAGCTTCTCCTGGATCAGTACGATCGGCAGTATCTTCATTAAATTGGCTGGAGAACTATAGTATGGATCAGATACTTTCAACGGGAAATTGGAAACAGGAACATACCTTTAGAACTTACTATCACAGACAAGTAAAAGATATCAATGAAACGAACTCTGAAGTTAATGTCTCATTGTCGCGATATTTTGAAGCAATGTAGATGTTTTTTAAATTGATTTATTTGATTAATATACAATTATATTTTGCTATAAATGCTTTTAACTTACTTACCAGTCTCATTTAAATCTGTTTGAATATTTCATTCATTATCATAACACATTATAGCATCAATATATGGAGTACCAAATCAGACACGTCACTCAATATGGATTCCGGATATCGATGACGGAACAAATAATAGAGAGTTTTACCTAACAATACAACTTACCTATTATTTTTCCTGAGATATCCGGAATCCAGGTAATTCCTACCTGGTACCATTTAAATATAATGAGAAAGCAGCATGGCACGATCCATGACGTAACATCGTATCACGTCACCGGAAGCGGTCGTGCCAAGTATAGGGGGCGCCACCGGCGTTAGAGAGGGACTCGCTTGACCGGAAGAACACAAGTAAAACGGAAGGCTAAACTCAATATGGATTCCGGATATCTCAGGAAAAATAATAGGTAAGTTTTATTGTTAGGTAAAACTCTCTATTGTTAACACTGTCAAGTAGCCAATTACCAATATACACCACACAACACACATACACCACTATACACATTAAACACAAAAAAGCTTATCTATTCAGCAAATTAGGGGCCATCCATAAAGTACGTCACACTACTTTCATGAGTTTTTGAGCCCCCCCCCCCCCGTCCTTGTCACAGGTGGTCACATTTCTGAGACCCCCCCCCCCCCCCCTAGTGTGACGTCACATGTTTTGCAATTTAACATCGAAAAATTATTAAATTAAAACAGCAGTTCCGAAATTAGTTTTATTTCCATTTAAATTAAATACTTTTTTATGAAATCAACATAATATCAAATAACAAAAAAATTAACTAATGAATATAAAGAAAAAGTAACTCAATCATCTTCAGTCCATGGACTTTGAACCCTATGAACTATGAACTTTGAAATGTGATGTCACGAAGCATAGTATAGTATAATAAACACTCTCTCCCCCCCCCCCCCCCCTTACGTGTGACGTACTTTATGGATGGTCCATTAGGCGTGCGCACGTAACTGCATATAAAATAGATTCGCAAAAACTCGTTTCTTGGCTAGAAAACGGTCCGCGCGCAACACGTAACAGGTTGAAACCTGGACCACGCGCCCGCCCACAAACTAAAATTTAGGTATCTTTTGGCCGGCCTGATACTGGAAATTCGACCTGAACACTGGCCGGATATCCATTATCTGGTCAAAAAACTATCCATTGTATCTCTAATCTAAATACTAAAAGGAGCTACCATTTAAATGGATTTGTTTAAATTTAATTTAGAGCAATCCCATTATTACATATATGGTCTTAAAACATATTTTTTATGGTCATTAACTTTAAATGGTCGTAAAACTGAATTTAAAAAACCCCTATATAAAAATATTTATATTTAAAGTGTAGTTTCAATAATACGAAAAATGTTTACCTTCCAGTTACAAAACGAGCTATGAACCTATGCATATGTAATGCAGTGATCTTTTATGACAGCTTATTAAAAATCTCCAGAGTTAAATCCACAAAAGAATTAAAAATTTTATGTCTTAGATTTCTATTTAACGAGCTAAATAGAATCTGGTATTATTAAACTAGTCGTCCTCCATAGCCAAGAGGCAAGCGTGCCGGACTTTGGCGTCGCACCATCTCTGAGGTTCCGGGTTCGATCCCCGGTCGGGTCACTATGGGAAACGAACTTTTCTGTATTGTCTCAGGTCTGGGTGTTGCAGTACCGTCGTTGTTTCTGATTTCTGTAACACAAGTGCTTTAGTTACATACTACAGAATCAGAGCAATGTATATGATGTGATGCAGTCGGCTTGTTTGTTGTACGTTTGTTTGCGTGTCTGGTGACGTGCGTGCGTGTTCGCAGTGGGGCACAGCGCGGGCGGCGCGACGGGCGCGTGCGCGGGCGACGCGGCCGCGGACCAGCCGTGCACGTGCTGCTATTGCACCGTCTTCGGGCATGCGGTGAGTGGACCATACTATTTTTTTATATATAAAAATGAATCGCTGTTCGTTAGTTTCGCTAAAAGCTGACGAACTTCCCAAGCTGACGAGCTTGAGGAGCGTTCAAGTATTACGTAAAGCAATTTTTTAAGACTTGACCCAACCTCCTCCCCCCCCCCCCTATTTGACGACTGTAATGTTTTCCTGTTCTCCCCCTTCCTCTTTTCATTAAAAATGACAAGCACACCAATACAATCGAGGGATTCCCCGGAAGTCAAAAAGGTTGCCAAGTTGGCAGTTTAATTTTTTATTGTAACTCATTGTAACGTTTTACAAATCACACCAAAAAACGTATAAAAACGTGCCATTAAATTGACAAAGAAAAATAAAGGTTTTAATTTTCTTTGCCTATAGAATAGAATAGAATATCATATATTTCTTAAAAATATGGTACACAGAACCATAGACTTCTTTCACTGTTAATTGTTAGTAATAAATATAAATTTAACTCACAGCGCCTGCTTGGAAAGTGACTTGGATTGCGCCACGCCACACTCCCCCCCTGGTTCAGGCAACTCTCCCCCTTCCTGGCACGGCCTACGCTTTTCCCCTTTTTGACACGCCCCTCCCCCCAACATGCATCACTCCACTTTCGTTCTGTGCCACGTCCCAACCCTCCCCGCTTTATCACGCCAAGCTCCCCCTACCTGCGAAAAATCACGCTTAACCTACCCTACACTGAATCGACTTTTATTTGCATAAGCAATGATTTCATTTTTTTTTTTTATGGACTCTATCTCGCGTCTCTAGATAACGCGATGATTCCGCCAATGTAAAGTGTTTAGAGAGACACGTTATAATTATAATTATTATAATTTATTTCAAGTAACAAGACTCATTTTAGTTAGTTATAAAAGACTTAACCTGTGTTAGTACATACATTTATAAAACATAATGATTAATGCACAACTCCAGCAGAAGTAGTGCTACAGTACCTCATATAGCGACAGTCAAGTCAAATTATGTAGTATGCTCGGTGATTTCATAATATTTGCTTCCCCAGCCGCCTTTAACAACGCCAGTGCCACGGAACTTCAACGAGACCAGAGAACGACTTAGATCCATATTGAATAAGAAGAAACAGCAATGCAAAACGGCTAATGTAAGTTTAATAACCTTTTAAAAGAAATTTAAAACAAATTAACGTGTCAAAACGCGACACCATTTTTATTTAGTAGTTAATACGAACTACTTACTGCCCGAGACGTTTCGGTTAGGTTGCACCAACCGTGCTCACGAGCTGACATTAAAAGGCTTTTAAAATATAGTTTTAAATTATCAGAAATATACTAAAATTTGTTCTAGTAATAGACGGCCTAGAACTTGAATAAACTAAAAGAAGCTGAAACTAGAAGTTTTTTTTTTTTTTTATGTAAATAACGTAATATTTTTTTATTCGCTACTAGCGGTCCCGGCGAACTTCGTTTCGCCTTAGAGGATTTTCCCGCTTTTCTGTTGAAATTTTTCCTGAATTTTCTTTGCTATAAACATCACGGAGCCCGAGACCTTTCCAACGAATGCAAAACCGTGGAAATCGGTTCGTGCGTTCTGGAGTTATAGCGTCAGGGAGGAAAACCAGACTTATTATATAATACATTTAACGAACTTAAAACAATCTTGTATTTTCGATCCAGTTCTGTTATTTCTGTCCTCCTATTTCTGTCTAGGGTAGTACTAGTAATATGTTTGTCTCTCTCGCTCTCAGGGTGAACAGGAGGTGTTGGAGAAGAAGGCAGCATCAGTTCAGACGCAGCCCGAAGCTCAGCTGCCGAAGCAGAAGCCGCCCCAGCCATCTCCCAAGCCACCGGTAACAATATCACTACATAGTATAAAACAAAGTCGCTTTCTCTGTCCCTATATCCCTTTGTACGCTTAAATTTTTAAAACTACGCAACGGATTTTGATGCGGTTTTTTTTATTGATAGAGTGATTCAAGAGGAAGGTTTTTATGTGTAATAAAGAATAGAAAAGCCAATATTTCTAAGTATTTACATTACATCCGTGCGAAGCCGGGGCGGGTCGCTAGTATTATAATTATATTTAGCTTTCATTGTAGAAATAACTTTAAAAAATAAAACAAAACTATCGAAAATGATTTTATTCACATCATAATTTGTTAGACGATCTCCGTAGCCGAGAGGCAAGCGGGCCGGACTTTGGCGCCGCGCCTTATCTAAGGTCCCGGGTTCGATTCCCGGTCGGGTCAATATGGGAAACGAACTTTCCTGTATTGTCTCGGGTCTGGGTGTTGCGGTACCGTCGTTGTTTCTTATTTATATAACACAAGTGCATTAGCTGCTTACTACATAGGTTTTAAACTCGTTTAACACTTCTACAATCTGTCATTTATCGACTAAACCTATATTCTTTGGTAGAGGTAAGGCATAGCGATTTATCGCTTGAACTGGAGCAGCCGGACTGTGAAATACCTCCACCTTACAGAAGACCGCGGCCAAATAACAATCATTTCTGTGTTGTTGTGTTTCTGCGTGTGAGTAAGGTTTCCAGAGCTCTTGGGGGGTGCTGCATTAGTAGTAGGGGCAAGCCTTCAAGGTAAAGGCGACGAGTCCAGTAACAGCTTTATTATGCTGTACTTGTCACTCTTAAGCTAGGACCTCATTACCACTAACATCAGATGGGATGAGGACAATCTAGAAGTGTAATATAGAAAAAAAAAGTTTACCATTTTTTACGTTTAACTTGTTCAGGCCCTTCCAAAGACGTTGCCACCGAACTTGCCTGCGCAGGCGCAACAGAAGAAAGCGAACCTCGACGCGCAGCGGCAGCTCGCCGACAAGATGGCCAAGATGGCCGTCAGCGACAAGACGGACACCAAGCCTAAGGTAAGGTATTCGCTATGTGCAATGTGGGTGGTGGGGGCAAATCGATCGAAGCGCACGATGTGGCAGAAATGTGAATTAATTCTGGGCTGTCAAGTGTCAAATTGCTTTATTTTCATAACTTCCTTTATAATTTTAAGTAAAAACGTAAAAATTTGCGATATGGGTCATAGTACATGCAGTGTCGTAAATTGTAAAAACAATGAGAAAATTAGTTCGTGCAAGTTTTATTTATTTATTTATAGCTAGGTTTAATATACACACTCACTTTTTACACTATTTTTTTCAATTTCGTTGAAAAACTAGTCGAAAATCAATATCACAAAGATATCATAACATCTAGTTGACATGATTTGACAGATGACAAGTCCTGAATAGTTGTGGCCACTAGGGGCGCTGTCATCGCGCACACCACAGCGAATACAGATGTAGATGAAATCTCCAGAAACTCAAAATAACATGATGCAACCCCGGTGCGACAATGTCACTTATGCAAAAATGTAGTTCTTCAGGAGAAGCATTTAAAACATTGACACTTCAGAAAACAGTGACTTAAGAATATATAGATGAGATGAACAGCTAATACTTCTAACGTCAACTTTTAACTTTATTTTTTGACAAATATTAGTCCCTTTATGTTGTAAAAAATATACTATATCTTTATTTAAGCCTTCCAACCCCCTCAAAAGTGATGTTGTGGCTCTAACGTAAAAAATATAACTGTAGGTGTGTCGCAATGACACTCACGCCCTCATACGGAAACAATGCGTACTACACAAGTAACGTTGACGACCTCCGTAGCCGAGAGGCGAGCATGCTGGACTTTGGCGTCTAATATTCAAAACAAAAAGTAGTCTATATTTTAATCCAAGTTTTGAGCTATATTTGTGCCAAATTTCATATCTCTAACTTCAAAAATAATCATTTTTCCATATAAACTTTCAAAGGTGGTATTACCCCCCTCCCCCCTTATTTTCTAATAAAAAGTACCCTATGTCCGTTCTTGAGATTCAACGTATACCTATACCAAATTTCATCAAAATCGGTTGAGAGGTTTAAGCAGGAAAGCGTAACAGACAGACAGACAGACAGAGTTACTTTCGCATTTATAATATTAGTAGGGATTTATCGCACCAAGTAAAAGGGATCTTTTTTAGATATTTAACTATTTTTTGCATTTTTTGCAAAATTGACAGTGTCGCACGCAGTTTTGGGGGTGCGATGAGATCCCTAATAAAAAAACGCCTAAATCCATCTATACTAATATTATAAATGCGAAAGTAACTCTGTCTGTCTGTCTGATTGTGTTTCGGGCTTTCACGCCTAAACCACTGAACCCATTTTGATGAAATTTGGTATAGGTATACGTTGATCCTCTTGAACGGATATAGGCTATTTTTGTTTTGAAAATAAGGAGGTATGGGGGTAATACCGCCCTTAAAAGTTTTTATGGGACGTTTATTTTTTAAGTTAGAGATATGAAATTTGGCACAAATATAGCTCGAAACTTGGATTAAAATATGGACTACTTTCTGATTTGAATATTAGGGGAGATTGGGGTAAAACCGACCATGAAAGTATGTAGTCCACGCGAACGAAGTCGCGGGCATAGCAAGTATTAATTTAAACTTACGCTTTGTAATGCCAATTTGGATACCGTGAACGAAGACACAGGCAAAAACTAGCTATGATATAAGTGTAGGAACGTATGTATCTTTTTTCTTATGTTCGTATGTTCTTTACTAAAAGTGTAAGTACTTCCGCCGAGCTAGGTATTATCTGCTCGGGGACCAGGTCCGACTACCAATCTTGGGTGGTTGTATATGTCGCAGTCATCTGGTTTAAGCAGCTATTTGATTGGATCACTAGCGCGTTCATTGAATGACGACGTTTAATTGAATGACTAAAGGACAATTCGTCAAATTGTTTAATATAACGTTCAACTTCTTGAATGAACGTCATTTAGCATAGTCGTTGAAAGCTACAGATGAAGGCTTTTTCGTATTCACAATCATGATTGTACTTAGCAGGCTTTACAAAGGACGGCGCCCATCCAAGTGAACGTACCGCCGGCGCTCAAGGCTGAGGGAAAAGTGAACCCTAACGCCATGGAACAGATTCGATTACAGGTAATCTTCATCGTTCAAAAATGCATTGTGTATGATAGTCAAATTGTTAGTAAGTAATTTCTATGAGTAGCTGAGAGTCTTAAGTGTTTCTGCCTCAATATATTATATTTTAAACAGTTAATAAATAAATAAATAAATATTGGACATCACATACATTGCTCTGATTCTGTGGTAAGTAGCTAAAGCACTTGTGTTACAGAAATCAGAAACAAAGACGGTACCACAACACCCAGACACGAGACAATATAAAAAAGTTCGTTTCCCATATTGACCCGACCGGGGATCGAACCCGAAACCTCAGAGATTTTAAACAGTTAATAAATAAATAGATAAATATTGGACATCACATACATTGCTCTGATTCTGTGGTAAGTAGCTAAAGCACTTGTGTTACAGAAATCAGAAACAACGACGGTACCACAACACCCAGACACGAGACAATATAAAAAAGTTCGTTTCCCATATTGACCCGACCGGGGATCGAACCCGGAACCTTAGAGATGGCGCGACGCCAAAGTCCGGCACGCTTGCCTCTCGGCTACGGAGGTGGTCAGTTGGTATGAAATTGGCGGCAAAATGGACGTAATTATTATTAGTTTAATTTTTTTAAGTTTATCTAAGTTAACACGTAATTGACTATTTGTTTTCAGTGATAATAAAGATCTTTAAACCTAAACTTAATCTCAATGATGGTGTTCGCAAATAAAAAATTTACTAGATGGCGATACGTAGACGTGAGGTCCAACTGTTAAATGATTGGTGATTTAAATGTCATTGTGACATGTCCGCCAATGTCAATGTCAGTAGAAAATATAGGTCGGGAGGTTAACCACTATTACCGGAGTCTACCGGGCGATGCGCCATTACTGTGCATGCTGCAAGGCTGGAATTTTTATTAACGGACACGACCTACTCATAACTGCATCTTTTTACAGCAAATAAAACAACAGCAACAGGCTCAACTCCAGCAACAACACTTGCAACAACAACAGCAACAACAGAAGAAGCCGGAGCCGATATACGACTTGCCAATACACAACAAGCCGACTTTGACGCCGCTACAACAACAACAGATTAGGCAACAACAGCAACAGGTGACGATCAAACTATAATTATTTTTAAAGAAACGGAAAAACTTACATAATGTTACACTAGCTGTGCCCGCGACTTCGTTCGCGTGGACTACGTCCTTTCATGGTCGGTTTTACCCCTATCTCCCTTTATATTCGAAACAAAAAGTAGTTTCGAGTTATATTTGTGTCAAATTTCAAATCTAACTTAAAAAATAAACATTTTCCCATAAAAACTTTCAACGGTGGTATTACGTCCAAAAAGAGCAAAGATTACATTAACGCTCCACGCTTTCTTTCATAATCAATCATAATAGTGACTATATTTTTGGTATTCCTGACAGCAAACCCTTTCATTTGATACCCATATCATGGAGGTGGATTTCAAACAGTCAGTCCGCCATCTTGGAGGGCCGCCATATTGGATTTAAATTAAATTAAATATTCTTTATTTCAGACTAGTGTCCATAAGAGATTTGCAATGATGTTTCTTAGCTAGTCATGTATTGTCATCAGAACTCAGAGCGTGTGCAAAATTTCATCCTAATCGAAGACCGGGAAGTGGGTCAAATTAAGATTCCAAGATTTTCTTACATTATTACAAGTGAAGCTAATAAAAGCTGGTTAAAACAATTGAGTCATTCTTATTGTAATAACACTTTCCGTTCCAGTTCCAACAGCAGCAACAGCAGGCGCAACAGCACCAGCAGGCTCAACAACAGCACCAACAACAACTGCACCAGCAGCAGCTCCAGCAACAACAGTTGCAGCAACAACAACAGCGACAGAGCAGGCCGCAGCAGCAGAGGAGCGCCGTCTCGCTCTCGAGTCGAGATACTAGCGTGTTCTCCACATCGTCCGGTTGTTCAGGGTGAGTTGGCTACTTGACAGTGTAAACAATAAAATATGAAAAGTGTTAGATATGTTAGCTTATTAGTTAAGTAATAATTTTACATTTTTATTTTTTAATTAAAGCATAGTTAGTATTTTTGCAAAATAAATTTTACTTTTTTTATCTGTGGAACAAAAGAACCGAAACGGAAACCACCATTGCAATTCGGAAATGACAGCTGTCGGCGAAAATTATTTATTTTAATGTGGCGAAACAATGATTATTTTACCGATTAAATTGAATTATTGTCTCTCTAATCGTATTAAGAATATATTGAAACATTTTCCGTTTATCTAAATTAAGTCGTTCCTATGCGTATCGGTTCGTTGTCTAGGACGTTGACGTCATAATTGCAACAGTGACGTGACTTGGTGTTTGCGCGCGCTTTTTAAATGTGTTACACAAAATCTTATTTTTCTCTGGTTATTTACATTTTTTCCAGATAAATCGAATTGCTTGGGATATAAAATGAACGGGCACACATTTTACAATACTTTTTCAAAAACTGTTAAGTAGCCAGTTTATTAACGAAAGCAATGTATGATGAAGCACGGACTATGGACTTTGCACTGTATGTTTTGGGGATAAGAGCTAATATTGAACTGTAAGTGTTTAACTTGATGTGCTGGTTCTGAATAGTGACAATGTACGTCAGCATTGCCAGGCGTTGACGTAGAAAACTGACCGACTGAGAAAGCGCGCGCGTGGTACAAAGGCGTGTGGGCTGATAACAACATATTCTTCAAATGAAGAAACCTTTTTAATTATTTTAAAGAGAGGTAGGGCATAGCGATTTATCGCTCTAACTGGACCAGCTCGACTGGTGAAATACTTCCACGTTACAGAAGACCGCAGCCAAATAACAATCACTTCTGTGTTGTTGTGTTCCTGCGTGTGAGTAAGGTTTTCAGTGCTCCTGGGGGGTGCTACATTAGTAGCAGGGGTCAAGCCTTCAAGGTAAGGGCGACAAGTCCAGTAACAGATTTATTATGCTGTACTTGTCACCCTTAAGCTAGCTCCTCATTGTCGATAAATATCATAATTTTATTAAAATACTTGCAGATTCAACTATATCTGCGTACCAAATTTTAAAGTAAAACATAATAAATCTGTTACTACACTATTCGCCCTTACCTTGAAGGCTTGACCCCTGCTACTAATGTAGCACGCCCCAGCTCTGTAAACCTCACACGCAGCAAAGATGAATGATGATTATGTTTTGATATCGTTTGTTTGTTAACAGGGGGTCATGCTGGCGGGGCTCCCGCGCCGAGGACCCCCGCGACCTGGACGCGTTGCTGCAGTACATCGAGGGGCCGGCGCGACACGTCGACCGCGGCAAGAAGAGGGCCAAGAAGCAGCGACAGAAAGCGAAAAAGGTAAGCTTGTAATAAACCTTAGACTAAATATTAGAAACAGAAAATGTTTATCTCCCCTTGCGGTGCGGGAATTGAACCCACGACCTTCACGTATCGCGCGTGCTGCTCTTACCAACTGAGCTAACCGCAAGTTATCGTAGGTGATGAAATTTAAAGTTCAAATTAATATTTAAAGTTCGCTAGTACGGCGTTTAGTACTATAAAAATAATAAAATCGAACCTTAGACTAGCTGTGCCCGCGACTTAGTTCGCGTGGACTACAGGGTTTTTCCGGGTTTTTTCTGCTAATTCCTGTTCCCGTGGCAATTTTGCAATATTCTGTTGCAACTAAGCATTAAGTTTACTTAGGTACCTGCATGCCAAATTTCTAGCGTCTAACTAAAGCGGTTTAGATTTTTCATACAAATGTATTTTGCCGCTAATTCCCGTTCCCGTGGGAATTTCGGGAATTCCTTTGTTAGTGCACCTCTATGGTACCTAAGCTACGTCCCTTCCAAATGTCAAGTGCCTACCTTTAGCCGTTTAGGCTGTCCGTTGATATGTCAATCAGTCAGTTTCTTCTTTTATATATTTAGATAAGAGAGGTAGGTCAAAGCGATTTATTGCTCGAACTGGAGCAGCCCGACTGGTGAAATACCTCCACCTTACAGAAGACCGCAGCCAAATAACAATCACTTCTGTGTTGTTGTGTTCCTGCGTGTGAGTAAGGTTTCCAGAGCTCCTGGGGGGTGCTACATTAGTAGCAGGGGTCAAGCCTTCAAGGTAAGGGCGACAAGATAAGAGAGGGCTAAGAAGCAGCGACAGAAAGCGAAAAAGGATATGGACTTCTACTTAGGCTAGATTAGTGATGCCGAGCTTGTTGTTTCGCTATCGATAGTTGACGTCGAAAATCAGTCGATACTATTGATACTAATACAATCTATACTGATACTATAGATACGGTCGATACTATTGATATTACCGATAATATCGTTAATGTCGATACTATTGATATTACCGATACTATCGTTAATGTCGATACTATTGATACTGATACTTTAGATACGGTCGATACTATTGATATTACCGATACTATCGTTAATGTCGATACTACTGATACTATAGATACGGTCAGTACTATTGATATTATCGATACTATCGTTACTATCGTTAATGTCGATACTATTGATACTGATACTATAGATACGGTCGATACTATTGATATTATCGATACTATCGTTACTGTCGATACCATTGATACTGATACAATCGATACTGATACTATAGATACGGTCGATACCATTAATATAACCGATACTATCGTTACTGTCGATACTATTGATACTAATACTATAGATACGGTCGATACAATTGATATTACCGATACTATCGTTAATGTCGATACTATTGATACTGATACTATAGATACGGTCGATACTATTGATATTACCGATACTATCGTTAATGTCGATACTATTGATACTGATACAATCGATACTGATACTATAGATACGGTCGATACTATTGATATTATCGATACTATCGTTAATGTCGATACTATTGATACTGATACTATAGATATTTTATTTTTATTTTTATTTCTTAAATCTCTTCTTCATCGTGGTCTTCATTGCTGAAGGTCGTGCCTTTCTTGAAATGCCTTTACCGAGGCGTTGACAAGCTCTTTCCACTCTTCCCTATCTTCGGCTTGTCTTATGGCATTCGGCAGAGTGAGTCCAGTCACCTCCCTTATTTGGTCTGACCAACGGAGAGGTGAACGACCTCTTCGCCTTTTGCCATTCACCTTGCCCACAACAACCAACTTGTCTAAGTTGTCGGGCTGTCTCCGGGCGATATGGCCAAAGTAACCCAGTACTCTTTGATAGCAGATAGTTGACAATCTGGTTTTGATTTTCAGTTGGTCGAGAATTGATCTGTTTGTTCTTTTTTCGGTCCAAGGTATGCGCAACATTCTTCTCCAACACCACATTTCAAAGGCGTCAATCTTCTTTCGGTCAGCTGCGCGGATAGACCATGATTCGGAACCGTACATAAATATCGAGAAGACCAAAGTCCGCACAAGTCTGGTCTTGGTCATGTTCGTATTTTGCCAAATCTTTGTCAGTTTACTCATTGCGGACTTGGCCATCTGTGTTCGTCTCCGGATCTCCTTGTCACATCCTCCTTGATCAGTAATTAATGATCCGAGATAAATGAACTCTTTAACAAATTCTAGGTCTGAGAGAGTCCCTATACGTTCGGCCTCATTTGCACGATCGATCAACATGACCTTAGTCTTTGACTTATTAACTGAGAGGCCCACCATTTCACTCGCACGTTGTACTCTTCGGAACAGTTCCGCCAACTCCAGCTCTGAAGAGGCAATCAATGTAATATCGTCCGCATATCGCAGGTTGCTGATCTTCTTGCCCCCAATCAAGATTCCGCCATCCCAGTCTTCTAGCGCTACCCTCATAATATATTCGCCATAGATGTTAAATAGAAGCGGAGTTAGAATACATCCCTGTCGTACTCCTTTTTGAGGCTTAAACGGACCTGTCACTACATCATTTACCCTGACCATCGATTTGCCGTCATCATATAAACTTGAGACCAAAGATACCAAGTGTGGAGGTACGCCCATCTCTAGGAGAATTCTCCACATCCAGTCCCACCTTACACAGTCAAATGCCTTGGAGTAATCTATGAAGCAGAGAAACATTGGGACATAGTACTCCCAGCTTTTTTCTATCATTTGTCTCATATTAACTATTTGCTCCCTGGTCCCACGGCCTTTAACAAAACCGGCTTGCTCATTAGGTATTTGACGCCTCAGATATGACTGCAATCGGTCATTTACTATGTAAAGCATGACTTTGCTGGCATGTGATATAAGTGCTACCGTTCGATAGTTTCCGCAAGTCATTGTGGATCCTTTTTTATGTAGAGGTACCAACAGAGACTCCCTCCAGTCATTAGGCCATTTTTCTGTCATCCAAAGTTGATTACACAGATCGCTGAGAAGTCTTATTCCACTATCTCCGAGATTTCTAAGTTCCTCAGCATATATGTTGTCGGTTCCCGCTGATTTGTTTGTTTTTAGTTTTCTTAACGCATTTCTCACTTCGGATTCTAGAATTTCCGGCTCACGATCGTCGATTCGGATAGGCCGTTCCGTTGGTGGTCTCTCGTCTCGATACAGATCCTCGCAGTACTGCCGCCATCTTTCGGTAACATGGTCTATTTCTGTCAGTAGCCTATCCTGTTTATTTTTAATCGCCCAGGTTTTAGGTTTGAACTCCCGGGTGATACTCTTCACTTTCAGAAATAGATCTCTAGTGTGAAGAGTCTGAGCGTGACCCTCAATATCCTGGCATATGGCGTTCAAATATTGATTGTGATCCCTACGACATAGCCTCTGGATATTGGATGAAAGAGACTGATACTCTGCCCTCTGATATGTCCCATTTTTTACAAGATCTTTTCTTTTGCCAATCAATTTCCAGGTTTCTTCTGAGATCCATGACTTTCTTGGGGTACTTATGTCCTGTTCTCTCACTTCTCCACGTGTTTCTTGGATGAGATCTTTTAATTTGGTCCAATTTGTATTGGTATCTACGCTTTTATCCAGAATTAAATTAGCGGATTTCCTGTTGAAGGTTTCTCTGAATGAGAGAACACTCCGCGCACCCAATCGACTCTCGCGTTTGATAGAGGATCTATGACATCTTCGAAGCCTTAGTCTAACTTCCGCCATCAGAAGCTTATGATCACTACCGCAGTCTGCTCCGGGGTAGGTCTTCGTGTTAGTTATGCATGATCTCCATCGCTTAGCCACGGTGATGTAGTCAATTTGGTTTTTCGCATCACCTCCCGGTTTCACCCAGGTATATAGACGTCGAGGATGGTTTTGAAAACACGTGTTCATAATGGTTAGAGAGTTCTCGGCGCAAAATTGCAACCACATTTCCCCTCGATCGTTCCTCTGACCGAGACCATATTTTCCCACAACTTCTCTTAAGTGGTCATCCCTTTCTGTAGATCCGACCTTGGCATTCAGATCACCCATTAATATTGTGATGTCTCTTCTTGGTAAACTTCTGAGGGTATCGTCCAATACCTTGTAAAACGCCTCAATCTCAGGTTCTTTGGCTTGAGCTGTGGGGGCATATACTACAACAACGTTGAGACGACATGGTTTTGTATTCAGTCTCATGGTGATGATTCTTTCATTTACAGGATTGTAGCCTAAAACAGATTTATTGAACCGTGGAGATACACATATCCCTACTCCACTCCTACTTTCACTTTCTGGACCAGAATAGTAAAGAGTGTATCCAGTTGGGATGGTGCAGAAACCTGAACCTCTTTTATGGGTTTCAGTAATGCCGAGAATGTCTAGCTGATAACAAATCTGTTCTTTGCCGATAATCTCCATTTTGCCAGGCGCCAACGTGCCTCGGACATTCCATGCCCCGATTCTGAATTTCTTACGCAGTTGTGGTTTGCCTTGATAGGTTGCGCTATTATCACCAGTAGCATTGTTCACACACTGCGCCTGATGAGTCACTGCAGTGGCTCCAGTAGCATACTTCACACCATGCGGCCTGGAATTCGCACGGCGCCGGTTGGTATCCGGGTCGCCTGCCATAGTGCTCTCGATATCTTGCATATTTCATCAAAAGGTTTCTTGGGAAAGTAGTGCAGTGGTTTCCCGTTTCCTTCTGCACCGCAGCGATGTTAAAAAGAATTCCAGAACGCCCTGCTGCCAGCGCCTGTCCATCCGGATTGAGTATTATGATGAGATCAACCACCGGACCCCCTAACTCCCTAACTGTTTGTCGACCTATATCTCCAAAGGGGTTGGTTACCACAATCTTGATAGTAGGTTACCCGACGTGACAGGGTTCACCACGTGTAGGCTGGGAGTGGAGTTGGTGGAGAGAGGCTAGGTGACTTATCTTGGATATGAAGTCATGTATTGCGCATCATCCACCCTTGAACCCCTTTAAATACACATGACAAATTACAATCAACAAAGAAATAACTTATCAAAGTATACAGTTTTAAGCCAGACTGCAATTTACAAATATGTGCACACATGAAAGTGTAGTGTCTTACCAGCAAATAACAACCTTAGCTTTACATAAAAGTGCGAGAAACAAAAAAGAAAAATATTAACACGATTATGTAAAAGTTATTCACATCGTTGAGCAGATGTGGAAATCAGTGAGAGTATTCCACTCAACAAAACGTCGTGTTAATTTTACGTGGCGCAGCATAGAGGATATCCTTGAGTGTTTTAATGTAAAGTGTGAGATTCGGGGTAAAAATATCTAAATCCTGGTTGTCTCTTGCCATTTCATTAAACTGACGAGCCATTTTAACAAGGGGACTGTAAAACGAAGTATTATTTTGGTAAGTCTTTAAAGTAAATAGATTTGTTGCGTTGGACCTACGCGCGCTGTATTTAATATTGAAAGATATTTCAGATAATAAATCAGGGGTGTCTACAAGAGAGTGAATTATTTTGTAAAAATAATGGAATCCAGCCTTTGAACCTTAAATTTGGTCAATCTAGCCTCATAATTAAGATACGGACGACCTAGCCGTAGACGGTAGCATAACATTCTTAATTTTTTTTTCTGTATCTTCTCTATTTCATCAGTATGTACTTTATAATGAGGTGACCAACCAGGGCTACCATATTCTAAAATGCTTCTAACAATGGTATAGAACAGGTATAACAAAGAACGAGGTTTCTTAAAACATTTCGTGGATCTGAAAACAAAACCAAGAAGTTGATTAGCTTTGTTTGTTACATGTTGATAATGGGCACGGAACGACAGTTTATCATCAAACATAACTCCCAGGTCTCTTGCCATAATAGGTCTTGAGAGAACCTGATTGTTAATCGTATACTCATTAATGACTCTAAAGCGTTTATTTGTGAATGATATGATAAAGCACTTATTAATGTTGAGAAACATATTATTCGTCTTGCACCATTCCACAACAGTGTTCAGATCCTTTTGTAAAAGTAAGCAGTCTTCATGATCTTTGGTGGTATGGAATATTTTCAAATCATCGGCATACAGCAGCGACTCGCACGACAAACGCTCCACAAGATCGTTAATAACGAATAAAAGTGGTCCTAAGTGTGACCCTTGAGGTACTCCCTAAGTCACCAGTATGGGAGATGAAATGAACCCCTTTAGAACCACCAGTTGGCTCCTGTTACTGAGGTATGAGGTCAACCAGCGATATAGGCTGCCATGAACACCGTAATATGTGAGTTTGTCACAGAGCATTCTGTGGTTGCCTTTATCGAAAGCCTTTGAAAAATCGGTATATATTGAGTCAACCTGAGCACCTATGGCAAAACGTAACAAAGGTAATTTTTGTATGCCAAAAAGTTAGTGACAGTGGACCTATCCTTTACAAAGCCATGCTGTTTTGTCGAAAAAAGAGGGTTGACGTGTTTGTATAGATGATCGTAAACCAAGGATTCTAATAATTTAGAAAAACATGATAAAATACTAATACTAGCCATAGTATCGATGGTATTGCTCTCATACAATAGTGCTGCCTGGATCTAAGCTATCGATTTTATCGATAGTATCGATACTCGCGCCTTATAAACCGAATGCGTCTGCCACACACTCTGCAAGTATTAGAAGTGAGTGAGGAAAGTAGAAGGGAGACGTAGTGTGGTAACGTAACTCGTCATATCGTCGGTATTAGTGCAACGTCGCGTTATTACTAATTTAGAACTTACGTGCTTAACTCACCATAATAGGGCTCAGGCCTCGGTTCGAGCCGTTGTCGGAGTCGTAACGTTCGTGTGTGTGGTGCGCAGACGGAGGCGCGGCTGTTGGAGGCGCGCGCGGCGCTGGGAGCGGCGGCGGCGCGCGCGGCCTGCGAGGCGGCGCAGCGGCGCGAGCGGCACGAGGCGGCGCAGCGGCGGCTGGCCGACGCACGCGCACACCTCGCGCAACACAACAAGGGGAAGAAGAAGGGTGAGTCGAGAGTGGGACGACGTCTGCTGGAGGCGCGCGCGGCCTGCGAGGCGGCGCAGCGGCGCGAGCGGCACGAGGCGGCGCAGCGGCGGCTGGCCGACGCACGCGCACACCTCGCGCAACACAACAAGGGGAAGAAGAAGGGTGAGTCGAGAGTGGGACGACGTCTGCTGGAGGCGCGCGCGGCCTGCGAGGCGGCGCAGCGGCGCGAGCGGCACGAGGCGGCGCAGCGGCGGCTGGCCGACGCACGCGCACACCTCGCGCAACACAACAAGGGGAAGAAGAAGGGTGAGTCGAGAGTGGGACGACGTCTGCTGGAGGCGCGCGCGGCCTGCGAGGCGGCGCAGCGGCGCGAGCGGCACGAGGCGGCGCAGCGGCGGCTGGCCGACGCACGCGCACACCTCGCGCAACACAACAAGGGGAAGAAGAAGGGTGAGTCGAGAGTGGGACGACGTCTGCTGGAGGCGCGCGCGGCCTGCGAGGCGGCGCAGCGGCGCGAGCGGCACGAGGCGGCGCAGCGGCGGCTGGCCGACGCACGCGCACACCTCGCGCAACACAACAAGGGGAAGAAGAAGGGTGAGTCGAGAGTGGGACGACGTCTGCTGGAGGCGCGCGCGGCCTGCGAGGCGGCGCAGCGGCGCGAGCGGCACGAGGCGGCGCAGCGGCGGCTGGCCGACGCACGCGCACACCTCGCGCAACACAACAAGGGGAAGAAGAAGGGTGAGTCGAGAGTGGGACGACGTCTGCTGGAGGCGCGCGCGGCCTGCGAGGCGGCGCAGCGGCGCGAGCGGCACGAGGCGGCGCAGCGGCGGCTGGCCGACGCACGCGCACACCTCGCGCAACACAACAAGGGGAAGAAGAAGGGTGAGTCGAGAGTGGGACGACGTCTGCTGGAGGCGCGCGCGGCCTGCGAGGCGGCGCAGCGGCGCGAGCGGCACGAGGCGGCGCAGCGGCGGCTGGCCGACGCACGCGCACACCTCGCGCAACACAACAAGGGGAAGAAGAAGGGTGAGTCGAGAGTGGGACGACGTCTGCTGGAGGCGCGCGCGGCCTGCGAGGCGGCGCAGCGGCGCGAGCGGCACGAGGCGGCGCAGCGGCGGCTGGCCGACGCACGCGCACACCTCGCGCAACACAACAAGGGGAAGAAGAAGGGTGAGTCGAGAGTGGGACGACGTCTGCTGGAGGCGCGCGCGGCCTGCGAGGCGGCGCAGCGGCGCGAGCGGCACGAGGCGGCGCAGCGGCGGCTGGCCGACGCACGCGCACACCTCGCGCAACACAACAAGGGGAAGAAGAAGGGTGAGTCGAGAGTGGGACGACGTCTGCTGGAGGCGCGCGCGGCATTGAAATTTTATATTTCGTTGGTTAGAATTCTTGAAGCATGATGTAACTACCTTCAAAAGATTTTTACAATTTGTGTGTGTCACTATTGTAGAAGTAAGTTAAGTATTATCTATTGTAATTTTCTCTGGCTGTCAAATATATAAATAAAAATACTCTTTTTCAGGTAAAAAACAAAAGCTCAATCCAGCGCAACAAGCTAAGATGCAACTCCTTGCAGAGCAGCTCGGAGAGCTTACCAACATCATGAACACGACAGCTAAGGTACGCTCATATAGAGATTAGGTGTTTATAAATGTGTATATTCTTTTAATATAGTATATAAAATTTTGGATATTTAGTTGTTTATTACATTTTATTCACGCAAAAACTAATGAATTGCATATGTATACACTAGCTGTGTGTATTTTAATCCAAGTTTCGAGCTATATGTGTGCCAACTTTCATATCTCTAACTTAAAAAATAAACATTTTCCCATATAAACTTTCGAAGGTGGCATTATCCCCCCCCCCCCTTATTTTGTAACAAAAAGTAGCCTATGTCCGTTCTTAAGGTTCAACGTATACCTATGCCAAGTTTCATCAAAATCGGTTGAGAGGTTTAAGCGGGAAAGCGTAACAGACAGACAGACAGACAGAGTTACTTTCGCATTTATAATATTAGTAGGGATTTTAATTATATCCTTGTAATCTTCTTGGTCTAGCCGTTGTCGAGATTTAGCGAGACTAAAGAAAATTGATTCATTTTTATACATAACACAAGCTAACCGCTATCTCCCCTAATATACGAAATAAAAAGTAGTTCAATGTTGTTGTGTTGTGTGCAGGAGATGGCGGCTGCGGAGGCGCAGGCGGCCGAGTGGAGCCAGCGGCTGCGCGACTGCGAGCGGCAGCTGCACCACGCACGCGCACAGCAGGGCAAGCCGCACGCGCAGGTACAGGGGACACACAGACACACGCACGGGCATGCAGGGGGACAGACAGACACACGCACGGGCATGCAGTGGGACAGACAGACACACGCACGCGCATGCAGGGGGACAGACAGACACACGCACGGGCATGCAGGGGGACAGACAGACACAAGCACGGGCATGCAGTGGGACAGACAGACACACGCACGCGCATGCAGGGGGACAGACAGACACACGCACGGGCATGCAGGGGGACAGACAGACACAAGCACGGGCATGCAGGGGGACAGACAGACACACGCACGGGCATGCAGGGGGACAGACAGACACACGCACGGGCATGCAGGGGGACAGACAGACACACGCACGGGCATGCAGGGGGACACACAGACACACGCACGGGCATGCAGGGGGACACACAGACACACGCACGGGCATGCAGGGGGACACACAGACACACGCACGGGCATGCAGGGGGACACACAGACACACGCACAGGCATGCAGGGGGACAGACAGACACACGCACGGGCATGCAGGGGGACAGACAGACACACGCACGGGCATGCAGGGGGACAGACAGACACACGCACGGGCATGCAGGGGGACAGACAGACACACGCACGGGCATGCAGGGGGACAGACAGACACACGCACGGGCATGCAAGGGGACAGACAGACACACGCACGGGCATGCAGGGGACAGACAGACACACGCACGCGCATGCAGGGGGTTTATTTACCTATCGGATAAGATAGTATCGCCATGATGGTACAGTTCAGGTAGGTACCAAGAAACTTAGCTATCACGTTTTATGAATAAAAAGTAGGGTATAAATAACTTTTTCACGGTTTCATTTTGAATGTGTTATGTCTAAGAAGACATTATATGAATGACGATTAAATCTAAAAGTAATTGCAAATTAATCGATTATAATCGTAGTCAAATACAATATAATCGATTATATCTAATAAAAATAGGTATCAATTTAATCGATTACATCGATAGTATCGATACTATCGATTATTGGATTATTTGGGGGGGGGGGGATAATCGATTAATCGATTATCCGGCAACACTACTACACATTACACGGATTGGGAACACTAGAGGTAAACTAGGCCGCATGCCACAAACGTACTCAATCACACAGATGCTCGTGCACGCACAGATAGAAACGTGCGTCGACAAGACACACACACACACGTGAACGAAGACATATGCAAATGTACTCAAACACGTGCACGTATGCACAGAACGTAAACGTACACGTGCGTCGACAATGACGCGGATGCGCGTCACAGACACACTCACTTAGAAGAGCAGCACGCGCGCTACGTGAAGGTCTTGGGTTCGAATTCCACACCGCAAGCGTAGATGACATATTTATGTTTCTTTAAAATATCGAATAGTTGATATATATTTTTATTTCCACTACCAGCTGGACCAAAACGCCCTCCTCCAGCAACAGACAGCGATCCACAAGCAGTTCCTGATGCAGCCTTTCCAGCAACAGCTGCAACAACAGCAACAACAACAACAGCAACAACAACAACAACAACAGCAGCAACAACAACTGGAGCAGCAGCGCCAGCAACAGTTGCAGCAGCAACAGGAGTTGGAGAAACAGAAACGGTCGGCGGCCGAATGCAGTGAGTACATGAGTTACGTTTTGTGTTGTGAAAATAACAATAGACATAGTCAAAGTCAATATTTTATATTCACATAGATTACATTAGTAATACTTATGAATAGTCTCTATATAAAGCAAATGAAGCTACCTCCGGTTCGGAACCTATAACTAAAGAGAAGATACCGGCAAGAAACTCAGTAGTTTTTTTTTTACAAATGAAAGCTAATTACTAATTTTGCACTAAAACACACAGTTAGTTTGTCAATTATATATACATAACATACATAAGCGAGGTAGGGCATAGCGATTTATCGCTCGAACTGGAGCAGCCCGACTGTTGAAACACCTCCACCTTACAGAAGACCGCAGCCAAATAACAATCACTTCTGTGTTGTTGTGTTCCTGCGTGTGAGTAAGGTTTACAGAGCTGGGGGGTGCTACATTAGTAGCAGGGGTCCAGCCTTCAAGGTAAGGACGACAAGTCCAGTAACAGATTTATTACTCTGTACTGGTCACCCTTAAACTAGGGCCTCGTTACCACTTAACATTAGGTGGGATGAGGTCAATCTTGAAGTGTAATATAAAAAAAAATTGTAAATCCACTTGCAGAAATAAATCATTGAAATGAAATGATCATTACATTCATTTGTGTACGAAACCCTAATAAATGGTTTGTATTAATATGGAGTATGTCTGTATGTTATCAGATCCTCCGGGAGGTAGTATAGTGTGCGTAAGGAGGTCTGCTGCTGACGGGGCTGTCACGGTGTCGTACCCCGGCCAGAGGGACACGCCCATATCGCAGTTGCATAAGACGAACGGACATCTCACCGGTGCGTACATACAGACGACAACTCATACGTCATACAATAATAATCTATATAATATAATGTATCATAATCCATACTAATATTATAAATGCGAAAGTAACTCTGTCTGTCTGTCTGTCTGTCTGTCTGTCTGTCTGTCTGTTACTCTTTCACGCCTAAACGGCTTAACGGATTTTGATGATATTTGGTATAGGTATACGTTGAATCTCAAGAACGGACATAGGCTACTTTTTATTAGAAAATAAGGGGGGGAGGGGGGTAATACCACCTTTGAAAGTTAAATATGGAAAAATGTTTATTTTTGAAGTTAGAGATATGAAATTTGGAACAAATATAGTTCGAAACTTGGATTAAAATATAGACTACTTTTTGTTTCGAATATTAGGGGAGAAAGGGGTTAAACCGACCATGAAAGGATGTAGTCCACGCGAACGAAGTCGCGGGCACAGCTAGTATTATATAAAGCTATATTATATAAAGCTAAATCTATTATATAAAATTGAATCGCAAAATGCGTTGGTAGGCGCATAACTCGACAACGCTTAGACCAATTTCGAGAATTGACTACTTGACAGTGTTAACAATAAAATGTAATAAGTATTGGATATGTTAACTTATTAGTTAAGTTATTTATTTATTTATTTAAAAGAAACACCAACAGTGCACATACTGACATTACATCTTAAATTAAATATTAAAAAGAGAAATTCTGGTATGCACACCAATTATTCACTTACAAAATATTTTAAACTTACAAATCTAATTCCTATAGAGTTATATTAATAAGGACACAAAATTAATAAATGTTAACAAAAACAGAAAAACTATTGGACGACTAACAAAATCATAGATCTTATACATATATAAAGAAAAATAATAAACAATAAAGAAATATAAATCTGCGAGATGACAATTGCTTTTGATGCACTATAAATAAAATGTTTGTATGTACTATTAAAAATATCAAGATGCTCCGATTGAGCCGATTGACACAGTCTATTGTAGCTACGGCATATTCTTAGGAGAGGTGAGTTTAAGCCCAAGTTGGTTCTGGCGAAAGGCACATTAAGGATTCTGTAACGAGGGTAATTGTGGGGTACATTGAGGGAAGTTATAATTTTACATTCTAATATTTTTATTAAAAGCATAGTAAGTATTTTATTATTGCGAAAAAAAAAATACTTTTGTATCTGTAGAACAAAAGAACCGAAACGGAAACCACCATTACAATTCGCAAATGACAGCTGACGGCGAACATTATTTATTTTAATGTGGCGAAACGACGAATATTTCACCGGTTAAATTGAATTGTTGTGTCGCTAACCGTGTTAAGGGTTAATTTAAACATTTTCTATTTATTTATAAATTCGATAGATTTAAAAAGAAAGTGGTTCGGGTTTGACGTATCAGAACGTTGACGTCACAATTGCAACAGTGACGTGACTTGGCGTTTTCGCGCGCTTTTTAAATGTATTACACGAAATCTTGTTTTTCTCTGGTTATTTACATTTTTTTCAGATAAATCGAATTGCTTGGGATATAAAATGAACGGGCGCACATTTTACGATACTTTTTAAAAAACTGTTAAGTAGCCAATTATTAAAACACATAACAACGAGCTTAATTAAAACTAATTAAAAGATACAATATTCAATACATGTCAATTTATGGTAAAATATGCACTTAAAGTATAAAATAGTAATTACAAATAATATTATATATGTCACCGTAAGTTTGTAAAAATCGTTAGATTACAATCTATCTCGCGAGATTGTAAACTGTCGACAGATTGTGAACCGTAACTTAGGATTGCAATTTAACGCATTATTTTTCGCTATATTAACAGCTTACAATCTCGCGAGATAGATTGTAATCTAACGATTTTTACAATCTTACATACAATACATTCTCAAGTGTTTGATGACTGATTATTATCAATGTCGTCTGTCTGTTGCAGTGCTGAACGTGAAGGAGGAGCCGGCGAGCAGCAAGCAGACCTGGGAGCAGGCACTAGCGCACATCAACCAGCTCGCCAAGGTATCTGACATTTTATAATAATAACTAGCTGTGCCCGCGACTGCGTTCGCTTGGACTACACACTTTCATAGTCGGTTTTACCGCTATCTCTCCTAATAAAAAGTTAGTATATTCATATTTTAATTCAAATTACGAGCTATATTTGTGTCAAATTTCATATTTCTAACTCAAAAATAAACATTTTACTACATAAACTTTCAAGGGCGATATTTCCTTCATCCCCCCTTATTTTTAAAACAAAAGCCTATGTACTTTCTAGATGTTCACCATATACTTAAATACAAATTTCATTAAAATCGTTTCAGTGGTTTTAAATAAATGACGATCTCAGCGGTGCAGTGGCTAAGGTAGGCGGCCCAATCGCGAAAAGTCCCGGGTTCGATTCCCGGTCAGGTCGATTTGGAAAACGAACTTTTCTTATATGACTTGATCCAAATTAGCCTACACATAGCAATAAGTTAGATACTGCTTCTGTAACTAATCTGCTGAGTTTCTTACCGGTGTCTTCTCGGTAGATTGTTCCGAACCGGCAGTAGAATCACTTTGCATTGTATTCAATGACGATTCAAAAGTGTTACATGTAACCAACGTCAATAAATAAATATTTGAGTTTGAGTAACTGTATGTTTGCAGCAAAAGAAGCCGAAGGAGGCCAAGCCGAAAGCCGAGCCGAAGCGTGCCGAGCCGAAACCGAAGCAGCCGCCGGCGGACGAGCCTCCGCCTCTCTCCAAGAAACAGAGGAAGCTGCTAGCTAAACAACAGGTATTAAATGAGAATGAACAAGCATGAAAATGTTGAAAATAAATATAAATAAATATTGGACAACATCACATACATTGCTCTGATTCTGTGGTAAGTAGCTTAAGCACTTGTGTTACATAAATCAGAAACAACGACGGTACCACAACACCCAGACCCGAGACAATATGGAAAAGCTTGTTTCCCATATTGACCCGACCGGGGATCGTACCCGGAACCTCAGAGATGGCGCTCGCCAAAGTCTGGTCCGCTCGCCTCTCGGCTACGGAGGTCGTCAAAATCAAAAAAGAAAAAAGAAACAAAATCACGGAAAAATGTCCATCTCCCCTTGGATTCGAACTTCGAACCCACGACCTTCACGTGTCGCGCGTGCCGTTCTTCCAACTGAGCTAACAGCAAGTTATCGTATTCGTTTATATTTGTGTTTTAACCGTCGGTAAGGAAGTCTACAGTATTTATTACAAAAATAAAGCTGAACTTACAACTAAATTCGCACCAAAAAGATTTATTCAATTCGACTCTGTAGTTCCTGAGAATAGCGCATTCATTTCAAAGTCAAAGTCAATATTTTTTATTCACATAGATTACATTAGTAATACTTATGAATAGTCTATATATGTTACTGTAAAAGCTCGAACTGCAGTAAATCCTAAGATATTCCAGTAAAACCTAAGATTTACCAATTCCTAATGGTAAATGTCCCAAAAGATTTGCGATTCGAACTTTTACTACCATTCCGTTGGTAAATCTTAGGATTTACATTAACGGCACGGTAAATGTTGAAAAACAAAACATGTCATAACGTGCTCAGCGCATCGAATTGTAGCTTGCCGCCCCCGCTACCCGCGCACCGTCTCCGCCACTCCGCTCGCCTCAGTCGCTCGTTTGACACGTTTGAACTCGCACGATAAATTGATTTCTAATTGTATTTTTGGTGTTTAAAAGTTATTTGTGAATAAAAATGAGTATGAAGCAAAGATTTTATGAAATAATGGACGAGCTTGTGGCAAACAAGAAAGATAATAACTTTTATCTCGATAAGGACAAATACGCTAAGTGTTTAGAGGAAGTAAAAACTGCAAAGAACTAGTGTCCGACCGAAATTTCGGTTTCGGTTTCGGTTTCGGCCAGTTTCGGCCAAAAAATCAAGTTTCGGCCAGAGTTTCGGTTTCGGCCAAAAAACGGCCGAACCTTTCGGCCGCGCCGAAACTTACAAATAATATATTTGTTTCACTTTATTTATAGGGTAGTTAAGTTGTGCCGTGTGGTGACGGCAAGAGAATACATATGTTACCACCCCTTTACTATCCCAGGAAGTCGTAGAAGCCGACTCAAGGAAAAACGCACATAACACCCAGTGCGAGAGAAGGAAAACTCGAGATAAAACCCTGTACCAACCCGTCTGGCCAGCGTGGTACCAGTAGGCTATTAACCTTCAATGACGGCACAATTGAAAACCAGGCCCCGAGTCCCCGGCGGCCCCGCAGTCCATGGCTACGGTAGCGGCCACGATAGCGGCGGGGCCAGGGGTGCTAAGAATCCCCGGCAGAGATCGGGCTACCACCCCCACCGACAATTGGCCCAGGTAACACAACGTGCGCACATTGAGGTTGGATGAGAAGCTAGTCGAGCTGGAAGAAGAGATGAACAAGTTGCGATGGGACGTCATTGGTTTATCGGAAATCCGAAGAGAGGGAGAGGATACGATAACATTGCAGTCCGGTCACTTGTTCTACTACCGGGAGGGAGAACAGAAGTCCCAAGGTAGTGTTGGGTTTATCGTCCACAAGTCACTCATCAACAACATTGTGTCCGTCGGAAGTGTATCGAATAGAGATGCGTGCCTCGTACTTAAAATATCCAAGAGATATTATCTTAATATAGTACAGGTATACGCTCCATTTACGACACACCCAGATGACGAAGTGGAAGCTACGTATGAGGACATTAGTAGGGCCATACATAGCTCCAAAACACATTTCACTGTTGTAATGGGTGACTTCAATACGAAGCTGGGCTGTAGAAGCGATGATGAGCTGAAAAGCAGCGGAATCCCAGAGGACAGATGCTGGCGGACTTTATGGAGAAAGAAGGACTCTTTATGATGAATTCTTTCTTCCGAAAGCCGCCACAAAGGAAATGGACCTGGTCTGAGTCCCGACGGTGTAACGAGGAATGAGATTGACTTTATCATGAGCTTCAGAAGACAGATATTCAATGATGTCTCTGTGATCAACAAGGTTAAAACCAGCAGCGATCACCGAATCGTCAGAGGCATATTAAATATCAATGTCAAACTTGAAAGACTGCGTCTGATGAAGTCCACGCTCCGACCGTCGAATGCACATATCCAAAACCCCGAGAGCTTTCAACTTGAACTGGTAAATCGCTTCGAATGGCTAGACAGCTGCGCATCAGTGGGCGATATAAATAGCAGGCTGGTAGAAATTGCCCGTACGGTAGGGTCCCATACCCAACGTATTAAAGAGACGATCGAGCGGAACCAAGGCTCCAAAGTGTTCGCAAAAGACTTGTCTATTGGGCAAAGTCAGCTAATGAAGCTGAAGACCGAAGATGGGCGTATAACGTCGAATAAGTCAGAGGTGATACGGGAGATAGAGAAGTTCTATGGGCAGTTGTACACCTCCGTGTCTGCTGAGCCGGTCACTTTGGTGGCAGACCCTGGAAATCGGTTGGAGAGGCCTATGTTCAGCAGTGGACAGTAATAGGACGAAATGATGATGATGATGATGTGTTAAATTTTCAAACAGAACTTTTGTAACTGTGCTTAAATTTCATTGTGATATATCTTTGAAAGTAGAAACCTGTAATTATACGTCGGCGAGATATACATTTTTGAAAAAAAACGGGCTCACTAACATTTTTTCGACTTTATAAGGACTTTTTTTTATAAAAGGTTCGGTTTCGGTTTCGGTTTCGGCCGAAACTACAATGAAACCGAACCTTCGGTTTCGGTTTCGGTTTCGGCAAAAAATCATGTTTCGGTCGGTCACTACAAAGAACATTAAAAAGAAGGAAGCTGTTCATTACAGGCGTATAAAACGCTATGATATTTTGACTATAGGCGGCGAAGAAAAGCTAATTGCCCCGATGAAGGAAGATAATGGAGAAATCAAATATTATGTTTGTTACGACGATTTATTTAACATTCTCAAAGAAACGCATTTTGCTGTTGGACACGGTGGAAGAACAAGGATGCTCAAAGAATGTAACCGCAAGTATAATAATATTACAGTTGAGGCTATCATGACATATTTGAAATTATGCCAACCTTGTCAAAAGAAACAGAAGACTTTGAAAAAGGGTATTGTCATTAAGCCTATACTTCATAGTGAAATGAACTCACGTTGTCAAGTAGATCTCATAGATCTACAAACTAATCCTGACGGGAATTATAAATTTATATTAGTTTATCAAGACCATCTGACTAAATTCGTGATCCTTCGTGCACTTCAAACTAAACGCGCAACTGAAGTCGCATATCATCTATTGGATATTTTTACCACTTTTGGAGCGCCGAGCATCCTTCATTCCGATAATGGTCGGGAATTTAGTAATCAAATAATTGAAAATTTATGCTCTATGTGGCCAGACGTTACAATCGTACACGGAAAGCCAAGGCATAGCCAAAGTCAAGGATCGGTAGAGCGTGCAAATCAAGACATAGAAAATATGCTCAGTACGTGGATGGAAACCAATCAGATTACAAAGTGGTCAGAAGGCTTAAAATTTATCCAGGCCATGAAAAATCGAGCATATCATGAGGGAATCAAATGCTCTCCTTACGAAGCAATGTTTGGTAGTCCAATGAAAATGGGCATTGCGACATCAGCTATTCCTAAAGATATGATTGAACTATTAAAATCTGAAGAAGATTTGGAAAATGTGTTGCATTCCCGAAAAAATGTTGAAAATATGATAGAACAGGACAAGGAAAACAACGTGGTTGGTAATGAGTCAGAAGGAATAAAAAAAGGAAACAGTAAAAATGTGAACAACAAAACACAAGAAAAAGAAATTATTGCACTGGAACAGACCACAGAAAAACAAATAACCGATGATAGTGATGAAACCAATCTAACTTTTCAAATACAAACCGATTCAGAGACAGAAAGCGCTATTCAAGCTGAACAAGATCCAATACCAAAGAAGATAGAATCTATTCAAACAATAAGAACAAAAGCAAAAGTTAATTTGGAAAACCAAGCTGAAAAAATGAAAACCATGTCAGCTGATAAATATTCAAATGTGGAAGTGGGCCAAAATGTAAGACTGAAAGTACCTGAAATTGACAGAGCTAAAACTGACCCAAAAAGCATTATTGCAGTTGTGATAGACGTAAAGGACAATGAGTTTTACCAACTAGGTACCAAAATGGGAATACTAAAACAGCTTTACACCAAGAATCAGTTCGCCGCATGCTCTGAAGATTTTATAAAGATAGAAGAAATTGTTACGGATAAAGAAGTGAGTCTTCGAGAAGTTGTCGGAAAATTGTCGTTAACTGGAGGACAAGGATTCAAAAAATGTAATTGTCAAAAAAAATGCTCGACGAAAAAATGCACCTGCAGATCATCAGGATTACTTTGTAATTCTAAATGGCACAGCAGCAATCCTTGTTGTAACAAGTGAAATGTTTGTTTAGGTACCTTACCTATTAATCAATCACATTTGATTGTCTTTTTTTACTTTTAAACCAAATAATAAAAAAAATAATAATTAAGTTTGACTAGCTTTTGTAAGCATTATGATTGTATGTCGTTGTTAAATTCCAAATAGAGAAGTACTGATTCAGTTAGATATGATAGAGATTGAGATATTCAGAGATATACGTTATGTGTTTTTTCAGAATAATTTAAATAAGTTAGTATTAGTTTGTACTTATTACTATCATTATGATGCCTTTAAAATACTATGTACCCGTTTTGTCTAATAGTTCAAAGTAAATAATTCAGAATTAATCATTGTTTTATTCCTAAAACCAACATCTACCAGCTGACAGTGGTAAAACCTAGCATATACTGAATTCGAATGGTAAAAGCTCGAAAACATCGTCGTATCTTCAGAAATACTTACATTTACCAACTCATGTCGGTAAATCCTAAGACTTACACTTAAATCTTAAGATTTACCGTAGTTCGAGCTTTTACAGTAACATATGTAAAGCAAATGAAGCTACCTTCAGCTAGCTTCAGTAGCTACATTCATTTATACCCGGTTCCAATATTTTACAATTGGCTACTTGAGAGTGTTAACAATAAAATATGAAAAGTGTTAGATATGTTAGCTTATTAGTAAAGTAATCATTTTACATTTATACTTTTTAATTAAAAGCATAGTTAGTATTTTATTTTTGCAAAATAAATTTTAGTTTTTTTATCTGTGGAACAAAAGAACCGAAACGGAAACCACCATTGCAATTCGGAAATGACAGCTGTCGGCGAAAATTATTTATTTTAATGTGGCGAAACAATAATTATTTTACCGATTCAATTGAAATATTGTGTCTCTAATCGTATAAAGAATTTATTGAAACATTTTCCGTTTATCTTAATTAAGTCGTTCCTAAGCGTATCGGTTCGTTGTCTAGGACGTTGACGTCATAATTGCAACAATGACGCGACTAGGCGCTTTCGCGCGCTTTTTAAATGTGTTACAGAAAATCTTATTTTTCTCTGGTTATTTAGATTATTTTCAGATAAATCGAATTGCTTGGGATATAAAATGAACGGGCGCACATTTTACAATACTTTTTCAAAAACTGTCAAGTAGCCAATTCGTAATGTACCAGAAATGACTACTCGTTTTTCTCCAACCGGCTACGAGTCGTTAATACCTTTTTATAATTTGCTTTCCATATCGGCTGGCATCAGTCGTTCGTCAGTCGTTTTTAGTTTACGCCTTGTATGATTTATTACGCCGTAATTAAAACGGATCGTTTTTCATATATTTGAACCGGGTATTAGATGTTTAAAATAGTTATATCATGTAAATTCTCCATTTCATCATTACAGGCCGAGGAAGAGGAGCGTAAACGGCTCTTACAAGAGCAGAAAGCGAAGAAGGCCGACGCCAAGAGGGCCGAGACGACGAAAGCCGACAGCAAGAAGGCCGAGAAAAAGGCCGAGCCGAAGAAGCAGGAGCCGGCGAAGAAGAACGACAAGGTGGAGAAGAGAGCGGAGAAGAAGGGAAAGGAGAATAAGACTGACAAGAATAGTAAGTTGATTTGAGAAGTTGTTTGGACAAACATTTTATTAGAATCGCAGTTCGAGATAACGAGGCAAAATGCATCTACTTGCACACACGCCCAAAGGGTTTGCGCAAGTACACACTCACACAAAGACGCCAGCTCACACACACACACACACACGCACGCACGTACGCACGCACGCACACGCATGTACACACACACACGCACGCACGCTCACACGCAGCATCTTTGTCATAACACCATCGTTTTAGCATCGTTTTAATTAAAAGAGCATTTTATTTTGCAAAATAAATTTTACTTTTTTTTGTCTGTGGAACAAAGAACGGATTTTGTGACGTCACTAAACACTGCTATTCGCAATATCTTCTTTCTTAATTTATATAATAATTCTTCTTTCAAATGTCGGCGAATTTTATTTATTTTGATGTTGCAAACCGATGATGATTTACCGATTAAATTGAATTATAACCATATTAAGGATTCATTTAATCATGTTCCATTTGTTTAAATAATCGATATTTTCATAAAATAATTGTATCATAAAGCTAGAAAATTGTTCCGATCCGTATCGGTTTGGTGTATAGAACGATGACGTAACAAACTTCAACATACACGTGTCGTTTTCGCGCGCTTTTTAAATGTGTAACACAAAATCTTATTTTTCTTTTTTCCATAATTTAAATTTTTTCCATAATAATCGAATTGTTTGATATATTTTTTTTTTATATTACACTTCAAGATTGACCTCATCCCACCTGATGTTAAGTGGTAATGAGGTCCTAGCTTAAGGGTGACAAGTACAGGATAATAAATCTATTACTGGCGTTGTCGCCCTTACCTTGAAGGCTTGACCCCTGCTACTAATGTGTGCTACATTAGTAGGAGCACTGTAAACCTTACTTTCACTCACAACACAACAACACCGAAGTGATTGTTATTTGGCTGCGGTCTTCTGTAAGGTGGAGGTATTTCACCAGTCGGGCTGCTCCAGTTCGAGCGATAAAACGCTATGCTCTACCTCTCTTGAAATACTAAATGAACGGGCGACGAATTTAACAATACTCTTTCAGAAACTGTCAAGTAGCCAATTATTAAACATGTCCAAATTATTATATATATTTGTTATTAACATCATTCAGCATTATTTTATTTTTATCAACGAACATTTGTGTTGTTTTAGCGCCAGCTCCGGCGGCCAAGCAGACGAAGCAGCCGCCTCAGCAGCAGAATAAGAAGGAAAAGAAGAAGGAACAGACCAAGGTCGCGAGCGTGACGCCGGAGACCACCATTGAAGTACTCAACAAGAAGGTGAGATAGATAGATAAATATTTAGATAGATAGATACACTTTATTGCACAAAAATTTTACAGAAATAGGTTTTACAGATTAATTATAGTACAATTTAAGCGGTCTTATCGCTAGAAAGCGATCTCTTCCAGACAAACTTAAGGTCGGGGGAATAGTAGATGGCGAGAAATGGGTACGGCTGTGCAACATAAATAGAGATTTTAGTTTAGAATTATATTCATATTATAATAATCTTCTTATATATAAAAATGAATCGCTGTTCGTTAGTCTCGCTAAAACTCGAGAACGGCTAGAACGATTTGGCTAATCTTGGTTCTGAAATAATTGTGGAGGTCCAGGGAAGGTTTAAAAGGTTAGAAACTAAAAAAAAATAGGCGTTACGAAGTTCGCCGGGACAGCTAGTCGTATATATAAAGTCATAAATATAAAATAATAAAATGCGCCAGACCAATCCTCTGGTCTTAAAGTAAGGTTTCCATTTGTACTATGAGTACCAGACGACGGATACTAACTGGGGGCGTCATTCCAGCACACCCAGACTCAAGTCAATTTAGAAAAGTTCGTTTTCCAAATTGACCCGACCGGGAATCGAACCCGGGACCTTTCGCGCTTTGGCCGCCTACCTTAGCCACTGCACCACCGAGGTCGTTAAATATATAACATAATATATTTATATATCAAATATAAAATCAAGTAAAATAGTTTTAGCAAAAAATATATGAATAAGTAGGATAAATGTTTGAAACTTATTGACAACCAACATGCCCAGCTGAGATTATGGATAGAGGACATAAATTAATATTAATCAGGTGAGGGGAAGTACGATTTAACCCTGAGTTCAAAAATGGGAAGGGTCTCAGATAATCTGATTATCTACCAGTCAACCCTTGGATCATGCGGATAGAAGGCTATTCAAATTTTGCTGCTCCTTCTGACCTCTGCATTCTATCCCCCTCCCCCCGACAGCAAGATAAAAAAAAATCAGAATTAAAAGACCAAAAAATGATTATATTTAAAAAAAATTGGGGAAAATTAGCCGCCCCCTAAAATCTGCCGCCCTAGGCTCCAGCCTACTCAGCCTTCTGGTAAATCCGCAACTGAGTTTATGGTTTGTTTTCCAGAACCAATCCATCAGCGAACCTGATAAGCCAGCGTCCTGCAGTATCATGGAGCAGCTCAGTTGCGGTGTGCAGGTGAGGAGTCTATGACATCATCTAGATATTTAAAATAATGTTACGCGCCACGATCGATGGTGTCCTAGTAAACAGCGCCATCTAGTTTGGAAAGGCGGGACTTCAGAGAGTCGAGACGCGTACGCCAGAACTTACTAGAACTATGGCCGTACGCTCGGTCAAGGCCGGACTGCGCGCAAATGTTCCGGATGTTTCTGCGTTGGAAGGTTCGGGAACGGCCGCGGCAATATAAAAGGCCGGGATGTACCGCGACCGGGACAGTATTGAATTAGCGATACAAGTGATTACTTCGAAAGCGATTTTGAAGTGCGACTTGGGAGCTATTGTTGTTTTAATTAGTGCGTTTTAAGGGTTGTAATTAGTGGCGTTCAATTAAAGTGTGACTTTTGGTAATTTTTATCGGCTGTTTTTATTGTCACGAACCCGAAGCTCGTAACAATAATTTAACGTGTCAATACGCGACACCATATTTATTTAGTAGTTAATACGAACTACTTACTGCCCGACGTTTCGGTTAGGTTGCACCAACCGTGCTCACGAGCTGACTGGTCTTGCTCGCCTTCGTCTGTTCGGGGGAGCTTGCAAATCTTGATCCACCCTCACATTGTCACATAACAAAATGTTATTGAAGTCACTTTAAATTATTTTAAATGTTTAAAATGGAACGCGAAAGTCTTAAAATTTATATCATCTAGATATGTTAAACAAACAGAAAAATGTCATCTTCCCTTGTGGTGCGGGACTCGAACCCGCGACCTTCACGTATCGCGCGTGCTGCTCTTCCAACTGAGCTGACCGCGAGTTTTCGTAGGCGATGAATTTTTATGTCGTATTATAACCGTTACCTTACAGTAAGTGCCCTCTGTTGAATATGTTTAGAACTAAATACTCATCGGATCAATCTTCTAGATATACGTACTGAAGTGACATTCAGTAAGTTCAATAAAAGAGAGTAGGGCATAGCGATTTATCGCTCGAACTGGAGCAGCCCGACTGGTGAAACACCTCCACCTTACAGAAGCCCGCAGACAAATAACAATCACTTCTGTGTTGTTGTGTTCCTGCGTGTAAGTAAGGTTTACAGTGCTCCTGGGGGGTGCTACATTAGAAGCAGGGGTCAAGCCTTCAAGGTAAGGGCGACAAGTCCACTAACATATTTATTATGCTGTACTTGTCGCCCTTAAGCTATGACCTCATTACCACTTAACATCAGATGGGATGAGTGCAATATAAAAACACAAAAGATGCCATGTCTTTAACGGTTGCGTTGTACGCAGGTTGCTGACCTGAAACTTCCACCTGGTATAACACTGACGCGCGTGCAGCCCTGCGAGAAGAAGGAGGCGCCCTCTATCAAATCCGTGGTGAGTTATATTAACATTACATGTATTTTCTTCTTCTATAGATTTACAATTTATTTTTATTTTAGTTGTTAAACTAGCGGCTCACTCTCTTCGCACGCATTCTACGTCAGATTTTTCCATATTCTAAACTCAAACTCAACTCAAATATTTCTTTATTCAAGTAGGTTACATGTAACACTTGAATCGTCATTGAATACAATGCAAAGTGATTCTACTTCCGGTTCGGAACCTATATCTACCGAGAAGACACCGGTAAGAAACTCAGCAGATCAGTTACAGTATCAGTATCTAACTTATAGCTATGTGTAGCTCACTTTGGACCAAGTCATATAGATTTGGTTTTGATGAGTGATGAAACAAATAAGTACTCAAGTAAGTATTTACTTTCGAGAGGTAAGCTGGAGCAGACCAGTCCCCGGCGGTGGCACCTGTTCACAAGCATGACGTATGTGCCAGCCATCGCTTCACTCACTTTCACTCACTTCTCCACTAATAGTCCTTTCATATTGGTCGCAGCACGATGCTATGATGATGACTTCCTCGATATTTATAATCAGGCCTAGCATACGCAACGCGACTAAATTTTATCGCGTTCTTAAACAAACGTCATAATCGATTGAATTCAGTGCGTCAGCTGCTGATTGGCTGAAAAAACGAGTGCGGTGTGCTTTGAGCCAATCAACAGTATCGAAACTTTTGTCGTCTCATGCGATAAATTTGACATATTGCGTATGCTAGGCCTGTATAGCTAGAAGCCACCAAGCGATTTGTTATGATATACGTGTAAACACGTTTAGGACCACAGTTCTGTTTATAAGTTAAGCTGGAATGTCTGTATATGCAATAATGGTTGTACTCTGTTGTGCTTTCCAATAAATAAATACATAAATAAATAAATAAACTATCCAAAAAAAAAGCGTTCAAACAAACAAATTAATTGCTTAGAGCTTTGTAAAATTTTTTTTAGACATAACTGTACCGGTGAATTTTTTTTTCTAACCTTTTAAACCTTCCCTGGATCTCCGCAATTATTTCCGCATTAATCAACAAAAGCCAAATAGGTCTAGCCGTTGAATTTCAGGGAGACTAATAAACAGCGATTCATTTTAGGGAGACTAATAAACAGCGATTCATTTTAGGGAGACTAATAAACAGCGATTCATTTTAGGGAGACTAATAAAAAGCGATTCATTTTAGGGAGACTAATAAACAGCGATTCATTTTAGGGAGACTAATAAACAGCGATTCATTTTAGGGAGACTAATAAACATCGATTCATTTTAGGGAGACTAATAAACATCGATTCATTTTAGGGAGACTAATAAACATCGATTCATTTTAGGGAGACTAATAAACATCGATTAATTTTAGGGAGACTAATAAACATCGATTAATTTTTATATATCCTATTTCTTTTTTCTAATACGATACGATACCAATACCAAAATCAGATAAAACGAATAGATCGTTTGCTAGTTTTAGCGGGACTTATGAACCACGAGGATATTTTATTGATATAGAATATAACGTTGTCTGTTTGTGTGTGGTAGCCGCTGTGGAAGTGCAACCAGCTGGCGGCGACGCCGACGCCGGTCGCGCGGCCGCCGCCCGTCATCAACGCGGACCCCGCCATGATGATGTTCGCACCTCACCACCCCGGTCAGTATCAATCATTTAGGAGCCGTCCATTCCATCCACGTGTGTGTTTTGTGTTTTTAATCCCTGGGGAGTCAAAACCTCCCACCCCCCTCCCGCTATCCTATTTCACGTAGTAATAAAAAATGACGACCTCCGTAGCCGAGAGGCGAACAAGCCTGTCTTTGGCGTCACGCCATCTCTGAGGTCCCGGGTTCGATCCCCGGTCGGGTCAATATAGGAATCGAAGTTTTCTATATTGTCTCGGGTCTGGGTGTTGTGTTGACGTCGTTGTTTCTGATTTCTGTAACACAAGTGCTAATGCTACTTACCACAGAATCAGAGCAATGTATGTGATGTTGTCCAATATTTATGTATTTATTTATTTAATCTTTTTTTTTACATACCCATATACAGGTGTTAACCTGTATATAGATATGTAAAATAAAACAAAAAAATGGACACCCAGACTCTTATACAAACATTAGTTTATTAATATTTGGATTGAAAATAATACAGAAGATAATATAATCATTTAACCCTTCCCAAAAAGAAAGCAAAGATAAATACAAATCTAATTTAAACGTATCTTCTTTTCCACAGAACCACCAAAAACAATAATAGTCCCGGACCCGCCGCCCGCGCCGGCGGGCAAGTCCAAAAAAGCTAAAAAGAAAGCCAAAAAGGCGGCGGCGGAAGAGCCCAAGCAGGACGCGAAGATGGTCACCCTACGGAACCCCATGTTCCACCCCAACCTGCCCCCAGTGCAGGTCACCAACGCGCCCCCCCAGAAGAAGGCGGAACAGATCAGAATACCAGACCCCATACCGATGCCGCCCGCCCCCTGCCAAGCTACTATCACCCCAACATCCAACGGAATGTACACAATTAGAAATCCATTGATGTCTATGATGCATCAGCAAAGCTTGATGGGTATCCGCACCCAGGCACCCCAGATGAACCAAATGTACAACCCACAGTACAACTACGTCAACCCTAACACGTACAACCCCGTCCAGCCCATCCCGAATCAATTCCCAATGGAACACAGCTCGCCGAAGCAAGAGGAATTCCAGAACAGGATAATGAATCTGGCTTCGTTTACCCAGAAGAATGATGAGGGGTATTCACTGTTCAAGACCAATGATGAGACTCAGCAAAGAAGCTTCCTGGCCCCGGAGTACTACGTGGACAGGCAGAGTCCCAAGCCGGTTGTCTCACCGAACCCAATAGGCACAAGACCGAACGATTCAAACCGTTCATTCGATTCCAACGATTCATCCTTGTTCGCTAATCCAATACAAAGACCAGAGCCTATTGGTACACCGTTGAAACGTGATGAGGAAATGAATCACAGGAACGATTACACCGGTCTGTACACACCGTTTGGTCAGGAAGACAGGAACGTGTTCAGGAGTGCATTGTTCAGTGATAAGTGTGACGTTGGTGCCAGTCCGGGGAGGTTTGATGATGTTGGCAAGCATATGCCTAACGGTGATTCCTTGCCGTACTTTCAAAGGCTGCGGGTTGGTTCGAAGTTGAACAACGAAGTGACTATACATCATGTTACAGAGTCTAAATTCTACAAAGGGCAGGTGAGTTGACTCTTTATTGTAAACTAGTGACTACCTGTGACTTCTTTCCCGTTGACTACATACAGTAAAAGCTCCTTATTCGCGGGGGTTTTGTTTTTTTTTATATCGCACTTCAAGATTGACCTCATCCCACCTGATGTTAAGTGGTAATGAGGTCCTAGCTTAAGGGTGACAAGTACAGCATAATAAATCTGTTACTGGACTTGTCGCTTTTACCTTGAAGGCTTGACCCCTGCTACTAATGTAGCACCCCCCAGGAACACAGAAGTGATTGTTATTTGGCTGCGGTCTTCTGTAAGGTGGAGGTGTTTCACCAGTCGGGCTGCTCCAGTTCGAGCGATAAATCGCTTTGCGCTACCTCTCTTGAATAAAGATTTCTAATGCAACTAGTTATTAAGTTATACTTTTTTTAAAATAAAGTATTTAATGCCCAGTTTCAATATTTTAAAAACGTTTCGTTCTAGTTACGCATTACAATTAATTATACGAAGCGTAAGCTAAAAACGACCGTCAGACGGCTGATGACAGCTGTATGGAACGTCATTATTAAATTTTGAACCTTTTGAGCTAGTGTAGTAAATTAGTGACAGAAAGTGAAGTGTGTGCCACTCATTGACGACCTCGGTGGCCCAGTGGCTAAGGTAGGCGACCAAAGCGTGAAAGGTCCCGGGTTCGATTCCCGGTCGGGTCAATTTGGAAAACGAACTTTTCTAAATTGACTTGGGTCTGGGTGTGCTGGGTTGACGCCCCCAGTTAGTATCCGTCGTCTGGTACTCATACAAGGGAAAACCTTAGTTTGAGACCAGGTGATTGGTGTGGTTGTCTGGCGCATTTATTTATTAAGAACACAAGAACGAAGTGTCTTCCCCTTCATAGAGACAATAAGAAAAGTGTTAATGGACACGTTCTTAGTAAACTATCATTAGCAGTCTAAGTTAAATATAAATTACTTATTAGTCTATTCAGACTAGATTGTAATAACTTTGTCGTATTGATGCTCAGTATCAAACGGCATTTAAAAAAAATAATATTAAATTTAACGACTCGTACAGGCCTAGCATACGCAATATGTCAAATTTATCGCATGAGACGACAAAAGTTTCGATACTGTTGATTGGCTAATAGCACACCGCTCTCGTATTTTTAGCCAATCAGCAGCTGACGCACTCACTTCAAATGATTTTGACGTTTGTTAAAATATAGTCGCGTTGCGTATGCTAGGCCTGGTAGTCGGTTGGAGAAAAATGGATTGTCATTTTTGATAACGATTTGTAAAATATTGGAACCGGACATAAGTAAATAAATAAAAAACAGAGTATGAAGTGGCATGTGTTCGGCAGGAGGGCATACCGGTCGGTGTTCACGAGTCGCTGTTCTCACGGATGCACAGCGGTTGGCCGGATGCTGGCATCAACAATAACATAGGTGTGTTTGTTTAACTTATATTAACTATAACATTATGAATATTATGTAAATCTAAGTATACCTTCATATTTGATATATTATATTCTATTTAATTTATATAGTATGTGTATTATTATCATATATTTAAAAGATACCGTAATGTTATTTTTAATGCTTAATTTATTGTTGTTTAAAATGATTTCTTTTTTTTTCTCCTCTGTTACCGCACCTATATACAAACTATCTGCATAACCCAAGGGTTGACTGGTAGAGAATGCCCCTAGCATTAAGTCCACCTGTTGTACCTATTTGTGCAATAAAGTTTTTAAATAAATAACATTAAGAATTAAAATATCAATTTTAATACCTTCATATTTTGTCTCGTCACATAGAGTCAGCCGCCTGATGGCTTAGAAACTGAATTCCGAAAGACGTTTATCAGACGTTACGCTACTCCGACAAATATTTATAAAGAAGTGGAACTCGTTGCCGGCTCATGTGTTTCCTCCTTCCTTTGACATGGATTCCTTCAAAAGGAACGTGAAGAAACATCTTGCGGGCCAGTATGGCGATGCTAACGGATAGGATATTTTGATATCAAATCCGTTGTCATCGCGATGTGGGCTCCTCTCTTGCTTACCATCATGCTGGGAGGAGCCAATATACTGCGCTACTATAAAAAAAAATTAAACGAGCCTAACCTAACCAAACTGGATTAGACCTTACTGCGGTGTAACCTAACTAGTTCTGATCTAAGTGGACTTGTTCAATCTATAAAAATAGACGTAATACATAAAAAAATACCATTCGTCGAAGTAGCGTAACGTTGAACAGGTGTGTGTCGGAATTCAGTTTTTGAGCCATGCCTGATACTTGTTATTAACGCGATCTATTCGAAAATTGGTTTCTCTAACAAATGAACTTAAGTTAAATAAAAATTTGTTTTCTTACAAAAGTATATTATTATCTTTAAAATGCGTTTGAGAGATAGGTATTTTGTATTTCAGATTCCTTTTTAGAAAAGTATTTGTATCTTGTAACTAGTATATATTTTTTTATTATATACTATTGCAGTGTTTCCAAATCATTGTTTAGAAATGACCCGGTAATTATCAACACTGCTATTTCCTGACTTACACTCATAATTTTAAACTCAAGTTGGTTCCATTACGTTAAATAATACATATTTATTATTAGTAGAAAATATGGTTTTATTTATTATGATAATGCTTTGGTATCATACAAAGTTATATGATTCGGTGATAAGTAACCGTCTGGCTGCCTTTTAAATGTAGTGTGTGTGTTGTGCAGGCCCGTGCGGGGGCGTGTCCGCGCGGTCCTCCCCGACGGGCTCGTCGCGCGCCTCCGCCGACGACGACGCGCGCCGCGACCTGCTCTAGCGCACCCGCCGACGCAGCCGCGCACGCAGGCCGGCCTCGGGACGCTCGGCCGTCGTCAAGGCGAAGGTGAGGCTCGGGAGGGCGAGGATTGTCTACAGCGCGCGCTTTTGAGTTCAACGGTCACGTGCAAATGTTCAAAATAACAATTCTTTCAATATTAGAAACAGATTTTTTTTTTATCTCCCCTTGCGGTGCTGGAATCGAACCCACGACCTTCACGTATCGCGCGTGCTGCACTTCCAACAAAAAAAAGAGCAGCACGCGCGATACGTGAAGGTCGTGGATTCGATTCCCGCACCGCAAGGGGAGATAAAAAAAATCTGTTTCTAATATTTAAAATTCGCTAGTGCGGCGTAAAGTACTATAAAAATAAAAAATCGATTAGAAATCTTTTCTGATGCGGTTTTTTGACGTGATAACGTCTAATGATTCGAAACTACGGGTTGCGTGCGCGAAAAAGATGACGTCATTGTTCCGCAAGCGAGAGTGCATGAACGAGAGAGAGGTATGATCGGCTCAGCGTTCTCACGTCAAAGTACCGTCTGTGAACCGACCTAATACGACAACCAATTGTTGCGATTATTTGCATCTCCATATCGAATTTCATAACTTAAGGGGGCCATGTCCATGAATTACGTGAGGTGTTGTTTTTAATTTTCTGTCTCTCCCCCACTCTCCAATCTCGCGTAAGATTTTTAAAATGTAAGTTTCTTACGCAAACATTGAATTGTTATAGTAAAAAGAAAAAAAATTGTTATAGTAAAAAGAATGACGCAACTTAAAAACGTTTTAACCATTTATAAGGCTCTACCCAGTATATGATCACCATAATTTGAACCTTACTTCCTTGTATTAAGGTCCAAAACCAATGAAAAATTGAAACATGCTCTGCCGTATAAAGGGTTAAGAGATTGGCAATGTTCTATTCAGATTAAATGGACCAGTATCCCTACTAATATTATAAATGCGAAAGTAACTCTGTCTGTTATGCTTTCCCGCTTAAACCTCTCAAACGATTTTGATGAAATATGACAGACAATTTAGCTACCTTTTATTGCGACGAAAAAACCGTGTAGTCCACGCGAACAAAGTCGCGGGCACAGCCAGTATAGTATATTTTTCTGTATGATTTAATCAGAAAACAATTCACAATATCATTTTTTTTATTTGCCGGGACCTCCCCCATCCCCCAACTAAGATTAGATGAGATTGGACCTCGGAGGTCGAGGTCCAATCGCTCCCTTAAACATTTAACTTAATAAATGGACGCCCTCTAAAATGCGATTTTTGTATGTCTCCATATCCAATGGAACTGAATGTCATCTTTTATTCCCAGTTACCTCCTAATGAGGGTTTTCGCGTTCGAAAAATCCACCAGATGGCGATACGTACCTAGGCGTGGGGTCCAACTGCTACGTGATTGGTTATGGCTTACATGACATTAACAGACATGTCACAATGACATTTAAATCACCAATCAATTCGAATGCGAAAACCCTCCTTGCTTCAGAAATACTAAACCAAATTGTATGATTCTCATTTGGTTGTATTTATAATTTTCAGGACATGCTAAAAAATTAATATCAATAGAATACTTTACATAATTCGTGTCCCTATTTTATTTACTAACTATTGAACCACATTTTCGATCTACAAAACTTTTGTCAACGTTTGTGTATATTATATTAATATATCTCTTTTTTTACATATGTAGACTATTCTTGCCTATATTACTTAGTTCACACGTTAATTAAATTATTTCCAGTATTATACATTTCTATTATTGCATACATAAGTATATGGAATACTAGCTGTGCCCGCGACTTCGTTCGCGTGGACTACATCCTTTCATGGTCGGTTTTACCCCTTTCTCCCCTAATATTTGAAACAAAAAGTAGTCTATATTTTAATCCAAGTTTCGAGCTATATTTGTGCCTAATTTCATATCTCTAACTTAAAAAATAATATTTTTTTCATATAAACTATCTAAGGTGGTATTACCCCCCCCCCCTTATTTTCTAATAAAAAGTAGCATATGTCCGTTCTTGAGATTCAACGTATACCTATACCAAATTTCATCATAATCCGTTCAGCCGTTTAGGCGTGAAAGAGTAACAGACAGACAGACAGAGTTACTTTCGCGTTTATAATATTAGTATGGATTATTCTATATATTTTCATTGACTTAGTTTTGTATCTGCGGACAAAATGTATGCTGTTGGATTCTTTAATAGTAAATAATCATGAACATTTTATTGAAATAGTAATTTATATAATTCCTTGTGTACATGTGTTTGTCCATTAAATACTTTGCAATCATGTTATTGTGCGTGATATTACCTGAAATGTATTTCAATTATTATTTTTCATATTCATTTACTTCACTTAGTGGCGTCTCGCTTTCTCAATGAAACAAGTCCTGCTATAAGGTCTTTGTTTTGAAGATTGGTAAAAAAGTTGTTCGCAATAAACTGTAATGTGTAAAATAGTATAGGCTTCTCTTTCTCGATGATCGACCGAATTATGGTGGAACATTGTCCGCAGATAGAAATTTAAAGCCTTTTAAAATCTTTAAATTGTGTTGATATTTGTATTGTTTATTTTTGTGGAAATTATACTTTAACAACAAATGTATGTAGAATTATGCAAAATGGTATAGAATTACACTTAATTTGGTTTGTATTTTTTTTATCCGAAATTCAATACGGGTCAGATAAGAGCTCATACAATTGGTTTGTTACGTTATTGTTAAGTTATCAGAGACATAAAGCTTCGCCGTATCATTTTGTTGATTAACTAAATTGTATTCGATCTGTATGTTTGTCCCTTACAATATTCGAGTGATATTTCATATTTAAGAAAAATAATTGAAATGGATTTGTAACTAACTTTGACATACAATAATTAGAAACATTGTGAATATCAATGACGACCTCCGTAGCCGAGTGGCAAGCGTACCGGAATTTGGTGTCGCGCCATCTCTGAGGTTCCGGGTTCGATCCCCGGTCGGGTCAATATGGGAAACGAACTTTTCTATATTGTCTCGGGTCTGGGTGTTGTGGTACCCTCGTTGTTTCTGATTTCTGTAACACAAGGGCTTTAGCTACTTACCACAGAATCAGAGCAATGTATGTGATGTTGTCCAATATTTAATATAATTTAATATTAATAAAATGCTTGGTCCATTATTCACAAACTACAGAAACGATTTCGTAACAGGCAGTCTATGTTTCGACTCGGTCCCAATTGTTTTATAAAAAGGGGTAAATTCATTTATTCATGTTGGTTACAAGTAACACTTATGCATCGTCAAAATGAATATAAACCAAAATTGAAGCTACAGCCGGCTCGGAACCTAATCCTACCGAGAAGAACCCGCCAAGAAACTCAGTAGTTATCCTTATCTTTACAATATTAAGAGCTAGAGAACTTAAAACTATGGTGTGCGAGCGAGCAGACAATCATGTCCATATATGTTGGCATAGTATATTATGCCATAGTTTCTGAATTTAAATCGGTTTTTGATGTTTTGTGAATATGGCCACAGATATGTAATAAATGATCTTTAAGAAATATTGTAATTTTGCATTTTAGTATCAAAATATCAATATTTGTTTAAACACTGACGCTAATATGTCTAAAATTAACCTCGATAATGACTTGTAACTTGGATTTATACTTTGTTTACGAAAGATCATCCGACAGTCTGTTCGTACATGAAAAATATACACGTTTATGAGTCGTGCCAGTGGAAGGGAGACGTCTATATTTAACTGTCGGACGAAAATTCGTATACTTTAGTGATTGTAAAGTAATCACTATATATAATTGACGATATGCTCAACTGTGACATTTATTAAAACTCATGAAGTGAGAAGCAAAATGACTGTTGCAATTTTTGTCTCTTTCTATTGAAAAACTCGATTATGGTGATTCGATTTTAAATGATCTAGACAGATTTGTGATACGATAAAAAATTCAATAGCCATTTTGCTTTTCATAATTTTGTAATGGCATGATTTGTGATAATTTCACGAATCTAAGTTGAAATCTATCTTTCTCTGATTATATTCAGTTTTATATCGAAGTGAATACTATTTTGTACCTTACACTAATACATTAGATGTTATAATTGAATAAAACCGTACAAATCTATTGGAAATATAGGAATATCAAATCGTGCTTGCTAAATAATATATTACATATAGATGTAAGTGTGTTTAGGAGTTTTATACACGATATATATGTACCATTTTAAGGGAGTCACTAAGGTTTTTGCATATAGACGATTTTTTAGTTAAAGTCACAAATAAAAGCATGATTTGATATGCCTGTATCACTAGATAGATGAAGGTTCTATTAACTGAGAAAGTGTTGTGAAATTATAGATTAAACTACGACATATATAAAGTAGTTTGCATAATTTTCATTACAGTAAAATCTTGAATTATTAAATATATGTTTTTAAAAATCTTGAAGACTGTTGTCACATGTAATCGGATGTAACACATTTATTAGAACCTTCGTCTAACTATGAAAGTTGAAATTAATCATTGAAAGATAGAAATTGGATTGACATGTGCGTAAAAATACTTCTGACTCGCCGAATACAGTTATATAGCTGAAGAATACGGCTAAATAACTGACGAATACAGCTAAATAGCTGAAGGATACGGCTAAATAGCTGAAGAATACAGCTAAATAGTCATTAAATACGGCTAAATAGCCGACAAAAATGTGACTAAAACACTGCGATTAGTGATGAGGGCAGCACCGCGGTGCGCGCCTCAGGTTGTAACGACTAGCCGATAAGTTCAATAAAATGTATATTATAGCTGAATGTTTGCATTTTATTTACAAATAAGCCTTATCCTTATGAGTTTTCTATTAGCACAATATACAGTGCGGCTAAATCTACCAATCAATTAAAGTTTTCTTTATTATTTCGATGACTTCCGTAGCCGAGAGGCGAGCGGGCCTGGCTTTGGCGAGCGCCATCTCTGAGGTTCCGGGTTCGATCCCCGGTCGGGTCAATATGGGAAACGAAAGTTTCCATATTATCTCGGGTCTGGGTGTTGTGGTACCGTCGTTGTTTCTGATTTCTGCAACACAAGTGCTTAAGCTACTTACCACAGAATCAGAGCAATGTATGTCCAATATTTATTTATTTATTCAAGTAGGTTGCATGCAACACTTTTGAATCGTCATTGAATACAAGGCAAAGTGATTCTACTGGATACGCCGTATGAACATACTGCTTTCCCGTGGTTTTTCCCGTCGACGACATCATTTAAAATTAATAAAGGCTTAACAACTATCAACATTTCTTTTTTATTTTATCTATATACATAAAAGAAAGTCGTGATAGTTACACTATTTATAACTCAAAAGCGGCTGAACAGTTTTGGCTGAAAATTGGTGGGGAGGTAGTTTAGAACCAGTAGAAGGACGTAGAATTCTTTTTATATTATTATTTTTTACTTTTGAAGTCTTTTCATTTATTGCCTCTAATGCGGAACAAAGTTCGCCAGGTCACCTTTTTTTTTAACGTGGTAAAATGCATTGACGCACCGTACTGCCACTCGAGGGAGAGTGACAGCGTGTGCGGGACTCCCAGGGGCAGACCAAACCCCGGCTCCGCCCTGTAAAGGACGGGGACTACCCGCTAAAACCCCACGATGAACCTCATCGCCGTAAGTGGTGATGTTGTGGGGATCCGGGTCAACCTTGGACTACCATAACTCGCCGGGTCACCTAGTATAACTATGAAATAATAATGTAGTATAAATATGAAAGTGTTAGATATGTTAGCTTATTAGTTAAGTAATCATTTTACATTTTTACTTTTTAATAAAAGCATAGTTAGTATTTTATTTTTGCAAGATAAATTTTGGTTTTTTTATCTGTGGAACAAAAGAACCGAAACGGAAACCACCATTGCAATTCGGAAATGCCAGCTGTCAGCGAAAATTATTTATTTTAATGTGGCGAAACAATGATTATTTTACCGATTAAATTGAATTATTGTGTCTCTAATCTTATAAGAATTTATTGAAACATTTTCCGTTATCTAAATTAAGTCGTTCCTATGCGTCGGTTCGTTGTCTAGGACGTTGACGTCATAATTGCAACAGTGACGTGACTTGGCGTTTTCGCGCGCTTTTTAAATGTGTTACACAAAATCTTATTTTTCTCAGGTTATTTAGATTATTTCCAGATAAATCGAATTGCTTGGGATATAAAATGAACGGGCGCACATTTTACAATACTTTTTCAAAAACTGTCAAGTAGCTAATTCTTACATTTGAGAGAATTATATTTAGAGGTCATTTTGTCATTTTACAATTTCAGAGCAATTAAAATCTTCGAGAATTTGTGTCTCTCTTAATATATAAACTACTAGTGATCGCCCGCTACTTTACGCGCGTGGACTGTCTTTTCCAACAATAAATATAGCCTATGTTACTCGGGTTGAATGTAGGTTTCCAATAATGATATAATTTTTGAAATCGGCGAAGAAGGGTTCGAGTATATTCATTACAAACATACAAAAATACACATCTTTCTTCTTTATATTAGTGTAGATTGGACTGAGGAAAAACATAAGAGTTTTATCAACCTTAACGGTGCGGGAATCGAACCCACGACCTTCACGTATCGCGCGTGCTGCTCTTTAAACTGAGCTAACCGCAAGTTATCGTAGGCGATGAAATTTTTCTGCTGTATCAACCGTTAGCCTCCGGTAAGTGCCCTCTGCCGAATATATTTAGAACTACATACTTATTGTGGGTTCGATTCCTGCAACGCAAGGGGAGATAAAGAATGTCTGTTTCTTTAAGAGTTTCCGAATCAGAATTGTTTCCATCGTTTGTGAATCAACACTCTGCAGGACTTGATTGAATGATTTTAGTATGTGAAGTGGAATAGATGTAAAAATTAAAACAACGATAATACATGAATTAGGAGCATTTATTCATTCATTTTAACATTTAGTCATTTTGTGTTATTAACACTTACCCTTAGCACGTTAAGAAACTGTAATAAAATAGTATTACGTACGAAAATAGAAAGAGCGCCGCGGCGGCAAATAGAGGAACTATTGATTTTGGCGTACTGAACTAGCGCTACGTAATACTATTTGATTTCTGTTTTTATCGTCTAAGGGCACAGGTTTAACATAATCTCAATCTGTTATTACATTAGGACTTAAAAATAAGCGTTCATCAGGCCTAACATATGCAACGCGACTACATTTTATCGCGCTCTTAACAAACGTCAAAATCGATTGAAGTCAGTGCGTCAGCTGCTGATTGGCTGAAAATACGAGTGCGGTGTGCTATCAGCCAATCAACAAGTATCGAAACTTTTGTCGTCTCATGCGATAAATTTAACATATTGCGTATGCTAGGCCCGTGTGTCAATGAAACTGTTAACGTTAGTGAATGAAAGAGCGGTTAGTTGTTGGCTGGCGAGGCGTGTCCCCCGTGTGCGGCGTGTGCCCCGTGTGCGGCGTGTGTCGCGTGTGTGGCGTGTGTCGCGTGCGTGTCGCGTCGGCGTCGCTTGCGTCGCGTGGGCGGCGGCGCGCTGAGGCCGGCGTGCGCCTGCGCAGCCAGCAACATGCCGAGCTGACACGCCGCCTGGGGTCAAAGACAAAGTCAATCTTTTTTATTCATACAGATTACATCAGTAATACTATTGAAACTACGGAGCGTTGGTTGAACTGAAAAACCTTTAATTAAAAACAGATTAAAAAGTTATCTAAGGAACGTATGTTCTTTACTAACAGTGTAATTACTTCCGCCGAGCTAGGTGTTATCTGCTCGGGAACCAAGGTCCGACTACCAATCTTGGTTTGTTGTATATACAGTTAGTGGCGACGATAACTCTGACATCGCGATGTAGGATCGATGTATTGATCGGCTAATCGTGCATTACGTATGGAGCGTTGTTTACTACGCCAATTCTTCTGACGCTGTATTTGTGTCGACTTGTACGTAATGTCGTAGGTCGGCACAGTTACATACCCACACACAGATAATGTAATTTATGGTTTACATCAAAAGGATACTAGATGTCGCTGAGGCTCTCGTATCTATCCCTACTAATATTATAAATGCGAAAGTAACTCTGTCTGTCTGTCTGAAATTTGGTACTTTTTATTAGAAAATAAGGGGGGGAGGGAGGTAATACCACCTTTGGAAGTTTATATGGAAAAATGTTTATTTTTGAAGTTAGAGATATGAAATTTGGCACAAATATAGCTCGAAACTTGGATTAAAATATAGACTACTTTTTGTTTCGAATATTAGGGGAGAAAGGGGTAAAACTGACCATAAAAGGATGTAGTCCACGCGAACGAAGTCGCGGGCACAGCATATTAACAACTGTAAATATATTTACACAAATCATCTAAATATATATATATATATATATATATATATATATATATATATATACAAAGATATGTAACATACGTGTAAGTTTTGAATAGAGTAACTATCGAGTTTCTTGCCGGTTCTTCTCGATAGAATCAACATTCCGAACATGGCGGTAGTTTACTTAATCTGATATTCGTAAATGCTTTTGTAAAAGTCTACATGAATAAAGACATTTTCTATTCTATTTTATAGGCAAACAGACTAGTACATACACGCACGCTTTATAAATTCACTCTTAGCTAGCTATTGAGCGCGACTCCGTTCGTTTTATTTCGGGATAAAAAATATCCTATGTTCATCTTGTGAGCCATCTCCTTCATTTTGCATTTCGTCGACCTCCGTAGCCGAGAGGTGAACGGGCCGGATTTTAGCGTCGCGCCATCTCTGAGGTCCCGGATTCGATCCCCGGTCGGGTCAATATGAAAAATTAACTTTTCTATATGCTTTGTTTGTATGTTATGGTACCGTCATTGTTTCTGATTTCTGTAAAACAAGTGCTTAAGCTACTTACCATACAATCAGAGCAATGTATGTGATAAGATGTTTTCCAATATATTTTTTTTATATTACACTTCAAGATTGGCCTCATCCCAGCTGATGTTAAGTAATAATAAGCTAGGAAGCTTAAGGGCGACGAGTACAGCATAATAAATCTGTTACTGGACTGGTCGCTCTTACCTTGAAGGCTTGACCCCTGCTACTAATGTAGCACCCCCCAGGAGCTCTGTAAACCTTACTCACACGCAGGAACATAATATTATTTATTAGAAACAGATTTTTTTTTATCTCCCCTTGCGGTACGGGAATTGAACCCACGACCTTCACGTACCGCGCGTGCGTCTTACCAACTGAGCTAACCGCAAGTTATCGTAGGCGATGAAATTTTTCTGCTGTATCAACCGTTAGCCTTCCGGTAAGTGCCCTCTGCCGCATATGTTTAGAACTACATACTTATCAGCCCGTGGTAATAACAGCAGTAGTTTCTATCGCTTTCACTTTGTGTTTACATTTTTTGAAACTAATTGATGAGGAAAATAATATTTAAATAGTATAGCAGTAAGGTTTATTTTTCTAATGTGTTTCATATTTTTGAACACTTAGAACGTTTGGATACCATTGGCGGGAAGACTGTAACCATATTTATGGCAGTTAGACTGAGCCGATTTATATGACATTTTAGGTGTGTCGACCTTTTGAGCGACAAAACTGTTGACAACAATAAGAAAACTTTGTGTGTACCGATATTATTGACTTTTTAGTTGCGTCTATTTATTAGAGTACCCTAAGTATCACGAACTATATGACGCTGACTGTACATTCGTTGCAGAAATGTTTGAAAACCACGGAATCGAAGACACAAATTTTTCTAATATTTAAAGTTCGCTAGTACGGCGTATAGTACTATAAAAATAATAAAATCGATTATTATTTTTATAACTCACCTCTTCATGCATTTCCTTGGCCATAGTGTAGACACTGTGCTCGCTGCTATTGTACATAAGCGCGTTGGAAAGCATCAGTAGCACGTCGCGCTGAAACTCTGCCGTAGTCCTGGGGAATAAAGTTCATATTCAATCGTTGATTGATTCTGTAACGTATTTTTTTTTTATATTACACTTCAGGATTGACCTCATCCCACCTGATGTTAAGTGGTAATGAGGTCCTAGCTTAAGGGTGGCAAGTACAGCATAATAAATCTGTTACTGGACTTGTCGCCCTTACCCCTCTCTCCCATCAGATCTTAAAATCTTAGACGGTAAAGAGTTTCAAATTAAATTAAAAATGTGGCTTATTCAAAAATCATTTTACAATATGCAAGAATATTTTGATACTTAAAAGGAATTTAATGTAAATAGTAATGCGTAAAAGTAATTAATATTGCATGCCCGGTCTGGGCAAACTGTCTCATGTGCCTAAATTATGCAACTACAACAGCAACAAATGTACACAGTTTAAAGCAATAAATGATTCTGATTCTGATTCTGATTCCAAGTAAACATCTTGACCAGGGCCGGCGTTATGGTGGCGCGCGGTTGGGCAACAGCCCAGGGCGCTCGGACTTGAACGGGCGCTAGAAAGCTACCCTGAGGTACCCAGATGTATTCCCCTAAATCGATGTATTGGTATACGCTTTTACAGGGGCGCTGGCGGAAATTCGTCCAGGGCGCCAGTAATGCTAGAACCGGCACTGGTCTTGACATACTATGCTCGTCTAGGCACAAAATATCGTTTTCTCAAAATGTCCCTTGACTAAAAATATCATTTTTTCAAAATGTCCCCTTCTTACAATGTCATTTTCTCAAAGTGTCTCTTTCCCAGAATTTCCCCTTCACACAATGACCTTTTCTCGAAATTTCCCTTTCTCAGAATGTCCCCTTCTCAAAATGTCCTTTTCTCAGAATGACAATTTTTTAGAAGATCCATTTCTCAAAACAGCTAGTAAAGCCCACTCGTGATTTTTTTGGACCTTTTCGAGCCTAGCATGATTACATATTGGCTTATATCGCCGGCATTATAACTATATATATAATCTGTTGGACCACTAACTAGTCTGTTCGCCTTCACAAGAAAATTACACAAATTATATTAACTTAGGTAATTCTATCTATACAAACTCAGCAAGAGGTACCTATTTCTTTTCGTTGACAGATCGCAGGTTGGCAAGGTTCTTATTAAGCACAATGTGCATTAGGACATACAGTTTGTTTAATTTAAATATATATATTTTTAATTTTTCTTATTACTTCGAATCAATGAATTATTTTTTACAATTTGCTACATTATTTTATCTAATTACTACACTGTATGTCTTAGTGCAAAACTAGTTATAAGTTCAGCTATATTTGTAATATGAACGACAGAGTTTCTTGCCGGGATCTTCTCTGTAAGTTATAGGTTCCGAACCGGAGGTAGCGTCATTTGCATTATATAGACGTTTCATAAATATTACTGATGTAATTACGACCTCCGTAGCCGAGAGGCGAGCGGGCCTGACTTTGGCGAGCGCCATCTCTGAGGTTCCGGGTTCGATCCCCGGTCGGGTCAATATGGAAAGTCTCGGGTCTGGGTGTTGTGGTACCGTCGTTGTTTCTGATTTCTGTAACACAAGTGCTTAAGCTACTTACCACAGAATCAGAGCAATGTATGTGATGTTGTCCAATATTTAAATTTATATTTAATTTACATGAATAAAAGAATTTTGAATTGAATTGAATTGAGTTGTCTCTACCTGATGACTCCGTTGTCTATGTTCCGTCGGATGGCGGTCAGGTCCATGGGCCGCCTGACCACCATGCTGTACCCCGGCGCCTCCTCGTCGCTGATTGGCCGCAGGAATAGCGAGGCGTACTTGTGCGCGCATAGCCTGGAAAACGTAGTAAAATAAGAATAATTGATGGCTTTAAACTGAGTACAATTTTCAATCAATTTATTTGCAATCTTCTTATCGCTAGGAAGCGAACTCTTCCAGACAACCTTAAAGTAGATGACGAGAAATGGGTACGGCCGTGCAACATACATTATGACTAGTTTGATTCTCCTTGCAAGAGAGTGGCGACAGAAATTCAAAGAATAAATCTTTTATCAAATTTATTCCTTAATAAGGCTCTGTCCACGATATGACCACTATAATTTGAATCTTACTTTCTTATTATTAACGTCGAAAACCAATAAAGTATTATAATATGCTCTGTCATATAACGGGTTAAAAGATACAAAAAAATCCAATCTCTTCTTGCTATGTGGAATTCAGTATCGATCAGCTCTCATGAGCTCCGGATCGTGCGGCACCAGTGGGGGGAGGGGGGAGGTGCGGGGTCGCTCTCACCTGCTGTAGACGAGCATGACGGACTTCCTCCAGAGCCGGTGGTGCCGCTCGGGGCCGTGCTGCACCAGTGGGGGGAGGGGGGAGGTGCGGGGTCGCTCTCACCTGCTGTAGACGAGCATGACGGACTTCCTCCAGAGCCGGTGGTGCCGCTCGGGGCCGTGCTGCACCAGTGGGGGGAGGGGGGAGGTGCGGGGTCGCTCTCACCTGCTGTAGACGAGCATGACGGACTTCCTCCAGAGCCGGTGGTGCCGCTCGGGGCCGTGCTGCACCAGTGGGGGGAGGGGGGAGGTGCGGGGTCGCTCTCACCTGCTGTAGACGAGCATGACGGACTTCCTCCAGAGCCGGTGGTGCCGCTCGGGGCCGTGCTGCACCAGTGGGGGGAGGGGGGGAGGTGCGGGGTCGCTCTCACCTGCTGTAGACGAGCATGACGGACTTCCTTCAGAGCCGGTGGTGCCGCTCGGGGCCGTGCTGCACCAGTGGGGGGAGGGGGGAGGTGCGGGGTCGCTCTCACCTGCTGTAGACGAGCATGACGGACTTCCTCCAGAGCCGGTGGTGCCGCTCGGGGTCTGCGTGCGCATGAGGTGACTCCGGGGCGCTCGCCTCCGCCGCGCTCTCAGACCCTGAACACGCTGCGGGGACAAACAATAATATATTTGACGACCTCCGTAGCCGAGAGGCGGGCGGGCCTGACTTTGGCGAGCGCCATCTCTGAGGTTCCGGGTTCGATCCCCGGTCGGGTCAATATGGGATACGAACTTTTCCATATTGTCTCGAGTCTGGGTGTTCTGGTACCTTCGTTGTTTCTGATTTCTGTAACACAAGTGCTTAAGCTACTTACCACAGAATCAGAGCAATGTATGTGATGTTGTCCAATATTTATTTATTTATATTATTTATATTATACTCTACTAGCTGTGCCCGCAACTTCGTTCGCGTGGACTTCAGGGTTTTTCCAGTTTTTTCCCGCTAACTCCCGTTCCCGTGGAAATTTTGCAATATCCTGTTGCAACTAAGCTCTAAGTTTACTAAGGTACCTGCATGCCAAATTTCCAGCGTCTAACTTTAGCGGTTTAGATTTGTCATACAAAAGGATTTTCCCGCAAATTCCCGTTCTCGTGGGAATTGCGAGAATTCCTTTCTTAGTGCACCTCTGCGGTACCTAAGCTAGGTCCCTTCCAAATCTCATGTGCCTACGTTTAGCCGTTTAGGCTGTGAGTTGATATGTCAGTCAGTCAGTCAGTTACTCCTTTTATATATTTAGATGTTGTAGTTTTTATTTCGATTTAATTATTTCTTTTTTTTTGTAAATTATGAACTAGTTCTCTTAGAAATTAAATGTTTCTTTTTAGATATTTAAATTACACTGAAAATTATGCATTAACCAATAAACAAAATAAAGAAGAAAAATCAATACTTGGCTATTGTGATGCTAATTTGGCTAGCAATGAAGATGACAGAAGATCATATACCGGCTATGTATTTATATTTCAAGGCGGCGCAATAACGTGGAACTCACGCCGACAACAAACAGTTGCGCTATCCACAACTGAAGCTGAATACATGTCGCTCTCTAGCTGTACTCAAGAGGCGATGTGGCTTAGGCAAATGCAAGAAGAGTTCTGGCCCCACTTGGCCAGTATACCTGTCACCATTCTATGTGATAACCAAAGTGAAAGTGAGTATGTGAGCCGAACCACTGACTCTTCAAAGCACAAGTTTTCCTATTTTGAAGGTCAGGGGAACAACCTTTTTGTAATTTATCGAAGTCATTAATTATTTAAGATAACTATGTACTATTGTATTGTTAAGGTTTGGAAATAAACTTTTTTTATTATTATTATTATTATTATTATTATAAAGTGCTATTAAACTTGCAGGTACTGAAAACTATCATTCCAGGTCTAAGCACACAGACATACGACACCACTTTGTACGTGACAAAGTGCACTTACACAGAAGATTGTTATTAAGTATATCCAGTCAAGTAAGATGGTGGCGGACTCGCTGGCTAAAGGGACTCCGCAATTGAAGCTGGACTACTGCTCTGGTCAAATGGGTTTATGTCCAAGGGAGGATATTGGAATTAGAACATAAACCTAATTGACAAAACGCATCCATGCCGCGTTTTGTTACTCAACGAGCGATCCGCGCGCCTCTAGTGCATTGTAACAACACTATCTTCTCTCTGTCTGCTGTGGTCGCTAACTGGTTGAATCTTGTAACGTTTTTTCCGATTAAAATCTTCTAATAACTTTAAATCTAGTTTTTCTTTACAATAGTCAGTTTTTAAAACATTACGAATCGTAAAACATTGGTAACGAGCATAAGCAAAATACTGTTACGAGCTTCGGGTTCGTGACAATAAAAACTGCCGATACTAATTACCAAAAGCTAGATTTTAATTAAACGCCACTAATTACAACTTTAAAACGCACTAATTAAAACCACAATCGCTCCCAAGTCGCACTTCAAGATCGCTTTCGAAGTAATCACTTGTATCTCTAATTCAATACTGTCCCGGTCGCGGCCAGCCCCGGCCTTTTATAGTGCCGCAGGTTGTTCCCGAACCTTCCAACGCAGAGACATCCGGAATATTCGCGCGCAGTCTGGCCTTGACCGACCGTACGGCCATAGTTCTAGTAAGTTCTGGCATCGACGTCTCGACTCTCTGAAGTTCCGCAATTCGAGACTAGATGGCGCTGTTTACTAAAAACGTTAATCGTGGCGCGTACCAATACTTCATATTGTGTCACTTACTTCTAGAATCTGACTTCTTCTTGCGCGAATAATCCCTTTTCTTCTTTCCATCCTTTTCTTCTTCTCTGCTCAACTGCGAAAGAAATTAACAAAAATCAAGCATAATGTTCCTAAACGTAAACTCTAAAAAATAGTTAATCCCTACTAATATTATAAATCTGAAAGTAACTCTGTCTGTTTGTAACGCTTTCCCGGTTAATCCTCTAAACCGATTTTGATGAAATTTGGCACGGACCATCTTTAGACCTTGAGAAAGGACATAGGCGACTTTTTATTACGAAACAAAACCATGTAGTCCATGCGAACGAAGTCGCGGGCAAATCTAGTTAATTAATAAATTAATTTCTGACTTCGAGCCTAAAATTCCTCATGTAATTGTTGAGTTACCTTTGCATCCGGGAATCGAACCCGGGACCTTACGTTTTGTAACCTTACTGGATGGTCCAGCCATACATTCTACATACTTTCGCGTTTATTATGTTAGTATGGTCACAATTACCTCCATGGGCGTGTCGTCATCAGTCTCCGTGTGCGCGTCTTCCGTTTCCGCCCTCTCCACCTTCACTTCCGGCTCCGGCGCCACCGGCGCGTCCTCATCTTTCAACATCTCCTTGAGAGGCATGGAGTCCTGGTACAAATAACAGCGATATATGTACTGACATACAGACATACAGTCAAGCTTTCTCTTAGTGAAAGCAACTGATAAGTTTAGCTGTTTTTTTGAGCAAAAATATAATAATGTCAAAAATATCGTAATCTAACCTCATCGTGCACGATCTCCTTCTTGGCTACTTCTGCGACTGTCTCTTCTGTTCTCTGCTCTTCTGGTTCCTTCTCGACCGGTAACTCCGGCGCTTCCTCTGACGATTCTTCTGGCGCTGACTCTTCTACCTCCATAGGTATAGGGGGTTCTGTAACAATTAAAACGGTAATTGGAAATATATTCGAAATGTGTGTGTGCCCCCCCCCCCCCCTCTCATGTAACTTTCCGCAAGTCCGGTTTCATGTCGTTTCGTTTGGTGCAGGTGCTGTCCGGCCACGGCTGTTTTGGGCAGTACCTGCACCGTATTGGTCGGGAGCAGTCTCCGTCGTGCCCAAACTGTGGCGCGGCGGAGGACACGGCCGGGCACACACTGCAGGTGTGCCCCGCCTGGGATGCGCAGCGCGCAACGCTGCGTGCGTTGGTGGGGCCGAATCTCTCACTCCCTAGCATAGTCGACGCTATGCTTGGGAGTGAGACGGCATGGGATGGGGTGGCCTCCTTGTGCGAAGACGTCATGTCGCAAAAGGAGGCCGCAGAAAGGGAGCGGGAGGACGATCCTCCCGCTCCCGTCTGCCGCAGAAGACTATACGAACGCGCCCAGCTACCGCGTGGGGACCGGCCGGCTGATGGTGTGAGGGCACCTCAGCTGGCATTGCACCGTCCCCCACTGCGAAGTGGGGATGGCTCCGTTGGACCGGCCATCCCCAGTCTCCCCCCGAACACTGTGGGGGAGTAGACGGAGCCGCGTAAGCGGCTATTCCGCCGGCGGTGTTGTGGAAGTCAAGGCTTAGCCGATCTCCCACAGCATCGCCACTAGGGCGATGGAGGTCCAACCGGGGGGTTTTAGTGGGTAGTCCTGCCCTTTTCAGGGCAGGTAGTCCCACACACGCCGTCACCCTCCCTCGGGGTGACGGGACGGTGCATCAACGCATTTCCCGCCGAAAAAAAAAAAAAAAAAAAGCCACTTAACATCAGGTGGGATGAGGTCAATCTTGAAGTGCAATACAAAAAAAAACAGAAATTAGTTTACAGACAAATTATTCAGTCTTCTCACCAGAAAGCTACCTCTACCCGACAATCTTCAGGTATATGAAATCAATAATAACACTAATAATTAAAAGGTTATCTAACCTTTAAATTATTGAATGAATTGGCTTGATCAAGGCAAAATCTAATGGGCATGACTGGACTCTGAAAAATTGAAGCCTCCCCCTCTCTCATTCAGCAAAATATGAATTGAAATGACACATATATTCTTAATACCTAGATATCTGTATTTTTATTTTATCTCATGATATTTTTCGAATATATTGATTTACAAGCTATCCCGGCGAACTTCGTAACGCCAATTTTTTTTAGTTTCTAACCTTTTAAACCTTCCCTGGACCTCCACAATTATTTCAGAACCAAGATTAGCCAAATCGGTCTAGCTGTTCTCGAGTTTTAGCGAGACTAACGAACAGCGATTCATTTTTATATATAAGAAGATACAAACCTGAAGTTTCTGTTAGAATGCTCTAACCTCAGAAACTACTGTTCGAATTGAAAAATTATTTCTGTGTTGCATATATTGTGTGTATTTATCGAGGAAGGCTTTAGGCTATATAACATCACGCTGCAACCAATACGAGCGGAGAATCCGTGGCAATTGTAGAAAAAAATCCCTGCAAACACATTAGTAGATTAATACCTTACCTATAACCTCCTCATTCTCCTTAGTTTCCTGAACAGGGTCTGGGGGTAGCGGGATGTCCCCGGGGTGCGGGGCCGGGGGTGGCAGCTCCTCCACGGGCGGGGGGGAGGCCACGCCCACCACAGGCTCCGGTACTTGGACCTCCTCTAGTAGCGGTTCACTGGGAAGACATAAATATTTGTTAAATATCTTAGGCCGATATTGAAGCGCGTCGGGTAATTTAGGGGTGAGAGCCTTCCGCTTCCCCGCAAGCCCGGTGAAGATGAAAAGGCCATCTGCGGCCATCATCTATAGTCAGTTAGGAAAAAAAAAAAGCGTCGGGTAAGTTTACGCCTGCTGGTGTTCAGGGCCGGCGTTAGGGTGGCGCGCGGTTGGGCAACAGCCCAGGGCGCTCGGACTTGAACGGGCGCTCGGACTTGAACGGGCGCTAGAAAGCTACCCTGAGGTACCCAGATGTATTCCCCTAAATAGATGTATTGGTATACGCTTTTACAGGGGCGCTGGCGGAAATTCGTCCAGGGCGCCAGTAAGAACCGGCGCTGTGGTGTTGATGATTTTTACACCATTATGCGCAAAAAGACTGCCGCTGTCTTATTGCATATCCGTGGGAGCGCTAACGGGATCCCAAGGATGATTAAGGAGAGAATGGAATCTTGTCCTCAATAGATTCACCGAGTAGCATGTTACACCTTTGGGGACTGGTCTGCTCCAGCTTAACTCTTAAAATCAAATAATACTTAATGCTTTTTTCACTCATCAAAATAAAACTATATGACTTGGTCCAAAGTGTGCTACACATAGCAATAAGTTAGATACTGATACTGTAACTGATCTGCTGAGTTTCTTACCGGTGTCTTCTCGGTAGATATAGGTTCCGAACCGGAAGTAGAATCACTTTGCATTGTATTCAATGACGATTCAAAAGTGTTACATGTAACCTACTTGAATAAAGAAATATTTGAGTTTGAGTTATTAAATGTGAAAATCGGTGAACCTATCTGGTCTGCCAACTTAAACTAATTACTTTACCTTACTAACATAGTTTTCAAGTACATTGTTACTAACATATTTGACGACCTCGGTGGCGCAGTGGCTAAGGTAGGCGGCCAAAGCGCGAAAGGTCCCGGGTTCGATTCCCGGTCGGGTCAATTTGGAAAACAAACTTTTCTAAATTGACTTGAGTCTGGGTCTGCTGTGATGACGCCCCTAGTTAGTATCCGTCGTCTGGTGCTCATAGTACAAGGGGAAACCTTAGTTTGAGACCAGGTGATTGGTGTGATTGTCTGGCGCATTTTACTTATTTATATGGACAAAATTGGTCTGAAATAAAATATTTTTATTTTATTTTTATTTATTCCTTTATTAGTTACGTGATGTTTTAGCAAATTTTTAGACTCCACTTCAAAGGGGAAAACTGTATTCGTACCGGCGCTAGCTCACTTTTTCAAGCCACGCCCACCGTGCCTTACTTTTCGTGGTTTTTTTTTTCGGTTAGAAATGCTTCTATGTTTTTTTCCGTTCACTAGTTATAACGGATATTACATAGGTCTTCTGTAAGGTGGAGGTGTTTCACCAGTCGGGCTGCTCCAGTTTGTGCGATAAATCGCTACGCCCTACCTCTCTTAAATACTACCTACATATCTGTACTATACTATAATTAAGCTGAAATGTGGTCTCTGATATGTAGCGCAGTATATTGGCTCCTCCCAGCCTGATGGTAAGCAAGAGAGGAACCCACATCGCGATGACAACGGATTTGATATCAAAATATCCTATCCGTTAGCATCGCCATACTGGCCCGCAAGATGTTTCTTCACGCTCCTTTTGAAGGAATCCATGTCAAAGGAAGGAGGAAACGCATGAGCCGGCAACGAGTTCCACTTCTTTATGGTCGGGCAAAGATAGGAGTTACCAAACTTTTTTGTTCGTGATGGAATATTTTCCGCGAAAATTATTTTTTCATACCTCTCCTCGACCACTTGCACAGGTAACTCTTCCTGGGGTGGTGGTACCTCTTCTGGAACAATTTCCGGAACCGAAACATCCAGCTCTTTCGTTTCCTCTTTGACCTGTTATACAAATTTTATACAAATATTATAAACAATAAAAACAGAAAAAAATACGTTTATTGCAGACTAATTAATTGTCCATATTATTGTTAGTATACAAAATTCAAAACTATGTTAGTAATTTACAAACTATTGAAGGTATTTGCCGCCCTCCGGGGCTCCGGGTATATGCGCATGAGTTTGCACCCAGTGCTGCACGAGGGGGCTGTCTAATTTATCCCTCAGCACGCTCAGGATGTTGTTAGGGCTCCGGCGCACGCGAGACATCAGCGAGGCGATACGGCGCCTCAGCACAGTGTGGAAGCCATCTGTGTGCGCGTGTGCGAACATCGCTGCTGCACTACAGTGCCGCGGGAGCCCCACCGACACCCTGAACGCGTTATTATATTGAACTCGGAGAGCGTTGATGGCCCGCTGCGTGTAGTTGACCCACAGATTGCATGTGTACAGAGTTTGGCAAAATGCTTTGAAAAGAGTTATCTTTACCTCTAAACTACACCGTGCGAATCTGCGGGCCAACATGTTACAGCGGACCGCCATCGCTCTCCTTTCTCTTTCTATGTCGCTATCATCCTTCAAATCCTCAGTTATATAACACTAATATTCTAAATGCGACAATAACTCCTGTCTGTTTTCTTGCTTTCACGCCTACACAACTGAACCGATGATGAAATTCGGTATAGGTGTAAGTTGAACCTCTAGAACGGACATAGGCTACTTTTTGTTTTGAAAATAAGTGGGGATGGGGGTAATACCGCCCTTGAAAGTTTATATAAAAAAGTTAGAGATATGAAATTTGGCACAAATATAGCTGGAAACATGGATTGTAATATGGGCTACTTTTTGTTTCGAATATTAAGGGAGGTAGGGGTAAAACCGACCATGAAAGTACGTAGCCCACGCGAACGAAGTCGCGGGCACAGCTAGTATGGAAATAAATCATTTTGAGGTCATGTTACGCGTTAGAGTGAAACAAGGCTAAATACTGTTTAAAGCCTTGTTTCTGTCGGCGCCATTTTATAGGTTACAACTGTGCGTGTACAAAATATGTGTTCAAAGTAATCTCACCTTAATTTCGTTGTGGTTTATGACCTTAATTTCCGTGGTCGGGAACTTGACGAGCGCATCAGGGAAAGTAATCTTCACTTCCTGCTCCGGCACCACTGGTAACGGTGCTTCCGGTATCTGAGGTAACAAGAACACGAATTATATACGATTGTATACAAATCCCTACTAATATTATAAATGCGAAAGTAACTCTGTCTGTCTGTCTGTCTGTGAGGCTGTTACGCTTTCCTGCTTAAACCTCTCAACCGATTTTGATGAAATTTGGTATAGGTATACGTTGAATGAAAGAATGGACATAGGCTACTTTTTATTAGAAAATAAGAGGGGGAGGGGGGTAATACCACCTTTGGAAGTTTATATGGAATAATGTTTATTTTTGAAGTTAGAGATATGAAATTTGGCACAAATATAACTCGAAACTTGGATTAAAATATAGACTACTTTTTGTTTTAAATATTAGGGGAGAGAGGGGTCAAACCGACCATGAAAGGATGTAGTCCACGCGAACGAAGTCGCGGGCACAGCTATTAGTTATATATGTTAATGTGTAATATAAAACATTAGTATACAAGATATGCGTAGCATTGTGTACGAAACGCCCAAAGAATTTGTATGGCGAGTTTTTTTTTATTGCTCTTCAATATTGACCTCATCCCAACTGATGTTAAGTGGTAATGAAGTCCTAGCTTAAGGGCGACAAGGACAGCATAATAAAGCTGTTACTGTACTTGTCGCCCTTACCTTGAAGGCTTGACCCCTGCTACTAATGTAGCACCCCCCAGGAGCTCTGGAAACCTTACTCACACGCAGGAACACAACAACACAGAAGTGATTGTTATTTGGCTGCGGTCTTCTGTAAGGTGGAGGTGTTGCACAGTTCGGCTGCTCCAGTTCGAGCGATAAATCGCTATGCCCTACCTCTCTTAAATTAGGTATCACCTATTGTAATTTAGAGAGATAGCCTATATACATCAGATATTGTCTTGTAACTGATATGTACATACCTGTACAATGGGCGGTGGTAACACGTCTTCAGGAATAGTTTCAACAGACATAGGTTCTTCCTGCAAAAGAGATACAATTTAATTTGTACGATAACTTGAGGCTTACTTACTGTTACAAACGTTATGAACGAAACGTTTCGTTTTTTAATATTAATCGTAAATTCGATAGTTTTAAAGTGGTGCTTGATTTAAGCAGATACAAATACCTACTAAATATTTTAAAAGACAAATAAACATTTCATCAAAATGAAACTCGACACAATTGGCTACTTGACACTTTTTGAAAAAGTATTGTAAAATGTGCACCCGTTCATTTTATATCCCAAGCAATTCGATTTATCTTGAAAAAATGTAAATAACCAGAGAAAAATACGTTTTTTGTAAAAACGTATTTTTCTCTAATTGATAATTTTACCGATTAAATAGAATTGTCGCTAACCGTATTAAGGATGTATTAAAAGATTTTCCATTTATTAAAAAAATCGATATTATCATAAAATGAAGTCGTTTCGACCCGTATCTGTTTGGTGTATAGAACGTTGACGTCACATCTTTAACAGTCACGTGACTAGGCGTTTTCGCGCGCTTTTTAAATGTGTTCCACAAAATCTTAATTTTCTCTGGTAATTTAAATTTATTCTAGATAAATCGAATTGCTTATGATATAAAATGAACGGGCGCACATTTTACGATACTTTTTCAAAAACTGTCAAGTAGCCAATTAATGTACTTATCTTTTTTGTATAAAGTCAATAGTTTTGGCGAACGAGCGCATAACTACCAAATTTATTCGCAAGAGGAAAAAGGTATTTCTGTTCCTTTAACATAATTAATAACTTACCTTAATGATATCTTCGACTGTCAAAGCTTGGTCATGTACCATGGCTGGAGTCATCTCGGCTTCGTCCTTCCTCAAGACCGGTTTTTCGACCACCCTAGAATAAACACGTATTATTATTTACTGTCTAATCTATCTCGCAGGGATAAACTCTCTTAACTATAAGGGATGGAACTAAGAAAGGTTTTTTATAAATTCACCCCCTAAATTTTGCACAGGGGTTTTTTTTTGTAGCGTAGGTGAACACTAAAAATAATGTTTGTTATTTTCACACCCTAACGGGGTAAAACGGGGGGTTCAAACTTCGTAAAAAAAAGCAGAAAAAAAATATTTCCCCTTATCCCACTCAAGGGGGAATGATATTTTTCCTTATCCCACTCAAGGGGGAATGATATTTTTCCTTATCCCACTCAAGGGGGAATGATATTTTTCCTTATCCCACTCAAGGGGGAATGATATTTTTCCTTATCCCACTCAAGGGGGAATGATATTTTTCCTTATCCCACTCAAGGGGGAATGATATTTTTCCTTATCCCACTCAAGGGGGAATGATATTTTTCCTTATCCCACTCAAGGGGGAATGATATTTTTCCTTATCCCACTCAAGGGGGAATGATATTTTTCCTTATCCCACTCAAGGGGGAATGATATTTTTCCTTATCCCACTCAAGGGGGAATGATATTTTTCCTTATCCCACTCAAGGGGGAATGATATTTTTCCTTATCCCACTCAAGGGGGAATGATATTTTTCCTTATCCCACTCAAGGGGGAATGATATTTTTCCTTATCCCACTCAAGGGGGAATGATATTTTTCCTTATCCCACTCAAGGGGGAATGATATTTTTCCTTATCCCACTCAAGGGGGAATGATATTTTTCCTTATCCCACTCAAGGGGGAATGATATTTTTCCTTATCCCACTCAAGGGGGAATGATATTTTTCCTTATCCCACTCAAGGGGGAATGATATTTTTCCTTATCCCACTCAAGGGGGAATGATATTTTTCCTTATCCCACTCAAGGGGGAATGATATTTTTCCTTATCCCACTCAAGGGGGAATGATATTTTTCCTTATCCCACTCAAGGGGGAATGATATTTTTCCTTATCCCACTCAAGGGGGAATGATATTTTTCCTTATCCCACTCAAGGGGGAATGATATTTTTCCTTATCCCACTCAAGGGGGAATGATATTTTTCCTTATCCCACTCAAGGGGGAATGATATTTTTCCTTATCCCACTCAAGGGGGAATGATATTTTTCCTTATCCCACTCAAGGGGGAATGATATTTTTCCTTATCCCACTCAAGGGGGAATGATATTTTTCCTTATCCCACTCAAGGGGGAATGATATTTTTCTATTTCTTAACTTTTTGATTATTTAGCTGTTAACCCCAGTGGTCGTATTTTTGTGTTCCTAACTGATTTATAGATGATGGCAGCAGATGGCCTTTACATCTTCACCTCGGACCTCGGCTCAGACCATTGTTGAGAGGGGGTAATCGAACATATATCAATTCGCGTAATAACCATTTGTGTGTCAACATAAAAAAATATATAAAAATTTCATCCCCCAGGTGGTATAAGAAGAGATTATTATTTTTTTTGTTATTTGGCTGCAGTCTTCTGTAAGCTGGAGGTATTTCACCAGTCGGGCTGCTCCAGTTCGAGTTATAAATCTCTATGCCCTACCTCTCTGAATTAATGACTTACATAATACATTTTATTATTTTTATAGTACTATACGCCGTACGAGCGAACTTTAAATATTAGAAACAGATTTTTTTTATCTCCCCTTGCAGTGCGGTATCCCTACTAATATTATAAATGCGAAAGTAACTCTGTCTGTCTGTCTGTCTGTCTGTCTGTTACGCTTTCCTGCTTAAACCTCTCAACCGATTTTGATGAAATTTAGTATAGGTATACGTTGAATCTCAAGAACGGACATAGGACTTTTTATTAGAAAATAAGGGGGCGAGGGGGGTAATACCACCTTTGAAAGTTTATATGGAAAAATGTTTATTTTTGAAGTTAGAGATATTAAATTTGGCACAAATACAGCTCGAAACTTGGATTAAAATATAGACTACTTTTTGTTTCGAATATTAGGGGAGAAAGGGGTAAAACCGACCCTGAAAGGATGTAGTCCACGCGAACGAAGTCGCGGGCACAGCTAGTTACATAATATACTTACCTAGTGTTAGGCTTGTGCATAGCGGTAACAGGCGGAATGTGAATATCAATATCTCTGAACGCATAAACATCTTCTGCTTTAATTTCAATATCGTCGATGTCGACAGCGGGCGCCACAGGGGGGAGAGGGACGGGAGACGCGCTCGTACTGGCTAGAAAGAGATGCAAGATTAGTTATATTAACGTTGATACCAACTGAGTTATGAGAATTGGCTACTTGACAGTTTTTGAAAAAGTATTGTAAAATGTGCACCCGTTCATTTTACATCCCAAGCGATTCGATTTATCTGGATAAAATTTAATTTACCAGAGAAAAACAAGATTTTGTGTAACACATTTAAAAAGAGCGCGGAAACGCCAAGTCACGTGTCTGCTGAAATTGTGACGTCAACGTTCTAGACATCAAATAGATACGGGTCGGAACTATGTATTTAATTTTATAAAAATATCGATTTTTAAATTAATCGAAAATATTTAAATAAATCCTTAATACGGTTAGCGACACAATAATTTAATTTAATCGGTAAAATATCGTCGTTTCATTTTTTTTCATATTTTATTATTAACACTGTCAAGTAGCCAATTATATTCTAGCACCAAACTTTGTTAATTTTAAAACTACATAAATATAATTAAACCAAGGGGGTGATGAAAATTATAAACAAGAGAATAAAATAAATTAGGAGCACGTCCTGGCTTTGCACGCATTCTACCCTCATTTTTTTTCATTGATTTCATATTCATATTATTTATTTATTTACTTCAAAACCTTAATACTAACATTACAGGAATCTTAACCTAATACACTAGTGTGGCCACGCATATAAAAAAAATAAAAATAAAATAAAATTATACCATAAAATACAACTTATTATTATTACTTATTTTATTTTACTTACACTCCATAAGTAAGTAATGACATTACATGTGGTTTCTTAAAAACTAAAAGTACAAGTTATGGTATTATTATTATTATTTATATTTTTATCTATTTTATCAATTTTCTCCACCAAAAGTGGGTTTATTACAACTGGTGTGCGGGCCTCAGCCAAGCACAACAGAGGATTCTGTAGACAAAAATTTTCTGGTTAGTCGGCATGTATTTAAGATAATAGCTTTTTGTAGCAGTATTAAAATTTTTGTGGGTACTTTCAGGATTTCTAGATTTTTAACTAAAATTTTTGGGACAACACCGGTTGAAGAAACTACTATGGGTATGGTGTAAACAGAGTTAGCTTGCCATTGCTTTTTAATTTCTATTGCAAGATCATGATATTTGGTTATTTTTTCAGAAATTGTTGACTGGATTATTATTATTAGTTATTATCTCGCTCTTATTAGTCGTAACGTGTTGTGAAATTGACGTGGGGTGTTTTTGAACCCCAGCTCCGATAATTTGGTGTAATTTTTAAACATTTCTTTACCACCTCTAGATACCATCCATAGATTTTTTATCTCACACCCCAGTAGGTGAATTTGGAGTGTTTTCTACGTGTTTATGTTTTTTCAAGAGAGACTTTGGTAGTGTATTTTTGCACCACAGCTCTGATAGAAGTAAATTTGGTGTGTTTCCTATCTTGCCATAATCAAGCGGAGAATCTATACGGGGTGTGCCTGCGCCCCGGCTCTAGTAATTTTGTGGGGTTGATCTGCACACCACCTCTGATGATTTAGTGGGGTTGTTTTGCACCCCAGCCCAGATGTTTTGGTGGGGTTGTTTTGAACCCCAGCCCTGATTATTTAGTGGGGTGGTATTCCACCCATCTTCAAAAAGCAAGACTCACCGATAAGCTGCTGCTCTATCTGCACCAGCTGGCTCTTGATATGCTCTATGGCGGCGTGCTTGCTCTCGTGCTGGACACTTGGCCCAGCGCTGGGCGCGGGCTTCTCCAGCAGCATCGACAGCGTGGGCGCTGTCGCTGAGGGGGACACCGTCTCTACAGAAATACATGACGCTTATCACAAAATAGTATAAAAAAAGTCGCTTTATCTGTCCCTATATCCCTATGTACGCTTAAATCTTTAAAACTACGCAACGGATTTTGTTGACTTTATATTTTCACTCTGGCAACACTTCGAGTGACATCTGATTCAGTTTGTCCCGATTTTTAAACTCTATTTTTAATACTGAAATCACAATAAGGCCAGTTAATCACTAATCAAACAATTAATATAAGTTTATGATATAAATATAAAAGTCAGTGGTGAAATCTAAGTTTTAAAAGTGTTTATGAAACAACAATTACGGTGTGGATGACAGTTCATCTCTTTTTAGCGCAGACAACCTCGGTGGCGCAGTGGCTAAGGTAGGCGGCCAAAGCGCGAAAGGTCCCGGGTTCGATTCCCGGCCAGATCACTATGGAAAACGAACTTTTCTAAATTAACTTGGGTCTGGGTGTGCTGTGATGACGCCCCTAGTTAGTATCCGTCGTCTGGTGCTCATAGTACAAGGGGAAACCTTAGTTTGAGACCAGGAGATTAGTGTGATTGTCTGGCTAATTTATTTTGGATTTTAAATACTTATTATTGACAAAGTAAGTAAAAAAAAATATAAGTTAAATTTACCCAAAACCGTGGAGCGGACTAGCTTTTGTAAATACACTTAACATATTATTTTTAATTAGTTATCTTTAGTTATTTTTAATGTACATATTTTGTTTTGTTTAAATTAACGAATTAATGAAAATAATAATTCGTTTGTATATTGCATGAAACTTTGTTTTTATTAAATACTAGTGGACCCGACAGACTTCGTCCTGTCAAAAAAAATTTGGAATGTGGCTTGACCCTAAATTTTTGTTAGAACACGTTTGTACTGGAAAAAGAAAAATACAATTTTTTTAGTTTTCCCGGCAAGTATTCGAATTTTTCTCAGCGTAAAAACCATCTTTGGACTTAAACGAACATTTTAAAAACAGAATTGTCAAAATTGGTCCAAGAGTTGTCGAGTTATGCGCATACGAACACATTTTGCGATTCATTTTTATATAATAGATTAGCTTTATATAACATAGATATGATCGAAGTATTAATTAAAACTTACCTATCGAATTGGCGGGGTGTGAAATATGTTGCGGCGTGGTCACCACAGGGGATGATTTGAGTAGTGACGTCAGCAGAGGGGAGGAAGGCGGGGCGGGCGTGGAAACTGAAACAAACATTCATAATTACAATTAGAATAAAATTGGTATAGGTATACTTTGAACCTCTAGAACGGACATACAGGCCTAGCACGCGCAAAACGTCAAATTTATCGCATGAGACGACAAAAGTTTCTATACCATTGATTGGGTGATAGTACACCGTACTCGTAATTTCAGCCAATCAGCAGTTGACGCATCGATTTTGACATTTCTTAAGAGTAAGATAAAATTAACTCGCGTTGCGCATGCTAGGCCTGATAGGCTACTTTTCGTTTTGAAAATAAGAGAGGATGGGGGTAATACCGCCCTTAAGAGTTCCCATATAGGGAAAATGTTTATTTTCTAATGCACCGTTCCAATATTATACGATTCGTAATGTGTCAAAAATTACTATCTGTTTTCTCCAACTGAATATGAGTCATTTTTTTCTGGAGTAAGTAGCTGAAGCACTTGTGTTACAGAAATCAGAAACAACGACGGTACCACAACATCCGGACCCGAGACAATACAGAAAAGTTCGTTTCCCACATTGACCCGACCGGGGATCGAACCTGGGACCTCAGAGATGGCGCGGTGCCAAAGTTCGGCACGCTCGAGCGTGCCGGACTTTGGCGTCAATCTGGGAAACGAACTTTTCTATATTGTCTCGGGTCTGGGTGTTGTGGTACCGTCGTTGTTTCTGATTTCTGTAACACAAGTGCTTCAGCTACTTACCACAGAATCAGAGCAATGTATGTGATGTTGTCTAATATTTATTCATTTATTTAGAGATATGAAATTTGGCACGAATATCTTGGAACTTGGTTTAAAATACAGATTATTTTTGTTTCGAATATTAGGGAGATAGGGGTTAAACTGACCATAGCAGTGAGTAATCCACGCGAATGAAGTCGCGCAGCCATTTTTTTGGATATTACACTTCAAGATTGACCTCATCCCACCTGATGTTAAGTGGGAATGAGGTCCTAGCTTAAGGGCGACAAATAAAGCATAATAAATCTGTTACCGGACTTGTCGCCTTTACCTTGAAGGCTTGACCCCTGCTACTAATGTAGCACGCCCCAGGAGCTCTGCAAACCTTACTCACACGCAGTAACACAACAACACTGAGGCGATTGTTATTTGGCTGCGGTCTTCTCTAAGGAGGTATTCACCAGTCGGGCTGCTCCAGTTAGAGCGATAAATCTCTATGCCCTACCTCTCTTAGATTTATTATGTATATATATTTCTCTCAGCTATTAGCGTGAAGAAACATCTTGCGGGCCAGTATGGCGATGCTAACGGATAGGGTATTACTGTATCAAATCCGTTGTCATCGCGATGTGGGCTCCTCTCTTGCTTACCATCAGGCTTGGAGGAGCCAATATACTGCGCTACTATAAAAAAGGATTTTTTTTCATTTAACTTACCAGGCGACAGCGATGTGGGCGTGGTCGGCTGCGGCGGCCGCCAGGTCCGGTCGGCCCTGGCCCTCCTCTCTTCCCTCTCTTTCAGCCACGCGGCACGCCTCGCATTCTCCCTCTCCCTCGCACGCTTGCTTGCCTCTATGTTAGACCAGAGCTCGCGTAGCCTATCCTCCGACGTGGACGGGCTCCGAACTTCTGATATTTCTGTCTGTACATCATTATAACGTAAATATCAGTATATTGTGTTACAGAAATCAGAAACAAGGGCGGTACTACAACACCCAGATCCGACATAACATAAAAAATATCCTTTCCTATATCCTTATATATATAAACATTAGTTATTTAACTGAATACATACATATAAAATACATAAATATATGAAACTAGCGGTCCCGGCGACCTTCGTTTCGCCTTAGAGTATTTTCCAGCTTTTCTGTTGAAATTTTTCTTGAATTTTCTTTGCTATAACCCTCACAGAACCAGAGACCTTTCCAAAGAATGCATAACCATGGAAATCGGTTAGTGCGTTCTGGAGTTATAGCGTCAGGAAGGAAAACCCGACTTATTTTTATATAGTAGACTAGCGGTCTCGCATTGGAAGAATGTAGCATTCTATTGGTGAAAGAATTTTTTAAAGTGTCCCAGTACTTTTTGAGCCTATTCATTACAAACATACAAAAATAGGTACAAATCTTTCCTCTTTATAATATTAGTATGATTACATATAGTATTTATGATTTAAATAAAAATAAAAAATCCATGTATGAAATACCAACAAGCGTAGCTTAAATTAAATACTTTGTTAAGGATACAAGTTCGCGTTTAGTTAAGAGAAAGAAAGAATTAATTTACTCTTGATTTGAAAATGGGAAGGGACTCAGGTTCCCTGATAGGTAAAGGAAGGGTATTCTATAAGTGTATGGACTGGACAGTGAAAGATTGTGAGTAGTATTCAGAAGTATGAGTAGGAAAAGTAAGGAGAAGTTTACGGGAAGATAGCATACCACAATCTTTGATGATACTTGATAGCAAAAGTCTTGAACTCTTGAAAATAATATATTGGACAACATCAAATAGATCCTGTGGTAAGCTTAAGCGCTTGTGTTACAGAAATCAGAAACAACGACGGTATCAGAACACCCAGACCCGAGATCATTTTGGCGTAGCGCCATCTCAGATGTCCCGGGTTCGATCCCCGGTCGTGTCAATATGGGAAACGAACTTTTCTATATTGTCTCGGGTCTGTGTGTTGTGGTACCGTTGTTGTTTCTGATTTCTGTAACAAGTTTAGATACTTACTGCAGAATCAGAGCAATGTATGTGATGTTGTCCAATATTTATTTATTATTTAAACCGCAGCTTCCAACTCACTTTAAGCTGGTCGTATTGCTGGTTCATCTCAGTCAGCGTCTTCTGTATTTCCACGATTCGTTCCTGGGTGAGCCTTTTGAGGATGCTCTCTTGCGGAGTCTCAACCGCACCCTCCGAGCTGCGTTTCTTTCTTTTCGGGGTCTCGACATGCTCAAGTAAGGCCCCGTACTGCGCTGCACAGCTGTGATATATCCATACTAATATTATAAATGCGAAAGTAACTCTGTCTGTCTGTCTGTCCGTCTGTTACTCTTTCAAATTTCATCGAAATCGGTTGAGAGGTTTAAGCGGGAAAGCGTAACAGACACACAGACAGACAGACAGAGTTACTTTCGCATTTATAATATTAGTAGGGACTAGTAACCTATTAAAAGGAAACATTGTTATATTAGAAGAGAGTAAGTGTCTAATTTGTTACCGAATCTTCTCGACGTGATCAACATTTCACTGAAATTGTACATACTGGTGATTCATAAGTGCTTTTGTAAAGGTTACATGTATAAAGATATTTACTATTCTAGTCTTTTTTTTGTTTTTTTTTTTTATATTGCACTTCAAGATTGACCTCATCCCACCTGATGTTAAGTGGTAATGAGGTCCTAGCTTGAGAATGACAAGTACAGCATAATAAATCTGTTACTGGACTTGTCGCCCTTACCATAGTAGAAAAAGAGAAGTATGTAATCCTCCAAGAAACGCACGGAGCTTGGCTACTATGTGTGCGCGCCCCGCCCCGCCCTTTACCGACGCGCGTCGCTCGCACACACTGACAAATATTCACAATCTTTCAGAGTCACCTCAATTAGGGCTTTGCACTGGAGCGAAATTATGGCACCGGAGAAAATCACCGGTGAATTTGACATAACCGATTGATAACCAGTGAATCACCGGAGATTGTGCTTAATTTTGTTATTTTTTAAAATTATCTCCTAAATCATAAATTTACTTTATAAAACATTACAAAAAAGTGTCAAAAATGTAATTTTAATATTTATTTAATAGAAAAACGTAAAATATATGTATGAAGTCTTAACATGTGCTACTGTGACAAAAAAAATATTCGTTGATTTTAAAGTTGTGATTTAAAAAGCATAACATCAGCGTCAGGCTTGTCTGAGCAAAAAGTTTGTTTACACATATTTGCTCGCATCGTAATAACAATCACCTAAATATGGCTAGTACAACAACTAAATATAACAGGTACTGCAGTGTGTACGGTTGTCTGAATACCCACTCGACAAATCAGAATTTACCTTTCTTCACGCTAAATTTTTTACAACCTTCTTGAAGATCCCTGGTGCTTTGCATACCATACGGGAAAATAAACATAACAATAGGTGAAAGTTTTCACTGACAGCCCTAGGGGTATAGGCAGTTATCGTTCGGTCGGGGCGCTAGTTTACCTACCTTTCTCTTTCTACTATGCCCTTACCTTGAAGGCTTGACCCCTGCTTAGTAGCATAGTACATTAGTATGCAGCACCCCCCAGGAGCTCTGGAAACCTTACTCACACGCAGGAACACAACAACACAGAAGTGATTGTTATTTGGCTGCGGTCTTCTGTAAGGTGGAGGTATTTCACCAGTCGGGCTGCTCCAGTTCGAGCAATAAATCGCTATGCCCTACCTCTCTTTATTCTATACATAATACTACACATTAAGTCCTACAGGTATTATTTTTTTCAATGAATTGATTATATATTTATTTTACTTTTGACAAACTAACTATATGTCTTGGTGCAAAATTAGTAATAAGACTGGCTTTTTTTGTAAAATAAACTGCCGAGTTTCTTGCCGATATCTTCTTGGTAGTTATAGGTTCCGAACCGGAGGTAACATCATTTGTTTTATCTAGAGACTGGCTATTCATAAGTATTACTAATGTAATCTATATGAATAAAAAAAAGATTGACTTTGACTGCACCAAATTTATATCATATCAGGGCAGAAACACGTAGCCCAGTCTTAAATTATAATAACAAAGTTCGTATTTTAATTTAAAAGAGAAGATTGTTTACCTTTTTTGTGAATACCAATCGGGAGGGCGATTCGGCTCGCCCACAGTCTTCAACGCCCGTGACACGGACATCCAGTTCTGGTCTCCACTCCTGACCACCGCAGAAGCCAGGCAAAGCTGCTCCTTCACGTTCCAAGTGTCCAAAGGCACTCGTTTTAACTGCAATCGCTCTTGAATCGAACTCATTTTGAGGTTATGTCGCAATTACACTTTATTTCGTATTTGAATACTATTTTTTTATTTTTACTCGCGAGATTGAGATTCAGTTAGTCATTGACTGAAAATTTTGGTTAAAATATGTGATTCTATACGATAATTAATAATTACGAACACAAAGATCACGGTAACACAACCAAACAGCAACAAACAAATCAGTGTTGTCGTTGACAACTAACTACCTTAAGTTATCGATGGAAAGACGACTTCCGATAGTAAACGAAACAACTGCATCGAATTCCTATCGAACATATCAATAGTATCGAAGGCTAAGAAAGCTAAATTAGGTAATGGGTATTTGCCTATTTCAAAACGTCAAATTTAATTATTAATTAATTCTAGGCTACAACAAAATATTTACCTAAACAATAAAGGCGTAACAACGTTTATAAAATTTTCGTAAATAAAGTTCAAGTCAAACGTGAATTTCTTGTAAATTAGTAATCTATCAAGATACTATCGATACTCTTCATAGTATCGTAAGTTTATTTTACCCTTGATCGAATACTATAGTTAATCTGTCTATCAAGGCATCGATTTAATCTGAGCTATCGATACATTTTTTCCTAAAAGTTATCAATACTATCGATTGTACCGTCTTTTACATGGAGAAAAAAAAACTGTCGATAGTCATTTAGCTGCCGATAATTTAGCAACACTAAAACAAATATGTTTTCATAGACAAGGGTTTAATTTTTTTGAACTTTTCGCGGACACGAAATAATTAAATTATCCAAATACTGTGGGCTTAAACTTCAATAAAATTTTATCACATGGAGATGTATCCATTAAATAAGTCCTTGGTGTTGATTAGCTGCCACTAAAATGTGAAAGCGCGCGCGAACTTTTGATTGTTACGATCGTATTTTCAGTCTTTCAGCAGTTGGCGCTCAAAATTGTATTGACTTAAACGTATAAAAAGATTTTCAAATGTAAGACATATATTAAGTTGATTTATAATCGTGCACAAGTTACGACTGTAAAATTTTTTTTTTTCTCTGTGATAACCTGTCAACTTTCTAGGGTATTTGGTTACCATAGACAATATAGATACTTATAGAATTAGGCTGTATCACACAAGCAGATGAAGTCGGATTAGAATTTTTATTTAATATCGCGCACTAAATTTGCGAAATACCTATGTTATTCATTCAGACAATTAAACAAAGTTGTACTGAACAACTTTCTTTTTTATGCTAAAAAATTAAAATGGTTAAAAACTTAAATTAACAGGCCTAGCATGCGCCACTCATACATAGTATACATGAGTTAATTTTATCGCGCTCTTAAGAAATGTCAAAATCAATGCGTTAACTGCTGGTAGGCTGAAAATACGAGTACGGTGTACTACCACCGAATAAAAGGTGTAGAAACTTTTGTTGTCTCATGCGAGAAATTTGACGTATTGCGCATGCTAGGCCTAAATGCTATTAACACTTAAGATAGATTCAAAAGCTATTGCAGTAACATTTTTAATCAATTTTTACTAGATTTTAAAAATGGTTAATAACTTACATAATAGTACGTTGACTAGGTATTCAGTAGAGTAGGCTACATGTTGAATGTGCACTTAATAAAACGCCAAGTTAAATCAGTCAGTAAACCTCCTTTATTTTGACTCGTCCGGTGGAACAATATTGATGGAACAAATGACTTGGTCCAAAGTGGTCTACACATAGTAATACTAAGAAAGACACTGTGCATTGTATTCAATGACGATTCAGTATTGTTACATGTAACCTACTTTAATGAAAAAATATTTGATTGATTGATTCAAACAATATTTTATTGTTATATTATAATGCAGTCTTGTATAAACCACGTTGATCCACGGACTGTATTAGGTTCCAAGTTCACCTAGACATTTGTCTTGTATTTGCAGCAAGAAATGTATTTATATATATGTTTTACGGTACCACATTTGGATCTGCTGGTCAATGTATGTATCGCAAGATGCCTGCATTACTTTTTTTGACGACCTTCGTAGCCGAAAGGCGAGCGGGCCTGAATTCGGCGTTGCGCCATCTCAGAGGTTACGGGTTCGATCCCCGTTTGGGTCAATATGGGAAAAGATTTTTTTTATATTGTCTCGGGTCTGGTTGTTGTGGTACCGCCGTTGTATCTGATTTCTGGAACACAAGTGCTTAAGCTAGTTACCACAGAATCAGTGCAATGCATCTGATGTTGTCTTATATTTATTTATTTATTACTTGGTATCGAGTATTTTTAAAGCGAAATCCAATTTTGTCCTTGTCTCAGTCAATTGCACCAACTTAAATACCGGACGGTTTAATAGCTAAAAAGGTGACTCAATCTTTATTTTTGTAGTAATTTTACCTTAATTAGCGGTCGGTCTGATTCAGTCGGATCCGCTTGTCTAACGAGCCCTTAACTTTATTATCAGTTGAATTTTTGACTGACGTTTCATTTTTTGATTTCCTCGTGCACGATTCTCTTGGTTGTTAGCCAGGATTTTGTGGTTTCGTGGTGTTATTTCGAGTTTTCTTTGTGATTACTTGTCGCATTATCACATTTAATGCAGAATTACTTGTTTTCTTATTGTTGAATCGTCAAAAGTTATAGTTAGCTGAAGTTTGGTTGACCTTGAAAAAGTTTGAAGTAATGGATCGCCCGTATTTCATAAACTTGGATGTACTTGATAAAAAATATAGTTTGATTCATAATTTTGGTAGCGGGAGTACCGCGCCGCTGTGGAGTTTCGATTCAAGACACGATTTTCTTGAATTCAGTATAAGTGCCCGCAAAAAGGAAGATGGTGTTCCGAAAGAAAATGGTAGCGAAAGCATTTCCGGTACAGGAAATTCAAACGGTGAGTTGCAGGCCAAGGAAAATTAATCATAGAGTGCTCAAAAGTTTTTTTTTGTGTTCTTAACATCAACACTTTGAAATTGATTGCACCAACCTCCTTTAAAATATTAAGAAAATGATTTAGAGTCTGATTTCATTTTAACTATAAAAATAACCACCCTAATCATTAATTATACGATGACATAAGAGTCAAAATCGCCTGCGAAAAAATCGGAAGTAAAACTAACAGTTACTGTTTTTTGCTTTAAGACTGGATAAATTGTATATATAGGTACACCAACTTTAGTTAGTGAACAACTTATTAGCTTGTCACTTTAAGTTCTTGACTTAATTAGTAATTTGGAGATTTAATTGGTCAAGATACTGTGGTGTACAAACTATGATGTTTACTGTACCTAACTTATGCTACCTAGTATTTAACCCTAGAATCGTACCCAGGGGTACAGCTGTTTGTGTTGCTGCTGTAATTCTAATATGGGTATTAGAATTATTTATAAAAAGTTAGTGCTCCACACCTCTTTGTCATTAATATAGTCTTCTACTCTGTAGTACCCTTTTTTCAAAAGACAACCTTTAACAAGTAGCTTAAATTTGTTCAAAGGTAAATCAACAATAACTTGAGGTAATTTATTAAAAAAAGTTATACTTAAACCAACAAATAAATTACCAATCTTATGAAGTTTACGTTTAGGGACAGCAAGCTTGTGTTTATTTCTAGTGTTGATGCTATGAGTGTCAGATTTTTTAGGAAAAGTATGCAAGTTTTTGTATACATACATTAGACAGTCAAAAATGTATTGAGATGCGACTGTTAGGATGTTGATTTCCTTAAATAATTCTCGCAGCGAGTCACGTGGTCTTAGCTTGTAAATGGCTCGGATGGCCCTCTTTTGTATCACGAATGTATATAAATCAATATGTATGTATATAAATCAATGCCACTTTTTATTTATTACTTTTTAATTTCACAACTCAAGAACGGGCACACATATCCAAACCAAATGTTTAGGCTTTGTTCGGACTACTTAGATGGTTTATGTGAAGTTTGCACAGAATCAATCGAGCGTTTCTTCATTTATCACATTTATGCATGCAATTATACGATTTAGGGTGGGGCCATGGCAGGCCGCCAGCACTTTATACTACATATTGGACAACACTACATGCATTGCTCTGATTCTGTGGTAAGTAGCTTAAGCAATTGTGTTACAGAAATCAGAAACAACGACTGTACCACAACACCCAGACCTGAGACAATATGGAAAATGAATCGTTTCCCATATTGACCTGACCGGGGATCGAACCCGGCACCTCAAAGATGGCGCTCGCCAATGTCAGGCCCGCTCGCCTGTCAGCTACGGAGATATAGTCATCAGATAATAGTAAGTCTTAAATTACGAACCCTTAACTAAAAAGTTAAAAATATCTTGGACATTTCAAACAGATTTAAGAATTTTACCATAGGTTTGGTACTATTTGTTAAGACAATTAATCGCAAGAGTTCTCTCTCACATTGCAGTGCCCTAACAGGGCCTATAATGATCTAATTATAAGAATATTAGGTATCTGTCCCATCCAAATAACAACAGTAATAATTAATTGAGTATTGAGCCTTGTGAAAACTGAATAACGTTGTTGTCAAACCAAAAACTGCTATGTGCAAAAAGTATTTTTTAATATTTCCAAATATAAGAGGTTCCAGAACAAAAATCATATGAAGGTTTATTTTTAGAAGTATTTTATATGAGAGTTATAGTTTTTACAATTTATAGTTTAAGACAATAAAAATCACATAACAGATTTGACACATAGCAGGTTTTGGTTTGACAACCACAAACTTTGTTGTTATCGTAACCGGTTTTATTATAGAAAATCAATTTGAACTCGACAACGTTAATTAAACACTAAAGTCTCGTTTCTTAACCATCAATTAATAATTAACTGGGTGATAAATTATTTGTAATTTTGATAAGGAGTACTGTGATAACCTTCAAAATTATTTCATTCACCTGTTATATCTTATCTGGCAAATACTAAATCGATCATTTATTAATCGTTATTCGATAATGTATTTTGTCTCAAAGGTATTTCGGTATCTAAAATAATTATGTGCTTCACATCTAAACATATTAATCAAACTGGAGTGTCTGTTTGTAATATTGAATTAAACACTACAATATGCTTGAATATATCGTCGTTGTCAAACCAAAACCTGCTATGTGTCAAATCTGTTTTTTGTATTGTGATTTTTATTCTCTTTAAACGAAATAATAATAAAATCTTTAGAAAACAAATAAATAAAAGTGTAACAACTAAAACTCTAAAAAAATAAACCTTCGTATGATTTTTGTTCTGGAACCTCTTATATTTGGAAATATTAAAAAAAACTTTTTGCACATAGCAGTTTTTGGTTTGACAACGACAATATATTTGTTACATAAACCATAATAAAATGTTTTAATATTTTGTCTAAGTACTCTAAGTTTATGTAATAAGGAGTAACCTGGAGTGCTTTTATTAAAAAAAAAACAAATTAATAATCCTGTTGTGTACGTGAACAATCATTTCATTTTTGAAACCCCATACAGGGAAATTTTGTACAAAATCTTTGAATGTTATATTTCTTTATTTCTTACTAGCGGCCTTCGTCTTGTCTAGCAATAAAAATAGCCTATCAGGCCTAGCATGCGCCACGCGACTAAATTTTATCGCGCTCTTAGCAAACGTCAAAATCGATTGAAGTCAGTGCGTCAGCTGCTGATTGGCTGAAAATACGAGTGCAGTGTGCTATCAGCCAATCAATATGCGAAACATTTGACGTATTGCTCATGCTATGCCTGCATATCAGCTGTCATCAGTCGTTGACGATCGTTTTTCTACTATTGGCAGGCATTAGACATTTCAGAACGATTATACAAGTATCATTTGTTTATTTTCAGATATCAACAACCAAAATTACAAATGTAATCTGTGCAACATCAAAGTTCCTATAGCATATCGAAATGAACACAATGACAGTCCAAAACACAAGACAATAACTGATTTGACTAAAGTCTTACTCGATAGAATAAGAGATGGAATGGACAAAAAAGACGAGGCAAGAGAATTAAGAAAAAGTACAGTAACGTATTTTTGTGAGGCCTGTTCAATGGCGGTCGATATTAAGGACAGAAAAGCTCACAATTTAACTAAATCCCATTACAAATCGTTGCTACACGATCGATTTTTAAACGACTTGAGCAGAATTCTGATAGACAAAGATTATATAGAGAGAGTCGACTTAGATTACGTATTTAATAACGAGACATGTAACGATGATTCCAGCTCTAATTGTACAAATGTTTACGATGAAGTATTTGAAGGAGATTTTGAATCGAATGAGTTTGTAACGGACGAGGATACAGCTTCGGAGTTGACAGACACGGAGGTAGTGCCAACTGAAAATAAAAAAGCAGTGTTGCCAGTTAAGTGTGTGGAAAATGGAAACGATAATTCAAAATTGAGGCTCAAATACGAAGTGTTGATGAAAAATTTACATCAGTCCTCATTTCAGTTTGAGTTTATGGGAACTGATAAAGTCCGTATTAATACATCAGACAAATGTGTGTTAGAGGTTCCCTTTGATAATTTCAACGGCTTATTTTTTATTAAGAATGCAGAGAGTATACAATGCAGGGTTTGCAGGATGATCGTTGAAGGATCTAAATATGAACACATTTTGACACCACTTCATGTAGAGAAAATGAGAATTCCTTTAGTAAATATGCACTGTTATAGACAGGTTAGTTTTATTTTTTTAGTAGACTTATCAGCTTCGATCAAATATTTTTAGATGAACAGTAGCGGTTTGAAAATAGTGTTGTCGACCTTCAAGTTTCGCTATCGACAGTTGACCTTGAAATCAGTTAGAATAATGATAGTATCTATAGGTCAAACTGGGGTAATACTGTTGACGACTTGCAATACTATTGTTATTATTGTTGGTATTATGTCTATATATCATATGATTGTATCGATAATATTGTAGTTCATGGCGTGTTAACTATCGATAATAATTTACGCTAAGAATAAGGTAACCATGAGATTTTTAAAACTGGTTCGGGGTAGAGAATTTATTGTTTAAGTTAGACCTATATATTTTTTTTCAGAAATGGGTTCTATTAACGATACCTAATGCCCAGAATAATTTTGGATAGTGATTAAAAAATCTTCCTGTATATAATTAAAAAATAATACAGTTTTATTAAAAACTAGCGGACCCGACAGACTTCGTCCTGTTAAAAAGATTTGGAATGTTTGTACCGGAAAAAGAAATGGACTGTCTTTAGAGTTCTTCCGGCAATTATTCGAATTTTTCTCGCCGTAAAAACCATCTTTGGACTTCAACCAACATTAAAAAAATAATAATATAAATTAAAAATAATTGTCAAAATCGGTCCAAGCGTTGTCGAGTTATGCGCTTACCAACACATTTTGCGATTCATTTTTATATAATAGGAACGCCGTACTATCGAACTTTAAATATTAGGAACAGAAAAATCACGTATCGCGCGTGCTGCTCTTACCAACTAAAGGTCGTGGGTTCGATTCCCGCACCGCAAGGGGAAATACAATTTTTCTGTTTCTAATATTTAAAGTTCGCTAGTACGGCGTATAGTACTATAAAAATAATAAAATCTATTAAGATGCCAAGGTGTCTTCGATTCCGTGGTTTTCAAACATTTCTGCAACGAATGTACCACGGGCCGATAAGTATGTAGTTCTAAACATATTCGGCAGAGGGCACTTACCGGAGGCTAACGGGTTAATACAGCAGAAAAATTTCATCGCCTACGATAACTTGCGGTTAGCTCAGTCGGAAGAGCAGCACGCGCGATACGTGAAAGTCGTGGGTTCAATTCCCGCACCGCAAGGGGAGATAAAATTTTTCTGTTTCTAATATCTATTCTTAATATTTAAAAGTTTTTTCTGTTTTATAAAAATGCTTATGTAAAGATTGAAAAAGTAACATCCTATTCAATTCTTTCAGATCGACGCAACATTTAAACACTGCGTTTTGTGCAACGAGAATTTCTTTGATCTAGAATACCATACGCTGTTGCCGGAACACCAAACAGCTCTGAAGAATGCTTTGACCAAAAACCCATCAAGCACAACAGATACCACAGACATAAAATCGAGCGCAAAATCACCAACAAAAAACAAAGTCAAGCAAATTTACTGTTCACCCTGCAATCGGTACATCGACGATCACAATTTCAGCGCTCACGTTGCTAGCAAAATCCACAAAGCGACAGCCAGACTAAAAACGAAAGAAAACACCGAAAGAATCAGTCCTGTCAAAAAAGAAAAACAACCCAATATGCTACATCACATTGAAATTGACGCAAATAATACTACCAAATGTCTTATTTGTAATGTGAAAGTGCCGAACAGAACAAACAATTTGAAAACACACGTCCTGGGATCGTTGCACACTAAAAACTACGGCGAGGTATTAAAAGAGAATTGCATTAACAAAGTAAATAATAAGCTACGTTGTACATTATGTAAAGTTGACGTGAAACTAGACGAAGATTTGTCACACATATACAGTGCAGGGCATGAGAACAAGATAGATTTAATGGAAAGAAAACATTATTGCGTTGTATGCTCTGTTTTTACGCCTAAAGGCCAGCAGGATATAGAGACGCATGAAAACGGGTATCCTCATAAGATTAAATTGAAGGCCTTGGCTGCGGCACGTTAGGGTTTAATGTAATGTCAAAAAGTATCCATAGTTTATCGATAATATTGAATAGGATCGATAGTCTATCGATATTGTTATACGGGACAACAGTTATGTTGCACAAAAAAGTATCGATACTAATGAAAGTGTTAACCCCGATAGTATCGATACTAATGAAAGTGTTAACCCCGATAGTATCGATACTATTGATTAGAATCGATTGTATTTTGATAATATCGATATTGTTACACAGGAAAATTTGTTACAAAAAAACTAGTTTCTATTAATGAAAGTGTTAGCACCGATAGTATCGATACTATTGATTAAGATCGATAGTCTATCGATATTGTTATACAGGACAACAGTTATGTTGCACAAAAAGAGTATCGATACTAATGAAAGTGTTAATCCCGATAGTATCAATACTATTGATTAGAATCGATTGTATTTTGATACTATCGATATTGTTATACAGGCAAATTTGTTTCACAAAAATAGTTTCGATATTAAAGACAGTGTTCGCTCCGATAGTATCGATTTTATTGAATATAATCGATAGTCTATCGATATTGTTATACGGGACAACAGTTATGTTATACAAAAATAGTATCGATACTAATGAAAGTGTTAACCCCGATAGTATCGATACTAATGAAAGTGTTAACCCCGATAATATCGATACTAATGAAAGTGTTAACCCCGACAGTATCGATACTAATTAAAGTATTAACCCCGACAGTATCGATACTATTGATTAGAATCGATTGTATTTTGATACTATCGTTATTGTTATACAGGACATCAGTTATGTTGTACAAAATAGTATCGATACTAATGAAAGTGTCAACCCCTATCGTATCGATACTAATGAAAGTGTCAACCTCTAGTATCGATACTAATGAAAGTGTCAACCCCGATAGTATCGATACTAATTAAAGTATCAACCCCTATAGTATCGATACTAATGAAAGTGTCAACCCCGATAGTATCGATACTAATGAAAGTGTCAACCCCGATAGTATCGATACTAATGAAAGTGTTAACCCCGATAGTATCGATACTAATGAAAGTGTTAACCCCGATAGTATCGATACTATCGTAATTGTTAACCCCGATAGTATCGATACTATTGATTAGAATCGATTGTATTTTGATAATATCGATATTGTTATACAGGCAAATTTGTTACAAAAAAATAGTTTCTATTAATGAAAGTGTTAGCACCGATAGTATCGATACTATTGATTAAGATCGATAGTCTATCGATATTGTTATACAGGACAAAAGTTATATTGTACAAAAAAAGTATCGATACTAATGAAAGTGTTAACCCCGATAGTATCGATACTATCGTAATTGTTAACCCCGATAGTATCGATACTAATGAAAGTGTCAACCCCTATAGTATCGATACCAATGAGAGTGTCAACCCTATAGTATCGATACTAATGAGAGTGTCAACCCCTATAGTATCGATACTAATGAGAGTGTCAACCCCTATAGTATCGATACTATTGATTAGAATCGATTGTATTTTGATACTTTCGAAATTGTTGTACAGGCAAATTTGTTACACAAAAATAGTTACGATATTAATGAAAGTGTTCACTCCGATAGTATTGATATATAGCCCTAGCATACGCAATACGTCAAATTTCTCGCATGAGACGACACAAGTTTTGATACTGTTCATTGGCCAATAGCACTCATATTTTCAGCCAATCAGCAGCTGACACACTGACTTCAATCGATTTTGACGTTTGTTAAGAGCGCGATAAAATTTAGTCGCGTGGCGCATGCTAGGCCTGATAGTATCAATACTACGAGTATCTTAGAATGAGGGTGTTCGCAAATAAAAAATCCACCAGATGGCGATGCGTAGGCTTGACGTCCAACTGCTACGTGATTGGTTATGGTTTACATGACATTGACAGGCATGTCACCATGACAGTTAAATGACCAATTACATAGTTGTTGGACCCCGCGCCTACGTATCGCCATCTAGTGGATTTTTCATGCGAAAACTTCCTTATTGACTGTCTTATCGATAGGTACTGTTGATTAGAATTGTTTATTTTTGTCTGACAATTGAAATCAGTCTTATGATTTAAGCATTGTGCGTAATATTGAACTGCAGAGTCAAAGTCAATTCATTTATTAATGTTGGTTACAAATAACACTTATGCATCGTCAGAATGAACACAAACCAAAATTGAAGCTACAGCCGGCTCGGAACCTAATCCTACCGAGAAGAATCCGGTTAGAAGCTCAGTAGTTATCCTAATCTTTACAATGACGACCTCCGTAGCTAAGAGGCATGCGTGCCAGACTTTGGCGTCGCGCCATCTCTGAGGTTCCGGGTTCGACCGGTCGGGTCAATATGGGAAACGAACTTTTCTGTATTGTCTCGGGTCTGGGTGTTGTGGTACCATCGTTGTTTCTGATTTATGTAACACAAGTGCTTTAGCTACTTAGCACAAAATTTATAATGTATGTGATGTTGTCCAAAAAGAAAAATTAGGGCTAGAGAACTTAAAACTATGGTGTGGGATACCCACACCTTATAAATGTTATGTTTGATTATTCGTAAAAGTTGTTTTGTACCCTAGTTTCTAAGTATTACATGTTATTTTTGAATAAATATTTTTGACTATTTCGTGTTATTCGATTATCTAGAATTTTGAATAAATATTAATGGAAATAAAGAAATTTTTCTTTAGTGACATGTGAAATTATGTCACTAAAAAGGGAAATACTCATCGCTAGTCGAGGTGTGTCGGAGTGACACCTAGGCCTTTTTTTGTCGAGGGGGAAATGCCTACCGCACGTTCACTCAGCGGGGACAAGGGCGGATCCAGCTTTGGCGCCAGGAGGGGGTCACACAGTCGTGGTAAAGTCAAGAACTTATCATTTAACAAGCTGTGCCCGTGACTTCGTTCGCGTGGACTGCATCTTTTCATGGTCGGTTTTATGTTTAACGTGAATGGTTATTTTCATCAATTCTTGCACTGCACCTTTCGGGGGGTGGGGGGTCGTGACCCCATGACCCTCCCCCTGGGACCGCCGTTGAGCGGGGAACAGAGAGTGGTGGCTCGCACCGACTAAAACTCCCTCGGTGGCCTACGCTGCGCAGATGTGGGGGAGTCGGGATTCCTTGCGGATTCTACACAGGTTACCACAGGACCTACCACCAAGCGGCCCACCTAGCCGTGCAATACGCAGCTGGAGCGTGCCAGGCTACCTGACACGCCCCACCCCCTCCGATCCACCTCTGCCCTTCTGCCCTTGCGAGCTGTTCAGCCTCAGTCCCGGACCACAGGGTTAGCGAGCCCCCCCAAGCGACAAGATGCGGAATCCAGCGGGGGGGAGACCCTTAGGCCCTAATTGTATCACGCTCTTAACTAACGTCAAATCAATTGAAGTCAGTGCGTCAGCTGTTGATTGGCTGAAAACACGAGTGCGGTGTGCTATGCCTATCAACAGTATAGACACTTTTGTCGTCTCTTGCGATAAATTTGATATGTTGCGTATGCTAGGCCTGTTGATTGGGTGATAGCACACCGTACTCGTATTTTCAGCCAATCAGCAGCTGACGCACTGACTTCAATCGATTTTGACGTTTGTTAAGAGCACGATAAAATTTAGTCTCGTTGCGTATGCCTACATGCCTACCTAGTAATTTCCAACGTTGCATTTAAAAAAATTGAAGTCGTATTATAATTGAAATCCATTCGATTTCGTCGAAGCGTACTAAAGCAATAAAGTATTTTGTTTCTTCGTAAATAACTGCAGCAGGAAGCAGCCATCGGCACAGTATTATGCGATTTTTAATACTTGTTACACTTCTTGGTATGTACGATTTAGGGAGCGTTCAAGTGTTACGTAATGCAATTTTTGAAGAATTTTGAAACCCCCATTTAACGCACTGTAATATATTTCTGTCTCCCCCTTTGTTTAAAAAAGACGACCACACTAATACAATCGTAGGATTCCGGAAACCGTAGGGAAACCAAAAAGGAAGCGAGTTAGGGTGTATCATTTTTCAAGTATTGAAACTTATCGTAACATTTTACAAATCACCCCCCCCCCCAATTGCGTTACGTAATACTTGAACGCTCCCTTACGAATAGTTGTTATACTGATTGCGTTACGTAATACTTGAACGCTCCCTTACGAATAGTTGTTATACTGATTGCGTTACGTAATACTTGAACGCTCCCTTACGAATAGTTGTTATACTGATTGCGTTACGTAATACTTGAACGCTCCCATGAATAGTTGTTATACTGATTGCGTTACGTAATACTTGAACGCTCCCTTACGAATAGTTGTTATACTGATTGCGTTACGTAATACTTGAACGCTCCCTTACGAATAGTTGTTATACTGATTGCGTTACGTAATACTTGAACGCTCCCTTACGAATAGTTGTTATACTGATTGCGTTACGTAATACTTGAACGCTCCCTTACGAATAGTTGTTATACTGATTGCGTTACGTAATACTTGAACGCTCCCTTACGAATAGTTGTTATACTGATTGCGTTACGTAATACTTGAACGCTCCCTTACGAATAGTTGTTATACTGATTGCGTTACGTAATACTTGAACGCTCCCTTACGAATAGTTGTTATACTGATTGCGTTACGTAATACTTGAACGCTCCCTTACGAATAGTTGTTATACTGATTGCGTTACGTAATACTTGAACGCTCCCTTACGAATAGTTGTTATACTGATTGCGTTACGTAATACTTGAACGCTCCCTTACGAATAGTTGTTATACTGATTGCGTTACGTAATACTTGAACGCTCCCTTACGAATAGTTGTTATACTGATTGCGTTACGTAATACTTGAATGCTCCCATGAATAGTTGTTATACTGATTGCGTTACGTAATACTTGAACGCTCCCTTACGAATAGTTGTTATACTGATTGCGTTACGTAATACTTGAACGCTCCCATGAATAGTTGTTTTGCTGAATTTGATCATGCTATTTCGGGATAAAAAGTATCACTTAGTAAGAAGACCTCCGTAATCGAAAGGAGAGCGGGCCAGACTGTGTCGGCGCTCTTGTTCTCTCATCTCTGAGGTTCTGGGTTCGATGCCCGTTCAGGCTAATATAGTAAAGTTCGTTCTATAAATTGACTAGATAGAGAACGAACTTTTCTATATTGGAAAACGAACCACAGGCTGAAGGGGCTTCAGCCAGAAGGGGTCCAAAGATAGAAAGGGACCACAGCCAGAAAGTCCACCAGCTTCTATGGGCTCTTAGCCAGTTGGGGCCCCAGCCGCAAGGGACCACCAGCCACAAGGGACCACCAGCTAGCAGGGGCTCAAGCCAGAAGGGGCCCCAGCTAGAGGAGAATCTCAACACCCAATAACCATAATGACATCAATCTTGCCTGTAGTATGAAATGCATTTCTGTTTTTTCTCAGTGTATAAACTAGTATTATAAATAAATAAATAAATGCGCCAGACAGTAACTAAGGTTTCCCCTTGTACTATGAGCACCAGACGACGAAGTCCATGAGCCTAACCTAGTTATTTTGACGTTACCATTATCGATTTGACATTGTGTCGTTTCCCAGCATCCTCTCTGACAGATGGCACAAAACAAGACTTGAAACAGAAAAAGAAATTGAGCTCGAAGCCGTTATTGAAATGCAAGGCCACCAGTTGCCCAGCGGTGGAGCAGCCAATTTGTGTCAAAATGAAACACAAGAAATCTGGTCTTGTCAATAAAACCACCTATGTCTTGATGGTCAACCCTTGCGAATTTGAAATGCTGAAGTGTCACCAAGGTATGTCAATAGCACTACTTTTATTCACTATCTAACATCTATATACCTTGCGACTCGCCCCGGCTTCGCTCAGGTGCAATGCTGATACAAAATACACTACAGAAAAACTGTGAACGTAGGCATACTCCCGCCGCCCCGTCCGGCCGGTGCCACCGCAAACGCTACATCCCGCAATTTTAAAATCTGTTATATCTTCGAAAATATTTATTTAAATCATATGCTGTAAAGGGCCATATAGATCTATATTAAATCAATAATGTATTTAAGGTATTTAATTTGATAAGCGTCAATGCTGTATTGGTTAAAATCGCTTCGAAAATTTGCCCTTATTTGTCGTAAAAAGTGAATGACAAAAAAAAAATGTTAGTAGGATATCCATAAGAGATAAAAATATACAATATAAAAATTCGAATGATTGCCGGGAAAACTTTAAAGACAGCCCTTTTTCATTTTCCAGTACAAACGTTTTCTAACTAAAATTTAGAGTCAAGCCACATTACAAATCTTTATGACAGGACGAAGTCTGTCTTATCCGCTAGTTGATAATCTAATCTGCTTCGAAAATTACTAATTACTAATTTTACTTTTAGTATCACGCAGTACTAAATATCGGGATATGGCATTACATATTTAATTATATATTTTTGTACATTTAATGTCGTATTTATTTATTTTTAGTAATTATTATTTTTTAATTGTAAATACAAGTACCTTACCTACAAACGAAAAATAGGAATTACTAAAATGAGATAAGATCAATTTTTATACTGTACTTATTTTGCAATTTTTATTCTACGACGAATTCTACTCACGCCTGCAATTTTTTTACAGACGTGGATGGCATTACTGTACCAATGAAGAATTGTGAACACAAGCCTGAAGGAGTACGCAGTATGTTAAATAATAAATAAATACAGGACAACATCACCTACATTGCTCTGATTCTGTGCTAAGTCTGTGACTGTCACTTGTGTTACCCCGCGAGCACTCGCGCTATGAGCATTTTGCTCACAGTAAATTGAAAACACGCGCTATTTTGTCAAAATTATGCGTACGGGCGTCGTTCTATCAGTAGCTGAGTTTTTTTCCGTCCTCCACCCCTAGGTACAACTCACATCTTGCCAGTGTACACGAATCACTCGTAAGAGGAGGTTTGTTGCGCCGTGTACCATCGAGCGGCGTTTTGCTCATCGCACGGGTGTCGAAGTAAGTACTTTTTTTCTCATGACTTTATTTATATTTTCATAATACCGACCGTTTTACTGCTACTTTTATATGATATTATGGTTTTATATTATTGGCATCAAACTATTATGTATTGCTATTATAGATGAACCTGGATCGAAGAGATAAAGCCATCTTGGCGTGGTCAAAGGAAGATGAATCGGAAGAAATTGCGGTCTCCTCTACTAGGGCTGATGGTATTGAAAGCGATCGAGACAGTGAACACAGGGACCATTTCAGTAATACCGAACAATTTTCATCAGAAGCAGAAGGTGTGGTTTCTTCAATTTCATTGGGGAATCAGCTATGTTAAGTAGCTAAAGATGGAAGTACAAAGTGGAACTATAATTCGATTTCTTCTAATGTGAGGACAAGAGTAGCATGTAGATGGCTGGTGAGATTATCTTTGACGATCCTAAACATAGCCGGAATCAAAAAATAAATTATTTACAAAGAATACACTAGTATAATCATAACGCGCAGAGATTACTTGAAAGTACTAGCTCTTCCACTAATACAGCCATATATCAAAGGAAGAAGCACCCTGCAAAACATTACATAACTTAATGATGAATTTGACAATGCAATTTCGTGCGTATTTACATTATAAACATAACTCGGCAAAAACCCATTTTTTTCAAAAACTGTCCCTTACTAGGTTTTGAAATTGCACAGCCGACCTCTACAGCAAGTACTTAAAAGTTTTGTATCAAAATCTGAATTACCAGGAGAAGAAAACCCAAATGGAATCTGCGCGGTTTGCCTAAGACGCAAAAACCGCAAATTCAAAAAGTACTGCATTTACTGCCAAAAACTATTATGTACCAAGCATAGCCATAAATTATGTGATACTAGCTGTGCCCGCGACTTCGTTCGCGTGGACTACATCCTTTTATGGTCGGTTTTACCCCTTTCTCCTCTAATATTCGAAACAAAAAGTAGTCTATATTTTAATCCAAGTTTCGAGCTATATTTGTGCCAAATTTCATATCTCTAACTTCAAAAATAAACATTTTTCCATATAAACTTCCAAAGGTGGTATTACCCCTTTCCCCCCTTATTTTCTAATAAAAAGTAGCATAGGTCCGTTCTTGAGATTCAACGTATACCTATACCAAATTTCATCAAAATCGGTTGAGAGGTTTAAGCAGGAAAGCGTAACAGACACACAGACAGACAGACAGACAGAGTTACTTTCGCATTTATAATATTAGTAGGGATGTAAAACGCTGGCATAAATGATGAAGATTCATTTTCCTACATATTTAAGTAATTGTTTGAGAATATTTTATTTTGTTCATTTTTTTCTTACTACCTTAGAAGACTGGCAAATTAGTTTGTATAATTGGTAAATCAATCAAAAAAGTTTAATATTGAAAAAGTTTTAAATATATTTTTTATAGAATAAGTAAAGTGTGTTTAATTTAATAACACGAAAAAATAAGGATATTACCTGGTAAAACCTAAATTTAAGGACATTCATAAACGTGAGCAAAATGCTGTAGGCGTGAGTGCTCGTGTAATTTCTAGAGGCGCGGGTGTTGGCGGGTTAATGCAAACGTAGGCCTAGGAAAGACCTCTTGGGGGGCTGACCACCCCGGGGGAAGAGACGGGACTGCGTATTAGCGGTCATCCACCAGCCAGAACCACCACAACACCACCTTGTGGTGGTTCTGGCTGAGTTTCCCACAGCACCATCTTAATGATGGCGGTGAGGTCCAACTGGGTTTCAGAATATAATATATTATAAAAGAATAATTGTTTATTTTGCATACAGAAGAAGATAATAAAATTAAAAGAAAACAAAAAAAAAACAAACAAAACATGTGTTAAAAAGGCTCCCAACTCAGCAATATGTCGTGACACCCATTATTGAGTCTCGCGACGCTGATTTTCAGTGGTCGCCTGTTTTAGTAGGTAGTCCCTGCCTTTTGCGAGGCAGAGGAGTTCCACATATGCCGTCATCTTCCCTCAGTCAGAGGGACGGTTTGTCAAAGAATTTCCCCTCGACAAAAAAAGAATTGTCCCCTTAAATCCCGACGACGCCATAACGATCGCCATGGCCGACGCTAAACAGCTCGCGACACAGCACACATCAAACCGACCGCTATCCCGTCCTCGCCGGGAGGACGCACGCCGCGATCCCCACTGGTAGGCTCCTTTTCAAGATACCGGCACGTGTCGAGGCAATTTTCTCCCCAAACATATTTTCGATTACCCTCTCCCAATAACAGCCCGAGCAGAGGGTCGGAGCCCCACTACGGTAATGGTTTAAGTTTTTACGGGTGTGAGCCGCTCCCTCGCACCTCGGTAAAGGTGAAAAGGCCATCTGCGGCCATCATCTATAGTCAGTACATATATGAAAAAATTAGTATGTTTCTTATCGTTATCTTACATTGAGAAAAGACCCGACGTATAGTTTTAAGTTTAACATTTTAACTAAATCAAATGGCGCGTGGCAATTCAATTCAATATTCTTTTATTCATGTAAATTACACCAGTAATATTTATGAAACGTCTATATAATGCAAATGACGCTACCTCCGGTTCGGAACCTATAACTTACAGAGAAGATCCCGGCAAGAAACTCTGTCGTTCATATTACAAATATAGCTGAACTTATAACTAGTTTTGCACTAAGACATACAGTGTAGTAATTAGATAAAATAATGTAGTAAATTGTAAAAAATAATTCATTGATTCAAAGTAATAAGAAAAATTAAAATATATATATATTTAAATTAAACAAACTGTAGGTCTTAATGCACATTCGTGCTTAATAAGAATTTTGCCAACTTGCGAGTTGACAAATACGTAAAGAAATAGGTACCTCATGCTGAGTTTGTATAAATAGAAATACATCTATACTTATAATAAATCTGTAGAGAGGTCAATTCTGTACATGAAATATATTTTCAAAATAACTATCAGGGGGTGATTAGTGATCGATACTGATGCCAAAAATGCAATCAGTAAATTTTTTGTCTGTCTGTCTGTCTGTCTGTCTGTCTGTCTGTATGTTCCTTATAGAAACAAAAACTACTCGACGGATTTTAACGAAACTTGGTACAATTATTCTTCATACTTCTGGGCAGGTTATAGTATACTTTTCATTACGCTACAATCAATAGGAGCAGAGCAGTGAAGGGAAATGTTGGGAAAACGGGAGAAGTTACTCCATTTTTTAAGCTTCCGTCGCGTGTGCAGCCTTAATGGTTAAAGTTACATAGAAATTATGTATGACAGAAATATTTTACATAAAATTGACTAAAAAATATCCCGCAACAGCATATGTCTATCTTTTATGGTTGACTCACAATAACACGTGTAACTCCTGATAGCTTAGCAGTTCGGAGCATTCTGATTATATTTGTTTACTCTTACGTTAATAATACTCTCATTCATCCCTAATTTAAAAAAGTTATCATTATTACCTATTCAATAAAAAAAGAATCATAGAAATCGGTATAGAAACACCAAACTTATACATGAAATAAGCCATCGCGCCGTCGCACGTGAATACTGAATCATGCTATAAGGATTATTTTTGTGTAACGGTTGCCGCGCTCGACACGGGTCGCGGCGGCGGTAGGGTATAAAAAGGCGGGAGTAATAAATCTGTAAAGAAGTCAATTCTGTATAATAAATATATTTCCAAAATTACTATCAGGGGGTTATTAGTGATCGATACTGATGCCAAAAATGCAATCAGTAAAATGTATGTCTGTCTGTATGTATGTCTGTCTGTCTGTCTGTCTCTCTGTCTGTCTGTTTGTTCTTCAAACAAACAAAACAAAACAAAAACTACTCGACGAATTTTAACGAAATTAGGTACAATTATTCTTCATACTCCTGGGCAGGTTATTGTGTACTTTTCATCACGCTACTATCAATAGGAGCAGAGCAGTGAAGGGAAATGTTGGGCAATCGGGAGAAATTACTCCATTATTAGGTATTCGTACATCCGTACCCAAAGGGTAAAAACGGTACCCTATTACTAAGACTTCGCTGTATGTCCGTCCATCTGTCTGTTTGTCTGTCAACAGGCTGTATCTCAAGAACGGTGATAGCTAGAGAGTTGAAATTTTCACGGAATACTTATTTCTTTTGCCGCTATAACGACAATAATTAAAAACCAAATAAAATAATTATTTATGTGGGGCTCCCATAGAACAAACGTGATTTTTTCCAATTTTTTGCTTGATATTAATAGAAACTGTTGTTGAACGCTTGAAACATTCACAGAATATTTGATTGTATATTTTCTTCGAAAATAAATAATTAAAACAAAATAAAATAAATATTCAAGGTGGGGTCTCATACAACAAACTTTATTTTTAGGCGTTTTTGCTAGATGTTAGTTATAGACAGACTTCAGCTGATGAAATAAGGAATAATTTAGGCTACTTTTATTTAAGAAAAAAATTATTCAAACTCATGAAGTCCACGCGAACGAAGTCGCCGGCACAGCTAGTTAGTAAATATAATTAGTGAAATTTTTCATGTGAGGGCGAACAGACAAGTTAGTGGTCCACACTTCTTTGTCATTAATATAGTCTTCTACTCTGTAGTGCCCTTTTTTCAAAAGACAACCTTTAACAAGTAGCTTAAATTTGTTCAAAGGTAAATCAACAATAACTTGAGGTAATTTATTAAAAAAAGTTATACTTAAACCAACAAATGAATTACCAATCTTATCCGGTACACACAAATTAAACATCCTCGCTCGAACTCAAATATAATTTGTACATTATAGAACATAAGATTTTTCTTCCTGCTTACGTTAGCCAGTTTGTACGTTAGTTAGTCAGTGTTTTGAAAATGTGCGTAGAAATGCTTACTTGAGATTGTAAGTGTAACCAGTAGTAGCAAGGGTTACCTATCTAAAAGGTTATTAAAAGGTTAATTATCTAACCTTTAAATTATTGAATGAATTGGCTTGATCAAGGCAAAATCTAATGGGCATGACTGGACTCTGAAAAATTGAAGCCTCCCCCTCTCTCATTCAGCAAAATATGAATTGAAATGACATATATATTTTTAATACCTAGATATCTGCATTTTTATTTTATCTCATGATATTTTTCGAATATATTGATTTATTAAAGTATAAATTGAAGCAGTTTTTAAAAGCCATTATTATAAAAGTTTTAATGTGGTTATCTAATGTAAACTAAATCATACATTTTATATCACGGGACAGTGAACCTTTCCAATTTCTAATTAAGCTTTAAAAACTAATTTATATGCTCTATTATTTTCAAACAGAGCCCGATAGATACAAACAAATAACAATCAAATCTTTTCTCTTTATAGAATAACTTACTATAATATACATTAATACGATTGCATGGTTTTGACAACCCTAGGATCTGGCAGCCATTTTAGGAAACTCTTTTAGACGCATTTTTATTGTAGGTATTTCTAGTCCCCTTTAGGTACTCTATGGTCTGAGTTATCTTATGGCATCCAGGCAGTAAGCTGTGTCACGCCGGTAAATTTTATCGCGTTCTTAACGAAATGTTAAAATAGATAAATTTCATTGCGTTGATTGGCTGAAAATACGAGTGCAATCAGACAGTATATATACTATAATGGCATTAACTTACTGGCCGTAGGTACTCGTATTTTCAACCATCCGGTAGTTGACGAACATTATTTTATCGTTTTTGGGAATTGAAAAATATCGACTCGCGTGGCGCATCCTTAGTTTAATGAAAGGATCTACCTTTTTTTTAAAACATAAATAATTTAAAAAAACATTACGAGACTTTTTTTTTGTTTTTTTTTTCAGATCAAAAGAAACATGTAAGCAATCATTCCAGGAAGAAAAGAAGTGCAAGTATTTGTAAGTAGCCAACATTGACATTTAAAGGGCTAACGACCCCCGTAGCTAAGAGGCTTAGTTAAGACCGCAGCCAAATAACAATCGCTTGTGTGTTGTTGTGTTCCTGTGTGTGAGTAAGGTTTACAGAGCTCCTGGGGTGTGCTGTATTAGTAGCAGGGGTCAAGCTTTCGAGGCAAGGGCGACAAGTCCAGTAACAGCTTAAATATGCTGTACTTGTCGCTTTTAAGCTTGAACCGGATTCCACATCTTGTAGCTTAGGGGGGGGGGGGGGGGAGCTACTGGCTACTGAGCCATAAGTGGTTTGGTGGCTGGCCTTACCGCCCAGTCTCCGTTGCCGCACAGGCTGAAGCTAAGATCGATCCCGAGCTGGGCCGCGAAGAGCAGGTCTCTGCGGTAAGTCCGCAGGAGCAGAGGTGGATCTCGGTCTGGCCTCCCTGTCCTCCGCAACCCGGCAGTGACGCGTCTCGCGGCACCCGCTCTTAGCTACGGCTTCAAAAATGGTGAATGGTACAAACTTAAACCAGTTCACGGTTTGTAGATTGCTTGTTTGGAAAAAATAATGCCACGGACATTGAAAAGATTGATATTGTTACGCGCCACTGTTGCTGTTCGATAATCTAGCGCCATCTAGTTCCGAATGGTGGAACTAATAGAGTGCAGATTTCGATGACAGAACTTGCTAGAATGTACTCGAACATTCTAGTAGTTTCTACAATGGAAGTTTCTAGAACAATGGTCGGTCGGGGCCGGAATGTGCGCGAACATTCTGGATATTTCTACATGCTTGGCCTATTGACTTAAAGGCGCATGCTAGCGCAATATGTTAAATGTATCGCATGAGACGACAAAAGTTTAGATACTGTTGATTGGCTAATAGCACACCGCACTCGTATTTCAGCCAATCAACAGCTGGCGCACTGAGTTCAGTCGATTTTGACGTTTGTTAAGAGCGCGATAAAATTTAGTCGCGTGGCGTGGCGCATGCTAGGCCTGATTGGCGGAATCATTGCGTTGTTTCTAAACGCGGGACAGAGTCCATAAAAAAAAAAATAATCGTCCGTTTCGGTTAATTTGGTTCATGCGACTGACTCATATATCCCTATTCCTAATAATATTATAAATGCGAAACTACCTCTGTCTGTCTGTTACGCTCTCCCGCTTGGGCGTAATACCACCTTTGAAAGTTTATATGGGAGAATGTTTATTTTTTAAGTTAGAGATATCGAATAAGGCGAAAAAGAATATAAGAAGTTAACAATGGCTTATTTTCTTTTAGCTCCTATTGAAGAAAAAGGCCGAAATCAAACGAGAATTCCAAATTTACCAGCTACTAACAATCCGAAAGTACACGAAGAAACAAATAAAAACGCCTCTTTACAACAAAAGAACACAAAATTAGCGAAAGTAAAGTTCGTCAAAGGCCAAAAAAGGGATGTGATTGCTACGAAAAAACAAAATGGCGGTGTTAAAAAATCTGGTAAGTATTAGAAACAGAATTTTTTTATCTCCCCTTGCGGTGCATGAATCGAACCCACGACCTTCACGTATCGTGCGTGCTGCTCTTACCAACTGAGCTGACCGCAAGTTATCGTAGGCGATGAAAATATTCTGTTTCTAATATTTAAAGTTCGCTAGTACGGCGTATCCATACTAATATTATAAATGCGAAAGTAACTCTGTCTGTCTGTCTGTCTGTCCGTCTGTTACTCTTTCACGCCTAAACGGCTGAACGGATTTTGATGAAATTTGGTATACGTTGAATCTCAAGAACGGACATAGGCTACTTTTTATTAGAAAATAAGGGGGGGATGGGGGTAATACCACCTTTGAAAGTTTATATGGAAAAATGTTTATTTTTGAAGTTAGAGATATGAAATTTGGCACAAATATAGCTCGAAACTTGGATTAAAATATAGACTACTTTTTGTTTCGAATATTAGGGGAGAAAGGGGTAAAACCGACCATGAAAGGATGTAGTCTACGCGAACGAAGTCGCGGGCACAGCTAGTATTTTATAAACGTACAATCCATTTCAGCTCGTAACGCAGAAAAAGGTGGGAATCGAACGAGTCCTTCCCTAAAGCGAGTCGATAGTACGAATGTACACAAAAAAACTCGTCAAGGCCATGAAAATAATGACAGAATCGTTTTATTACCACGGTCTGTTATGAATGTGGATAGTGATAGTAATAACGGTACAACTATAACGCTGAAGAATGGCCATGTTAGAGCAACTGGTAAGTAATAAAAACATGTACTTACAGACATCGCACTTATGTCGGGCGCATAATAATGAATATCGAGCTGCAATTATATTTTGACGTGACGTTGACAGGACCTAATCTTTTTACTCGTATGTTTTCGTTTTTAAATGAAAATTTTATTTTATTTTGTTTTTTAAGTACACAGACAAATTACAATAAACAAAGAAATAACGTATCAAAGTATACAGTTTTAAAAAAGACTGCTATGTGCACACATAGGAGAGGTAGGGCATAGCGATTTATCAATCGAACTAGAGCAGCCCGACTGGTGAAATACCTCCACCTTACAGAAGACCGCAGCCAAATAACAATCACTTCTGTGTTGTTGTGTTCCTGCGTGTGAGTAAGGTTTCCAGAGCTCCTGGGGGGTGCTACATTAGTAGCAGGGGTCAAGCCTTCAAGGTAGGGGCGACAAGTCCAGTAACAGATTTATGATGCTGTACTTGTCACCCTTAAGCTAGGACCTCATGACCACTTAACATCGGGTGGGATGAGGTCAATTTTGAAGTGCAATATAAACAACAAATGTATTTTCTTTATTCCCATTAGCAGGTAGAAGTAAGCTGCGGTCAAAGGTAACAAAATCAAAACTTGTGACTAAAAGGAGGCTTCCCAACAAAAAATCTCACTCTACCGCTGAGAAGAAAAGTCGACACAGACTTTTGCGAAATCTTAATAAAACGGAACGTGTTATAAAGAAATCGGTAAAAAGCAAGATGGCTGAAGGCAAAACAATTGGCAGGCAAGGATATGAAGAAAGTGAGTCGTTTTTAAATCAAATTAACCATACCTTTATTCAAGTAGGTTACATATTATAACACTTTCGAATCGTCATTGAAAACGTACAATGCAAATTGACTCTACTGCCGGTTCGGAACCTATATCTACCGAGAAGACACCAGTAAGAAACTCACTTGATTAATTACTGTAGCGGTCTCTACTATTGATATGAGTAAAACAGCCATTAAGTATTTATTTTTAAGAGGTAGGCGGGAGTAGACCAGTCCTCTGGCACCTGTTCACAAGCATGACGTATGTGCCAGCCATCGCTTCACTCAACCATATTGAAGGGAATGTAACGACCCGCCATATAGCGCCACCACTTCAGTGACGTTTTAATGAGCATGACTACTCCATCCTCCGTGTCCATCACTCAAGAATAGAATAGAAAAGAAAATATCTTTATTCATGTAAGCGTTGAAAACCCCTTATAAATCGCCAGTATTAAAAAAATTGTCACGCTCAAGAAAGTTGAGATGTCGTTTTTTTAACAAGTTTGTAACCCACCTGCTTTTTAACGTCAATCGGGAATTTTCAGATTTGTGGAAAGTACACCTTTTTTTACCAATCTGATCCTTTATTCTTGATGGACGGACGCATATACAGGGTTTATATTTAGTGGAGGTATTTAATCGGGTGTAAGCTATCTTCCTGTGTATTAATAGCACTATAAAAATGTATAAATATAAGTTTACGTATTTTTAAGGTACAAATCAGAAGAGTGTCCAAATCGTAACTGATGAAGGATCAGGATCCGATAATAAGTTCAATGACGGTGGCTACAGAGCTAAGTTGAAGCATGGTAAGATGGAGTCAGAAGCAGTAGACCTTTTTTTTTTTTATAACGAGGGGAAATACATTGATGTACCGTACCGTCACCCGAGGGAAGTGACGGTGTGTGTGGGACTCCCCGCCCTGAGAAGGGCAGGACTCCCCACTAAAACCCCCCGATTGGACCTCATCGCCGTTAATTTGTGGTGCTACGGGAAACTCGGCTCAGCCATAACTACCACAGCACCACTGGCAGAAGCAGTAGACCTACTTTAGTGAAAGTAAAAAACAAAGGAGCATTTCTAACGCTTGAAAATGGCACCACGCTAAGTAAACGGTGGGCGTGGCTTAAAAAATAGCGCTGGTACGCATACCGTTTTCAAGGTCGCCGTGAGTCTTACGGGCACAGCATGTGCAATACGTCAAATTTTTCACATGAGACGACAAAAGTTTCTATACTGTTGATTGGCTAATAGCACACCGCACTCGTATTTTCAGCCAATCAGCAGCTGACGCACTGACTTCAATCGATTTTGACGTATGTTAAGAACGCGATAAAATGTAGTCGCGTGGCGCATGCTTGGGCTCATAGGCACGGACCAATCACAGCATGTGTTCAACTCATTCAATGAGATGATGAGGACTAACGAACCCTGTATATTTGTCGACCAGAACGCATAAGCCGTATATTAAATTATATTATATTAAAGTTTTCGGTCAAGTGTCGATACTTTATTACTATATTGCGTGTATATTGCTGTGTGCTTATATTGTTCTGATTAAGTAGCTAAAAAAGTAAAAACAACGACGGTATCAAAACACCCAGACTCGAGACTATATAGAAAATTTCGTTTCCCATATTGACCCGACCGGGGATCGAACCCGGGACCTCAGAGATGGCGCGACGCCAAAGTCCGGACTGGTCACCTCGAGAGGCCATTTTGGCATTTGTTAAGAGGGTGATAAAATTTTGGCGTATGTATCATAAGCGGTCAGGTCAATATATGTGATGTTGTATATTATTTAATTATTTATTTTAATTATTTCCAGTAAAGAATTCCAATCAGCAAAAAGAAGGAACCCTATTCGAAGACCGAATGTTCAATGAACCATTGATAGGTGGGTGAATGGTGATTCAGGTTGGGAAGTTTCCATAAAAGTTCTCTGATTTTCAAAATTATGCCAATAAATCTTGAAAGTCATACAACATGTGTAATATAGTTTTCCAGTATTCATCCCTTGAGGGGATTAAAGAAAGGGGGTGGGGGGACCTAGCATGTAAACAGAATTTAAAAGAAATGTTCAAATTCGAAAAAAATGGTAGGTAATATAATTTTTTAAGACACGTAAGAAGTGGAATGGTATCTCGCACTTTAACCTGTAGCTCATACACTTACTTGTCGACTCATTTACTTACTTGCTGTTGTATCTTTATTCACAGGTTTTCGCTTTTTTTGGTTCCTACCATTTCACATTGAATTGTGTATGTTGTGCTTCATACCACAATATAAACGAACTCCACGCGGGCGAAGCCGCGGGTGGAAAGCTAGTATTTCATAAAAGTAAGAAATACATAAAGGGAATAATATAAAAAAATATTATATAATTATCATTATAAACCTACAAATAAAAAAAATGTCCCAGGTTACTGCCACTTTAAAAATTCGTGTGAAAAGTATTTTTTTATGGTGTCACACGCATTGCGTTAAAACAACGGATATACATGTTTTCTTCATTGCAGGTGAAAACCATAGAAATCAGGAGGGTGATGGCCAAAACAATGAAGGAATTTCATCAGACCCTGGGATTGACGATGTCAAAGAAGATGGCTCCGCAGCCGAAGGTACCTATCAAATAATTTATATCTCAACCATGAAATACATTTCATATAGGTAGGCCTAGCATCCGCAATATGCCAAATTTATTGCATGAGACGACAAAAGTTTCGATACTGTTGATTGGCTAATAGCACACCACATTCGTATTTTCAGTCAATCAGCAGCTGACGTAGTGACTTCAATCGATTTTGACGTTTGAAATTTGGTCGCCTGGCGCATCTAGCTAGGCCTGTATACCGTTGATCGGGTGACAGTACACCGTACTCGTATTTTCAGCCAATCAGCAGTTGACGCATTGATTTTGACATTTCTTATGAGCGCGATTAAATTTACTCGAGTGACGCATGATAGACTGCCTCGATGGTGTAGCAGGGCTCCCGAAACTCGAAGGTCATGGGTTTGAATCCCGATGGGAATTTAAATGTGCGTGTATGAATGTGTGAGTGTCGCTTCGGATTTAGTACCAAGTTTTCGTGCGCATTGAAACTGCAAGAGTTAACAGTTAATTTCTCACTACTTATTTAAATAAACTCTACAGACTATTGGTGTAAGAATAAATGTTTAACTAGACTTTTTTAAATAAAACAATATTAAATTGTCGTTGCGCGTGCGTCTTGTTGTGTTCCTACGTGTGAGTAAGGTTTCCAGAGCTCCTGGGGGGTGCTACATTAGTAGCAGGGGTCAAGCCTTCAAGGTAAGGGCGACAAGTCTAGTAGTAACAGTTTTACTATGCTATACTTTTCGCCCTTAAGCTAGGAACTCATTACCACTTAACATCAGGTGGGATGAGGTCAATCTTGGAGTGCGTTATGAAAAAAAAAACTTGTAAGAACAGTTTATAAATACCGCGTATCGGTTTTTTTATGATTCCGATTAGAAGGTATAAAACCTGGATATCTTTGACTAGGGGCCAAACTATGTAGTAACTTTTATGTGACTATATATATGAATGTGACGATAAATGATCCATAATTCGTTTAGAGGGCGCGATATCAATGCTTTTGCAGTTACGAGATATTGAACGCGCTTCGACAATATCTACTATATAAAAATAAACATTTAAAATAATTTAACGTGTCAAAACGCGACACCATTTTTATTTCCCGACGTTTCGGTTAGGTTGCACCAACCGTGGTCTGAGCTGTCGGGCAGTAAGTAGTTCGTATTAACTACTAAATAAAAATGGTGTCGCGTTTTGACCCGTTAAATTATTTTAATTGTTTAAAATGGAACGCGAAAGTCTTAAAATCTACTATATAAAAATAAGTCGGGTTTTCCTTCCTGACGCTATAACTCCAGAACGGACGAACCGATTTCCACGGTTTTACATTCGTTGGAAAGGTCTCGGGCTCCGTGAGGTTTACAGCAAAAAATTCAGGAAAATTTTCAACAAAAAACGGGAAATCCTCTAAGGCGAAACGAAGTTCGCCGGGACCGCTAGTGATTGATAAATTAATAAATATTGGACAACATCACATACCTATTGCTCCGATTCTGTGGTAAATAGCTGAACCACTTGTGTAACGGAAATCAGAAATAAAGACGGTACCACAACACCCAGAAAAGTTCGTTTCCCATATTGACCCGAACGGGGATCGAACCCGGAATCTCAGAGATGACGCGACGCCAAAGTCCGGCACGCTCGCCTCTCGGCTACGGAGGTTGTCAATACTTACATGAAATAAAAAATAAAAAAAATTTACAAATTTAAATAAGACGACCTCCGTAGCCGAGAGGCAAGCGAACCGGACGTTTGGCCATCTCTGAGGTCCCGGGTTCGATCCCCATTCGGGTCGATATGGGAACGAACGACGAGCTTTTCTGTATTGTCTCGGGTTTGCGTGTAGTGGAACCGTCTTTGTTTCTGATTTCCGTAACACAAGTGATTCAGCTAGCTACCACAGAATCAGAGCAATATGTGATGTTGTCTAATGTTAAATTCTAAATTAATGATTCGGTTGTTATATATTAAAAATGTTTCAGGTAACCAACCGCAGTCAAGTCCCAACTTGGATAATGGAGGTGCATCATCAGATAATGCGGCTGATGGAAATTCAAAACTCAACGGAGAAGAATCTGAAGGTATAGTACTGTTATATGGACGACCTCGGTAGCGCAGTGGCTAAGGTAGGCGGCCAAAGCGCGTAAGGTCCCGGATTCGATTCCCGGTCGGGTCAATTTGGAAAAACAAACTTTGTTAAATTGATTTGGGTCTGGGTGTGCTATGATGACGCCCCCAGTTTGTATCCGTCGTCTGGTACTCATAGTAAAAGGGAAAACCATAGTTTGAGAACAGGTGATTGGTGTGATTGTCTGGCGCATTTATTTCTTTATTTATTAGAAAGAAAGAAAGAAAAAAAAAAATTATTGGCACACATAGACACACAACTTTTGTACATATAGTAAGTACCTATATAAGGTACATTTATGTGCCAAAAGGTCCCAGCCTCAGCATGAGCTGCTGCAGCGTATTGCTGCATCAGCGCTGGTTTTCAGGTGAGACCTTGTGGTGAGTGGCGCAATATAAAAGTAACAAGAAAAGTTTAAAACAGAACAAAGAAAAAATAACAATTATTAGTAAAATATACGTAAACAATACAGAGAGTTAATATATTCTACAATGTAGTTTTATACACTTAACACATTTGGGAAAAGTGGAAAAAAAATCATAGTTACAATATTAAACAATTGGCTACTTGACAGTTTTTGAAAAAGTATTGCAAAATGTGCGCCCGTTCATTTTATATCCCAAGCAATTCGATTTATCTGGAAAAAATGTAAATAACCAGAGAAAAATAAGATTTTGTGTAACACATTTAAAAAGCGCGCAAAAACGCCAAGTCATGTCACTGTTGAAATTATGACGTCAACGTTGTAGACAACGAACCGATACGCATAGGAACGACTTCATTTAGATAAACGGAAAATGTTTCAATAAATTCTTAATACGATTAAAGACACAATAATTCAATTTAATCGGTAAAATAATCATTGTTTCGCCACATTAAAATAAATTATTTTCGCCGACAGCTGTCATTTCCGAATTGCAATGGTGGTTTCCGTTTCGGTTCTTTTGTTCCACAGATTAAAAAAGTAAAATTTATTTTGCAAAATTAAAATACTAACTATGCTTTTAATTATAAAATAAAAATGTAAAATTATTACTTTACTAATAAGCTAACATATCTAACACTTTTCATATTTTATTGTTAACACTGTCAAGTAGCCAATTAGGTCACAACTACACAACAATATAACACTACTGGACATACAGCATCAAAGGAGTAAGATTATTATTATTTATTTACCTCTTAATGCTATAAGGGTAAGCCTCGAGACATTTAACTACCTCAGTAGTAAAATATCAGTCTTTAGTAAGTGTTAGTAGACACCTTTTAACAGTTTTTAGTGATTTTGACCTCTTAAAACCATAAGAATAAATCATACAATGGTTTCGATCAGCTCCATGTTACCGTCTTAAGTTATTTATTTATTTATTTAAAAACTTTATTGCACAAATAGGTACAACAGGTGGACTTAATGCTAGGGGCATTCTCTACCAGTCAACCGTTGGGTCATGCAGATAGTTTGTATATGGGTGCGGTAACAGGGGAGAAAAAAAAGAAATCATTTTAAACAACAATAAATTAAGCATTAAGTTAAATTAAGTTATATGTATATTTTTTTCTTAATTACTGTTATTCCTCTGTAAGGTTTAATTATTTCTAACTAACCCCTCTGTAGAGTTGAATGTTGCTATTGTAATTATTATTACTAATATTATAAAGAGGAAAGATATGTACCTATTTTTGTAAGTTTGTAATGAATAGGCTCAAAAAGTACTGGGCCGATTTAAAAAAATATTTCACCAATAGAATGCTACATTCTTCCAATTTGACATAGGCTACAAAATTAGGGATCCTTGGGAAAATTTGAAAAATTTCAACAGAAAAGCGGGAATAATTCTCTAAGGCGAAACGAAGTTCGCCGGGACCGCTAGTACCATATATGTATAATGCCAAGAGCTCCAAAAAATGGCTGCCGTAAGCACCAAAAAATGTTTGTTAGGATATAACTGTGACGACCTCCGTAGCCAAGAGGCAAGCGTGCCGGACTTTGGTGTCGCGCCATCTCTGAGGTTCCGGGTTCGATCCCCGGTCTGGTCAATATGGGAAACGAACTTTTCTGTATTGTCTCGGGTCTGGGTGTTGTGGTACCTTCGTTGTTTCTGATTTCTGTAACACAAGTGCTTTAGCTACTTACCACAGAATCAATAATAAAAAAATAAATAAAAAAAAAACTGTGTTGAGCCTATAAGTATTCGATAACTTTGAGAAGTACAGTAGACTAAAATGAAAGGTTTAATTTCAGCTGGAAACCAAAGGGTACAAGGTCAGGGATCAGAAGATGGGTTGCAAGATCGACTCATCAACAAGCCAATGTTTGCGTCCGAAGAAGATCGGGGAACAAATCAAGACGGTAAATTCATGTCACACTTACTAGCCTTAACAGAATGCGCAATATTACAAAAAATCGCAATAGTGGTAGCTACCTGGTACGGAAATCAAGATTATAAATAAATAATAAATAAATAAATATAAACAAATAATGGACAACAACACATACATTGTTCTGATTCTGTTGTAAGTAGCTAAAGCACTTGTGTTACAGAAATCAGAAACAACGACGGTACCACAACACCCAGACCCGAGACAATATAGAAAAGTTCGTTTCCCATATTGACCCGACCGGGGATCGAACCCGGAACCTCAGAGATGGCGCGACGCCAAATTCCGGCACGCTTGCCTCTCGGCTACGGAGGTCGTCAAAGATTATCGCAATAAATCCCTACTAAAATTATACATGCTAAAGTAACTCTGTCTGTCTGTTACGCTTATCCCGCTTAAACCTCTCAACCGATTTTGATGAAATTTGGCACAGACAATCTTTAGACCCCGAGAAAGGACATAGGCTACCTTTTATTGCGAAAAAAAACCCTGTAGTCAACGCGAACGAAGTCGCGGGCACAGCTAGTATTTTATCTGCGAAAGTAACTCTGTCTGTCTGTTACGCTTTCCCGCTTAAACCTCTCCGATTTTGATGAAATTTGGTATAGGTATACGTTGAACCTCGAAAACGGACATAGGCTTTTTGTTAGAAAATAAGGGGGGGGGGGGGATGGGAGTAAAACTGACCATGAAAGGATGTCGTCCGAGCGAAGGAATTCTTCACGGTTTTGCATTCGTTGGAAAAGTCTCGGGCTCGAACGAAATTGACGAAACGAAACGAGATAACGAATTGCTGTTCGTTAGTCTCGCAAAAATTCGTCAACGGCTAGGTAGATAGATTTGGCTAATGTTGGTTTTGAAATAATTGGGGAGGTCCAGGGAAGGTTAAAAAGGTAATTATTAAATGATTCTGTGGTAAGTAGCTTAAGCACTTGTGTTACAGAAATCAGAAACAATGACGGCACCACAACACCGAGACCTGAGACAATACAGAAAAGTTCGTTTCCCATATTGACCCGACCGGGGATCGAACCCGGGACTTCAGAGATGGTGCCAAAGTCTGGCTCGCTAGCCTCTCGGCAACGAAGGTCGTCAAATGATGAGGGCCTCCCAGAGAAATCAAAGAGAAGTCAGTTATTTTTACTTAAAAATGTGTATTTTGAGGTTACCTATTAGAATTTCTTCGAAAAGAGAAAAATAAAAGTATGTAAAAGCAGGATGACCTTCGTCTGAATCTTAGGTCCTCCAGATTTTATTAAAAGTACTAAATAACATTAGGTTTTAGGATAGCTTAGATAGAATATTTGCGATTCGTCTTAGGCGTGGTGTGCCGACCGTTGCTCGTTCAAAAGCAAGCCAGTGACGAGTCTTACTTTTTCTCGTCATCGCACTACCATCGACAAAGACGGTCCGCTAGAGCCACAACTGTCACTCTTATTCTAAGACATCCGCATAACTGACAGCTGACAATTTTGATTCAACGTTGAAATAGCGAAGCGCCTTCAAGTAGAATAACAAATTTCGACTCACGCTTGGCCTCTTTCTTAAAGGTGAATATCAGAATGAACATGGAAATGCCTATGGCAATGATGATGGACCTCCAGGGTCAGCATCTGATGGTGAGCATATTAAACCTATACTTAGTATTCGTATAGAATGTCAGAGAATAGTGAAGCGACCTGAAAAATAGTTTTTCAGTCCGTCTTTTAGACTATCCAAAAATATATGACTCGCATTATTGCATTTTCCACCTAATCTATACTAATAATAATAAGTAAGTATTATAAAGAGGAAAGATTTGTTTGTTTGTTTGTAATGAATAGGCCCCGTAACTACTGGACCGATTCCAATTTTCTTTCACGGTTGGGAAGCTACACTATCCCCGGGAGACATAGGCTGTATTATATTTAAAAAAAAATAGGGATCCTTAGTAAAACTCCAAAAATGACCTGAAAAAATCCTTACATCGCGTGCTCTGCGAAAACTATTGATGACAGAACAAAATGATGTAGTACGACTTTGCAGAACTAATCATTATTATCGCGCGTGCTGCTCTTCCAACTGAACTAACCGCAAGTTATCGTAGGCTATGAGTATCAACCGTTAGCCTCCGGTTAGTTCTGGTTCCGGTCCGTTAGTTCGCTAGTACGGCGTAAAGTATTATAAAAATAAATCGATTGAACAATAATAGTTTAAAATACAAAAAAACAGGGTTTAAGTCAGGTGACTTTTTTTCGTATTCCTGACAGCAAATCCTTTATTTGATACCCGTATCTTAAGTGGGTGGATTCCAAACAGCCAGTCCGCCATCTTGGGGAGGCCGCCATATTAGATTTGTAATGACGTTCCTTAGCTAGTCATGTATTGTCATCAGAATTCAGAGCGTGTGCAAAATTTCATCCTAATCGAAGACCGGGAAGTGAGTCAAATTAAGATTCCAAGATTTGGTCTGTTCCGATTAATTTCTGAAATGGCTGAACCGATTTCGACGGGAATTTAATTGGCTGGTATCTGATGTAATAAGGAGTACCTAACTTAAGCTACTTTTATTTAAGAACATTTAAATTCAATAATTTTATTTTTGTATTTTATTGTTGAAGGTGCAAATCAGAATAGTCTAGAAGGAGGCCAGCAGGGGCGTGATTACGGCAACGAAGGTAGCTTTTCAGGAACAGGATCTGATGGTAACCACCTAGATTTATCAAAGTTAGGCACCCAAGTACCTGCGTTCGATTCTCGGTTAGGTCAATTTGGGGACCTGCTAGTGTTGCCCACCAGTGGTGTCGATAGCCAACCGATCGTATCGATGCTATCGATAGTATCGACACCTCAGAAACTGAAAATACTTTGTATGAAAGCAACACTATCAACCGATGGTTTATGCATGTTGATGGTTTAAGAGGGTAGGGGAGACATAGGGATTTATTGCGCGAACTAGAGCAGCCCGATTGGTGAAATACCTCCACCTTACAGAAGACCGCAGCCAAATAACAATCACTTCTGTATTGTTGTGTTCCTGCGTGTGAGTAAGGTTTCCAGAGCTCTTGGGGGGTGCTACATTAGTAGCAGGGGTCAAGCCTTCAAGGCAAGGGCGACAAGTCCAGTAACAGATTTATAATGCTGTTCTTGTCGCCCTTAAGCTAGGACCTCATTACCACTTAACATCTGGTGGGATGAGGTCAATCTTGAAGTGCAATATGAAAAAAATCTAGGATAATAAACTATAGATCTTAAAGTTACGACACTATCAAAGTTACCGATCCTATTAATAGGAAATACATTTTAAAGTGTTGACTAGCCCCCTCGGTGGCTGACGTGGGCAGTTGTAGGGGGGTCGGGATCCCTTGCTGACTCTATACAGGCTCCCCCACAGCGCCTACCGCTAAGCGGCCCTCCGCGCGGCTACAGCGTGCCAGGCCAGCTGATACGCCCCCCCTCTCGGGACTGAGGTAACGGAAGCCAGGCTTACCCCACGCCTGGTGTCTCCGTTCTTAGCAGCGGATCTGCTGTGCAATTCCGCTGCCTACCGCCTCTACGGACACCCGAGACTCTCCCTCCTAGAGCCAGATGGAGTCCCGAGACCCACAAGAGATAGGAAGACTGGCAAACGTATTACCGTTTCCTCCTCTTCCTCCGCGATCCACCTTTGCCCTTGCGGGCTTCAGCTCGGGATCCGTCTTGGCTTCTCCCTGTGCGGTATCGGAGTCTGGGTGACAAGGCCAGCTTCTACGTCCAGGACCACAGGGTTACTGAGCCCCCCCATCGCGACAAGATGCGGAACCCAGCGGGGGAGAGATGGCAGGCCTAACCAAACCTAATTCCCCCCACAAACAAACTGTGTAAAACAATTTTATGGTACTCTGACTAATTTTCATAATTTTACTTATTTTAATTGTTATATAATCCAATCATTTGTTTTATTTAATCGAAACATGTAAAATATATATAAAAAAGGCAATCTTATTGTGAGGAAGAGACTAAAACAACCATACGTTTCATATTTACAATTTAAGCAGGATAATAATTGTTTTTTAATAGTTCCAGCTGGAGGACAACAAAATCAGGGTTCCGTCGGTACAATGGAAGAACGTCTGATATATAAACCAATGTTCGCCTCTCAAGAAGACCAGGATCAAAAGTAATGTTAATCACCAATCACGAAGCAGTTGGCCCTCACGCCCCCGTAGTGTCATCTAGCGAATTTTTCACGCGCGGTAGCCCCCATTCCCTAAACATAGTAAAGAACGTTGACGTCACAACATCCACAGTCACGTGACTTGGCGCTTTCGCGCGCTTTTTAAATGTGTTATACAAAATTTTATTTTTCTCGGGTAATTACATTTTTCCCAGAGTAATCGAATTTCTTGGGATATAAAATGAACGGACGCGCATTTTGCAATACTTTTTTCTGTCAAGTACCCAATTATGTAATAGGTACAGCCAACATAACAGATTAGACAGTCTAATCTGTTAAGTTGTAAGCTTAAGCACTAATATCAAACTCTAGGGATTTTTTTATCCATTACAGATATGGACCATAGTGATTATCCCGTAAAAGAACCAGTTCAAGGGGAAGGTGTACTATCAGATCCTGATGTCAATATCAAAGACAGTGGCGATAGATCTGAAGGTACGAAAGTGCTTCTTAAATAAATGTTGCCTTTTTTATATTGCACTTCAAGATTGACCTCATCCCACATGATGTTAAGTGGTAATGAGGCACTTTTTTTTCGAAAGTGCTTCTTAAATAAATGTTGCCTTTTTTATATTGCACTTCAAGATTGACCTCATCCCACATGATGTTAAGTGGTAATGAGGCACTTTTTTTTCGAAAGTGCTTCTTAAATAAATGTTGCTTTTTTTATATTGCACTTCAAGATTGACCTCATCCCACATGATGTTAAGTGGTAATGAGGCACTTTTTTTTTCGTTACGGGGAAAAATGCGTGACGCACCGTACCGCCACCCAAAGAAGAGTGACGGCGTGTGTGGGACTCTCCTACCCTGCGAAGGGCAGGCCTATCCACTAAAACTCGCCTTAGTGGCGGTGGTGTGGGAAATCGACTTAGCCTTATCTAAGCCGCTTACGCGTGCCGTCTGATCCCTTCCTGGTGGTCAGAAGGAGAATAGGGATATCGATCTAACTGGACCACCCCCACCTCGCTGCGGGTTGTGCAATGCCGACTAAGGTGAGGTAATGAGGCCTCTTTTTTTTTGTTTTTTTTTAACGGGGGGAAATGCTTGATGCACCGTACCGCCACCCTGAGGGAGGGTGACGGCGTGTGTGGGACTCCCACCTGCCTACCTTCCTCGGACTACCCACTAAAACCCCCCGGTTGGACCTCCATCGCCTTAGTGGCGGTGCTGTGGGGGATTGGCTAAGCCTTTACTTCCACAACACCGCCTACCCACAGTGTAAGTAATGAGGCCCTAGCTTAAGGGCGACAAGTACAGCATAATACTGTTACTGGACTTGTCGCCCTTACCTTGAAGGCTTGACCCCTGCTACTAATGTAGCACACCCCAGCTCTGGAAACCGGAAACCTTACTCACACGCAGGAACACAACAATAAGTGATTGTTATTTGGCTGCGGTCTTCTGTAAGGTGGAGGTATTTCACCTGTCGGGCTGCTCCAGTTCGAGCGATAAATCGCTTTTAAAAGAAGTTCCTAAGATTATCGTGTTCAAATAAACATTCAGCTTTATTATATTAGTAGAGATAGTTAGATCTAGACATCAATATACATCATATATTACTAATCGTTTTTTTTATTTTAATAGTACTTTACGCCGTATCTACTAGCGAACTTTAAATATTAGAAACATAAACTTTTGATTGAGATTATTTTTTCTGTTTCTAATATCAATTTTACTAACTTTAGCGTTAATTATTTTGTATTGATTACAGAAAGTCCACAGCCAGACAGACTGATTGACGAGCCTCTCCTGGCAACTGAAGAACAGGAGTTTTCTCAGCACGGTAACCCATCCATATCTATATATATAAAAGAAAGTCGTGTTAGTTACACTATTTATAACTCAAGAACGGCTGGACAGATTTGGCTGAAAATTGGTGGGGAGGTAGTTTAGAACCAGGAGAAGGACATAGGATACTTTTTGATTAATTTCTTTTTGCTTTTTTTAAAGTAATTTATTGCCTCTAAGGCGGAACAAAGTTCGCCGGGTCACCTAGTATTAATATAGAAGGTCAATCACTGAAAGATGGCGCACGTAATAGGGAAAAGGACTGGATCAATAATACCAGATTGTTTTAAGTTCGTTAAATAGATAAAAAAATGTTACACACAATTCAATTCAATAGTCTTTTATTTATGTAAATTACATAAGTAATATTTATGAAACGTCTATATAATGCAAATGACGGTACATACCTCCGGTTCGGAACCTATAACTTACAGAGAAGATCCCGGCAAGAGACAAATAAAGATGAATTTATAACTAGTTTTGCACTAAGACATACAGTGTGGTGTAAATTGTAATAAATAAGAAAATTTTAAAAACATAACATATTTATATTTAGAATTAACAAACAAACAAACTGTAATGAGGTCCTAATGCGAATTGTGCTTAAGATCAATTTTGCCAACTCGCGAGTATTTGTCAATGTAAAGAAAAAGGTACCTCTTGCAGAATTTGTTTATAGAAATAGGTAAGTAAATAGAATTAGTGAAATTTTCACGTGAAGGCGAACAGACTAGTTAGTGATCCACACTTCTTTGTCATTAATATAGTCTTCTACTCTGTAGAATATTTTTTTTAAAAAGATACACACGTATTTTATCTCTATTTTATCATTTTCTTATACCCGGTTACAATATTTTACGATTCGGAATATATCGAAAATGACCATCCGTTTTTCTCCAACCGACTACGAGTCGTTAATTCTAATTTCAAATTTACTTTCCGTTAGGCCTAGCATGCGCAATGCGACTATTTTCTCGCATGAGACGATAAAAGTTTCGCTACTGTTGATTGGCTAATAGCACACCGCACTCGTATTTTCAGCCAATCAGCAGCTGACGCACTGACATCAATCGATTTTGACGTTTGTTAAGAGCGCGATAAAATTTAATCGCGTGGCGCATGCTTGGCCTGTTGCTTACCATCAGGCGGGGAGGAGACAATATACTGTGCTTAAAAATCCCCTCAAATGACCATTGATGCGCTACATTAAAAAATCACGCATATAACGATTCTTTGCTCATGTTGACAATGCATAATATACGTATTATGCATTGTCAACTCGTATTAATCGTTATTGTATTCTTTTACAATTATCGTTCGATTCCGTGGTTTTCAAACATTTCTGCAACGAATGTACCTACCACGGGCCGATAAAGATGTATTTCTAAACATATTCGGCAGAGGGCACTTACCGAAGGCTAACGGGTTGATACAGTAGAAAAATTCATCGCCTACGATAACTTGCGGTTAGCTCAGTTGGTAAGAGCAGCACTCGCGATACGTGAAGGTCGTGGGTTCGATTCCCGCACCGAAATGAGAGAATAAAAATTTCTGTTTCTAATATTTACAATTATCATTATTAGTGTAAGCAAAAATTAAGTTTTCATTGTATTTTGAAAATCTAACTGTCAGACAGATGAGAATCTTTTAATTCATATAAATGACATCAGTAATATTAATTTATCGTCTTTATAAAACAAATTAAGGTACAATTTTTTTACCCTGTCATAATTCCTGTTCCAGATGACAGGACAGATAGAGACCAGGGGACTGACCAAGAAGGCCAGGGGACTGAGCAAGAAGGCCAGAGGACTGACTATGAAAATGAACTTGACCAGGGCGATGAAGAAAATAACAATGGAGGTTCTGATGAAGGGAATGTTGACCAAGCTGATGGCGATGATGGAGAACCACACCATGCGTCTGATGATAACGGTAAGAGATCAACACCAGAGATGCAACGGATATCCGGTTGCTATCCGGTATCCGGCCTATCCGGGCATTATTTTACTATCCGGCCGGATACCGGATAGTGATTCTGTTTGGTAATTAACTTTGAAAATGGTTAGTATACAAGATATCAACAACAAATTATCAATATACACCACGATACACATTAAACACAAAAAAAAAACTTATCTATTGAGCAAAATAGGCGGCGCACGTGTACTGCTTAGGAAATAGTTCCGCACAATTACTTTATAAAACTCGTTTCTTGGCTAGAAAGCAGTCCGCGCGAACCTAAAATACGTAACATGTTGAAACCTGACGACGCGCCGACAAACTAAAATTTAGGTATCGTTTAGCAGGCCGAATATTCGGCGGCCGGATACCGGATATTTGGCCTGATCACTGGCCGGATATCCGGTACCGGTTTCGGGCTAAATTGCTTATTTTAAAGTGTCAGTTCGACCACTTTCAAGGGAAAAACAGCCATTTGAAAAAAGGCAATTTTTTTTATTTTTTTTTGATTCTCAAAATTTTTCCTGTAGTTTAGACAACGAACTGTTCTGTATTGTCTCGGGTCTGGATGTTGTGATGCCGTCGTTGTTTTTCATTTCTATAATACAAGTGACTTAGGTACAGTCGCCGTCAAATATATTGGAGCAGACAAAGTGACCAAATGCTTCTGAACAGTTTAAAATGTCAATAAGTTCCATAAACTACAAGTTATCATTAATATCTGAACATTCACTACTTCAGTAATATCTGAGCAGATGCTAGTCATAGTAGTAACTTCTATACACACAACTAACCAATAATATCTGAACACTCATCTACACAGGTAGCTAAATGAGACACATGACGTGCGTGACACATATTTGACATTATGAGTGCCCAGATATTATTGGTTAGGTAGTTGGGTGTACAGAAATTAATGACTAGCATCTGCTCAGATATTACTGAAGTAATAAATGTTCAGATATTAATGGTAACTTGTAGTGTATATACCCTATTGACATTTTTGACTGTTCAGAAGTATTTGATCACTTTGTTTTTCTCCAATATATCTGACGGCGTCAGTACTTACCACAGAATCAGAGTAATGTATGTGATGTTGTCCAATATTATTGAAATTATATGAATATACTATCTTGATTTTGTGTCCAGATTGATTTCAAAGCAGCCTCAATTTTATTTAGCAGCCAAAATTAAAAAAATACATTTTAATATTTCCAGCAAGTTCAGGTCAGGGCCGACTGATCGACACGCCGCTGCTGGTCTCCTCAGAAGACCAAGATAATAATGAACACGGTAACCTTTAACAATATATTCTAAACAAGACAATACTTTAAATAATTTAACGATTGTACAACGAACCCATAGGTATGTAGATTTTATTATTTTTATAGTACTATACGCCGTACTAGCGAACTTTAAATATTAGAAACAGAAAAAAATTATCTCACCTTGCGGTGCGGGAATTGAACCCACGACCTTCACGTATCGCGCGTGCTGCTCTTATGCGATAAAATAAAATAAAAAATTTCTGTTTCTAATAACCATAGGTATGTAGTTCTAAACATATTCGGCAGAGGGCACTTACCGGAGGCTAACGGTTGATCCAGCAGAAAAATTTCATCGCCCACGATTTAACGAACTAGCGGTTAGCTCAGTTGGAAGAGCAGTACGCGCGATACGTGAAGGAGCACGTAGCAGTTGAACCTCACGCCTACGCATCGCCATCTAGTGGTTTTTTTATTTGCGAACACCCTCATTGTATTACTTTGTCCTGCATGCATTCACATGCAGGCCTAGCATGCGCAACGCGATTAAATTTTATCGCGCTCTTAAGAAATGTCAAAATCAATGCGTCAACTGCTGATTGGCTGAGAATACGAGTACGGTGTACTGTCACCCGATCAACGGTATTGAAACTTTTGTCGTCTCATGCGATAAATTTGACGTATTGCGCATGCTAGGCCTGGTTGTGCGTCTAAAAGTGAAAGTTGTTAAGAGGTTCTATCGAACCTCCCACGACTTCGTACCTTTTTTTTTTACTACCTACTAAAACCCCCCCGCACCTCTCATCGCCTAATGACGGCGCCACGGATATATAGATTATCTATAGCAGCCACAGCGCCGTCGGCGGAATAGCTGCCCCAATGGGGTGGCTCCATCTAGTCCCCCACGCTTGTTGGGGGAATGGCGGGAACGGCCACGACTTCGTACCTACGCGTGGTGTTATTTACACATACAAAAAGATAAAAATAATCAATATCTAGAAAATATTATTAGAATTAATGAAGTTTATTAATTGTCTTATCATCGACCACCAAGTTATTTAATTCATTTGTAGTTAATTAAAAATATTTAAATGTAAATCAATTGTGGCTTGTTCCAATTTACAAATTCAAATTACTAAAATACAATTAATAAAAAAAAATGAAATTAAAAAAAAATTGAATTGAAATTGAAAAGAGGGGTGAAGCATAGCGATTTATCGTTTGGAGCAGCCCGACTGGTGAAATACCTCCACCTTACAGAAGACCGCAGCCAAATAACAATCACTTCTGTGTTGTTGTGTTCCTGCGTGTGAGTAAGGTTTACAGAGCTCCTAGGGGAGTTACGTTAGTAGCAGGGGTCAAGCCTTCAAGGTAAGGGCGACAAGTCCAGTAACATAATTATTATGCTGTACTTGTCACCCTTAGGCTAAGACCTCATTACCACTTAACAGGTGGGATGAGGTCAATCTTGAACTGCAATATAAAAAAAAGCCATGAAGGGTTGGTAGTAAAATATATTTATTTATTACAGAGGACGAAGATGACGGAGCCAGATTCAGTGAGCCAATCTTCGACTCACCCCAAGAGAACCAGGGTACTCCTCAATCTGGTAATACTATTCTAGACATAATAAGTAAAAATAAAAATAAACTACTAATATTATAAAGATGAAGCGAAAGAAGAGAGGCAGGGCATAACAATTTATCGCTCGAGCTGGAGCAGCCCGACTGATGAAACACTTCCACCTTACAGAAAACCGCAGCCAAATAAATAACAATCACTTCTGTGTTGTTGTGTTCCTGCGTGTGAGTAAGGTTTCCAGAGCTCCTGGGGGGTGCTACATTAGTAGCAGGGGTCAAGCCTTCAACTATTCTAGACATAATAACCGACCAAAAAAAGAGGTTTTGTTGTTTTAATTTGAAGAAATACATACGCATTTAAAAATATTTTTTCGCGAACAACTTTGTCATTTAAAGAAAGAAAGAAAGAAACATTTATTACTTAAAGAAATCACAACGCAGCCATATGTGTAAACATAACAATAACAGTATCATCAAAACCAAAACTATATGACTTGGTCCAAAGTGAGCTACACATAGCAATAAGTTAGATACTGATACTGTAAATGATCTGCTAAGTTTCTTACCGGTGTCTTCTCGGTAGATATAGGTTCCGAGCCGGCAGTAGAATCACTTTGCATTGTATTCAATGACGATTCAAAAGTGTTATATGTAACCTACTTGAATAAAGAAATATTTGAGTTTGAGTTTGAGTAAAGGATGGTACACAAAAGAAAATAACAAAAAACATATTTAAACGAAAATGAAAAATTAGCGTTCTCTCGGAACCAGGCGATGCAGACAATGGCAAGTCGTGATGTCTACAATAAAAGGGCCTCACTCAGCATAAGTCATTGCCCACGTCGCAGGCCATGACGCTGGTGCACAGTGGGCCCTGCCGAGTGATATACCACGGACGCCGGCGACGTTGCACAGTGACATAAACCTACTTAAATACATTATGAAAAATAAACAATAAATAATAGTATTTTTATATTACAAAAAGATAACAATTATGACACGATTTTGGTCAATTTTCACTGGAAAATAAAATGTCTCCATGAAATATCTCCTATATTATGTTTAAGAGAGGTAGTGCATAGCGATTTATCGCTCGAACTAGAGCAGCCCGACTGGTGAAATACCACCACCTCACAGAAGACCGCAGCCAAATAACAATCACTTCTGTGTTGTTGTGTTCCTGCGTGTGAGTTAGGTTTCCAGAGCTCCTGGGGGGTGCTACGTTAGTAGCAGGGGTCAAGCCTTCAAGGTAAAGGCGACAAGCCCAGTAACAGATTTATTATGCTATACTTGTCACCCTTAAGCTAGGACCTCAATACCACTTAACATCAGGTGGGATGAGGTCAATCTTGAAGTGCAATATAAAAAAATATATATATTATGTGGAGATATTTTGACGTAACTTCTTCTTAACTAAATAGTGACGTTAACACTGAACTATGAAACAACGACGGTAACACAGCACCCAGACCCTAGTCAATACAATAAAGCTTTTTTACTAACTCGACCAAAAATAAAGCATCAAAATTAAAACACCCAAATTTTTTTACTTTTTTTAAATGGCTTTTTTCCCTTGAAATTGGTCGAACTGACACTTTAAAATGAGCATTTTAAAGCTTGAAGTTTCTAGTTTTGAGATTTCACGATCGACATTGGTTTCTGGCAACATCTTTTGCTCAATTCGCATGAATACCAAAAAATAACGTAGGTATACCGTAAAAGGAGCGTGAAGAAACATCTTGCGGGCCAGTATGGCGATGCTAACGGATTGTCATCGCGATGTGGGTTCCTCTCTTGCTTACCATTAGGCTGGGACGAGCCAATATACTACGCTTCTTTAAAGAAAAAAAACGTAATTGTGCGGTTTTTTTCTTATTGACTCGACCGGAAACCGAACCCGGGACCTCAGAGATGGCGTGACGCCAAGTCCGGTCTTCTCGGCTCTCTGCTACGGAGGTCGTTAAGTATAATTCAATTCGTTGTGTATTGTTTTAGCAATTGATGATAATCAAGATCTGAATCATGAAGACAAGGGTGATATAGAGGGCTCGTCGGGTAAGTAAAAATAAAAATAAACTACTAATATTATAAAGATGAAGCGAAAGAAGAGAGGCAGGGCATAACAATTTATCGCTCGAGCTGGAGCAGCCCGACTGATGAAACACTTCCACCTTACAGAAAACCGCAGCCAAATAAATAACAATCACTTCTGTGTTGTTGTGTTCCTGCGTGTGAGTAAGGTTTCCAGAGCTCCTGGGGGATGCTACATTAGTAGCAGGGGTCAAGCCTTCAAGGTAAGGGCGACAAGTCCAGTAACAGATTTATTATGCTGTACTTGTCGCCTTTAAGCTAGGACCTCATTACCACTTAACATCAGGTGGGATGAGGTCAAAGTGGGATGTATAGACATCGCTAAAGGACCGCAGTTGCCTTACTCAAGCGTGGAGATCATAACGTAACTTAATTTTAACTTATGCCCAGGGGGTCTACTCCCAAAAACGAAACGAACAAACGAAAGGTTTCGTTTTTGAAGATTATTCATAAATTTGGGAATTAAGACGTCGTTTTTGATTCGTATAAATAGTATTATGTTTATTGATAACGCTTTATTCGCATTCGAAGTAAGTTGGTTGCGATTTTAAGAATTAAAAATTGCTATCCATCGTCGGATCCGACATATTTCGTTTTAGGGAGTAGACCCCCAGTTCCAATATTTTACATTTGATTAATGACACCGTTTTTCTCCAACTACGAGTCGTTAATAACATGTCATAATTAACTTTTAATATCAGGTCTCATCAGTTTAAAACTTAGACCTCGTATAATTTATTACTCTGCGCAACTAGAAAGGATAAATTTTCAAATATTGGAACGGGGCATTAATTGATCTTTATAATGTTTTATGCCGCATTAAATTAGCATTCATGATTGTAGTTCTAAACATATTCGGCAGAGGGCACTTACCGGAGGCTAACGGTTGATACAGCAGAAAAATATCATCGCCTACGATAACTTGCGGTTAGCTCAGTTACGTGAAGGTCGTGGGTTCAAGCCACGCACCACAAGGGGATAAGATTTTCTGTTGCTTTAAATTTTAATTTTTGTTAATAAATTTGCTTTAGGAAAAGATAATCAAGGCGGTGGTTACGGCATTTTGGGTTCCACAGAGAATGCATCAGGTAAGTCATTTTAATTACTATTTTATATTGCGTTTCGCTCACGTTGAACGATCGTGATATATTTTATCTGATACTAACTGTCGTGGCGAACGTTAAGACCTTTTTTTTTAATTTCTGACCTTATTAACCTGCCCTGGACCTCCACAATTATTTTAAAACCAACATTAGCCGAATAGAAAGGCCAGGTGGAGTGACGATTTACGCAGGACGGCTGGCAGGAGCTGGATGAGAGTAGCCGAAAATCGAGCGAAGTGGCGAACATTTGGAGAGGCCTATGTCCAGCAGTGGACTGCAACAGGCTGATGATGATGATGATTAGCCGAATTGGTCTTTACGTTGTGGAGTTTAGCAAGACTAACGAACATTTCGTTAACACGATTTTATTAGCTTCATTTGTAACTATGTATGTAAGAAAATCTTAGAATCTTAATATGACCCACTTCCCACATAGACTATAGTGTTTTCTTCTTCTTTATTTTTATTCTGTTGGTTTGTCTTCTTTTTCTTTGTTATTTAATCATTTTTTTTTATTTTAGTTTCTTCTTTATATATGTTAACCGTCACTCAAATAGGCTGCTCAAATACCAGCGCTGCAGCAGCCTTGCGTCGCTGCAGCATACAGCTGAGGTGTGGCCTAGTTGACCACTTACCCATTTAGTCTTTTGTTTTGTTTTTTTTGTTTTTGTCGCTATTTATTTCATGTTTGTTTTTACTTCTTTCTGTACTTCTTCTTGTTTTTAGTTTTTATTTTATTTGTGTAAATTTGTTTCTTCTGTGTAGTGGTCAATAAATGTATTTTCTTTCTTCTTTCTTTCTTTCTTTCCCGGTCTTCGATTAGGATGAAATTTTACACACGCTCTGAGTTCTGATGAGAATACATGACTAGCTCTAAGCAGCACGCGCGATCCGTGAAAGTCGTAGGTTCCGCACCGCAATGAGAGATGAAATTTTTCTATTTATATAAATTATATAAATGATAAATATTTATATAATTTATATAAATAGAAAAATAATAGTAGTATACATTTATTTCTTTATTTTTTATAGATAATGGAGGAGAAGGTAAGTACAGTCAGAATAACGTCGAAACTATAAACTATAAACTATAAACTTTCGACTGTGCATAGAATAGAAAATATAAGCTTTACAAAAGCACTTATGGATCGTCAGTACAAGTTCAGTATTCTTCCGCCGTTCTCGGATGTACCGCCCTTAAAAATAAATAAATAAATATTGGACAGCATTACATACTTTGTTCTGATTATGTCGTAAGTCAAGAAAGGTAGGGCATAGCGATTTATCGCTCGAACTGGAGCAGCCCGAGTGGTGTAATACCTCCACCTTACATAAAACCGCAGCCAAATAACAATCACTTCGGTCTTGTTGTATTCCTGCGTGTGAGTAAGGTTTACAGAGCTCCTGTGGGGTGCTACATTAGTAGCAGGGGTCAAGCCTTCAAGGTAAAGGTGACAAGTTCAGTAACAGATGTCAATTGACTAGCCAGCCATCATCCCCTTGACAGTTTGTTCCATATTTTAGAAGCCCCTGAAGATTATGACGCGGCTTGCCCCGCTGCCTGCCCCGCGCGGTCTATGATGGTCTGCGGGCGTTGCCTCCATGGTATCTACCGGACCTTCCTCAGCGTTTGCCATCTGAGGATGTTCGCTTGCCAGCATCAAGACGAAGGTGAGTCGCTGTCAAAATGACCTCCACATTTGTCATGCAGTCCTGGTACCTTGCGTTTACGGTTAGAACATATGCTTGCTCCAGATTTAAGTGCAACGCAAATGTACCACGCAGGTATGGTCAGGCATCTTTTTTTTATAATAGCACTAATGTGCTAGGTACAATATACTTATTTTGTCCTCCCAGCCTGATGGTAAGCAAGAGAGGAACCCACATCGCGATGACAACGGATTTGATACCGTAATATCCTATCCGTTAGCATCGCCATACTGGCCTGCAAGATGTTTCTTCATGCTCCTTTTGAAGGAATCGATGTTAAAGGAAGGAGGAAACACATCAACTTCTTTATGGTGCGGAAAAGAGAGTTACCAAACTTTTTGGTGCCCGAAGGAATAGTTTCCACGGTGAAGCGATGATATCGTTGCCTCAATTGGCTACTTGACAGTGTTAACAATAAAATATGAAAAGTGTTAGATATGTTAGCTTATTAGTTAAGTAATCATTTTACATTTTTACTTTTTAATCAAAAGCATAGTTAGTATTTTATCTTTGCAAAATAAATTTTACTTTTTTTATCTGTGGAACAAAAGAACCGAAACGGAAACCACCATTGCAATTCGGAAATGACAGCTGTCGGCGAAAATTATTTATTTTAATGTGGCGAAACAATGATTATTTTACCGATTAAATTGAATTATTGTCTCTCTAATCGTATTAAGAATTTATTGAAACATTTTCCGTTTATTTTAATTAAGTCGTTTCTATGCGTATCGGTTCGTTGTCTAGGACGTTGACGTCATAATTGCAACAGTGACGTGACTTGGCGTTTTCGCGCGCTTTTTAAATGTGTTACACAAAATCTTATTTTTCTCTGGTTATTTAGATTATTTCCAGATAAATCGAATTGCTTAGGATATAAAATGAACGGGCGCACATTTTACAATACTTTTTCAAAAACTGTCAAGTAGCCAATTTAGATCGTTGTTATATTTGGTACTAACTATTCCCATATAAGTTAATCTTTTAAGTCATAAATTAAAATAAAATAAATATTTAAGGGGGGCTCTCGTGATTTTAGCCGTTTTTTGCTTGATGTTAAAATAAATTTCAAGAGAGGTAGTGCATAGCGATTTACCGCTCGAACTGGAGCAGCCCGACTGGTGAAACACCTCCACCTTACAGAAGACCGCAGCCAAATAACAATCACTTTTGTGTTGTTGTGTTCCTGCGTAAGAGTAAGGTTTCCAGAGCTCCTGGGGGGGGGGGGGGGTGCTACATTAGTAGCAGGGGTCAAGCCTTCAAGGTAAGGGCGACCAGTCCAGTAACAGATTTATTATGCTGTACTTGTCGCCCATAAGCTAGGACCTCATTATCATTTAACATCAGGTGGGATGAGGTCAATGTTGAAGTGCAATATAAAAAAAACAGCATCTGGTAGACGATTGAAATACCTTTACACAGAATATTTAGTTGTATATTAGGGTTACAATATTGTGTCTCATGTTGATAAGATAATGGAACACTTCGTGCGCGAATCTGACTCCCACTTAGCCGGTTTTAAAAGTTTATTGATGTTTGGCAGAGTTGGAGCTGGTTTCCAGGCTACCCTGTGCTCTGTCAGCTCCATACGTTGACCAGAAGATGGTACCTGTTGGTGATGGGATGCTTACATATCCTGGCGACGATGACAGGTAGGAACAAAAGTACTTAAACTCCAGTGAACGAAAAAAACTATATAACTATACTAACTTCAATCGCATATCGGCATCAACACATACAACTGTAAAGCACACGAGCAATAGATACGCAATATAGTAATAAAATATCGAATATATACTTATGAAAAAAAAACTTAAAGGCTAATTTCGCTAACTCACTTTTTTATGCCACGCCCACCGTGCCTTACTTTTCGTGGTGCCATTTTCGTTAGAAATGTTTCTAGGTTTTTTTCGTTCACTGTTAAACTGGGATTTAAATTAGGTGTACTTAAAGCGACATTAGCAATGATACTACTTTCATTTGGCTATGTAGCCCTGCGAAATATTGTAGTCAAGTCGTTGAGTAATTGCAGATTTAATTTTAATTTATCTTTAATAAAAATTTAAATTTTCTCTTAACAGCATTTTGAGGTATATTCAGTGCAGAGAGAGGGAGCGTGTCGCGAATATACCGGGACAGCAAAAAGTCGATAAAATTAAAGGTAAGCCTAATTTTTAAAGGCACTTATAGTCGCGGCTTCGCTCGCGTACTTTCACTGATTTTCCCACATTTTCCACTGTTTCTTTGCTTGTATGGGTCACAAACACAAATATATTTCTTCAATTCGAACCAGTAGTTCTGGGGTTTAGAGCTTTCAAGCAAACAAACACTCTTTAGCTCTATAATATTACTAAAGAATTGGTCGAGAGTGTTCTAGCTATGTTTGATAGAAATCAATATAAAATGGCCGCCGCCACAAAATGGCGGATTAGATGTTTTGATGTTCCCTTATTAAAAGTATCGAATATGCCCATGAAATGTGACAAATCCACGATGCCCAAAAAAATGCGCATTAATATATTTTACACTAGCTGTATACATGTTACTTCGTTCGCGTGGACGGTTTTACCCCTATCTTCCCTAATATTTAAATCAAAAAGTAGTCCATATTTCAATCCAACTTTCGTGATATATTTGTGCCAAATTTCATATCTCTAACTTAAAAAATAAACATTTAACCAAATAAACTTTCGAAGGTGGTAATACCCCCCATCCCCTTTTATTTTCAAAACAAAAAGTATCCTATTCTAAAGGTTTCTAGGGGTTTAAGGCGTAAAAAATGAATGGCGTTCATTGAAATCGGTTCAGTGGTTTAGGCGTTAAAGCCAAACAGACAGACAGTGACTTTCGCATTTATAATTAGTACTAGCTGTGCCCGCGACTTCGTTCGCGTGGACTACATCCTTTCATGGTCGGTCTTACCCCTTTCTCCCCAAATATTCGAAACAAAAAGTAGTCTATATTTTAATCCAAGTTTCGAGCTATATTTATGCCAAATTTCATATCTCTAACTTCAAAATAATCATTTTTCCATATAAACTTCCAAAGGTGGTATTACCCCCCTCCCCCCCTTATTTTCTAATAAAAAGTAGCCTATGTCCGTTCTTGAGGTTCAACGTATACCTATACCAAATTTCATCAAAATCGGTTGAGAGGTTTAAGCAGGAAAGCGTAACAGACACTATCAGGCCTAGCATGCGCAACGCGAGTAAATTTTATCGCGCTCTTAAGAAATGTCAAAATCGATGTGTCAACTACTGATTGGCTGAAATTACGAGTTCGGAGTACTATCACCCAATCAACGGTATAGAAACTTTTGTCGTCTCATGCGATAAATTTGACGTATTGCGCATGCTAAGCCTGTCAGACAGACACAGTTACTTTCGCATTTATAATATTAGTAGGGATGGATTGCACCCGAGCGCAGCGGAGACGGATCAGATTGCAAAATTAACATAGTATACACCGTTATTTTTTATTTACCATAAAAAATTTAATCACGTATGTACACAAAGGTCTTAATTGTAAAAGTGCAAACCGATTTTTTTTCCGATTAAAATTGACTGAGTTATTACGCTTTGTTTTTTACTGAAATTGACAAAAAATGTGTGGACATCCGTCTTTTTACTCAATGAAACTATTGGCACGCAACATGTCAATGAAATACGTACGACATCTTGTTTCACTATCGCAGGTTACTGCCTACTACCTTACTACCTTTCTTAAAGAAAAACAAATTAACATAGAATCGGAATAAGGATGAGAGTGCACCATGGACTTAATATATAAACAGGACCGAGTACTCGCAGCCAAAAAACGAGCCGAGCGAGATAGCTACCACAGAGGCGTGTGTCCCTTTCTAATAGGGTGACAACAAGATTTATTTTGACAGCGGACATTTGATTATATAATTAAAATTTAGCCCGTTGTCCCCACTACATCTAGTAAAATAAATATAACAAGATAAAATAAATAAATATTGGACAACATCACATACATTGGTCTGATTCAGTGGTAAGTAGCTAAAGCACTTGTGTTACAGAAATCAGAATACCCAGACCCGAGACAATACAGAAAAGATCGTTTCCCTTATTAAACCTCAGAGATGGCGCAACACCTAAGTCCGGCCCGCTCGCCTCTCGGCTACGGAGGTCGTCATGTTCCAAAGTTATCGTCTGGACAGATTTGACTGTTGAAAACAACCGGGACAGCATTACAATGGCAATAAATTTAAATAATTTATTTAATTTTCCGCTGTCCCCACTGCTGGAGACGCGCCTGGTAGGGACAACGAGAATAACCCTAAATTTTTGGGAATAAGGAAAGGATTATGAAATAAATAATACAAATTGTCAAAGGTATCTATTTATTTAGCCATTGACATGCTTTGGTTGATACAGATGAAAAGAAAATACAGTTGAAATAATGCTTAAAATAATTGCTAGTAAGTACAGCCGCTTCGGCTACATATTTAATGAATGGCTTTTGTAATAATTGTACGCCAGTCTATGTCTACGATTTTTTAGTTAACTTCTGATCACTGTGGGCAACAGTTTGTTTTCAGTGCCAATATTAATATTGTTACGCGCCACGATTAACGTTCGTAGTAACCAGCGCCATCTAGTGTGGAAAGGCAGGACTACAGAGAGTCGAGACGCGTACGCCAGAATTTACTAGAACAATGACCTTGACCGAGCGTACGGCCGTTCAAGGCCGCACTGCGCGCGAATGTTCCGGATGTTTCTGCGTTGGAAGGTTCGGGAACGGCCGCGGCAATATAAAAGGCCGGGATTCACCGCGACTGGGACAGTATTAAATTAGCGATACAAGTGATTACTTCGAAAGCGATTTTGAAGTGCGACTTGGGAGCGATTGTTGTTTTAATTAGTGCGTTTTAAGGTTGTAATTAGTGGCGTTCAATTAAAGTGTGACTTTTGGTAATTTTTATCGGCTGTTTTTATTGTCACGAACCCGAAGCTCGTAACAATTGGTGTCAGAAGTGGGATTTAAATTATGCCGATTTTACCTAAAGACGACACGGAGGGTATCCGTACCCGGAGTCAACGCCAACAGGAGACGGACCAGAGACGTTTTGGTGGAGCTTTGCCGCAGGAATCGGAAAGCCAGTTATTAACCACGGAGGCCGGCCCGTCCACAGCAACACCAGCAGCATCGGCAGCACCAGACCTTGCTGCTCTGATGATGATGCTGCAGGAGCAGTCTCGCCGACAGGAGGAACAGGCTCGTCGGTTGGAAGAACAGCTAAAGCGGGACAAGGAGGAACAGGCTCGCCGCCAGGAGGAACAGGCTCGCCGCCAGGAGGAACAGGCTCGCCGCCAGGAGGAACAGGCTCGTCGATTGGAAGAACAGCTTCAGCGGGACAAGGAGGAACAGGCTCGCCGCCAGGAGGAACAGGCTCGTCGGTTGGAAGACCAGAGGCAGCAGGACAAGGAGGAACAGGCTCGCCGCCAGGAGGAACAGGCTCGCCGCCAAGAAGAGCAGATGCTTCTTCTGAAGGACCTTCACGCTACCTTCGGGAAAGACATAAAGGAGGTGAAGGATAAGGTTGCTCAACATGACAACCGCCTGCTGGAAGCTGAAATCCGGATCGACCAAGTCAATAATCGGGTTGACTACGTAGTGGCTGATGTGAAGAAGACCGTGATGGCAGACGTTAAGAAAACGCTGGATTGTCTTAAACTTGGAGAAGCAATCGCAGCTCCCGTAGCTACAACACCTTCGCTACGTGGATTCAAAGTGCCACCGTTCGACGGAACTTCTTCCTGGGCGGCCTACAAAATCCAGTTTGAGGCAGTCATGAAAGCGAATGGCTGGAATAAAAATCAGGCCATGACTGCCCTCACCCTAGGCCTTCGTGACCAGGCCTTATCAGTTTTGGAAGCTCTCGGTAAGGAAGTGACTTACGAGCAGCTCCTTGAGGCACTGGAGGCTCGATATGGCGACGCTCACTTGGAACACGTGTTTCGCGCACAGCTTAAGGACCGCGTGCAACGCAGCAGCGAAAACTTGCAGCAGTGGGCCCTTGAAGTGGAGAAGCTGGTGCGTAAAGCTTACCAGTCCGTACCAGCGCTTATTGATGGGAACCTGGTGCAGGCGTTCATCGACGGCATCCGCGATATTGAAGTTAGAGCTGCTGTGAGGCTCGGGCACCATGGGACGCTTAAGGACGCCTTGGCCCATGCACTGGAGGTGGAAGCTGTGCGGCAGGATCATCGTTCCCATCGCGTCAGGGAGGTTGCAGCGGCTTCAGTTCGCGACCGCAATAAAAGTTACAGCCCTAGGTGCTATGGCTGCGGGGAAAGGGGCCACCTTCGATCCAGTTGCCCTAAGCGAACTGCAGAAGGAGAAGACGGCAGTCCAGCTAAGAGCACCGCCCAGCACCAGCAGCAGGGAAACGAGTAATAGCCAGGACTGCGGGGCGGGTGCTGGCTGAGGTTCAAAGAGCCCCAAGGGTTTCGATCAAACAAACCCAAGACGGGAACAGCCTAGTCATCCAGGGCGAGGTAAACGGAACGCCGTGTAAGCTGACTATAGACACTGGAGCCTCTCGCACGGTTGTCAGTTCCCAAATTATGAGACGGTCCCTTGGGGACTCTGCATACAACCGAGAACACATTAATTTGGTAACAGCCACAGGTCAGCGCATACCCGTCCATGGAGAGAAGAAGATGGGGCTGAAGCTAGGCAACAGAACCTACCTGCATAATGTCATTGTGGCGGATATAATGGACGATTGCATCCTGGGCCTTGACTTTATGAGGAAGAATAGTTGCGAAATTGACGTCAAGCAAGGTGTTCTGAAATGTGGACGAGAGGAACTTTTCGTGGAAGGCGCGTTACCAGGGAATGTATACAGCCTTAAAAAGATTGTTCTTCCGCCGAGATCGGAAACGATTGTGCCGGTTAGTCTTCCTCGGAATCCTGGGCAAACTCAACGTTGTGTACTTGTGGAAAGGGTAGAAAATGACCTTCCATGGAAAGTGGCACGCACTTTGGTTAGAGCCACCGACATCTCAGGGGTACGTGTGCTGAACCTTTGTGACCAGGAACAGGTTATAGAAAAAGGCACACTAGTTGGTACTTGCGAGGAAGTGGATTGGTTGCGTCGATGCCAACATCAATCGACCGGGACCGTCAGCAAAGATACACAAACGAGAGTGACCACACTTTTAGAAGACTGCCGCAGCGCTCTGTCCCAAAATGAAATGGTTAAGGCGAAACAAATGTTGCTCAAGTATGCCAACGTTTTCTCGTCAAACGATGCTGACATCGGAAGGACTGGCTTAGTTCAACACAAAATTAACACAGGAGAAGAATTGCCTATCCGTCAGCGGCCAAGGAGATTGCCCGTAGCACGTGAAAAGGACGTGGAAACCATGATTGAGGGAATGGTGAAGGATGGTGTTATTGAACCTTCATCTAGTCCATGGTGTTCACCTGTAGTGCTGGTAAGAAAGAAAGACGGTAGCATGAGGTTTTGTGTTGACTATCGTCGTCTGAACGACGTTACAAAGAAAGACAGCTATCCTTTGCCAAGAATTGATGACACGCTGGACATGCTTACTGGAGTAAAGTGGTTTAGCACGCTAGATTTAAAAAGTGGTTACTGGCAAGTTGAAATTGATCCTAAAGACAAGGAGAAGACTGCATTCTCGACAGGAAAGGGTCTGTGGCAATTCAAAGTCATGCCGTTTGGATTGTGCAACGCTCCGGCAACGTTTGAAAGGTTGATGGAACTTGTACTTACCGGTCTGATTGGCGATGCCTGTCTAGTCTACTTGGATGACATAATCATCGTAGGCCGTACGTTTGAAGAACATCTTCTAAATCTGGAACGCGTGCTCATGAAGATCCAGAGTGCCAACCTCAAGTTAAGCCCGAAGAAGTGTTCACTATTCAAACGGCAAGTTAGCTTTTTGGGATATGTAGTGTCTGAAGAAGGTATCAGCACGGATCCAGAGAAAATCGCTGCTGTAAAGGATTGGCCAATCCCAAAAGACAAGACGCAGGTCAGAGCATTCCTTGGTTTGTGTTCCTACTATCGGCGTTTTGTTAAGAACTTTGCAGATATAGCAAAACCCCTGCATAAGCTAACGGAGGAGAAGCGACATTTCTGCTGGGATGGAAGTTGTGACATCGCATTCCAGGAGCTAAAGGACCGTCTGTGCAAAACACCTATTTTGGGATACCCTGATGTGAGTAAGGAATTCATAGTTGACACAGACGCAAGTGACATAGGACTTGGCGGTGTATTATCCCAGCGGAATGGCGATCAAGAAATTGTGATAGCTTACTTCAGCAAGTCTTTGTCGAAACCTGAAAGGAACTATTGTGTTACGAGACGAGAACTGCTTGCTGTAGTAAAGTCGTTGCAGCACTTTAGCAAATATCTTCTGGGGCGGAAATTCCACATACGAACTGACCATGCTGCACTGAAATGGCTTTTGCAGTTCAAGAATCCGGAAGGACAAGTTGCGAGATGGATTGAATTACTGCAGGAATACGACTTTGTGGTGGAACATCGCAGCGGAAAATCTCATGGTAATGCAGATGCATTGTCAAGAAGACCTTGTCCTGAAGACTGCAAGCATTGTACCAGGCAAGAAAGAAAAGAAGTTGTTCCTGTGAGGATGCTCAAGACAGACCTTAGCAACGAGTGGAAGGAAAGCCTACAACGTGCACAACAGGAGGATGCGGACATCAAGCCGATTCTGGAGTGGATGAAGGCCGGAGTTCCTAAGCCTAGGTGGAGCGACGTCTCAGCGATGAGTTCGATCACAAAGAGCTATTGGGCCCAATGGGACAGCTTGGTGATTCAGGATGGAGTTCTGTGCCGTAGATGGGAAAATGCTCGTGGAGACAGCTGTCATCTGCAAATGGTTGTCCCCAAAGGTCAAGTACCGGATGTTCTACAGCTGTACCATAATGGTTGTTCAGGAGGTCATCTGGGAGTAAAACGGACACTACTAAAGATACGAGAACGGTTTTACTGGGTCTACTGTCGGGACGATGTCGAGGACTGGTGTCGCAAATGTACAAGTTGTGCGGCTGTAAAGGGACCTCAGACTCGTAGTAGAGGTGCATTGAAGCTGTACAATGTGGGCGCACCATGGGAGAGGATAGCCCTTGACGTTGCGGGGCCGTTCCCGGAAAGTGAAAGTGGTAACAAATATTTCATGGTTGTGATGGATTACTTCACTAAGTGGCCGGAAGTCTTCGCCATTCCAAATCAAGAAGCCTCGACAGTTACTGATAAGTTAGTTTATGAAGTCTTCTGTCGTTTTGGAGTTCCCTTAGAAATCCACAGTGATCAAGGAAGGAATTTTGAGTCCCAAATATTCCAGGAAACTTGTCGAGTTATGGGAACTCATAAAACAAGAACAACTTCTTACCACCCACAGTCGGATGGAATGGTGGAAAGATTTAATCAGACACTAGAGAGGTACTTGGCAAAAGTTGTGGAAAATCGGCAACGAGATTGGGACAAGCACATACAACCATTTTTGTTGTCATATCGTAGCGCTGTTCACGAAAGTACATCGGTAACACCAGCGTTCGCAAACTTTGGAAGAGAACTACGACTGCCTGCAGACTTGATCACCGGAATACCACCTGATTCCCCATGCAGTATAACAGATTATGCAAATAACTTGCGGAACAAAATGAATGACATTTGTGAGCACGTGAGACAATCGGGCCAGCAAATGTCTGAAAGAATGAAAACCCGCTATGACCGCAAAATGAACAGTAAAGAGTTTGACGAAGGTTCACTAGTGTGGTTGCACAATCCAATCCGCAGCAAGGGGAAATCTCCTAAGCTTCAGGCGAAATGGGAAGGGCCGTATCGAATTGTGACTAAGATCAATGACGTAACCTACCGGATACAAAAAGGTGCGAGGGGTACTCCTAAGATCGTCCATGTGGATCGATTGGCGCGTTATTATGGAGCCGAAAATGCTCGGGACGAGCATGTCTTAGGAGGGGGCAGTGTTACGCGCCACGATTAACGTTCGTAGTAACCAGCGCCATCTAGTGTGGAAAGGCAGGACTACAGAGAGTCGAGACGCGTACGCCAGAATTTACTAGAACAATGACCTTGACCGAGCGTACGGCCGTTCAAGGCCGCACTGCGCGCGAATGTTCCGGATGTTTCTGCGTTGGAAGGTTCGGGAACGGCCGCGGCAATATAAAAGGCCGGGATTCACCGCGACTGGGACAGTATTAAATTAGCGATACAAGTGATTACTTCGAAAGCGATTTTGAAGTGCGACTTGGGAGCGATTGTTGTTTTAATTAGTGCGTTTTAAGGTTGTAATTAGTGGCGTTCAATTAAAGTGTGACTTTTGGTAATTTTTATCGGCTGTTTTTATTGTCACGAACCCGAAGCTCGTAACAATATTAACGAAAAAACATCGTTTGAAAAATTTTATCGATTGAACGAATGAGAAACTACTTTTTAAACATGGTAATATCTCTAAGAGGTGGCAGGATATAGGATTTCTTCTTCAGAGACTGGTAGTGGTTGGTCGCTCAATGTATTACTGAGAACTTATTTTTTTTTACTCTTGGTCTGTAAAATAAACATAAAAGTACTATACATATTACATCTAAAAAATTTACAGTTAACTTAGTGTAACATATTACATCTAGTTTATGACCTACGAAATAATACTCATGTAAAGAATTAAGTAAAAATAAACCAGGCCAAGTATAAGTCGTAAGGGTTTTACTATATTTGACTGTAAAATATATCCTTCTTAAATATTTATTTTATTTCAATTTAATTATTTGTCTTTAAATAAATATTTCAGGTGTCTAACTGTTATAGCTATTAATATCCGGCAAGCTATAAAATCACCTAGGTTGTATGGTAGCCCTTTACATACGTATATTATCTTGTTTTTTTGTACTAAGTATTTGATGTTGTTATAACGGCATCAAAAAATGAAAATTATAACTATCACTGTTCACAAGATACAGCCTGATGGCAGTTAGACGGAAAGCGAAGTCATAGTAATAGGGTTCCGTTTTACCCCTTGGGTATGGAACTTAAAAGACTATGTATAGTGTATATACAAAAAGTGTTTTTTAAAGTACTTGATTAGGTGTTTAGAATAAGTTAACTAAAATTAAATCTTGTTGTGTGTTGTTGCGTTGAAGCATGATAAACAATTACTAATGATACTTACCACAGGAGAAATTGTAGGTATAGCAAGTCCCGGCTGCATACGACAGAATTTTAGTGATTTTTTGCTTAACGTGTATCGCATTACTTCATTTTTAAGGTAGGTAACTGTAAATAAATGTATAACAGTGAGGAACTAACTCGAGCACACAATTGAAATATTACGAGAATTATGGGTACCCTAGTGGAAAGATTTACAGTAAGATTATTTTAAGCTTACCTGTGGAACGATATATGGCAATCACTATATGATTCACTTGAACAAGTATAAACGCAATATATTTTCACCATTTTATCTTAAGAGGTGCCTTAGAATTTTTTATTTTGATAAACTCAATCAATGACAGTTTGACTTACTGACGCCATGACAGTTCATGATGATGCTTTAGAGGGTTACCACTAGGAAATTAGAAATAAGCAAATACTATTTTACGTTTTCTTTATAGTTTATGTATAAAATCAAAGAAATAAATTAAAATAGAATTTATTATTTTACAATTGTTGAAATAACAATTAAATACAAGTGCATAAACTGAGTTTTTGATCAGGCAAAATTTAGATCAGAAATATTATTTTATGCTGGCAAGATCTAAGAAAGATGAAAGAACGAGACACACGCCTCCGTCCTGGCTATCTCTGTCGGCTCGGATTTGCATCTGTGTAAAGCGCACAGGAATTAATACTTTATTACATTGTAATAGTGTTCATTTTTCATAATGAATAATTTCAAAGTTATCAGTCCTGTTTATTATATTAGGTCCATGGAGTGCACTGACAACGCCCACTCAGCTGAGTTCCCCAAAAGGGCGCTTCCGCGCGTAAGCGTAATAATAATCAAATTAGTCAAAACACTTTCATTTTGTAATCTAACTCTCCCTTAATACTTTTTCTTGCTTAGGAAAGACACGTTACGTTTTGCAACACGTTACGTTACGTTTTAGTTATTAGGTATCTACTTATTTGTCGAAAATATCACGTTTTCATAACTAGGTAGCTACTAACCTACAATTGAAACGAATCTTGGCGTATTTAAAGAGCTATTTAGTGTGTGCATTACTTTTGTATTGTCCTAAAATCTACACAACATCTACCTACACGGATTTTAATAATTGTTAAAAATGTTTACCTTCATTATCAATGCACAGGCGCGCCCTTTTATGTCAGTTTCCTTTTACAGAAATAAGGACATTTTGTTGTTGTCGCACTTGGTTAAAAGCGTCTAAAATTCACTGCTTTAACACTTCAACTGTGTTTGGTTCACTAACATAAACACTTCACTTAATCTCAATAAAAAATTGACTCCAATCCGCGTAAACAGGCATTCATTCGAAAACGATACATTGGCGTTAGGATTGTTTAACAATCAATTACACAAAGCAATCCTTGGCGCTCGGTCCACGGACGTCAGCTGTTGTAATTTTTGGTAATAGTATGGATGCAAGCCGTCCGAATGAATTATTTTCCAGGCGGAGTAATGAGCATATTCCAAACTGACGAGCGGCATCATTAGTGCTTCCTCGCGGGTCTTCTTCGAAGTACGCAACCACGTCGTCGTACAAGTGTTGTGAGAGCGCCGGTCTTCCTCGTCCTTGAGCATGTCTACTCACGTAAAACGAACCGTGTGGCCTGGTCCACAAGAAATAATTCTCAGTCCAGTGATTAATTTCGCGCGCGCGTGTCATGTGACGTTAAGTAGGTCACGGTCAACGGTCAAGACGAAACTAGTAGGTTGCGCGTGCGCGGGGTTGAGGGGTTGCGCCCGAGCCGTGCCTCGCCGCCCCCGCTGCGTCTCTCCCGCCACACACCCGCGTTATGAGTGTGTGTGCGTAAACAGGGAAACGATGCGATTATTCAATGAAAACGTAGTATTGATGCGCGCTAGTAAAATGATAGATTGCCTGCTATTTACTTCTTTTAAAGAGATAAATTACTTAGTCCGTTTTTTTATTTATAAATACATAAATGTAATAAGTAACTGATACTGATACTGTGGTTGAAATTTTTCTGGTAATTAAAAAATATTCCTGTATAAATAACTTATTTTTTTTAGGTGACAAGAAATGCAACTTTTTCAACGGTATATCAGGAGAAAATGACGAAACATTAAAACTCAAGGCGAAAATGCAAAATGGAGACTATTTATCGTACGGATACTGATTTATTGGGAAATAAAAACATAAAACAAAATATATAACAATTTTATTCACTCGTAAAATTACCCGGTATTTATTTTTTTATTTGGATTTCTAGATTAACCTCATCCAACCTGATGAAAAGTGGTAATGAGGTCCTAGCTTAAGAGCGACAAGTACAGCATAACAAAGCACTGGACTTGTCGCCCTTACCTTGAAGGCTTGGCCCCTGCTACTAATGTCCCCCCCAGGAGCTCTGGAAACCTTACTCACACGCAGGAACACAACAACACAGAAGTGATTGTTATTTGGCTGCGGTCTTCTGTAAGGTGGAGGTGTTTCACCAGTCGGGCAGGTCGGGCTGCTTCAGTTCGATCTAACTCTCTTATACAAAACTCTTAAGTTACATGTATATTCAATAGACATTTCATCTAAAATCAGTTAGGAGAAATTCTGTTGGAAGAGCAGCAAGCGTGTTGCGTGAAGGTAGAGGGTTTGAATTCCACAGCGCAAGAAGAATAACATTTTCCTACTTTTTAGGGTTCCGTAACCAAAGAGTACTGCCATACAACAAATGTGATGTTTAGCAGTTTTTCCACAATGTTAGTTAAAGACAGACTCCAGATCAGGGAAAACTAAAAAAAGGTTACAATAGTGTGTCTGATGTTGGAATTGTTAATGGTACGGAACCATTCGTGCGCAAAACCGACTTTTAGCTACTTGACAGTTTTTGAAAAAGTATTGTAAAATGTGCGCCCGTTCATTTTATATCCCAAGCAATTCGATTTATCTGGAAAATATGTAAATAACCAGAGAAGAATAAGATTTTGTGTAACACATTTAAAAAGCGCGCGAAAACGCAAAGTCACGTCACTGTTGCAATTATGACGTCAACGTTCTAGATATCGAACCGATACGCATAAGAACGACTTAATTTAAATAAACGGAAAATGTTCAAATAAATTCGTAATACGGGTAGCGACACAATAATTCAATTGAATTGGTAAAATAATCATTGTTTCGCCACATTAAAATAAATAATTTTAGCCGACAGCTGTCATTTCCGAATTGCAATGGTGGTTTCCGTTTTGGTTCTTTTGTTCCACAGATAAAAAAAGTAAAATTTATTTTGCCAAAATAAAATACTAAGTATGCTTTTAATTAAAAAATATAAATGTAAAATTATTACTTAACTAATAAGCTAACATATCTAACACTTTTCATGTTTTATTGTTAACACTGTCAAGTAGCCAAACCATTCGAGCGCGAGACCGACTTGGCCGGTATTTTTTTAATAATTATCATACGTAGTGATGTCTCCGTCGTCGTCAGATCAATTCTCGAATATTCCATCATCTTCTGGGTGGTACGGATTGTTGTATGCCCTTGCAACTCAGCTCTCACAGATAACAGAAGTTCTGAGTGTAGGCTGATCATGGACTTAGTATAATAAACATTAGGTCCATGAGGCTGATATGGTGGAATTGGCGCTGCCAGATGTGAAAATAACTAGAAACTTTTTAGTTTTATCAATCTGCCTGTCGAAGTACACATGAACAGTGACGCATGAACAGTGAGGGAAGGCGGTTGGCGGGAGAATATTTGATTTTGTGTTAACAACCCTTACGTATTCATAATTCAATGAATTTGTAGGGGTCAGAAGGTTGCGTAGTAATGTTGCGTGTTCAGATTTAGATGTTGGAATGTCTTTTATTTGCAAACTTAGGACTATATATACAAAATCTTAAAATAAATAAACACACATTCTTATTGGCTAATTACAGTGGACAAATGAAAATGCTTACATTTAAACCTATTACAAAATATTTACAACAAACTGAAACTACGTTATTGGATATAATTATTTACAATTAAATTAACAAATCACAGGGCCTACATTTTAGCCAGTCAGGTGGCGTCTGTGACGTCAGGCGTTACCGGGCAGAGAGCCACGGAATTAGAGCGAGGTGGTATGCTCGGACCTCTCGATGCAAGGTAATAAATATAACCGGCGCGAAACTCGCGCGCTCTGCAGTCTAGCTACTTGTATGCACCGAGAGGGTCGAGATGCACTCTCCCATATCACTCCCCCTCAAGCGAAGCGTACGTTCTTCTTGACGGCTCGACCGGTTCTTGTAATGTATGGGAGACCGTCGCTCCTCGATGAAGAGGCGGGAGTCGGCGCGCTACTATCGGTCGCGCGCGTACAATCTCTGCTTCTCGCCGTGACGTCAGCTGCAGGCGTTGCTACTGCGTCTTGCGTTTGTTCGTTGCACATGTAGGCGGGCTTCAACCTGTCGAGCGATATGACAGCTGATCGACTCGGTAGTTGTATCTTGAAGTGCTTATCCTGGCGTTGAAGTACTTCGTAGGGCCCGTCGTATGGTGGAGTGAGCGGTGCTCGCACGGTGTCGTTTCGCACGAAGACGTGTGTACATGTTGCGAGATCTTTGTACACAAACGTTTGTCGGCTCGTCTGTGTGCGTTTTTCGGGTGCAAGGGACGACATTGTCTGCGTGAGTTGACGCACGTAGTCTGCATCTTCAATGTTCGACTGAGTAGGTACGAAAAAATCAGATGGTATACGTAGAGTAGCTCCGTAAGTCATCAACGCGGGACTGAGGTTGTTGTCGTCTCGTATTGCGCTGCGTAGTCCCAGAAGTACTGTGGGCAGCTCATCAGTCCACGTAGTGGTTGCGCCTCGTGCCATGAGTGCTGCTTTCATAGTTCTGTGCCATCTCTCTATCTTACCGTTAGCTTGTGGATGAAAAGCGGTAGTTCGGATTCTAGTTATGCCGAATTTCTTCATAAGAGCGTTGAACAGCTGCGACTCGAACTGACGTCCTTGATCGGTCGATATGCGTAGCGGGCAACCGAAGCGTGCTATCCAATTTTCGTACAATGCCTTAGCGACGATTTCAGCGGTGATTTCTCGTACTGGGATCGCTTCGGGCCAACTTGTACACCTATCGATGATAGTAATGCAGTATCGATAGTCGTTTGATAGTCGTAGTGGGCCAACTATGTCGATATGGATGTGTTCGAAGCGTTGCGACGGCGGGAACGATGATAACGGTGTAACGACGTGACGACTAACTTTAGCACGTTGACAGTTGATGCAAGCTCTTGTCCAAGTAGTGACTTCTCTGTTCATCGAAGGCCAGAAAAATTTCGAAGTCATCTGCCTCCGCGTTGTTCTAACGCCTGGGTGGCACAGATCGTGTTGCGCTTTGAAGGCTGCATAGCGATATGCCGCAGGCAAGTAGGGACGAGGCGTAGATAACGTGACCTCGCACGTGATTGGTCGGCTGAGTCCAGGCAGCGTTATAGCCCCAAACTTCAAATTGTCTTGTGTTTTCAATGTTTTGAGTTCTTCGTCGTTAGTTTGATCGATGGCCAGCTGATTGTAGTCGATCGTAGTCGGGCAATGTATCTCCTCGATACGAGATAAGGCGTCGGCAACTGTATTTTCTTCTCCTTGTATGTACTTGATACTTGTGCAAAATTGACTAATGAAGTGTAGTTGTCGCTCTCGTCGTGGTGTGTCGCTGCTACTTGCTGATCGTGATAATGCGTGGACGAGAGGTTTGTGATCGGTGTATATTGTGACGTCACATCCCTCTATAAGTCGGCGAAAGTGTTTGACAGCCGAATACATCGCTAGTAAATCGCGATCGTATACACTGTACCGTCGTTGCGTTGCGCTCATTGTCTTAGAGAAAAATGCCAGTGGTTTCCAAACTTTGTCGATCTTCTGTTGAAGTACAGCGCCGAGACTGGTATCGGAGGCGTCACTCATGATGACGAGTTCGTTGCCGCTGGATGGATAGGCCAGTGTGGTAGCTTCTGAAATGCTTTGGCGGCATTTTTCAAAAGCGGTTTCTGCTTCGGGCGTCCAATTGATCGGTGTCTTGTCATTTTTCTTCTTATTATGTAGGTACTTATTGAGTTCGCTTTGCAAATCGGCTTGATGAGGCAGGCAGTCTCGGTAGAAATTGAGCATGCCTAGGAAGCGTCGTAGCTCGATGATGGTGTTCGGTTTCGGGTACGAAGATATTGCTTGAGTACGTTCCTCAGTGGGTCTGATGCCTTCAGCTGATACTTCGTAGCCCAGGAAATTGATTTTTGTTTTACCGTACTCGCATTTGTCGATGTTGACGGTCACGCCATATTGTGTCAGGCGCTTGAGAACTTGGTGCAGAGTTTGCTTCATTTCTTGTTCGTCATCAGCATACAGAAGAATATCATCAACGTAACAAAATACTCCTTCTAGGCCATGTAAGACTTGGTGCATGAAACGTTGAAATGTTTGACTTGCATTTCTGAGTCCGAATGTCATGCAGTTGAATTCAAACAGACCAAACGGTGTTATTATTGCTGTTTTCTTTGCATCTTCGCTGTTGATGGGTATCCAGAAGTAAGCCATTTTGAGATCGAGTTTTGAGAACAGTTTCTTGTTACGTAACTGATACGTGAAGTCTTGGATGCGTGGTATCGGGTATCGGTCTGGCTGTGTGACTGCGTTAAGTCGTCTGTAGTCACCGCAAACTCGTAGTCCCCCATCTTTCTTCTTAACCACGTGAAGTGGACTTGTCCAGGCGCTCATGGACGGCTTGCATATGCCCATCTTCACCATGCGGTCGAACTCTTCTTTGGCTGCTTTGTACTTGTCCGGCGGAAGAGGGCGCGCGCGTGCGTAGAGCGGTGGGCCTGCTGTTTCGATGTGATGGACGACGTCGTGTTTGGGTGGATTTTGCAAGTTCATCGGTCTTAAGACTTCTGGATATTGTGCCAGTATGCCATGGTAGTCTTGTTCGGGGCAGATGATACAGATTGTTTCGGCTGGTGTGTTGATTTCTAAGGCGTTAACTGACAATTCGGTGATTTTGTCGACTAGTTTCTTGTTGTCTAAGTCGACGAGCAACTTGTAGTGACGAAGGAAGTCTGCTCCGAGGATCGATGTCTTGACGTCTGCCACTATGAATGTCCATTGGAAATTGCGACGTAAGCCAAAGTTTAGATTGATCGATTTTTCTCCATACGTTGCGATCGGCGTACTATTTGCCGCGTATAATCGGTAGGCGTTATCTTTCTTGCTAATTGTTCTCTTTGTTTTCGATGTTGCAGCTAGTACGGAGATGTCAGCGCCAGTATCCACGAGGAAACGTTCGTGAGTGTTGCGGTCGTGGACGCATAGGCGATTGCTTGGAGTGGAGACACCGACACTCGCCACTGTCGATGTCGACGTTAGTTTAAAGACGTCTTGTTATTACTGTTTTCTTGTTGCCTTCTACTACACGGTGATTCGCATCTCTTCGCTTGATCGCCGAATCGAAAATGGTACTTGCATAACCATGTTTTGTTTGCAAAATCGCCTGGTTTCACGTCGCGCTCGTTCTGCTGCTTTGAGTGCGAGCGGGAGCGAGAACGTGAGTGAAAGGGACGGCGATACCGTCGCTGCGGCTGAGAGGCGCGGCGCGAGAGTTCAGCGACCTCGAGCGCGAGCTTCTCGACTTGCCGTGATAACGCTGATAACGCGTCGCTTTGGCTTGCTTCTCTCGGCGTAGTTGTGTTTGATATTGCAGGGATAGATGGTGCTTCTGAGTACTCTGCCATCTTGTCAGCCATCGCGGCGAGAGTGTCGAGTGTTGATTCCGTGTTGATCGATAACACGACTCGTATCGGCGTTGGCATATGGTTCAGCCATTCGATCTTGAGACCTTCTTCTGTGATCATGCCGCTTCCGAGTTCTCTCATCTTCCTTAGCAGCTGTGACGGCTTCTGGTCGCCTAACTCGAGTCCGCTGATGAGTTTTTGAAAGTTTTTCGCTGCGGACGTGTCGTACGTGGAGAGAAGGCGTTCTTTTGCTGCTTGATATTTCCCTGTAGCCGGCGGGTTGTACAGGATGTCGGTGAGATGGTGTAGGTCGACTGTTTGAAGTTGCTGAAGCAGGTAGGTGAACTTCTGTGCGTCGGATGTGTGCAGCGGGTCGACTGTAGCCTCGAAGTGAATAAACCACGCTCTTGGCATTTCACGCCAGAATGGAAGGAATCTTGACTGGACGGAGACTCCGGCAAGCTCGTGGTCACGATGAGCCATCTTCTGTTCTACCTGTTGCGGATTTTCTGCCGGAGCTTGAGCGGGGATTCGTGCTTCTTGTTGGATTTCTTGTCCTCCAGCCATTTCTTCAGCGTCGATGGTCACCAGTTGTAGGGGTCAGAAGGTTGCGTAGTAATGTTGCGTGTTCAGATTTAGATGTTGGAATGTCTTTTATTTGCAAACTTAGGACTATATATACAAAATCTTAAAATAAATAAACACACATTCTTATTGGCTAATTACAGTGGACAAATGAAAATGCTTACATTTAAACCTATTACAAAATATTTACAACAAACTGAAACTACGTTATTGGATATAATTATTTACAATTAAATTAACAAATCACAGGGCCTACATTTTAGCCAGTCAGGTGGCGTCTGTGACGTCAGGCGTTACCGGGCAGAGAGCCACGGAATTAGAGCGAGGTGGTATGCTCGGACCTCTCGATGCAAGGTAATAAATATAACCGGCGCGAAACTCGCGCGCTCCGCAGTCTAGCTACTTGTATGCACCGAGAGGGTCGAGATGCACTCTCCCATAAATTGTTTAATTTTGCATTCTTTATTGTAAATAGTTATTAGTATTAAATAGTTATTCAGAACATTTCAGAGGACAATGAGCTTTAGAAGCTTAACCTCGTCAACATTGCATGCGTCAAATTTTTCGCATGAGTCGACAAAAGTTTATCCCGTTAATTGGGTCCATAGTACACCGTACTCATGTTTTCAGCCAATCAGTAGTTGACGCATTGATTTTGCCATTTCTTAGGAGCGCGATAAAATGTACTCGCGTAGCGCTAGGCACAGCACTCGTATTTTCAGCCAATCAACAGCTGACGCACTGACTTCAATCGATTATGACGTTTGTTAAGAGCGCAAATAAAATGTTGAAGGGCGCATCCTAGGCATGTATGATTCTTTAATAAAAATAAATATTCATCAATACATACATATTGCAATTGATCACTTTTTTTTATCTACCTACCCTCCATTCCTCGATTCCTGATGTAGCTGTCAAGCTATATGTCAATATTGACAAACAGATGACAGTCAGCTGTTACTCACACACATATGTCACTGTCAATTACAAGTTCAGAAGTTTTGCGGTTTTGTATTTATTTGCGGAAATTGCATGTGGTCTAGATAGCGCGAAACAATATTAGCAATGAGTTAAACATATAAAAACATACAAAATATCTTGCAACTGCAAAATGGACGAATACTTCACATTAACTCTGGAAAAACTGGTAACAATATAGCTTTATAGAAACTTGTTGTTGATAATAATAATAAGTTAATAATAAATGCATCAGGCAATCATACCGATCATCTGACCTCAAACTAAGGTTTTCCCTTGTACTATGAGCACCAGACGACGGATACTAATAGGGGGCGTCACACCAGCACACCCAGACCCAAGTCAATTTAGAAAATTCCGTTTTCCAAACCTGACCGGCAATCGAACCCGGGACCTTTTGCGCTTTGGCCGCTTACCTTAGCCACTGCGCCATCGAGGTCGTCAAATTATTGCGAGAAAGTTTAGTATTATTTTAGGATTTAATACATTTATTTTATTTCAAAATCACATCCATCTATCTACCAAACTTGAGTCAAAACTGAGGACTTCTATAGCCTAGTGACGACCTCCATAGCCGAAAAGCGAGCGGAACGGACACCGGCGTCGCGCTAACTAGGTCCAAGGTTTGATTGCCAGTCAGGACAATATGGAAAATAATAAATAAATATTGGACAACATCACATACATTGCTCTGATTCTGTGGCAAGTAGCTAAAGCACTTGTGTTACATTAATCAGAAACAACGACGGTATCACAACACCCAGACCTGAGACAATATAGAAAAGTTTGTTTGTTTCCCATATTGCCCAGACCGGGGATCAAACCCTATCTATTACATGGAATTATTTATCTGCCCTATACCTGAATCTGTTGTTGTATGTGATTATTAAATTTAAAAATATTAGCAGGTGTCAAGCCTTCAATGTAAGGGCTACAAGTCCAGTAACAGCTTTATTATGCTGTACTTGTCTCCCTTAAGCTAGGACCTCATTACCACTTAACATCAGGTGGGATGAGGTCAATCTTTAAGTGCAATGTTTAAAAAACTCAGCAGATTTCTTTTCTTTCTATTTTCAGAGGTCCAACGATTATGGTGACTTGATTATCGTCCTTGGAAACGAAAGTTGTGATCTTGATTCAGCGGTCAGCTCTTTGGTCTATGCAATTTTCTTGCATTGGCAGTATCAGCAGATAAAATGCAAAGTGTGTACAAAGCCCAATAGGGCGGAGGCATTCTACAAGGATGACATTTTTGTCCCAATGCTAAATGTGAATAGAGACGATTTTCCTCTGAAGACTGAAGTTGCATACTATTTTAGAGAGAACGGTATTAATGCTGATAAGTTGATATTTAGGTAATCCATTATATTTTTTGTTTTATGCATTATATCTTATGGCTTGGAAATGATCATTAATTTATTTCTTAATCATATTAAATTCATTTATTCATGTTGGTTACAAGTAATACTTATGCATCGTCTAAATGAATACAAACCAATATTGCAGCTACAGCCGGTTCGGAACCTAATCCTACTGAGAAGAATCCGGCAAGAAACTCAGTAGTTATCCTAATCTTTACAATATTTAGAGAACTTAAAAATATTGTGTGCGAGCGAGCAGACAATCATGTCCATATATGTTTACCATTGAAGTATTAATCTAGTTTGTGGTACCCTTTTTTCATAAAACATGATTTAACATAGACTGACATGTCTGATGTGTGTTTGACTGTCTGTGGAATCGCTCGGAGCTCCTGAATGAATGAACTAATTTTGATTTTGTTTTTTGAAAGGTGACTTAATACTCCTAGCTTGCACCACGCGAGTATTTTTTTTTTTTATATTACTCTTCAAGATTGACCTCATCCCACCTGATGTTAAGCGGTAATGAGGTCCTAGCTTAAGGGTGACAAGTACAGTATAATAAATCTGTTACTGGACTTGTCGCCCTTACCTTGAAGGCTTGACCCCTGCTACTAATGTAGCACCCCCCAGGAGCTCTGGAAACCTTACTCACACGCAGAAACACAACAACACAGAAGTGATTGTTATTTGGCGTTAGCTGCTGATTGGCTGAAAATACTGGTGATTCGTTATCAGCCAATCAACGGTATAGAAAATCCAAAAGACAACTTCTCTTTAATTAACACGCTTGAGGTAATTTATTAATAAAAGTTATACTGTGTGTATTGGTGCGTAACAAATGAATTCCAAATTTTATGAATGCTCTATTAAGGGACAGCATTTTGTTTTTTTTTGTAGTTTAATTGCTATGAGTGTAGGAATTTTCTTGGTAAAAGTATGCAAAAAAAAAAACAAATAAAAATATAAATGTATTACTCAGAAACGATTTGGACCTAAATCAACTGGTCTCGAGTGAGCGGACCAAAATAATTCTGGTGGACCATCACTGTCTGGCATCGAGCGATTTGTTCCTTGCGCCGTATGTGACAGAGATAATAGACCATCGGCCCATGGATAAGACATCCTGGAACTATAAGGTATAGACAACACATTTTTTTTTCTAAGTTTTCGTTAGGCTTAACTACTATTCGACTTATTTTTTGGGAAACCCTTTAAAAGGGTTTCCCTTTCAAAGGGTTATTAAATCATAAGGGTTACCCTATCATAAGGGTTTTTAATTAATTAAAGTAGCCAGCCTTTCGAAATACCCAATCAAAACCCTTTCAAGGGTAAGCGCTGGCGGTCCCTGTTTCTAACAGACAATAGATGATGGCCGCTGGTAGCCTTTTCATCTACTGAGCTTGCGGGGGAGCGGAAAGGTTGGGACTTTTTTTTGTCGAAGGGGAAATGCCTACCGCACCGTCACTCAGCGAGGAACAGAGAGTGGTGTGTCGGGCACGCACCGACTCCCCCCCCCCCCCCCCCCCCCCCGAATGGCCAACGTGAGCAGTTGTGGGGGAGTCGGGATTCCTTGCGGATTCTACACAGGGCCTACCGCTAACCGGCCCACCTCGACGCTCAAAAACGCAGCTGCCAGTGTTGCCAACTCGATGTGTTAAAAAGTCGTTAAAATACGCTTGAAAAGTCGCTAGATGTCGCTAGCTATGGACAAAGATCAAAAGTCGCTAGAAGTCGCTAAATAATAGGAATTAAAACCTCGATTTTTTTGGGCATCGATTCATCAGGTTTCGAATCGATTTAGATATCGATCTTTTTCTGAAAGAATCTCCATCCGGACTATGGTAGCGTTCAGAAATTATTTAAATAATAAAAGATAAGAGTTGTCAGAATGACATCTGATTTCAGAACGAGTTCCGAATTTAAATAATATAGACGTAGAATACTGATAATATAAATTTCTGGACTAAGATATTGCCTTATTTTATGAAGATAATTAAAGACTAAAGTGAGTATTTATTTACAGTCCAAAAGTCGTTAGATTAGTTGCTAGATTTTTTTCTCGCTAGACGAATAATTTAAGCCGCTGTGGTAAACAAAATGTCGCTAGATCTAGCGACAAAGTCGCTAAATTGGCAACACTGAGCTGACCTGACACGCCCCACCCTCTCGGGACCGAGATAACGGGCGCCAGGCTTACCCCTCGCCTGATGTCTCCGGTCCCAGCAGTGGGTCATGTGTCTACACCCAGCGGGATCCCATGTCTGGGAGACTTATGAGTGATACAGAGAATTAGATCTGGATATCTTCTACTGAATTATGCTGAAAACAGAATTTGTTCCGTTTAATAAACGAAAATTTAGTTCCCGGGGAATCCCTCGGTTGTATTAGTGTGGTCGTCTTTTATTAAAGAAACAGTGAGGGGGAGTACATAAAAACGCTAAACTACCGGTGCGTTACATGGAGGGGGGGGGGGGGGGGGGTTATAAATCACCCGTAATTTTAGTAATTACGTAATACTTGAACGCTCCCTCGGGTCTGAGTGTTGAGTTGTGGCACCATCGTTGTTTCTGAAATCTGTAACACAAGTGCTTTAGCATCTTACCGATACAATAGTATATTTTCGATTTTTTATTTTTATAGTACTTTACGTCAATAAGTATGTAGTTCTAAACATATTCGGCAGAGGGCACTTACCGGAGGCTAACGGTTGATACAGCAGAAAAATTTCTTCGCCTACAATAACTTGCGGTTAGCTCAGTTGGAAGAGCAGCACGCGCGATACGTGAAGGTCGTGGGTTCGATTCCCGCACCGGAAGGGGTTATAAAATTTTCTGTTTCTAATATTTAATAGTACTTTTATTTTGTTTACATAGTAAAAAAAATACGTGTCTTATTTTTTCTTATATTGTTTGTTTAATATTATTAATCCATACTAATATTATAAATGCGAAAGTAACTCTGTCTGTCTGTCTGTCTGTCTGTCCGTCTGTCCGACTGTTACTCTTTCACGCCTAAACGGCTGAACGGATTTTGATGCAATTTGGTATAGGTATACGTTAAATCTCAAGAACGGACATAGGCTACTTTTTATTAGAAAATAAGGGGGGGATGGGGGTAATACCACCTTTGAAAGTTTATATGGAAAAATGTTTATTTTTGAAGTTAGAGATATGAAATTTGGCACAAATATAGCTCGAAACTTGGATTAAAATATAGACTACTTTTTGTTTCGAATATTAGGGGAGAAAGGGGTAAAACCGACCATGAAAGGATGTAGTCCACGCGAACGAAGTCGCGGGCACAGCTAGTAAATAATAATAGTGTGTAACTGTTGTTCTAATTAGACATTTTCTTTCATCTACCCTCTTTACTTACAAAACTGTATCTGTTGCAGGAAGACTGCAGGAGCACTATAGAGACGGTGGGCTCATGTTGTACCCTCGTCGCTCAAAGAGTGAAGGACCAGGCGGCCCTCGTCGCCAAGGATGTTGACTTCTTCAACTCCTACCCCCTCTGCACCGAGTTCCTCCATGGTAAGCTTTGAATCTTCAACTATGGAGCAACCCGACTGTTGAAATACCTACCTTACAGAAGACCGCAGCCAAATAACAATCACTTCTGTGTTGCTGTGTTCCTGCGTGTGAGTAAGGTTTACTGAGCTCCTGGGGGTGCTACATTAGTAGCAGGGGTCAAGCCTTCAAGGTAAGGGCGACACGTCCAGTAACAGATTTGTTATGCTGTACTTGTCGCCCTTAAGCTAGGACCTCATTACCACTTAACATCGGGTGGGATGAGGTCAATCTTGAATTGTAATATAAAAACTGGCCAAAAGCGTGTCAGGCCACGCTCAGTTTAGGGTTCCGTAGTTTTCAGTGCATCACAATACTTAAGTATCCCCATTTAAAGTTACAAAAATATGTAAAGTAAGAAAAAAAAATGCTAGTATGATATTTTTTCAAAAATTTCAAAAACTATTAAACCCATCTATCAAATCAAAATAATTTTCCTAGAAAGCCTTTATGCAGTTTTAAATTCTAGATTTTTTTCATACCTTTTGAACTTATGGTTCAAAAGTTAGAGGGGGGGGGGACACAATTTTATTTTCTTTTGGAGCGATTATTTCCCAAAATATTAAAATGATCAAAAAGTGATCTTAGTAACCCCCTGTTCATTTTTAAATACCTATCCAACGATATATAACATGTTGGGATTGAAATAAATCACTCCCCAATTTACGTGTAGGGGGGGGGGGGGGGTACCCTAAAAAAACTTTTTTAATTTTTGCACTTTGTTGACGTGATTAATATACATATTTGCACCAAATTTCAGCTTCCTAGTGCAAACGGTTTCTGATATTCGGACGGACAGACAGACAGACAGACATGGCGAAACTATAAGGATTCCTAGTTAATAAAAAACACCACAAAAACACCACCCTAAAAAGGGTGGGGTGTACGCTGGTTGCTCAGTGAGTGAAAGACTTCTTCAACGCCTACCCTCCCTGCACCGAGTTCCTCCATGGTAAGCTCCCTTTTTAGGTTTCTGTACAAAGGGTACCGTCTGTTACCAGGCTGTATGTCAAGAGTCGTGATAGCTAGATTGAAATCAATCAATTATCATATATTTTTGTAATTTTTTATAGTGCTTAAGTCGCACTATCAGGCCTAGCATACGCAACGTGACCAGACGTCCCGTTTTGAACGGGACTGTCCCTTTTTACAATTACGGGTTCCAGTGTCCCCGAAACAAACAGTGGGACCCAATATTGCCCCGTTTTCAGAAACCGCGCGAATATTTGAGTAGCGGTCGGCCGGATACAGCCCGCCCGCCGCTGCGATTTGAGTTTCATGCTCAAGTAAAATCGTCACCACTTTAATAAAACAAATTTATTCCTCTGATAAAGATAATATAAATACAATGAAATATTTTCGGTACCTAAATTTTGTGGTTCGTAACTTTTAATCCAACCAACTTATTCTGAATCTAAATAAAATAAGTGTTTTATCTTTATTGACAAATTATATGACCTAAATAAACCGATGTCCCGTTTTGAGTCAAAGAACAAATGGTACGTAAAGCATACGCAACGCGTGAAGCGCGCAAGTAGGTGACCTTTTGTAAATTCTTAATGCCACTATTTTGTCTTCGGATACCCACCTCCGACCCTTGCCTGTCTTTTTATGATTTCTCACTTGAGCATGCAACAAATTGCATTATTTGGGCTTATGTATTCTGCAAGCCACTGTACAGCAGCATTAGCATTGCTTACTTTTAAGAAATCTCTATTCTTTAAATATTTAACTCCTTTTTTTTTAAGAAGGCACACTTTTTTCAAATGTCTTTGACATTTGTTGTAATGCTTCTTTTCTTTGCCATCCAGATCATCAGCTGTCAGCCTCTATCAGGCCTACCATGCGCCACGCGACTAAATTTTATCGTGCTCTTAACAAACGTCAAAATCGATTAAAGTCTGTGTGTCAGGTGTTGATTGGCCAAAAATTCGAGTTCGGTGCGCTATTAGCCAATCAACAGTATCTAAACTTTTGTCGTCTAATGCGATAAATTTGACATATTGCTTATGCTAGGCCTGTATATAGCTCATTTTCTTGTTACAGGCACAATTATATTAGACACTGTAAACTTCTCAAAAGAAATTAACAAGGGTACTCCTCACGACGAAGAAATTGTTACGTTCTTGGAAGGTCTGATGCAGCCGAAGGATTTTGAAGCCGAAAGGTTTGTTACAATAAATAAATGAAATGTTTTTTAAAAAATACAGCATTATTTGCCTGGGTTCGAACGCACGACGCTGCCGTACCCAAGGCAGCAGTATGGTGAGAAAATGCATCCCCCCCACCCTTAAAGAAAGGGTACTTTTCCTAAACTATTTTCAAACAAAACGAAATATTGCTTTTTTGTTTTCATTTAATTATAATTGTGTTTGTTTAAACAAAAACAATGTTTGCTATTGTTTCTTTGTTATGTTTGTTTTATGCGAATCTCATCAGAGGCTTATACACTGATAACGTCAATATGATATTATTGGTAAGTTGTGTGTATAGAAATTATTGACGAGCATCTGCTCAGATATTATTGAAGTAATGAATGTTCAGATATTAATGGTAACTTGTGGTGGTTCAGAAGTATTTGGTCACTTTGTCTGCTCCGATATATCTGACGGCGACTGTACTTCACAACATTTAATTTCCTGAAATTGCATCATTTAAGATTTTAAGGCATTAAAAACCTTATAAATATTATATTGCATAACTTGACATATTTTTTTAATTAATTTTTTCTTCGACATTAAAATCGTACCGGCCAGTATTGACAAAAAGGTTTTAACCTAATTCAACATTAACACTTAAAATACTTAACACCAGCATATAAGCTGTCACTGGACACTTTGACAGCTGGTAGCAACTTAAATCGTATTAAAATTTAAAAAAAAACCGGCCAAGTGTGATTCGGACTTGCACACGAAGGGTTCTGAACCATTATCTATTCAATATTAGTCACTATTTATTTTTAAATTTAATATACAACTAAATATTCTGTGAATAAGTATTTCAAGCGTCTAACAGTTTAATTAATAAAGAGGAAATAAAACACGTTTTCTGTATGGGAGCTCACTTTAAATAATTATTCTATTTTGTTTTAAGTATTTGTTGTTATAGTACCAACAGAAATACATAATCTGTGAAAATTTCAACAACTATCACGGTGTTTGAGATGCAGCCTGGTGACAGACTGACGGACAGACGACAGCGAAGCCTTAATAGGGTCTCGTTTTTACCCTTGAGGTACGGAACCCTAAAAAACACATTTCATTTAGACGTATATACAACCTGTAACGGAAAGGGGGTAACAATGTAAAGTAGGTGGATACTATACCTTGTATAGATTCTATATACGAAATCCCGAGTTAAAATAAACACTTTATTGTTTTTATGAAATAAAAAATGATTAACTATAATGACTGACTAAAACGTAAACAAACGCATCACAACACTATTGAGGTCAGCGACCCCAAATCACGTTATCACTTCACGACAATCACTGCGATCCTGAATTTCTCCACCTCCTTCCTCGACATGCTCGCCTAGCACTTTCTTAGAAGATGCGCGAACATTATGCAACATTTGTGGTGTCACTGTACAGAACGCGGCCTTGATGCTTTCTATCATCTCTTCCCTTGACGAGCATGCTACAGCGTACACCTTCCTTTTAAATTAGTCCCACAAGAAGAAGTCCAACGGAGTGAGGTCTGGTGACCGAGCTGGCCATGTGATACGACCTCCTCGCCCAATCCACAGATGGAAACGAGCGTTTTGATGGTTTCGTAAATCTCTTTCTCTAGCTCTCGGTCGGCCATCACGCTGCCGTCGGTTGCTCCGACACAGAGAATCATCTCGAATATTCTTGATTGCTCAAAGACATCACGAAATATCACTAGGCTATCCGTAGTAAGTAGGTAATCCAGAAAGGCAAAAACACAAGATGTGGTCACGGCGACGACAACTCAATGACTTAACTGAATTGTCAAAATGAGAAACGCTAAACCAACAAATTTCAGATGTGATTCAGTAAACACTAAAAGATGAACCACCATTGTGATATTTAAATTAATAGCATAATAGGTAGGTACATCCAAGTCTTTCGACGATTCCAACAATACTGTGATAGTGTTGTGCAAGCGTGACTTAGTCAAAATTTTGACTTGTATTTGACTGATATTTCAAAAAAAAATATTGAATCAATAAATGCGTGTACACAGCTACAAATGGTCCCATACAGTTTGTAACCGTTAACTGCTTTGGTATTTTTGATATTGTTATACCCTTTCCGTTACACGTTGTATATAAAGAAACTATATTTCTTTAATAATACTTTTTGTAGTGCTCTATGGCGGGTAAAGAGTGACTTATGTTAAAATATAATGGCATGTGTCATGATCGTCCATAATAGTTGCTTAAGAAATTAAAATGATAATAAAAGTAATTTTAATCAGGAATTGATAGTAATGGACTTTAAATGTCGTTTCTTTGTTTTCAGGTGAGATTCCTATTTAAGTTGATAATGTTATTGTTCTATTTATTACTCATGTGTACGAACGTATGTTACAAAAATAATAAACTTTGTTTTCAGAGCAACGCCATTGTTTATTTAATCGACAATTCCTGATTTTAAAAGAAATAGTCTTAAAATGAGAAAGTTCCCAGAATATAATTCGCAAGTCAAAATAAAAGCACCATCTTTATGATGATAAATATTATTTTTCTAGGAGAAACAAGCTGGAACGTCTATCTCGTGCTAAAAGTGACGTTTCCTCACTGACAGCTGCTCAGCTCCTCAAGAAAGACGTCAAGATATTAGGCAGCATATTAGTACCCAGCTTCCCCACACTAGTTCAGGTAAATTTGAACTAGAGTAGAGATGCAACAGATCTACGGTTGCTATCCGGTATCCGGCCTATCTGGCCATTATTCTACTATCCGGCCGGATACCGGATAGTGATTATTTTTGGTAATAAATTCTGAAAAATAGTATATAAGATAACAACAAATTATCAATATACATCACTTTACACATTAAACACAATGAAAACTTATTTATTTAGCAAATTAGGTGGGCGCACGTGTACTGCATACGAAATAGTTCCGCACAATGACTTAATAAAACTCGTTTCTTGGCTAGAAAACGGACCGCGCGAACCTACAATACGTCATAGGTTGAAAACTGACCACGCCACCGCCGAAAAACTAAAATTTACGTATCGTTTGGCGGGCCGAATATTCGGCTGCGGATACCGGATATTCGGCCTAATCACTGGCCGGATATCCGGTATCTGGCCAAACAACTATTCGTTTAATCTCTAAACTAGAGTATCATTAACATATAAATAAATAATTATCTACACTAATAACGTTTTTAAAATTCTTTCACCATTCGTAAGCTACATTATTAGTGATCAAATTTTAAGATAACGCCTTATAAACACTATATATGCAACTAGCTGTGCCCGCGACTTCGTTCGCGTGGACTACATCCTTTTATGGTTGGTTTTACCCCTTTCTCCCCTTATATTCGAAACAAAAAGTAGTCTATATTTTAATCCAAGTTTCGAGCTATATTTGTGCCAAATTTTATATCTCTAACTTCAAAAATAAACATTTTCCCATATAAAGTTTTAAAGGTGGTATTACCCCCCTCCCCCTTATTTTCTTATAAAAAGTAGCCTATGTCCGTTCTTGAGATTCAACGTATACCTATACCAAATTTCATCAAAATCGGTTGAGAGGTTTAAGCAGGAATGCGTAACAGACAGACAGACAGACAGACAGACAGAGTTACTTTCGCATTTATAATATTAGTAGGGATAAAGTATTGAGTATTAAAATTCAATAAGTCTTGTTTTAATATTTGATGGACTAAAGTAGCATTAGTAATGCAACTAATAAATTAATTGCAAAACAATTAGTTGCAATTAAATTCATTGCAACTAATTGTTTCATATTTTACTACGATGATTGAAATATTGATTGATTAATTCCTAACACTGGTTAAGAACTACATACAAAGAAACCCCAGATGAGAGAAGATTTTTTTCTGTTTATTTAAAATATTTAAAGTACACTAGTCCGGCATGAAGCCCTATAAAATTTTAAATGTTGTTTTCGTTAGTAGAGTTTTTAATTAGGGGTTCGATAATAAATAATAAATATTGGACAACATCACATACATTGCTCTGATTCTGTGGTAAGTAGCTTAAGCACTCGTGTTACAGAAATCAGAAACAACGACTGTACCACAACACCCAGACCCGAGACAATACAGAAAAATTCGTTTCCCATATTGACCCGGGGTCGAACCCGGAGATGGCGCGACGCCAAAGTCCGGCCTCGCCTTTCGGCTACGGAGGTGGTCAATTCGATATGTATTTACAACTTCTCGCTTCTTTCTAGGAGTTTCTCCAAAAGCCGAACTGTGCTGAGGCGCTGTCGGATGCCTTAGCGCAAAAGAAATGCTCTATAGCTCTGCTTCTCGGAATAGACTACAGGGAAGGTATGAAGAGGGACACCGCTGTGTACTGTGAACAGCCAGAGAGAGCGCAGCAGGTAATATAGTGACATCAAGTTAGTCATGCTCACTAAAACGTCACTGGGGTGGTGGCGCTATGTGGCGGGTCGTTACATTCCCTACAATATGGTTGAGTGAAGCGATGGCTGGCACATACGTCATAATTGTGAACAGGTGCCACCGCCGGGGACTGGTCTGCTCCAGCTTACCTCTTAAAATCAAATAATACTTAATGCTTTATTCACTCATGAAAACAAAACTACTTATATGACTTGGTCCAAAGTGTTCTACACATTGCTATAAGTTAGATACTGATACTGTAACTGATCTGCTAAGTTTCTTACCGGTGTCTTCTCGGTAGATTGTTCCGAACCGGAAGAGAATCACTTTGCATTGTATTCAATGACGATTCAAAAGTGTTACATGTAACCTACTTGAATAAATGCGCCAGACAATCACACCAATCACCTGATCTCAAACTAAGGTTTCCCCTTGTACTGTGGTACACCAGACGACGGATACTAACTAGGGGCGTCATCCCGGCACACCCAGACCCAAGTCAATTGAGAAAAGTTCGTTTTCCAAATTGACCTGACCGGGAATCGAACCCGGGACCTTACGCGCTTTGGGCGCCTACCTTAGCCACTAACACACACAAATGTAAAGCACACAAGCAATAGATACGCGATATAGTAATGAAGTATCGACACTTGAACAGTCGTCGGCCCCCGAGGCGCCCCCTCGACTGCAGTTGTGGGGGAGTTGGGACCCCTTGCGAACTATACACAGCCTCCCCCACAGCGCCCACCACTAAGCAGCCATACTCCTGGAGCGTGTCAGGCCACCTGACACGCCCCACCCCCTCGTGACCGAGGTAACGGACGCCAGGCTTACCCCACGCCTGGCGTCTCCGTTCCCACCAGCGGATCTGCTTTGCGGCTCCACTTCCTACCGCCAATCATGAAAGCCTAAGGATTTTTCTCGTTTTTTCCAGTTAAGCAGTTTCCTGGAGGCCTGGTCCAGTCCCCCCCTACAGCTGACGCCTCTGCCTCCGCCCGGTGGCGCCCCCTGTTGCTACTTCAAGCAATCAAACCTCACGGCCACCAGAAAGCAATATATGCCCGCTTTAAACGAATTCTTGAATAAAGGACATTGAATTTTCTGTTTTTTGTTTTACTTAGAGCAGAGTTCACCAGTAAACGAAAAAAATAGAAGAATTTCCGTCATACTAAAAACTATATAAACTTGCGCCATGTCACCACATATAAAATTATAAAAATAGTTTACCAAGCTCTTTGTCAATCAATACTGACATATTGTATTACAGTTTGGGGTGGGGCACCCAAAACCGCTATGATTAAACTGGAAAGGGCACAGAGAGCGGTGCTTAAGGTGGGACACTGTCTTCCATTTCTATATCCTACATATGACCTGTATTAAAAATGTGACGTACTCTCCGTGCGTAAACTATTTATACAGGCTACAATCTTGTATAAACATTCCCAGTTAGTGTATGATCCCAAGTTCGAAAACAAAAGACGTAACGATAAAGTTTGCCCTTCTTTAGGCATGAAAACACAATTTTCTCATAAGTTCTTTTGTTTTTTGGGTGGCTATTTGTATAATAAGCTTAATAAAATTTTAAACTTCTACTCACTACCAGCGCGTGCATGCAAGAAATTAATTAAACAATGGCTACTAAGTCTAGATTATGAAGTTACGGAAAACCTGTTGGCAGTATTATCGTGAAATGCAACACAACATATGTATGTATGTATACACATTAATGATGAATACACATACGTTACTCCAATACACCAGTGGTGAGGGCCTGGCGATCCGTCACACAGGGTACCCTACCCTAGTATGGACACCAGTCTCTCACAAAGGTTATTGTACAAGTTGTTATTGTTTTGTGTTTATTTTTAAAATTACCTTTGTGAAGAGAAAATAAATGATAAATGAAACTTACTTTTTTCGAAAATCGGCACCAATACACACACACATGTTAAGCACACAAACAATAGATACGCGGTATAGTAATAAAGTATCGACACTTGAAAAAAAGCTTTAAGGCTAATGCGTTTAGGTCGACAATAGACAGGGTTTGTTAGCTTTGGGGACTGGTCTGCTCCAGCTTACCTCTCGAAAGTAAAAACTTACTTGAGTACTTATTTGTTTCATCACTCATCAAAACCAAAACTATATGACTTGGTCCGAAGTGAGCTACACATAGCAATAAGTTAGATACTGATACTGTAAATGATCTGCTGAGTTTCTTACCGGTGTCTTCTCGGTAGATTGTTCCGAACCGGAAGTAGAATCACTTTGCATTGTATTCAATGACGATTCAAAAGTGTTATATGTAACCTACTTGAATAAAGAAATATTTGAGTTTAGTTACGTCATTACATACAATAGGATGGAACACGCGCTGTGATTGGTCCGCGCCTGTGACTTGCAGCATCCTTGGTAACGGTATTTACGAGTAAATTATATCGCGCTTTTAACAAATGTCAAACTCGATAGAATACAATTGCGTCGGCTGCTGATTGGCTGGATATAGGTACGAGTGTGGTGTAACTATCAGCCAATCAACAGTTTCTAATATGCCTATACTGTGTAAAAGATAGTTTGATCTCTGCGACAGCTGTCAGTTAAATCACGCCTAAGAAGTTCTGAATTTCATAGTAGTACAGACAATACCTGTAAATGTCATACTTTATGGGCATGCCGACCTACATAATGATGGGCGATGAATCAACGTGACCACTGACTATAAACTATCGGTATTTTAAATAAAACTTAATTTAATTTTTTTTAATGTTATTGTATATTTTAATTTTAATATCATAACATTATTTAAATTATGATAATATATGCGAACAAGAGCTTATAATAAATTTACAAGATTGTTCTAGCGATTCAGATATGGATTTGGGGTTCACTCCTTTACAAGAATAAATTTAATTTATGTTCAAATATTCGTTTAATTTAGTAACGTTTGTAGTTAAATTAAACCCAATTAAATGTTACTTTAGCATCGATAATAGTAAGAAATGTCGATAATATCTATCGACTTTTTTTATATCATGATGAAAATGACGACCTCCATAGCCGAAAGGCGAGCGGGCCTGACTTTGGCGAGCGCCATCTCTGAGGTTCCGGGTTCGATCCCCGGTCGGGTCAATATGGGAAACGAACTTTTCCATATTGTCTCGGGTCTGGGTGTTGTGGTACCGTCGTTGTTTCTGATTTCTGTAACACAAGTGTTTAAGCTGCTTATCACAGAATCAGAGCAATGTATGTGATGTTGTCCAATATTTATTTATTTTATTTATTTACTTAATTAAATGTTACTTTAGCATCGATAATAGTAAGAAATGCCGATAATATCTATAGACTTTTTTATATCATGACCACCCCAAGGATGTCAGTTTGACTTAAGTCGCAGGATTAAGCTATCTTTTACGTACCTAGTATAGTATGCGCAATACGTCAAATTACTTGCATGATGCGACAAGTTTTTATAACGTTGATTGGGTCATAGTACTCGTATTTTCAGGCAATCAGCATTTGACAAATTGATTTGAAATTCCTTGAGCGTAATATCGAGAAATTTGACGTATTTCGCACGCTATAGTTACGCCCATAGATATATTTATTTATTTATTTAAAAACTTTATTGCACAAATAGGTACAACAGGTGGACTTAATGCTAGGGGCATTCTCTACCAGTCAACCCTTGGGTCATGCAGATAGTTTGTATATGGGTATTATATTTTCCTTATTCTAAGGTTACGCCACCGAGTTAATACCGATTTGACAATTCGGCATAATGTCAAGTCAGTATTACTTAACGGCTTGCTTAAATTAGGTATTTTTAATAAAACACCGAGGAAAATTCGTTATTTTTGTTGAAAATTGTCAAACCAAAATAACAGCAAATACTTACCTACTTAAATAAAAAAAGAAGTCATTACAAAAATATTTATTCTTATATTCATTTTGATTACTTAGAACAGCTCGAGATTCAAATATTAAAGTCTACAATAAATAATCATCTCAAGCGACGTCATAAATAGCCATGTCTCTATAAATAACAAAATCATGTCACGAAAAAGTAATTAAATCAAGAATTTCAAAAGGAAGAAAAAATCAAATTACAAAAAGCAAACTTCATACATTTTATACCAAGTAGGTACATACATATTTACAGTTACCTGTCCCTTTATATAATTATTTCCTATATTTTTTTCCTATATTCAATTAGGTCAATTTGGAAAACGATCTTTTCTAAATTGACTTGGGTCTGGGTGTGCTGGGATGACGCCCCCAGTTAGTATCCGTCGTCTGGTGCTCATAGTACAAGGGGAAACCTTAGTTTGAGACCTGGTGATTGGTGTGATTGTCTGGCGCATTTTTTTTTCTTTTTTTATTATATTGCACTTCAAGATTGAGCTCATCCCACCTGATGTTAAGTGGTAATGAGGTCCTAGCTTAAAGGCGACCAGTACAGCATAATAAAGCTGTTACTGGACTTGTCACCTTGAAGGCCTGCTGCTAATGTTGCACCGAGGAGCTCTGGAAACCTTACTCTCACACAGGAACACAACAACACAGAATCATACAAAATTATATAATTCGGCGAAATGTTATCCGGAGAAGCGTAGGATCTGTCAAAAATAATTCGGTAAAGTGATAGGTCATAACTTATTTACGTTTTCAAAAGTTTGCTTACTAACAAAACATTGTTACAATTTTTATAGTACTTAACGCCGCACAAGCGAACATTAAATGGTTATCTATTAAATATTTCAAATAAGCGATACGTAAACCAACACTGCAGGGATGACATTTTATCGTTTCTCTAAAATATTAATACACTAGCGACCCGCCCCGGCTACGCACGGATGTAATGTAAATACTAAGAAATATTGGCTTTTCTATTCTTTATTACAGATAAAAACCTTCCTCTGAAATAACTCTATCTATCAAAAAAAACCGCATCAAAATCCGTTGCGTAGTTTTAAAGATTTAAGCGTACATAGGGATATAGGGACAGAGAAAGCGACTTTGTTTTATACTATGTAGTAATTCTCAGCTCCTTTTTTTTAATCTAAAATTGTAGCAACGGATTCGCAAGCAATAATCGCTTACTCATCTTAAAAAATAAATTGATTCAACAAAAATTTAAGTACATAACGTAAATGCTAATTACATTAAGTAAAATCAATGACAAGCATCAATAAAGAAAAGTGGATTTTCGTAGATTCCGTAGCTCTTAATACCAAGGACTTAAAAACTACGTTGCCCTCTGCAATCTGGTGACAAGAGTCACACAGGCCTTGCATGCGCCACGCGACTAAATTTTATCGCGCTCTTAACAAACGTCAAAATCGATTGAAATCAGTGCTTCAGCTGCTGATTGGCGGAAAATGCGACCTCGGTGTGCTATTAGCCAATCAACAGTATCAAAACTTTTGTCGTCTCATGCGAAAAATTTGACGTATTGCGCGTGCTAGGCCTGTATATTAAGTCAATTATTATCCTTCCATGCAATGCATGACTTAGGTCACAAACCCCAGCGAAAGAACGAAACAAAAGTCTTCGTATCTTTTTAAAGATTCACGCAAATTAGTCAAACTTCGTGTGTCGTTACATTCCCTTCAATATGGTTGAGTGAAGCGATGGCTGGCACATACGTCATGCTTGTGAACAGGCGCCACCGCCGGGGACTGGTCTGCTCCAGCTTACCTCTCAAAAATAAATACTTAATGTTTTTTCACTCACCAAAACAATACCATATGACTTGGTCCAAAGTGAGCTACACGTAGCTATAAGTTAGATACTGCTACTGAAATAAATCTACTGAGTTTCTTACCGGTATCTTTTCGGAATCGTGACTCTACTGTCACTTTGAACTGTATTCAATGACGATTCAAAAGTGTTATAAGCAACTTATTTAAATTAAGTAATATTTGATTGATTTTATTATTTTTATAGTACTATACGCCGTACTAGCGAACTTTAAATATTAGAAACAGAAATTTTTTATCTCCCCTTGCGGTGCGGGAATTGAACCCACGACCTTCACGTATCGCGCATGCTGCTCTTACCAACTGAGCTAACCGCAAGTCATCGTAGGCGATGAAATTTCAATTCCCACACCGCAAGGGGAAATAAAAATTTTCTGTTTCTAATATTTATGAGTTGATTGATTGCATCTATTTTGTTAGGAGTGTTGCCAATGTGTTGATATCATATGTTTTTATATTTGCAACATTCTAAGTATGAGGCGTAGGTAGTTTGAAAAACTCGGAAAGCCCCGCACGCACCCCCATTAAAACAAAACTAAAAAAAACTGTTACAGAATTTTACTATTGTACTATTTACTATTGTAAATTTAATGAAGATTTTTCTATAGGATTCTAAAAAAAACCGCCAAATTATTACTTAAAAAAACAATCTAATTGTAAAAATGCTGATAAATATTATTCTCTGAGTATTTCAAAATCACCCATTAAATTATTTCTATCTCTTAAGTGTATTCTATTCTCTCATACATTCCTTTATTAATTGTTAATTTATTCACTGGGCAATTTGAAAATTTAATTGAAAAAAATATCTTAAAAATAGGGTGTACCTAAAGTGGAAGACTTACAATTTTTTTCCCCTCTCAATACATTCTGTGTGCCTGCACTTTATCACATTACAACATTTGAAGATGGTAGGTACATTTAAAAGGTATACATACATGTTATTTTCATTTTATTTTGAATTAATCAAAATATTGTTGATTATAATTGTTTACTTCAAAATATTTGCAATGTATTGTCTTAACTGCTATGACATTGCTAAAAGGTTAATTGCACCAACCTTTTTTTTGCACCAACTTATCGGTAATAGATCAGTTGACGGTTGTCAAATAAGGTAGTTGACGATTGTCAAATCTGCCAATTGACTGTAAAATTATTGTCAAATAGCATATATTTATTATATTCCTTATTCTAAGTCAAATAAGGTTTTGTTCAGCAGTTAGATTACCATGCAGTCTCCGTCACAAAACGTTCCTAGTGCATAAAAAGAACGGGTTAAGACAATTTTGACAGCTGTCAAATCGTCCGTCTCCAACCATAGACAATAAACGAAAAAAACATGGAAGCATTTCTAGCGCTTGAAAATGGCACCACGAAAAGTAAGGCACGGTGGGCGTGGCTTACAAAAGTGAGCTGGTGCCAGTACTAATACTGTTACGGCGGACGCAGCAAGTCACAGGCGCGGACCAATCACAGCGCGTGTCCCATACCATTTTATGAGATGACGTAACTAAAAACCTTAACGAACCTCTTATTGTCGGCCTAAACGCATTAGCCTTAAAGTTGTTATTCAAGTGTCGATACTTTATTACTATATTGCGTATCTATTGTTTGTGTGCTTTACATTTGTGGTATTTGTGCCAATATTCGATTGAAGTAAGTATGACGCCAATTCTTCCATGTTATTTTCGTTCACTGTCCTTAAGTTGATGCCACTGATCCTAGAGCATAAATATTACAACTTAATACTACATCTGTTGTCTGAACATCGCTGTGATTTCTTCTATGGTTTTATTCTTCGTCTCCGGTACTTTGAAGAATATGAAGACGATAAACAGCAATTGGAGAACAGCAAATATAATGAACGTGTAGGAGCCGAGGGCGAGCTGAAATAGAGACGAAGATTATTAATTAACCGACAGCAAAAAGGAGATTTAATTTTTTTATAGTTTACGTCGCGCCAGCGAACTTTAAACATAAAAAAAAAACAAAAAAACTTCCTCTCGCCTTGCGGTGCGGAATTCGAACCCACAACCTTCACGTATCGCGCGTGCTGCTCTTCCAACTGAGCTAACCGCTAGTTATCTAACGAATTTTTCTGTTAAAACCTTTTATGCCCGTTTTTTTATCCGTTCTAATTACGGATAGTAAAAATTATACGAGGCGTAAGCGTAAAAAACGACTGACTACCGACTGATGACAGCTGTTATGGAACGGTGTTAGCGAAGTCATTTTTGACACGTTACGAATCGTAAAATATTGGAATTGGGCCTTCGGTAAATGCTCTCCGTGTCTTGGTATGCGTTTAAGACTACTTTGGGTTCGATTCCCATATCATAATGGGAGATGAAATTTTTCTCTTTCTTTGAAATATTAAAAAAGGAGATTTCTCAATCACGATTCAGCGAGGTTAATGCAGCCATTATTTTGGGTACCTTACCACGAAGGCCATCTTTGTTTATTAAATATTTTTTTATAGTTAATTAAATTAGTCAATAAGTTCGTTTTACTTCATTTTATGAGATTGTAATGAAAAAATTAGTTGTTCCAATAAACATTTTAAACATGTTTTAGGGAGCAGTCCTACTGAACGGTTTAGATGTTTTAGTAAAACCGTTGAGTTATTTATTACCGATTTGGCATATGTCAAATAGTATCGCGTAACCTTGTAACGCCACTGAGTTAGCACATTTGACATATGTGAAATCGTATCGCTTAACCTTGTAATGTCACCGAGTTAGCACATTTGACATATGTCAAATCGTATCGCGTAACCTTGTAACGCCACTGAGTTAGCACATTTGACATATGTCAAATCGTATCGCGTAACCTTGTAACGCCACTGAGTTAGCACATTTGACATATGTCAAATAGGTCTTTACGGCTTGACTATCAAACCTAGCATGTGCAATACGTCGAGTTTATCACATGAGACGACAAAAGTTTCGATACTGTTGATTGGCTAATAGCACACCGCACTCGTATTTTCAGCCAATCAACAGCCGACGCACTGACGTCAATCGATTTTGACGTTTGTTAAGAGCGCGATAAAATTTAGTCGCATAGCGCATGCTAGGCCTGTTGACTATTTGAAAATGACTTGTACTTACAGATAAAGGTAGAAAACTGAGGCTGACAATGAAGTTTGCTGTCCAATTGACAGTGACAGCTACCGCTGACGCCGCCGGCCGCGATGATTGGTTGAACAGCTCTGAAATACGATACAGGGATACTTTATTATGATACTATAGGTCAAGATCCCAGAGCCCCCAGACGTTACTTACTTTCTCACAAATAATATATATAGGGTATAGATATAGTACCGTTAGTACGCATTTTGAGTGTGTGCATACCTGCTAACTTGGGTCGACGGCCAATTCATTGACACCAGGTGCTAAAGTTAGGTAAAAAAAATCACTTTTCTTAAAGTCTCATTACTGATTTTTAAATATATTATAGAAAATAACGTTAAAATTATTAATTACTAACTGTCCCGGTGAACTTCGTAACGCCTGTTTTTAAAATTTCTAGCCTTTTAAACCTTCCCTGGACCTCCACAATTATTTCAAGACCAAGATTAGCCAAATCAGTCGACCCGTTCTCGAGTTTTAGCGAGACTAACTATATAATCGATTTTATTATTTTTATAGTACTATACGCCGTACTAGCGAACTTCAAATATTAGAAACAGAAAATTTTTATCTCCCCTTGCGGTGCGGGAATTGAACCCACGACCTTCACGTATCGCGCGTGCTGCTCTTACCAACTGAGCTAACCGCAAGTTATTGTAGGCGATGAAATTTTCTAACTATATAAGACTAGCTGTCCTGGCGAACTTCGTAACGCCTATTTTTTTTAGTTTCTAAACCTTCCCTGTACCTCCACAATTACTTCAGAACCAAGATTAGCCAAATCGGTCTAGCTGTTCTCGAGTTTTAGCGAGACTAACGAACAGCGATTCATTTTTATATATAAGAAGATTATTACCAGACACTTTCTATCGGCGCTTACTATTGCCAGACGCTTTGAAGCACCAGAAAAAATAATACAACTTTACTAATAATTTCAGTCTTGATTTTTATAGATGACACTCAGGTAACTATTTATATACTTTTTGTCAAGTTAAAGAACGAGTAAATTATAGAGTTTATAAATATATATGAATTAACGAGTGAGTGAATGGACGAATGATTGAACGAGTAAATGGACACGTTAGTGAACGAATGAAGAATGAGGTAGTGATCGAATGGATGAACGGTTCAGAGAACGAGTGACTGACCAGTGACCAGGAACCAGGGTATGGAGCCGGGGCCGACCGCGAACATCACCACAAACAGGATGACCAGAGCCACGCACACGTACGAGACCCAGATCACTGAAGTCTGGAACAGAAGAACAATAGGGTGTATCAGAAAAATGGGGGGCGCTTCAAAATAGCTAATTTTCAAAGAGGGTGTTAGCTAAATAAGTTTGCACATAAATAAAAATTGTGTCACTGTAACCGGGGCGAGCGGGCAGGTCTTTGGCGCCGGTCACCGTTAAATTATTAAACAATTTGAATTATATATTAATATTTGAATTCAGAAAAATGATAGAAAATAAAAATTCTTCCAAAAAAAGATTTAAAACACACCGCGGGCCGCATTATCAGCAGCCTAGCTATGATAGCGAGCAGGCTGGACTGTCGCTTAATGAGATATTAGGTATGGCACTACTTCTGCTGGAGTTATGCATTAATCCATCGATTAATGCATAACTCGATGAAGAGATGAAGAGCATCGATGATGTGAAGCGATGGCTGGCACATACGTCATGCTTGTGAACAGGTGCCACCGCCGGGGACTGGTCTGCTCCAGCTTACCTCTCGAAAGTAAAAACTTACTTGAGTACTTATTTGTTTCATCACTCATCAAAACCAAAACTATATGACTTGGTCCGAAGTGAGCTACACATAGCAATAAGTTAGATACTGATACTGTAAATGATCTGCTGAGTTTCTTACCGGTGTCTTCTCGGTAGATATAGGTTCCGAACCGGATGTAGAATCACAATTCAAAAGTGTTATATGTAACCTACTTGAATAAAGAAATATTTGAGTTTTTTAAGAATTATTATGTTTTAAAAAGGTCAAACCATAGGCTCCGCAAAACCAGTAAAACATTCGTTGGATTAAGTATAAAAATATTCAACAAGTTACCGCAAGGTATTATTGACTTACCCATGCATAGATTTAAGGTCTGTGTTAAATCATGTTTATGATTAATATTTCAATGATAAACATATATGGACATGATTGTCTGCTCGCTCGCACTCAATATTTTTAAATTCTCTAGCCCCAAATATTGTAAAGATTAGGTTAACTACTGAGTTTCTTGCCGGGTTCTTCTCAGTAGGATTAGGTTCCGAACCGACTGTAGCTTCAATTTTGGTTTATATTCATTTTGACGATGCATAAATGTTACTTGTTGTAACCAATATAAATAAATGAATTGATTATGATTATGATTAATAATGAACGTACTAACATAGGTTAAGTCTTTTAATCTACCTAATGAATAAAAATAAATAAATAAATTAGCACGCGCAATACATCAAATTTCTCGCAAGAGACGAGAAAAGTTTGGATACTGTTGATTGGCTAGTGCACTGATACTCACATTCATAGTAGCTACACACAATAACACAGTTATGATAAACATCCCGCCGAACCCAGTCAAGAGGAGGGTCTTACGGCCGGCGATCTCTACCAGGAACAAACTAGCAACAGTCATCACGACGTTCATGGCTCCCATACCTGAAAAAAAAAACAAAATGTAGGTAATATAAACAAAAAAACGAATTCTCAGCCTTATCCATACATTTGTCTGTCAGGCTTTCAAAATTTAGTTAAACCTCTAGTAAGGATGTAAGCCACTTTTTGTTTTGAAAGTAAGGGGGGATGGGGGTAATACCGCTTGAGAGTTTATGAGGAAATGTTTCTTTTTTAACTTAGAGATATGAAATTTACCGCAAATATAGCTCGAAACTTGGACCTGGAGACAGTTGGAGGGGTTCTGGAGAGCCCGGGGGTTTGCAGAGAGTCTCGAGGGTCCGGGAGTTGAACAGGGTCTGGAGAACCCGGGGGTTTGGAGCAGGTCTGGAGAGTCCGGGGGGTTGGAGGGGTCTGGAGACTCCAGGGCGTTAGTGAAATCGAAGATATTGCCAGCTTCAAACAATATAGTTACGGCCACTGTACAGAGAAGAATCTTACCAAGAGTAGCGTACTGCGCGTTGTCACCAAGCTCGGCCTTGGAGAAGATGTTCGTGGAGAAGAATATGACAGCGTTGATCCCTGACAACTGCTGGGCTATCATCACCATAACCGCTATCACGAGCGGCTGCCGCAGCTGCCTGTTTCTCATCAGCTCGCGAAGCGTCACCTTCTTACTCACTTTATTTTTCTCCGCTTCCTGGAGATCAATTCAAAGTACAAAATTCTAGAGAGGTAGGGCATAGCGATTCATCGCTCGAACTGGAGCAGCCCGACTGGTGAAACACCTCCGCCTTACAGAAGACCGCAGCCAATTAACAATCACTTCTGTGTTGTCTTCAGGTCTAGATCTTTAAAACTATGCAACGGATTCATATGCGTTATTTATAGATAGACTGATGTAAGAGAGAGGTTTATACATATATAATCTATACATCCCTACTAATATTATAAATGCGAAAGTAACTCTGTCTGTCTGTGTGTCTGTTACGCTTTCCTGCTTAAACCTCTCAACCGATTTTGATGACATTTGGTATAGGTATACGTTGAATCTCAAGAACGGACATAGGCTACTTTTTATTAGAAAATAAGGGGGGGGAGGGGGGCAATACCACCTTTGGAAGTTTATATGGAAAAATGATTATTTTTGAAGCTAGAGATATGGAATTTGGCACAAATATAGCTCGAAACTTGGATTAAAATATAGACTACTTTTTGTTTCGAATATTAGGGTAGAAAGGGGTAAAACCGACCATAAAAGGATGTAGTCCACGCGAACGAAGTCGCGGGCACAGCTAGTATTATTATACAGGAAAGAAAAGGGGCGGGTGACTAGTGTAAGGAACGTATGTTCTTTACTAAAAGTGGAAGTACTTCCACCGAGCTAGGTGTGGACCTGCTCGGGGACCAAGGCCCAACTACCATTCTTGGTTTGTTGTATATATACTTAGTGGCGACGAAAACTCTGATATCGCGATGTGTTACGTATGGAGCGTTTGTTTACTACGCCAATTCTGCTGACGCTGTATTTGTGTCGACTTGTAGGTCATGTCGTAGGTCGGCACACTAGTATTCATGTGTTCTAATAGACTGTGGTACCTAAGTAGCTAAAGCACTTGTGTTACACAAAGAAGATGCAAACACCTGGACCCAAGACAAATATAGAAAGGTTCCTTTTTCCAAATTGACCCGATCAGGAATCGAACCCAAGAGGCGCGACGCCAAAGTCCGACTCGTCTTTCGGCTACGGGGGTCGTCGAAATTTATGCCTGGTTTTTTTTTATAACGCATTTCAAGATTGACCTCATCCCACCTGATGTTAAGTGGTAACGAGTTCCTAGCTTAAGGGCGAAAAGTATAGCATAGTAAAACTGTTACTAGACTTGTCGCCCTTACCTTGAAGGCTTGACCCCTGCTACTAATGCAGCAGCCCACAAGAGCTCTGGAAACCTTCACACGCAGGAACACAACAACACCGGAGTGATTGTTATTTGTCTGCGGTCTTCTGTAAGGTGGAGGTTGCAATGTTGATGATGAAAAAGTTAAAATATGAATGACCCACCCTTCCTTGGAGATGTACTTTCAGTTCCTGCCACGCTAAGAACACTTGTACAATATAACAATTTTACTGCACGATACTAATCACAATATATGAACAGGTATGATGTACAACGGTCCGCAACAGTTTCAGACGACGTGTTCACAGCTCGGCGATCGTAACTAAAGTGAGCGATGCTCCGCTAGACTCCGTCAACGCCCAGTAGGTGGCGCTGGCGTCCCGTTGCTCACAATGGCCACTTGGTGGCGCTCGTGTTGCTTTTATTTTTCTTTTTGTATTAACCACTTTAGGGTATTTATGTTTTCTGTGAATATTTTCTCAAAAAGATATTATCGATATCTCCTAATTTCTCCACCTGACGGTTTTCTAGAAGAGGTTTCTTTCTAGCAATAAGACCGCCTAAATCGTACTTGATTATGTCTGTAAAAACTATTTCTGTGAATTTTTCTGTGCAATCAGTGTACCTATCTATTTATCTATGTAAATTTTCAACTATTAAGAGTTTGTGATCATGTAGTAGGTACCTGATGCATTTCCTCCATCTCTCCATGGACTGCAACGTCGCCTCGCAGCCAGTTCAGTGCTGTAAAAAAAGTCAAGCAACAAAATATGTAATCCGCCATTTTGTGGCGGCGGCCATTTTGGATCAAAAATTCATACTAATATTATAAATGCGAAAGTAACTCTGTCTGTTTGTCTGTTTGTATGTTCGGCTTTCACGCCTAAACCACTGAATCGATTTTGATAAAATTTGGCACAAAGTGGATGGGGGTAATACCACCCTTGCAAGTTTATATGGGAAAATGTGTTTTTTTTTTAAGTTAGAGATATTGAATTTGGCCCAAACGTAGCTCAAAACTTGGAAGAAAATATAAACTACTTGCTTCGAATATTAGAGGAGGTAGGGGTAAAGCCGACCATGAAAGGATGTAGTCCACGCGAACGAAGTCGCGGGCACAGCTAGTATTCTATATTTCTATCAAAAATTTAAAGAAAGAAAATTAGAAAATAACAAAAAGTTTTTTTAGTCACATACATTGTATTAACAAAACATTAACTTAATTTTATTAACAAATGAAAACATAGAATTTTAATTCTATTCTACGTAACTTATACAGATATTTATTAAATATTTTTACGAGTGGTACCTCTTTGCGCAGTCGAAATTGGTGAAAGACTGCGTCGATAAACTTAATGAACTGGGACAACAGAACAAAGTGCTTCTGAAATGGGTACCAGGACATTCAGGAATCATCGGAAACGAGAAAGCTGACGAGCTTGCTAAAGCTGGGGCGCAAAGACGACAGATTGGCCCAGAGCCATTCTGTGGCATTTCAAAGAACCAGGCTATGCAACTAATAAAAGAAAAACTAAAAGTCGAGTCGGAAAAATACTGGATAAATCGACCAGACCTAGAACACTCAAAATCCCTTATAGTTGGCTACTCGCGTAAATGGACCGAAGAACTGCTACAACTTAGCAGGCCTAGGGCCAGTGCGCTAGTTAGAGCCTTGACTGGACACTGCAAACTAAAAAGACACCAGTTTCACATGAAGCTGAGTGACTCTGATGAATGCAGATTCTGCAAGGAGGAAAAGGAAACTCCTCTTCACCTCCTGTGTGACTGTGAATCTCTGATCACTAGAACTGCACAGCCCCAAGTACCCTATAATAAAAAAAATACCTCTTTGCGCCCTCAACTCCTGTCCCCTATTCAGCAGCAGGAACTTGGGAGACTCCGGGCAGAGTGGTAGCATCACGCACTGCAGGATGGCAGGGACCGCTGCCACCGCCAGCAGCCACGGCCAGCCCTCAACAGTGCCCAGCACAGACTCCAGGCCTAGCACTTGCGATAGGAGGATCGTTATGGTGATCACCAGCTGGTAGACTGTTCCTATCTGTGGCAAGGGAAAAAAATAAGAAACACTGTATAAATACAAAATAATAGTTTAAAAAACTAAAAAACACGCTTTTAGCTCGCACTAAAAATTACAAAATAATTCAGACATTTAAGAAAGAAAGCGTGGAGCGTTTATGTTATCTTTACTCTTTTTGGACAAACAACAACGCTCCACGCTCAATGTCTGAATTATTTTGTAATTTTTAGTGCGAGCTAAAAGCGTGTTTTTTAGTTTTTTAAACTATTATTTTTATTTTCTACTTTTTAGTTTTCTCATGTATCAATAATTATATAATTCTTTTTCGTATCCCTTCAGCAAACCCTTTCATTTAATACCCATATCATAGGGGTGCATTTCAAATAGCCTGTCCGTTATCTTGGACGCCCGCCATATTGGATTTGAATCACGTGACTATTTTTTTCGTATTCCTGACAGCAAACCCTTTCTTTTGATACCCATATCATGGAAGTGCATTTCAAACAGTCAGTTCGCCATCTTGGGGAGGCCGCCATATTGGATTTGTAATGACGTTTCTTAGCTAGTCATGTATTGTCATCAGAAATCAGAGCGTGTGCAAAATTTCATCTTAATCAAAGACCGGGAAGTGGGTCAAATTAAGATTCAAAGATTCCGTTACATACATACAACCCAAGTTAATAAAAGCTTGTTAATAAATCAAAGTTAAAAAAAAAATTATTCATGTTAATTACACCAGTAATATTTATGCAGCGTCTATATAATGCAAATGACGCTACCTCGGGTTCGGAACCTATAACTTACAGAGAAGATCCCGGCAAGAAACTTAGTTGGTTATATTACAAATAAATAAATATTGGACAACATCACACAAATTGCTCTGATTCTGTGGTTAGCTTAAGCACATGTTACATCGAAGCAACGACGGTACCACAACACCCAGACCGGAGACAATATTGAAAAAGTTTATTTTATTATTATTTATATATATTTTTATCCCATATTGACTGACCGGGGATCGAACCCTGGACTTCAAAGATAGCGCGACGCCAAAGTCCGGCCCGCTCGCCTCTGGGCTACTGAGGTCGTATACTCAAGAATTGACCTCCGTTACGTAGCTATAGGTGCCGAACCGGCAGTAGAATCACTTTGCGTTGTATTCAATGACGATTCAAAAGTGTTACATGTAACCTACTTGAATAAAGAAATATTTGAGTTTGAGTTATTAGAGTTGAGTAAAAGCTCCTTATTCGCGGGGCAGGACCGATTTCCACGGTTTTGCATTCGTTGGAAAGGTCTCGGGCTCCGTGAGGTTTAAAGCAAAGAAAATTCAAGAAAAATTTCAACAGAAAAGCGGGAATCTCCTCTAAGGCGAAACGAAGTTTGCCGGGACCGCTAGTTAACTACAAACTCAAACTCAAACTCAAATATTTCTTTATTCAAGTAGGTTATATATAACACTTTTGAATCGTCATTGAATACAATGCAAAGTGATTCTACTTCCGGTTCGGAACCTATATCTACCGAGAAGACACCGGTAAGAAACTCAGCAGATCATTTACAGTATCAGTATCTAACTTATTGCTATGTGTAGCTCACTTTGGACTACAAAAGAGTCTTACCGATCCTCTCAGCGAGACTGGTGATATCTCAGCCAAGTACATAGGCGTGAGGCCGGCATTCAACCCGCTGTTTACACCGATCAGTAGCCTGTAATTGTAATAACACACATTGTTTGTATTGAGTCACCACAATGCGTTAATGTGACACCAGGTTACGTGTGTGTGTTTGCCGCGAAGATTGGATATTGGCCTAGCATGCGCCACGCGACTTTTTTTTTAATATTACACTTCAAGATTGACCTCATCCCACCTGATGTTAAATGGTAATGAGGTGTGGTACTCAAGAATGAAGCAAGTTTACTAGATCGGCGTCTGATTCCTGATATCTCCAACCGTGACGTGAGCAGGAGGAGCCCTTTATTACAGTACTGTTACTGTACCTCATCCCACCTGATGTTAAGTGGTAATGAGGTCCTAGCTTAAGGGTGTCAAGTGCAAGATAATAAATCTTTTACTGGACTAGTCACCCTTACCTTGAAGGCTTGACCCCTGCTTCTAATGTAACACCCCCCCAGGAGCTCTGGAAACCTCACACGCAAGAACACAACAACACAGAAGTTATTGTTATTTGGCTGCGGTCTTCTGTAAAGTGGAGGTATTTTACCAGTCGGGCTGCTCCAGTTCGAGCGATAAATCGCTATGCCTTACCTCTCTTGAACTAATTTTTATTGCGCTCTTAAACGTCAAAATCGATTAAAGTCAGTGCGTCAGCTGTTGATTGGCTGAAAATACGAGTGCGGTGTGCTTTTAGCCAATCAACAGTGTCGAAACTTTTGTCGTCTCATGCGATAAATAATATACTTTAAGGATTACGTATGTATGTATGTTTAAAAATAAATAATTAAACAATTTAGTCCAGTACTCACCTCCCAATAATAAGCATCTCAGCTGAGTTAGCCGATTTTGAGAATCCCTGTAAAGTAACTCCGAGGAACACAAAGATGTTATTCAGTAACAGCCCGAGTTTTCGTCCGAACCTGAAAAATAGGACACAATTCTTTATAAACGTAAAATTTCACAAGAAAACTATCCTGAGATTTCTTCAAGTTTTAGTTAGCAAATTTAACAATTGAAGTTAAAACCGGCGTGATCGGATCCGTAATACGGAGATCCGTAGAAGGACCGGTGTATCCGACAAAGCCCGAAGAGTTAGCACGCTCAAGTGGCAATGGGCAGGCCACATCGCTCGTAGGACCGACGACCGTTGGGTAAAGAGGGTCCTCGAGTGGCGACCACGTACCGGACGACGCAGCGTGGGGCGGCCCCCAACACGATGGACTGACGACATCGTCAGATGTGCGGGGAGCCGCTGGATGCAGATAGCGCAGGACCGCGCATTGTGGCGTTCTGTAGGGGAGGCCTATGTCAAGCAGTGGACAAAAAGAGGCTGATGGATGGATGGATGGATGGAAAACCGGCGTGAGGTAAGCCTTTTTTTTGTTTTTTAAGGGGAAGAAAAAATATTTTCTTACCATATCGCTGCCTTGAGGACGGCAGCGACGTGTGAAGGAGTCAGTTGCCAAGTAGAGCTGGTAAAAGTAATTTTAACCAGTTCCACTGGCCAAAGCATTTTTGACTAGTTAAAAAAATTAAAATTAAGACAAGCGTCTACGGACAAACGCTGTGAACTAACGTGTATTTATTTATTTAAACCTTTTGTACTTTTTTTGTGCAATAACTTTATTTAAAGTTTTAATTGCACAAAAAAATTACTCAAAGGGTGGGCTTAATGTTAGGAACATGCTCTACCAGTCAACTATTGGGTCATGCAGATAGGTCGTTTATTGGTGTAACAGTAAAAATGTGAGTATGAATAACAATAAAATGAGTAATAAATAGCAATACCGCCAGAATAGAATATTCATACAAAGATACATGATAAGTTAATATAATAATAAAACAAAAAAATATACATTTATATATAATTTACATTTAATATAAGCAAACAATCGTAGAAAGAAAACAAGTTTTATTAAGTCACTAGCTGTGCCTGCGACTTCGTTCGCGTGGACTACATCCTTTCATGGTCTGTTTTACCCCTTTCTCCCCTAATATTCGAAACAAAAAGTAGTTTATATTTTAATCCAAGTTTCGAGCTATATTTGTGCCAAATTTCATATCTCTAACTTCAAAAATAATCATTTTTCCATATAAACTTTCAAAGGTGGTATTACCCCCCTCCCCCCTTATTTTCTAATAAAAAGTAGCCTATGTCCGTTCTTGAGATTCAACGTATACCTATACCAAATTTCATCAAAATCCGTTCCGCCGTTTAGGCGTGAAAGAGTAACAGACGGACAGACAGACAGACAGAGTTACTTTCGCATTTATAATATTAGTATGGATATACATTTAATATAAGCAAACAATCGAAGAAATTAAGAAAACGAATTTTATTAAGTCATTGTCCGGAACTATTTCGTATGCAGTACACGTGCACCCGCCTAATTTGCTAAATAGATAAGTTTTTTTTTGTGTATTGATATCCATCCATCCATCCATCAGCCTCTTTTTGTCCACTGCTGGACATAGGCCTCCCCTACAGAACGCCACAACGCGCGGTCCTGCGCTATCTGCATCCAGCGGCTCCCCGCACATCTGACGACGTCGTCAGTCCATCGTGTTGGGGGCCGCCCCACGCTGCAGATCGTGTATTGATAATCATGTATTGATAAATCTCTTGTTATTTTCTTGTCCACTAAACATTTTTAAAAATTAATTACCAAAAAGAATCACTATATGGTATACGGCCGGATAGTGGATATAGTTTGTGCCAAATAAACGTGCAATAAAGGTCAGTCACTTCACTTGTACCATAAAGTCGTTGTAGTTTGCGATACAGATCGCTTCCCATACGAAACTGTCGCTAAAGTGACGTCCGCTGTTTATCATAATACCAAACAACAAAATAAAACGCGTAACTCAAAAAGTCTTAAAAATGGGCATTAAAATTGTGAGTGTTTTCAAAATTTACTAGAATGCTCATTTAATCAATGAAATATGTTATATTATAGATTACTTGCTTGGAGATATGAGAATTATATTTTTTTTTCTTTATGGAATTATAAAGGTACTTTTTAAGTTTTGTTAAAAAACAGTACACAACATGTCATGCCATAAACGAATATTTTTATTGAAACGTATATTTATTGTTTTTATTGCCTAATTGTAATTTATTGAATTGGTTATTAGTAAACGAGAAATTCCAACTTACGCGCACTCGTCTACTGTTGAGTGTGACGTCACTGCGAACCAGAGGCGCGTCACCTGTCCGCCGTTTTAGAAGGAATAAGCATTGAGTGTCATTCATTTGTCATTCCGATTCGGTTTACGCCTCCGTGTTCACGTGTATGGAAACTTTCGTTTTTACAACACGTAAAAAAAGAAGCCAAAATGCGTGGTCTCGACATGGACCTAATATAATAAACTAAGTCCATGGGTCTCGACCACCGAATAGATAAAACAGTTGACAGGTTTTTAATAAATGTGACAGACAGCTCAGAAAGTGAATATTCAGTTGACGAAATGTTGGTTACAGATGAATGTGAATACGGCTAAGACTGTATGTCAGAAACAGAACAAGTGGGAAAAACATATGTTTCCAAATGACACAATGTATGTTAAATAATAATAGTTGTGATTTTCGTTACGATTAAAAATAAAGTTTTTAATTTGTGAAGATTACTTTTATTTATTAATTAACCATCTCGAACTTGACATGATACATTTTAAAAAAAGGTTATCAATCTATGTCAAGGTCATACGTTAAGGTCACCTCTTACTAAGCGACGCTTATGAATCCATTTTTAGCGATACGGCACGTGCGTTTTCTTCGTATCGTTACTTTTTTTAAGGTACATAGGTAGGGAGGCGTCAACGACTTTTATTGCACGGTTATCTGGCACGCACTATAGTGCGCGAGTATCCGGTATTCGGATAGTAAAATAATGGCCGGATACCGGATAACAACCGGATATCCGTTGCATCTCTAGTAAAAACCCACAACCCATCTACTATACTGTACGAACCTGTCTGCCACCACTCCAGTGACGACCCCCCCTATCATGCCGCCCACGCAATAGATGGAGACGGTGATGGCCCAGACTGAGATCACCTTGGGATCCTCTCGCGGCTCCAGGGTCGTGTTTGTACCTGTCAGAGCTTCCTCTTGCAGCCATTTTGACATCACCTGCAAGACAATATTATCATCTTAGCTCAGTTGCAGCCTTCCGTCAAATATTTTGTACAGCTGCGGCCTTAGGGGGTGGCGAACAGGGCAAGCCCGGGGCTTCGCGCTTGTAGGGGCCTCTCGCTTGTAAAGGCCTCGCGCTTTTAGGGGCCTCGCGCTTGTAGGGTCCTCACGCCTGTAGGGGCCTTGCGCTTATAGGGGCCCTGCGCTTGTAGGGGCCTCGTGCAACAAACAAAGCAAATAAAAAAGTTATTGAGAAAAAAATTACTCATAGAAAAAGTCATAAATGACAATTTTAAAATTGTGGAAATATTTCTGTTTTTATTGAAATTGTAACTCTTTTGACGTAAAATATTTTTATAGGTACTCAATTTTTTTACCTTAACATTTCCTGTCAAAATGACAATTCCGTAAATTTAGTATGTTACATACAAACAAAACAGTCAGACCTACTTTTCACGAAGGACAAAGGGCCTCGACACCTGCTTGCTAGGGGCCTCGCAAGACCAGCTTGCTAGGGGCCTCGCAAGACCTGCTTGCTAGGGGCCTCGCAAGACCTGCTTGCTAGGGGCCTCGCAAGACCTGCTTGCTAGGGGCCTCGCAAGACCTGCTTGCTAGGGGCCTCGCAAGACCTGCTTGCTAGGGGCCTCGCAAGACCTGCTTGCTAGGGGCCTCGCAAGACCTGCTTGCTAGGGACCTCGCAAGACCTGCTTGCTAGAGGCCTCGCAAGACCAGCTTGCTAGGGGCCTCGCAAGACCTGCTTGCTAGGGGCCTCGCAAGACCTGCTTGCTAGGGGCCTCGCAAGACCTGCTTGCTAGGGGCCTCGCAAGACCAGCTTGCTAGGGGCCTCGCAAGACCTGCTTGCTAGGGGCCTCGCAAGACCAGCTTGCTAGGGGCCTCGCAAGACCTGCTTGCTAGGGGCCTCGCAAGACCAGCTTGCTAGGGGCCTCGCAAGACCTGCTTGCTAGGGGCCTCGCAAGACCAGCTTGCTAGGGGCCTCGCAAGAACTGCTTGCTAGGGGCCTCGCAAGACCTGCTTGCTAGGGGCCTCGCAAGACCAGCTTGCTAGGGGCCTCGCAAGACCTGCTTGCTAGGGGCCTCGCAAGACCTGCTTGCTAGGGGCCTCGCAAGACCAGCTTGCTAGGGGCCTCGCAAGACCTGCTTGCTAGGGGCCTCGCAAGACCAGCTTGCTAGGGGCCTCGCAAGACCTTGTCTCTTTCCCTCTCTATCTTTCTTTCTAAACAAATAATTGGTAGAATTTGAAACTTCGCTATGCTAATGGAAGTATGTAATCTTACTTTTTCCGGCGCATTGATCACTCCTGTGTTGTACCCATGTTGGAAGGCAGACCAGCAGCCCGAGGATAGGACTGCGAACGCAAGGCGCAGGTTCATACCCTGGAGACAAAAATAATTGTTAAACAAACATAAACTTATACTAATATTATGCAGCGGCGTAAATGCGGAAACGCAATAAATATTCTGCACTCGACGGCTGCTACGGTTTCGTCCCGTTTGGTGGAGACTTTGGGGCCTCGGGGTCCGGAAGCCCGAATGTTATTTCGACAATTGTCCGCTCGGCTTATTGAGGTTTCTGATGAACGGAATGCTGGCAACTACCTCGGCCAACGCCTAAGTCTGGCTATCCAAAGAGGTAACGTTGCCAGCATGCTGGGCTCCCTTGATACCGGAGCGGACAGCCTTTTGTAAATATTCTATGTATTTTTTTCTTTTTTTTATCCTTTTATTGTATTATATTTTTATTAATAAGTTAGTTTAATAGTTTCTTGTAATTTTCCAATTTTTATGTGTGTTCCATAATACACAATTAAATGTGAAATTGGCTACTTGACAGTGTTAACAATAAATAAAAATAATAGTTTAAAAAACTAAAAAACACGCTTTTAGCTCGCACTAAAAATTACAAAATAATTCAGACATTTAAGAAAGAAAGCGTGGAGCGTTTATGTTATCTTTACTCTTTTTGGACAAAACGCTCCACGCTTTCTTTCTTAAATGTCTGAATTATTTTGTAATTTTTAGTGCGAGCTAAAAGCGTGTTTTTTAGTTTTTTAAACTATTATTTTTATTTTCTACTTTTTAGTTTTCTCATGTATCAATAATTATATAATTCTTTTTCGTATCCCATTCAGCAAACCCTTTCATTTAATACCCATATCATAGGGGTGCATTTCAAATAGCCTGTCCGTTATCTTGGACGCCCGCCATATTGGATTTGAATCACGTGACTATTTTTTTCGTATTCCTGACAGCAAACCCTTTCTTTTGATACCCATATCATGGAAGTGCATTTCAAACAGTCAGTTCGCCATCTTGGGGAGGCCGCCATATTGGATTTGTAATGACGTTTCTTAGCTAGTCATGTATTGTCATCAGAACTCAGAGCGTGTGCAAAATTTCATCTTAATCAAAGACCGGGAAGTGGGTCAAATTAAGATTCAAAGATTCCGTTACATACATAGATACATACAACCCGAGCTAATAAAAGCGTGTTAAAAATGGAGAGCGTTGGATTAAAAGCATAGTTAGTATTTTATTATTGAAACATACATTTTCCTTTTTATATGTGGAACAAAAGAACCGAAACGAAAACCACCATTGCAATTCGGAAATGACAGCTGTCGGCGAAAGTTATTTATTTTAATGTGGCGAAACGATGATTTATTTTACCGATTAAATTTAATTATTGTGTCGCTAACCGTATTACAGATTTATTTAAACATTTTCCGTTTATTTAAATTAAGACGTTCCAACCCGTATCGGTTCAATGTATAGAACGTTGACGTCACAATTTCAACAGTCACGTACCTTCGCGTATCACGCTTTTTATTTTATTCGGCCGGATCGTAAAATAATGGCCGGATATCCATGCATCTCTAGTAATCACATAACTAAACAACCAGCTCTTTTAACAAACCACTGTTTTCTCGAGCATACCGCAACATTTACTTGTCTATAGCCCAACAGTTAACTCGCGTGCGCAAAAGGCGATGAATGTGTGGAATGTATTTAAATCGGTTTAGCTTTAATATATTAAATTTGTTTTTATTCACTTCTGTGTTGTTGTGTTCCTGAATGTGAGTAAGGTTTCCGGAGCTCCTGGGGGGTGCTACATCAGTAGCAGGGGTCAAGCCTTCAAGGTAAGTGTGACAAGTCCAGTAACAGATTTATTATGCTGTAGGTACTTGTCGCCCTTAAGCTGGAACCTTTAACATCAGGTGGGACAAGGTCAATCTTGAAGTGTAATATAAAAAAAATGCATTCTTGCATTTGCCGTCTATTACAAATTTCTTCTTTCTTCTTCTTGGCGTGGAACCGATACGCGTGTTGAACTGTGGGACTATAATAATCTTTGTCTGTATATTAACCCTCGATGTCAAAAACATCCACTTAACATCAGGCGGGATGAGGTTAATCTTGGAATGTAAAATAAAAAAATAATCTCTGAAAATAGACGGCGTGTGCTACACATTTGACATGTGATGATGAAACGATTATGATTAAGTTCTTTTTGTTTTGAAATAACACAAACGAAAGCGGAACATATATATTTTTTTTCATAACAGCCAATCTATTAAAGTCCTTAATTCACCGCTGCCCTGCGACATAAATGAGACTTCCATACTGGGTTAAGGTTAGGGTTGACAGATTGCTAAAAAATTTAAAAAACCGGCTAAGTGCGAGTTGGACTCGCCCATTAAAATGTTCCCTAGCAGTAACTAACATAATATAAACGTTTATATTCAAGTTGATTGAATTAAAGGTAAAATGCGGTTTAAATTTTATTTTTTATTTTTTATATTGCACTTCAAGATTGCATCCCACCTGATGTTAAGTGGTAATGAACTCCTAGCTTAAAGGTGACAAGTACAGCATAATAAATCTGTTACTGGACTTGTCGCCCTTACCTTGAAGGCTTGACCCCTGCTACTAATGTAGCACCCCCAGGAACTCTGCAAACCTTACTCACACGCAGGTACACAACAACACGGAAGTGATTGTTATTTGGCTGCGGTCTTCTGTAAGGTCGAGTAGGAAATTTTTGACGTTTTAATAGAAACTACTTACTTGATCTCGTTCAAACCTATTTTCGGCTGAAGTTAGCATGGTAATGTGTGTTTATCCAAAACTTTATTGCATAAAAAGCACAAAAGGTGGACTTAATGCTAGGTGCATTATCTGCCAGTCAACCTTCAGCTTTGTAATGTTAGTATAGATTCCATTCAGCACTAATCTTATATATAAAAATGAATCGCTGTTCGTTAGTCTCGATAAAACTCGAGAACAGCTAGACCGATTTGGCTAATCTTGGTTCTGAAATAATTGTGGAGGTCCAGGGAAGGTTTAAAAGGTTAGAAACTAAAAAAATAGGCGTTACGAAGCTCGCCGGGACAGCTAGTCTTATATATAAAAATGAATCGCTGTTCGTTAGTCTCGCTAAAACTCGAGAACGGCTAGACCGATTTGGCTAATCTTGGTTCTGAAATAATTGTGGAGGTCCAGGGAAGGTTTAAAAGGTTAGAAACTAAAAAAATAGGCGTTACGAAGTTCGCCGGGACAGCTAGTTACTGATAAAATCAACACCGAATTCAACGGCGAATCTTTTAAATTAATAAATTTCTGACAGCCCTAATCAAGATGGCGTCATTCAAACGAAAAAACAAATGTTGCTTTTTCTAAAAACGTTTTTATTCACAGCACTGTGACTCATAAGATAAGATAACTTTATTTTTCATAATTTTTTGTACACTGCATACCAGTTACATATACATTTTTTTTTATATAAATGTAAGTAAATAAGAAAATAAGAAGTGGGTACATTTGTTTTAGGAGCATTTTTTACAAAAGTATCCTATAAAACATTAACAAAACAACACAACACCCACTTATAAATATTATTATCTAAGTGTTTCATGAAGGTATACAGAAAAGAGTTATTCATTATCTTCCTACTTCCTTACGTATTGATATAATTACATCATGGCTACTACATGAGTAGTAGCCATGATGTAATTATATCAAAACGTAACCGAAAACGGTTGTGGCTTAGAAACTGATATAATTTCGGTAACCAATTACATATGGTCGATAGACTGCACGTTAGACTAACACACTTACGCTTAACGGCCATTTGACGCCTCCCCCCCCCCCTTCGGGACCTGGGTAACGCACGCCAGGCGTCGCCGGTCCTAGGGGGGTACTCTCAAAAACGAAACGAACAAACGAAAGGTTTCGTTTTTGAAGATTATTCAAAAGTTTAGGAATGAAAACGTGGTTTTTGATTTGCATAAATAATATTTTGTTTTTTGAAAACGCTTAATTTGCATTCGAAGTGATTTCTTTATGATTATGAGGATTAAAAATTGCCATCCGTTGTCGGATCCGACATATTTCGTTTATAAACTGACTTGCCCTATCTCTTATAAAGGTAAGGCCAGCCTTAATGCACCAGACTACAGGGTTAAATGAAACCCCCCCCCCCCCCATCGTGACAAGATACGGAACCCAGCGCGGGGGGGAAGGGGGGGGGGGTTGTAGACGCGAAACGCTTATCATTAAAATAGCTAAGAACAATAACAAAATGATTCTATTTGTTTGGGAGCTACAATACATAGACAGACAGACAGGTAAAGCAACTTGTAAACACGGTCTTTTTTACGTCGGGCCATAAAAATGTGGTACTATAAAAGGATAATAAAGAAAATGTACAGAATATTAGATATATTTATTAATAAGTTTGTTTATGATGTACCTAATTTCATTCTTTCTTCTGTTGTATATTTGGGATAAATAAACTGAAGATAAATAAATAAAAAAATGCGCCAGACAACCACACCTATCACCTGGTCTGAAACTAAGGTTCCCCCTTGTACTATGTATAAAATATTCAACAAGTTACCGCAAGATATTATTGACTTACCCATGCATAAATTTAAGGTCTATGTTAAATCATGTTTAATGAAAAAAGGGTACTACAAACTTGATGAATATTTCAATGATAAACATATATGGACATGATTGTCTGCTCGCTCGCACACCATATTTTTAAGTTCTCTAGTTCCAAATATTGTAAAGATTAGGATAACTACTGAGTTTTTTGCCGGATTCTTCTCGGTAGGATTAGGTTTTGAACCGGCTATAGCTTCAATTTTGGTTTATATTCATTATGACGATGCATAAGTGTTACTTGTAACCAACATGAATAAATGAATTGATTATGATTATGATTATGAGATAGATACTTACTAGGGGCGTCATCCCCCAGACCCAAGTCAGTTTAGAAGACATCGTTTACCAAATTGACGTCAAATCGAACCCGGTACCTTTCGCGCTTTGGCGACCTTAGCCACTGCGCTACCGAGGTCGCCAAAAATGTATGTTAAGGCTGTTTCGCGGTACACAAGATGGAATAATAACAGAAACCGGACGCGAGACTTGTGAAAATGTCAATGCAAACATTTTGGTAATGTCAATACGCAGTTTTGTGGTTCCGCATCCATACTAACTAGTATAACTATTTTTATTATTTGTTCCTAGCTTTTAAACAATGTTGTGTTCACCTATAATTGGTATATGTATACAATCTTTGTAATCTTTTTGCTTTTTGTCTGTAATGTTTTTATATGTATACTGTTGGTGTACCTATTAAATAAATAAATAAATAAATAAATAAATAAACTAGCAACTTCGTTCGCGTGGACCATATCCCTACTAATATTATAAATGCGGAAGTAACTCTTGTCTGTCTGTCTGTTACGCTTTCCCGCTTAAACCTCTCAACCGATTTTGATGAAATTTGGATAGGTATGCATTGAACCTCAAGAACGGACATAGGCTACTTTTTCTTAGAAAGTAAGGGGGGGGGGGGGTGTAATGCCACCTTTGAAAGTTTATATAGGAAAATGTTTAATTTTTAAGTTAGAGATATGAAAGTTGGCACAAATATAGCTCTATTAAAATATAGACTACTTTTTGTTTCGAATATTAGGGGAGATAGGGGTAAAACCGACCATTAAAGGATGTAGTCCACGCGAACGAAGTCGCGGGTACAGCTAGTAATTAAATAAATAATAAATAAATGCGCCAGACAATCACACCAATCACCTGGTCTCAAACTAAGGTTTTCCCTTGTACTATGAGCACCAGACGACGGATACTTACTAACTGGGGGCGTCATCCCAGCACACTCAGACTCAAGTCAATTTAGAAAAGTTCGTTTTACCAAATTGACCCGACCGGGAATCGAACCCGGGACCTTTTGCGCTTTGTCGCCTACCTTAGCCACTGCGCCACCGAGGTCGTCATCCTTTCCATCACCATTTCCCACCACGCCTTATTTTCTAAAAAAAAGTAGCCTATGTCCGTTCTTGAGTTTCACCGTATACCTATACCAAATTTCATGAAGATCGGTTCAGAGGTTTAAGCGAGACAGCGTAACAGACAGAGTTACTTTCGCATTTATAATATTAGTAGGGATTATAAAACCGAGAGTAACTCTGTCTTTCTGTTTGTCTGTCTATTTTGACGACCTCGGTGGCGCAAGTGGCTAAGGTAGGCGACTAAAGCGCGAAAGTCCCGGGTTCAATTCCCGGTCGGGTCAATTTGGAAAACGAACTTTTCTAAATTGACTTGTGTCTGGGTGTGCTGTGATGACGCCCCCAGTTAGTATCCGTCGTCTGGTGCTCATAGTACAAGGGTAAACCTTAGTTTGAGACCAGGTGATTGGTGTGATTGTCTGGCGCATTTATTTATTGTCTTTGAAAACTGGTCTGCTCCAGCTTACCACTTAAAATAAATACGTAATGCTTTATTCACTCATCAAAATATAACTATACTATTTTTTGCCAGCGACTTCGTCCGCGTGGCGTGTTATAAAAGAGAGATCTTTGTGTGTGTGGGAGAAAGGTTAAAAATGCTTAAATTTCAGGCATGCTAGATTGAAAACATCTATCATACGCAGTTTAGATTTTTTCATACAAAAGTTTTTTTCCCGCTAACTCCTGTTCCCGTGGGAATTTTGCATTATCCTGTTGCAACCAATCTTGAAGTTTACTATGGTACCTGCATGCCAAAATTCAAGCGTCTAACTTAAGCGGTTTAGATTTTTCATACAAAAGGTTTTTCCAGGTAATTCCCGTTCCCGTGGGAATTTCGGGAATTCCTTTCTTAGTGCTTCTCTACGGTACCTAAGCTACGTCCCTTCCAAATTTCAAGTGCCTACGTTTAGCCGTTTAGGCTGTGCGTTGATATGTCAGTCAGTCAGTCGGTCAGTTTCTCCTTTTTTTATATTTAGATAGCGGTCCCTTTTTTCCCGCTTTTCTGTTGAAATTTTTCAAATTTTACCAAGGATCCCTAATTTTGTAGCCTATGTCAAATTGGAAGAACTATTTTATTGGTGAAATAAGTTTTTAAATCGGCCCAGTACTTTTTGAGCCTATTCATTACAAACATACAAAAATAGGTACAAATCTTTCCTCTTTATAATATTAGTATAGAAGTATAGATGACTTGGTCCAAAATGTTCTACACATAGCAATAAGTTAGATACTGCTACTGTAACTGATCTGCTGAGTTTCTTACCGGTGTCTTCTCGGTAGATATAGGTTCCGAACCGGAAGTAGAATCACTTTGCATTGTATTCAATGACGATTCAAAAGTGTTACATGTAACCAACTTGAATAAAGTAGTATTTGATCGATTGATTGTCTCCCCACTCCTACAATGCCGTGCCCGACAGTGTCCATAATCTGATTTTCAGGTTTTCAGGGTCCACTGTGCACCAGCGTCATGGCCTGCGACGTGGGCCATGACTAACGTGACCAGACATCCCGTTTTTACCGGGACTGTCTCTTTTTACAATTACGAGTCCCGGTATCCCCGAAACAAACAGTGGGACGCAATATTGTCCCGTTTTCAGAAACCGAGCGAAAATTTGAGTAGCGGACGGTCGGATACAGCCCGCCCAGCGATCTGAGTTTCATTCTTAAGTAAAATCGTCACCACCTTTATTAAAACAAATTTATTCCTCTGATAAATATAAATACAATTAAATATTTTCGGTAGCTACATTTTGTGGTTCGTAACTTTTAATCCAACCAACTTATTCTGAATAAATAACTTTAAATAAAATAAGTGGTTTTTCTTTATTGACAAATTATTAGATGACATAAATAAGCCGATGACCCGTTTTGAGTCAAAGAACAAAGGGTCACGTTAGCCATGACTTATGCTGAGTGAGGCCCTTTTATTGTGGACATCATCACGACTTGCCATTATCTGCATCGCCTGGTTGACAAGGAGAACGCTCATTTTTAATTTTCAATATGTTTTCTGTTATTTTCTTTTTTTGTGTCCATTCCTTTATTGTTATTGTTATGTTTACTCATATGGCTGTGTTGTGGTGTCTTCAAGTAATAAATGTTTCTTTCTAAATTGTACTTTTAGTTTTAAACAACTAATAATGTAACACCTACTTGGGTTAAAATAAAGCATAATTAATAATTTGTGCTTTTATTTTATAAAACATGTTTTGGTCCATATTTTATATAATAAATATATTTCTATTTCTACGAATGTGGACCACAATGGTACGGAACAGTCCGTGCGCGAGCGCGACACACACTTGACCGTTTTATAAACGGATTATGTCATTATTACACTCGTTCTTGGGTTCGAGCATTTTTTGGATAGCTGGGCGAACTTGAAACCGAAATTCCGAATTCCGGTCAAAAATTTGTACGTTGATAGGGCAGTCCATATATTTATTAAAGCTCCCTTATTATAAGGGCTAGTCAACTGAGGTTCCGTAGCCAAATGGCGAAAAAACCCTTATGCAGGCCTGGCATGCCCCACGCGACTAAACATCGCGCTCTTAAGAAACGTCAAAATCGATTGAAGTCAGTGCGACAGCTGGTGATTGCCTGAAAATACGAGTGCGGTGTGCTATTAGCCAATCAACAGTATCGAAACTTTTGTCGTCTCTTGCGAGAAATGCATGTTTTTATATTGCACTTCAAGATTGACCTCATCCCATTTGATGTTAAGAACGAACTTTTCCACATTGTCTCTGGTCTGGGCAGTGGCGGATTTCCCAGAAGGCTGAGTAGGCTGGAGCCTAGGGCGGCAGATTTTAGGGGGCGGCAAATTTGCCCCAAAATTTTTAATGAAATAGAATAAATTTTTTGGTCTTTTCATTCTAAAATATTTTCTTACTTGTTTGTCGGGGATTGGGGGGGGGGGGGGTATAGAAATGCAGTGGTCAGAAGGAGCGGCCATATTTTAATAGCCTGCTGGCGGCAAACGATTGACAGACGACTGATGACAGCTGTATGTAACGGTATTACTTTATTTATTTATTTATAAGCATACAAACATAATCTTTACAGGCTTACCCTAATACAATTATGTTGTTTTTGATGCTATATTAAGAGCCAATCTTAAGACCTCGTTTGGCCTACTGTAAAATAAATCACATTGCTCTGATATGGCATTCAGTAATCGAAGCGCTCGCACGAGCGGCGCCCGCTGCAGCAGCGCGGTGCGCGCGCGCGACACGTGCAGCAGCGGGGGCCGCCGCCGGCGCATAGTGTACTGGTCCGGCACACACACACTCATGCACTCTAACAACCGAGGGTGGTGTATAATACCTCTCAACACTTTCACTAAGTAGACAGCTAGAGCGACCTCTCTTCTAACTTCTAACTTGTAGTATCCCACCATGCCCAGCAAGAACAAAGTGGGATACAACAAGGGATAACCTGGGTATACTCCGAATTGTTTAACGACGCGTAGTCGGTTGGAGTAAGTTGTTAGTCATTTTTGACGCATTACGAACCGTAAAATATTGGAACCTGGCATTTGTATCGGTTTCTTCATAAGCTCAACATTGCACAGAGAATTTAGCAAATATTTAACATAGATAACGGTAGTGCCGCCAAAATAATCACACATTCAGTTTGATTGTGTTTACTTTTCACAAGAGGCTACACTAGACCTACTTACAAGCTATGTACAGTCGCCGTCAGATATATCGGAGCAGACAAAGTGACCAAATACTTCTGAACAGTTCAAAATATCAATAAGTTCCATACACTACAAGTTACCATTAATATCTGAAAACTCATTACTTCAATAATATCTGAGCAGATGCCAATAACATCTGAACACTCATAACGTTAATATGTGTCACGCACGTCATTTAGCTACCTGTGTAGATGAGTGTTCAGATATTATTGGTTAGTTGTGTGTATAGAAGTTATTAACTAGCATCTGCTCAGATATTACTGAAGTAATGAATGTTCAGATATTAATGGTAACTTGTAGTGTATGGATTTTACTGACATTTTAACTGTTCAGAAGTATTTGGTCACTTTGTCTGCTCCGATATATCTGACGGCGACTGTACATACTAGATGAGGCTTGCTTGGGTGGAAACTAAAATCAAAACTCAAAGGTGACTGACTGACACACAGGCCTAGCATACGCAATATGTCAAATTTATCGCACGAGACGACAAAAGATTCGATACTGTTGATTGGCTAATAGCACACCGCACTCGTATTTTCAGCCAATCAGCAGCTGACGCACTGACTTCAATCGATTTTGACGTTTGTTAAGAGCGCGATAAAATTTAGTCGTGACGCGTGCTAGGCCTGATAGTGATCTATGAACGCACAGCCCAAACCACAGGACGGATTGGGCTGAAAGGCATGCAGGTAGATGTTATGACGTAGGCATCCGCTAAGAGAGAATTGGCTACTTGACAGTTTTTGAAAAAGTATTGTAAAATGTGTGCCCGTTCATTTTATATCCCAAGTAATTCGATTTATCTGGAAATAATCTAAATAACCAGAGAAAAATAAGATTTTGTGTAACACATTTAAAAAGTGCGCGAAAACGCCTAGTCGCGTCACTGCTGCAATTATGACGTCAACGTCCTAAACAATGAACCGATACGCATAGGAACGACTTAATTAAGTTAAACGGAAAATGTTTCAATAAATTCTTTATACGATTAGAGACACAATAATTCAATTTAATCGGTAAAATAATCATTGTTTCGCCACATTAAAATAAATAATTTTCGCCGACAGCTGTCATTTCCGAATTGCAATGGTGGTTTCCGTTTCGGTTCTTTTGTTCCACAGATAAAAAAACTAAAATTTATTTTGCAAAAATAAAATACTAACTATGCTTTTAATTAAAAAGTAAAAATGTAAAATGATTACTTAACTAATAAGCTAACGTATCTAACACTTTTCATATTTTATTGTTAACACTGTCAAGTAGCCAAACACCTATAGGATAAAATAAGAAGATAAGAAAGAAAGATTCTTCTTGATACACACCACTGAATAGATGTAAAGTATTTAATGTTAATTCTGTTTTCTTTTATTTAATTTAATTTTCTTTCACCTTTGGGTCTATTTTCTACTCGGTCATGTTAGTTTTGCGCTGGTGGCGCATGTTTTATATTGGCTCGATTGGTTTGGCCGAGTGGTGAAGTATACCTACCTACTTATTAGTTTTAAATATACTTTTAGTGTCAAAATACTCATTGAATGAGGTGTTTACCTATAATTGACTATGTACTCAGATTTTATATTAAAAATATGTTTGTTTATATCGATAATGTATTAGTGCATAAGTTGTTGGTAAACCAATAAATAAATAAATAAATAAATAAATAAATAAATAGGGGATGAAAGTTTGTATGAAACTATGTCAATTTTAAACAGATCGGGCTAAGACTTTGCATACATAAGGCTACTATGACGCAGACATCTCCTAAGAAAGGATTTTGATAAATTTCACTCCTGAGGGGATAAAATAGGGGATGAAAGTTTGTATAAATCTTAGGTATTCAACTGATTGAACTGAAATTAAAGATTGGAGCTACTATGTAAAAGGCGTTCGCTTATAAATATATATAAATATAAATAAGATAAATTCAACCCCCATGGCAATAAAATAAGGGATGATAAAGTATGTAAATGTATAATTTTTGAAGCTATCAGTACGAACAAAATAAATTCAATATCCACGCGAACGAAGTCGCGGGCACAGCTAGTATTGAATATTTTTCAGGTTACACAATTACTTCATGTTTTCATCCTGTTATTCCACACAGATGTTTCCTCAATTATACTCTAAATAGATTAAATAAATGGAAATAGATTTATTAATATACTAATATTACCCATACTAAATATAAATGCGAAAGTAACTCTGTCTGTCTGATTGTGTTTCGGGCATTCACGCCTAAACCATTAAACCCATTTTGATGAAATTTGGTATATGTATAGGTATACGTTGAACTTCTAGAACTGACATAGGCTCATTTTTGTTTTAAAAATAAGGAGGGGGTAATATCGCCCTTGAAAGTTTCTGTGGGAAAATATGAATTATGGCACAAATATAGCTCGAAACTTGGTTTAAAATATGGACTACTTTTTGTTTCGAATATTAAAGGAGATAGGAGTAAAACCAACCACGAAAGCAATCCACGCGAACGTAAAAGTATATTTTATATGTTTTCATTCTTAACAAAACAAACGTAATTAATTAAAGAGCAGCGGCCGTTTCCCGTTCGTCGTCTCATTAATATTAATGACGTTTATCAAACGGATATTCAGACCGTGAAAAGTCTGCGCCCGCGCACGACTGGTCAGTTTGAGTAATCCTACTCATAGGTATTTATATTGCAATTCAAGATTGACCTCATCCCTCCTAATGTTAAGTAGTAATGAGGTCCTAACTTAAGGATCACAAGGACAGCATAATTAATCTGTTACTGGACTTGTCGCCTTTGCCTTGAAGGCTTGACCCCTGCTACTAATGTAGCACCCACGAGGAGCTCTGTAAACCTTACTCACACGCAGAAACACAACAACACAGAAGTGTTTGTTATTTGGCTGCGGTCTTCTGTAAGGTGGATGTATTTTACCAGCCGGGCTGCTCCAGTTCGAGCGATAAATCGCTATGCCCTACCTCTTTTAAATATTTTAAAGAAACAGAAAAATAATAGGGATTCATATTTATATTATATACATTTTATGTATGCGGTATGAATGGTGGACTGTATGTGCTTGTGTAAATAATAAATAATGATGGAAACCGATATTTTAAAATAATTATAATAAAGAAAGCAACTTAATCCCTACTAATATTATAAATGCGAAAGTACTCTGTCTGTCTGTGTGTCTGTTACGCTTTCCTGCTTAAACCTCTCAACCGATTTTCATGAAATTTAGTAGAGGTATACGTTGAATCTCAAGAACGGACATAGGCTACTTTTTATTAGAAAGTAAGGGGGAGATGGGGGTAATACCACCTTTGAAAGTTTGTATGGAAAAATGTTTATTTTTGAAGTGAGAGATATGAAATTTGGCACAAATATAGCTCGAAACTTGGATTAAAATATAGACTACTTTTTGTTTCGAATATTAGGGGAGAAAGGGGTAAAACCGACCATGAAAGGATGTAGTCCACGCGAACGAAGTCGCGGGCACAGCTAGTAACAAATAAACCAAAAGAACCTTAGACGTATTTTAAAGTACCAATGACATATCAAGTAAAAAAGCAAATCGTCGTTGTCAAACCAAAAACTGCTATTTGCAAAAACTATTTTTTAATATTTCCAAATATAAGAGGTTCCAGAACAAAAATCATACGAAGGTTTATTTTTAGAAGTATTTTATATGAGAGTTATAGTTGTTACACTTTTATTTATTTGATTTCTAAACATGTAAATTAAGTAGAATTTATTATTATTTCGTATAAAGAGAATAAAAATCACATAACAGATTTGACACATAGGGGCCATCCATAAAGTACGTCACACAAATTTCATGAGTTTTGAGCCCCCCCCCCCCGTCCTTGTCACAGGTGGTCACATTTCTGAGACCCCCCCCCCTCCTCTCTAGTGTGACGTCACATGTTTTGCAATTTAACATCGAAAAATCATTAAATTAAAACAGCAGTTCCGATATTAGTTTTATTTCCATTTAAATTAAGTACTTTTTTATGAAATCAACATAATATCAAATATTTGAAACAATAAAAAAAAAATAAACTAATGAATATAAAGAAAAAGAAGAAAAAGTAACTCAATCATCTTCAGTCCATGGACTTTGAACCCTATGAACTATGAACTTGTCAACAATACAATTTAAACCGTATTGCCGTAAAGATAGAAATGGACATATTTTTTAGTTTAATTAATATTTCAAATTACGTGATTGGTACCTCTAGATTTTGAAATGTGATGTCACGAAACTTAGAACCCCTCCCCCCTTGTCACACTTTGTTGACCCCCTCCCCCCCCCCCTTTACGTGTGAGGTACTTTATGGATGGCCCCATATCAGGCTTTGGTTTGACAACGACGAAATAACAAAAATACAAATAGACTTAAAAGAGGTGCATTGTGTACATGCGGTCTAGTTACTACCTAAATATATATAATGTGTTTTTTCTAAATATATTTTAGGATGACCAGTAAAACTCAAAGTCAAAATGTGTTGCTGAAATATAAAACAATTTTATTGCATAAACAAAACATTTCACTTTTACAAATAAATCTTTTACACTTATGAATCACAAACTAACCTGAAATATAGAAACAACATTTAAAGCTATGGCTTCACCATATCATCCAATATTAATTAATCTAATTACATATTATCTTATTTTACGTAGGTATTATTTATTCTCCATAACATAAGCTTATGACTCAGTCATCATGATTTGGCTACTTGACAGTTTTTGAAAAAGTATTGTAAAATGTGCGCCCGTTCATTTTATATCCCAAGCAATTCGATTTATCTGGAAATAATCTAAATAACCAGAGAAAAATAAGATTTTGTGTAACACATTTAAAAAGCGCGCGAAAACGCCAAGTCACGTCACTGTTGCAATTATGACGTCAACGTCCTAGACAACGAACCGATACGCATAGGAACGACTTAATTAAGATAAACGGAAAATGTTTCAATAAATTCTTTATACGATTAGAGACACAATAATTCAATTTAATCGGTAAATAATCATTGTTTCGCCACATTAAAATAAATAATTTTCGCCGACAGCTGTCATTTCCGAATTGCAATGGTGGTTTCCGTTTCGGTTCTTTTGTTCCACAGGTAAAAAAACTAAAATTTATTTTGCAAAAATAAAATACTAACTATGCTTTCAATTAAAAACTAAAAATGTAAAATGATTACTTAACTAATAAGCTAACATATCTAACACTTTTTATATTTTATTGTTAACACTGTCAAGTAGTCAATTGATAGACTAGACCATAGAGCAATTAAACATTAAAGTTTTTATGCGGCATATTAAATCTAAATGAAGTGATAGACACTTCGTTTACATATATATTCAAGACGGACGCATATAGATGCGTTTCTATGTAATATTCATTGTTTGATTTAATTTGCAATTCTAAGTGGGTAACTGTTTGATCTTTGGTCAAGGTCATTGAATGAAAGTTAATGTATAAGTTTTAATATTAAATATTCGTGAGACTTAGAAAGCCAGACATATTAGAAATTGTAGCCGGCTTAAAAAAGGTTTTAGCTTAACAGGGTACATGTAAATAAATAAATATAAATAAATAATGGACAACATCACATACATTGCTCTGATTCTGTGGTAAGTAGCTTAAGCACTTGTGTTACGGAAATCAGAAACGACGACGGTACCACAACACCCATACCCAAGAGAATATGGAAAAGTTCATTTCCCATATTGACCCGACCGGGGATCGAACCCGGAACCTCAGAGATGGCGCTCACCAAAGTCAGGCCCGCTCGCCTCTAGGCTACGGAGGTCGTCAAATAAAAATAAATAAATGCGCCAGACAATCACACCAATAACCAGGTCTCAAACTAAGGTTTCCCCTTGTACTGTGAGCACCAGACGACGGATACTAACTGGGGGCGTCATCCCAGCACACCGAGACCCAAGTCAATTTAGAAAAATTCGTTTTCCAAATTGACCTGACCGGGACCCAGTTCTTTCGCGCTGTGACCGCCTACATTAGCCACTGCGCCGCCGAGGTCGTCTGTTTGCTACTTTACGTATTACTATTATAGCTGTGCCCGTGATTTCGTTCGCGTGGACTACAGAATTTAGATTTTATTATTTTACTTTTTTCTAAAACAATAGTAGCCTTATCAGTTATTAGTCGTTAGACATGTCACAGGCATATTGAGTAAATCCGCCGTTTACATACGGCGTCGTCAGTTTAAAAACGAATGCTGGTTTGTAAAATGCCGAGGACAAAATGTCATTATGTATAATGACGCGGCAAATTGAAGTATAGCTTGACAAAGCTAGGGTGACCATACAATTTGGTTTGCAAAGGACAGTATTATTGAAATTTATAAAACTAAAGAACCGTAAATTTAATAGTGTTAAAAATATGTAATGTTTCAAATATATATGAAATCCCTAGTAAATAACTTTCCTACTGTTTTATTTTTTAATGATTATAATATTATTACAACTGAGCTAGACGTGGCGCTTCGCTCGCTACGCTCGCCCGGCTTGCGCTTCACTTTATTCACTAACCTAATCTAACCTAACCAATGGAATCGTTAATTACTTCAATTAACTTAAGTTTAAGTAATTGATATTCAATAAAAGTCCTTTTTGTTACTTGAATATTTTAATGAAGTAGGTCTAATTTGTCCAAACAGTGTTTTATTCTTGGTCACCCCAAAACTACAACCAACTGTTGTCATTTTGCCTGATTTCGCATTAGGCATATTACATAACAGCGAGCGTTTTTAAACAGACGACGCCATTTGTAAACGGCGGATTCATTCAAAATGCCTGCGACAGACACATTATAACCACATACTTACATAACTTGCGTCGATACCTTGGCTGCATCCCATATTCAAGGCACTGAGCAAAGGGCTGGCGCGGCAGCAGACCAGGCTAACTCCTCAAGCGCCGCAAATATTCATCTTTTCTCATAGACAATGAATTTGCAGCGTTTACAGTTGACACTATGGGTTGCAGATGCTCAAAATTTGTACGGATTTTTGGCAAAAAAGCTGTTCCATACTTCGGGCGACCCCAGGGCTGGCACTTACCTCGCACAGCTTATTTCGTTGGTTATTCAGTGAGGTAATGCTCTCAGCGTCTTAGGATCGATCCCACAAGGCCCAATTTTAGAAGATTTTTATTTTTTGTAATGTATTTATATTTGTAAATATATGGTTAAGTATGTGACAATAATAATTTTAATACTTAATCTATACTCATAACATTAAGCTGCAAAGTTTGTTTGAATGCGTTAATCTCAGTAACTTAGTAATATTTAAAGTTCGCTAGTACGGCGTATAGTACTATAAAAATAATAAAATCGATTAAGATGCCAAGGTGCCTTCGATTCCGTGGTTTTCAAACATTTCTGCAACAAATGTACCACGGGCCGATAAGTATGTAGTTCTAAACATATTCGGCAGAGGGCACTTACCGGAGGCTAACGGTTGATACAGCAGAACAATTTCATCGCCTACGATAACTTGCGGTTAGCTCAGTTGGTAAGAGCAGCACGCGGGATACGTGAAGGTCGTGGGTTCGATTCCCGCACCGCAAGGGGAGATAAAAAATTCTGTTTCTAATCAGTAACGACTGATTCGAATTGAAAAAATCTCTTTGTGTTGAATAGTTCATTTATCGAGGAAGGTTTTAGGCTATATAACATCACGCTGCAACCGATAGTAAATTATATGTATCTATACTAATATTATAAATGCGAAAGTAACTCTGTCTGTCTGTCTGTCTGTCCGTCTGTTACTCTTTCACGCCTAAACAGCTGAACGGATTTTGATGAAATTTGGTATAGGTATACGTTGAATCTCAAGAACGGACATAGGCTACTTTTTATTAGAAAATAAGGGGGTGATGGGGGTAATATCACCTTTGAAAGTTTATATGGAAAAATGATTATTTTTGAAGTTAGAGATATGAAATTTGGCACAAATATAGCTCAAAACTTGGATTAAAATATAGACTACTTTTTGTTTTGAATATTAGGGGAGAAAGGGGTAAAACCGACCATGAAAAGATGTAGTCCACGCTAACGAAGCCGCGGGCACAGCTAGTAATTTATATATTGTCTCGGGTCTGGGTGTTAAGGTACCGTCGTTATTTCTGATCTCTGTAACACAAGTGCTTAAGCTACTTACCACAGAATCAAAGCAATGTATGTGATATTGTCTAATATTTATTTATTTATTTATTTATTTATACGCTTGATTTCTTAAACGTTTTTTTCTCCCGGGTGGGTCTTTTCGTGAGTTGGTAACCCTACCCAGTCTCTGAAGTCCCTAGTATGATTCCAGGTCGTATATGGTGGTATTTTTGGAAAACTGACTTTTATTTATCGTCTCGGGTCTGGGTGTTTTTCTGTAACACATGTGGTTCAGCCACTTACCACAGAATCAGAGCATTGTATGTGATGTTTTCCAATATTTGTAGGTACACATGTTTTTGTTTTGTTATATTATTATTTTAACCTTATTTATCAAGGTGTTTCAAATTATGCATACCAATAAATACTTAAGTAGGTACTTACGTACTTATTTCTTTGATTGTGAAATCCTACAGATAATAAAATATAACAAGGAAAGTTATATATAGCAGCATGTGTCTTTACACAATGAAATTCCTGCCTGTAGGATTTATCTCTGGCATGAAAAACACTATGAACGAATGTACTCGATAAATAAATAAATATAAATAAAAACGTCATGATGAGTACATATGTTTTAAAGTTAACCTACCTAAAACAAATTATTACACAAAAATTAAAAAAAAAATGCACCCAAAAAGGTGCTCGCCCCGCGCTATGCCATAAAAAACGAAATCTTACCGCCATCCTGTCTCCGTGGGATCCAGTTAATACGGCGAATCCAAACAAAAAGCTCTTGGCACACACCCACAAACTTTAAAAGCTGGCGTAATTCAGAATATTATTTATAAACTCCACAAAACACTAAACAAACGCACAATTTCTCATCCAAAAAATAAAAGATAATCACACAACTATGTTGTTTTTTGTTTCATTCATGTTTTTTTTACGATCGTAAAAAAGTAAACTACGGTTTCCGGGACACGCGCCTGCACGCCCGAGTTCGAAATTCGAATACGACTTGGATGGAATTTAAACGCGTTGGGTGACGCTCGGCGAGCGGTGTGGCTTGTGACGTCATTTTTAAACCGGTATTTTGTTTGTATAATTTACAGCGGAAAGCGGTGTTCAGCGGGAAAACAATGCTATGAATAAAATTTTAATTATAATTACTTTACCGACTAAGCATGGATCTTTTTCAGAGGACATGAGAAGCGTAGAAACACATTTCCATAATATTAATACATCCATACTAATGTTATGAATGCGAAAGTAACTCTGTCTGTTTGTCTGTTGAACCACTGAACTGATTTTATGCCCGGTTCCAATAATTTACGATTCGTAAGGTGTCAAAAATGACAATCCCTTTTTCTAATAGTCGTTATAATTCTAATTTCAAATTTACTTTCCTTAGCAGCTATCATCAGGCGTATGTCAGTCGTTTTTTTTTTATATTGCACTTCAAGATTGACCTCATCCCACCTGATGTTAAAAGGCCCTAGCTTAAGGGCGACATGTACAGCATAATACATCTGTTACTGGACTGGTCGCCCTTACCTTGAAGGCTTGACCCCTGCTACTAATGTAGCACCCCCCAGGAGCTCTGTAAACCTTACTCACACGCAGGAACACAACAACACAGAAGTGATTGTTATTTGTCTGCGGTCTTCTGTAAGGTGGAGGTGTTTCACCAGTCGGGCTGCTCCAGTTCGAGCGATAAATCGCTATGCCCTGCCTCTCTTTAAAGTTTTTAGCTTGCGCCTCGTATAATTTGTTTCAGATCGTTTATCAAATATTGGTTCCGGGCATTAATGAAATTTGGTATAGGTACACGTTGATTGAACCTCTCGAACGGACAAAGGTTAGTTTTTGTTTTGAAAATAGGAAAGATGGAGGTAATACCGCCCTTGAAAGTTTTTAAGGGAGAATGTTTATACTTTAAGTTAGAGATGTGAAATTTGACACGAATATAGCTCGAGACTTGGATTAAAATATGGACTACGTTTTGTTTCGAATTTAGGGGAGATAGGGGTAAAACCGACCATCTATATTTATTGGTAGAAAAGACTACACGAAGTCGGAGGCGGCCGCTAGTCTACACTAATATTATAAAGAGGAAAATGTTATTTGTTTGTAATGAATAGGCTCAAAAACTACTGGACTGATTTTTTTTAATTATTTACTTATATTTAGTGGAATTCGCAAAAGTGACACCAGTGATATTTAAATGAGTGACACTAAGTAATATTAGTTACCAAATTAATTATAAGATAAGACGTAAGATTGCTAGGCTATCGCATTAGGTTAAGTTACCTGTAAGGATACTTGTAAGATGTTGAAATAAATTAATAAAGTGGCACGGCAGTAGTTTTTTATTTATATTACACTTCAAGATTGACCTCATCCCACCTGATGTTAAGTGGTAATGAGGTCCTAGCTTAAGGGTGACAAGTACAGCATAATAAATCTGTTACTGGACTTGTCGCCCTTACCTTGAAGGCTTGACCCCTGCTACTGATGTAGCACTCCCAAGGAGCTCTGTAAACCTTACTCACACGCAGGAACACAACAACACAGATGTGATTGTTATTTGGCTGCGGTCTTCTGTAAGGTGGAGGTATTTCACCAGTCGGGCTGCTCCAGTTCGAGCGATGTCCTATGCCCTACCCCTCTTAAAACCGTCAACAGGACGGTCGTCAAAGTAAACACTTGCTGTTTGAAATTAGATCTTATGCGTATGACATAGGAGCGGTGCGAAGTCCAAATAGTGTAGTCTGGCGTGCTTTTGCATGTATCTATGATAGAAGTTCTGGGTATTAATGATTAAAAGGCTGTATATGACTATGTATAATATATGTGTACGCACATGTCTTACAAAAAGTCGTACAAGGCCCGGGCCTAGGGCGGCAAGTTTTAGGAGGCGGCCTTAATCGTAACAAAAAACTTATTATGGCGTATTAATCCTTTCGCCTTGTATTAAAAAAACCGGCCAAGTGCGAGTCGGACTCGCGCACCGAGGGTTCCGTACAAATCTGCAAGGTTTGCAAAGTTTGTTCATTACGACAATTGAGTCATAACTATGGTATTTTTATTGCAAAATGAAATTCATAACATTACAATGGGGAAAGATGGAGGAGCATAAATATTTTGTAATGTAACTAAAAATTTAAGGTTTTCGGAATTTTTCCTTTATGTGTGCTATAAAACGTTGCTTCATGCCAAATTTCAAGATTCTAGGTCGACTGGAAGTACCCTTTAGGTTTTGATTCCCTTGCGAGTACTTGCGAGTTTCAAAATATGCAGCTTAAATTGCTGTTTCTTTTGATTGCGTTGACATAGAAGTTTGATTTTGTTACAGCTTAAAGGTATTATAAACCTGAGTATTTGGTATGAATTTCAATTTAATACCTCTACGCGTTTATGAGGAAATGGGTAGTAAGTTTAAAATTATTAAAAAAATATATATTATGTGATGTAACTAAAAATTTATGGTTTTCGTAATTTTTCCTTTATCTATGCTATAAGACGTTGCTTCGTACCAAATTTCAAGATTCTGAGTTCACGGGAAGCACCCTGTAGGTTTTGATTCCCTTGCAAGTGTCGAAAATTTGCGGCATAAACGGCTGTATCTTTTGATTGCGTTGGCTTAGAAGTTTGATTTTTTCACAGCTTCAAGGGACAGTAGACCTGAGTAATTGATATAAATTTCAGCTTCATACCTCCACGCGTTCCTGAGAAAAAGGGTCTTGACAGACGGACGGACAGACGGACAACAAAGTGATCCTATAAGGGTTCCGTTTTTTCTTTTTGAGGTACGGAACCCTAAAAATAATAGTAATTTCATAATGTAGTCTATATTATGGATGAAAGGGGCGGCTGAGGGCTTGAGGCGTAGGGCGGCCGAGCCAGCAAATCCGCCACTGTGTTATAGGTAAGTATGCCTTATTTGACTCGTGCCATTTTATAGGTCGCAAAACTTTTAGAACGCCAAGCCAAAAACAGGTTACTCCTTTAAAACACGTCAATTTCCACAATTCAAAAAAAAATCTACTCGTCACCCCTTAGCTTTGTCCTCCAAAGCTAAGGGGTGACGTGTGGAAATTTCTTAGAAAAATAATTACCAGTCTTCACCGGGCCGAGGGGCCAACAAGCTGTCTACTGGAAATTTATTTATAGAAATATATTTTTGGTTGTATGTGCTGTATTGATATTTTACGACAATAGGTTTGACTAAAAGTACACTTATGATTAATATAGTGATATTAGTGTAATGCAGGGGTGGGCCGCTAATTACAAATAATGCAAACACTCTTTTTTTTTTTTTTTAATTTTTTTTTTTTTGACGGGGCGAAATGCTTGATGCGCCGTACCGCCACCCTGAGGGAGGGTGGCGGCGTGTGTGGGACTCCCTTCCAACCAACCAACCCGGTGTACCCACTAAAACCCCCCGGTGGGACCCTCATCGCCTACGTGGCGGCGTTGTGGGAAATCGGCTCAGCCTTTACTTCCACAGCGCCGCCGGAATGCAAACACTCCTTTTTTTTTTGTTGACGGGGGGAAATGCTTGATGCACCGTACCGTCACCCCGAGGGAGGGTGACGGCGTGTGTGGGACTCCCACCTACCTACTTACCTCGGACTACCCACTAAAACCCCCCGGTTGGACCTTCATCGCCTTAATGGCGGCGCCATGGGAGATCGGCTCAGCCTTTACTTCCACGACGAATGCAAACACTCCTCAACTAAGTGACACAAGATCGACATCACCATTTCGTAAATAATTCGAAATTAACTGAAACCATTGTTTACGGAAAGAAAACAAAATATTTTTTAGGAAATGATAACATGATCATGATGTCTATTTTTGAAGACCTCCGTAGCCAAGAGGCGAGCGGGCTGGAGTTCGGCATCGCGCCATCTCTCGCGTTTCCCCGTTCAGGTCAATGGACAATATTGGAAAACAAACTTTTATATATTGTCTCGGGTCTGGGTGTTTTGATGCCGTCGTTGTATCTGATTTCTGTAACACAAGTGCTTTAGCTCCTAGCCACAGAATCAGAGCAATATAATAATATGTGATGTTGTCCAATATTAATTTATTTTTGAAATTAAATCATTGAAAAGCGCAAAAAGCGCTTGATTTTGAAATACACGAAGGTGTGGGGGCTCGTCTTGACGTCAGCGCAAGTGTGCGTGCACTGACCAAAATGCCTTGGCCTCTCTCCGCCCCCTGACTCACTGAGCATAATACGACAGAGGAGACTATAGTAGAAAACTCGCGGGTCCAACTAAAATGGCGACTAGATAGTAGTGTAGACGGCCATTTTAACTTGACCTCCGGTAATTCTTTGTGTTGTCAAACTTTGTATACGCGGAAGGAAAATTTGCTACTGCTTAAAGGTCATGTTACGGTGGAAATTTTAGAAGACGGCCAGTATCTTGTTTTCGAACTTTTTTAAGTCTACGGTGCTATAGTAAATAACAATTTTGTTCTCTTTCTTTTAATTTTTTTATCACATTCATGTATGTACTTAGTAAGTACATACATAAAAAATAAGTACTACTTACCTACTAGCTATGCCCGATACTTCGTTCGCGTGGACTACATACTTTCATGGTCGCTTTTACCGTAAAACCGACCTTGAAAGTATGTTTACCCCTACCTCCCCTAATATTGAAAACATTTTAATCCAAGTTTCGATATATGCATGGGTAACATGATGTACTGTAATTTATATTTAATTCCACCTGTGTATCACATTCATGAAATGCAATAAATGATTTGACTTTGACTTTATATTTTTCCCAAACTTCATAACTGACATAAAAAAATAAATTTTCCGATATATACTTTCAAGGGCGGAATTACCCCACCTCTCCTTAATCTTAAAACAAACATTAGCTTATAGACGATGTCCGTTCTAGGGTGCAACGTATACCTATACCAAATTTCATCAAAATCGTTTCAGTGGTTTAGGCGTTATAGCCAGACAGCAAACAGACTGACAGACAGACACACAGACAGACTTATTTTCGCATTTATAATATACGTATGGATGTACATAATTTGATGATTACAGACATAGTTATAACACGTAAAGACTGACAGAAGGAAGGGAATTAGTAATTAATGAGACTCCGCAGTCGTAAAAATCGTAACTAATGGCTGCTAAAATACTTTTTATTGTTTGTGTAAGTTTAATGTCGAATGTTTTACATTTCAATGTGCTCTTGCAAACTACGTTCATTTAAATACCAGTATTTATTTCAATGAGGAATAATGGCATTGTTTTATTGTTTTCTGCCTCCATTTAAATTATAATTACTCTGAACATAATTCTATAATATATCACGCACTATTTAACATTACTAAACGAATTCAACATTAATTTATACATAAAAAAACAGTTGAATAATATGGATGATCCATGCATTTCGTTAATATACATGCTCGATGAATTAATTTCACTACACTGAACCGAAGCCGTAATAAGTACAATCTGACAATGCCAATGCTACTTATTAAAAAAAAGAACGTCAATATAATTGTCAATAATATCAACAAACCTGTTTTTGTAGTCGAATATTTTGTTTTCATTAAGTTTTCTTTCGAATCGAGCTCATATTTTACTATTTTAATGTATATAATAAAGTATTCTACATAAGTAAAAATGAAATACTGCTCCGCGTGTTTGAGCAGCGACCGCCGACTCGTCCGTTTGAAAGAGTTACGTGAAATAAAACCAATATTCAAGCTGATGAATTTGAATGTATGTTTATTTTATCTTGTAACTAATATTATAATAATAAACGGTTCGTTTATTTGAATACTCAAATCTCAGGAACTACTGACTCGAATGAACACAGTACTTTTTTATTGTACAGTCCATTTATCGAGGATGCTTTAGGCTAAATAACATCACGCTGCGTTTAATAGGAGTGCAGAATCAGTGGAAAAATGTGAAAAAAAGAGGGATAGTAAGCGTGCGAACACGCAGCGGGCTGCTTATTACAATATTTACTACGAAATCTACTGATAAAGTGCTCGATGATAATAGTAGAGTTTATTAACTCAATTAATTAATATCGAGTATAAATTATTTATTGATTATGGTCCGGGGTACAATTTTCAGTCAGATCAATTTAGAAAAACTATAGAATTTGATCTGGGTTTGGCTAAAGCGTTGTGTTACAGAAATCACAAAATACCACAGTACCTCATACCCAAACTAGAGATAAAATAGAAAAGTTGGTTTTCCTTATTCACACGACTGGGCATTGAGTTGAAACCTTAAAGTTGGTGAGATACCAAAGTGTGACCTGCTTGACTCTTTGCTATGGAGAGTGTCAATCAATAAAAACCACCACAGCAACATCTAAAATGTGAACAAACATATTCTACTTATGTCATACATTTTATCACTTCTGTGCTGTTGTGTTCCTGCGTGTGAGTAAGGTTTACAGAGCTCTGGGGGTTGCTACATTAGTAGCAAGAGTCAAGCCTTCAAGGTAAGGGCGACACGTCCAGTAACAGCTTTATTATGCTGTACTTGTCATTCTTAAGCTAGGACCTCATTACCACTTAACATCAGGTGGGATGAAGTCAATCTTGAAGTGCAATATAAAAAAAAAGTCATTGGCAACCACTAGTAATTTTAACATTGTATGTTTCAGTTTAATTTGAGTGATGCTTGCGTTTGTTGGGAGTGCAAAGCTACGTTCCACCGGATCAAAACCTTCAAGGCACAGATTTTGAGAGCGCAAAAAATTATGAAGTCTTATACAACTAAGGTATGGGAGATTCATTAAAGAATTAAGATTGGCAAAAATACTATAATACTACAAGTCTCAAACTTATAGCATAACTGAAAATATAAGCATAAATTGGCCGCGGACTACCACTTTACAACGACTTGGTGGTGGTCCCTCTTGTCTATAAGGTTGAGAACCACTGACCTAGACTGTTCACTGTACATTATTTTTCCTCTATAGACGAAAAAGAAAATTAATAAATAGTAAATACATTTACGCCACTGCTTCAATTTATTTATATTCAAATTAACTTGAAATGAATTAAATGACTTAGTGGTGGTCCTTCTTGTCTATAAGGTTGAGAACCACTGACCTAGACTGTTCACTGTACATTATTTTTCCTTTATAGACGAAAAAGAAAATTAATTAATAGTAAATACATTTACATCACTGTTTGCTTCAATTTATTTGTATTCAAATTAACTTAATACGAATTAAATGACTTGGTGGTGGTCCCTCTTGTCTATAAGATTGAGAACCACTGACCTAGACTGTTCACTGTACATTATTTTTCCTTTATAGACGAAAAAGAAAATGAATTCTCTCTCCAAGCTATGTGTGAGTAAAGAATATTCATACGACATAACATACGAAGTTAAAGATGAAATCTGTGATGAAGCCAATGTGGTAGATGATAATTGTGAAGAAGATTACTTGAAGGATTTGTATGGCTTTGATGCTGACGAAGAAGAAATGAAAGATGAACAAAATAGTGGAGAAGAAAAGGTTGTGTATGAAGTCTATAATGAAGAAGGTATCGACGCTCAACTCTATAATGTAGAAGGTATTATAACTCGATTTTTTATTTTTATAGCGCTTTACGCCGTACTAGCGAACTCTAAATTTTAAAGAAACAGATTTTTTTATTTCCCCTTGCGGTGCGGGACTCGAACCCACGACCTTCACGTATCGCGCGTGCTGCTCTTACCAACTGAGCTAACCGCAAGTTATCGTAGGCGATGAATTTTTCTGCTGTATCAACCGTTAGCCTCCGGTAAGTGCCCTCTGCCGAATATGTTTAGAACTACATACTTTTTTTCGAATAGGTATTATAAATGTCTTGTCTTTATGTATGTTAAGAATATAAATGTTAGTATTGACCGGCAGCAAATTCATACGCGTTGAGTTAATTCGAAATGGCTAAATAAATAATTGTCTACGTTAGAAACAAATTAAAGTTGTTTTGGAGATGAATTTGTTTATTAACAAAATAATACACAATAAAACATAGTTTAAGTTAAAAATGATTAGTGAGCCGTCATCTTTCTAGAAAAAGGTGTGGTCAAAAGACCTTCTTTTTTTTTAAACGCTCATTTGTAAAGCGTCCTTTTAGAAACTGGTGCAGACACTAATGAAAGGCAAAATTAAAAGAAATGAAAACAGTCACAAACTTTTACACCATATTTAAAGCATACTTTTTACATTTCAAGTCTCTTATTTGTAAATAATAGGACTTCCAACCCTCGTTTAACCCCCTTCCTTGGGAGTGGACTTTCGTAAATCATTATAAGTTTTTAGCAGAAGTCTACACTCTATAAACAACCTGCCTGCTAAGTTTCAAGTGTGTCGGTGTTAAAATTTATAAGATGTCGTAATTAATCAGACATTAATTGTTATCCGTATTTGGTACTAGTGTTGCCCAAATGCAAGAACAAGACGAGACTTAGCCAGTCTTGGTCTTGGTCTTGGTCTTGCGCTCCCAGTCTTGGTCTTGGTCTTGCAGCAAGAGTCTTGCAAGTCTTGCAATTACCTATTAGTCTATTACTATTTATTAAAGTTTACTTTAAATCTTAGAAAAACGTATTAGAATTGGAACATTGTGAGCTTGAATTAACATAGTCATAGTAAAGATCAAGCAGATTAATAAATAACTGAAGATTTGATAAGAAATTCGAAAAATCAACTGACCTATATGTCGTTTTCCATGGAAGTAACTGTTTCTTAATAAACATTTATGATTTATAAGCATTTGCTAAAACATGTAAAAAAACAAATTAATTACAATAACTTGAATGTATTTTAAAGAACAATACTTATCTGTCTAGCAAGAGATTGAACCCTCGACTTATACACCTAACTACTCCGTGAAATAGCGCTAAGTCCTAGCTGCAAGACGCAAGAGTCTTGCAGGCTATGTCTTGTTCTTGCTCAAGTCTTGCACGGTCAGTCTTGGTCTTGCTTAAAATACGCGGTCTTGTTCTTGGTCTTGGTCTTGCAAAAACGCAAGAACAAGACCAAGACTGCAAGACCAAGACTAAATTTGGGCAACACTATTTGGTACGCTCTTTGACGCTAAAACAACAGCTATTATGGTTTCAGAAAATACAACAAACATCAAACATACAGAACATCCAGAACCAGCTAAAGACGAAAGCATGGCACCAGAATCAGGTAGCTTGCTTCATTTGATTTATTTAAACAATTCATAAACAATACTGATGTAATTCGACGGAAGACGGAGACGGATGACGACGACCTCCGTAGCCGAGAGGCGGGCGGGCCTGACTTAAGCGAGCGCCATCTCTGAGGTTCCGGGTTCGATCCCCGGTCGGGTCAATATGGGAAACGAACTTTTCCATATTGTCTCGGGTCTGGGTGTTGTGGTACCGTCGTTGTTTCTGTTTTCTGTAACACAAGTACTTAAGCTACTTACCACAGAATCAGAGCAATGTATGTGATGTTGTCCAATATTTATTTATTTATTATTATTTATTAATTTACCGTAAAAATGTTTTTCATTCTCTCGTTCCCATTCTCTTTTTCATATTATATCATTCTCATTCGGTCAGTCACATTATCATTTTCTCATTCTTATTCCAACATTATCATTCCAACATCCTCATTCCCTCATTCTCAATATCTCATTCTCATTCTCACATTTTCATTCCCTTACTCTCACTCTATATATCTCATTCTCATTCTCACATTTTCATTCCCTTACTCTCATTCTCAATATCTCATTCTCATTCTCACATTTTCATTCCCTTACTCTCACTCTCAATATCTCATACGCATTCTCACATTTTCATTCCCTTACTCTCACTCTCAATATCTCATTCTCATTCTCACATTTTCATTCCCTTACTCTCACTCTCAATATCTCATTCTCATTCTCACATTTTCATTCCCTTACTCTCACTCTCAATATCTCATTCTTATTGTCACATTCTCATTCTCACATTAACTCACTCTCATTATTATTATCATTCTCAGAACACCTTCCAAACTCCACAATAGACCCGCCCATGAAGCTCTCCAAGCTTGAGGAACAGTTTCTAGTTACACGAATGACACTAAGCGAGGTATACGAGGCGAGGGAGTCGGCCCGGGCCGCCAAGGTGTACCAGAGGTGCCCACATAAGTGCGAGAAGTGTGTGCTGGGATACTACCAAGAGGAGATGTTCCAGCGGCACGTGCGTGAGAAGCATGCTTTGGTGAGTTTTTTTGTTTTAATATGCACTTCAAGATTGACCTCATCCCACCTGATCTTAAGTGGTAATGAGGTAGGACCTCGTGAGTGTCGACCTAAAGGCGACAAGTACAGCACAATAAAGCTATTACTGGACTTGTAGCCCTTACGTCATGCTTGTGAACAGGTGCCACCTTTGGGGACTGGTCTGCTCCAGCTTACCTCTCGAAAGTAAAAACTTACTTGAGTACTTATTTGTTTCATCACTCATCAAAACCAAAACTATATGACTTGGTCCAAAGTGAGCTACACATAGCTATAAGTTAGATACTGATACTGTAAATGATCTGCTGGGTTTCTTACCGGTGTCTTCTCGGTAGATATAGGTTCCGAACTGGAAGTAGAATCACTTTGCATTGTATTCAATGACGATTCAAAAGTGTTATATGTAACCTACTTGAATAAAGAAATGTTTGAGTTTTGAGTTTTACCTTGAAGGCTTGACCTCTGCTACTAATGTAGCACCCCCCAGGAGCTCTGGAAACCTCACTCACACGCAGGAACACAACAACACCGGAGTTGCTAACGGATAGTAGTATTTTTTACTTTTTTTTCGTAAGAGGAAGAACAAGTTTTGTTTTTGATATCAGTTTTTTAGAAGGAAAAAGAACATAATTTGTTCTCCCTAGAACAATTTATGTTTTTTTTATATATTTTTTTAAGATTAGGAAGAACAAATTTGGTTTCCTTTTTGATATTTTTATTTTTTTATATTACACTTCAAGATTGACCTCACCCTGATGTTAAGTGGTAATGAGGTGCTAGCTTAAGGGCGACAAGTACAGGATAATGAATCTGAAATAGTCCGGACAAGTTTTGAGACAAAAAAAGTTGAAAATGTACTAGGACATAATATTAGTAAATAAATAAATATTGGACAACATCACATACATTGCTCTGATTCTGTGGTAAGTAGCTGAAGCACTTGTGTTACAGAAATCAGAAACAATGACGGTACCACAACACCCAGACCCGAGACAATACAGAAAAATTCGTTTCCCATATTATCCGACCGGGGATCGAACCCGGAACCTCTGAGATGGCGCGACGCCAAAGTCCGGCACGCTCGCCTCTCGGCCACGGAGGTCGTCATCATCAGTAGTATCATCCATACTAATATTGTAAATGCGAAATTAAATGTATGTCTGTCTGTTTGTCTGTCCGGATTTCGCGCCTATACCACTAAACCGATTTTGATGACATTTGGTATAGGTATACGTTGAACCTCTAGAACGGAAATAGGCTACTATTTGTTTTGAAAATAAGGAGAGATGGGGGTAATATCGCCCTTGAAAGTTTATATGGGAATATGTTTATTTTTTTAAGTGTGAGATATGAAATTTGGCACAAATATAGCTCGCCTGCATTAAAATATGAACTACTTTTTGTTTCGAAAATCTCAACCGTTTTTGATGAAATTTGACACAGACAATATTTAGACCCTGTGGAAGGACATAGGCTACCTTTTATTGCGAATAAACCCTGTAGTCTACGCGAAGTCGCGGGCACAGCTAGTCCAATCATAAACTTTCCTTTCAGGAGTACGACGGCAAAAAGAGGTCGCACAAGTGTGAAATATGTGAAGTCACTTTTAGTCGCAGTGTAGCGATGGAACAACACTATGAGAAGCACTTCAGGAGATACAAGTGTGTCCAATGCGAGTTCACGCATCACAGGCTCGCGAGCATGTTGGCGCACAAGTCGAACGAGCATAATGCTGGCTGCGTTTATGCGTGCGATATGTGTGACGAGAGATTTGAGTGAGTTTTTGTCACTTGATATTTTCACTGTTATTTTGTCACTTGACTTTGCTACATATATGATCACGCGATATTTTTATCTGTTATTTTGTCACGTGATAGTACAACATTTAAGGTCACGTGATATAACAACAATTAAAGGCACGTGATATTTTTACTGACCATACATTATCGTTTCACTGTTCTTTTGTCACGTGATATTACTACATGTAAGGTTGTAAATTTAAAAAAATCCGTTCTCGGCTGATGTCTTATAACGAACAATACCAAATTTGTAGCTATTACAGTAAATTCTGCAATTCCGTGATGAATCAGTCAGTCATTGTATCCATACTAATATTATAATTGCAAAGTAACTGTCTGCCTGTCTGTCTGTCTGTCTGTCCGTCCGTCTGTTACTCTTTCACGCCTAAACGGCTGAACGTATTTTGATGAAATTTGGTATAGGTATACGTTAAATCTCAAGAACGGACATAGGCTACTTTTTATTAGAAAATACGGGGGGGATGGGGGTAATACTACCTTTGAAAGTTTATATGGAAAAATGTTTATTTTTTAAGTTAGAGATATGAAATTTGGCACAAATATAGCTCGAAACTTGGATTAAAATATATACTACTTTTTGTTTCGAATATTAGGGGAGAAAGGGGTAAAACCAACCATGAAAGGATGTAGTCCTCGCGAACGAATTCGCGGGCACAGCTAGTTAGAAATATCCAGAAGGGGGTCTGTTAAAATAAATACCATTGCTCACTTAGTAATTATTAATGTATTTTGCACCAACTTTGCAACTCAAAACGTCAGCTCACTCTAAATTTATTTTTCCATTTATTTATAAATGCTAACGAGTGATATTGAGATAAATAAAAAATACGGTGATTTTACAGCCGTCCTCAATTGCTTCGGTACCATAAAGAGAAACACAAGGGGAGGCCGAAATGTGACATCTGCGGGAAGACTTCGAGCACCAAAGCGCAGCTGAAGATACATATGACGTGAGTTTGTTGTATTGCTCCTCGTCAGCCTATTGCTGTCCACTGTTGGACATAGGCCGCACTAATAGTTCACTACATTGGTTTATTCAACTTCCCGAATCCACCCCCGCCACCCCCGAATCCACCACCATCTTACGCATGTCTATTTTTTTAACGATATATCCATAGATCAATATTGAAATATCGATGGTCGATTACTCTTTTTAAATAAATTATTATTTTTAAATTTATTTCGTAATATATTTAATCCACAAAATCATCGTAAACTTAATCTACCGTATTTTATTTAGGAAAATTAACTTGGCTGACACTTAATAATTTTTGTTTTTTTTTAATCAATTAAAAATACAACGTATTTTTTTTTGTATTGCACTTCAAGATTGACCTCAACCCACCTGATGTTAAATAGTAATGAGGTCCTCGCTTAAGGGCGACAAGTACATTAAAGCTGTTACTGGAGCTCTGGAAACCTTATTCACACACAGGAACACAAACACAGAAGTGATTGTTATTTGGCTGCGGTCTTCTGTAAGGTGTAGGTATTTCACCAGTCGGGCTGCTCTAGTTCGAGCTGTAAATCGCTATGCCCTACCTCTCTTCCCTTGTATTTGCAGCATCCACACGGGCGTGCAGCTGGTCCAGTGCCCGGAGTGCGGGCGGCGCGTGCGCACGCTCTCTGCGCACCGACGCACGCACGCGCCTCGCGCGGAGGGCGCCTACTGCGTCGAGTGCGGCCTGCAGCTGGCGACGGAGCACCTCTACCGGCGGCACCTCGCCACCAGCCGCGCGCACGCCCAGCACGCGCACCGCAAGTAGAGCTGGGACTGATATAGGCACTGTGACTAGTCACTAATATTGGCACTGTGACACCGGCGCAAGTAGATGGGATCAGTTACTAGTATCAGAGCTAGGACTAATTTTGGCATTTTGGCTAGTCACTAATATTGGAACTGTGACTTATATTGTCACAGTGTCTAAATATTATGGTCTAGTCACTGAAGAATTACTAAAATTGTGACTTTTATGAGTCACCAGCCACACACCCTGCACGCGCACCGAATGCAGATAATGATTGATGAGCCACTAATAAAAATAGTCACTGAAACTAGTCGCTAATATCGGAACTGTGACTTTATGTTGGACCCTAATATTCTTTAAATATAACTAATATTAGGTTCGAAGGAATAATGTTTTGACATATAAAAGTATGAGTTGACTAGCCAGTCAACATAAATACAACTATAAACTTAATATAAATCCCTATTAAGCCATTAATTCAGCAGGATGGTTCATTTTAGTATTAATTCAATTCTTATTTGTCTCCAGGTTTCAATGCAGTCAATGTGCTTCGAGATTAACAGACAAATGCACTCTCGTGCGGCACGTGTCAGCGATGCATCTGAAGATATACCCCTTTAAATGCCACATATGCAACAAGGTCAGTTAAACAATGGCAATATATATTTTTTGTCTAGATAGGGAAATATCTGATACTGTCACAGTGACTGTATTAATGATTAAATATTAGTTACTCTAACATATTTTACAGTTACGAAAGGGTACGAAGTAAGTGTATACTTATTAAAAAAATATTTAATGAAAAATGGTATACTTAAACGTGTTCTTTACAAATAAGTTTACAAATAAGTCTACAAATAAGTTTATCATGTGGTCTTTGCAGGGTTTCATAAGAAAGGACCGAGTTCGGAAGCACATTAAAGAGAGGCACGAAGGCGTGTCGCAACCCAAAGATAAAATATGTGTTTACTGTGGAAAGGGATTTAAAGTAAGTATTACTACCATTAGTAAAATATATCAGATATTATCACAGTGATTAAATATTAGTTGCTCTAACATATTTTTATGTTAAAAGGGGTACGAAGTAAGTGTATTTTAAAAAATAAAAGTAGCCAATATCTAATATTTTCATCGTGTCTAACTAATAATATTGTCACTGTGATCAAATATCAGTTAAAAGTGGATAGTGCTTTGTGCAGCACTATACAAAAATGTAAATAAATAAATAATAATAAATAAATAAATGCGCCAGACAATCACACCAATCAACCTGGTCTCAAACTAAGGTTTTCCCTTGTACTATGAGTACCAGACGACGGATACTAACTAGGGGCGTCATCCCAGCACACCCAGACACGAGTCAATTAAGAAAAGTTCGTTTTCCAAATTGACCCGACCGGGAATCGAACCCGGGACCTTTCGCGCTTTGGCCGCCTACCTTAGCCACTGCGCCACCGAGGTCGTCAAATCTAATAAATTACAGAGCTGTACAGACCAAATACATAGACACGTATTCATAAGTAGGTAAAGTCGCATGTCCTTTCAAAAATGTATTTTCTATAATGGCTTGTTTGGTCGTTCTGACGACTATAAATTAAAAGGAATTTAAGACCATTCTGTTATTGTATTTTTCACAATGCTTTATGAAGGTAAATTTGTACCTAGTATAAATTATTAGTGAATAAATGAGTATGAAAAAAAACATTCCTTTTAAATCAAACCGACCGCTATTCCGTCCCCGCCGGGAGGACGCACGCCGCGATCCCCACTGGGGGTGTATCCCAGTTGTCCCCTCTGGCGTTTGTCCCCTTGAGGGACAACTGGGATTTTTTTATAAAGATCTCCCAGTTGTCCCCCGTCTCACCGATGGAGGGGACAATTGGGACTTAATTTTTTAAATATCGGGTGTATCCCAGTTGTCCCCTCTGGCGTTTGTCCCCTTGAGTATTGGTGACCTGCTCGAAGTAAAACAGTTCCATGTTGCCTTTTGATAAACACTAATGAATCTGAACCCGAACTACATGAAGCACTTGCTATTGACATTGTTAGGAATGCACTGATAAGAAATGGAAAATTCCTTAATGCTTTGCTGTCGTGCAACGACCGAGCCGATCAAACATAGTACCTAGCTATATACAAATAAAGTTCATTTTTGCATGTACTATTCCAAGCAAAAACACCCCCTCCAGAAATTCCCTCAAGAAATCCGCCATGGAAAAATGACATTTACGTTCCATGGCATTATGAGCGATCGTGGTAAAATCACGTTGCACCGACAAACTGAGTTGTTTACTTTTAAGTTTACATGTGCGAAAGGGATAGAAACAATACTTTTATAATGGCGGGAGGCGTCATCTTGAATTAAGCTACTTTATGTTTCTATTTTATTTACCGAAATATTTGTTTTTAACTTCTGAGTGAAGTCGGGGGTGTAAAATATAGTTCTTTAATATAAAGAGCCCAGTTTAAAGGTAAGGTAGTTGTTAATTTTACCTATACTTAAAAGTTTATTTTACCCGAGTATAGTTAAATGAAAACATTGTTGTACTCGTTATATTTTACATAAAATAATAAACTATACCTAATATCATGATTTTTCCCTTAATTAACTATTCCTGTTCCTCATTAGACACTCTTCGTCATAATCCGAGCCAGTGGTATATGATATCTAACAAGTGCTATATTATTTGTCACTTCTAGCAAAATTATACGGCGACATCTCAAGTGAGGGAGACTGGGACGTCTAAAAATTAAAGTCCCAGTTGTCCCCCTTGTCGCAGGGTAGAGGGGACAACTGGGAGACATTTATAAAAAAATCCCAGTTGTCCCTCAAGGGGACAACGCCAGAGGGGACAACTGGGATACACCCCCCACTGGTAGGCTCCTTTTCAAGATACCGGCACGTGCCGGGGCGATTTTCTCCCCAAACATATGTTCGATTACCCTCTCCCAACAACAGCCCGAGCCGAGGTCCAAGCCCCGCTATGGGGCGCCCTCCGGCAGTTGTTAAAATTTTTTTGGGGTGAGAACCTTCCGCTCCCCCGCAAGCCCGGTGAAGATGAAAAGGCCATCTGCGGCCATCATCTAGTCAGTTAGAAAAAATAAAAAAAATCATTCCTCCGTTAGGGGCCGTCCATCAATCATGTAATGTTTTGGGCCCCTCCCCATGAAACACATGGCGAAGTTCAAGACGCGAGAGAAGAATCATATTTTTTTTAAAGATTTATTTATAAAATACATGTTTAAGTACTAAAACTTAATTTTTTATAACATACCTACTTACATACAAGAACACACCTATACATAAAAATATTAAAAAAAAAGAATACCTACCTATATACACATGTTTAAGTATCACCACCACACCCTCCTTGTCCCCTTGTGGCATTTCATAATTTTTTTATGTCTCTTCTCCTCCCCCCCCCCCCCCCTCCCCTTCGAAGCTCACATGATTAATGGACGGCCCCATAGGGAGCACACTAATACAATCGTGGCGTTCCCCGGCAACCGTGTGGAAACCATTCATTTCTTATTGAAACTCATCGTACATAACGTTTTGAAAAAATTTGAGTCCTCATGAATATTGTTCCCAGGAGGGCGCGTCCCTCAGGCGGCACGTGCGCGTGCACACTGGCGAGCGTCCGTACGCGTGCGCGCACTGCGGCGCGACCTTCGCGCAGAGCTCGACGCGCAACACGCACGTGCGCGCGCTGCACGAGAGGGAGGAGGGGGGAGGGGGGGAGGGGAGACCGGCCCAAGGGGGGCGCTGACAACGAGTTTGGTCATCCGAAAAGCATCTCGCTATAGTCAAGCCGTTAAGTAATTCAAAGTTAGTAATAGAACAGAAAAAGTATTCATGAATCGTTAAATTATGTTACCGCCTATTGTGTTATATTTATTGACAAAATAAACTATAAAAAGAAGGTACTATCTTTTATTGTCACAATGACAAGTCACTAATAAAGTCACCTTTATCGAATACTAGCGGTCCCGGCATACTAGCATTCGTTGGAAAGGTCTCGGGCTCCGTGAGGTTTATAACAAAGAAAATTTAGGAAAAATTTCAACAGAAAATCGGGAAAATCCTCTAAGGCGAAACGAAGTTCGCCGGGACCGCTAGTATTTTATATTTTTCACACTGTCGCTGCGTGCAGCACTGCTCTCCACTCGAAAGGGTTAAAGTATTGCGTATTTTTTAATAACCTGGGGGGTGCTACATTAGTAGCAGGGGTCGAGCCTTCAAGGTAAGAGCGAAAAGTCCAGTAACAAATTTATTATGCTGTACTTGTCGCCTTTAAACTAGGACCTCATTACCACTTAACATCAGGTAGGATGAGGTCAATCTTGAAGTGCATTAAAAAAAAAAGTTCAAAGGCGATAAGGCGATGGAGGTCCAACCGGGGCGTTTTATTGGGTAGGCCGACGAAGGTAGGCAGGTGGGAGTCCCACACACGCCGTAACCCTCCCTCAGGGTGGCGGTACGGTGCATCAAGCATTTCCCCCCGTTAAAAAAAAAAGACCTCATTACCACTTAACATCAGGCGGGATGAGGTCAATTTTGAAGTGTATTATAAAAAAAAAAGATACAGTTGAAATGGGAAACCTCGTTTGAAGTGTAAAAGTCGGGTAAAGCGATTATAAAAAAAAAAACGATAATTCATATTCAATTTCAATTAGGTAATTTAATTTCGTATAATATGACTAGTTAACTTGAACCTTTTTATCATGGCTTTGTAATATCACTTAAAGCAGCACGCGCGATACGTGAAGGTCGTGGGTTCGATTTCCGCACCGCAAAGGGAGATAAAAATGTATGTTTCTTTAAAATATGTTAAGTTCGTTAGTGCTAAAGCACTATAAAAAGTAAAAAATAGATTAAGATGCCAAGGTGTCTTCGATTCCGTGGTTTTTAAACATTTCTGCAACGAATGTACCACGGGCCGATAAGTATGTAAGTAGTTCTTAACATATTCGGCAGAGGGCACTTACCGGAGGCTAACGGTTGATACAGCAGAAAAATTTCATCGCCTACGATAACTTGCGGTTAGCTCAGTTGGTAAGAGCAGCACGCGCGATACGTGAAGGTCGTGGGTTCGATTCCCGCACCGAAAGGGAAGATAAAAATTTGTTTCTTTAAAAATTTTAATATATCTGTTGACTTGACTTGCTTGGCATTAGGTCAAAACAGTGCAACTACAAAATGTTTCATCGATTCTACTGCCACGTTCGTTTCCTATTATGGACATGCCTTACATGCGTCAACATTGCATATTTCTGGGTAAATTTGCTGTCACAATGTGTGCATTCAAACGGCCTCTCCCCGGAGTGGGTCCGGATGTGATTTATTAACGTTCTGTTGGCCTGGAAACAAAATTTAATCAAATTAATCATTTCTTACTATAGAGCACGGGAAAGCGATTCCAATATTTGAAAAACGACCCGCTTTAGTTACGAATAGTCAAAGTCAATATTTTTTTATTCACATAGATTACATTAGTAATACTTATGAATAGTCTCTATATAAAGCAAATGAAGCTACCTCCGGTTCGGAACCTATAACTAAAGAGAAGATACCGGCAAGAAACTCAGTAGTTTTTTTTTACAAATGGAAGCTAAACTTATTACTAATTTTGCACTAAGACACACAGTTAGTTTGTCAATTGTAAAATAAAAATTAAAAATCAATTATTGAAAAAAATAAAAATAAAACAAAAGTATCTATTTGTAAAATAAATGAAATTAACTGTAGGATTTACATGCGTCATCGTGGCCCAATACTGACATTGATTGAGAAAATGTGTCATATTATATTTTTAAAATAATATAAAACACGCAAGTACAGGCGAGCAGACTAGGTAGTGATCCACACGTCCTTGTCATTCAAATACTCTTCTACTTTGTAGTAGCCTTTTTTCAAAAGACAACGTTTGACAAATGACTTAAATTTGTATAAAGGTAACTCAACAATAACTTGAGGGAGTTTATTAAACATTTTTATGCTTAAAGCAACAAATAGAGATAGTAATAAATCATACAAGGTGTAAGTAAAAACGAGACGACTGATGACAGCTGATATGGAAAGTAAATTATAGTACGGTATTAACGACTCGTAGTCGACTGTAGAGAAACGGATTCTCATTTTTGAAACATTACCAGGCCTAGCATACGCAATATGTCAAATTTATCGCATGTGACGACAAAAGTTTCGATACCGTTGATTGGCTAATAGCACACCGCACTCGTATTTTCAGCCAATCAGCAGCTGACGCACTGACTTCAATCGATTTTGACGTTTGTTAAGAGCGCGATAAAATTTAGTCGTGTTGCTTATGCCTAGGCCTAGGCCTGTACGAATCGTAAAATATTGGAACCGCTCATTAGTCAAGCCGTTGATTTTATTATTTACCGATTTGACATGCCAGTTCCGGTAATGTCAAAGTAACTAGTTTCGCCGTTTGTGTTATAAACGATTTGACATATATATGTCTTTAGGACATTTTTATAATAAAAAAATATATATACAATATCTATGAGTTTATGTATGTTCATCATGCTATACTATGAATATAATTCAAGAAATAAAACTTTATTTATGTTGCACGGCCGTACCCATTTCTCGCCATCTACTATTTCCTCTACCATAAGGTTGTCTGGAAGAGATCGCTTTCTAGCGATAAGACCGCCTAAATTGTACTATAATTTTTCTGTAAAACCTATTTCTGTAAAGATTTTGTGCAATAAAGTATATCTATCTATCTATCTACTATTTCCTCTACCTTAAGGTCTGGAAGAGATCGCTTTCTAGCGATAAGACCGCCTAAATTGTACTATAATTAATCTGTAAAACCTATTTCTGTAAAGTTTTCTGCAATAAAGTATAACTATCTATTTGACGACCTTCGTAGCCGAGAGGCGAGCGTGCTGGATTTGACGTCGCGCCATCTCTGAGGTCCCGGGTTCAATTCCCGGTCGGGTCAATATGGGAAACAAACTTTTCTGTATTGTCTCGGGTCTGGGTGTTGTGGTACCGTCGTTGTTTCTGATTTCTGTAACACAAGTGCTTTAGCTACTTACCGCAGAATCAGAGCAATGTATGTGATGTTATCCAATATTTATTTATTTATTTATTTATCTATGTTCTTACAGCGAATCCTCTGCCGCAGATGTTGCACAATTTGTTCTTCTCCTTCTTAAAGCCCTCGTGTTTGGACTTGACATGCTCCACGTATCGCGTACGATTCAAAAAATGCTGAAACAATGTTACAAATCTAATCTAAATATATAAAAGGAGAAACCGACTGACTGACTGACATATCAACGCACAGCCTAAACGGCTAAACGTAGGCACTTGAAATTTGGATAGGACACATTTTACCACTTCGGAAGTGACTCTCGCGCAAACTATCCAATTTAAAAAATACTAGCTGTGCCCGCGACTTCGTTCGTGTGGACTACATCCTTTTATGGTCGGTTTTACCCATTTCTCTCCTAATATTCGAAACAAAAAGTAGTCTATATTTTAATCCAAGTTTCGAGCTATATTTGTGCCAAATTTCATATCTCTTACTTCAAAAATAAACATTTTACGATATAAACTTCCAAAGGTGGTATTACCCCCCTCCCCCCCCCCTTATTTTCTAATAATAAGTAGCCTATGTCCGTTCTTGAGATTCAACGTATACCTATACCAAATTTCATCAAAATCGGTTGAGAGGTTTAAGCAGGAAAGCGTAACAGACACACAGACAGACAGACAGACAGAGTTACTTTCGCATTTATAATATTAGCAGGGATTAATAACCTCAATATAATTTTTGAATCCTCCAGTATAGGTGTTGAAGAAAAATAATTGATTTTCAGTTTTAAACGTGGGGTTCCGATAAAATGTATTATTTTTTCGCTCTTTGCGAAAAATCATAATGCTGTTCACGGAATACATCTACATAAAAAATTTCAACAGTGTTAGGTTTTATAGTTTTGAAAAAAATTGGCTGTGACAGACGGACAGACAGACATGACGAATCCGTAAGGGTTTTTCGCCATTTAGCTAACCAAATATCACTCACCCTGTCACACGTTTCGCAGTGGTATTTCGACTGATTCATGTGCACGTATAGATAATGGTTCATCATGTAAGTCTTACGTGAATACACGCGGCCGCACGTCGGGCACGGCACTTTATGTTCGGAGCTGAAACAGAAAATAAAGTTGCAAAGGAATAGTTGTTTGACCGGATATTCGGCCGGCGATCAGGCCGACTATCCGGTATCCGGCCGCCGAATATTCGGCCGGCAAAATTATACCTAAATTTTAGTTTGTCGGTGGGCGCGCCGTCCAGCTTTCAACCTATTACGTATTGTAGGTTCGCGCGGACCGTTTTCTAGCCAAGAAACGAGTTTTATTAAGTCATTGTGCGGAACTATTTCGTATGCAGTACACGTGCGCCCACCTATTTTGCTGAATAGATACGTTTTTTTGTGTTCAATGTGTATAGTGGTGTATATTGATAATTTGTTGTTGTTTTCTTGTATACTAACAATTTTCCAAAGTTAATTACCAAACAGAATCACTATCAATATCCGACCGGATAGTGCGCAACTATCCGGTATTCGGCCGGATAGTAAAATAATGGCCGGATAGGCCGGGTACCGGATAGCAACCGGATATCCGTTGCATCCCTAAAAAAATAAAAATGACAATGTAGGTAGGTACATGAAAATAAGATTTTTTTCACATTGTAAGGAACGTACGTTTGGTTTATGAATCCTTAAATATAAGGTACTGTTATATCTTTCCAGTCAGCTCGTGAGCACGGTTGGTGCAACCTAACCGAAACGTCAGGCAGTAAGTAGTTCGTATTAACTACTAAATAAAAATGGTGTCGCGTTTTGACACGTTTAACTTATTTTAAACTAGCTATGCCCGCAACTTCGTTCGCGTGGTTCCTTTCATGGTCGGTTTTACCCCTATCTCCCCTAATATTCGAAACAGAAAGTAGTCTATATTTTAATCCAAGTTTCGAGCTATATTTGTGCCAAATTTCATATCTCCAACTAAAAAAATAAACATTTTCTCATATAAACTTTCAAAGGCAGTATTACCCCATCCCCCCCCCCTTATTTTCTAACAAAAAGTAGCCTATGTCCGTTCTTGAGATTCAACGTATACCTATACCAAATTTCATCATAATCGGTTGAGAGGTTTAAGCGGGAAAGCGTAACAGACAGACAGAGTAACTTTCGCATTTATAATATTAATAGGGATTTTTTTATAGTAGCGCAGTATATTGGCTCCTCCCAGCATGATGGTAAGCAAGAGAGGAACCCACATCGCGATGACAACGGATTTGATACCGTAATATCCTATCCGTTATATATGTAGCATCGCCATACTGGCCCGCAAGATGTTTCTTCACGCTCCTTTTGAAGGAATCCATGAATATTTTAAACTAGCTGTGCCCGCGACTTCGTTCGCGTGGACTACATCCTTTTATGGTCGGTTTTACCCCTTTCTGCCCTAATATTCGAAACAAAAAGTAGTCTATATTTTAATCCAAGTTTCGAGCTATATTTGTGCCAAATTTCATATCTCTAACTTCAAAAATAAACATTTTTCCATATAAACTTCCAAAGGTGGTATTACCCCCCTCCCCTCTTATTTTCTAATAAAAAGTAGCCTATGTCCGTTCTTGAGATTCAACGTATACCTATACCAAATTTCATCAAAATCGGTTGAGAGGTTTAAACAGGAAAGCGTAACAGACACACAGACAGACAGACAGAGTTACTTTCGCATTTATAATATTAGTAGGGATGTTTAAAATGGAACGCGGAAGTCTTAAAGTGTATACACTCACCGCTGGCTGTCCCGCTCCGGCGCGTGCGCCCGGCTGCTCGCCACGTGTCGCCGGTACAAAGTGGCGCTACTGAACCTTTTGTCGCACTGCACACAGTAAGCGTCCTCGCCGGACGAGCGGTGGCGCGCGTTACAATGCTTGCGGTAAGTCGCACTCGTCTTGTAACGTTTATCGCAAACCTTACAGTGGTAGTTAGCGAGGTGCCTCCTGAAATATTGTACAGGAAAATGTGGTCCTTCTACTGGAGGCCCCTTCCAGATGGGGCGATAGGCTTCGTAAAACCGTAGCCGAGAGGCGAGCGGGCCTGACTTTAGCGAGCGCCATCTCTGAGGTTCCGGGTTCGATCCCCGGTCGGGTCAATATGGGAAACGAACTTTTCCATATTGTCTCGGATCTGGGTGTTGTGGTACCATCGTTGTTTCTGATTTCTGTAACACAAGTGCTCAAGCTACTTACCACAGAATCAGAGCAATGTATGTGATGTTGTCCAATATTAAAAAAAATATAAAAAAAAAAAACCAGTAGAACATTCGTGAGATTATATATAAAAATATTCAACAATTACCGCAATGTATTATTGATTTACCTATGCATAGATTTAAGGTCTATATTAAATCATGTTTAACGCGCAAAGGATACTATAAACTTGATCAATATTTAAACGATAAACATATATGGACATGATTGTCTGCTCGCTCGCACACCATAGTTTAAGTTCTCTAGCTCTAAACACTGTAAATATTAGGATAACTACTGAGTTTCTTGCCGGATTCTTCTCGGTAGGATTAGGTTCCGAGCCGGCTGTAGCTTCAATTTTGGTTTGTGTTCATTCTGACGATGCATAAGTGTTACTTGTAACGTACATGAATAAATGAATTAAATTTGACTTTGCCCCTGACATAATGCCGACATGCAACCCTGTAGTTTTGCCACTGACCGTTCTACACAAAGTGCTTCGCATCTCATAGCACGCTAAGTTAAATAAAGACAAATCGATAGTCAAAGTCAAAGTCAATATTTTCAAACAGGAAAACTTCATGATCTTAATTCTTTGGAGTTTGGATTCTCCTCTAGCTGGGGGCTCTTACTGTATGAGGCCCCTAATATCTGAGGCCTCTAGTAGCAGGGAACCTACACATTTGGGCCTCAAATCGTGGAGGCCCTCCTCGCTGGGACCTTTAATTTCTGGAGGCCCCTAATGAATCAGGGGCCAATACTGTCCGGGATACCTTACTCACTGAGGGGCCCTACTAGGCCTACCAGTTGCGACCCCTGACATTTTAACAACATGTTACTCTATAGTTCCACCACTTCCCACAGGATCAAAATACCTTACATCTCATAGTACTGAGTAAAATGCTAAGTCAAAAGGAATACAATCGATGTTACAAAAACTAACCTCATATGCTTCTCAATGGTGCGTTTGGACTTGCATTTCTTGCTGCAGTGGTCGCAAATGAACACGCGATGCAACTCCTTGTAATGTCGATACAGCTGACGCGTGTTGAAGAAACTAGAGGAAAACAGAAAATGTTTCTAGTTAGAAATGATACAATATTTAACGCTGGGGTGGTGGCGCTAAAAAAACTTAAAGAAACATTAATTAAAAAGTGCTATTATAACTTAAACGAATACTTTAACGATAAATTTACTAACCTAATCTAAAACTATTAACACTGTAAGTGGTAAATAATATATATTAATGATCCATGTTCATTATTGAATATTTTATATTGCTATGGGTAACATGATGTACTGTAATTAATATTTAATTCCACCTGTATAACATTCATGAAATGCAATAAATAATTTGACTTTGACTTTGGCTATGTGGCGTGTCGTTACATTCCCTTCAATATGGTTGAGTGCAGCGATGGCTGGCACATACGTCATGCTTGTGTTCGATTCTTGAGTGTGACAATGACGATTCGAAAGTGTATATGTAACCTACTTTAACAACGGAATAATTAATACCAAAACCACCTCACTTCGAATGCGAATAAAGCAGTTTAGTTTGTGTAGTGCCATGTGCCGCAACCCGCATCCCTTGTGCCGGCACTTAACGTATTCCCTTACATACATGTGCCGCTTCAGGTGACTGGATCTGTATTTAAGTTGTATGAAACCCACTTCATATGACTCACCCAGTAGAACCGCAAGCTACACACTGCAGTTTCCTCGTATGTTCATTCAAGTGTAGTGCCATGTGCCGCAGCACGCATCCCTTGTGCCGGCACTTAACCCATTCTCTTATATATATACATGTGCCGCGGCAGGTAATCTATTCTCTAATAAAGCTGGATGAAACCCACTTCATAGCACTCACCCAGTAGAACCGCAAGCTACACACTGCAGTTTCCTCGTATGTGCCTTCAAGTGTAGTGCCATGTGCCGCAGCACGCATCCTTTGTGCCGGCACTTAACGCATTCTCTTACATACATGTGCCGCTTCAGGTGACGGGCCAACTGTTTCTTGTTTGAGAATCGACATTTGCATAAATCACATGTGATAGGGCCAGATTCCTGAAAGATAAGATTATATTACAAGCTGTTTTTAAACACCGACGCAAAAGCGACTGGGTGTTATAAGTTTGACGAGTCTGTCAAAGTCAATATTTTTTATTCATGTAGATTACATTTGTAATACTTATGAATCGTCTCTATACAATGCCAATAAACCTACCTCCGGTTCGGAACCTATAACTACCGAGAAGATACCGGCAAGAAAGTCAGTAGTTTTTTTACAAATAAAAAGCTAATCTTATTACTAATTTTGCACCAAGACATACAGTTAGTTTGTCAGTTGAAAAAAAAACAAAAAAGTATATAGTTATTAAATTAAAATAACTGTAGGACTTCATGTGTGATATTCAAATACATCATTTTTATACATTTTGACCTACATGCTTCTGTGTGGTCTTAATCTGACATTGATTGAGAAAATTATAAAAATATACAACGCGTAAGTACAGGCGAGCAGACTGTGTGTGTGTGATCTGTCTATGGCATCGCAGCTCCCGAACAAATGAACCGATTTTGATTTTCATTTTTTTTTTTAAATATGAATAAGTCTGAAGTGTTCTTAGCTATGTTTGATACAAATCGATCCAAGATGGCCGCCGTCACATAATTATGGATTCCATGTTTTAACACAACTCCCACAATATAGGTATCATATAAAAGGACTTAACTCGCAGAATAATGATGATGAATATATTCATAATAACTAATTTCAAATCCAAGATGGCCTCCGCCAGAAAATGACAGATTTCATATTTTTTTTTGTCACCCCTCCCTCATTATAGGTATCAAATAAACGAGCTTTTTTCACACTTTTTTTTAAGTCGGGGGTTTTTTATAAAAAGTAATGTTGTGTTATTTTAGTGTCCAATTTCATTTCTAGAAACTAAAGTACTTTCTAGGTAAATTGGGACGTTGCACTTTCTGTGCATGCACTAGATCGTGGATCGAACGCGACTCTTCGCCCAGTCGACCGTAGCCAAGCAAATAATATAAATAAGACTAGACTGCGCAACGTCAAACTCAAACTCAAATATTTCTTTATTCAAGTAGGTTACATGTAACACTTTTGAATCGTCATTGAATACAATGCAAAGTGACTCTACTGCCGGTTCGGAACCTATATCTACCGAGAAGACACCGGTAAGAAACTCAGCAGATCAGTTACAGTAGCAGTATCTAACTTATAGCTATGTGTAGAACACTTTGGACCAAGTCATATAGTTTTATTTTGATGGGTGAAAAAAGCATGAAGTATTATTTTATTTTAAGAGGTAAGCTGGAGCAGACCAGTCCCCAAAGGTGGCACCTGTTCACAAGCATGACGTATGTGCCAGCCATCGCTTCACTCAACGTAATTATCAACCACTGCAGCATCATCTTGTATCATTGTTCAATTGCTGTTCCATCACGGTATAAGAGAGGCAGGTTAAAGCGATTTATCGCTCGAACTGGAGCAGCCCGACTAGTGAAACACCTCCACCTTACAGAAGACCGCAGCCAAATAACAATCACTTCTGTGTTGTTGTGTTCCTGCGTGTGAGTAAGGTTTGCAGAGCTCCTGGAGGGTGCTACATTAGCAGCAGGGGTCAAGCCTTCAAGGTAAGGGCGACAAGTCCAGTAACAGCTATTTTTATGCTCTCAGGATCTCATTACCACTTAACATCAGGTGGGATGAGGTCAATCTTGAATATAAAAAAAAATATCTACCAGTCAAACCCACAGATTTGAGTAAAGAAAAAGTAGTGGTGCATGAAACTTTTATTAAAATGATAAACAAGCAATTTTGGTTTTTAGAATACCTCTCAGATAGAGTATATTATGAAAATTCAGATGGTGTATATTATGAAAGTAGATCTTTATTTTTAATAGTAGAAAATAGTATTACACATCATTATAAACAAGAAAAAAAAAACTTACCTACATGAAAATATTTGAAAAAAGAAAATTACCTATACAACCTGTAACGGAAAGGGGGTAACAATGTAAAGTAGGTGGATACTATACCTTGTATAGATTCTATATACGAAATCCCGAGTTAAAATAAACACTTTATTGTTTTTATGAAATAAAAAATGATTAACTATAATGACTGACTAAAACGTAAACAAACGCATCACAACACTATTGAGGTCAGCGACCCCAAATCACGTTATCACTTCACGACAATCATTGCGATCCTGAATTTCTCCACCTCCTTCCTCGACATGCGCGCCTAGTACTTTCTTAGAAGATGCGCGAACATTATGCAACCTTTGTGGTGTCACTGTACAGAACGCGGCCTTGATGCTTTCTATCATCTCTTCCCTTGACGAGCATGCTACAGCGTACACCTTCCTTTTAAATTAGTCCCACAAGAAGAAGTCCAACGGAGTGAGGTCTGGGGACCGAGCTGGCCATGTGATACGACCTCCTCGCCCAATCCACAGATGGAAACGAGCGTTTTGATGGTTTCGTAAATCTCTTTCTCTAGCTTTCAGTCGGCCATCACGCTGCCGTCGGTTGCTCCGACACAGAGAATCATCTCGAATATTCTTGATTGCTCAAAGACATCACGAAATATCACTAGGCTATCCGTAGTAAGTAGGTAATCTAGAAAGGCAAAAACACAAGATGTTGTCACGGCGACGACAACTCAATGACTTAACTGAATTGTCAAAATGAGAAACGCTAAACCAACAAATTTCAGATGTGATTCAGTAAACACTAAAAGATGAACCACCATTGTGATATTTAAATTAATAGCATAATAGGTAGGTACATCCAAGTCTTTCGACGATTCCAACAATACTGTGATAGTGTTGTGCAAGCGTGACTTAGTCAAAATTTTGACTTGTATTTGACTGATATTTCAAAAAAAAATATTGAATCAATAAATGCGTGTACACAGCTACAAATGGTCCCATACAGTTTGTAACCGTTAACTGCTTTGGTATTTTTGATATTGTTATACCCTTTCCGTTACACGTTGTATACAAAATATTTACAAAAGATAGCCCGCTCCAGTGTTTAGGGTGCCCAGAATGCTCGCAACATTGCCTCTTTGAATGGCCAGACTTAAACGTTGGCCGAGGTATTTACCAGCATTCTGGTCACCAGAAACCTCTACGAGGCTAGCGGACAATTCTTTGAATATGAAATTAATAACTATATAACATCACGCTGCGACCAATGCAAGCATAGAAACAGTGGAAAATATGAAAAAAAACGATGCTAGTAGATTCATATAGACTCTCACCAAATCGTGATATTTCTTATTATGCTCCACTAATGCCTTCTCTGTCTTCCAGGAAAAAGCGCACATATTACACTTAAAATTAGCATTCTTAAACACATCACTATCCCTCTCCCTTTCCAACCAACATGCCACCGAACTCAATTCAATTACTATCTTTTTGGTTAATCTTTGCAAATCTTCTTTATTTATTTTATCATATACATACTTGTATTGTTTCGGTATTCTCGACTTGATTTTCTTAACACTAATATCACAGGTTTCATTTTTAATATCTGTTTTAGGATCTCCTTTTTTAAGTTCAAAATCGCTTGGAGCTTCATTTTTTAGATCTTCTTTTATGAAATCATTGTCATAATCGTTTGTGTTGTCATTAAAGTCGTAATTATCGAAGTCTGCGTCTTTTTCTTCTTTTATATGTTGTATTCGTTTGTCATCTATTTCTTCGTGGACTATATTTAAAATACTCTCTATGTTTGTGTGGTTTATTTGAAGATTTGATAAACTTTTGGGGACCATCTGTAACCAATTATGGGAATGTAAATAATAGGGTAGATTATTAAATATATCATATTTCCTCTTCTAACATGTATATAAGATACTTTGAGATCTCATTTTAGAAATATAATTGCTTTCAACACCGCGTAAACTCAAAATCAAATATTTCTTTATTCAAGTAGGTTACATATAACACTTTTGAATCGTCATTGAATACAATGCAAAGTGATTCTACTTCCGGTTCGGAACCTATATCTACCGAGAAGACACCGGTAAGAAACTCAGCAGATCATTTACAGTATCAGTATCTAACTTATTGCTATGTGTAGCTCACTTTGGACCAAGTCATATAGTTTTGGTTTTGATGAGTGATGAAACAAATAAGTACTCAAGTAAGTTTTTACTTTCGAGAGGTAAGCTGGAGCAGACCAGTCCCCAAAGGTGGCACCTGTTCACAAGCATGACGTATGTGCCAGCCATCGCTTCACTCAACCATATTGTAGGGAATGTAACGACCCGCCACATAGCGCCACCACCCCAGTGACATTTTAGTGAGCATGACTATTCCATCTCCCCATAATTTTTAAGTATTTATTATCTAAATTAAATTCATCAAACAACTATAGGACCTGGTGCACGAAGTAGTAACCTACATTTTGATTTAGATTTAAAAAAAAAAAGAAATAAATCTATTATACCTAGTTCATAATTATACATAATTCACAAATATACATTTTATGTCCATAATAGATATTTTTAACAATATCCATGTCATTTTGACATGGATATTGTTAAAAATTGATTGATTTTGACGACCTCGGTGGCGCAGTGGCTAAGGTAGGCGGCCAAAGCGCGAAAGGTCCCGGGTTCGATTCCCGGTCGGGTCAATTTGGAAAACGAACTTTTCTAAATTGACTTGAGTCTGGGTGTGCTGGGATGACGCCCCCAGTTAGTATCCGTCGTCTGGTACTCATAGTACAAGGGAAAACCTTAGTTTGAGACCAGGTGATTGGTGTGATTGTCTGGCGCATTTATTTATTTATTTATTTATTTATTATGTAGAATAAAAGATTGCATTATCATGATGTCAACGAAATTAAATTTTAAGAAAAGAAAAATAAATAAAATTTCAAGAGGTAAGCTGTTTTTTATTATATCGTTACACTTGACATTTGCGGAATCACCGCGCTATCATAAACACGGAACTGAGTCCATTGGAGGAAAAGAAAAAAGTTAACAAGATACATTGTGTAAAAACTAAGTGCGATGTCACTTCTTCGTACAGTTTTTACGAAATAGTGACGTAGACACAACTCTCCGCTAAACTTTGATGCGCTTTTTTTAATAAATATATTCTAGTTCTTTGAACAAAAAAAACACAACGAAAAACCGCAGCCAAATAACAATAACTTCAATGTTCTCGTGTTCCTGCGTGTGAGTAAGGTTTACAGAGCTCTTGGGGGTGCAACATTAGTAGCAGGGTCAAGCTTGCAAGGTAGGGGCGAGAAGTCCAGTAACAGTTTTTTATGCTGTACTTATCGCCCTTAAGCTACGACCTCATTAACGCTTAACATTATGTGGGATGAGATGTATGATTGGAACTAATTTGTTATTATTTATTGGTTTAGTTTATACATAACATACATTTCTGCTTTCATGCGTCAGTCAGTTCCTATAGCTTAGTTTATAAGTTTTGTGTAATAATAATCTGATATTATGTCATTAGCGAATCTCTAATGGTTCAGATTTGTTCCTTTGATATTGACTTCAAAAGTATCCCACTCTAGTTATTAACATGCTTTTATTCGCTTTACTTTACTTGGTCTGGACTAAGAACTTAATCTATGACGGATAAGAAGAGTTTCGGTGAAAGAGCCTCTCCCTGTCTCACACTTCACTTTATAAGGAAGATCCCCTTCACTGTTTCTGATTTTACCCGGCCTGTGCTGTTTGTACATACATTCTTTATAAGCTTATATATTTTAAATATCGTTATTTTTAATGTCTGCCTAGATGTAATTATGTTCCACAGAGTGAAATGCCTTATTATAGTCCATAAAGAGCCTAGATGAGTAAGAAAGGTCTAAGATACCTCTTACGTTGACAATACAAAGACAAAAGATGACCCTAGCCGAGACGCAAGCGTGCCGGACTTTGGCGTCGCGCCATATCTGAGGTTCCGGGTTCGATCCATGGTCGGGTCAATATGGGAAACGAATCTGTATTGTCTCAGGTCTGGGTGTTGTGGTAACGTCGTTATTTCTGATTTCTGTAACACAAGTGCTTTACCTACTTACCACAGAATAGGAGCAATGTATGTGTTGTGGTCCAATATTCATAAAGAAAAAAATATATAGTAATATGTTGCCCAAAACTGTATTCTCCATATACAAATTGCCGCCTTGGTTTCTATACGACTCATATATTAACTTGACAAAGTTACCTGTCTACTGCTGCTGTAGTATGCAAGGGTCCTCTGTGAAATCTTCACATTTTCCACGAACTGTTTCGCTTTCTTTAGAAAAGCTATACATTCCCAACATATCAATTGATAGCCAGTCTGAAAAGAAAACAATTTGAAACCAAATTTATTTCAATTAAATTACATATGCACTACTAATTCATACTAATATTATAAATGTGAAAGTAACTCTGTCTTTCTGTCTGTTTGTCTGCCTGCCTTTCAGGCCTAAACCACCTTAAGGCTTTATGGCATGAACTGGAGCATCCCGACTGGTGAAATACCTCCCCCTTACAGAAGACAGCAGCCAAATAACAATCACTTTGATGTTGTTGTGTTCCTGCGTGTGAGTAAGGTTTATAGATCTCCTGGGGGTGCTACATTAGTCAAGGGTCAAGCCTTCAAGGTGAGGGTGACAAGTCCAGTAACAGCTATTATTATGTTGTACTTGACAACCTTAAGCTGGGATCTCATTACCACTTAACATCAGGTGGGATGAGATCAATCTAGAAGGGTATTTAAAAAAAAAATCTCTACCAGTCAAACCCACAGATTTGAGTAGAACATATAGTGGTGGTGCATGAAATTTTTATTATAATTATAATAATAATCATTTATTTGCCAGTTAAATAGGTACTTAAAATCCTAACAAGCAATTTTGGTTACTAAAATACCTTTCAGATAGTGTACACTATGAAAATAGTTAATAACTCGATTCATAAGCAATTTAATGTTAAATGATTTCCTAAAAATTTAAATGTAGGTACCTAATGTTAACAACATATTAGGTATATATTTTTCACAGACAATTCGGTAAATTTCTTAATTTGAGTCCGGTCCGTTCTGGGTTCGTAGTCCAGATGATGGCAGGCCTAGGCCTGCCTATAAAGGCTAGCCTTACATACACAATCTGAGTTTAAATTTAATAAGCATCATACCTTATATGAGTTCAAACATATTCTTGAATAAACATCGGAATACTGCCCTAAGGGAAACAGTTTACGGCCCACACTAAGACAGGCATCACAAATTGTTTTATCATACTCTTTCTGTGTATTTGTTTCATTCATATTTAGTAAAAATTTTGCAAAAAATTAAAATATTTCGCGTAACATTCAGATTTTCAGAAACAAACTTTTGACAATTGACATTTTATTTCTTTTGTTAAGTGTGTGGATTCGGTAATTTGGTTGAAGCGCAAACTTCTTTGCTCATTCGTATATAGGCATTGTTTTATTATTGCAACGACCTGGTCTTCTGAATATCCACACGTACATACAACTCACTAAGTTCCCAATTTTTGTTTAAATAAGCGTTTCAACTGAATCGTAAAACACCGAACACTTGTGATTTATTTCCAAACAAATCATTTTTCATACGAGATACGACAGAAATTGACGTTGCCAATAGAGTCTAATTGCTACAACTTATGTTTAAAAAAGTAATAAGTCACTCCATCAGCTGATGCGGTTCGGTTCAAATGTTTTGTTTTGTGATGAATTATTCTCGAGAATTCCGATAATAAATAGAAATGGATGACAGAGTGTGTCAGACTTGTTTAAGTAAAGATCGCCGATTAATACCGCAGCGGTCTGTGTGTGCATTGTTTCAAGAAATCAATATTTGGCAGGTTAGTTTATAGTAAACAAAAACATCTATGACAAAACACAGTACAACTAAAATACCCTAAGAATAGTCTCTATTTATATCAAACTAGCTGTGTCCGCGATTTCGTTCGCGTGGACTACATCCTTTCATGGTCGGTTTTACCCCTATCTCCCCAACTTTCATATCTCTAACTTAAAAAATAAACATTTTCTCATATAAACTTTCAAAGGGGAGCAGACAAAGTGACCAAATACTTCTGAACAGTTAAAATGTCAAAAAGTTCCATACACCACAAGTTACCATTAATATCTGAACATTCATAACTTCAATAATATCTGAACGCACAACTTACCAATAATATCTGAACACTTATCTATATTGAAGTTATGAGTGTTCAGATGTTATTGGCATCTGCTCAGATATTATCGAAGTAATTAATGTTCAGATAATAATGGTAACTTGTGGTGTATGGAACTTTTTGACATTTTAACTGTTCAGAAGTATTTGGTCACTTTGCCTGCTCCGATATATCTGACGGCGACTGTACAATATTTAGGTTGCTCTATTCCAAATTTTTTAAATCACCAATCTATTATTGTTTGCTTTCAGGCGAAAAATTTAAACGGTGGAATATGCTGGGAGTGTCATAGTTTGCTGGTCAAGTTCAAGAAATTCAAAGAGCAAGTTCATCATGCTTGGCAGTCTGTATTATATGAGGTACTGACTAATATCATTGATATACTGGTTAATAGCACAGGTAATACCTCATTTGCCATAAAGATTAATTTCATACATATTTTATTCTTTTTAAGGGTTCCGTAGACAACTAGGAACCCTTATAGTTTTGCCATGTCTGTCTGTCTGTCCGTCCGAGGATAATCTCAGAAACCGTTTGCACTAGAAAGCTGAAATTTGGTACAAATATGTATATTAATCACGTCAACAAAGTGCAAAAATAAAAAAAGTTTTTTTAGGGTACCCCCCCTACACGTAAATTGGGGAGTGATTTATTTCAATCCCAACATGTGGTATATCGTTGGATAGGTATTTAAAAATGAACAGAGGTTTACTAAGATAATTTTTTGATAATTTTAATATTTTGGGAAATAATAGCTCCAAAAGAAAATAAAATTGTGTCCCCCCTCTAACTTTTGAACCATAAGATCAAAAAGTATGAAAAAAATCTAGAATATAGAACTGCATAAAGGCAAATTATTTTGAACCTGATGGGTTTAATAGTTTTTGAATTTTTTTAACTAAAGTTGTAATTTAAGCGTATATGCTAGCATTTTTTTTTCTTACTTACTACGGAACCCTACACTGAGCGTGGCCCGACACGCTTTTGGCCGGTTTTTCTATTGATTATAATTGTCTTTTGACTATCTACATTTTATTTACCTTCAGTCGTCCGAAGCATTGCAGTCGGCCGGAATACACACATAAAAAATTCTTGCACACTTTTGCATTTATAATATAAGTGGATAAGATTTTACCTATTTCGTCGATGCGCATACAATACCGCGCATCTAACATTTGCCATAAGAATGAATTTTGTCTGTTATTTCTCAATATTTCAACCTAAATTAGAACTTACGGAAAAATCTACTTACGCGGTATTGCACGCGCATCGACGATTTTGTTTGTTAATAATTATCTTTTCTTTCGTCTAGACGCAAGACCAAAAGACGCTAAGTCGCCTGTCGATAGAAACAAAAACTAGGTACGATTACGAGTTTGTCGACAATTCTGATCCGCTAACTAACGAGGAAGGGACCGATAATGAAATAATCAAGATTGAATTCGACGCAGCTAATAAAAATGATTATAAGTCAGACAGCAGAGACAATAGTGAGGAGAAAACTGAATTCGATAATATAGATAGTGTGAAAGATTTTTTTGGAGCAAATAACGATGTATTTGCTGGCGATGTAGCTTGTGAAGATGAAAAGCCTAATCTAAGGTTCAAATTTGACGAGAAAACTATAACAAATTTAACTGTAGATGATATACCGATAAAAAGTAACTATAAGAGTAAAAATGAATTGAATCACATAGAGATATTACAGCCAAAGATTCAAAGTTTAAGCAAGAGAAGAAAAAAGAAGGTAAATAATAAAATAAATAAAGAAACTCGTTTGTCGGATGAGAAAGAAGTTAGAAAGAAGATAGCGGCTGTTATTTGTGGGGTAGATGAAATTTTGAAGCATAGGGAAGAGAAGAGAGGACAGCCCAATTTTAAGAAGTTACCGTTCAAATGTGATAGTTGTGTTCTTGGATTTGTGAAGAAGGATGCGTTTGATTATCATGTAAAGATGAAACATAGTGAGGTATGTATGGTATATCAATAAGTTCATTACATAAAAAAATATATATTTACAATTTTTAAAGTGCAACAAGCCTCTCAAGCAACTTTAAATGTTTTATGTTACAAAAAAAATGGCATCTCCCCTTGCGGAATTCGAACCCACGTCCTTCACGTATCGCGCGTGCTGTTCTTCCAACTGAGCTAACCGCAAGTTATTGTAGGCGATGAAACATTCTGTTTTAATTACCTCCTAGCCTCCGGTAAGTGCCCTCTGCTGTATGAGTTTAGAACTACATACTTATTGTGTATCACTATAAGAAAAAAGTGAAATCTAGAAAGTTGCCAAGGTGTTTTCGATTCCGTGGTTTTCGAACATTATCAGTACAGCGTAATAAAGCTGTGACTAGACTTGTCGCCCTTACCTTGAAGGCTTGTCCCCTGTTACTAATGTAGCACCCCCCAGGAGCTCTGAAAACCTTACTCACACGCAGGAACACAACAACGAAGTGATTGTTATTTGGCTGCTTTCTTTTGCGGTCTTTTGTAAGGTAGAGGAGGTTTCACCAGCCGGGCCGCTCCAGTTCGAGCGATAAATTGGTACTTACCTCTCAAAATTTGTTCCGCGCGTTCAAAGAAAAATATTCAGCTTATTAGGGAGCGTTCAAGTATTACGTAACGCAATTTTTGAAGATTTTTGACAATACCCCCCCCCCCCCCCCCCCGTAACATTGCGTTAGGTATGTAATACGGAATAGTAATTAAATTGGCAAATACTTTTCATTCATGTTACATGGAAAATCTCTGAATATGATTACTTGATTGTTACGTAACGTTATGAGAGGGGGAGGGTAAAGAAATATGTTACGGTGCGTCACATGGGGGGAGGGGAGTCAAAAAACTTAAAAAATTGCTTTACGTAATACTTGAACGCTCCCTTAGTGTAGATGTTTTGCGTTTGTTCCAGAAAGCGGGCCAGTATGTCTGTGACATATGCGACATAAGATTTCCGACTAAGAAAAGAATAGAGCGACACTGTCGGAAACACTTCATGTACTACCGCTGTCGGCTGTGCAAGTTCGCGACTGTCGAACAGTGGTCGGCGCTGAGCCACTGTCGCTCGAAGCACAGCGCTGACCAACGGAACAGGATACACTGTGGCCAGTGTGAGAAGGTTGTCAGGTTAGTATTTACTGAGCTAGTGTTGCCGGGTAATCGATTATCGATATCGATAACCGTAACGCAATTTGGGGGGGAGAGGGAGTCTCGTAAAACGTTTCGATGCATTACAGGGACGAGAGGGGGTATTTCTTAAAATAAGTTACGTAACGTTTTTACTTATTTTAAATAAAACATTAGGAAATTAAAAATCAACAATTGGCAACCCTTTTCGGGGGTTTACAGTGGTGAGTGGTCGTTATTTTAATTTTTTTTTCTCGCGAATTGGCAAACCTTTTCATTCAGATTGCATGGGGAATCTCTGAAAATTATTACTTGATTGTTACGTAACGTTTTGATAGGAGGGGTGCGTTACATGGGGGGGGGGGGGGGGGGGGAATGTTTGACACCCCCCCCCTAAAACGTTACGTAACAATCAATTTTCAGGGACTCCCCATGAAATATTAATTAAAAGGTTTATTCCTGATCCCGGTGAGATGACAAGTTTTCTGTTTCTTTAAAATATTTAAACATCGCGAGTGCGGCGTAAACTATACAAATAAGAAATATCTATTAATAATTGTGTTTGTTTACAGAACTCCCGAAGATTTGGAAGTACACATGAAGACAAAACATTCCGTCCTCTGCAACGAGTGTGGGGAGAAATTCATTGGAAAACACACTCTAAGAGCACATCTCGCGTAAGTTTATTGGTGGAAATTCGCTTGTGCAATCGCCGTCGGTTGTATTGGAGCAGACGAACTGACCGAATACTACTGAACAGTTTAAAAGACAATAAGCAGCGGCGGCCTTAGCTATTTTTTTTATATTTCACTTCAAGATTGACCGCATCCCACCTGATGTTAAGTGGTAATGAGGCCCTAGGTTAAGGGCGACAAGTACAGCATAATAAATCTAAGCTATTGCGAGGCCCCGACCGATCAGGTCTTGCGAGGCCCCTAGCAAGCAATTCTGTGAGGCCCTGTGTCCTTTTAATTTACAGTACTAAAGTAAGTAAGTAAATTGTGTGTATAGAAGTTATTGACTAGCATCAGCTTGTCTGCTCCGATATATCTGACGGCGACTGTACAAACGGCGGAAAATCTCATCACCGCGATGTAAAATGGGAAAGCGACATCTGTTAGTACAAAACAATAATTCATATGACATCAATTATGAAATACGCCATATTGACCTGTACAGATAAAAACATACATGTACAATTTTAAAATTGTTATTTGCGACTTTTTCTAAGCGTAAAATCTTTCTCAATATATTCGTTTATTTGCTTTGTTTGTTGCGTGAGGCCCCTACATGCGCGAGGCACCTACATGCACGAAGCCCCTACAAGCGCGAAGCACCTACAAGTGCGCGGCCCCTACAAGCGTGAGGCCCCTACAAGCGCGACGCCCCTAGAAACGTGAAGCACGTACAAGCGTGAGGCCCTTACAAGTGCGAAGCCCCTACAAGCGCGAGGCCCCGGGCGATAAATAAACTAATAAATAATGTCTTAAACACTCATCTTACACTAGTATTATTAATTTCGATAAAAAGATATTATTGGTTAATTATTGACTAGTATTCGCTTTATATATTTATGAAATAACTAGCGGTCCCGGCGAACTTCGTTTCGCCTTAGAGGATTTTTCCCGCTATTCTGTTGAAATTTTTCCTGAATTTTCTTTGCTATAAACCTCACAGAGCCAGAGACCTTTCTAACGAATGCAAAACCGTGGAAATCGGTTCGTGCGTTCCGGAGTTATAGCGTCAGGAAGGAAAATCCGACTTATTTTTATATAGTATATTCCATTTTTATGTTTCAAACAATTTATATTCCAGTCGCATACATAGTGCGAAGCGCGAGTTTGTCTGCGATATGTGTGGCAGAGCGTACCTCAGTAAGACGAGGCTTGAATCACACATGGTCACCCACAACCCGGCCATAGCGAGGCAGTTAGCTTACTGCGAGATATGTAAGGTCCAATACAAGAACCTCTATGTTCTACGGAACCATTTGAAGAATGGCGCTGCTCACGCGGAAAGGACGTAAGTAAACATATAAATCAAAGTTAATTCATTTATTCATGTTGGTTACAAGTAACACTTATGCATCGTCATAATGAATATAAACCAAAATAGAAGCTACAGCCGGTTCGGAACCTAATCCTACCGAGAAGAATCCGGCAAGAAACTCAGTAGTTATCCTAATCTTTACAATGTTTAGAGCTAGAGAACTTAAAACTATGGTGTGCGAGCGAACAGACAATCATGTCCATTTATATAAATAAATAAAAAATAAATATTGGACAACATCACATACATTGCTCTGATTCTGCGGTAAGTAGCTTAAGCACTTGTGTTACGGAAATCAGAAACAACGACGGTACCACAACACCTAGACCCAAGACAATATGGAAAAGTTCATTTCCCATATTGACCCGACCGGGGATCGAACCCGGAACCTCAGAGATGGCGCTCGCCAAAGTCAGGCCCGCTCGCCTCTCGGCTACGGAGGTCGTCAAAATATATATACATATATTGTAAGGAACGTATGTTCTTTACTAAAAGTGTAAGTACTTCCTCCGAGCTAGGTGTTATCTGCTCGGGGACCAAGGTCCGCCTACCAATCTTGGTTTGTTGTATATACAGTTAGTGGCGACGATAACTCTGACATCGCGATGTAGGATCGATGTATTGATCGGCTAATCGTGCATTACGTATGGAGCGTTGTTTACTATGACAATTCTGCTGACGCTGTATTTGTGTCGACTTGTAGGTCATGTCGTAGGTCGGCACAGTGGTAATGCCGCTTGAAAGTTTTTACAGTATTTTTTTTCTAATTTGAGATATGAAATTTGGCACAAATATAGCTCGTAACTTGGAGTAAAATGTGGACTACTTTTTGAGATAGGAGTAAAACCGACTGTGTAAGTAGGTATGTAGTCCACGCGAACTTTTAACAAATATTTTTGTTATATGTTATATTTTTCTATCCTATTTATTTTTATTTTCGTCTATTCCCTGTTGCCACCATGGATTGCTGTCAAATGGGAATAAAAAATCCCATTTGACAGACTGGGAAGTTATTGCCCCCACTTAAACTTCGCTGTTAGAAACTTTTTTGTTTATAATGCACTCCAAGATTGACCTCATCCCACCTGATGTTAAGTGGTAATGAGTTCCTAGCTTAAGGGAGAAAAGTATAGCATAGTACAACTGTTACTAGACTTGTCGCCCTTACCTTGAAGGCTTGACCCCTGCTACTAATGTAGCACCCCCAAGAGCTCTGGAAACCTCACTCACACGCAGGAACACAACAACACCGGAGTGATTGTTATTTGGCTGCGGTCTTCTGTAAGGTGGAGGTATTTCACCAGTCGGGCTGCTCCAGTTCGAGCGATAAATCGCTTTGCCCTGCCTCTCTTTAACTTTCTATGGCCTAAGTATTATCATAAAATAAGGCGGAGGTTTTGAATAAATTATTTAATGTTTTCATTTTTTATGACGGAAAGAGCAATGTACAGCGAAGTTAAAGTGGGAGCAAACATTTCCCAGTCTGTCAAATGGGATTTTTCATTCCCATTTGCGACCGGTGGCAATTCCTGTGGTGGCAACTGGCAATAGACGATTTATTTTTGAGAAGTAGACTGGAGTTGACTATTAGAAACAGAAAAATTTTATCTCTCCTTGCGGTGCGGGAATCGAACCCACGACCTTCACGTATCGCGCGTGCTGCTCTTACCAACTGAGCTAACCGCAAGTTATCGTAGGCTATGAAATTTTTAGTTAGTCTCCGGTAAGAGCCCTCTGCCGAATATGTTTAGAACTAAGATAAGTATGTAGTTCTAAACATATTCGGCAGAAGGGCCTTACCGGAGGCTAAATTTAAAGTTTCTAATATTTAAAGTTCGGTAGTACGGCGTATAGTACTATAAAAATAATAATATCGATGGAGTTGACCAGTCCCCAAAGGTGGAATCTTCAACCACTAAAAAATGGAGGTAGTTGAATATTTAACAACTTTTGTTCACAGATACTCATGCCCGGAATGCAACAAGAAATTTGTCTCAAAGATATATTATAACAAGCATTACAATTTTTTTCACCTACAAAAATCTGACTACAACTGTAAATTATGTAATAAGGTGAATATTTTAATAAATATATTTTTTTAAAATAAATATTGAAAAACATCACATACATTGCTCTGATGGATTCTGTGGTTAGTAGCAAGCACCTGTGTTACAGAAATCAGAAACAACGACGGTACCACAACACCCAGACCCGAGACAATATGGAAAAGTTCGTTTCCCATATTGACCCGACCGGGGATAGAACCCGGGACTTCAGAGATGCGACGTCAAAGTCTGGCTCGCTCGCGTCTCGGCTACGTAGGTAGTCGAATCTTTTTGTAATACTAGTGACCAGTATCAGATTCGAACGTGTTTTTTCCACATTTTCCATCTGATTCTCCGTTCTCATTGCTCGCAGCCTGATGTTATATAGCCTAAAGCCTTCCTCGATAAATGGACTATACGACACAGAAATAAATGCTCTATTCGAACCAGTAATTGTTGACATAAGCGCGTTCAAACATATTTAAAATACTTAAAAAACATTTTAAAACTTATTTGTTTAGCCGGTGAATTTAGATTTAAGTAAATTGGCTTGATAATTTTAGAAAAAGTATTGTTAAATCTGCGCCTGTTCATTTTATATCCCAAGCAATTTGATTTATCTGGAAAAAATGTAAATAACCAGATTTTGTGTAACACATTTAAAAAGCGCGTGAAAACGCCAAGTCACGTCACTGTTGCAATTATGACGTCAACGTTCTAGACATCGAACCGATACGCATAAGAACGACTTAATTTAGATGAACGGAAAATGTTTTAATAAATTCTTAATACGGTTAGAGACACAATAATTCAATTTAATCGGTAAAATAATCATTGTTTCGCCACAATAAAAAAAATAATTTTCGCCGACAGCTGTCATTTCCGAATTGCAATGGTGGTTTCCGTTTCGGTTTTTTTGTTCGACAGATAAAAAAAAGTAAAATTCATTATGCAAAAATAAAATACTAAATATGCTTTTAATTAAAAAATATAAATGTTAAATTATTACTTATCTTTTAAGCTAACATATCTAACACTTTTCATATTTTATTGTTAACACTGTCAAGTAGCCAATTGTAAACGATTTAAGAGGTAAGTTTATTATGTAGATACGATACATAAACACATCTACCTGTACTAACATTATAAAGCTGAATAGTTTTTTTGTTTGAAAGCGCTAATCTCGGTAACTCCTGTTCGAATTGAAAAAAATATTTTCGTGTTGTATAAATAATAATGTGTCTAATTTGTGTATTGTTTTCAGTTGTTCATATCGGAATGGCGGTTGAAGATTCACAATCAGACCCAGCACGGATCTTCGCGGCAGAGAGACCACGCGTGTAACGTTTGCGGCAAAAAATTCTACGTAAGTCTACCATTGTACTTTAAAAAAGAAAGTAGGAATAAAACCGACCATGAAAGTATTGGACCGACGACCTAGTAAAAATTGCTGGGTCTCGTTGGATGCAGGTGGCAATGGACCGGTCGAGCTAGAAATCGGTTGGAGAGGCCTATGTTCAGCAGTGGACAGTAACAGGCTGAAATGATGATGATGATGATGAAATTATTTACTACACGCAAACGAAGTCGCGGGCACAGCTTGTAATTCATATGCATGTTGTAAATAGCGGGTATTTCAATATTAGAGACACTATGGGTATTTGCCTTTTTAGTCACATAATTTTATTTTATTTAGGTATATATTGCACTTCAAGATTGACCTCATCCCGCCTGATATTAAGTGGTAATGAGGTCCCAGCTTAAGGGCGACAAGTACAGTATAGTAAATCTGTTACTGGACTTGTCACCCTTACCTTGAAGGCGTGACCCCTGCTACTAATGTAGCACCCCCCAGGAGCTCTGTAAACCTTACTCACACGCAGGAACACAACAACACCGAAGTGATCATTATTTGGCTGCGGTCTTCTGTAAGGTGGAGGTATTTCACCAGTCGGGCTGCTCCAGTTTGAGCAATAAATCGCTATGCCCTAAGGTTGCTGTTATATATATATGCTATGCCATGCCTCTAAAAAGAAAGTTATAAAGTTAGTTATAACTTTCATTCCCTATTTTATCCCCTTGATTTATAGTACAGGATCCGTGGCCTATTTTTTCACTTGATTACTATCAAGCTAATTTTCCGTGAGTAGCTTCATTTTCATAAGACGCCCAACAATTTCCTGTGCAAAAATTTTGATGGTGGTAGCTAACAGAGGTAGCAATGATAAAATATGTCGATTTGATGATTCTTAAATATTTATTACTAACTGAATTGTTTTTATTAAATCTTATGATAATTATCTAAATTATTTGAAAAAATATTTGTCCTACAAAATCTATGGTTTCATCAAAGAGTCCTCCCCCTCCAACATGTATTGATAACGAGATCACCAAAAATGATTACTAACCAGCTGATTTTTTTTTTACTTAGTTAATTTTTCATATATTTTATTTGAACCATCTACCCGTCGGGCTATCGACCAACTCTTTCCATCTTTTCACACACACATGTATTTGTCGCAGGCATTTTGAGTGAATCCGCCGTTTACAAATGGCGACGTCTGTTTAAAAACGCTCGCTGATATGTAATATGCCGAATGCAAAATCAGGCAAAATGACAACAGTTGGTTGTAGTTTTGGGGTGACCATGAATAAAACACTGTTTGGACAAATTAAAACTTTTCTTTCACGTTTCGGTTCTCTTTTGATACTTCATTTAAATATCCAAGTAACAAAAACTTAAGGTTAATAAAAGTAATTAACGATTCCATTGGTTAGGTTAGGTTAGTGACTAAAGTGAAGCGCAAGCCGAGCGAGCGTAGCGAGCGTGCCGCGGCAGCGGCCGGCGAAGCGCCACGTCTAGCTCATTTGTAATAAAATTAGGTATATTCAGTAAAACATAAAACAGTAGGAGAGTCATTTACTAGGGATTTCATATATATTTGAAACATTCCATATTTTATTAACATTATTAAACTGACAGTTCGTTAGTTTTATATATTTCAATAATAGTGTCCTTTGCAAACCAAATGTTATGGTCACCCTAGCTTTGTCAAGCTATACTTAAATTTGCCGCGGCATTACATAATGACATTTTGTCTTCGGCATTTTACAAACCAGAATTCGTTTTTAAACTGACGACGCCGTGTGTAAATGGCGGATTTATTCAAAATGCCTGCCACATATTCACAATCAATCACTCACACACACTCAGTCCCACAGGCACATACATACACGACTGTTTAAACATTTACACACAAACACATACAATCACTACTAACATTATCGACTTAGTTTGCTATATTTTGTTTATTTTTTTTTTACCGTTTCTATACTGTTCGCTTAACTAAAACTGGCTTACTCTTCTTATAGTTAGGGGCCTGGTGTCCTGTAATAATAATAATAATAAGCACCTCAACCTAATAGCCCAGATCCTTTCGTTCTCCCACTCCATTCCATAGTCCTGCACTGACCGGGGGTTATCCTTGTCTGCATTTTATAGTGTATACAGGGATAATCGTCCGTCGGTGTCACATTACATTAAGATCATACTTGTCTTTTAAAGGGCCTCTACGTGTTGGCTTCGGCCCCATGCACGCCTCCCAAAAGTCCGGGACTCTGTAGTCCCGAGATAGTGGAAAAGACTGATAATAATAATAATCAGTTTATTGCTCAGACACATTCAAAAACAGATTCTCTATGAAACCTCTCAGGCACCGGTTTCTGACTAATAAGATCACTGTATTCCACTAACCTAACTCTAGTTAAGAATATTTGTGTAGAGAAATAAATGATTATTCTTTTATTATATTATATTTCTATTTGCAGACTCAATCGACTCTCCGAGCCCACCAGCTCACGCATTCTTCGCAGAGGTCTTATATGTGCGAAGACTGTGGTGATACATTCAAGCAGCGACCGGCTTTGTATACACACACTAAACTTGTACATAAGGGCTTGAAAAGAAAGAGGGCCAGTTAGCCTCTAGGAGTCGCATATAAGTGATAATTTGTACCTTATTATTAAAGTACTTGAGGCTATGCAGTTCTTGAACTGTGGTCATTGCGACCTATCAGATCTATTGTGACAACTCCTTAGCCTACAACAAGGGATGAAAATGTTTCTTTAAAACAATTAGAAATGTGATTTGTCGAATTGTTATTTTATATCTATGTAAAAAATCAGACGGATCCAATATTTCTATGGCAACTAAAAATGTACAATATGTTTGAAAAATTGTTTATCAATAAATTATTATTTTTTTAAACTTGTTTTTTTATTGAAAAAAAAATGCATATTTATTATTATTTATTAAATAAATAAAAAATGGTTAGTTGTGTGTATAGAAATTATTGACTAGCATCTGCTCAGATATTACTGAAGTAGTGAATGTTCAGATATTAATAGTAACTTGTAGTGTATGGAACTTATTGACATTTTAACTGTTCAGAAGTATTTGGTCACTTTGTCTGCTCCGATATATCTGACGGTGGCTGTACCTAGTATCGGTAAACTGACCATCGGCACAAGTTAGCCGGTATGTATATGTCACCGTAAGATTGTAAAAATCGTTAGATTACAATCTATCTCGCGAGATTGTAAATTGTCGACAGATCGTGAACCGTAACTTAGGATTGCAATTTAACGCATTATTTTTCGCTTTATTGTAATCTATCGAAGTGAAACCGTTAAATTGCAATCTGTCCCGCGTCAAACTGTCAACTGTCCGAAAGCTCTTCCTGATTGGTAGGTTTATGGTCTGAGCGACCAATCACGACCAGCCTTTCTATGTCCCCGTAAAGTTAGGAATGAAATTCAATTCAAATCATTTCTTTTATTTAAATAAATAGAGATGTCGTTTAAATAAAATAAATGCACTTCAAAAAATCTTCAAGTAATTATTTATTATTTAGTAGGTTATCAATAATCCTGACAAACGTTGGGAAATAATTGTACTTACCGAAATATTTATTCTTCAAACAGTAAAAATTTAAATTGAAAATTACAATAATATTATTTTGTCTTTTAACACAAATTTAAATTGAAAAATGTTAAGAAACTCTTATAAAAAATATTTAGTCCTTTACACATACCATAAATTAATAGGACATCAAACGAAATAACAAACATATATGGCGAATGCCGGGGCGGCGGGGGGCACATAACTCTCAACCAATCAGCGCGCAAGATGCATTCCGTTCTACGTCAGTTCACAATTTGACCGATTCCCATCGATAGATTACAATATAGCGAAAAATAACGCGTTAAATTGCAATCATAATGTTACGGTTCACAATCTGTCGACAGTTTACAATCTCGCGAGATAGATTATAATCTAACGGTTTTTATAATCTTACGGTGACATATACATTCGTAGCACAACGATACCTCCCACGAAAGTTGTTGTATCCCACAAAAATAGCTTTTAGCGTTTTTGCATGCATTTCATTACTACAAAATCAGGCTATTTTTAGTAAAAACGCTAATAGCTATTTTTGTGGAATACAACAACTTACGTGGGAGGTATCGAAATACACTAGCACTATTCTGTACGATACATAGTGTTGTTGAACTATCGATAGAAAATCATGTACCCGATAGTATCGATACAATCGATAGAATAGAACAAGGCTATACTTGGAAACTATCGATAGTGCTGTAATTCGTTACCAACAAACTATCGATACTGACTGGAGAGATAGAGGTATTTTAACAGTAACGGTAATGGTGGACCTTTTTAGCATATGTCCATTAATAGCAATTATCAGGCAATGTCAAATAATATTTCCGCAAGGAAAAATATTTAATACTATTACGTGTATAATCACTCGGCAGGGCCCACTGAAAACCAGCGTCATGGCCTGCGACGTGGGTCATGACTTATGCTGAGTGAGGACCTTTTATTTAGAACATTACATGTCATGGTCTGCACCGCCCGGTTGACGAGGAGATTGCGAGGAGATCAATTTCACGCTTTTTTTGTATGTATATAATTATTATTATTATTTTTTTTGTTGTTTTCTTGTTTGTCTCCTCTCAATATATGTGTACATCTCTCTGTATATGTGTACTTATATATGTGACAATGTTGTGATGTTTTTAAGTAATAAATGTTTCTTTCTATTTATTTTTATTTCTTATATCATCATAGATGATTGTGTTTCACTATTATAACTGAAAATTGTACACAATTAAATATTATTGCAAATTAATATGCTATCAGTAATATCGTTGCCAATATATAAATATACATGTGCCAGACAACCACACCAATCACCTGGTCTCAAACTAAGGTTTTCCCGTGTACTATGAGCACCAGACGACGGATACTAACTGGGGGCGTCAGCCCAGCACACCCAATTCATTCCGATCACATCTTTCATGATTTAGGGGTGAGAGCCCTCCGCTCCCCCGCAAGCCCGGTGAAGATGAAAAGGCCATCTGCGGCCATCATCTATAGTCAGTTAGAAAAAAAAACCCAGCACACCCAGACCCAAGTTAATATAGAAAAGTTTCGTTTTCCAAATTGATCCGACCGGGAATCGAAACCGGGACCTTTCGCGCTTTGGCCGCCTACCTTAGCCACTGATAGGTCGTCAAATGGCAATAAAACCGATACTATCGATTCTATTGATATGACGTCAACAATCGCTAGACTCTCAATAGTCGACTTTCGATCGGCATACTAACGATATATTTTGTTACTGAAACAGGTGAAACTAAATAAAAGCTTGTATAAAAAAATACGTTTGAGGCCCTGAGCTCTTGAACCATAATAATCATAGGTTAGATAGTAACGGCGAAATTTGTAACAAGCATAGTATTAAAAAAACAATATTTTTCATTTATATTTATTTATTGCTCAGCAAAATAACATTCTTAACTACATTTTATGTACAGATAAACACTAAAAACTATTTATTGTAAAAAGCTCGAAGATCTCTTGAACGTGGAATAGCGATGACCTTCACATGACATGTAATGTGCCAATCAAATTGCAATTTTCAGATGATACCTGAAAGAGGAATAAATTTCAATTAAAACTTTGAATTACTTCGCGTTACTTCAGGATAAGAAACAAGCATCTAACAATTTATTGCGGTTATATAATTAGTAGTAATTATAAAGTTACCAATATTTCTGGGAGCATTCAGGGAGCCGAGATGCGAGTGTATTATTAATGCCGTATTTATCATTTGTACCTAATACATATCAGTAATTTTTCTAATATTAATGATTTGTGACGATTTTTACTGACTTGTACTTCTCGTTGTTACCTGGATAAGCGTCTTACCACTATTACCAATACTAATGACTTGAAAGTATTCAACGTATTAGGGACTTATCACTATTACGTGTATTAGAAACTTGTCACTATTACGAGCATTCGAATTTTATCACTATTATCGTATTATTGACTTGTCACTAATCTAAGTAGTAGCTACTAGTCAATATTACTAGTATTAGTTACTTATCACTATTAACGGGATCAGCTACTTGTCACTATTACCAGTATCAGCTACTAGTTACCATTACACGTATCAGTCGGATCACTTCTGGTGGCAGCCGCTGCGTGCCACGTGCCGCTTGTAGAAGGCGACGCTCGCGAACTGCCGGCCGCACTTCTCGCAGTGGGCGTGCGTCGCGTGCACCGCGTGCGTTCGCCTGTGCACCGCTAGGCTCGACTCGCGGACCCACCTCCCGCAGTCAGGGCACTGGACGTTCTTAGGGGCGGAGTGGATGCTGGGTAAATTTTCATTAAATTAACACACACAAAAAACAGCCAAGTGCGACACACGAATGGCTCCGTAACATTATCTGTGCCACATTAGACACAATTATGTTTTAGGAGGCGGAGTGGATTCTAGGGACATTTTCATTAAATTAAACTGAAGTACACAAACAAAAAAAAACCGCTAAGTGCGAGTCGGACTCGCGCACGAATGTCTACGTATCATGTGTGCCACATTAGGCACAATTACATTCTTGGGGGCGGAATGGAATTTGTGGGCTTTAAATCAAACTATAATATACACGCAAATAAATAATTTATAAAATCAGCCAAGAGCAAGACGTACTCGCGCACGAAGGGTTCCCCACCATTATCTGTGCCACATTAGACACAATAATTTATTTTTAAAGTAAATATACAACTAAATATTTTAAGCGTCTAACAAAAGTTTTATCTAGTTTTATCGAGCAAAAAAAACACGTTTGCTGTATGGGAGCCCCCTTAAATAATTATTTTATTTTTAGTATTTGTTGTTATAGCAACAACAGAAATACATTATATTTGAAAATTTCAACTCTCTAGCTATCACGGTTGAGATACAGCCTGGTGTCTGACCGACGGACAGGTAGACAGCGAAGTCTTAGTAATATGGTTCCGTTTTTAATTTTTGAGCACGGAACCGTACAAAAACACGCTTCTATAACAAATCAAACTAAAAAGTAGAAAATATATAAACAGAATAATTAATCTTTACTAATATTATAAATGCGAAAGTAACTCTGTCTGTCTGTAACGCTTTCCGGCTTAAACCTCTCAACCGATTTTGATGAAATTTGGCACAGACAATCTTTAGACCCTAAAAAAGGACATAGGCTACCTTTTATTGCGAAAAAAAACCCTGTACTCCACGCGAACGAAGTCGCGGGCACAGCTAGTTCAGAATATTTACTTATTTATTTAAACATACTCTTCACCTTTATCCATACTAATATTATAAAGCTGAAGTTATTTGTTTTTGAATGCACTCATCTCAACAACTGGTGAGAATTAAAAAATATTTCTGTGTTGTATAGTCCATTTATGAGAGGAGTTAAAACCCCCGACATAAAAGAAAGTTGTGACAAAAAAATATAGGAAATCCGTTATTTTCTGACGGCGGCCATCTTGGAAATGAAATTTGCCATTATGAATATGTTCTGCTAGTCAAGCCATTTTATATGATACCCATATTGTGGGAGTTGTGTTAAAACATGCAATCCATAATTTTGTGACGGCGTCCATCTTGGATCGATTTTTATCAAACATAGCTAAGAACACTCCCGACTTTATTTCTTTTTTAATGTTATGGCTATGCACGGCTTGTGCTTGAGCTAGTACCGGTAAAAGGTTGGGAAATGTAATGAGGATCAAAAAGTAAAGAGAAATTAGAAAGCTGAAAAGTGAAGGAAAAGATCAGGAAAGTTGGCTACAATATGATACAAATAATAAGGATGGTGGAATTTATTAATACGTTATAATGTAATATTATTTTCGATAACATATAATGATCATAAATGGTAAATATCATAAGATTAGATTATTACTCCCGACTTATTCATCTTTCGAACAAAAAAATCAAAATCGGTTCATTTGTTCGGGAGCTGCGATACCATAGACAGATACACACAGACACGTCAAACTTGTAACACCGCGTCGTTTTTGCGTCGGGGGTTAAAACTGTGAAGAAAACATAGTACGCCGCTAGTAATTAAATATAATAAATAACACTTACGTCATATGTGTCTTCAAATGTGTGGCAGTAGTGAATACCTTGCCACATATGGAACACTGTGGCTGATCTTTGTGCACCGCTTTCAGATGATAATGTAACGCGTGCCGTCGGCTGCGACAAAACAAATAAAATTATTTTTTATTGCCATGAAGTGTTCCAAATGTGGCATGGTGAACACCTTGCCACATATGGAACACTGCGGCTGATCTCTGTGCACAGCTTCCAGATGATAATGTAACGCGTAATTATTTTTTATGCCCATGACATTAGGGTACAAAGTCCAAAATGTGTGGCGTGGAGAACACCTTACCACATATGGAACACTGTGGTTAAAACCGTGGTTGTGGTTGGTGGTAGAAACTAATATGACATTGTAGGTTAACATCTTTACTAAAATTATAATGAAGAGTTTGTTCGTTTGAACACGCTAATCTCAGTAACTAATGGTACGAATTGAAAAAATATTTTAGTGTTGGATAGGCCATTTATCAAGGAAGGCTTTAGGCTTAATAACATCACGCTTTTTTTTATATTACACTTCAAGATTGACCTCATCCCACCTGATGTTAAGTGGTAATGAGGTCCTAGCTTAAGGGCGACCAGTACAGCATAATAAATCTGTTACTGGACTTGTCGCCCTTACCTTGAAGGTTTGACCCCTGCTACTAATGTAGCACCCCCAAGAGCTCTGGAATACCTCATTACCACTTAACATCAGGTGGGATGAGGTCAATCTTGAAGTGCAATACATATATGAAATAAAATATATCGCACCTTCAGAATTATAGACACCTAATCCAAAAATTTAGGATTTTGACTTTTAGTCATAGAAAGGCTTTAAACAAACATTCTTATGGACCTTTATTAAAAGGTAGGCATATTTACGTGTGAGCAGGAAACTCTCAAAACATACCTCTTTGTATACAATTTATAGGTAACATCAATAAATGACATACGAATCTTTCTTGGCTGTTTTCCTAAAATTTAGTTTTTCGCATTAGGTCACTGATAATTCTGAAAGGGTGATATATTACGTGGAAAATGTGAAAAAAAACGGCAAAAGCCAGTAGAAGAAACCGACTCACTCAAACACAGCGCCGCATACCCTGCACACGTGGGAGCTGCCTTGATTATGGTCCTTAATACTGTGCATGTGCATAGCAGACAGCTTATGGTGGTTGAAATCACAGCTCTTGCACTTATATCGCCTGAAATGCTTGTCGTAATGCGTCTTGAGCGCTTGCAATCGGAGGAAACGACTCTCGCATATGCTGCACGAATATTTTCTAACTTTACCCTCAAATACCTGTAAATAAAATGATGTTTTATACCCAAGTGTTCCATATGTGGCATTGTGCCACATATGGAACACTGGCTAATCTCTGTGCACCGCTTTCAGATGATAATGTAACGCGTACCGACGGCTGCGACAAAACAAATAAAGTTATTTTGTATTTCCATGAAGTGTTTACTTAGTTAATGCCTTTCACTTAACCCATGTATAGATTTAAGGTTCATATTAAATCATGATTAATGCATCCTGTCGGTGTATAATAATTAAGAAATCTTAGACAAATATTTTGACGACCGCGGTGGCGCAATGGCTAAGGTAGGCACAAAACATTACAGAAATTGGTTGCACAGTAAAACCATAGTGCAATTTAGGCGGTCTCATCGCTAGAAAGCGATTCCTTCCCGACAGCCTTTAGGTAAAGGAAACAGTAGATGACGAGAAATTGATACGGCAATGCAACATAAATTTAATTTGTTTTTTAATTATATTCAAACTATCATAGTATGATAAATATACATAAACTTATAAATATACTAGCTGTGCCCGCGACTTCCTTCGCGTGGACTACATCCTTTCATGATCGGTTTTACCTCTTTTTCCAAATTTCATATCTCCAACTTCAAAAATAATCATTTTTCCATATAAACTTCCAATGGTGGTATTACCCCCCTCCCCCCCTTATTTTCTAATAAAAAGTAGCCTATGTCCGTTCTTGAGATTCAACGTATACCTATACCAAATTTCATCAAAATCGGTTGAGAGGTTTAAGCAGGAAAGCGTAACAGACACACAGACAGACAGACAGACAGACAGAGTTACTTTCGCATTTATAATATTAGTAGGGATTTGTGCAGTATACTTATGAATATACACTAGTGTTTACACTGACCATTTTATTACATAAGAATGAAATAACTCACCTCATCATGCCTCAAGGCTAAATGCCTAGCAAATTTATCCTCCTTATAATACCCAGTTATACACTTCAAACATTTATATTGACATCTTTTATACACGGTCGCCTTACTATCTTCGTCTCTGCATTTGTATAATTCCTCTTTACTCATTCGGGAGACTAGGAAATTTTCTTCTTCCTTGGTCAATTTCATTTCGGAGTCCACAATGAAATGCTCATCTTCTGATTTTCCGCTGATATCTTCTTGGGTTGTATCTAAAAAAGAATTAAATCTAGAATCTCACTTCAATTCTAATTAAAATTTTAATTTTTTTACATTTTTTGTTTTTTTATTTATTTAGCAGTTCAAGATTAAACTCATCCCACCTGATGTTAAGTGGTAATGAGGTCTTAGCTTAAGGGTGATGTTAAAATTATTGTCTACGGACATCATATAAAATGCTATCTGTCATATTTTTGTTATTATTGGCAACACTGAATAAAAGTAGTTCTCTGCAAAGCGTCCGTTGAGTAACACGAGTGTTTTTATTTAACGTCCCATCCTCAAATTCTAATAGGTCATGGGCCCAGTCCCGTAGTTATTTGAAAAGGTTATTGTTGTATAGCAAGCTAGCGTAGGAATCGTGTGTCAAGTGCACGAGGACTTTTTTCACTGTAGTGAACTAACATTGTGGTGCACGTGCTTGTACAAAACGCCGGTTGTGATCAACAGACATGGCTTTCAACACGAACTCCGTTTTAGCCAATATACCAAAGCTCAAAGGCCGTGAAAATTATAGTGAGTGGGCGTTTGCTGCGGAAAATCTGCTAGTACTCGAAGGAAAACTAAATTTTCTCAAAACTGAAGGAGCCGGTGCAAATATGGCGGACGATGCTATGACAAAAGCCAAGTTGATTTTAACATTGGATCCGTCGTTGTATGTACATGTTAAAAGCGCTGCGACTACGAAGGAACTATGGCAGAAATTACAACAAATGTTTGATGATTCGGGTTTTTCTAGAAGAATCATGTTACTGAGAACACTCATCTCAATACGTCTAGAAACATCGGATTCTATGACAAGTTATATTACTCAGATTGTTGAAACGGGGCAGAAATTGTCAAGAACTGGTTTTTTGGTGAATGATGAGTGGATTGGCTGTCTTATGCTCGCAGGATTGCCTGAAAAGTATTTTCCAATGTTGATGGCTATCGAACATTCCGGTATCGCCATTACGGCGGATGTTGTTAAGTCAAAATTACTTGATTTGACCGGAAATGAAGATTCAACGGAAACTGCATTATACACCAGAGGTCGCCAGCATGTCAATCAGAAATCGACATCATTCAATCAATCAGTTCAGTCATTCAAAAATGGCGGAACGTCAAATGGTCAAAACAAAAACAAAGTCATCAAGTGTTATCGATGCAAACAGATTGGGCACTACAAAAATAAGTGTCCACAAGCTCAAGATACGAAAACAAGCAATTCGAATGCTTTTTCTGCAGTGTTTTTAAGCGGAAATTTCAAAAGAAATGATTGGTATTTGGATTCAGGTGCGAGTGTACACATCACGCCAAATGTAAACAATATTCGAAATACATCGGAAAACTTAAGTATTAAGCAGATTACAGCGGCTAATAAAGGAATCATGCCTGTGTTGTGCTCGGGTGATGTTGATATTGTCACAATTACATCGAAAAACAGAAATACCATCACAGTAAAGGATGTATTATGTGTACCTAGTATTGCTACAAATTTGTTATCAGTAAGCAAACTAATTCAGAATGGGAACAGAGTTGACTTTCAGAAGAATACATGTTATATCTATAACTACAGAAATCAACTAGTCGGAGAAGCCAGTTTGGTTGACGGTGTTTACAAACTAAATGTAGAGGATCATGATGGGCATTGTTTGTTTACGGTACCTGACAGTATTAAGAGCGAGTTATGGCATCGAAGAATGGGTCATTTGAATAGCAATGACCTTAACAAAATGAAAGAAGCAGTTGTGGGAGTGGATTATAAAGATACAGCAGTGATCAGCAAGAATACATGTGTTGTTTGCTGTCAAGGTAAACAGGCCAGATTACCTTTTAACCACATGAGCACCAGGAGTGATGAGGCACTCAGCATTGTTCATGCAGATGTGTGCGGACCCATGGAGGTGACATCAATTGGCGGTAGCAGGTATTTTCTGATTTTAATAGACGACCACACACGCATGACTTTTGTTTATTTTTTGAAAGCCAAGAACCAAGTGTTTAAATATTTTAAAGAATTTAAAGCACTAGTTGAGAATCAACAGAATAAGAAAATTAAAATATTTAGAACTGACAATGGTCTTGAATTTTGTAATGCAGAATTTGATAATTTCTTGGCAGAAGCGGGCATAGTGCATCAAAAAACTAATATATATACCCCTGAGCAGAATGGTGTAAGCGAACGTTCAAACAGGACACTGGTAGAAAGGGCACGTTGCATGTTGTTTGATGCTGGGCTGGAGAAGATGTTTTGGGCAGAAGCCATAAACACGGCAGTTTACCTCAAGAACAGATCACCAACATCAGGATTACAGAATGCAACACCATTTGAACTTTGGACAAATAGCAAACCAGATGTTAGTCATGTTCGGGTTTTCGGAAGCAGAGTTATGGTGCATATCCCGAAAGAAAAAAGACATAAATGGGATACCAAGTCAAAACCCCACATTCTGGTTGGATATGCTGAAACCATCAAAGGGTATAGGATTTATGATACTAATAAGAAATGTATCATTGTGAGCAGGGATGTAATAATACAAGAAAACCTGAAAAGTAATATAGATGATAATATACTAGTTTCAGTGGGGGAAATCTCAGAAACGCAACAGATTAAGAGTGAATCAGATGAGCCAGTTGATATAGCTGCTAATACAGAGCCTGCAAATGATAATAATCTAATGGATAATATTGACCAGGCTAGTAACTCTTTATTGCAGAATGTTGAAGAGATTTCACCGCCACAGGAACCAAAGAGGATTAGGAGGCCACCTCAGCGATATGGTTTCACAAACTTGTGCTTGCAGTCAAATGCTGAAAATCAAAATGACCCAATTAGTATCCAACAAGCACTACAAGGCTGTGACAAAGACAATTGGGTTGCTGCGATGAAAGAAGAACTTCAAGCATTTGAGGAGAATGATGCATGGGTAGTAGTGAATAAAGTACCGCAAGGAAAAACATTAGTGCAGTGCAAGTGGGTTTATAAGAAAAAACTTGATAGTGACAACAGTGTGCGATATCGTGCTCGGTTAGTGGCCAAGGGGTTCACCCAGATACCAGGCATAGACTATGATGAGACATTTTCACCTGTAGTGCGTCACTCCACTCTTAGATTATTGTTTGCACTTTCTGTACAATTAGACTTAAATGTGACTCACTTAGATGTTAAAACTGCATTTTTGAATGGTCAGTTAAAGGAAGATATTTATATGGCTTATCCAACAATTGATTTAGAAAGTAATAATAACAGAATAATTGTAAAATTGAATAAAGCTATATATGGCCTTAAACAGGCGTCAAGATCATGGTATGAAAAAGTTGATCAGTGTTTGACAGAGTTAGGCTTTAAAAGAAGTGAAATAGAGCCGTGTGTATTTACAAAATTTCATGGTAATGTTAAAGTTATTATTGCCCTATATGTCGATGATTTTTTTGTGTATTCAAATTGTAAAACAGAGACAGATAATTTAATTTCAGTATTGAGTTCCAAATTTAAAATAAAAAATCTTGGACAGGTAAAGCAATGCTTAGGCATGAGAGTAAATATAGATAACAAGAATATTTAATATGCTAGATTGTAAAGAGGCTAGTACACCTATGGAGTCAAAATTAAAGATTGATAAGATTGATAATATTAATGATAGTAATATTCCTTACCAACAGTTATTAGGTAGCCTTATGTACTTATCTGTGTTAACAAGGCCTGACATAGCCTTCAGTGTTAGTTTCCTAAGTCAGTTTAATTCTTGTCATACAAGCACTCATTGGAGTTATGTCAAACGCATTCTCAAATATTTAAAGAAAACTAAGCATTATTGTATAAGGTATGTAAAAGGAAATGCAAATTTATTAGGATTTGCTGATGCCGACTGGGCTAATAATGGTATTGACCGGAAATCATATACGGGGTATTGTTTTATGATGTCAGATGGTGTCATATCTTGGGAAAGCCGAAAGCAAAGGACTGTTGCTCTTTCGAGCATGGAAGCCGAATATATGTCAATGGCAGAGGCATGTAAAGAATCAATGTATTTAAGAGTCTTATTGTCTGAGGTTACTAACCAGGTTGTAGGTCCTATTACCTTATATAATGATAGCCAGAGTGCTCAAAAATTTATCTGTAATTATGCTTTAAATAGAAAAAGTAAACATATAGATGTGCGTTATAATTTTATTAGAGATGCTCTTAACAATGATATTATTAAAGTTGAATATATGTGTACTAATGATATGCTGGCAGATGTTCTAACTAAGGCACTTGGTGCAACAAAACATTATAATTGTATGAATGCTATGGGACTTGTTAGTTTATAAAAATTGTTTCATATGATGTAGTGGGGGTGTTAAAATTATTGTCTACGGACATCATATAAAATGCTATCTGTCATATTTTTGTTATTATTGGCAACACTGAATAAAAGTAGTTCTCTGCAAAGCGTCCGTTGAGTAACACGAGTGTTTTTATTTAACGTCCCATCCTCAAATTCTAATAGGTGACAAGTACAGCATAATAAATCTGTTAGTGGACTTGTCGCCCATAACTTGAAGGCTTGACCCCTGCTACTAATGTAGCACCCCCCAGGAGTTCTGGAAACCTTACTCACACGCAGGAACACAACAACACAGAAGTGATTGTTATTTGGCTGCGGTCTTCTGTAAGGTGGAGGTGTTTCACCAGTCGGGCTGCTCCAGTTCGAGCGTTAAATCGCTATGCCCTACCTCTCTTAAAACATTAAACTTACATTTTATTATATCTAAATATATAAAAGGAGAAACTGACTGACTGACATATCAACGTGCAGCCTAAACGGGTAAACGTAGGCACTTGAAATTTGGAAGGGACGTAGCTTAGGTACCATAGAGGTGCACTAAGAAAGGAATTCCCGAAATTCCCACGGGAATGGGAATTAGCGAGTAAAATCCTTTTGTACGAAAAATCTAAACCGCTTAAGTTAGACGCTCGAAATTTGGCATGCAGGTACCTTAGTAAAATTAAAGCTTAGTTGCAACAGGATATTGCAAAAGTGCAGCTAGTCTAGTATAATGCATATATTTAAGAAAAGGTTATTATAAAATAGAGGACTATATTAACGACAAAGATGTTTGAACTTGATAGCATTAAATAAATTAAATATGTACATTAGACATAAGCTATATTGTTAATAAATTTTTATTTATCTTTTTGCATGATTTATACCTACCATATGTGTCAGTTTTTGAAAAGAGTAACTATGAGTTTCTTGCCGGTTCTTCTCGATAGAATCAACATTCCGAACACAATGGTAGTTTACTTGACTTGACGATTCATAAATGCTTTTTGTAAAAGTTTACATGAATAAAGACATATTCTATTCTATTCTAATGCATGGGTGCAATTAACTTTGTGATATGTATGTATTATTCATTCATTGACGACCTCCGTAGCCGAGAGGCGAGCGGGCCTGACTTTGGCGAGCGCCATCTCTGAGGTTCCGGGTTCGATCCCCGGTCGGGTCAATATGGGAAACGAATTTTTCCATATTGTCTTGGGTCTGGGTGTTGTGGCACCGTCGTTGCTTCTGATTTCTGTAATACAAGTGCTTAAGCTACTTACCACAGAATCAGAACAATGTATGTGATGTTGTCCAATATTTGTCCAATATATTTATTCAAACTCAAACTCAAATATTTCTTTATTCAAGTAGGTTACATATAACACTTTTGAATCGTCATTGAATACAATGCAAAGTGATTCTACTTCCGGTTCGGAACCTATATCTACCGAGAAGACACCGGTAAGAAACTCAGCAGATAAGTTACAGTAGCAGTATTTAACTTAGCTATGTGTAGAACACTTTGGACCAAGTCATATAGTTTTATTTTGATGAGTGAAATCATGTAAACCATATATCACTATCTATTAAAAACCGTATAAAAATCTTTACATAATTTTATAGATCTGACATTATTTTACAGGTTTTTGAGTGTAACAATAAATATATATACTAGCGGTCCCGGCGAACTTCGTTTCGCCTTATGGCCGATCCACACTCTCCACGAGTCGACACGAGGGAACGCGAGTGCGAGAGTGAGGACAGTGCGCTCGTGTCCCCGCGCCTCGCCTCGCTGGCGCTCCGCTTTCTGTCGGTTTTTCGAGCGCGAGTCAAAAGACGCGGGAGGGTGAGGCGAGGGAGTCAACCACACTCCCACTCGAAATCAAATCTCAATATTTTCGTGATTAAGAGCACCCTGAAACTACTGATTTTCAACAACAAAATGTATTTTTTTGAGTATTTTGCTAGTTTATTATGATTTCAGTAAAATTTATGGTTAAAATTGGTAAAGTAAAGTAAAGTTTATAGGTTCATATATCGATTTCAATAAATCTTATATGTGAATGTCGAACATTGCATTATTTAAAACTTTAAACCTAATGCGCCACCTTAAGATATATGTATATTTAGAAAACTATAATTTTGCATAATTACTTCTAATAGGTACTATGTATCATCAATTAATAATACAGGAATATTAAAATTATTTTTTATTTCGCTCCGCCATTATAATATTGGAAGGCAAATAAAGTAGATAACGCAGTCACTTCAGTCACGTCCATCTTGAACTAGACGTAGCGAGCAACTAAATAAAATGGAGAGTGTGGATGGCTAGCACTCTTGCAACCTCCGCTCGCCAAGACTCGTGCCGAAAGCCTCTAGGAGGCGCTTCGCGAGAGTCTGGATCCGCCATTAGAGGATTTTCGAGAAAATTCAGGAAAAAAAATCTGTTGAAATTTTTCCTGAATTTTCTCGAATATCCTCTAAGGCGAAACGAATTTTTTTCCTAAATTTTCTTTGCTATAAACCTCACGGAGCCCGAGACCTTTCCAACGAATGTAAAACCGTGAAAATCGGTTCAAGCGTTCTAAAGTTATAGCGTCAGGAAGGAAAACCCGACTTATTTTTAATACTAATATTATAAATGCGAAAGTAACTCTGTCTGTCCGTCTGTTACTCTTTCACGCCTAAACAGCTGAACGGATTTTGATGAAATTTGGTATAGGTATACGTTGAATTTCAAGAACGGACATAGGCTACTTTTTATTAGAAAATAAGGGGGGGATGGGGGTAATACCACCTTTGAAAGTTTATATGGAAAAATGATTATTTTTGAAATTAGAGATTGAAATTTGGCACAAATGTAGTTCGAAACTTGGATTAAAATATAGACTACTTTTTGTTTCGAATATTAGGGGAGAAAGGGGTAAAACCGACCATGAAAGGATGTAGTCCACGCGAACGAAGTCGCGGGCACAGCTAGTATTTTTATATAGTAGATATTGGACAGCAACACATACATTGATCTTATTCTGTGATAAGTAGCTTAAGCACTTGTGTTACAGTAATCAGAAACAACGACGATACCACAACACTCAGACTCTGAGACAATATAGAAAAGTTTGTTTCCCATATTGACCCAACTGGGGATCGAACCCGAAACGTCAGAGATGGCGCGACACCAAAGCCCGGCACGCTCGCCTCTCGGCTACGGAGGTCGTCAATTAATTGTGGTTAGCAATACACTATTTGACCGTACCTTCTTCACCGTCTACAATCAACACAGCTATTTCATCATCATCATCACCGCTATTCAGCTCAGCACCTTCAAACCTGTCCCAATCCTCTATAAAGTCAATGTCGATACTATCATCTTTAACATACTCCTCATCATCTACTACTTTCTCTTCTATCACCTTCTCGTCACCAGATTCCTTTGAAACTATTTCATCGTACTCATCTTTTTTAGCAACAGTCAATTTGGTTAGTGATTTCATTGTGTTCTTTTTTAATATGCACGGCAATTTCTGTAACAAATATGTTATTTGAAAAGAGTTTACTGTCGAGTTTCTTACCGGTTCTTCTCGACATCATCAACATTCCAAACACGGCGGTAGAATACTGAACTTGTACTGACGATTCATAAGTGCTTTGGTAAAGCTTATATAAAAATATTGATAATACTTTACCCTAATATTTAAAAAGAATAAGATTCTTTGTAGGTAATAAATGCATGTGATTTGGGTGTGGTTTTGTACCTTACCATGTATCACCAAGGGGGAGGAGGGGTTTAAATATACCAAAAAATATCACATGATTAATGAATGGCCCCTTATGAGAAAAAACTTTTAACAAACACACAATTTATAAAAACTACAAACCTTACTTCTGTGCCAAATATCCATCTTTTTCTGGGCCAAAAATATTTGTTTCCTGAAGTTATTAATCTTTGCGAAGCAGGCTTCACATTCCCAACAAACTCTATCCTTATCTACACTCAACTGAAAAAAATATCATAAAATTTTTAGTGTTTTTTATTTATCAGGGATGTGACTGCCTTCAAAAGGTTTTTACATTTTGTACATAGCGTTTGTGAAATTTTTTTTTTCTCTTTGGTAAATCTGCGATCAGTCTAATGACTATAAGCAGGTGAGATGACAGTGAGGATGGCGTTTCAAAGCATCTCCTCCATTAAGGAGATTTCTTCTTTTGACTACTAGCTGTATTTTCTAGCTACAGAGGTGCAAACTTTCTATTTAGTCTCCGCTTGTGGCCCGGATTGGTATGGTGTGATAAAGTTAATTTAAAGTTTTTTTTAAATGTAATTATCTCTGGCAGTCCAAATAAATAAACTAATATTTTTTTTTTATATTACACTTCAAGATTGACCTCATCCCATCTGATGTTAAGTGGTAATGAGGTCCTAGCTTAAGGGTGACAAGTACAGTATAATAAATCTATTATTGGACTTGTCACCCTTACCTTGAAGGCTTGACCCCTGCTACTAATGTAGCACCCCCCAGCTCTGTAAACCTTACTCACACGCAGGAACACAACAACACAGAAGTGATTGTTATTTGGCTGCGGTCTTCTGTAAGGTGGAGGTATTTCACCAGTCGGGCTGCTCCAGTTCAAGCGATAAATCGCTATGCCCTACCTCTCTTAAACTAGCTGCTATCTCTCTTACTATCAAATTTAATCCAACTGTGCTCAGTTGTTTTCGTGTGTAACAAATATACATCAGATAGTTGTAAATTATTACAAATTTTTATCTAGCGTTTATAATATTAGATAGATATATAGATTTACTTTATTGCACAAAAGCTTTACAGAAATAGGTTTTACCGATTAATTATAGTACAATTTTCTTTTCTCTTGTTTTGTATCTGCAATCAGTCTGGATGACTATATTCATAATCAATTCAATTATACATGTTGGTTGCAAGTAACACTTATGCATCGTCAAAATGAATATAAACCAAAATTGAAGCTACAGCCAGTTCAGAACCTAATCCTACCGAGAAGAACCCGGCAAGAAGCTCAGTAGTTATCCTAATCTTTACAATATTTTGGGCTAGAGAACTTAAAGATATGGTGTGCGAACGAGCAAATAATCATGTCCATATACGTTTATGATTTAACATAGACCTTATAAACGGATCTGTTGTGTGCTACATGTTCTTTAATTAGAATAAGTTATGTTAAATTTAGAAAAATGTTAAAGATAAGAAATTAGTAATACGGTTAGTTAGTAAGTAGCATGTAATTTTTCAGAGAATAAAGGCTATTTTTATTTTTATTTTTATTTATTTTATTTTATTTACATGTTCTTTTAAGGGCAGATGATGCCATTGCTTCAATTTCCCACTTCAAGTACAGACTTCTTGTCACGGCATAGGATTGCTTCAGCAAGTCAGAGGACAATGGGTTGGGGTGCCGTGTGGGACGATCAGTGTAATTTTTACAATTTAGGCGGTGTTATCGCTAGGAAGAGATCTCTTCCAGACAACCTTAAGGCAGAGGAAATAGTAGAAGGCGGGAAATGGGTACGGCATTGCAACATAAATAGAAGAATGTATGTACATAACGTTCGTCACTATTCATTTTAGTACGAGTATATTTTATTGAACTACCTAGTTTAGTGAAAATTTATATTTTTGAAAGAGTAAGTGTAGAGTTTCATGCCGGTTCTTTTCGACATCAACATTCCGAACGAGGAAGAATACTGAACTTACTGACATTAGCAGAAACAATCTTGGATGAAAAAGTTTATTATCAGCCGTTAAGCAAAAAAAGAACAAGCAATTCGATCGTTCGGTACATGCGATATAAAATAAAAGAAAGTATCAAAAGATGTTTTTAGACGTTATTAATTAATAGTTATTTCGGATTCGGATTGTTTTGATTCGTTTATTATCAAAGCTACTTACTTCAAGTTTCATCAGTTTTATAAGGGGAGCAGCATATCGCAGTCGTTTCAACAGCTTCAGACTGCGGTCGGTACACAGGCACGTAGAACAAAAATCCATTTTCAATATTTTTTAGACGTATCTAAATTGAAAATTCATAAACACACGTTGTGTTGACAAAATAACATTCCGAGATTGTCAGCAGATCCATAGATTAAACATATTGTCAGATTACATAATATTGTTTATAGCCATTTAATAAATTTTGTATTCATTGATTAAAAATCGATAATGCATTTTACGATTAAAAATCATTTAAATATTCTTCAATCGACTGTAACGAAAATATTGTTATAAGTCGATTTTATCGACTCCTACCCTTGTTAATCGTTAAACCGAAATCATTGCATAGTCATTTAAGTGTAGTACAATCGATATTATCGATTTCATGTTTTGAAGCAATACTATCGGTGAGAGCGATTAAGTTGGCATGAACGGTAAATGTTTATATCACAGATATATAATAATAAAGCAGACGGAACGTTTAAACCAAGTTATATTTTTAATCTAGTTATGATCTTTTATCCTTTGTCTACTAAGCTACAATGTGTAAGTGGCGTCTCATTCGAAAGAATCAGCTGCTAATTGGCTGAAAAAACATGTGCGGTGTGTGTGCTATTAGCCAATGAACAGTATCGAAACTTTTGTCTTTTTTTTTTTTTTTTTTTTTTTTTTTATGGACTCTTTCCCGCGTTTAGAAACAACGCAGTGATTCCGCCAATGTCAAGTGTTTAGAGAGACACGTCAACAAAAGAGACTGCGCGGTGATATGAGATATTTCTTACTAAGTTGAGGTCTTCGTTACCTAAAACAACACAAACAACACATTGAGACAGCACAACATTTAAGGTGAGGGGGAAGGAAAAATTATAGACTAATATCATACATTACAATATAATTACATAAATATTTTATATATTTAGAAGAAGATAGGGTTAGAATATAGTTAAGATTCAAAGGGCGGGGAATTTCTGAAGGAAAGATGTCGTATAGAGATGAAGGGTATTTTTTACAGTCAAAAAATATGTGGTCTGGGGTTCCCTCATCTATGCCACATTCACACAATGCACTATCTTTTACTCGAATTTTGTTCAGAAAAACGGGGGTGCAAGCGTGACCAAGGCGGAGGCGACAGATGGTCGAGATGACACGTTTTTCAAATAATCTGTTTTTAAAGAACCATGGTTTGCGGGGGATTGATAGTTGTAAACTGGCATAATGGCGACCTTTGGTGGATGAAATTTCATTAAACCGTTTCTGCCAGTTCTCTAACAACGTTTTCGTAGCTAAAGGTAAGACATCGGTGGCATATATAGATTGGCGTGCTACACCGTTTACAATGGCTTCTTTAGCCCAAATGTCCACTTGCTCATTGCCACGGATACCACTGTGACCAGGAATCCAAACTAAAATTACTTCAATATTGTTCGTGTGACATTTAAAGAGAGTTTCCTTGATTTTTAAAATAATGGGGTTGATAAATTTGGATTTAAAACAATTACTAGAAATAGCACCAAGGCAGCTTTTAGAGTCTGAAAAAATTATTGATTTGCCTAGCTTATGAGAATAGACGAATGAAATGGCTTCTGCAATAGCTGTTGCCTCTCCTGTAAAAACCGAAGTTTCTTTTGCTGATTTGAAACTAAGAAGTATTTGGAATTTTGGGATCCATACTGCACTACCAACTGGACTATCATCTGACATTTTCGAGGCATCAGTAAATATGGGCAGCCAATGTTGCCAGTCTTTGCTCAGATTCTGAGTGAATTTGTAATCAGCTGTTGGGTCTTTCTTTGGGATACCAAAATCCAATAAGACTCGAGGTTCGAAAATCAGTACTTCATAATTCATTTTGAAAGTTGGATTTATATCAAAGTGCACCATCGGGTAAGACAAGGAAGAAAGCTTTCGAAAACTAGAGATGATTTTTGGATGTTCTTTATGAGTCCAGTATTTACTTGAAGGATCAGAGATTATGTCAGACAGAACCTGAAGGCGGGAGTGCAGAGGATGACAAGTTGATTGCATAACTTTAACAATGAATCTGTCTGCCAGATATTGACGACGCAGGTCTAGGGGAGGGTCCACACACTCTACCTGTAAGGCATGAATCGGGGACGATTTCATGGCTCCCGAAATTATCCTCAGGCCTTTTGCTTGTATCTTATCAACCTTGATCAGAGCTTCCTTACTACAAGGTTCCAGTAAGAATGACCCATAATCAATGTGGCTTCGGACAATAGAGTTGTACAGCAATTTTTGGGAGTAAGGGTGGGACCCCCACCAGACACCTGAAAGGGATCTTAGGATATTTAAATTTCTTTCACATTTTTGAACCACTGTATTAAAATGGGGAATGCCAGACATTTTAGCGTCCAGGGTGACTCCAAGAAATTTAATATTATCTTTGGGATTGAGAAGATGGCCATTACACATTATTACGATATCTGGGATAAATCTTTTTCTTGTAAATACCACGAAGTTGCACTTGGGAATGGATAGGTGTAAGCTATGTTCTTCCAGCCAATCGTTTAAATATATGAGAGCCGAATTAAGACGGTGAGATATGTCGTCAATGGATTTAGCGGATGTATAAAGACATAGGTCGTCGGCATACTGTAGTATATTGCTGAAACAGGACACGCACTGTTCTAAGTCATACGTGTACATGCTATATAGCAACGGGCTTAGGACAGAACCTTGAGGAAGACCCTGCCAGACGTTGCGAGGAAGAAGAGTATGGTTGTAGGATCGAATCTTAAGCAGTCTGCCCATCAGGAGATTGGTGACGCAATGGACTAACCTCACTGGAAGACTCAATCGAAGCATCTTCTCTCTGAGCACCGGGAGTTGAACATTGTCGTAGGCAGCCGCGATATCGAGAAACACCCCTACGAGATACTCGTTTTTGGAGAATGCTGTCCTAATGTCAGTTGTAAGAATGCTTAAGCTGTCTATAGTACCTCTAGTTTTGCGAAATCCGAATTGCGTGCGTGCAAGTATGCCCTTATTTTCAGCAAACCATTCCAAGCGAAGTTTGAGTAGGTGCTCAAAGACTTTGCATAGGGTGGAGGAAAGGGCTATTGGTCTGTATGAAGACGCGTCGGTAGGATCTTTGCCTGGTTTTAAAAGGGGGATTACTATTTGCGATTTCCAGGAATCTGGAATCCATCCAGAGGCAAAGATAAAATTGAGGAGGTCCAGAAAGAATTTTTCTCCTACCGAGCCAAGATGTAGAATAAATGAGTACGGAATACCGTCCTCACCTGGGCAGGAATCTTTAAGGCCTTTTGTGGCGCAGTGGAGCTCTGAGAGGGAGAATGGGAGATCAAAACTGTCGTAGGAAACGAGATCAGGATAGGCGGAAGGGAAGCAATTTTCATATGGGACAGTAGGGGGGGATAATTTATTGGCGAAATCGTCCAGCCACATTGACGGATCATTTGAAGATGGAGATGGCCCTATAAGAGAACCGCGAAAACGTCTAACATTTTTCCAGACTATTGAGGATGGAGTTTTCGGTGAGAGGTTGTCACAGAATTTCAGCCAGCCTTTCTTTTTTTTCTTGGCTAAAGATCGTTTAGTACGAGCTGCAATGTGCTTGTAGTGAAGATAGTTACTCATACTCATATTCGACTTGTATTGTTTTTCCGCTTCCTTCCGAAGTGACACCATCCTCGTGCATTCAGAGTCCCACCAAGGGGGGGGAGCTAGACCTTTTCGGTTGGGTCTCTTTAGAGGGATGCTCGCGTCAGCGGCGGATGTTAGTGCCTTTACAAATAATGAGTAACTATCCTCAAGAGGGGCTGAAGGATTAAATGGAGTGCTGGATAATAGTTTGTGAACATGTCTGGAAAACATAGACCAGTCAGCGTCCTGAATTTTATATTTAAGGAGAGGGGGCGGTGAGGTCATGGGTGATACAGCAAGTGGTTTAGAGACGATGATAGGAAAATGATCGCTACCATGTGTCTGACCAAGGACCATCCATGAACAAAGAGAGGCTAGATTAGGGGAGCAGGCAGTAAGATCAACTGCGGAACGGGGATCTTGAGACGGTGGGACTATTCTCGTTGGTGTGCCATTGTTTAAAACACACACATTCAAGTCTTCAAATAGATCCATCAAAAGTGCACCAAAAGAGTCACACGAGTGTGATCCCCAAGCTGTATGATGGGCGTTAAAATCCCCAAGAAGAAAGACAGGAAAAGGAAGAGAAGAAAAAATTAGGTTCAGTTCAGGAATAATAGAAGGAGAAGGGTGAGGGATATAAATAGATACGAAAGAGATATCCACAACTCTAGCAGCCACAACATTAAAAGTTGGGGAGTGAGAGGGGATACTCAGAGAATTATAAACAAAATTTTTATTAATTAAAAGAGAGCAGCCTCCGTAGCCATCATCTCTGTCATCTCTGAGGCAAGCATAGCCAGAAATCCGAAACCGTGCCTCCGGCTTCAGCCATGTCTCAGAGATGGCAGCGACTGCCACGGAGTATTTGTTTAGAATGTACATAATCTCGCTCTTTTTATGACGAATACTCTTACAGTTCCATTGGAGGAACTGGCAAGTCTCCGTCATTGCCATTTTGATTAAGAGCTTCTGGGGGAACTAAGTTAATAAGTCTCGTTAGGTAAAAGGCAACGTTGGGCGGTATGGCTTCACTGAATTTGGATAGGATGTGGAAAACGGAACTAAGTAGAGATTCAATTATTTTATCATCTCCACTCTGAGTGGGAGAATTTTGATACGGGTTGGGAAGGGCACAGCCATTAGGGAGTGAGGAATGGGGTGTGTTGACAATAGCCTGGTGGGTTAGTTTATCATAACCCTTAGGGGGGGGAGATCTCGTTCGTGGGCTGGATGTGATGGTCCGGCGGTAAGATTTGGATGTGGAGGGGGAAGCTTGAGGAGAGAATCGAGGTGAAGGCTGGGAAAACATGGATTGGGACAGGGCAAAGTCTTTAGCAACTTCACTGTATGGTCGATTTACATTAGGTACACGGGTTGATGCCTCGAAGTACGAAATACTCTCTTGAGACATCATTATTTTAATTTTTTTTTGTCTAGACTGTTCTGGACATGCTGTGGTAGTTGCAAAATGCGCTCCATTACACAGTGGGCACGCGGCTGCTGCTTCTGGGATGGTACATGTGTCACCTGTATGCTCTTTACCACATCTAAAGCATCGAGGTTTCGACCGACATTGGGTTTTAACGTGGCCAAATCGACAGCAATTGTGGCACTGGATGGTAGGCAGTTGGTAAGTCTGGACTGGTAAAGACGTGTGAAAACTGTAGATTTTCTCAGGGAGAACCTGACCGGAAAAAGTTAATACAACGGTTTGAGTTGGAGTCCAGTTAACACTGTCACCTGTCATACTTTTTCTGTTCAACCTCCGGGCTTTAAGTATAATGCCGCAATTTGATGGTAGCTCCACCGACTCGATGAACTCATCCAAAGACAAGTCCACCGGAACACCTCGTACTAAACCCATACGAGTGACATTATAAGTTGGAATGGAAGCAAAATATTTGTTTAATGTAAGAAATTCTGAGGTCACAAAGATGTTTGCGTCATGTCCTGTTTTAAACTCCACCGATATGCGATTACGACCTATGTTTTTAATGCCATCCTTACAAATATTCTTTATGCTGTGCTTAGAAATAAGCTGGCCGAATTTGATTGCGCGGATAGTGGTACCCGCAGCAGGATGAGGTTCGATTCGGGAAACATGTACTAGGAAAGGCCCGGAGTCGATTTCACTATAAGTTTTGGACTCTGTAAAACTCGGATGGGTATACAGGGTCTGAAGGGAGACAGATGAAGAGTCTGTGTCGTTAATGTTTCTCTGACGTTTATCAGGATTTCCTTTAGTACCTGAAACATCTGATGCAAGCTTGTGTTTTCGGGTTTCCGAAACAGACCTACCACTTTGGCTTGCGAATATATCCTGTGACCCATCAGGGGGGTCCGGTGGATCAGGTGGAATATCCATCACTTTCCGGAAAAAGTTAGGTTAAATATATAAAACAAAGAATAAATAATATTTAGAAGGAATGTTAGTTTAAATTAACTTACCCAATACCAAAACACTCAAAATTACGACTAATAGACACTCAAAAAAGACAGAAAACACAGGAAATTGTTCAAGTAATATTAGTGTACAGAAACAAACGTGCGTCACTCAACTCCAAAACGACGGAATCCCGAAACTTTTGTCGTCTCATGCGATAAATTTGACATATTGTGTATGCTAGGCCTGGAGGAGTACACATTTATCGCATGAGATTACAAAAGTTTCGATACTGTTGATTGGCTAATAGCACACCGCACTAGTATTGTAAGCCAATCAGCGGCTGACGCACTGACTCAAATCGATTTTGACGTTTGTTAAGAGTGCGATAAAATTAAGTGGCGTTGCGTATGTTAGGCCTGTAGGCCTGTTAGCTACATTTCGACGTTTTAAATCAACTAAATCGATTCTATCAATTATTCGATTATTTATTGTGGAATTAAGCGATTTTCGACAATCAATTATCCGGCAACACTAGCTGGCACCATAGATTATTTTCTTATGTGTGTCCTCCTTGTCTATGATTGGTATCGGTTGACTTTTTCTGGAAAATCTGCTGCCGCCTGTTGTGTTTCAATAATGTTGCGATCCCGTTTCCCTTAATGTTTTTGTAAAGCTCTTAATTAAATGTCTATTAAAAGATGGCTAGGTCTAAGTCTAGAAGTACCAAGCAAGAAACGTTGATCCATGAACGTGAGCACAAATGTATATCCAAAAATGGCGTTCGGTAAGTTTGTTTCAAGTGTACTTTTTTGCAACGTTTTTTAATGTGCAATGGAACATGCACAATAGTAATATTTGATTTTTAAAACTCCAAATAACTGGAATATGTTACCACTTCAAAATTTCTGAATTTGAGCTAGTTGATATAATAATCGGTTTTATTATTACCCCTTTATTATCATTGTGAATTTCGAAATACTACATACAAATATGTTACCTTTTGCTTTGGAAAAACAAGGGGTTAAACACTATTGTTTTGTTCGCCATGTCTGATTTCGTTTTGCATTTTGTTTCATGGTTTTAAAGAAATACTCTTATCTCTTATTCTCTCTATATATTCTCTCATTTTAGTGCGAAATCATGAATGATCAAAATGGGTAAATCTAAATAACATCGAAAAGAATCATTTCAGTTATTATGTACTGAGAAAGAGCGGATTCACATAAATGAACATGTAATGTTAACACCACACATTTTGAGAAGAGTTTTTTGTTAAAATTAAACGTACAATTTTATATTTGGCATATTAGTGTTTTTGTTAGTTATATTAACAAACTAGCGATCCCGGCGAACTTTGTTCCACCTTAGAGTCAATAAAAGACTTAAAAAAAAAAGCAAAAAGAAATTAATAAAAAAGTATCCTATGTTCTACTCCTCGTTCTAAACTAGCACCCTACCAATTTTCAGCCAAATCTGTTCAGCCGTTCTTGAGTTATAAATAGTGTAACTAACACGACATTCTTTTATATATATAGATATCTTTATACTAATTATGGTAAGTAGCTTAATCACATGTGTTATGGAAACCAATACCAACTGTATTGTGTTCCAACATACCAGTCAATCTATATTATGTAAATCTATCTACATATATTATTTTACCTGTAATATTAAAAAAATGTTTGGGTGTACATATTCAATTTTAAGTTTTGAATAATCCTCTTCTTAAAATATTTATGTACAATCAAAACCATGTCATACTATTACATATTGTGCACAATGGAACAATGAAATACAAGTAGTTACCTCGATGTGCAGTGAACTGTATTAGCTGTTTCCTGGAATTTTGTTTGCACTGTTACAGGATAAGAAAGATACTACGTGTTAATCTAGAATTTCATCTACCTTTAGTCCAAATCCGTTATGTAGTTTTTGCGTAAAAGAATAAACATGACCAAACATCTATTTATTCTTAAAAACTTAAGGATATTAGTAAAAGTAACTATCAAGTTTTTTGCCGGTTCTTCTCGATAGAATAAACATTCCGAAGGCAGAGGTAGTTTACTGAATTTGACAATTCATAAATGGGCTGATTATCTGGAGTCCATTTAGAGATAGCGGGTTTTTTTCTTTTTTTTTATATTGCACTTCCTGATTGACGTCATCCCACCTGATGTTAAGTGGTAATGAGGTCCTAGCTTAAGGGCGACAAGTACAGCACAATAAAGTTATTACTGGACTTGTCACCCTTACCTTGAAGGCTTGATCCCTGCTACTAATGTAGCACCCCCAGAAGTTCTGGAAACCTTACTCACAAGCTGTAACATAATAAAACCGAAGTGATTGTTATTTCGCTGCGGTCTTCTGTAAGGTGCAGGTATTTTACCAGCCGGGCTACTCCAGTTCGAGCCATAAACCGCTATGCCCTACCTCTCTTTTTCTTTTGATTCTAGTTGACTCAAATTTTTTAAAGTTTAATGAGTAAAGACATTTTCTATGATATTTTAAGATTGGATGTTTCTCTTGTTCCAGATCCGAAGGTGTTATGGATTGCCAAGATTTCAGTCAGACATTATTCTTTTGGCTGATTAAAAAGCTGCAAGCACCCCTGCCTGGTGATTAAATACCAGCATTCAAGTTTTGGATTTGTTCAACATAGTCAAACATTGTGTTCAACGTATCACTATATGGTGGATGAGCACAACCCCACATGTCTCACTTGTTGGGTCTGAACACGTTGGAAGGCTGCACAAGAAATGACATAAAGATATGTTGCACGTAGATATTCTCTTAAGCAAGAAGCTTTAGTTTGATGTTCCAAAGCCTGTCGTAATCTTGCTTGTGTTAATTCTGTACTCTTCGAAAATGGGAGGGGTACAATATTTCCTTTTTTCCAAATTTTCCACACTTAATGATAAATCTCCAGTTGGAGCTAATCGTCAAGTACTAATTGTGGTGTCATGGTACACCAAATGATTCATTGATATAATGGGATCACGCAGACCATAATAATTGTTCTTTTTCTTAATATATAAAAATTAATCCTTATTTCCCATGGTCACTCCATCATGCGTGAACGGCTGGACTGATTTCTTTGACCAGTGAAGTCTTTTCGAAGTTTCGGAAGTTTTTGAAAAAAATCAAAAGGTGTTTGGAGACAACGAAGATATTGTGGAGGTGTAGAAGATGTAGAAAAGATAACAGGAACAATTTGAAGGTCTTTTTGGATGACAGGAAGTCTTGAAGAGGTCTCCATAAATGTTTCGTTCAAAACTCATAATATAAAACATTTTTAAAAATATCGCATCACGCCATTCAAATCAAATCAAATATTACTTTATTTAAGTAGGTTACATGTAATAACACTCTCGAATCGTCATTCAATATGATGCAAAGTGATTCTACTTCTGGTTCGGTCATTGCTTGAGTTTGTCCCGATTTATTAGACTTTTAAATAGGAGGCTAGTTTCGGCATCCGCAACTGGTCGTAAAGACAGCTGGCAAAACACGTGTTATTTATTATTTATTTATTTATACGTCATAGATTTCTTATTAATACTAAAAAATACTCGTTATATAGGGTGGGGAGGGGGCGTAGTCTTGACCCTAAATAAATTGCAAAAAAAAATCACTATTATTATGAGTGGGACTCATAATAATAATAATAAATCTTTATTTTTCCAAACAAAATATCTACATTAAAATTTCAATAGACAAATTAAAAAAAAAATTACTTTTATTATAAATTGATTATCGCTTGGACCTCAACTGGTTATAAGCCTCCTAGGTATTCTTCAATTATGTCGTCGAATGATCGTATTCCCCATAATGAGTTATTTTTCATCCATCTTATAAGGTGGTGCGTTACGTTGAATGCGATTTAGCTCAGGTTTTGTAAGATTTATCATTGAAGTCCATACGAAATTTGCATAGTTTCTTTTAAAGAATTCGAGTTTGGTTTGTGGTTTATCTACTTCAATAAGGCGTCGCATTATCAAGAACAATCGAATTAACCAGTGTTAAGAATTTTAAAGGAACTGAATAACCTCAAATCTCATCAAATCTCAAAATATGAGGGGCTCATACCCACGACCTTCACGTATCGCGCGTGCTGCTCTTATAACTGAGCTAACCGCAAGTTATCGTAGGCGATGATTTTTTCTGTTGCAATTTCTTATACAATTTGAAGTCAGCTTGTGCGTGAAGCACTATTAATTCATTTTTTAATCTACTATGATGTGTTAAGAGTTTCTCGTTCGTTTAATGAAATTTTGTTCTACATTTCATTTTGTTAATCTGCAGTGTAAGTGTTGTTCATATTCCCATCATTTGTATGTCCTTAATTGGATTTAAGCACCAATATAAGATAGACTTGTATCATCGCAAATGTTTTGTATATTTTCTCTTTTAAGTTGATCTTCTAAATCTTACTCTAATAACATAAGGTGTTCATAATATTATTTTTTATGTGGAAAGATGGTTGTTATCGTGAATAAATTATTCTCGCGATAAAATATATTCAATATCTTGATTGTGTGCCTGCTAATTTTACATTAAAACTTTGTTAAAAAAAATAATAATAAAACAAATCGAAATATAATTTTAATTTGACGTCCTCCATAGCCGAGAGGCGAGCGGGCCTGACTTTGGCGTCGCGACGCCTCTCTTGAGGTCTAGGGTCCGATCCCCGGCTAGGTCAATATGGGAAACGATCTTTTCTTTAACCTCGTGGCGCCCAAAGATTTATTTTTATTTTAACTCCTTCATCAACAAAAGTAGAGAATCAAAATACCCTTACATAATAAACGACAACATTAGAAAATATCTAAATAAAAAAATCCAAAATACCTTTTTTCCTCAAATTTCAATAAAAAAGTATCAAAAGATTTCCTTATATTCTAATCACAATTGCAACTTTTCAAGTTTTTAAGTGAAAATCCTTAAAACAATTTCTGTTCCCTGTAAAACGTTAATATATTTGGCACTTAGTGCACATCACATTAGTCTTCATCTTATGGCATTTTCTGCATCGTTTTTGAGCCTCTGCCATTTCCTGTAGATGTTTAGCACCTCTTTGTCTCATTCTTTCAGACGGAACTGGGATTAACGCGTCCTGGTTTTCATCTTCTTCTAAATCCTCCTTTGTATCTCTAGCTGTATATCCTACGATTAAACTTCCACCGACGTCCAATTTGAAATCACGCAGTTGAAGAATTTGTCTGGTGGGGACTCCTCGTAAAATTTTGTGCGATTTGCAAACCAGCCAAGAGTTTGATAGAGCGAGATCAATCATATGGCTTAACATGCGCTGTGTCCATTTAGCTGTTCTGTAGCGATTAGGGCACTATGACAATAATCTGTCTGCTAAGTCTACCCCACCCATGTTATTGTAAGATTTTATGACAATTTGTCTTTGTACTTGAACATAGGTTTTTTGAGCCTTGCACCATCTTTTGCAAGAGTTCATGGGTTCCTCTGCGTGAATTGTTGATAATAAAGTTACTGCTTTGTTGTCGTACCATTTGGTCAAAGCTAAATCACCTTTTCTGTTGACTAATACCTGTGTTGTACCTCTGCCTTCAGATTTAATTTGTTTATCTTCTTTAAAAATATTTTTCGCATTTGACACAGAGTTCCTCTGTTTTGCATTATTGTCCCTGCGCATAACAGATTCTTCGACAAAAGTACTTCTGCGAGCTGTATGGTAGTGAAGTATCGGTCAAAATAAAGAAAATGGCCAGAAGCTAGGTTTTCGGTCAAATCGAGCACAGCTTTCATACCAAGTCCAAAATCAGTATTGTCATAATTATGGATAGTGGAAAAAATGTCTGGGCGGGAGTCGCCATGTTTATTTTGGCTTTTCAAAAGGTGCGTGGGCGCCACGAGGATATTGTCTCGGGTCTGGGTGTTGTGGTACCGTCGTTGTTTCTGATTTCTGTAACACAAGTGCTTAAAGAATGACTTAATACACGTAATTTATGGATATAATATCCCTGGCTGTCGTACGTAGGAATTATTTGTCAAAAGCAACGATGCAAGACTCTTTTAGTGCACAACAACAAAACAATCGTGCCTTATTTAAATTACTATCATGATTATATCCGTTTTGACTATCTACAGCGTGGCTATTAAATAAATAAAAATTGCCATTAAAACTCAGAAAGGAAAACTTACTATTATGACCGGTAAATAGATAACTACCGAAATTACCTTCGTGAGATGCACCAGGAACGGTTGATCGCAACTGATTTATAATTCTAGAACCTTGATGTCCAAAGTATGTAAGCCGTTTGGAAATACACCGTTCAATTTAGAGCTGTCTTGCATTGAAACTATTTTGGCCAAAAAGTTCCCGACACGGAGTTCAAAAGGCAGTTTTCCGGGAAGCATATACATTTCATGAAAGTTGTTTTAGTGCGTAAGTATAATGCTTCATATAAAATATTGTTTATCTCAGAATTACTGAAGTACGTCTTGGAGTAGCCGCCGAAATTGCACTGCATCTGTAGGGAGGCGCTTTAAGTCAAATTCAATCGTTTTTTTATCATATGGATTACATTAGTAATACTTAAAACAAATTATGCTATTGGAACCTATAACTACAGAGAAGATGCCGGCAAGAAACTTTTTATGCAAAAGAAAGCTAAACTTATTATAAATTTTGCACTAAGACATACAGTTAGTTTGTTAGTTTAAAAATAAAATTAAAATTCAGACATTGTGGCGGTATATTAACTCACCCGTTTGCCATTTAAATCGGATCAGCTCCTGCATGAACGACCATTAATTTCAGGTTCCCACCAAAGTCTCTCAAGGGTGTTCGTGTAAATTTTCACCTTAGCTTGAATCAGCATACCCAGTTTTGAATGTAGTCCAGAGTCCCACGTGTTTTGTCTGCTATCAATTCTACGTGATTTTTTTGGTAAAGACCCTCATACACCGGAAAGACCATGTCTACAACTGGTATTGTCGGGTGTAGAATGTGTCTCATCGATCTCTATTACGTCATCAGTACCATCTGACATGTCACCGTCACGGCTTCAGTGACTTCCTTACCGACTGCAAAAAGTCGTAGACCTGGATTGTCGTGTCCTGCGGGATTTGACGGAAGTCTCCAGCAAAAATCATAATTTTGCCACCGAAAAGCTTATCCGACTTCAACAGATCCCGAGTGATCTGTCTAGCAGATTAATTAGATATTTATGAGCCATAGGGCTTCATCATAAATTAGACTGTAAAACACGTTAGACTGTAAAATCAATTCAGCACGTTGAGACCCATTAGTGATGTTCCAGTAACCAAGATCGTCCACCAGATTTAATGGAAATTTAAACATACTATGTGCTGTTGTGCCGCCTCTATAGTTCTGAGCCGCAATGGCAAAATTGGCCGTAAACAACACTATGCCGTTTAAATTACCGCGAACGTATGCTATTACGTTCAATAATAAACCTTTGCCTGTTCCGGCAGGTCGTCTATGAAAATGGCAGAATTATTAGTTGCGGAAATTAGTGTCGCGCAAAAGTTGGTTGACATAATCGTACACAAGACTTTGGTCATTTGATAGTTTGGGTAGCCATTCGGTCACAAAACATACCTATTTATTTTGGTCATATTCGATACGTTGACGGCCAACTTCCGTTGTATCGTCTATGAGTTCGGGTAACCCTTGTTCGACTAGCGAAGTCCCATGCTTTCGCATCAACCTGTCGATACAAACTAAGCTAAAGTTAAAGGCCCTATCCTCGTTATCCGAAAAACGTTGTAAAAAGTCCTGGCTGAGTACCTACTTATAAAGTTCCTATAGGGATACCACCCGAATCCCGTTGACGGCTAACAGTATTAAAAAGCTGCGTCGGCGCGGCGCAGTCATAAGTGTTCCACATTCTTCCATCGCTTTTAAATATTCGCTTTCATCTCCAGCTAGGCCTAAGTTTTGAGCAGACACTTGGAACGTTGTGCAATTTGGACCACCGACACTATACAAATCCTGAAAACTACGACAAGGTTGAGAAGCTAATAAAAGACATTGATAAAATTGTTCACCTCTGTTAGGCGCGACCCAGAATAACCGCGAAACTAACTCGCTCCTCGGTCGTGTCGTTGCAATTTTTTTTGCCGTTGCCTGATTGATAAATATGTACATTTTTGGTGGTAGGACGTCGGCTATGTACAATATATTGCTCGTAAAAATCTAAATATGTCAAGTTATCGAACTCTACGCCAGAGGGGTGGTTAAAATATGTTAAAAGATCAGAATCAGCGCGGCGCGTAACTACTTCAGATTCAGTACCCGGTTTGAAAAAAATGTACTGTTGGCCTTTAAAGTGAACAGCTAATTGTTTAACGTTGGGCTCGCGCGCAGTTAAATCAAATTCTAAAATTCGCCATGTCGCTTCGCATGAACCCAGGTAACGCTTGGTGACGTACTGTTCTATTTCATTGTTTTTATCACTGTCCGGGATCACCGCTATGCGTGATTCATCCGGACCCTTAGTCATATATTTAAAAAGGTATTTGACTATAGCATGGGCAGAATATACTAACAAATTAATGTGACAATCGTACTTCAGAAGCAATGCGGCATTGTACGGAACGACCCATAAATCACTGATGGTGACTTCTCTACCCCGTTATTTAATTGTGCCTTTGTTATTACTATTGCGACGTAAATGTACGAACCCCTAGTTGCAATAACTGATGGTGGTTTCAGGTTTGGGGAAAAATTTAGAGCATTAATTTTTCTGTGATCCCAGTTGAGTAAATCTTTTCTGTTAGCAGTCCACATGGGCCGTATATCATATGATCCATCACGGCCTTGCGTTGTCTACCATCCGCCTCGGATGGATCTGATAAATTTATCAATATTCGTATTAAGGACTGGTCAACCTTCTGGTCAAACAAATGTGTGCTTCAGTTTCAGGCTGTTCTCGTTTTTGAAATTCTGTGATTTGCAAAATTTAAAGGAATGTACCGAACCACGCACCGGTTCTAAGATCTTTTAATAGCTGGTTTAATTTTTAATTGAAAACCCGAGCACAAACTAAAGGATTAGGCCTTTGTCATTGTTGAATGGTTTGTTGGATTTCAGGCCACTTGGGATTGCTTGTAATTTTTTAAAAGAACCGAGGGGACCTTATCTATTTGCTTACGCTATTGCATCCATATATTTTGTTTTCATATAACGTGGACCTCCGGTAAATGAATTGGGCAAATAAACACGCCCCTGTACACCGCCGCCCTGTCCTTGAATAGTTTCGTCAGCATTAATAGACTCTACATTACGCTCTTATTCCTGAAGCTAATGGCAGTATTCGAAGAACGTTGCATGTTGATATGTCTAAGACGTTACCCAGGTATTCTACAAAACATATCGACTATCCATTCCTCGGAATGTCTTCCCAATTCTGAATATCGAGTTCCGAAAACAATAAACATCTAACATACTTATTCTGAGTTAATTTAGTGCCCTTATTATCTACTTAATTAGGTAACCAAACTGGATTACCGTGAAGATACAAAAGAGGAATCTGAAATCTTTCATTAAGTAGATGGATGAGGTTTTCTAGCCCCAATTTTCTAAATTACAATAGCTTTTGGAACAAAACGTTCTCTTTCGTTGGAGAGAATCGCTACGACCTTTGCGCCGTTCGGAAAGTCACCAAGGATGTTACCGAACGACGCGACGTGGGCTCGAAAATGAGATGAGCTTCTTCGGCACCTTTTCGATACAAACGTTTAATCCCTTATTGCATGAATTATGAAGGAGGCAGAAAAAAAAATTTTTTTTACTGGATATGTCTTTTATTATACCTAATCTAATAACTTGACATGAGAAAAAAAAATTAGTAATAATAATTAAGAAAATAGCCAACGAAGCCATATATGGCTTCGTATGCATTATAGTAAAACGATATGATGCCATATATGGCTTCGTATGCATTAACAATTAAACTTTATGAAATTCCAGAAAACAGTTGCGTTTGTCATTAAAACATAAAAAAACATTACATTTTCCACATTTTGTGAAAGAACGATATTTTAAACAATTTTGACATATTTGTCGTGTTGACTTTATCCGTTCTGGGTAATGGGCCACGTTATCTGTTCGAACAGAATTCAAAGGTAACTCTTGGTGTCTAGCTGGAGCTTTTCGTGCCTTTTTGGAAGGCAATGGTGACTCAGGCAAACCAGTGTCATTGTTGCCTTGGCTTGAAGTCTCAGGCAAGTTGAGACTCCTGAGGCAAGATGGACGTCCGCGTTTTTTTGCCACCGCGCTTGATGGACTTCCGACTTCGCTAGTGGGAGTAACGGCTCCACTTGAGGTCGGTGTTCCAAGGAGACTAGCTGTACGACCACGATTTTTGGGCACTGCACTTGCTGGACTACCGACATCGCTAGTTGGAGTAATGGCTCGACTTGAGGTTGGTGTTCCAAGAAGGCTAGCTGGACGACCACGTTTTTTGGCCACCATAACCTTTCCAGCTTTGCGCATATGCTCCGACACTGCAAGTTTGAAATCAAACAGCGGCAGGTATTCAAGTCCATGAATTCGGCGCCATAACAACCAGGCATTAACTAATGTCATATCAATCATGTGGAAGAAGATTCTTTTGTACCAATTCCGAGATCGCAGTTGAATTCTGTAATAACCGAGCATGGAGTCGAGTAAATCGACGCCACCCATGTTTTGGTTATAAACATCAACTGCTTGGGGCGACGTTATATCCTTGTACTGTTTTTCTTTTCGAACATACCGCTGCTTTGTTGTTGTCGGTTCACTGCCTACGTAAGCCGAGAGCATATTTACGATTTTATTATCAAACCAGGACACTAAACTCAGCTTCACGCCGTCTATTTCAGCTGTCTTCTCTTCCATACTTCCTCGTCCCTTCTTTTTTAGTTCCTTTTCAGTAGGCATATTCGAGTTCGGCACGCGGTTAAGCCTGACAGTTCCCAGTGGCAGTATACCATTTTTAAACAAATAAACTTGCAGGTTAGGGCTATTGAACCAGTTATCGAAAGAGAGTTTATGGTTTTGATGCTTTGGTACTGTGGAAGCAAGTCTGGTCACAACATTCGAACTCACCCCAAGATCAGGTGCATCTGACGGAAAAGTATTACTTTGGTCTCCAGCAAATATGTCAAAGTCGTAGCTGAATCCTGACACACCACTTAAAACCTGATTTTTATATCCCCATTTATGAGGTTTTGCTGGATTTTATTGCTTTATTTCATGACGACATTTGGTGGGAATAATTTGCTCATCTACGGCTAAGTACTCCTCTTTTGGAACCAGCAGCAAACGTTCACGAATCTTATCCAACAATGGTCTAACTTTGAAGAGTTTGTCGTAACCATCTGTGCCACGGGGCTTAAAGTTTTCGTTATTATTGAAATGCAAATTCTTCTTAATCGCATCAAATCTGTTATAGGTCATTGTTTCATAAACTTGCTGCTGGCCTACATGTTTTGACCAATACAGTCTCGTTGACGGTAACTTTACACAAGACATGAAAATTACCATGCCAATGAATTGCTCAATCTCTTCTTTGGTTATGTTTGCTGGTTTATTAGCGTTGTTCTGAATAGATTTTAGGTTGGACTGCTCAACAATCATATCAATCAACTCATCCGTGAACAAGAAATTGAAAATTTCTTGAGGTGAATCCAACTTTATGATTTCTGCAGGCAGATCGGAGTTCCCTAAAAATTTGAAGTTTTCTGCATCATAAGCTTCCATTTTCTGTTTTTTCCAAATTACCGGGACTTTTTTGTTTTTTTTGCCCTTAGCTGTGGATGAGGATGGAGCATGCAAGCTTTGTGTGGTGATTTCATCATCATCGGAACTATCCGATTCAGATATGTCAATTTTTTTTTTACGGGTACGGCGTGAGGGGACGGATGCAGGTTCATATTCAGGATCAGAGTCAGAAACTAGATCATCATCACTCTGACAGCCGTCACCAGGAATGGGATTCACATGCTTCGATGTACCATAAAAGCGTGAGGGATTCATTGCTGCAAAGAAAAGAAAGCAAGCTTTGAATGCATATAAAGCCATATATGACAGACAGTGAATATGTCTTGAACGCATACTAAGCCAAATATGGCAATTCAAAAATTGCTAAAACTACATGCACAAAAACACTGAAATCCGAGTTATATTATGTTTATGAATGTACAATGAATTCATTTTAAAAATCCAGCATTTTTTACTTACCAAATTATTGCTTTTTTTCCAATTATTAAATCAGCACTAAATAAATTCACTTCACCGGTCGGAGTTGCTGAACATAACCTCTAATAACTTGACAGATAGACCTTACCATAGACAACAAAAAATGCGTTCCGTTACACGAAGAATTCTGTAATATTTTTTCTTAGTTGGATTATAAAAAATAAAAAAAATTATATGTTGAAAAAAATAAACAAAACCAGAAACCATATATGGCGTTGTATGCGGTAAGGGGTTAAAACATTGTACAAATGGATTAACTTCGTGCATATAGGGTGTTGTACTCTGAATCTTTTTATTAATATCTAAATGTTGACCGGCAGCGAGGCGTTCTTGTTCCTGATTATCATGGATATACAATCCAATATGATTTGTAGTGTGCCAATAAGCTAAATCAAAGATTCTATGATTAACTCTACCCTGAATTTTTAAAAATGAAATACAAGTGTCTGGGCGTTGAAAACTATGCGACATCCCTAAGGCACGAAACGCAAACAAGTTATTTTACGCACGACAAATGAGCGCTGCGAATAAAAATCTTCCGTAAGCGGATCGAAATTTGAACGTGGCTTCCGTGCCACAACAATATTTAACGTGAGTTATTTCCTCAAAAAATATACAGGTATGACAATGAGGATATTCGTAACTATCAGAGGATTTTTAAGGGAGTAGATTTGAATTGACCTCAATTCGTCGTCATGTTTCTGACCTATTGAAAATTGGCAGATCTACGCAAAGAAGGCTCAACTATTCTAACGATATTTTAACGTTAGCAAGTTGGTTGATATCGTAAGCGTTTCCGTGTATTGCCTAACCGCGTCTCTATGAACATCCGGATTTTTGGATTATACCTAGAAAAAGACTAACTATTTGAGTATACCTACAGACCGCCTGTCTATTTACTTTCGGATCTTACTGAGAGTATTTTTGAGAAACTTTACTATGCACAGTTGGATTCCGGAAACTATATCGTTTGTTAGCCTCTTTATTGCGCAATTTTCTGCTCGAATCGTTATCATTACTGACTTTCACTTCAGTCTGAAATAATCCTACCTAGACGCAGAGGGGTTTGGTGTCGCAACAATTCGATATTAATTTTGTCAAGAACTACGACTGGATTTATTGATAATTTCGGGTCCCTACCTGCTGCAGACATTTGGCCTACTGATAATTCGACGCATTTACGACTTTATGTAGCCCTATTTTTAGGAGTTTTAAAGCCAGCCTCCCTGATTGTCGGATTTAGAAAAATTTTAAAAATTGATTTGCTTGATAGCTATCCTAAACTGGTAATAAAGGAGTAGTAGATTTCGTTACTAATTTACCTAAATGTTTACATTTTGAGGTCGTCCTCTAGGATTCTGTACTGTATTGTCTATTTTTTCGTTTTTAGGTCGCCCACGCAATTCAACGGATTTAGATGAAACTGTCAAATTTATTCGTTTAACAAGGTCTATTATTAGTTGGCTTCGTTAAATAATGACTTAATACACGTAATTTATGGATATAATATCCCTGGCTGTCGTAGGAATGATTTGTCAAAAGCAACGATGCAAGACTCTTTTGTGCAAAACAACAAAACAATCGTGCCTTATTTAAATTACTATCATGATTATATCGGTTTTGACTATCTACAGCGTGGCTATTAAATAAATGAAAATTGCCATTAAAACTCCGAAAGGAAAACGTACTATTATGACCGGTAAATAGATAACTACCGAAATTATCTTCGTGAGATGCACCAGGAACGGTTGATCGCAACTGATTTATTACTCTAGAACCTTGATGTCCAAAGTCTGCAAGTCGTTCGGAAATACACCGTTCAATTTCGAGCTGTCTTGCATTGAAACTATTTTGACCATTAAGTTTCCTACACGGTATTCCGAAGGCAATTTTTCAGGAAGCAAATACATTTCATGAGCTGGTTTAGTGCGTCGTAAGTATAATTTTTAAAAAATTTTAAATAGTGAACTTCAGAAGTACTGAAGGTACGCCTGCCCAAAATAACTGACAAAGACTATACGCATGCCAACATTGCTACGCATTTGCGTATTACCTCTGAAGTTAGATTCCTGATGGGTACTTCCAGTAGAGAAGGTATTCAAAACAAAACAATTATAGTATTGTTAAGTTTAACTTACTGCCTATTTATTTCCGGATATTTCTGTGAATAACGTTGAACAGTTGGGTTCCGGAGACTATATCGTTTGTTTTCGTTCGTGTTCGTTATCAATTTTGTCAAGAACTGCGACTGGATTCAATGATAATTTCGGGTCCCTACCTACTCAGACATTTGGGAACGAGGGGTTACCCAAAAGAAACCAAACTATTTTTTTTTTAATTTGAAGCGAGGTGAACTTGTGTTTATATCTCAAAAAATATACGGGCATGACAATAAGGAGTATTGAAAGTGAAAGAAAGAAGTAGATCCGACGAAAAAAGGAGATTCAAATATCTTCATGGGAACTTATTTTACTCTTGTGGGAATTGTGTTCTCTGTCCTCGAAAATTTTTGTTGCTGTCTTCCGAAGCCTCTTCAGAAAGGTTCCAAATATCTAAAAGCACCCCGTCTTTGGCTTGGTTTGTATTGTTTGCGACTGTGTGCTCTGGTTCCTTAATGCGGAACAACGGTTGAAAAAAATCTAACTTCGTTAAGTTATTTAAAATTTCTAAGTAATTCTCTGCATTAAGGCTGTGCGGAATTTCAATGAGACCTACAAGTTTATTGTTTAACATTCTTGCCCACATGTTAACGGAAAACTCGTGTTGGTGTGATGTTTCCCGTCCGTCCGTCCATAAAATTGTATTTATTAATATTGGGTTTTGAATTAAAATTTAAAACATGCGTTGACAAAAAGTGATCTGCGGCTAATAGGCCTTGCGCTTTTCGGTAATGATATGAGTGGAGTCCATAATTTTGCCATAAGCTCCACAAGCTTTTATGTGACACGGCAACTATTCGTCCAACCCGTCTTGTTGAAAGCGTGAGATCTTCAATGATTAGATTCATGATCCTAGTTTCTTCAAGAACGGTTAATGCGGAACCAGAAGTGGTCTGACTTTATAATACCTATCTTTATCATCTTTCAGATTCTCATTGAAATGCAAATAACGTCTTATTAGGTGGAACTTGTCTGGCCCTAGCTCTTGTGAATTGTCATAGCATAACATACTTGCAAAGGAAATTAACGACGCGTCATTCGATAGGTGCCTTAAAAGGAATGCGAGGTATATAATCTACTGATTCGCCCGGCTTTCTTACGGTAATTAAAGGTCGCGCGGCTCTAACAACGATAACTTTACTACCGTTTACTGACCTATCGGAAAAACTAAGATTGCGGATAATCATACAAACGCATCCTACTTTTAAAACTACTTTCGGTTGTAGTTTATTCAAAGCATCCGCACCTAAAAATATTTCGTCAGCATTATTGGAAACTACTTTATCTATTGAAGAAAAGTGTAATGCCTCCGGTGGTAATTTATCTAGAATCAAATTATTAATTTCTCTAACATTAGCATTATGGGTAGTTGAAATGGCGCGATGCGCACTAACGTCAGGTTCGTCTATTAGAATATGTGAAAAAACAAAATCTATTAGGTCATTGACTTCTGTCACAAAACAAATGGATGATAAATCTACTAAATTTAAAGTTGCTCTATCTACTTTAACTGGATGGACTGGTAATTGATTAGAACCCAACTTTAGCAATAAATTAGATAATTCTGGATCACTACTACATCTTTAAGATGAAGTAAGTGCAAAAGATTTAATTAGTGGCCAAATCAGAGAACATTTTACCATGCAATTAATAATGACAGAATTAGTTTTGTCGTTGACTACAGCCGAAGGGATTTGACGGAAGTTTTCAGCAAGAATTATAATTTTGCCACCGAAAAGTTTATCCGACTTCAACAGATCCCTGAGTGATCTGTCAAGCAGATTAGTAAATCAGCATAATTTTTACCTTAGACTTTAAAATCAATTCAGCACGTTGAGACCCATTAGTGATGTTCCAGAAACCACTGGATTTAGAGGAAATTTGAACATACTATGTGCTGTTGTGCCGCCACACACTGGTCCGGATTTTTAATATGGAAGACTTAGGACCCAATGTCAATATTTCGGGCTGAAAAAAATCATGTGGATAGATAAATGAACGTTCATCAACGTTTGTTCTAGCAGTTTTTATGAAATTGGTTATTTTTGCGAAAAAAAAAACATTGAAAAAAAATTTGTATGGAGAAAAAGTGAAATATTTTTTTTTTTCGAAAAGTTCAAAACTGTTAGCAGTGAAACCTTTTGTGTGTTATTGTATTACACTTATTCGTTAATTCCATATTTTTTTTATTTGCATATACTTGCAGCCTTGGCCAAAATATGCATCGGAACTTTCATTGTATTTATTTCAACTATTTGTGACAATTTAATTTTTTTATTGATTTTTAGTCACATAATTTACGCATATTTTCAATATAATAAATTAATATAATTAAATTACATAAAATTTAATACATTTTTTATCAATTTAGTACATAATAAATAATAATAAAATAAGTAATTAAATTAAAAATAAAGTAATTAACTAAAACTATCTATACATAACATACAAATTAATATAAATAACTTAAAACTACAATAGAAAATAATTGAAGGTTGTTTACATTACATTAAATTTAATACATTTTTCATTAATTTAGTAAATAGGAAATAATAATAAAATAACTAAAATGAAATTAAAACTAAAGTTATTGACTAAAACTATCTATATATAACACGCAAAATAATAGTTATAAATAACTTAAAACTTATTCTAAAGGATCTGGCACATTTTCTGGAGCTTCTTCATCAACTTCAATTTCTTCTTCAACTTCTATTAATTCATCTGATAATATCAACTGCGTAGCTTCTGGAAACATCCTTGATGACTTAAAATTGGTGTATTTAGGTTTCAGATGAGATATATATGGATCTGATGATATCAAAAAATTGTGTATAATGTCTTCATTATTTTGCAGTCTTCCTGTTTTCCTCGTGTGTCGCTCTCTGGTATTTCGAAAGTCCTTATTTCTTGCTTCTCCTGCTTCTTCTGACAAAATTCCGATAGGAAGGCAAGAGAAATGTTTGCATATGTCAGCGCCATGTATCAACATTTTGTGTATGCTGGAAGGCATATTGTACCAGGGGTAGTGATGTACAAAGATCTCAGCAGTCTCCTTGCAGTATTCACGGAAACTATCGATATTGACAGCCTTTCCACAAGATAACACTTGCAATATAACTGCGAAGTGCTTTATCAAATCAGCATCAATCTTCGTTATTTGAGCACTTTTTTTGTATTCCCGAAAAAATCTTCTGGCCGTGTTTCCGTCATTAGTAGTTCCAAAGCCCTGCTTTACAACATCAATCAAAAGTCCCATTTGTTGTTTGAACTCCGATTGCACCATATCCTTCCTTAACTTCTTAAGGTTTTTGTTGTCACCTCGTGCACTCCACATTTTGAAATCTAAATTATATGAAATATGTAAAAGACACTCCATGCTTCGAATCCACATATGGAGTGTTGATAGTCCATATTGATACACATCGTCCCGTACAGGTCTTGAAAACATTTCTGAAAGATTATTCATCTCACTAGGTTTTGCAAGACAAACATTGCACGTAGCTGCAGATGGAGTATCTGTAATAATTGTAGCCACTTTCCCATCAATCATTGTCATGTGCAACTCATGAGTAACTTCCAAGTTTCCGCAACTTGAAATAGTCAAATTTCGTATTTCTTCCTCCATTGCCGCTTGTTCTTGCTTAACAAATTCGGTCGTTTCCTTCGCAAACTGAAATTTAATAGGTCTGCAATAAGATGTTGAAGATGGGTTTGGATTATATAAGACTTGGGGAATAAGCAGAAGAAAAGGCGATCGGGTACATTACTCGACTATCCGGAAGAGGAACTGACTTTTGCTTTTGTCACGAAGCTAAAGTCTAATGGGAAAGAAGGTCTTGCTCGCATCATCGATCACCTTGTGAAGAATCCTGAAAAGGTTGAAGCTGTCGAATCACTTTTATCAACAAACGAGAAGACGGACACTATGCAGGAAGATCAAGCGTTGGCCCTTACTGCATCATTGGATCTGTCAAAGTGGAAGTATCTTACTTTACGGTCAGCATTGTCACAGCAATTGAAGCTTCCGTCTTACTACAAGTTGTTGGAAGCTAAGCAGAGGTGTTATCCAGATACCAGAGATATTGAAGTATCAGAACATTTAGTGAAGGTGAAACTACAAGCACTGTTAGACGTGACAACTCGAAGAATACTGCAAGTCGTTGGTGATGATTTAAATATGTGCAGTGAAAACTTGAAGCTTACCTCCAAGTGGGGATTCGATGGATCTTCAGCACAGAGCAACTACAAGCAAAGAAGTGAACTGGCAGAATTCGACGACTCCTCTGTGTTCATGACGAGCCTCGTTCCTTTGAAGCTCGAGAGCGGCAATGTTGTTATTTGGAATAATCCAAACCCATCTTCAACATCTTATTGCAGACCTATTAAATTTCAGTTTGCGAAGGAAACGACCGAATTTGTTAAGCAAGAACAAGCGGCAATGGAGGAAGAAATACGAAATTTGACTATTTCAAGTTGCGGAAACTTGGAAGTTACTCATGAGTTGCACATGACAATGATTGATGGGAAAGTGGCTACAATTATTACAGATACTCCATCTGCAGCTACGTGCAATGTTTGTCTTGCAAAACCTAGTGAGATGAATAATCTTTCAGAAATGTTTTCAAGACCTGTACGGGACGATGTGTATCAATATGGACTATCAACACTCCATATGTGGATTCGAAGCATGGAGTGTCTTTTACATATTTCATATAATTTAGATTTCAAAATGTGGAGTGCACGAGGTGACAACAAAAACCTTAAGAAGTTAAGGAAGGATATGGTGCAATCGGAGTTCAAACAACAAATGGGACTTTTGATTGATGTTGTAAAGCAGGGCTTTGGAACTAAAGGATCTGGCACATTTTCTGGAGCTTCTTCATCAACTTCAATTTCTTCTTCAACTTCTATTAATTCATCTGATAATATCAACTGCGTAGCTTCTGGAAACATCCTTGATGACTTAAAATTGGTGTATTTAGGTTTCAGATGAGATATATATGGATCTGATGATATCAAAAAATTGTGTATAATGTCTTCATTATTTTGCAGTCTTCCTGTTTTCCTCGTGTGTCGCTCTCTGGTATTTCGAAAGTCCTTATTTCTTGCTTCTCCTGCTTCTTCTGACAAAATTCCGATAGGAAGGCAAGAGAAATGTTTGCATATGTCAGCGCCATGTATCAACATTTTGTGTATGCTGGAAGGCATATTGTACCAGGGGTAGTGATGTACAAAGATCTCAGCAGTCTCCTTGCAGTATTCACGGAAACTATCGATATTGACAGCCTTTCCACAAGATAACACTTGCAATATAACTGCGAAGTGCTTTATCAAATCAGCATCAATCTTCGTTATTTGAGCACTTTTTTTGTATTCCCGAAAAAATCTTCTGGCCGTGTTTCCGTCATTTAAAAAATTTTTGAAATTCTGTGATTTGCAAAATTTAAAGGAATGTACCGAACCACGCACCGGTTCTAAGATCTTTTAATAGCTGGTTTAATTTTTAATTGAAAACCCGAGCACAAACTAAAGGATTAGGCCTTTGTCATTGTTGAATGGTTTGTTGGATTTCAGGCCACTTGGGATTGCTTGTAATTTTTTAAAAGAACCGAGGGGACCTTATCTATTTGCTTACGCTATTGCATCCATATATTTTGTTTTCATATAACGTGGACCTCCGGTAAATGAATTGGGCAAATAAACACGCCCCTGTACACCGCCGCCCTGTCCTTGAATAGTTTCGTCAGCATTAATAGACTCTACATTACGCTCTTATTCCTGAAGCTAATGGCAGTATTCGAAGAACGTTGCATGTTGATATGTCTAAGACGTTACCCAGGTATTCTACAAAACATATCGACTATCCATTCCTCGGAATGTCTTCCCAATTCTGAATATCGAGTTCCGAAAACAATAAACATCTAACATACTTATTCTGAGTTAATTTAGTGCCCTTATTATCTACTTAATTAGGTAACCAAACTGGATTACCGTGAAGATACAAAAGAGGAATCTGAAATCTTTCATTAAGTAGATGGATGAGGTTTTCTAGCCCCAATTTTCTAAATTACAATAGCTTTCGGAACAAAACGTTCTCTTTCGTTGGAGAGAATCGCTACGACCTTTGCGCCGTTCGGAAAGTCACCAAGGATGTTACCGAACGACGCGACGTGGGCTCGAAAATGAGATGAGCTTCTTCGGCACCTTTTCGATACAAACGTTTAAAACATTGTACAAATGGATTAACTTCGTGCATATAGGGTGTTGTACTCTGAATCTTTTTATTAATAGCTAAATGTTGACCGGCAGCGGGGCGTTCTTGCTCCTGATTATCATGGATATACAATCCAATAGGATTTGTAGTGTCCCAATAAGCTAAATCAAAGATTCTATGATTAACTCTACTCTGAATTTTTAAAAATGAAATACAAGTGTCTGGGCGTTGAAAACTATGCGACATCCCTAAGGCACGAAACGCAAACAAGTTATTTTACGCACGACAAATGAGCGCTGCGAATAAAAATCTTCCGTAAGCGGATCGAAATTTGAACGTGGCTTCCGTGCCACAACAATATTTAACGTGAGTTATTTCCTCAAAAAATATACAGGTATGACAATGAGGATATTCGTAACTATCAGAGGATTTTTGAGGGAGTAGATTTGAATTGACCTCAATTCCTCGTCATGTTTCTGACCAATTAAATTGGCAGATCGAAATTTGAACGAATTTTGAACGTGGCTTCCGTGCCACAACAATATTTAACGTGAGTTATTTCCTCAAAAAATATACAGGTATGACAATGAGGATATTCGTAACTATCAGAGGATTTTTAAGGGAGTAGATTTGAATTGACCTCAATTCCTCGTCAGGTTTCTGACCTATTGAAAATTGGCAGATCTACGCAAAGAAGGCTCAACTATTCTAACGATATTATAACGTTAGCAAGTTGGTTGATATCGTATGCGTTTCCGTGTATTGCCTAACCGCGTCTCTATGAACGTCCGGATTTTTGGATTATACCTAGAAACAGACTAACTATTTGAGTATACCTACAGACCGCCTGTCTATTTACTTTCGGATCTTACTGAGAGTATTTTTGAGAAACTTTACTATGCACAGTTGGATTCCGGAAACTATATCGTTTGTTAGCCTCTTTATTGCGCAATTTTCTGCTCGAATCGTTATCATTACTGACTTTCACTTCAGTCTGAAATAATCCTACCTAGACGCAGAGGGGTTTGGTGTCGCAACAATTCGATATTAATTTTGTCAAGAACTACGACTGGATTTATTGATAATTTCGGGTCCCTACCTGCTGCAGACATTTGGCCTACTGATAATTCGACGCATTTACGACTTTATGTAGCCCTATTTTTAGGAGTTTTAAAGCCAGCCTCCCTGATTGTCGGATTTAGAAAAATTTGAAAAATTGATTTGCTTGATAGCTATCCTAAACTGGTAATAAAGGAGTAGTAGATTTCGTTACTAATTTACCTAAATGTTTACATTTTGAGGTCGTCCTCTAGGATTCTGTACTGTATTGTCTATTTTTTCGTTTTTAGGTCGCCCACGCAAATCAACGGATTTAGATGAAACTGTCAAATTTATTCGTTTAACAAGGTCTATTATTAGTTGGCTTCGTTAAATAATGACTTAATACACGTAATTTATGGATATAATATCCCTGACTGTCGTAGGAATGATTTGTCAAAAGCAACGATGCAAGACTCTTTTGTGCAAAACAACAAAACAATCGTGCTTTATTTAAATTACTATCATGATTATATCGGTTTTGACTATCTACAGCGTGGCTATTAAATAAATGAAAATTGCCATTAAAACTCCGAAAGGAAAACGTACTATTATGACCGGTAAATAGATAACTACCGAAATTATCTTCGTGAGATGCACCAGGAACGGTTGATCGCAACTGATTTATTACTCTAGAACCTTGATGTCCAAAGTCTGCAAGTCGTTCGGAAATACACCGTTCAATTTCGAGCTGTCTTGCATTGAAACTATTTTGACCAATAAGTTTCCTACACGGTATTCCGAAGGCAATTTTTCAGGAAGCAAATACATTTCATGAGCTGGTTTAGTGCGTCGTAAGTATAATTTTTAAAAATTTTTAAATAGTGAACTTCAGAAGTACTGAAGGTACGCCTGCCCAAAATAACTGACAAAGACTATACGCATGCCAACATTGCTACGCATTTGCGTATTACCTCTGAAGTTGGATTCCTGATGGGTACTTCCAGTAGAGAAGGTATTCAAAACAAAACAATTATAGTATTGTTAAGTTTAACTTACTGCCTATTTATTTCCGGATATTTCTGTGAATAACGTTGAACAGTTGGGTTCCGGAGACTATATCGTTTGTTTTCGTACGTGTTCGTTATCAATTTTGTCAAGAACTGCGACTGGATTCAATGATAATTTCGGGTCCCTACCTACTCAGACATTTGGAAACGAGGGGTTACCCAAAAGAAACCGAACTATTTTTTTTTTAATTTGAAGCGAGGTGAACTTGTGTTTATATCTCAAAAAATATACGGGCATGACAATAAGGAGTATTGAAAGTGAAAGAAAGAAGTAGATCCGACGAAAAAAGGAGATTCAAATATCTTCATGGGAACTTATTTTACTCTTGTGGGAATTGTGTTCTCTATGTCCTCGAAAATTTTAGTTGCTGTCTTCCGAAGCCTTTTCAAAAAGGGTCCAAATATCTAAAAGCACCCCGTCTTTGGCTTGGTTTGTATTGTTTGCGACTGTGTGCTCTGGTTCCTTAATGCGGAACAACGGTTAAAAAAAATCTAAATTCGTTAAGTTATTTAAAATTTCTAAGTAATTCTCTGCATTAAGGCGGTGCGGAATTTCAATGGGACCTACAAGTTTATTGTTTAACATTCTTGCCCACATGTTAACGGAAAACTCGTGTTGGTGTGATGTTTCCCATACAGCTTTTGGGTTATCTACTTGCCACTGGTGCTGATTTTTTTTTAATCAAAAATTCCAGCAGTCCATCCATATAATTCTTTTTATTAATATTGGGTTTTGAATTAAAATTTAAAACATGCGTTGACAAAAAGTGATCTGCGGCTAATAGGCCTTGCGCTTTTCGGTAATGATATGAGTGGAGTCCATAATTTTGCCATAAGCTCCACAAGATTTTATGTGACACGGCAACTATTCGTCCAACCCGTCTTGTTGAAAGCGTGGGATCTTCAATGATTAGATTCATGATCCTAGTTTCTTCAAGAACGGTTAATGCGGAACCAGAAGTGGTCTGACTTTATAATACCTCTCTTCATCATCTTTCAGATTGTCATTGAAATGCAAATAACGTCTTATTAGGTGGAACTTGTCTGGCCCTGCTTCTTGGGAATTGTCATAGCATATCATACTTACAAAGGAAATTGACGACGCGTCATTCGATAGGTGCTTTAAAGAGAATGCGAGGTATTAGATAATATCTACTGATTCGCTCGGATTTCTTACGGTAATTAAACGTCGCGCGGCTGTAACAACGATAACTTTACTATCGTTTACTGACCTATCGGAAAAACTAAGATTGCGGATAATCATACAAACGCATCCTACTTTTAAAACTAAATCATGGTCTGGAACACCTTTCGGCTGTAGTTTATTCTTAGCATCCGCACAAAATTTTTAAAAATGAAATACAAGTGTCTGGGCGTTGAAAACTATGCGACATCCCTAAGGCACGAAACGCAAACAAGTTATTTTACGCACGACAAATGAGCGCTGCGAATAAAAATCTTCCGTAAGCGGATCGAAATTTGAACGTGGCTTCCGTGCCACAACAATATTTAACGTGAGTTATTTCCTCAAAAAATATACAGGTATGACAATGAGGATATTCGTAACTATCAGAGGATTTTTGAGGGAGTAGATTTTAATTGACCTCAATTCCTCGTCATGTTTCTGACCAATTAAATTGGCAGATCTACGCAAAGAAGGCTCAACAATTCTAAAGACATAACGTTAGCAAGTTGGTTGATATCGAATGCGTTTCCGTGTATTAGCCGCCTCTCTATGAACTTCCGGATTTTCGGATTAAACCTAGAAACGGACTAACTATTTGAGTATATCTACAGACCGCCTGTCTATTTACTTTCGGATCTTACTGAGAGTATTTTTGAGAAACTTTACGATGCACTGTTGGATTTCGGAAACTATATCGTTTGTTAGCCTCTTTATTGCGCAATTTCCTGCTCGAATCGTTATCATTACTGACTTTCACTTCAGTCTGAAATAATCCTACCTAGACGCAGAGGGGTTTGGTGTCGCAACAATTCGATATTAATTTTGTCAAGAACTACGACTGAATTCATTGATAATTTCGGGTCCCTACCTGCTGCAGACATTTGGCCTACTGAAATTCGACGCATTTACGACTTTATGTAGCCCTATTTTTAGGAGTTTTAAAGCCAGCCTCCCTGATTGTCGGATTTAGAAAAATTTGAAAAATTGATTCGCTTGATAGCTATCCTAAACTGGTAATAAAGGAGTAGTAGATTTCGTTACTAATTTACCTAAATGTTTACATTTTGAGGTCGTCCTCTAGGATTCTGTACTGTATTGTCTATTTTTTCGTTTTTAGGTCGCCCACGCAAATCAACGGATTTAGATGAAACTGTCAAATTTATTCGTTTAACAAGGTCTATTATTAGTTGGCTTCGTTAAATAATGACTTAATACACGTAATTTATGGATATAATATCCCTGACTGTCGTAGGAATGATTTGTCAAAAGCAACGATGCAAGACTCTTTTGTGCAAAACAACAAAACAATCGTGCCTTATTTAAATTACTATCATGATTATATCGGTTTTGACTATCTACAGCGTGGCTATTAAATAAATGAAAATTGCCATTAAAACTCCGAAAGGAAAACGTACTATTATGACCGGTAAATAGATAACTACCGAAATTATCTTCGTGAGATGCACCAGGAACGGTTGATCGCAACTGATTTATTACTCTAGAACCTTGATGTCCAAAGTCTGCAAGTCGTTCGGAAATACACCGTTCAATTTCGAGCTGTCTTGCATTGAAACTATTTTGACCAATAAGTTTCCTACACGGTATTCAGAAGGCAATTTTTCAGGAAGCAAATACATTTCATGAGCTGGTTTAGTGCTTCGTAAGTATAATTCATCGCCACTTTTTTAAATAGTGAACTTCAGAAGTACTGAAGGTACGCCTGCTCAAACTAACTGACAAAGACTATACGCATGCCAACATTGCTACGCATTTGCGTATTACCTCTGAAGTTGGATTCCTGATGGGTACTTCCAGTAGAGAAGGTATTCAAAACAAAACAATTATAGTATTGTTAAGTTTAACTTACTGCCTATTTATTTCCGGATATTTCTGTGAATAACGTTGAACAGTTGGGTTCCGGAGACTATATCGTTTGTTTTCGTACGTGTTCGTTATCAATTTTGTCAAGAACTGCGACTGGATTCAATGATAATTTCGGGTCCCTACCTACTCAGACATTTGGGAACGAGGGGTTACCCAAAAGAAACCGAACTATTTTTTTTTTTAATTTGAAGCGAGGTGAACTTGTGTTTATATCTCAAAAAATATACGGGCATGACAATAAGGAGTATTGAAAGTGAAAGAAAGAAGTAGATCCGACGAAAAAAGGAGATTCAAATATCTTCATGGGAACTTATTTTACTCTTGTGGGAATTGTGTTCTCTGTCCTCGAAAATTTTTGTTGCTGTCTTCCGAAGCCTCTTCAGAAAGGTTCCAAATATCTAAAAGCACCCCGTCTTTGGCTTGGTTTGTATTGTTTGCGACTGTGTGCTCTGGTTCCTTAATGCGGAACAACGGTTGAAAAAAATCTAACTTCGTTAAGTTATTTAAAATTTCTAAGTAATTCTCTGCATTAAGGCTGTGCGGAATTTCAATGAGACCTACAAGTTTATTGTTTAACATTCTTGCCCACATGTTAACGGAAAACTCGTGTTGGTGTGATGTTTCCCATACAGCTTTTGGGTTATCTAATTGCCAGTGGTGCTGATTTTTTCCCGTCCGTCCGTCCATAAAATTGTATTTATTAATATTGGGTTTTGAATTAAAATTTAAAACATGCGTTGACAAAAAGTGATCTGCGGCTAATAGGCCTTGCGCTTTTCGGTAATGATATGAGTGGAGTCCATAATTTTGCCATAAGCTCCACAAGCTTTTATGTGACACGGCAACTATTCGTCCAACCCGTCTTGTTGAAAGCGTGAGATCTTCAATGATTAGATTCATGATCCTAGTTTCTTCAAGAACGGTTAATGCGGAACCAGAAGTGGTCTGACTTTATAATACCTATCTTTATCATCTTTCAGATTCTCATTGAAATGCAAATAACGTCTTATTAGGTGGAACTTGTCTGGCCCTAGCTCTTGTGAATTGTCATAGCATAACATACTTGCAAAGGAAATTAACGACGCGTCATTCGATAGGTGCCTTAAAAGGAATGCGAGGTATATAATCTACTGATTCGCCCGGCTTTCTTACGGTAATTAAAGGTCGCGCGGCTCTAACAACGATAACTTTACTACCGTTTACTGACCTATCGGAAAAACTAAGATTGCGGATAATCATACAAACGCATCCTACTTTTAAAACTACTTTCGGTTGTAGTTTATTCAAAGCATCCGCACCTAAAAATATTTCGTCAGCATTATTGGAAACTACTTTATCTATTGAAGAAAAGTGTAATGCCTCCGGTGGTAATTTATCTAGAATCAAATTATTAATTTCTCTAACATTAGCATTATGGGTAGTTAAAATGGCGCGATGCGCACTAACGTCAGGTTCGTCTATTAGAATATGTGAAAAAACAAAATCTATTAGGTCATTGACTTCTGTCACAAAACAAATGGATGATAAATCTACTAAATTTAAAGTTGCTCTATCTACTTTAACTGGATGGACTGGTAATTGATTAGAACCCAACTTTAGCAATAAATTAGATAATTCTGGATCACTACTACATCTTTAAGATGAAGTAAGTGCAAAAGATTTAATTAGTGGCCAAATCAGAGAACATTTTACCATGCAATTAATAATGACAGAATTAGTTTTGTCGTTGACTACAGCCGAAGGGATTTGACGGAAGTTTCCAGCAAGAATTATAATTTTGCCACCGAAAAATTTATCCGAATTCAACAGATCCCGGAGTGATCTGTCAAGCAGATTAGTAAATCAGCATAATTTTTACCTTAGACTTTAAAATCAATTCAGCACGTTGAGACCCATTAGTGATGTTCCAGAAACCACTGGATTTAGAGGAAATTTGAACATACTATGTGCTGTTGTGCCGCCATCGTAGTTTTGAGCCGCAATGCCAGAACTGGCCGTGCACAACACTATGCCGTTTAAGTTTTGCCTGTTCCGGCAGATCGTCTATGAAAATGGCAGAATTATTAGAGTTGCAGAAATTAGTGTCGCGTACAAGTTCGTTGACATAATCGTAAACAATTCGTTTGATAATTTAGGCCATTCGGCCATTTTATTTTGGTCATATTCGATACGTTCACGGCTAACTTCCGTTGTATCGTCTATGACTTCGGGTAACCCTTGTTCGACAAGTGAAGTCCCATGCTTTTGCACCAATCTGTCGATAGAAATTAAGCTGCAGTTATAGGCCGTATCCTCGTTATCTGAAAAACGATATAAAAATCCTGGCTGAGTACCTGTTTTTTCATTTTTCCATAGGAATACCACCGGAATCCCGTTTACGACTAACAGTACAAAAAAGCTACGAAGGCGCGGCGTAGTCATAAATGTTCCACATTCTTCCATCGCTTTTAAATATTCGCTTTCATCTCCAGCTAGGCCTAAGTTCTGAGCAGAGACTTGGAACGTTGTGCAATTTGGACCACCGCGACTATAGAAATCCTGAAAACTACGACAAGGTTGAGAAGCTAATAAAAGACGTTGATAAAATTGTTCACCTCTGTTGGGCGCGACCCAGAATAATCGCGAAACTAACTCGCTCCTCTGTTGTGTCGTTGCAATTTTTTTTGCCGTTGCCTGTTGGATAAATATGTACATTTTTGGTGGTAGGACGTCGGCTATGTACAATATATTGCTCGTAAAAATCTAAATATGTCAAGTTATCGAACTCTACGCCAGAAGGGCGGTTAAAATATGTTAAAAGATCAGAATCAGCGCGGCGCGTAACTACTTCAGATTCCATACCCGGTTTGAAAAAAATGTACTGTTGGCCTTCTAAATGAACAGCTAATTGTTTAAAGTTGGGCTTGGGGGCTGTTATATCAAATTCTAAAATTCGCCATGTCGCTTTGCATGAACCCAGGTAACGCTTGGTGACGTACTGCTTTATTTCATTGTTTTTATCACTGTCCGGGATCACCGTTATGCGTGATTCATCCGGACCCTTAGTCATATATTTAAAAAGGTATTTGACTATAGCACGGGCAGAATATACTAACAAATTAATGTGACAATCGTACTTCAGAAGCAATGCGGCATTGTACGGAACGACCCATAAATCACTGATGGTGACTTCTCTACCCCGGTATTTAATTGTGCCTTTATCACTATTGCGACGTAAATGTACGAACCCCTGTGGTGGTGGTTTCAGGTTTGGGGAAAAATTTAAATTTTTCCTGTGATCCCAGCTGGGTAAATCTTTTCTGTTTAGCAGTCCACATGGGCCGTATATCATATGATCCATTACGGCCTTTCGTTGTCTACCATCCGCCTCGGATGGATCGGGCAGATCTGCTCTAACAAATTTATCAATTTCCGTATTTAGGACTGGTCATCCTCCCTCTGCTCTAAAACAAATGTGTGCTTCAGTTTCAGGCTGTTCTCGTTTTTGAAATTCTGAGATTTGCTAAATTTAATGCCATGTACCGAACCACGCACCGGTTCTAAGATCTTTTAATAGCTGGTTTAATTTTTATTTGAAAACCCGAGCACAAACTAAAGGATTAGGCCTTTGTCATTGTTGAATGGTTTGTTGGATTTCAGGCCACTTGGGATGGCTTGTAATTTTTTAAAAGAACCGAGGGGACCTTATCTATTTGCTTACGCAATTGCATCCATATATTTTGTTTTCATATAACGTGGACCTCCGGTAAATGAATTGGGCAAATAAACACGCCCCGGTACAACACCGCCTCACCTTGAATAGTTTCGTCAGCATTAATAGACTCTACATTACGCTCTTATTCCTGAAGCTAATGGCAGTATTCGAAGAACGTTGCATGTTGATATGTCTAAGACGTTACCCAGGTATTCTACAAAACATATCGACTATCCATTCCTCGGAATGTCTTCCCAATTCTGAATATCGAGTTCCGAAAACAACAAACATCTAAAGGTGGATTTACATGAAAAGAACATAGAGCTAGAGCTAGAACAAGAGCATTCTTTCGTGGTCTTTTAGTGTAAACAAAAACTCGTGTTCAGCGTTTATATCAAACGAACAAAGAGCTAGAGCTAGAACAAGAGCATTCTTTCGTATTTTGTGCAGAGCTAGATCATTGAAGAACGAATGTTTTTTTGCTCATTCGTGTCAATTCTGTGGTTGATATTGGTAGTTAGTTCATTATGTCTGACTCTGATAGCGATATCATAATTACAAGTGCTGCATTTATTATTTTGTCGCAAAAACTAAAAAATAAAAGAAGAAAGAGACGTTGGTGGGTTACAAATTTAATGAAACGAAGGACACTGGATAACGTAGGTGAAACAATGACGGATATGCAAAAACAAGAAGAAAGTGGTCAATTCAAAAACTTTTGTAGAATGGCGCCAGAGGATTTTGATCATTTACTATCTCTGATCAGCGACAAAATTCGTAAATCAAGTACGAATTTTAGAGACTCGATTCCTGCTTATGACAGACTAGCAGTGACTTTGAGATTTTTGGCAACTGGAGATTCCTATGAAAGCTTGATGTATTTTACTAAAATGTCTAAATCTACAATATGTAATACTATATCTGAAGTATGTGCTGCGATAAATGAAGCATTGCAAGACTATGCAAAGGTAAGTTAACCAATATACTTATTATTTTTATACATTACTACACACCTATTATCACGACCTTAATTATTAGTGAAAATAAGTAGATAAACTAAGACAATTTATTTTTAAGACATTTATTTTTTTTAAAAATTCAGAGAACTAACTAGAAAAGAAATGTTACTTAAAATGGTTAATAAAATACAGCAAAGATTGACTGGTTTCTTCAGTTGCAGTATCCGGAATGTGTAATTGTTGGCCTATGTTCACATTGCTATCTGAACTGTTTTCCATCTGGTTGGGTGGAGGAGATTGATGTGTGGATTCAGAATGCCGAATGTGTGTATTTTGTGAAGTGTCTGAATGTGAAGACATCGGAGTTGATGCATAACTTGGCTCAAAATCAAATTTCCCCAAATCAGCGTCGAAAAGTATATTATTTATGTAATGTTCAACATATGCTTTCGTCCGTTTTGAATATTCACGATGTTTTGAAGCAACATGATTTCCAAAAGCTTGACTCTTGTCCCTTATTTTTGATTCATGTGTATCTTTTAAAATACTGTAGGCTTCGGCTACTCGAGGGTCTTCAAGTTTACATTTTTTAGGTGGTATTGTCGTGTAGCCAGATCGCCGAGATGTTGAAGGTTGAGATTGTGGTGTAGTATTTCTTGATTCTACTGAAGCTGCAGGTTGTGGATGTGTTGTTGAATCTGACTGTGTATCTGCATTTGGGACCACTAACGCAGTTTCTTGTTCATTTCGCTCATTCTTCTGCTCATCAGCCTATGTAAAAAAGAAAAAACCAATTTAATTAATATACACTCTAAAATAAGTTTTTATTCATTTCAGACACCGTCAACAGAAACAGAATGGCTATCAATCGCTCAGGAATTCCATGAGAAGTGGAATATCCCAAACTGTGTTGGTGCTGTAGATGGGAAACACTGCGTCATACAAGCACCAATGAATAGCGGAAGCGACTTTTTTAATTATAAGTCTACATTCAGTGTGGTGTTAATGGCGATTGTAGACGCTAACTACAATTTTATATTCGCCAATATTGGTTGTCAGGGCAGAATATCAGATGGAGGAGTTTTCAGAAACACTTCTTTCTATCAGAAACTACAAAGTAATGAATTAAATTTGCCTAATGACCAAAGCCTTCCAGGAAGACAACAGAATGTGCCATTCATACTTGTAGCAGATGATGCATTCCCATTTGAAAGACACATCATGAAGCCGTATCCTGGTACTCACGCCAGGGGATCCGAAAAACGAATTTACAACTACCGTTTGTCTAGAGCAAGACGAATAGTTGAAAATGCGTTTGGCATACTTTCAGCAGTTTTTCGTGTATTAAGAAAACCTATGTTACTACAACCGGATAAAGCATCACTCATCGTAATGACCTGCGTATACCTACATAATTATTTGATGAAAAGAAAAGCTTCTAGGAAGCTATATAATTCACCGGGCATGCTAGACAGAATTGAAGATCACGTCGTTATTCCAGGCCAGTGGAGAAATATGGACCATTTATCATCATTTCTCCCATTATCCAACATTGGACGAAGACACACTTTCCAATGTGAAAATATCCGGAAAGAATTTTCCGACTATTTTAATTTTACTGATATTTTGCCATGGCAAAACAATATTGCTTAATTGCAGGAGTGTGTACTAGGGTTTCAGGGCAAAAAGTTTTCGAAATAGTTATAAATGTAACTACCTACTTACTTAAAGTAAAAGCACCAATCATGGACAGTGTCTCAGTTTATATATTATCTCTGTTTACATAATGTAACGTGCAAGTAATAAAACAATGCATTTAAACAATTTCCATGACTAGTGCTTTTACCCTACCATTAAATAAGTATTAAATAAACATAATTACCTACAGTCCTTGTATTTATGATAGTGATGGGAAATGACGGTCACTTTTAACTTTGGTCAAATGACGAGCAGTTGACGAGCACATGTTTTGATTCACATCACTGTTAACAAGCCGGGCCGAGCCGCGGGCGAAAGCTAGTTCTGAATAAATGGACTATACTCACCGTGTTATTAATTTGGTTAGTGTCGAAATCAATTGTTTTCCTCGGTTTATATTTGTCCATCAAAAAGTGCATACTTTTAAATGCAAACCATTTAGAATTATAAGTACAATCGGCACCGCTGCCTGATGGCGTACTCATTGTTTTTTGCCTTTCTCGGCGATAAGATGCAAGAAGCGAGTCCATCTTCTTTTTTACTTCTTCAACATTACATTTCAGTAGTTTTGCAATTTCTTGCCAAGCATCTTGTTTGTAAGTTGTATTTTTATAGTGTTCATACGTCGGATCCCACAGACATCTAAAATTTTGATAGGCTTCTATCATTAGTAAACATTTTTCTTGAGACCAATCCATAATTTAATCGATACAATCGCTAGAACACAAGAACGCTTTGAAAAGACCGCTCAGGGGCGCGAGCACGTTCGAACACGCAAGAACGCTCTAAGTAACTGTTCGCGCGCTCTAGCGGCGTTTACATCAAGCGAGCGAGCATTCTTAGAATATTCCATAGAAACTTTGCGAACGCACTCAGAACAACGAAAGAATGCTCTACGCCTGTTTACACTAAAATAATTTGACATAGTGGGGATAGAATGAGCATTCGCTCGTCTCATGTAAATCCACCTTTACATACTTATTCTGAGTTAATTTAGTGCCCTTATTATCTACTTTATTAGGTAACCAAACTGGATTACCGTAAAGATACAAAAGAGGAATCTGAAATCTTTCATTAAGTACATTGATGAGGTTTTCTAGCCCCAATTTTCTAAATTACAATAGCTTTCGGAACAAAACGTTCTCTTTCGGTGGAGAGAATTGCTATGACCTTTGCGCCGATCGGAAAGTCACCAAGGATGTTACCGAACGACGCGACGTGGGCTCGAAAATGAGATGAGCTTCTTCGTAACCTTCCCTGTGCAAACGTTTAAAAAATACTACGAATGGATTTATTTCGTGCAAAAAGTTAGTGATAGCTTGTACAATATTGATATCTAAATGTTAACCGGCAGCGAGCCGTTCTCGCTCCTTATCATCATGTATCAAATCAAATCCGACAGGATTTGTAGTGTCCCAATAAGCTAAATCAAAGATTCTATGATAAACTCTACCCTTTTTTTTTTTCGGAGGGAAATGTCAGAGCAGCAAGGTCTGGTGCTGCCGATGCTGCTGGTGTTGCTGTGGACGTGCCAGCCTCCGTGGTTAATAACTGGCTCTCCAATTCCTGCGGCAAAGCTCCACCAAAACGTCTCTGGTCCGTCTCCTGTTGGCGTTGACTCCGGGTACGGATACCCTCCGTGTCGTCCTTAGGTAAAATCGGCATAATTTAAATCCCACTTCTGACACCAATTGTTACGAGCTTCGGGTTCGTGACAATAAAAACAGCCGATAAAAATTACCAAAAGTCACACTTTAATTGAACGCCACTAATTACAACCTTAAAACGCACTAATTAAAACAACAATCGCTCCCAAGTCGCACTTCAAAATCGCTTTCGAAGTAATCACTTGTATCGCTAATTCAATACTGTCCCGGTCGCGGTGAATCCCGGCCTTTTATATTGCCGCGGCCGTTCCCGAACCTTCCAACGCAGAAACATGCGGAACATTCGCGCGTAGTCCGGCCTTGACCGAGCGTACGGCCATAGTTCTAGTAAGTTCTGGCATCGACGTCTCGACTCTCTGAAATTCCGCAATTCGAGACTAGATGGCGCTGTTTACTAAAAACGTTAATCGTGGCGCGTAACAGTATGTAAGCCGTTTGGAAATACACCGTTCAATTTAGAGCTGTCTTGCATTGAAACTATTTTGGCCAAAAAGTTCCCGACACGGAGTTCAAAAGGCAGTTTTCCCGGAAGCATATACATTTCATGAAAGTTGGTATAGTGCGTAAGTATAATGCTTCACATAAAATATTGTTAATATCAGAATTACTGAAGTACGTCTTGGAGTAGCCGCCGAAATTGCGCTGCATCTGTAGGGAGGCGCTTTAAGTCAAATTAAATCGTTTTTTAGTCATATGAATTACATTAGTAATACTTCTATGTAAAACAAATTATGCTATTGGAACCTATAACTACAGAGAAGATACCGGCAAGAAACTTTTTATGCAAAAGAAAGCTGAACTGCAAAATTTATAAGTTTTTTAGTTTAAAAATAAAAGTAAAATTCAGATATTGTGGCGGTATATTATTTCACCCGTTTGCCATTTAAGGCGGATCAGGTCCTGCATGAACGACCATTATTTTTAAGTTCCCACCAAAGTCTCTCAAGGGTGTTCGTGTGAATTTTCACCTTAGCTTGAATCAGCATACCCAGTTTTGAATGTACGGGAATATCGACAGTGCCACCGATGAAATTTGCGCTGTGGTTCACTCACAGCAGCATTATGCCTCATGCCCAGACGCCTATTTATGCCAACCTGGTGCTGCACATGGGACATAATGTAGGATCCAGGTCTTACATTGGCCTTCACAATAGGGTCCAGAGTCCCACGTGTTTTGTCTGCTATCAATTCTACGTGATTTTTTTGATAAAGACCCTCATACACCGGAAAGACCATATCTACAACTGGTATTGTTGGGTGTAGAATGTGTCTCATCGATCTCTATTACGTCATCAGTACCATCTGACATGTCACCGTCACGGCTTCAGTGACTTCCTTACCTCCTGCAAAAAGTCGTAGACCTGGATTGTCGTCTTTTTTGTTACCCCTTCTTCCTGCGGGATTTGACGGAAGTCTCCAGCAAAAATCATAATTTTGCCACTGAAAAGCTTATCCGACTTCAACAGATCCCGAGTGATCTGCCTAGCAGATTAATTAGATATTTATGAGCCATAGGGGCTTCATCAAAAATTAACACGTTAGACTGTAAAATCAATTCAGCACGTTGAGACCCATTAGTGATGTTCCAGTAACCAACATCGTCCACCATATTTAATGGAAATTTAAACATACTATGTGCTGTTGTGCCGCCTCTATAGTTCTGAGCCGCAATGGCAAAACTGGCCGTAAACAACACTATGCCGTTTTAATTACCGCGAACGTATGCTATTACGTTCAATAATAAACCTTTGCCTATTCCGGCAGGTCGTCTATGAAAATGGCAGAATTATTAGTGGCGGAAATTAGTGTCGCGCAAAAGTTGGTTGACATAATCGTACACAAGTCTTTGGTCATTTGATAGTTTGGGTAGCCATTCGGTCACAAAACATACCTATTTATTTTGGTCATATTCGATACGTTCACGGCCAACTTCCGTTGTATCGTCTATGAGTTCGGGTAACCCTTGTTCGACTAGCGAAGTCCCATGCTTTCGCATCAACCTTTCGATACAAACTAAGCTACAGTTAAAGGCCCTATCTTCATTATCCGAAAAATGATGTAAAAAGTCCTGGCTGAGTACCTACTTATAAAGTTCCCATAGGGATACCACCCGTATCCCGTTGACGGCTAACAATATTAAAAAGCTGCGAAGGCGCGGCGCAGTCATAAGTGTTCCACATTCTTCCATCGCTTTTAAATATTCGCTTTCATCTCCAGCTAGGCCTAAGTTCTGAGCAGACACTTGGAACGTTGTGCAATTTGGACCACCGCGACTATACAAATCCTGAAAACTACGACAAGGTTGAGAAGCTAATAAAAGACGTTGATAAAATTGTTCACCTCTGTTGGGCGCGACCCAGAATAACCGCGAAACTAACTCGCTCCTCTGTCGTGTCGTTACAATTTTTTTTTGTCGTTGCCTGATTGATAAATATTTATAATTATTTTTGGTGGTAGGACGTCCGCTATGTACAATATATTGCTCGTAAAAATCTAAATATGTCAAGTTATCGAACTCTACGCCAGAAGGGCGGTTAAAATATGTTAAAAGATCAGAATCAGCGCGGCGCGTAATTACTTCAGATTCAGTACCCGGTTTGAAAAAAATGTACTGTTGGCCTTCTAAGTGAACAGCTAATTGTTTAACGTTGGGCTCGCGCACAGTTAAATCAAATTCTAAAATTCGCCATGTCGCTTCGCATGAACCCAGGTAACGCTTGGTGACGTACTGTTCTATTTCATTGTTTTTATCACTGTCCGGGATCACCGCTATGCGTGATTCATCCGGACCCTTAGTCATATATTTAAAAAGGTATTTGACTATATCATGGGCAGAATATACTAACAAATTAATGTGACAATCGTACTTCAGAAGCAATGCGGCATTGAACGGAATCACTGATGGTGACTTCTCTACCCCGGTATTTAATTGTGCCTTTGTTATCACTATTGCGACGTAAATGTACGAACCCCTAGTTGCAATAACTGATGGTGGTTTCAGGTTTGGGGAAAAATTTAGAGCATTAATTTTTCTGTGATCCCAGTTGAGTAAATCTTTTCTGTTTAGCAGTCCACATGGGCCGTATATCATATGATCCATCACGGCCTTGCGTTGTCTACCATCCGCCTCGGATGGATCGGGCAGATCTGCTCTGATAAATTTATCAATATTCGTATTAAGGACTGGTCAACCTTCTGGTCAAACAAATGTGTGCTTCAGTTTCAGGCTGTTCTCGTTTTTGAAATTCTGTGATTTGCAAAATTTAAAGGCATGTACCGAACCACGCACCGGTTCTAAGATCTTTTAATAGCTGGTTTAATTTTTAGCGGTTCGAGCGGTGCGAATAAAAATGTTCCGTAAGCGGATCGAAATTTGAACGTGGCTTCCGTGCCACAACAATATTTAACGTGAGTTATTTCCTCAAAAAATATACAGGCATGACAATGAGGATATTCGTAACTATCAGAGGATTTTTGAGGGAGTAGATTTGAATTGACCTCAATTCCTCGTCATGTTTCTGACCTATTGAAAATTGGCAGATCTACGTAAAAAAGGCTCAACTATTCTAACGATATTATAACGTTAGCAAGTTGGTTGATATCGTATGCGTTTCCGTGTATTGCCTAACCGCGTCTCTATGAACATCCGGATTTTTGGATTATACCTAGAAACAGACTAACTATTTGAGTATACCTACAGACCGCCTGTCTATTTACTTTCGGATCTTACTGAGAGTATTTTTGAGAAACTTTACGATGCACAGTTGGATTCCGGAAACTATACCGTTTGTTAGCCTCTTTATTGCGCAATTTCCAACTCGAATCATTATCATTACTGTCTTCCTCTTCAGTCAAAATCCTACCTAGACGCGGAGGGGTTTGATGTCGCAACAATTCGATTTTAAATTTGTCAAGAATTACGACTGGATTCGTTGATATTTCAGGTCCCAACCTACTGCAGATATTTGGCCAACTGATAAGTTGACGCATTTACGACTTTATGTAGCCCTATTTTTACGGGTTTGAGGGTGGCCTCCCTGATTAAAAGATTGAGATTTTTTTTTAAATTGATTGGCTTGATAGCAATTGCCAGTTGTATAACTGGAAATGAAGAAGTAGTGGACTACGTTACTTAGTTACCTAAATGTTTACATTTCTGAGGTCGTCCTCTAGGATTCTGTACTGAATTGTCTATTTTTATCGTTTTTTAGGTCGTACACTCAATTGAACGGATTTAGATGAAACTGTCGAATTTAATCGTTCAACAAGAACTATTATTAGTTGGCTCCGTTAAAGAATAACAACTGATTTATAATTCTAGACTAGAACCTTAATGTCCAAAGTCTGCAAGCCGTTCGGAAATACACCGTTTAATTTAATTTATTGATAGAATATCCCTGGCTGTCGTAGGAATGATTTGTCAAAAGCAACGATGCAAGACTCTTTAGTGAACAACAACAAAACAATCGTGCCTTATTTAAATTACTATCAACTACTATTAAATAAATAAAAATTGCCATTAAAACTCCGAAAGGAAAACGTACTATTATGACCGGTAAATAGATAACTACCGAAATTATCTTCGTGAGATGCATCAGGAACGGTTGCTCGCAACTGATTTATAATTCTAGAACCTTAATGTCCACAGTCTGCAAGCCATTCGGAAATACACCGTTCAATTTAGAGCTGTCTTGCATTGAAACTATTTTGGCCAAAAAGTTCCCTACACGGAGTTCAAAAGGCAATTTTCCGGGTAGCATATACTTTTCATGAAAGTTAGTTTAGTGCGTTAGTATAATGCTTCACATAAAATATTGTTTATCTCAAAATTACTGAAGTACGTCCCGGAGAAGCCGTCGAAATTGCGCTGCATACAGGTGGCAGGGAGGCGCTTTAAGTCAAATTCAATCGTTTTTTAATCATATGGATTACAAGAGTAATACTTCTAGTCTCTATATAAAACAAATTATGCTATTGTAACCTATAACTACAGAGAAGATACCGGCAAGAAACTTTTTATGCAAAAGAAAGCTAAACTTATTATAAATTTAGCACTAAGACACACTGTTAGTTTGTTATTTTTAAAATTAAAATTCAGACATTGTGGCGGTATATTAACTCACCCGTTTGCCATTTAAGGCGGATCAGCTCCTGCATGAACGACCATTATTTTTAAGTTCCCACCAAAGTCTCTCAAGGGTGTTCGTGTGAATTTTCACCTTAGCTTGAATCAGCATATCCAGTTTTGAATGTACGGGAATATCGACAGTGCCACCGATGAAATTTGCGCTGTGGTTCACTCACAGCAGCATTATGCCTCATGCCAAGACGCCGATTTATGCCAACCTGGTGCTGCACATGGGACATAATGTAGGATCCAGGTCTTACATTGGCTTTCACAATAGGGTCCAGAGTCCCACGTGTTTTTTCTGCTATTAATTCTACGTGTTTTTTTTTTTTGTGAAGACCCTCATACACCGGAAAGACCATATCTACAACTGGTATGGTCGAGTGTAGAAAGGTGTTTCATCGATCTCTATTACGTCATCAATACCATCTAACATGTCACGGTCATGAGCTTCAGTGACTTCCTAATCTCCTGCAAATAGCCGTAGACCTGGATTGTCGTCTTTTTTGTTACTCCTATGTCCTACCAAAGTAATCCCGTGTCGTCTACCAAGGCTGACCATCTCGACGAAAATCTACTTTTGTGGAAAGTTAAATGTTTTGCGAATTTTATGGTCACGTTAAAGCTGGATCACCGATGAAATGGCATAGAAGATTCATGCACATCAACAGTAATGGCCTTGAGAAAATAAAGAATGGTGCGTTAGAGGGAGAGTTTTTTAGAGATAAATCTGTCGTTCAGAAATCCAACTTCGAAGTGTGTTGCGAAGAGTTTGTGTCCGCAACTTAGTCATTTGATTGGGTTGTTTTAATTTATTATGTATCTTTTCTGCATCACAAGTAAGTTCTTTTTTCAAAACTTCAGTCCAATTTATTTTATTTCGGCAATAATAATTTGTTCGTCAGACTCTTTTAGTTCTTAATCTCTTAACTCCCGAAGTATTAAGCTTGCAGTTTTCTCCGTCAAGAAAGTAAGCTCTTTTTATACAAAAATTTACAAAGAGTATTTCCCACACACATTCTATATTTACTTCAGTGGTTTTATTTGTATAATTGAGAAAGGTTTTAAAGAGATGTCTTGAAATTATTCGTCTAGACAATTAATAGGGAATACCGTTTTGTTTTAAAAATTTTTTTTCGTTTTTAAAATTATTTAGGAATTTTTTTGTTGCACTTTAGCGTGGTTAATAACCTTTGGCAACCGGTGTCAATTAAGATTTGGAATAGAGGATCACACTAATGATCTTCACTAAAAGTTTCATCAATGTTAATAAGGTATTTAAATTTTCCCCTAATGCCCAATATTTATCTGTCCGGGCTTTAACTCAGGAGTGGTCGTCATACTCACGTTTTTGGCTGGTTAAACGCGGCGATAATTACCTATTGTCTAAAGTTGTTTGTTAAAAGTAGCTAGCCTTCGCGAAATTATTTATTTATTTTATTGTGGACAGACAGAGGTATATACACTATAAAATACTTAAAATCATTTTATATGATCTTTAGCTATGTGTTTCAACTGAGATTTTACATTAAGGATCATTTCAAAGTACGGTAGTAGTAGTAAATGTGATTAAAATTAGTGTTCTCGTGACGTTTTGAAGCTATATAAAAATTTGGTACATGACCATATTGTAGCATTTGTTCACTATCATTTTAACACAAACTATCTTCACTTAAATTATCACTAAAGTTTTGGTAATTCTCATAATTTTCATCTATTTTACATTGACTATTTAAATGAAAAACTTTCTCTATAAAATTTCCGTTTTCGATATTTATTTGGCCGGGTTTCAACTGAGGAGGGGTCCTCATACCAACATCTTGCGTTAATAACTGGTTAGGCATGCCAGCCAAATAGCCAGAGGTAAATATTATGAAATTCCTTAAAATTAATTTAAATTACTTTTGGCTACGTGTTTCAACTAAGATTTTAAATTTAGTATCGTTTCAAAGTACGGTAGTAAGTACAAATAATACAAATACAAATACAAATGTATTTATTAAGTAAGTATTAAGTAAGATTTAATGTGATTACAACTTGTGTTCTCGTGACGTTTTGAAGGTATATAAAAATTTGGTACATAACCACATTGTTGCATTTGTTCACTATCATCTAAACACAAATTATCTTCACTTAAATTATCACTAAAGTGTTGGTAATTCTCATAATTTTCATCTATTTTACTTTGACTATTTTAATAGAATAGAATAGAAAATGTCTTTATTCATGTAAACTTTTACAAAAAAATTTATGAATCGTCAAATTAAGTAAACTACCGCCGTGTTCGGAATGTTGATTATGTCGAGAAGAACCGGCAAGAAGCTGTTTAGTTACTCTTTTAAAAACTGACACATATGGTACAAATCATGCAAAAAAAATATTACCAATATAGCTTATGTCTATATTCAATGCTATCAAGTCCAAACATTTTTGTCATTAATAAAGTCCTCTATTTTATAATAGCCATTTTTTATAAAACATTTTTGCATAGGTAATGCAGTGATATTATAAATGAAAAACTTTCTCTATAAATTTTCCGTTTCCGATATTTATTTGGCCGGGTTTCAACTGAGGAACGATCCTCATACTCACATCTTACGTTAATGAGTTAGGTATGGGTCGCGGTGCCAATTGCCTATTGTTAGAAACCTGTTGTTGAGAGTGAGGATGTCTAGACTTCGCGAAAACATTTGATCGCATCGGGTGTTGGAATCGATATGACGTATTGTTTCTTTGTGGTGCAGAGTTCATGTATGGAGCATTGTTCTGCTTAACTGGGAATTGTTGTCTGGTCTCCTTGTTGATTGGTTAAAATCTTACTATTCCAATTATTATGTTGGTAGATAATTTATGGAGCTGGTATGATATTTGAAAATTAGCCCTTCTGCTTTTAATTGGAAGATTATACTACATGTTTCTGTAACGCTACAATTTGCAAAGTATATTTGGTCATAGTAGGTTTGTTCGTAGGTTGTTTCGTAATGTATTTTGGGCCATGTTTATGTAAGGCTCCATAACCTCTCCCACTAATGTTATATTAGAATATTTATCGACTAATTTACTTTTTATAAAAAATAATCTTTGTTTTCATTTGAAAATAAAGTCAATATACGACCTTTTCGTTTAATGTTTGCTAATTCTATTAATAGCGTATTAAACTCTCTATTATCTTCACATTCTTGTTTAAGGATATTTTCGATTATGTTCCAATCGAAATTATGGGAGATCATTGTAACTATAAGGGCTGCTTTCCCTTCTTATTTACTTAGTAGTAGCATAACATTTTGAGGTGTGTTACCTTCTGCTACTAGAAGCCACTGCTTTGCGCTATTTAAATAATTATACAGCGTTAATGTATCTCCGTTGTACGATGGCACGAATTTAATCAATATACTAGGATCTACTTTTAGTTGTACAACTGCCGGCTCAGGTTTCGGGGTTACCCCAGCATCTGGGCGGCTGAGTGTTGTATCCCTGCATCGTAGGACGAGGGTCGGTCATTGTTACCTTACTTGCCTTAAATACAAACTTCGCTGGACGAAGGATGGGAATTTCGGTAGTTAACGGGATAGTGTTATTTGTACTACAGCGGAAGGATGTTCCCGATGAACAGCATGTATTTTCACGTATTTATTTATGTGGTTGCTCAGTCTACAGACTTGAGAGTCTTACTTACTCAATGGCGGCTTCGGAGATTTTTCTTGGAAAGTTTCTTACTAAAAAATAAGTTAACTGGGCCCCACGTCGGGCGCCAATCAAAATATTAGAGATCGTCTAATATTAAAAATAGTTTATTTTGTTGCTTTTTATACAATTTAAATGCGTAATAGACACGACAAGGGATACTGGTAGAATGACATCGGCGGTGCTGTGCTCCGCCTTCTTATTTCATTTATTTATTTGGACTGCCAGAGATAATTAAATTAAAAAAGAACTTAAAATTTTGTTACATGACTTTTGTTATAATAATGATAGTTTTGCAATGATTTTTGAAAATTAGAAAAATCTATTACATTTTATATTCGCGCATTTTATACATGCTTGCGGTTTTTTCCGAGTGTACCAACCAAATAAGTGCCATTATTTAAAAGTTTTCTTGCCAATCTAACGTTAGTATATCAGTTGTCAGTAAACAAGGTATGCCCTTTATTTAGTAGGTCTTAGCAGAACTCTAATACTATGTTAGTAGGTGTTGTGTTAATATAGTTGAGTACATAATTCAACCAGTTTTATGCCACATTTGTGGCTCTTTTGCTTATTGTACTGGCGAAATATTAATCTTCCCCGAAAGGGTACTGTACTTTCATCGAAAGACATAACTTCTCCGAGTGAAGTGTTTTAAAGTTGTTATTCATGGCTCCCATTAAGTCTGTAACCCCTTCTATGAATGAAGGACTGTATATGCTGGTATAAATGATAAATAAAATAAACCAAAATAACCTTATGACGATATTAGAAACAGAAATTTTTTATCTCCCCTTGCGGTGCGGCAATTAAACCCACGACCTTTACGTATCGCGCGTGCTGCTCTTTAGTGGTCCCACCGGTCGTTGACGATTTTACAGTCGACGCAACGAGACCGTTTACCGTCGACGATAAACTAGTTTAAAAAACAGTCTAATTTTCGACTAGTTTACGTCGTCGTCGAAAAGACTACTTCATCACATAAACGATTAGTGAACGTGAACGAACGAAAGTCTCGTTTACCAATTTGACGATGTGAATAGGTATGTACATACGTCGTCGTTTAGCAAACGAGATTATTGAGAATGAAATGACATATTGTTGAAATGAACTTCCCTTCGTACTTTTTCCAGGCTTAGGACTGGCAAGCTTATTGTGCATACTTATATTTAAATTAGTATGTAATAAACTTGGCGTATTTAAAAGTTAATTTCATTATATGTACATTTTCATTCATAATAATCAACTATGAACATTAATCAAATTATGAGTTTAATATTTACAAGTAGATATTTACAATTTTTTTTTTGGTTTTAAATTTTTTATATTTTATGAATTTTATTCTTTTTTTTTTGGGTTTTTAATTTTTTGGTATTTTTAATAATAATTTTGAAATCTTTGTTCACTCAAATTGACATTGAGAAACATTATTTTTTCCACTTTTCGTGTAGTTAATCTGGTTCTTCTACAATTTATTAATAATCCGGACTTTGAAAACATGCGTTCGCAAGGAACGGATGTTGCGACAATGTTGCAGTTCTGAATAAATAATTTTAATAAATTCGGATACACATGGCGGTGATTTTTCCACCACACAAAAGGACTGTTCCATTCACCGCTGGCATTTCTACGAAGCAGTATGTCGTCCGCTAGGTACATGTCTACCTCTTTAATTGCTTTAATCAGCAGCGTCAGACTTTGCTGCCGACAGAAGACTGTCGGCAGCAAAGTCTGACGCTGCTGATACTGTAGCTGCAATGGTCTGGTCGGCCTCCGTGTTGTAGCTGGCTTTGCAGATTTTTGTAATACCCTAGACTAACCTGTGTTTTGGTTCTATTGTAATCAAATTAAGCGGGAGTTTAATTAACTGTGAAAATCATGCTAACTAAGTTATGTGATAAGTCAGAACAGGAACTGGCCACAACCTCACCTTTGCGAAGGTCTGTCTTGGCTAGAGTTGTTATTGAATCAGGAACGAATTACCGATTATATAGCAGTCAGTCTGTTGTCTTTTAAGACACTGAGCCAATAATGGAGAATTATGAAAATTGACCATTATTAGAGTGTGCCCGCGGTGAATCATCGGCTCTACCAAGTTGTAAACAATCTTAGCAGTAGCGTTGGTCGTGCGTAAGTTAGTGTCAGTCACTGTGTGATCAGTTTCTCGTCCGCTATTAGTCGCCAATATTGTCAGTGCCTATTGTTATGTCATTGTCTTTTCCAGCAAATGCAAATAATTTGCACAGGTAGCCAGAAGATGATTCGCAAAGTTCATAGGTTTTGATCCCGACTTGCGCAGCCACTTTAAGAACGACTGTTTCCTGCGAAAGATTATCTAAACTGGAAAATATTTCTGTTGAAGTAATCTGTCATTGGTTGTATTTTGGACAGTTAAATTGTTTCAGTCAAAGAAGAATTGTCAATGGCATGAAGAAAAGATTGAAGAGATTAATATCTATAGCTCATAATTTTCTAAAAAAAATCATAATCCCGTAACCGTTTAAAGAAAAATAAGACTCATCTTCTGCCAATGGGTAAAGCCCTTGGAGAATGGTAAAATTTTCCATTTTTATGTCCAGCGGTCGGTTTAGTAAAACATCTGTCGGAACCGTAAATAAATGTTTACATATTCTAAAAGTATCGCGAATCTTCTCTAATGCAATTTAAATATCTCTCTCCATTTAACGTCTCTGGGACTTCAAAGGGTCAAATATTCCAGGCCAGAGATTTGTAGAGAATTGTCTCTGGAAACTGTCGGAATTTCATGAGGGTTTATTATTGCGTAGAATTGGTAGTCATGGGTGTTAAAAACTATAAAACCCGAGTCAAATGTCGTAAAAAACGTCAACAATCGTGGTGTGGTCAGTTAACATTTAAGTCGGTCCAGGAGTCCCAGTGAAAGTTACTCGTTGCCCCGTGAAATTGCTTTGATCCCGTGCCCAATTTAAAACAAAGGGGCAGCCGGGTGCAATTTCCCTAATGGCAGCGTCATTAAGTCTGTCTTCATTTGTCAACACAAGTTGTGCCATCGACGTCAAGTCATGTTCTGTTGACTGAGCCTCTGAGTAGGATGCATTGCGATCGGTAAAAGTTTATAAACAACAAGGGTCGTAGTGAATGTCTACGTCACCTTCATCTTCACCGTCAGTCAATAACAACCAGTCTTTGACAGTCTTTTCAAAGTCCGGGTTATTTAACTAAAAACACAGTTGTTTTTGTAATCGTTAAAAGTGTTTTATGTGTCACTCCGTAATACGTATAATGTCTATTGCACATCTAACTGCCTAAATATATCAAAATAAAGAACGCTGTGTTTTTGTGGATGGTGCCGCAGCTAGTTCCATCTCCACCCCGATGGGCACATGTGTATCCAAAGCAATTAAACATTTGCTTATTATTAATTTTAATTTATTCCGAAGAATACTCATAAATTTTCCCCTTTTTGGACATGACGCCTTTGTCTTAGACATGAAAATCATTTTTCATATTGTTACGAGATTCGGGTTCGTGACAATAAAAACAGCCGATAAAAATTACTAAAAGTTAGACTTTAATTAAACGTCACTAATTACAACTTTAAAACGCATTAATTAAAACAACAATCGCTCCCAAGTCGCACTTCAAGATCGCTTTCGAAGTAATCACTTGTATCGCTATTTCAATACTGTCCCGGTCGCGGCCAATTCCGGACTTTTATAGTGCCGCAGGTTGTTCCCGAACTTTCCAACGCAGAAACATCCAGAATATTCGCGCGCAGTCTGGCCTTGACCGACCGTGCGGCCATAGTTCTAGTAAGTTCTGGCATCGACATCTCGACTCTCTGAAGTTCTCAATTCGAGACTAGATGGCGCTGTTTACTAAAACACCATCAATCCTGGCGCGTAACAATATGTTGGAACATCGACCTGAGTCGCTGTGCCGCTTGCAAAGTCCCGAATTTTCACCTTTTCATTTCATCACAGTGATGCATTCATTTTGAAAAGCTCCAATTTCGCCTTTTTTGAGCTGCGCCGTAAAGTACCACATACGAGGGTGGTCTGAAAAGTTTCCGACCTAACAATGATACAAGAGTTTTTTTCTTACTTTTTTTATTTATTTTTCTACATAGTCGCCTTGTAACTCTACACACTTCTCCCAGCGATGCTCCCATCTCTGGAACCCGTCCAAATAGTACAGTCAGCGTCATATAGTTCGTGATACTCAGGGTACTCTAATAAATAGACGCAACTAAAAAGTCGATAATATCGGTACACACAAAGTTTTCTTATTGTTCTGAAAATTCAAGTTTCTAGTTTTGTCTACAAGGAAGCTATAGGAGATCGAAAATGGCCCGAAAAGGATGGTACGGCTGCACTGTAGGCTGATTTTCGACTTTCATGTCTATGAATTCTTAACCTTCTTTTGCCAATCTTAACTTTTTTTGCCTGGAATCGCTTCTAGATACATAGTTGTAGTAATATTATGGCTTAATAATGTGAGTGTTTATGTTTACGTGCATATTTTTCAAAAATTTGTATGGAAATATACCTTTAAACATTTATATCTCGGCTTTCGTGCGACTTGTTTGGGTAAAATGGAACGCAACCAAATTAGTTCCTTTTTTATGCGCGTGTGGCGCTTTTGTCTATTGCGTTTTTCCCTCTGTTTTCGTGTGTGTGAAATAAAACTCTGATATTATACATAATTAAAATCTCTTTAATTATTTACCACAATCACGTAGAATATTCCTTTATGGTAGCAGAGCGTGGTTCCGAGTGGTACAGTTGGAAATATCAGAACAGTAAATCGACTTCAATCAGTGAAAAATTGTTGGCGCAATTTGAATTTGAGGTTAAGAAAATTTACGATCACAATTTGTAAACTGCATATTCTGTTGAAGAAATCCTGCAAGATGGGTTCAAATATGTTTAATTTAAATTTTGAAGTTTAATTGAAAAATTGATCGGAAGAGAAAACTTCGCGACGTGGAAGTTCAGTATGAAAACCTATTTGGAACACGAAGATTTATGGTGCTGTGTCGAACCCTCCGATGACAAACCTTTAGATCTTGCTAAAGATATTAAGGCTAAGTCGAAGCTGATATTGTTGTTGGACCCTCAGAATTACGTACATGTTCAGGAATGCAAAACTGCAAAACAAGTATGGGAGAATTTACAAAGGGCTTTTGATGACAATGGCTTAACTAGAAGAGTAGGTCTACTCAAAGATCTCATAAATACTACACTGGAGTCAAGCAATAATGTTGAAGACTATGTTAGTAAAATTATGAACACTGCCCACAAACTGCGAAATATTGGTTTTGATGTCAATGATGAGTGGCTCGGGACTTTAATGCTGGCGGGATTACCAGACTTATACAAACCGATGATAATGGGATTAGAGAGTTCGGGTATTCAAATAAGTGCTGACTCAGTTAAATCTAAACTCATACAAGAATTAACACATCGAAGTCAACTGCTTCTACACAAATACTAAGAAAACTAAAAATAATGTGCAGTCAGTGAAGTCAAAGGGACCGAGGTGTTACAACTGTAATAAGAATGGCCATTTTGCCAAGAATTGTAGACTGCCCAAGAAACAATCTGCAAACAAGGGAGAGAGTTCTAGTTTTGTAGCAGCTTTCTCAGCGACCGTCAAAGAGAACATCAGTGACAATAAGTGGTTTCTTGACTCAGGCGCGTCCATCCACATGACATGTAGAAAGGATTGGATCTACAATGTCACCGAGCCATCTGTAAAAAGTGTTACTGTTGCTAACAGAGAGCCATTGGTCGTGAAGGGAGTTGGTTGTGTAGATATACACATAAGTCAAGATAATGTGATACAAGTTAACAATGTTCTATATGTTCCAGGGCTAGCTGCTAATCTACTCTCAGTTAGCTCTATTGTAAACAAGGGGCATAAGGTCACATTCAATAACAAAGGTTGTGAAGTTCGAAATGGAAAAGACGAGGTTGTATGTACTGCAACATTGAGCAACAAGTTATATGTCATAGATACTAGTATAGAAGTTGCACATTTAGCCTCCAGTTCTCAGAATATAAATAACACTTACCTGTGGCACCTGCGAATGGGCCATTTGAACATTCCAGATGTGAAGAAGCTGCCCAGTTGTACTGATGGTGTGACTCTGACTCAGGAACAAAGTATTGTCACATGTATTCACTGTATGGGAGGTAAGCAAGCAAGGACGCCATTCAAGAATGTTGGTTCTAGAGCAACAAGGCCATTGGAGCTGATACATTCCGACTTGTGTGGCCCTATGGAAAATTCTTCATTTGGTGGTATGAAATATTTTATTACATACATTGATGACTTCACTCGAATGGTCTATGTGTATTTCCTGAAAGATAAGCTAAATATATTAGACACATTTAAAGATTTTAAGTTAAAAGTAGAGAATGAATTGAATCTTAAGATACGTACTGATAATGTACAGAATGAAAACTTCGTACTGATAATGGTACAGAATATTGCAATTTTAACTTTGAAAAGTACTTATCTAATCATGGTGTTATTCATCAGACCTCTACTCCGTATACTCCCCAGCAAAACGGCATGGCTGAAAGAATGAACAGGACTTTAGTTGAACGAGCACGGTGCATGCTGTTCTATGCTAACCTAGAGAAGAGATACTGGGCTGAAGCTCTGGCAACAGCTGCATACATTGTAAATCGTTCCCCGATAAAGTCACTGCAAGGTAAAACCCCTTATGAAATGTGGAAAGGTAAGAAACCTAACTTATCTCATATGAAGATATTTGGCTCTGAGGCTATGGTTTATACACCAAAAGAAAAACGCCAAAAGTGGGATAAAAAATCAATAAAAATGATATTCATGGGCTACTGTGATAATACGAAAGGCTATCGTTTTATGGACCCTAAGTCACACAAAGTTGTCAAGAGCAGAGATGTTGCATTCATTGAAAACTATGATAAGAATGTCAGTGTACAAATTGATTGTGAATCTTATGCTTCAGTGAAAGACAGTCAAGCAGCTACTGCCAGTTCCGGTTCACAAGAAAATACAAACTCAGGCAGTCAGAAAGTTGAAATGAACACTGAGGAGTCATCCACTTCTGCACCTGTGATGTCCGGTGAAGATTCAGAATCACAAGGTAATAATGATGACTCAAGTGAGTATGAGACTGACGAATTTGATGAAACATACTATCCTCCACATTCTACGAGACAAGATTGGGATAGCAATGTGACATTGCGGTCAACACGATCACAGAATAAGACAAATGAGGAAAACAATGACAGGATGGGCTTATTATGTTTATTTACTGACATAACTGACCCACAGACTGTAGAGGAAGCACTCACATCTCCACAAGCTACAGAATGGAAGAGGGCCATGGACGAAGAATATGCTTCCCTGATGAAAAATAAAACATGGACGTTGACAGACCTGCCCCCAGGTAAAAAGGCTCTTCCGTATAAGTGGGTATTTAAAATGAAAACAGATCACACTGGAAATGTTATAAGATATAAGGCAAGGCTTGTGATAAAGGGGTATGCACAAAGATGGGGCACTGATTATGAAGAGACATATTCACCAGTGGTCAAGTATACAACTATCCGCTATTTATTTGCCTTAGCAGCTAGATATGGGATGGCAATAGATCAGATGGATGCCGTATCTGCTTTTTTGCAAGGAGAGATTGATAAAGACATTTACATGCAACAGCCAAAAGAATATAAACAAGGATCTAAAGTATGCATGCTACACAAATCTATTTACGGACTCAAGCAAGCCAGCAGACTCTGGAACTTGAAATTAAATTCAGTCTTGCATGAGTTAGGAATGACTCAATCTAAAACAGATACTTGTGTCTATTATAGTGCAAAGAAGGATACTTTTATAGCCATCTGGGTGGATGACTTAATTCTGTTTACTTCTGAAGAAAGTACCAAGAATGTTTTTAAGGAGGCATTAAAACAACGTTTTGATATGAAAGATATTGGTCCAGCAAGTCAATGTGTTGGTCTACATGTTACTAGAGATGGGGACAAAGTACTACTAGATCAAGAAAAATATATAAATGAAATATTAGCAAGATTTAGAATGTCAGACTGCAAACCTGTGAAAACACCATTTGAAGCTGGTATGAAATTTGGTGTTAAAAATGAGGATGAAAGAAACACTGACTGTCCATACCAACAGGCTATAGGCTCCTTACTATATGTGGCTCAAGGTACACGACCTGATTTATCATTTGCAGTGAACACACTGAGCAGATTCAATAAAAATCCTACAACTGCGCACTGGACTGCAGTCAAACGAATATTCAGATATTTGCAAGGTACCAAAGATCTGAAATTGATATACACCAAAGATGGTAATGAGAAAATCACAGGTTATTGTGATGCTGATTGGGCGAGCGATGTACGCGACAGAAAGTCGTGCACGGGTTACTTATTTTTGTTGCAGGGTGGTGCAATATCCTGGAGGTCTCAAAAGCAGCAGACTGTGGCACTATCCACTGCCGAGGCGGAGTACATGTCGATGTCTTCGGCGGCGCAGGAGGCGCTGTGGCTCCAACAACTGCACGCTGAACTCGGCCAAGAACAGAGCAAACCACTCGTCATTTATAGTGATAACCAGAGTGCAATTAAATTGTCTAATAATGATTGTTACTTGCCTAGGTCACGACATATTGATATTCGTTATCATTTTCTTAAGGACCATGTTAACAATTTAAATATTAAGTTTTGTTATGTTAAGGGTGAGGAGATGGTTGCTGATAATTTAACTAAGGGCACTACAGCCGATAAACATTTGCATTGTATTACAATGATGGGATTGCGTCCCAAGGGAGGGTGTTAGTGTAAAATGGAACGCAACCAAATTAGTTCCTTTTTTATGCGCGTGTGGCGCTTTTGTCTATTGCGTTTTTCCCTCCGTTTTCGTGTGTGTGAAATAAAACTCTGATATTATACATAATTAAAATCTCTTTAATTATTTACCACAATCACGTAGAATATTCCTTTACGACTGCCCCTAATATCCTCTGGCATGATTATTCATCATATTTTTCTTCAATTTTTGACATATTGCACAGTGGGCGCACTCGCTAGATTTCGGGCGAAAAAAGTAAAAACTATTATTTTTTAAAAATATTATATTTAAGCGTTTAAAATAATGTCCCTAGTAGTAAATAACATAACAATACTTTTAAAATTATGCGCGAAAAAAAATCACAGTGAAAAACTTAATGTCCACTTATTTTTAATAATTTATTGCATTTCGTGGTACATAATAAGATATGTAATACAATTCCGCACAAAAACCCTGTAAGGTCACTGCAAAATTAATTCTAATAGTAACATTTCTAAAATATAAACATAATTAAAATACAAAACAAAAAAATATTTCTTACCAAAATATCTTATTAAACAGACTAATTCCTTAAAATTATATATACATAGGTCCACAAGTAATAATAACTTTGCTTATATAATAAAAAAATATACGAACATCTATCAAAAGTATACAGCTACTGAAATAAATCAGAACACTTTTTTGTGTGTGTAATTAAGACTATTTACATCATATTTATACCTTCCTAATACAGTGGGCACACTAGCTAGATTTTAGGTAAAAAAATAACACATTTAACAGGTCAAAACATTGTACCCATTAGTAAATAACATTCTACATTAGACTTCTATATCTGAGTCATCTGATTCTGTGTCGCTATAATTAATACAGCTAACATCACAGAATTCAACATCAGAATTTGCTGGCTCGGATATAAAGAGGTCTAGTGTATCTTTATGAAATTGTTTATGCCTGAAATTGTGCATTTTTGGCCTCGTTGATGAAATATAGGGATCAGAACTAACGATCATCATCTTAATAATATCTTCGTTTGAGTTTTTTCGAGTATTCTTTCTTGAATGATGTTCCCTATATCTGCGAAAGTCCTTGTTACGGGCTTCAGATGCCTCTTCAGACAAAATTCCTATTGGAACAATCGAATTTTGAATGATGTCGGCTCGATGGATCATTAACTTATGCACAGTTGCTGACATATAGTACCAATTGTATAACTCTACGTATCTCTCCACATCCAATTTGTCCACATCAATAGTTTCACTAGACGTGACAGCCTGTAGAATGACAGCAAACCTGTGTACAAGTTCTTGATCCAGATCAGTTATTGCTGCTGTCTTTTCAGGGAACTCAAAAAACCTTCTTGCCGTATTACCGTGATTGGTCGTCCCTGATCCCTGTTTCACTATGTCTATCAGAAGACCTAGCTCTTTCTGAAATCCGACTTGAATGGACTTCTTTCTCTGCAACATGATATTCTGGTTTTCTTCTCCCCTCACAGCCCAAACCTTTAAATCTTGCCTATACGCAATGTGCAAAAGGCACTCCATTGCGTTGATCTGTGCATGTAATGTGGACAATCCAAACTTGTACATCTCCGTTGCAACTTCTTTCTGCAAAACTGTGTCCAAGTTGTTCATTTGTGATGGTGTTGCCACGCACAGGTAACATGAAGCACTTGAACGTGCTTCTGACAAATAAGTACACACTTTTCCATCAATCATAGTCATAACTAAATTATGTGACACTTGGACACCATCACAAAGAGAAGGACTTAATGATTCTATCTCTGCTTCCATTTTTCTCAATTCTTCTTGCACCACTAATTCACTTTCTTTAATAAATTTAAATTGAACGGGTCGACAGTACATGGGCGAACACGGTTTTGGATTTTCCCATATTACTTTTGAATCTGAACCAGCAGTTAGTTTCAGCGGGACCAAACTAGTCATAAAAATCGCTTCGTCACTTTCCCCTTCTTCAAGTTTTTTCTTGTATCGGCTTTGACTTGACGCCCCATCAAATCCCCACTTAGACAATAAATTTAAAGTCTAGTCAGTCGATTGGTATTGCACAGTTTTTAGTATTCGCTTTACCGTAACATCTAAAAGAGCTTTGAGAGACACTTTAGCTATGATATCAGTCACTGTAAAAAAATCTTGTAAAGGATAGCACTCGGTTTTCGCTTGCTGAATTTTATAATAGGAGGGATATAGATTTGGAACACCTTCTCGAATAGCAGATTCCCGCAATGTTATATACTGCCACTTAGATAATTTGAGTGACAGTAACAAACCCAAACCTTTATCGTTACAACTTGTTATAACTTGTTCGGGGATGGGTTGGGGACGCAATATATATTTTTTTAATTGATATTAAAACTATTAGGAAATAACGTGATGTGCCTCATTTAATTAATTGCATGATTTCAGAGTTATTTTGGAAAAAATGATGTAATAAAAATAATATGAGCATTACTAAGGAATATCTGCTAAATAAGTAAAACTCGTAACAAAAAATACTGCTTAAAGTGCCATTTATTAACTGACTGTATGTTTTAAGGTTTAATTTAGACAACAATTACTAGTTATTGTTACGAAAAAAAGTCTAGATTTGTGTTTTTTTTTTTCAAATTCTACGAAACTTTGCGTAGAAAGCGATAAATCCGGCCCTGGTTCGTCAGAAGTGCGCGCGCGCCGCTGCGTCCGTCACGCATATGTTAATAGCGCACGTGCGACCAAGACATTACACGACACTACTGAGCCTACTGTAGTTTAATACAAATTATTTAATTTAATTGGTACTATACATTTATATATTAACATTTTACACAAATTCATAGGTTATATAGGTTTAGGTAGGTTATAGATCTTGATTAAGTATAACAAATCTCCGAAGAAAATACAACATGGTAAAATGATGCTTCATCATATAAACGATGCTTAGTATATTTCCCGAGCAAAAGTGAGATACTAGATACTAGATTAACATTAATAATACTTATTAGTCGGCGAACGAAGCTACCAATAATACTTAATTAGGTTAACTGTGCAGCAAAATTTTCCGACACCGCAATACCGATCCTTTTTAACAAACAATAACTTAAGCTCACAAAAATAAAGCTCAATTTCGTATGCGAAGCGATGCCCCTCCGCCTGCTTCCCGCGGTCGGCACGTTGTATCACCGGCACACCGGCGCGTAAAGGTGGATTTACATGAAAAGAACATAGAGCTAGAGCTAGAACAAGAGCATTCTTTCGTGGTCTTTTAGTGTAAACAAAAACTCGTGTTCAGCGTTTATATCAAACGAACAAAGAGCTAGAGCTAGAACAAGAGCATTCTTTCGTATTTTGTGCAGAGCTAGATCATTGAAGAACGAATGTTTTTTTGCTCATTCGTGTCAATTCTGTGGTTGATATTGGTAGTTAGTTCATTATGTCTGACTCTGATAGCGATATCATAATTACAAGTGCTGCATTTATTATTTTGTCGCAAAAACTAAAAAATAAAAGAAGAAAGAGACGTTGGTGGGTTACAAATTTAATGAAACGAAGGACACTGGATAACGTAGGTGAAACAATGACGGATATGCAAAAACAAGAAGAAAGTGGTCAATTCAAAAACTTTTGTAGAATGGCGCCAGAGGATTTTGATCATTTACTATCTCTGATCAGCGACAAAATTCGTAAATCAAGTACGAATTTTAGAGACTCGATTCCTGCTTATGACAGACTAGCAGTGACTTTGAGATTTTTGGCAACTGGAGATTCCTATGAAAGCTTGATGTATTTTACTAAAATGTCTAAATCTACAATATGTAATACTATATCTGAAGTATGTGCTGCGATAAATGAAGCATTGCAAGACTATGCAAAGGTAAGTTAACCAATATACTTATTATTTTTATACATTACTACACACCTATTATCACGACCTTAATTATTAGTGAAAATAAGTAGATAAACTAAGACAATTTATTTTTAAGACATTTATTTTTTTTAAAAATTCAGAGAACTAACTAGAAAAGAAATGTTACTTAAAATTGTTAATAAAATACAGCAAAGATTGCCTGGTTTCTTCAGTTGCAGTATCCGGAATGTGTAATTGTTGGCCTATGTTCACATTGCTATCTGAACTGTTTTCCATCTGGTTGGGTGGAGGAGATTGATGTGTGGATTCAGAATGCCGAATGTGTGTATTTTGTGAAGTGTCTGAATGTGAAGACATCGGAGTTGATGCATAACTTGGCTCAAAATCAAATTTCCCCAAATCAGCGTCGAAAAGTATATTATTTATGTAATGTTCAACATATGCTTTCGTCCGTTTTGAATATTCACGATGTTTTGAAGCAACATGATTTCCAAAAGCTTGACTCTTGTCCCTTATTTTTGATTCATGTGTATCTTTTAAAATACTGTAGGCTTCGGCTACTCGAGGGTCTTCAAGTTTACATTTTTTAGGTGGTATTGTCGTGTAGCCAGATCGCCGAGATGTTGAAGGTTGAGATTGTGGTGTAGTATTTCTTGATTCTACTGAAGCTGCAGGTTGTGGATGTGTTGTTGAATCTGACTGTGTATCTGCATTTGGGACCACTAACGCAGTTTCTTGTTCATTTCGCTCATTCTTCTGCTCATCAGCCTATGTAAAAAAGAAAAAACCAATTTAATTAATATACACTCTAAAATAAGTTTTTATTCATTTCAGACACCGTCAACAGAAACAGAATGGCTATCAATCGCTCAGGAATTCCATGAGAAGTGGAATATCCCAAACTGTGTTGGTGCTGTAGATGGGAAACACTGCGTCATACAAGCACCAATGAATAGCGGAAGCGACTTTTTTAATTATAAGTCTACATTCAGTGTGGTGTTAATGGCGATTGTAGACGCTAACTACAATTTTATATTCGCCAATATTGGTTGTCAGGGCAGAATATCAGATGGAGGAGTTTTCAGAAACACTTCTTTCTATCAGAAACTACAAAGTAATGAATTAAATTTGCCTAATGACCAAAGCCTTCCAGGAAGACAACAGAATGTGCCATTCATACTTGTAGCAGATGATGCATTCCCATTTGAAAGACACATCATGAAGCCGTATCCTGGTACTCACGCCAGGGGATCCGAAAAACGAATTTACAACTACCGTTTGTCTAGAGCAAGACGAATAGTTGAAAATGCGTTTGGCATACTTTCAGCAGTTTTTCGTGTATTAAGAAAACCTATGTTACTACAACCGGATAAAGCATCACTCATCGTAATGACCTGCGTATACCTACATAATTATTTGATGAAAAGAAAAGCTTCTAGGAAGCTATATAATTCACCGGGCATGCTAGACAGAATTGAAGATCACGTCGTTATTCCAGGCCAGTGGAGAAATATGGACCATTTATCATCATTTCTCCCATTATCCAACATTGGACGAAGACACACTTTCCAATGTGAAAATATCCGGAAAGAATTTTCCGACTATTTTAATTTTACTGATATTTTGCCATGGCAAAACAATATTGCTTAATTGCAGGAGTGTGTACTAGGGTTTCAGGGCAAAAAGTTTTCGAAATAGTTATAAATGTAACTACCTACTTACTTAAAGTAAAAGCACCAATCATGGACAGTGTCTCAGTTTATATATTATCTCTGTTTACATAATGTAACGTGCAAGTAATAAAACAATGCATTTAAACAATTTCCATGACTAGTGCTTTTACCCTACCATTAAATAAGTATTAAATAAACATAATTACCTACAGTCCTTGTATTTATGATAGTGATGGGAAATGACGGTCACTTTTAACTTTGGTCAAATGACGAGCAGTTGACGAGCACATGTTTTGATTCACATCACTGTTAACAAGCCGGGCCGAGCCGCGGGCGAAAGCTAGTTCTGAATAAATGGACTATACTCACCGTGTTATTAATTTGGTTAGTGTCGAAATCAATTGTTTTCCTCGGTTTATATTTGTCCATCAAAAAGTGCATACTTTTAAATGCAAACCATTTAGAATTATAAGTACAATCGGCACCGCTGCCTGATGGCGTACTCATTGTTTTTTGCCTTTCTCGGCGATAAGATGCAAGAAGCGAGTCCATCTTCTTTTTTACTTCTTCAACATTACATTTCAGTAGTTTTGCAATTTCTTGCCAAGCATCTTGTTTGTAAGTTGTATTTTTATAGTGTTCATACGTCGGATCCCACAGACATCTAAAATTTTGATAGGCTTCTATCATTAGTAAACATTTTTCTTGAGACCAATCCATAATTTAATCGATACAATCGCTAGAACACAAGAACGCTTTGAAAAGACCGCTCAGGGGCGCGAGCACGTTCGAACACGCAAGAACGCTCTAAGTGCTTATTCACAGTGCACGAGCGGGGACGGGGACGGGCGCGGGCGCGCGGGTCTGGCGTCTTTTATGTTCACAGTGACAGAGCGTCTGAGAGACTAAACGCACGCGTGTGTAAGGTTCCAAAACTTCGCGCTAACTACGTCAAGACATGGATGAAGATCTGATTTTATTATTGGAAAATTCATTTTTAAAATGGAAAGTAAATTATGTGAAGTTCGCTATACATGAAATGAACAAAGAACGAGATGAATTGGGAGAATTTAATGTGCTATATGCCGATTTACGGAGTCACCCAGACAAGTTCTTCGAATACACTAGAATGTCAATAAATACATTTGATTATATATTAAGTAAGATCTCACCACATTTGGTCAAGGCTGACAGTAATTTCAGAAAAAGCATTAAGCCAGAAGAAAAACTTCTTATAACAATAAGGTGAGTGAAGTTCCATATTGAAAAAATATTCTATAATGTAATAAAATTCGTTTATTCAAATAATCAGATACATGTAGCATATTAATCATGAGTTAGGTAATTATTGATGTGTGTTAGACTCCGTGTAATTATATGTATTAAAATCCGTGTTTCCATGACTACTATAGCCATACGAGTCGTATCTTCTCCCATACTCCAATTTTTCTGTCTCCTCAATTAATAATTGCATAATTTTGTTCTTGACACGCAATTTTTGTAATGGCGGAAACGCTTTCATTTGTGGGATGAGACTTTTAAAAAAAAAGTAATCTTCACATTTATCGTCATCATTTGAGGATGAAGGTGCTTGCGAAAGTTTCTTTTCAAGTAATTGAATTTTTTTATTTTCGAGTTCAATAAATTGCTCTCGATAATCAGAAGCACACTTGCGTTTTCTACTTCCTGCGCTGGATTGAGATGTTGTTTCCACAGCATCATCGACATCAAAAGTATCATCGGCATTATTGGTGGAGTCATTTGTAGTCTCGTTAACGGTATCTAAATTTCCAGATGATTCTTCAGCCGTTAAATCATCTCTAATAAATGATATCTGTTGGTAATAGGGCCAAGTCGACTGTAGGCTATCCCCAGGATCACCGGAACGCGGCGGTGGATATCTTTTTAATTCTTTACGAAAATGATCCCTTAAGTTTTTCCATTTTTTTCGCAACTGTTTATCTGAAAATAAAGTTAACTTTGTTACAGATTTCTGTCTACTGGAATATCATTTACAGCATTGTCACACTGCTTCAGAATGGGTATAAGTACTATTTCAACATTAGTCCGAGAGACATGTACGACAATATGGAAAGAGTTAGTAAGCATTCATATGCCTCCTCCTACAGAAGCACAATTTAAAAAAATAGCAGATGATTATTATACATTATGGAATTTTCCTAACTGTATTGGAAGTCTCGACGGAAAACACTGTCGAATTAAGAAACAAACTAATAGCGGATCACTAGACTACAATTATAAGAAATATTATTCAGTGGTACTTCAAGGAGTAGCTGATGCAAAAAAGAAATTTATTGCAATTGAAGTAGGCGGACGAGGTAAACAAAGTGATGGTGGCACATTTCATGCTTCTACTTTGCGACGTTTAATAGAAGCAAATAAATTCAACATCCCTAAACCTGACAAATTACCACATTCTAATATAGTGGTTCCTTATGTACTCGTGGCTGACGAGGCATATTCATTGAAAAATTACTTGTTGAGACCCTTTCCTCGAAACACATTGAACGTGCAGAGAAGAATATTTAACGCAAGGTTATCTATAGCAAGGCAAACCATTGAATGTGCTTTTGGTATTTTAAGTGCGAAATGGAGAATATTACAAAAGCCTATTGAAACCAGTCGAGAGAATGCCTGTTTAATTATTAAAACAACATGTTTATTGCATAATATTATACTAGATTTAGACAGTAACTTAGACCTAGATTATCGTGCTGGGGTTTCATCAGAAATTAACCATAGTAACAATGTAATAGGTAACCCAGATAGAAATCCTTCAACACAAGCAAAAGTTATTCGTGACAGATTTATGAATTACTTTTGTGAACAAAACTAAATATGTAATAAAGCTATTAAACAATAAAATATTAAGCTTTTATGTAATGTTACATTAAAATAAACTTACCGTTACTTCCAGGGAAAAGGTTTTTTATTTCATCCCATAATTTACTTATTACAGCTCTGTTTAAGTGTTTTGGATGTTTGCTTTGCCAAATAGCAGTGCGTCGTTGCACGGCGGATATAAATTCTTCTGTATCAATTTCCATGATGGCGCGGGTGGATTAAAAAGTTTAGAACCAGACGCGCTAGACACTGACAGACGCCAGAACACTGTGAAGGACACAGGCGGACTGAGCCAATAGATTCACCCGCGCGATAGTCACGCCACCCGCGCCCGCGCCCGCGCCCTTGCAGACGCGCATACGCGTGACCACTGTGAACGCGAGAGGCGTCTAGATACATTTGATCTACCCGTACCCGCGCCCGCACCCGTACTCGCCTTTACTCTGAAAGAGCACTAAGTAACTGTTCGCGCGCTCTAGCGGCGTTTACATCAAGCGAGCGAGCATTCTTAGAATATTCCATAGAAACTTTGCGAACGCACTCAGAACAACGAAAGAATGCTCTACGCCTGTTTACACTAAAATAATTTGACATAGTGGGGATAGAATGAGCATTCGCTCGTCTCATGTAAATCCACCTTAAGAAAAAAATTGTTTACATCTTCGCCACTCTATTGTGATGCACTGTTCCGCTACTACTTTCAAAATTGAATTTTAATGGGTTTGCAAAGAGTGCTGTTTTCATTGAACAATTAAATTGCGGCAGATTTTTTTTTAAAACCAGTACTTGTTATTTTGTTTGCATTGAATAAATAAAGGTAAGATTGTAAATTATGATTCACTGACTTAAAAGAATAGTTATATAAAGCATAATTTTAAGGTTTATATTAAATAGATATAGTAGCTCATTTTTCATGCATAAAAATAATCTATTTATTATGTTTTGATAATGTTGGTTTGTTAAAAGTTTCTACCTACTTAGTAACTACATTCGAATTTTCCTTGAATGAATAGTTTGGTGTTTAATAATTAACTTTACTCAATACTCAATACTTTATTGCACAATAATGTTTCATTTACAAAGTAAAAGATACATCACACCCTGTTAGGGCACAGCAACTGGACGAGAAGAGAGGACGCTCGTTTTTCTTTTGTTTTATGGTTTAAAATAATATTTTGAATAATAATAATAATATTGTTTATTATGAGGTGCTGTTAAATAGCCTCATTAATATATAGCATCTAAATAATATATTAATAAATATATGCATATTATAATATACCTTTAAAGTACTAATGATTTACAATTAATAGGAAATCTGTCTTTTTTTTTTTTGTTTAAATATTTTTTATAACATCTTTTCTATATTTTATCTTTCAAATATTCATTGATGTCGTAGTAGGCTTTGGATATCAGAAATTGTTTTATTAATTTTATGTATTTCTTAAAGTTTTCTTCATCTTTTATATTTTTTGGTAATTTATTGTATATTTTAATCGACATTATAAGAGGGCTATTAGTATGGAGTGTTATTCTAGAAGTAGGCAATGCAAGGTTATTTCGATGACGTAATCTGTAAGTATTATTATTGTCTTTTTTAGTGTAAAATCCAGGGTATTTACGTACAAATTTGCATGTTTCAAATATATATATACAAGGCAGTGTAAGAATCTGGAGTTTCTGAAAGAATGGTCTACAACTAGTCATCTGATCTATGTTAGCTATGATTCTAATAAGTTTTTTTTGAACAATAAATAAGGTATTAAGTTCTGTACTCTTTCCCCATAGTAGAACTCCATAGCTTGTAAAAATGATATTAAAATATGACAATTTTCTGGCTTATAAAAATAGTGACAATAAAAATACACAATTTTTAAGGTGTCATGTCCCGCAAAATTGGCAATCTCAGACGTAGAGTCACAGAAAATACCCCTTTTTTCCCATAACTACCTAAGTTATTGACGAAACAATTAGATACCACAACAAGATCAGTAGTGGTAGAGCAATTTTTAAAATTGTTCCTTTTTCTTACAAAAGATTTGCCTTAGTATAAAACATTCATTGAGAATAGGAAGCTAGTTTGTTCCACAAAAGTAATTGATTAGGTATTTAAAATTACCAAAACGATACTAAACATTAAATAATCTTATTTCACAAGTGATAAAAAAGGTATTTGTCAAGTTTTAATGAACATAGGTAAAAGAGCTATTTATTAGGTTTGTGACATGTTTTTTACTTAAACAATCAATGTGGGACTGACCGTTACATTTAATTCTTGTGATATCTGCAAAATGTTTCTTCCTTGATTGTGTAAAATTAAAATTTGGTTTCTCTCTTCTCTTGTCAAATTCCGTGGCACTTTGAAGGCAGTAGTCCAGTAAAACGTAGCAAAAAATAATCGTCAAGGCAATCAAAACAATCCAGGATACGCGCACAGGTCAACAGGTAAGGAGCATCAATTAAAGTCCATTAATGATAAGGGTCAACGTAAACACAAGATAACTTCAAGGGTGCGGGACAGGTGTCAACAATCGGCGAATGCAAATTGCTAACTGAAGACTTAAGTAAACAAACGTCACGTCATCGTTCTCTATTGGTTGGGACGAGAAGTGGGCGGGACCAATAGCCTAAGTAAAGGATTTCGACGCGCAAGCGACTTCTTCGGCTAAGTGGTCTACCACGAACTGGTCCAATTGTACATAAATAAATAAATAAATATCGAGTGTGTTGAAACGTAAGAGAAAGAGAAGGTGGTGGATGCGGAATTTCTTATTACAACGCTAAAGAAGAGTTAATTCTAAGTGATCTCCGAATGTCTGACGGATCGTTGGTGAATTTTACTCGCATGTCATCATCTGATTTTGAAACTTTATTGCAAATGATCGCACCTTCCATAGCCAAACAGGATACAATATTACGGAACGCTATTAGTCCTCATATCAGACTAGCCATTACATTGAGGTACTTGTCGACTGGAGATTCTTATGCTTCTTTGTCGTACACTTTTCGAGTGTCAAAACAACTAATATAAATACGTTAAACAGTACCAGAAGTTTGTGAAGAAGTGATAAAAAATATGAAGGTATTTGTAAAGGTAAGCTAAAGAAAACGCATACATTTTATTTATAATTGTATTTTAATATAACAGTAAAATAAATTTTAAAGAGTGAAAAGAGTAACTATCGAGTTTCTTGCCGGTTCTTCTCGATAGAATCAACATTCCGAACACGGTGGTAGTTTACTTGGCTTGACGATTCATAAATGCTTTTTTACATGAATAAAGACATTTTCTATTCTATTCTATTCTACAAGATGGATATAGCGATCAAGGTAATTTAATTAGTATTAGTGCCATCAATGCTATTAGTGCTCGAGGAATCCATAGTTGCAATTATATCTTCTATACAGGGTCTTTCTAAATTAGCTGCGTTCCTTTTAATGGAGGCATCTATACGTTGTAACAAATACGTCCACAAAATTTGAGTAGGTGTTTTATTATGATTTTACAAAGTTATGTTTTCTAACAAAAGTAAAAATTCATTTAACCTTAAAATAAACATCATGCTGTATCTTTTACTAACACATCATAACTGCAGGGTATTGATTGTGTACATGCATACAACTCACACTACTACTGTACGTACACAATAGGCTGTTTGGTAGTCTACGCACACACGGAACAACTATCAGCTGATGCCCTACTGTAACTAATGATTGCTGAAAATTCGGTTATTATCCGGCTCTCTCACACATCTAGCGTCCGAGAAAGAGTGAAAGACATGAATACAGCGGGAAATGCTCATACCTACTAGGTTGTAAATAAGAATGAAAGAGTTAAGACTATGTACAATAATATCTAAAAGTCAACAACACGCGCAGTTTGCTCCTCTTAGGTCTTTATTCAATGAAAAATCACTACCTACAAAAAATATGTGTGCGGCGCGTAAAGCATCTTTATTTGTTTTTAATTGTTTTTTACTTGTAAAGCTTTAGAGTCTGCCAGCTAGCTAGGCAAAAAAATTACAATAACAACTATCAATATTGGCCATCGTCAGAAAAGGAAATTTCTGTTAACATAACTTTCTCAGTTAATGTATTTTTTTAATGCCATTTAAGAGTAAATATGTAGGTACTTACATGTCTATGAAGAAAAAACAACATTTCAGTTTCATAACATTTATTTTATTTAATGATTATTCATCACAATTTTAAAGCCTTTGGGCAACTTTTACAAAAACTGCTGAAATTATCTACCCTAGATACAGAGTTTCCACTTTCACAAGAGTGTCTCTTTTACTGAGCATGATATTAAAGACGTTCACTATGCGCTCCTTTAACTGAGTTACATGTGCAATTGAGTGTCCACTTTCACTGTAAACTAAGTCTTCAGCTCGGCCCCACACGTAAAAGTCGAGCTCGAGAGGCACCAGTCCGGGGAGGGGCTCGGCAACGGCACAGGTCCTCCACGACCGATTCACCGACAGCCATACGTCTCTGACAGGTTGCACACCGCACCTTCAAACTGAACTGGAGCACCATCCTGAAGTACTAATCCTTGAAGTACAGGCTGCGACGCGTATGAAGTGTGATCTCCGCAATCAATTCTCCCAGAGTTTCTTGAAGGAATCTTAAGTAAGCACCGGCAAAACTGGTCATCTGGGGAAAACTCCTGTAGCTTTAACTCCTGAACAAGCGTGAAGTGGTACGGACGTTGATCATCACACCATAAGAGTGGCGTACCGCCACACACTTTTCGCCGCCACAACGAACGCATCTCCTGCATCGACTGTTGGGTGCCGACAGAAAAAGTCCAGTATGCGGTTTCCTCGTTGCACTCGCAGGTGGGGTCTTCCACTATCTTCTACAGGCACGAACATACCCCAGTCCCAAAATCGTTTGAGAGTTTACAGCATCTCCGTAAATGCTCGTGTACATACGCGCAGCCTCCGCACAGTTATCATTAGAATCTGCATAATACAGTACCATGTGTAGATAATCCACATTAGTGTATGCGTATGAAATTAGTCGATTTAATTTACCACAAAGCGCACCTTCGCGAAAGAATTCAAATCAACAACTGATGATCCTCCGCGGCAAAATCAAAGGGCGCGCGCGATCTTTTGTGTTCCAAAGTGCGGCGCATTCGCCGAAAGGAGCGTGCCGAAAAGCCACGAATCGTTCACTCGGCGCGAGCGGCTCGTTTGTCGCTCTTTTGTAATCGACCGCTGACATTAGGGGTGCCAACTCCAGAATACTTTTTCATGTTATCAATAACTTTAATAAGGTTCGTTTTAATTCATGCTGTTAATACTTATTATGTTTTTTTATTATGGAATATCGTTAAAATTTCGAATTGGCTACTTGACAGTGTTAACAATAAAATATGAAAAGTGTTAGATATGTTAGCTTATTAGTAAAGTAATAATTTTACATTTTTATTTTTTAATTAAAAGCATAGTTAGTATTTTATTTTTGCAAAACAAATTTTACTTTTTTTATCTGTGGAACAAAAGACCGAAACGGAAACCACCATTGCAATTCGGAAATGACAGCTGTCGGCGAAAATTATTAATTTTAATGTGGCGAAATAATGATTATTTTACCGAATTATTGTGTCTCTAATCGTATTAAAAATGCATTGAAACATTTTCCGTTTATCTAAATTAAGTCGTTCCTCTGCGTATCGGTTCGTTGTCTAGAACGTTGACGTCATAATTGCAACAGTGACGTGACTGGGCGTTTTCGCGCGCTTTTTAAATGTTTTACACAAAATCTTATTTTTCTCTGGTTATTTCCATTTTTCCCAGATTAATCGAATTGCTTGGGATATAAAATGAACGGGCGCACATTTTACAATACTTTTTTAAAAACTGTCAAGTAGCCAATTGGCTGAAGTCTTGGTACACTGAGACACGTCCTAGCAAAAATGTTATCGTCTCTCGATAATTCTATTGCGCGAAAAAATTTGGTAACTTACTGCCAATAATATTAATGGTATTTTTTTTAAAGATAACCCTTATACTACACTATTGAAGAGTTGAGAAATTTGTATTTCTTCACGTAGAGCGCGAAAAAGTGAATTGAATTTTTTTCTTTCTTTATACTTAAAATAGTACACTTTAGGGCACTACACTAAATCACTAAAGTGCACAATTACATTTTGTCAAGAGCCCAAAATAATTTATTTTTAAGATAATCCTAAATACTTAGTGGTAGCCCTGTTAAAATTATTTGATAATAATTTTTACCTAGCCGCGTAGCTGCCCCGTTTCATAGTATGCATCGTAAACGTATTGTTTAATAGTGTGCGTTTTGTTGACGATGTAGTAGTAGAATCAGCTGACATAGGGCGTTGTATTATGTTGACAAGAAGTATTGTTGTTTCCTTGATTATCTCCAAAACTAGCCTGAATTTTTGGCTAATTTTTTTTGTACGTATTCAGTATGACGTATAGAAACCCCCATTAAAAGGAATGTAACTAATTTAGAAAGACCCTATATATATAAAAGGAGAAACTGACTGACTGACTGACTGACTGACTGACTGACATATCAACGCACAGCCCAAACGGCTAAACGTAGGCACTTGAAATTTGGAAGGGACGTAGCTTAGGTACCGTAGGGGTGCACTAAGAAAGGAATTCCCGAAATTCCCACGGGAACGGGAATTAGCGGGAAAATCCTTTTGTATGAAAAATCTAAACCGCTTAAGTTAGACGCTTGAAATTTGGCATGCAGGTACCTTAGTAAATATAAAGTTTAGTTATGGCTGTATTTTGAGAAATTCCCACGGGAACGGGAGTTAGCGGGAAAAAACTTTTGTATGAAAAAATCTAAACCGCGTAAGTTAGATGATTGAAATTTGACATGCATATACCTTAGTGAATGCAAAGTTAAGTCATGATTGGATTTTCCAAAATTCCCATGGGAACGGGAATAGCGGGAAAAACTTTTGTACCGCGAGTTAGAGGCTTGAAATTTTTTAGTATATTTTATAACACGCCACGCGGACGAAGTCGCGGGCAAAAGCTAGTTTTGTATAATATGCTCTTCAGAAGGCTCGGGGGTAATAATATCACTTGATGCAGTGCTATAGCCCTGTTGAACTAATGGTTGGCTTTGATTATTAAAACTTGTACGGTATTTTCCTAAGCGTGCCTCAATTAAAATATTATTAATATAATATTTAGCATTTAATCATTTAATGCACGTAACTCAGTTCCTACGAACTGTCCATAAACATCGAATTCATCTCGGGACATCATTCTGTTTTTAGCAGCATGCAGAACTTCATAAGCCTCCTCCGATCTATCTTCATTGGGGTGGCTCCTCTTGCGAGTTGGTCGCGATGATGAAGGTGTTGGTGCCTAGTTGATGAGGAGATTGAAATTCCGGAACGGTAGATTGAGAATGTAGAACGACATCTTCATCCGGAGACGAAATCGTGTTTTGGCTTTGTGGACTCAGAAAAATTAATGATATAAATATTAAATCAATTATTATAATAAGAATAGACTATAAAACCCGTACTGTATTATTTCAAACATCAGTTAGACGCAAAATAGTATTTAACCCTTTCCTGCCGGCATATCGAAATCGTTTGAATTTCGTATTTTTTTTTACAAATTCTGAATATTGTTTTTAAAATGAAACACATATATATTTTTTAGATTTTTATTGTACCTAGAACTAGGTTTGTCAGTACCTAGACTTATCTGTACCGTCAGGCACTTTATGTATCACATCAATTAGGAACTCGTTAAGAAACTATGTCTACAAATAATATAAAAAAATAAATAGCGTTAACAATTTTCAGACTTATAGCATAGCATAGCATAATCAAACATTTACCTCGTGGTACTCTACAAAACAATTTTTTTTATCATTCAAACATAAATATGTATTACAATGCGAACATTTTGTAAATGGTTTTGACTGTATCTGCCTCATGCTGCAGACTTCACATCTGACTCTTTTATTTGAGAAAGTTGGCCAATGTATCCCTCTGTTACCTAACCGCACGTCTTTCAAAGTAGAGTAATTAGATTTTCGTCTTATCTGATGATGTTCTCCTTTTCTGACCAGCATCTTTCTGACTCATCAGTCTTAGGGCAATAGATCGTCGACAGTCTTTTACAGTATTTTTTGGTAATAGCAGGATGTGGATGACAAAAGCATTGACAAAAGCTATGTCCAGAACACCCCAAAATAATCTATGCCACCATTTTGGAGACTTGCGGTCGACACAATACAACGCTCTCAGGCGATCAGCGGTGTCCACGCCACCCATAAATGCATTGTAGTCCTTCACTGTTTGAGGACAAGTCACTGCAGACTTTGATTCATTTTTCTCTGTGCGTGAGACTGTGGTCTCTTCGGTTCCGTGAAAATTGGACACAAAATGAACCATTTTATTGTCTTTCTATTTCCAATAACCAATATCCATGTCTGAAAAACGATAATCTGTATGTCCTCTTGTTATTTTAGAATCAGCCGTCATATTTGGTGGAAGCCCCTTTCTGTTACTTCTTATTGTTCCACAAGCAAAAGTGTTTTCATTTTTCAATTGCTCTAGCAAAGATATGGATGAAAAATAGTTATCAAAATAGACAACCTTACCTTTTCCCCATTCATGCTCTGTCAATTCTAAAACGACTCTTTCCCCCAATCCGTAATTCTTGAACTTCTCAGACATTTCTTCGTCTTTCCCTTGATATATCTAAATTTCTTTATAAAGCCTCTCTGATCAGCCAAACACCATAATTTATACCCTCTTTTGATCGGTTTCATTGATAGATACTGTTTCAGTGTAGATCTACCTTTGAATTTTATCATTGACCAAGCTCAATTCACGCCAAGTTCCATTATAATAACACTCCTGAAATTTTCTATTCAACTCCTTTACAACTGGTCTAATTTTGTATAGTTTATCTTTGCAATTTCGAGGCATTTGTGTGTTATCATTGCAGTGTAAATAAGCGAAAATCATGGCAAATTTGTCTCTCGGCATGGTTTTGCATATAAGTAAGTACATTATTCAAGTCCTCTGCGGAAGAAAAATGGTCCTTCCAAGCAGGTCGACTATTGTAGCCCATAAAAAAATTAATGCCTATAAAAGCTAGAAGCTCTTCCTTCTTGAGATTCAATACGTTATCTTTTTAAGTAGCAAAAAGGTTGCTTTGGTATACAATATTTTCCAATAATCCATCTATCAACACTAGAAAGATATCAGTCGGTGTGTAACAGTTGGCCAAAAATTCTTCTACTACTTCGGTATTTCCAGAATATTGAGATAAACTATTTTCTACTTCCCGTTTTCTCCACCTACGATTTGGTTCCGGACCGGGTCTTAGACGGGCTGGTGTTTGCGGGGTTCTTGAAGTGGATCCACTCGTTGAAGGTTGGACATCATGAGAATTGTCAGAGACGAGGCTAGGAACTGGATATACCTGATCTATTGGAGATGGTGGTCGTGATGATTGTTCCATTTCATATAAGGCCTGTTCGATAGCTTCCTCGAATACGTCATCGAAGTTTCTCGAGGCGCCTGGTGTGGGTAGTTGAACATTATGTTCATTTTCTTCATCCGAAGTATCAACCTCCGAAACGTCGTTGCATTCGGGCAAGTCTTCAAGCAATAATGCCTATCAGGGCTGTATTTTTTGCGATATTCATATCTGGACATCTACAATTAAAAACATATAATTTTATAAAATATCTAATGAAATAATAACTACGCACACCATACAAAACATATAGGTACCTAAAGTGACTGTCGGTACTTTTTAGTACGCACCAGTCTTGGAAACATTTAGGCATGTAATAATGCAAAACATTATCAAACAATCATCTTTAAACAACCTTTATTACATAAATAAATGGAAATAATAACACAAAAGGCCACTTACCTACGATAAACAATTTAACAAGTCACGCTTAATTTTCTTCGTCAAGTCTCCGACAAGTTGTAGGTAACTAGCAAACCAATTTGATTGGCCGTTTGAGGCGCGATACGAACGAAGCGCTCTCATTGGCTAAGGGAGTGATCCCAGAAAGGAACGACAGTGTTTTATAAGCGCTGCTTGTTTGCGTTCTCGATAGAACAGACGAAATATGAGTGAGTCCATATAAGTACCTTCAGTCAGGAAAGGGTTGTATAATTATTTCTTTACAGGTCCCAGCTACTGCAAATGAATGGAAAACCAAGGCTAGAAGCTTTGAAAATATATGGAATTTTCCGCATTGCGTTGGATCTGTAGACGGTAAACACGTTTTGATCCAAGCTCCTTCGAATTCGGGAAGTGACTATTTTAACTATAAAGAACAATTTAGTATTGTCCTATTGGGTATTGTCGATGCAAATTACAATTTTATCTATGCAAATTGTGGTGCTAAAGGAAAATCTTCTGACAGTGGATTCCAAGAGACTGCTTTTTATAAAGCTTTGGCTGATAACCAACTCAACTGGCCAACTCCAGACCCAATACAAGATGGGCCGAATATGCCTTACGTACTTGTAGGAGACAGCGCCTTTGCACTGACAGAAAACATGATGAAGCCATATCCCGGTAATCATGACGTGGGTACAACAAGACGCATTTTCAACTATCGACTGTCAAGAGCTAGAAGAATTGTCGAAAATGTGTTCGGTATCTTAGGTGTTGTATTTCGTATATTCCGAACTCCCATAACCATCCTACCCTTTACCCTTTAATGCTGAAGTTGTTGTAATGGCGTGCGTATACCTCCATAATTTTTAAGGCGAAATAGTCAATCGAGATCACTGTACAACCCACATGGAACTTTTGATTATGATAATGTGGATCACGATATTTTAGAAGGATCTTGGCGCAGAGAAACTGGCTCTGTTATGTCGAATTTAAATGCTATGGGAAGGCGCTACCCTGAATCTGCTATTATGAGTGAAGAAGGACGTGTTCCCTGGCAGAATAATTTTTAAATGAATAAACTAGTATTGTACTATATTTTCTCTTTTAAATGTTACTGAACAACGTCAATCCTTTTAGAAGTGAAGTTTTTTGTGTGAGGTGTATACAAATCTTAGTTTATGTAAATTTATTTGTTACTTTTCCTTTCCTTGTGTGTCCGTACAATAAATTATAAATAAAAATAAACCCGTTTGCGCTAAATGTGTCGCAGGTGATGTGACCGTGATTACTGATTACAAATGACAAAATAACTAAAGTATGACTTACGTTTGTGTCCAAAGTGTCCAAGGTTCTAGAAGTTGTGGCTCCCTTTAGCAAAAATTTCATTGCATCGTACGCAAACCATGCACTGGACTACACGTCCTCTCGTCCACTACCAGAAATTTTTGACGATTTCACTTTCTTCCTTTCTCGCACAAATTGCGAACGCAGGGTATGACTTTGGTTTCTATTTCTTTTCTAGGCAATTTAAGCGCCTTGGCAATATCCTCCCATGCATAATTTTTCTTTAATTTATTTCTATAGTCACGGTGTGAAGTATCCCACAACAAGACACGACTTTCGTAAAGCTCTATAAGCAAAAGCACGGTATCATTTCCCCACACTAAAGACATTTTAAAGGCACGTTGCGTACGCGACTACACTGGGTGACAAATGACGCAACACTGACGCGGGACACGTGCGCTCGCTCTCGAGGCGGGAGCAAGCAACATGCCCCGCGTCACGTACAATGTTGTGGGTCATGTTGCGGGGCACTGTGCAACGTTGCAGCGCACAGTGATTCGTGTAGAACAAGTTAGCTGGACAATATTATTTTATAGTGTTATTGTTCCTAAATGAGGTCAATAAGCATAGATATATATATCTAAGTACCTATTTACGGATGATTCTCCATTTGCGCTAGTATTTAGAATAAAAAAAACAGGTTCAGAAATAAAATGACATTTAATATATTTTTTTTAATTTTTAACTAAATCTTAAAGTAAAAACTAATCAAAATAACTCAACCGCTTAAATATTATATCTGACACTCATCATCATCACTATTATCAGATAAATCGTCCACAGAATAGTCACGATTATAAGTGTCAGATCTATGAAAACTGGACACAGTATCCGCAGTTTGTTCCTTACAGCTAGGTTGAATAATTAAATCTAGGACCTCAGAAGGGAGCGCACTAATATGTTAACAAAAATCTGTTCATCTGGAGGATAGGAGGTAGCTTTCGCCTTTCTTACACTATGCAATGAGGGGAATACCATATGTCCTGCTCTGATGCTCCACTTCCGAGTTTGCTTATAACTATGGCTAGTTGATTTACTGTCAACATAGTACGCCAAAGCTTCTTCGCTAGTCAAACACCTGGGGGCACTTGCTTCATATATTGTGTCATTAATTTCTTGACATTTTGGACTGCCAACTGCATCTTTAATTTTACGTGCTACACTTCTCTGACCTGACATTCGCACTGACACTTCAGCAGCGTATGCTAATTCACTAGCGCTTCTTGAATGTAGGAGGTCATCCACGCGTCGTCTTTTCGTTTTGGGACTCGCATCTTCAAACGTTTTAGGTGGCCTTCCAGGTCCTTTCTGGGATTCCATAGACGTAGTTAAACGGACACATCAAAAGGTATGTCAGCACCTTGAAGCCATGTTGAAGGATCTCCAGAAACCGCTGTCGGTTTCTTCCACAGCTGCTCCATTTTTCAGCCAATTTTGACGAATTTTTGGAGATTACCAGCTTGATATCTCTCTGAGACTGCTCCGTAACTCCATCGAAATCATGTTTTGAAGAAATAAATCGAAATAGTTCCTTATTCCGCGTTTCTTTCGGATGTTTTAACCATTCTTCAAAAAAATCCATTTTTGAGATGGTGAAAACAGTAATAAGAAAACAATAAAAAAAATATATTTATGCAAATAATTCGCAATGGTTTTTTTTTCCAGATTTTGCTATACAAATGTAAAAATCAAACAGAATAGGTTTCACGGAGTGTACATGAAAGTACATGCTACTTTTGTTCCATTAAAATTATAAATGTATGCATAAACATCACTTTTTTCTAAACAACTAACTTAATAAAATTCAATAATGCAAATCCTGTCATGAAACATAACTCGGAAGAAATCACTTACCCTTACGCACACACTCCATTATACACCGTGAAATTTTAGTGGTTGTTTTCCCGCAGCAGAACGATTAACCTTTAGTAGCACTATCGAATAGTGCGAGTTTTTTTTTTAAATAATAATATTTTAGTTTTCAATTAATCAAAAAAATAATCATCAACTCGAAAGCGTGAGAAACGAATAGTTATATTCCGAGATTCTAACGTATGAAGGTACTTCTTTCTGCACGAAAACCTTCTTTAAACCAAAATAACTCTTAAGGCCTAAGCAATACAGCATAAACTGCAACGCACGCGCTCCGCGAAACGAACCGCCTCGTGACAAACGACACAGACACAAAGGCACCGCTCGCAGCGCTCGTGCGACTGTCTCACTCACTCATTTCTACTCCAGTGCACCGCGAACGCCGCCCGCGCAACTACTCAACGCGCCCAGTGCGCTACGTCGTGGAGTACCTACGTCTCTATGGTGCAATTGTACGCGAGAGCGAATTATGATTCGCATGCCGCTCGTCGGCTTTACGCAGAGCCGCAGCACATGGAGTCCCTTTGTCTTCGCGGTGTTCTGAACCCGCAAGTACCACAGGCTCGGACGATCGTAGCCGCAACCCAGCGGTTACTCGATCACGGGCAGTTCCAGACGCCAGCTCATGCTCAAGGCAGAGTTTACCCGGCCATTCATTCTTTGGAGCTTGACGAATACATCATAACCGTCGCGGCGGGCCAGTGCCGTGGCCACCACGAAGCCCGGATCTTACTCCGTTGGACTTTTATTTGTGGTCTGAGGTTAAGCGGATTGTGTATCGGGAAGAGTACCACACTCCGGACGCCTTAAAAAGTGCGATAGTGGACGCTTTTGATGTGGTTAGACGTAATAGAGACACATTATTGAAATTGAAAGTAAATCAATTAAAACGTGCACGATTGTTTGTAGAACGCAGTGGTTTACACTTTGAACAATTACTCCGTTACCGGGAAGTGTAAGTATTTGTTTGTACATTTGTAAATAGGGATATTAGGTTAGGTAATTAAAATCATTGTAAATAGGTTGATTTCTATTTTTTAAATACGCCTTAAATACTTTATTGCCTAATTCAGTAATAAATTATTATTTTCAGACAATAATCTTGATTACATGTCACGTTGTTATGAATTAAAAATTGTGTCGTGTTTAGTTAAGTATGGATAGAAGTATTTACGACGGTCCTAAGCCCGTTAAAGTATGAAGGGAAAATGGAAATCACTTGTTAGTGAATAGTGAGTTTTCAGCGAATTGATAAGCGCGAGAGGCAATGACCCGGCCGGCCGGCGAGCAGCTGCGGCGCGGCTCCTACTATTGGTTCGAGGTTGCTTTCGAGTTTAGTTTATCACTATCCTAAAATTGCTATTTTTTGATCTGCATAAAAAAAACCTGCACAAATCTATTGTACTACTGAGATATAATCATTTCACTGCGGGAAAACAACCACTAAAAAGTCACGGTGTATAAACGTTTGGAGAAATCCTTTTAAGTGACACAAACGAGCTAATGAAGTTTATAGTACAAATGTGAAAAAATGCTCTTCATATTATCAACTTTTTATAGACTTACCCTGACAACGATTCTTAAGAGGGTGGTTCCGAAAAAATATGTTGGTATCTTTTAGTGTATGGGCCTACTGAGTTCATATTGTTAGGTAACTAATAGGAATTCAATGGTCGATTTTGTCTAGTTAGCTTGTTCTAGGTGAATCACTGTGCAGCGTCACGTAGATTTTGTGTTGCGCGTCATGTTGCGGGACAAAATGTTCCCTAGTGTATCCGGAGCTTAAAGGATACACTAAAAAAGCGTAAAACATACGGCACTGAAGAAAGTAGCATTATTTACACTTTAAGAAAATACCGGCCTTTTTACTTGCCATTTATTTTACAAAAATGGCTCGATATGCCTGCCTCCGTGCTCAATGCAAGGCGCACTCTGTGGCTCATAGACTGTCTCACATTACGAAGCATTTGAGGAGTAACCGACTGAACTGCAGCTCTTATTTTATGCAGAATTTCTTCGGCGGTGTTACACTGAACTGCGTAAACTTGGTTTTTCACATAGCCCCATAAAAAAAAGTCAACAGCCGTGAGATCGGGCGATGGAGCAGGCCACTGCACCGGACCTCCCCTGCCAATATACTCTCCATGTCGTCGGTCGAAGTACTCACGGACGCGACGCGCGTAGTGTGCTGGCGTACCATCATGTTGCAAAACAATATTCCGGTACATTAACAGTGCCATATCTTCCAACGCATCTTCCACGTCGTCGGACAATAATGTCAAGCCTATCGACATTCAGGCTGCTGGGTAGAAATGTTGGTCCGAGGATTCGATCTCCAAGGATTCTAGCCAAAACGTTGATCCACCACTGATGCTGATAGTTGCTTTCACTCGAGCAATGGGGGTTTACCTGCGCCAAAATATGCTCATTGTGTAGATTAGATATGCCGCCCCAGGTGAATGACGCCTCATCCGTCCAAAGAACATTTTCACTGAAACTGTTATCTTCTTCCATTCGGCTTTGATACCACTCACAAAAGGTGACCCTTGGACCAAAGGCCGTAGGAGCCAACTCTTGAACTCGCGGAAAATGGTATGGATGTAGTTGATCGGACCGCAACGTACGCCAGACGGTCATATGATTAACATTAAAGGTTGCAGCAGCTCGACGTGTGCTTGTTCGTGGGTCACGCTCAAAATGCGATAAGATCTGGGTCTTGAGCTCTGAACGCTCCCGTGTGCTTGGACGACCTAAACCTAATCTAAATCCTTGAAAATGCGCTGTAGTAACATGACGTTGTACGGATACGGCAGAAAATAGTTCTAAAATTAAATTTAACTTACAAAGCTCTCTGATGCACTCCGGCCTTTGCGAATGTCAAATTGACATTGAGGTAAAATGTCCTCGACAGTTCGGCCACGGCTGCCTCCAGCTCGGCCACCCTCTTTCGTTGTCCTTCCAATTCGGCTAGCAGGCGATCAACAGTTGCCTACAGCGTGATAGTTTCCTCGGAGGATGTGCGTTTGAGGGACTCTTCGCAGATAGCCCTCATGTTCCCAACGCTCTCCTTGAGGGCCTTCTGGAATGTCCCCTTCAAGTTCGAGGACCGAGATATCATGGAGGAGGACCCATTGGCCTCCTCGTCCATCAAACGCTGCAGCTCAACAGCCGATTTCCCCTTAAGAGTTGTAGTGAGGGGAACTCCATAACCGGCAGCGTTTCTTGCCTTGCGAAGATGCTTTTCTCTCGCTGCCATTTGCTCTTCGATTTCCAGCTCAATGGCTGCTTGCTTCTCAGCATTGAGCTGGCGCTGCGCTTCGGCTCGTCCAACGTAGTCGCCCGTGGTGGCTGGGCGGCCTCGTCCCTTCCTAGTCTTCGCCTTGGATTTGGCGCCCTTACCCTCAGTAGCATCTGAGGAGGACCCTTCCCCAACGTCATCAATTGGGCGCTTTCGCCTTTTTAGAAACTTCGAACGGCCGGTGGCGACCGATGAGTCCGACACATTAGTCAGGGTATCCGACTCAAAGTCGTCACCGGACAGATGGCCCAGCCAGATGGCTGGGCCTTTGAAATTGCCCCCGCTGTCTATCGACGTCACTGACGTCACTGAAGACGCCCGACCGTTTCTGCCGATATTCCCCGCCTGCGATGCAAAGGCACATACGGCATCGCTATTTTCAGCGCCTGAAGACGCTCCCACTAACTCCGACGCAAAAGCACAAGCGGCGTCACTCGCATCTAAAGATGCGCTAGCAATCTCCTCACGTACATCATCATTTTTGTTTGGTTTATTTAAAGGATTCATTGTTATTCCCACGAATATAACGGTAATGAAGGACCACCGGGGGCAGAGCCGAATACCCCCAGCTACCCTCATACTGCAACGGGGGCGGGCGGTCCCGTGCAGGGAGGCCGATACCACCGACCACGACCGGGTTTATCCCACCCGGTCACCATCCCTCCAAAGAGAGATGGCCCCGACGCCTCGAGCACTCACGACGTCGGGATTAGGGGTTTTTTATTGTGGTATGCTCCACTTGGGCCAGCCAGTTAAGGCAAGCCCCCTGGTCTGGTCGAGCCGATAAACATGTTCACCAGACACTCGACCAGGAAACAGGTTGCCCGACGGTGGCCGAAGCCTGCTGCGACCGACTGGTATTACGCAGCCGGCCCAGCCCACCGCGCCGCGGGGATGCCCCGCCATACACCGCTCCGAAGAGCCCGGACGTCAAAAGGCCAACATGGCCAGGCCAAAAACAAAAGGCCCCGACAAGGGCGAAAGAAGACGTCGATTTCAATAACCGGCGAAAACCTTGCTCGAGAAATTCCCTGCATCATTAATGCATCTGGAAAATGATTCACCTGGTAAATTAAAAACGGTATTATAGAAATTTGTCATTCATTATATCTGTCTTTTAAAAGTTCTACCAACCGTTTTCGGGATTTTAAGATTCGGGTAACAGAAATTCGAGATTTCAATAGGTTACCTTCCGTAACAAATAAATAGTAATAAGTAATAAATACATTTTAAATATGTAACTATTAAATTAAATTATTTATCTCCGAAAATTACAAATACAATAAATGAAAATATAATTGCATGCATAATTACATGGTATCTCTAATTTTGGAGTGCCTCTTGGCATATGCCTCCTCCACTTAAATTAAATAGCTATCGTTATACATATTTTGTTCTACAAACAATAATAAATTACAATATTACCTTTGGGACTGGAAGAATATCATCACATCTGGATTTTTATTCTTGTTCTTGTTTTGGAGTCTGAAACAATATTGTAACATAAACAATAGTCTATTCCACGACACAGTACATTGGAGGGAACAAACATGGACCTCGGACGACCTAGCCACTATGTAACCAATGCTGACATGATTGTCACATTAACCCTAATGATTATATTTACCTCAATATTAATGAAGTATCATAAGTAACTTACACAAAGCTAATTTGGAGTTATAACATCATCGTCATAAACAGCCTCATTGCCATCTATAGATCCCGACATAATTGATCGCAGCCAGTCGGTAGCGTCTTCTGATTGCGGAGGAAGGGAGGGCGGTTTACCTCCTCGAGTGCGAATCATTTCCTGGCGCTCTCTAGAGGCCTCCTGCAGAAAATTAATTTTTTAACGATATTATTAATAACTTATTATGTTCTTTACTTGCACCAAGATGTAAATAATAATGAATAGACATAATAAATTGAATTAACACAGAATATAACATCACCTTTTTGCACATCTCTTCATATTTTCAAACTTATATTTTAATTGTTTAATATTTCTTTGGTATTGGCCAATGGCATTAAACTCTTTCTATTGCGCACCATGTAGCTTCTTTTTGTATTTGTCCACAAGTAGTTGCAGTCTATTCGTCTCCTCAATGCTAAAATTGGTACTTCTTTCCCTGGAATAAAAAAAATGTGATATTCGTGATATTATTTAAATGAGTGTGCGTGGTGTTTTTTACTGTGCGTGTGGTTTTTACATATGATGGAAAGGTAAACTTACTTTAATCGATAGTTTTTCATTCCAGGACTCGTTCCGGCACATTCCATTATTTGGATTTAAAGAAAAACGCTTCACTTATTTAAAAATTGCAGCAAATCACTTTAATAACATTTAAACGTAACCTCACAAAACTGATTGTCGTCAATCAGTCAAACGTCAGACATGTTGACTTGACACCTTACTTTACGTGTTGTCATATCGAAATATATTACCCATACATTATTGGCGAAAAAATAGTCTCCCTTTCCACAGTATAAGAGATTCGTCAATTGGCTACTTGACAGTTTTTGAAAAAGTATTGTAATATGTGCGCCCGTTCATTTTATATCCCAAGCAATTAGATTTATCTGGAAATAATCTAAATAACCAGAGAAAAATAAGATTTTGTGTAACACATTTAAAAAGCACGCGAAAACGCCTAGTCGCGTCATTGTTGCAATTATGACGTCAACGTCCTAGACAACGAACCGATACGCATAGGAACGACTTAATTTAGATAAGCGGAAAATGTTTCAATAAATTCTTAATACGATTAGAGACACAATAATTCAATTTAATCGGTAAAATAAACATTGTTTCGCCACATTAAAATAAATAATTTTCGCCGACAGCTGTCATTTCCGAATTGCAATGGTGGTTTCCGTTTCGGTTCTTTTGTTCCACAGATAAAAAAACTAAAATTTATTTTGCAAAAATAAAATAGTAACTATGATTTTAATTAAAAAGTAAAAATGTAAAATGATTACTTAACTAATAAGCTAACATATCTAACACTTTTCATATTTTATTGTTAACACTGTTAAGTAGCCAATTGTCAACTCTTTCACTGGGTAATACACTGCATTAACTGTGTCATTGAATAAATCAATTAAAGATTTTATTTTATAAATACTCTCTGCCCTTTCGATGGCTTGCACATTCAAAGCTCTTAAAATTAAAAAAAATCTATCCCTGGTCATAAATAGGCGTGGACTAAAGCGGCAAAAATAATGCGTGGACCAATAATCTACCATTCTATTAAGCTTTATAGTACCCATTAGCAATAGTATGCCGAGAAAAGTTTTTAATTCGGGGACACTTAAATCGGTCCACTTACTTAAGCGAGCACGTGCAGTAGTCGCTTCAGCTTTTAACCTGTTTCCGTACTTATTTGTACATTCTATTATTAATGTTAATAAATGGGAATTTAAAAATAAAAAAATAGTCTAGATAATGTTACGAGCTTTGGGTTCGTGACAATAAAAACAGGCGATAAAAATTACCAAAAGTCGCACTTTAATTGAACGCCACTAATTACAACCTTAAAACGCACTAATTAAAACAACAATCGCTCCCAAGTCGTACTTCAAAATCGCTTTCGAAGTAATCACTTGTATCGCTAATTCAATACTGTCCCGGTCGCGGTGAATCCCGGCCTTTTATATTGCCGCGGCCGTTCCCGAACCTTCCAACGCAGAAACATCCGGAACATTCGCGCGCAGTCCGGCCTTGACCGAGCGTACGGCCATAGTTCTAGTAAGTTCTGGCGTACGCGTCTCGACTCTCTGAAGTCCCGCCTTTCCAAACTAGATGGCGCTGTTTACTAGAACACCATCGATCGTGGTGCGTAACAATAACTATTGATGTCTGCGTCATTTGGCTCCAATATAGCACTTGTTCCCGTTAATGATATTTTTGGCATATCACTTGAATTACCTGGAACCCAACCAGTCGTTTCTTCTACAGAATCTTCCTCTAAATCTTCTTCCTCTTCATCATTGTTATCGGCGTGATAATCTTTAGGATTTGTTTCCACGTTAGGACTTGCACTGCTTAATTCATTTAATATTTCTTCGTTATTGCCGCTTAAAATCCCATACAACTCTTCGTCTCCATATAAAGCTAAGCCTGGCATATCGTATAACGGTTCACTTTCTTGTGGAGACATAATTTGTTCCAATTCCACGCTTATGGGATCTATGGTGGATGTTGGTTTGGTATGGGTGAACTTGGGAGAAGAGCCATATATGGATCTATGCAAGATGATGGTCCAGGAATTGGCCAATTCAAAGGATCTATGTCACACGATGGTCCAGGTTCCGAAAAACTCGAAGAAGGGTATTCCATACCTACAAAAAGAAATATTCGAATGAAACTCCCGTAAATAGTTTTATTTCGACACAAGCTTAAGGATGGAGTCACAGGACAATTCTATCAGTTGTTATTCTTCCACTGTCGAAAGTGTTGATGATGAGGGTGACTGAAAAGGATTTCTAACCCAGTCATATTGCTCCTGATTTTCGTGAAAATATTTGTCAAAATGTTTGCTTAATGATGACAAGTGCTGTGTAAATATTATTTTTATGGAGGGTTCAAGGATTTCCATACAATTTTCTTGTAAAATGCCATGTAAAGCAGGAAAACAGTCAGTGTTTACTTTATTTTCTTCTAATTTTCTCTTCCATAAGAGTAACTTTCTTTGAAATCCAGTAATTTCATCTGCCAGTTGTAGAATGTGCGTATTATTTCCCTGCAAGGACTTATTAAGGTCATTTAATTTTTGGAATATGTCGCAGAGATATGCAAATTTTCGTCGCAGAAAATAGAAATTCGGTGTCATTAAAATTTTGCGCCTCTTCATTGGATTCTCTCTGCAGATATGTGTAAATCTCATTTCGTAATTCGTATACACGTGCGAGTGCTTTTAAAAAAATCTTGCATTCACATGTCGTGTTTTGATATAGTTCACCACCTTGATAATTATGTTCATCACAGAATATAATTCAGGTGTAATATTTTTTGCTGCTAAGGATTCTCTGTGTATGATTCAATGTGTCCATTTTGCATTTGGAGCCTTGGTTTCACTAAACCATATATTTACAAATATAAATACAGCCCTGGGGTCGTCGCTCGAAGTATGGACCAGCTTATTTTTGTTAAAAGTTCGTGCAGATTTTTGGCATCGGAGCTCCACGTACCCATAGTCTCAACTGCAAACGCCGCAAATGCATTGTCTCTGAGAAGAGATGATTTTTTTAATCGATTGCATTATTATTATCTTGGCACTTTGCCCAGTGTGGGAAACCATACTTTTTGGCAGACGACTTTTTTATGTCTTTGTTTCGGTTTGATAGGAATGACCATTAAATGAATCAAATAACTTGTAGAATATTAATAAAAAATCTGCTGTCTCTATCTTTCTAGGAAAATATGTTGTGTCCTGGAACAAAATGACTGTATTATTATATCAATAATATTTTTAGCTTCATATTTACTACATAGTTCACTTGTAACGATACTGGTGACGATATTTTTGTCTGGGTGGTGGCAATGGTGTATCAGGCAGAAGCAGCAGACGTAACTTCGGCGGCATTATCTTTTCTTGGCGAAAAAATAACTAAATTATTGTTTTTTTTTTCTTTTTTTTAAGAAAATATAGTGCAGGGAAAAATTATCATGGTTTTGTTTTCAGTAATATATTCCGTTCCGTAACATGTTCGTAAAGAATGAGTATCTCAGACGAATGTATCACGAGGCATACTATAAAAAAATAGGTAATAATAATATAAATGGTACATAAAATAATTATTTTTAATTAGTGAAATCACGTATATGTACTAAACAAGAAATTACTGGTGGTGAAAACTATAAAATCATTTTGCCAGGTACTAAGCATGACTCCACACTGCACCTGCCTTTTGTCACAAAAGTCGCGAAATGAACAAGTTGGTCACTGCGAATTTCTGTTGTTGGTCTTGGAGCAACCGGCGCTTTAATTCGTTTTGTAAGGTTTGTATCCTTCACATTATCCGTAGGGGAAACTTGAGGGGGAACACTTGATCACCATTTTGGTTTCTTGCTTATATTTTTATCAAATTTAGTTCTTTGATAATTATACAAACATGTGTAGGTAGTCAATATTGTTTATTATTGTTTCCCATTATTTTATTATTATATTTATGAGTGCTTCATTTATTTTTTTTGCATTTTCCGAAAACTTTCCATAAGAAACAAGTTCACATATTCTGGGAGACTTGATCCCAGTAACGGGTTGACTTGATCATAGGGATCAAGTCTCCTGCAAACTTTAAATTAATAAAAACGCGGTTTGGTTACAAAAGTATCATTTAGCTTCTGGTCCAAAATGATACGTAACCAATAGTTTTTGTAAATTTTCAAAGAAACAGCCAATGTTATGTTTATTGAAGCAGGTCGATCTACTCAGGCTGGTCGCTTCAAGTACACGTAGTTATAATTGTGTATTTCTCTTCATAAAACCAATCGTACGACGCAATATTATTGGTCCATTTACATATTTTCTCATCTGGCTTTTGGTTTTGAATAGCCAACTGATATGCTAGCTGCCGAACACACTGAGAAGATAGGCCATGATAGAGTTTGCTAGCTTTTTCTAGGTACTTGGCTAAATGCAACTCCTCTTCTTTAGTGAAGACTTGGGACTGTCTATAATAAGGCTCGTATGTAATCTCATTTTCCTGGTCCTTTTGTTTTCTTGCATACCTTTTTAGCGTCATTATTGGAATGTTATACTCTTTGGCAGTAAGAATTTGTGGGTCAACACGTTTCCGTGGTTTGGCACCTTATTTACTTTTTTATGTTCTTCCCATTTTATAATTAATCTAAAACAAACTAAAAAAGAAACTTGGCAAATTGAATGTATGGGACACTTGATCCCGGAATCAAGTGTACCCCGTCTTGTCGTGATCAGTGTACCCGGGAGTTCTCTTACAAAAAAAAAATATCGTGTCAAGAGAAAACGGTAATTAAAATAAAATATACGTAAATGCAAATTTTAATAAACTACTTTCATTGATTTTGACACAAACTCAGTAAATTATTCATTCAATTATTAAAAAAAAAAAAATGAAAAACTTACCGAAACAAATGCTGACACAGGAAAATAAAAATAACTGCACTGCTCTGAAGTTGTCTAAACAAACATGTCAAAATGACGTTTTTGGTTCACCATAGACAACAAAGACTAACGTTGCCAATATAAAAACTAGAAAAAGTGTTTAGTTTTTGATTTGTCACTGGGTGATCAAGTTTCGTGGTGGTTCTGAGGCGTAATAATAAGTTTTTGGCAATTATTTTTTTCAAACTCATTATTTTTTTCCGGTACAATATCCAACTATTTGTAATACATATGTGTAACAGGTATGATACCAATGGAAGGTACCAGCGGTGCCCCTTGAGCTGAATTCTATTTATATAGAGCTATTGGCTTGTAAAGCTTTGTAATTTCAGGACATGGCACTACTGACCTCATCTTTTTCTCCTTGTCGTACCTTTGGATCGTAGATACAGGATGGACATCTACGAGGTGTGTTCAAAAAGTATCGCGAATTTTGTGTTTTTTCAAAAAATATTTATTTATTCATGAATATCTATTTTGTCCCCTTCAAAGTAATCCCTATGAGATATTATACACTTGTGCCAACGGTTTTTCCAATTTTCGAAGCACTTAAAAAATCTTTTTTTTCTATCTTGTTCAGCTCCTCCTTCGACGCGGTCTTTATCTCGTCAAGAGAAGCGTAATGTCGTCCTTTCATGGGCCTCTTCAGTTTAGGGAACAAGAAAAAGTCACAGGGGGCCAGATCTGGGGAATACGGTGGCTGCGGCATCATTAGTGTGTTGTTTTTGGCCAAAAAGTCGCGCACAAGCAACGATGTGTGAGCAGGGGCGTTATCGTGGTACAAAAGCCAATTTTTGTTCTTCCACGAATCCGGGCGTTTCTGGCGGATTGCTTCGCGCAAATTGCGCATAACTTGCAGGTAATATTCCTTATTGACCGTTCTTCCCTGTGGCAAGAACTCATGATGCACCACGCCCCTGCAATCGAAGAAAACTGTCAGCAAAACTTTCACATTCGACCGAACTTGGCGCGCTTTTTTCGATCTTGGTTCGTGCGGCAGCTTCCATTGACGTCATAACCATAAACCCACGATTCGTCACCAGTTATAACCCTCTGGAGCAAATTTGGGTCGTCGCGGACAGAGTTTAACATCTCATTAGCAATGTTCATGCGATGCTGTTTTTGGTCACAATTGAGCAATTTTGGTACGAATTTCGCGGCGACCCGTCTCATGCCCAAATCATCGATAAAAATCGAATGGCACGAGCCAATCAATTGATGTGGGTGTGGATGGGTGATTCGACGATTGGCCAATACCATTTTCTCCACTTCATTAATTTTTTCGTCTGTTGTTGAGGTGCTCGGGCGTCCGGCACGCTCTTCGTCGTTCACATCTTCTCAGCCTTCTGAGAACATTTTGTACCACCGATAAACGTTGCTTCGGTCCAAGGTAGCTTCTCCGCATGCCACAGTCAACATTCGGAATGCATCCGCGCACTTAATTTCTTTTTTCACACAAAATTTGATACAGGTTCTTTGATCCATTTATCCAAATCCAGGTAAAAATCTAAGGCAGGGTACTCACCTAGCCGTGTAGCATGTAATGTATCAGATACTGTATCAAGTGAGTACGTAGGCACGAGCCCGCTGCGAGCCGCTCGCGAGCGGAGCGCAGGGAGTTCGCAGCGACCCGCCGAGTGGCGGTATCACTGCGAGCACAAAGGCGGCTCGGAGTATGCGCGTGGACGGCGGCACGACCGCTTGTGTAGTGAGTACGTAGGTGCGAGCTTCGAACGCGCGAACATTCTTCAAAATGGAGTGGACAGATGAAAAAGTATTAAATTTAATTGAACTTTATCAAAATACTCCGGTATTGTGGGACCCGAAAAATAAAAATTATTATAAAAAAAACCTCAAAGTGGATGCTTGGGAAAATATTGGACAAGCTATGGATACGTCAGGCGAAAACTGTAAAAATAAGATGATCACCTTATTATCTTGCTTCAGGAGAGAGAAAATGAAAGTAAAAAAAAGTCGTGGGACTGGTAAAGGTATGAAGCGTTTATTAATATTTTTTACCAAATGTCGCTGAAAAGTATTTCTACAGTTTAAAAAATGAAGTAATTTTTTTTACAGGAACTTCAGAGATATACAATAGTAAATGGTTTGCTTTTGAAGCACTGTCATTTTTATTGAACAGAGACACTCCACGTAACAGCAGATTGAATACCGTAAGTACCTTAATTTAATCTTATGCCATGAATAGTCACGTAGGTACAGAGGCGGATTAAACAATCCCTGGGTAGGTATTTTATTCACGCATACTCGTCTTGCCAGGAAAGCCTTCCTTCTGCAGTGAAGTAGTCTGCTAACTCATTTCTAAATTCTTTAGCGGTTGCTGGAGAACGGCGTGCAACATTTCTTATGGGATAGAATGACGTCATCCCTTGGTCACTCCGCCAGGTCCCACTAATTAATTCTCCATGCTCGTTTTCTGTGTCGAAGCTGCCACGTGGCATATAAAGCGTTCGGGAGGAGGTACGCCTCAAAAAATTGTGCAGGTGAACTATGGTCATGACAACAGTTGTTGCTTTATCTGGCTCAATAAGCATTGGCTTCCTTAATACTCTGAACACGGATGACATGATTCCGAAAACGTTCTCAACCACTCTCCTGGCTCTACTGAGTCTGTAATTGAAAACTCTTTCTTTTGACCCTTTGGAGTGATTCTGTCCGGGGTAAGGTTTCATCACATTTTCATTCAATGCAAACGCAGAATCACCCAGAATGAAGTATGGCAGTTGCTTATTTCGGCCGTGCAAAGGTACAGGTGCGGGCAAATCTACATCATTATTTTCAATCTTGTCATGTAGTTTGCTATTCTTAAAGACTCCTCCATCCGAGATTCGCCCTTGACATCCGACATCCGCGAAGAGAATGTTATAGTTTGCATCCACCATAGCAAACAGAACGATGCTGTGTGTCGACTTGTAGTTAAAATATTCTGTTCCGCTGTTAAATGGTGCTTGTAGCAACACATGCTTTCCATCCATTGCTCCCACGCAGTGAGGAAAATTCCATAAATCGTTAAAATCTTCGGATATATTTTTCCAATCCAGGGAGTTGTCAGGGATCTGCAAGTGATATTACCAGCTATTAACATTTTATCATATTTTAGGAAAGCGAAACAATGGAAACTGCGGACAATGAAGTGGAAGCTGGAGCAGAAGGAATCTCGGGGTCAACAAATAACTCAGTACAACCAGAAGAAACACCAGGGCTGCCAAGTAAAATAGCGAAACGCGACCCAAAGTTGCAAATGCTCAAAGATGCTTTTGGAATTTTAAAAGCAGCCTCTACAAAAACCAACACGCAAAATGATGAAATTAAGTCTTTCTTGGATTTCGTAGGAACTAAAATGATGAAATATTCTGAGCACACTAAAAACATCGTACAACAAGGCATATGTGACTTAATTTTTAAGGCAGACAGCCATTACTTTGATGAATATCCTTTCCAGTCCCAGTACACAAGCAATAGGACGCATACGTCTCAAGGATATTCTTCAACAGTTCAACCGACTCCGATGCAGGCGTACAGCCAACCAGCCAATGTTGGATACTATACAGGCCCTAGTACATCAAGAAATATGGAACAGGTATCCCAAACATACTCATCTGTAGGACAACCATCTCTAGGACAGCCATCTCCAGGTCAGCCATCTCCAGGTCAGCCATCTCCAGGTCAGCCATCGCCAGGTCAGCCATCTTCTGGAGAACCATCAACCGACGCGTTGGCGTTGTCTCCGCATAGTGAATACTCAGATCTTATGGATATGAATGATTATGTTTAAGTTTATCTAATCTAAATTTATATAATAAAAAGTTGAATTACCTTTACGTTGCCTTTTAATGCATTGATGATTGCTGTACAAACTTTAGGAACGAATTTACTTATGACTTGCTTAGATATTCTGAAGGTATACTGTAAACTAGTGAATGAATCACCACTTGCTAAAAATCTCAATGTTAGAGCCAATTTATCTTGAACCGGTATTGCTTTTCTAAAGTTTGTGTCTCTTGTGTGAATTTGATGTCCAATTAAACTAATCAGATATTCAAAATCTGTACTGGACACACGAGTGAAGTTCTTGAAATGCCCACTGATCTCTTGAGACTTCATATCCAAAATTAAATTATCACGTTTTCTATTTTTGTATATTTCACTTTGCCAAAATCGACGTGGACTTCTATAATTTTCGATGATATTGTAAATTAATATGAACGCAGCACTAGCCACCATTTGAGACATGTTGTCGGCGTGATATCGTCGCGAGCACTGCGGATCCGAGAGCTCGTAGCTAGATACGCGGTGACCGTGGACGAGCTGTACACACTTGCAGGTTGATACAGTATCAGATACGTTACATGCTACACGGCTAGGTGAGTACCCAGCTTAAGACGATCCAAAACTCGTGCAAGCAAAGCAGCTGTCAACAATTAAATGAACATTCAAAATGGCCGAGCTTGTCGGCATAAGTGAGAGACGTGAGTACCAACATAACGCCACAAAAAATTCGAAATTCGAATATACGTAACCCGCGAAAATTCAAAATTCGCGATACTTTTTGAACACACCTCGTATATACTGCCGTCCGAAGAAAAAATGCAGTAAAGGACTTCAACATGATTTTGAGAGAAAGGCGGTAAACTTTTTATTTCGTCTTTTTTAGTATTTTTTTTTATTTGTATGTGATATTCAATAATATTATTTTACCAAAATGTTGATTATCATTTCTAGCTTCAGATGAATGAACCATTTTTTTTTAAAGTTTATTTAATTCAATAAAATAAATAAAAAACACTTTATACTTAGCAAAGATAAACCATACAGATACAACCTGTACAAGAATAAATGCAGTAACTGTGCGAATTACTGCGTTAATCACTAGCAAAGTCTGGCTAGGGATTTTAGTTACTGCAATTATTTTATGTGATCTTTATTGTTTTTCGCAAACAATGTGTACTTACTAAAGCAGTACCAATTAACCTTTTCTAGTCATAAAATTATAATAATGAATTAGCTTTATTTAGCATTGTGCAACTAAAATAATAAGCCTGACAATGGTTTTATCTTTATTTATAGAAATTATACCTGAAACTGAGCCTTGGGCTGCATTGAACAAGATTAGCATAAATGTTACATAATCATGACATCAAATCAATTACAAATAATAAACAAAACGTATACTCTTGTACATTTAAAATTAAAACTCTTCTAAAAATAATTATAATCTACTCACAATCACTCAATCTTGTACTTTTACTTAAAACTAATGTTAACCTTATTGTTGTAGTTATGTCTTTTATAATCTTAGCTTATTAAAAAAAACATATTTTTTATATTACTCTTCAACAGGATCATCTTCTATCTCTGTACCAGTAGCAATAGGCAACTCTGACCAAAATTGTTTTCTATTTTCTGGCATAAGATGGACCAACTTTTCAATTATTGCTGTTTTAGTTGAGTCTTTTACCCCCCTGGGAAGATTTCTTTGTTTGACATTAGGAAAACTTTGTGATTTTATGTACTTTAATTGCAAGAAGTCCAACGTTTGAAAGACATCATCGGTATGTTATTTTTAAAATTTAATGTGTAACAACCTCTCTTTGCTGATATGACCATGATGTCCCTGAGGTAAATTCTTGGTTTTAACTTGCGTACTTTATGCTGTGATGAATGATCTAAGTATTTATAGAAATTTTGAACTTCCATAACTTTAACCTCGTTAGGCCTTTGGGCTTGCTTAACAGCCTCTACAAAATCATTGAAATCATAGATTTTACCTTTTTTTTGCAAGGACTGTTCAACGTGGTGATGAAAACGAACGGCGGACATAAATGTATGCCCTGGTTCGAAATATTTTAGCGTAACAGTCTGTGTAGCGATTAAATTGCTGTTAATAATGTCAATTAAAAAATAAAATAATGCCCAGTTTTTATTCTGGGAGGAACAGTTATCCATCCACAAAACAATGTGTTCTTTATCTCTTTTATATAGTAAGAATGCTCTGATGGTGGAAATTATGTCTTCCTGTTTACGCCCAGATGTGCTTTCATTCCATACTGCGGCAAAAGGAATATCATCTTTTTTTGAAGAACCTAATAGTACAAAGCTTTCATTATAGGCAATAATTCTTGGGCAAAAAATTGCTGCTTTGTATTGTTCCATGCGTGGCAACATTATTACTTTTTGTAAATCAACTGAATAATAACATGTAGTACATGTGTGATTTTTCCAGAGGATTTAGTTACGTCTTCTTTGTATTCTTCACGGGTCTGAGTGTATCTTGCTTTATGTCCTTCATATTTTTCATAATAGGAGCAACTAGTATCTGAATTATTTAATGTCTGACTTTCAGCATGTTGCTTATTATGAGCACAAAGTTCACGCTCTTCATTTCCGAGATGCGCAAAAGAAATATTCATATTTTTTCGCAGAACCTGTCTATAAGCTTCGTAAGAAACTTGGAGATGAGGGTGTTTTTTACAAAAAATTTCGTGCATTGCAGATATTGTTAGGTCACTGGGTAGATATAGTCTGAGAGGCGCATGTTCACGTCTATAATAAGAATTTGAGGGTTCGTACGAATTAATATCGGCTATTATAGTTTCTTTATCTATCTTGACGGGTCTCAAATGCTTCCCCCTTTGATCTGTTTGATCGTCAACCGGCCTTTTTAAAGCACATTGTAGTCTCCTATCGTTTTTTGAGTTATATCCCAATGTTGTGAGGAAAAATGTCTTACAAACTTCAATCTTTGCATTTCCCAAATTGAAAAAGTAACTATACGCAACGTTTCGGATTGTACTTTCATGTTTTGTCTGTGTTTTTCTTCTTGCGATAGTATTACAGTCCACTAAGCCTTTCATAAATAGCCCTTTACCCTCCCAGTTCAAGGAAATGTATCAATCTTGGTCATTTGTTATTTCTTGGTCGATGTAATCGCTTAAAATTCTGTTTCTTTAAAATATGCAACAATAATTGCTTGTACTCTCGAATAATGTAGTGTAATTTTTTTTGACAATACTGGGTATCTATTTTTCCGGACACCATAACTTCTTTCCACTACATTCATAGTTCTGGTTTGTGAGTCATTGTACAAATGCTCTTCAAGTATGTGTGGATCGTGAAAGGGTGTTAATAAATAATTAGTATTCTCGTACCCTTTGTCGCCGAGTATATAATTATTTCCAAAATCTTTGTCTAATAATCTTTGTTTTATTTGGGAATTGTTAAAAATGGTTTGGTCATATCATTATCACGGCCATTTAGCAACTATGTCCATGATTTTTAATTTGGAGTTCATTACTGTTTGGACATTCACAGAAAAATTTTCTTTACGGTCGCTGTACCGTTCAGCAGTTTCGCCCCCTAAAAATATTAATAAAAAATAAGCAGATAATTACTAGCTAGTATCTAAACCTTTTCATATGTACATATTTGATTTATTTAAAAACGAAATTTGTGCAATTTATGACTTACCAAATTTGATGTTAATGAGCGTACAATCTATGACACCCACAACCCTGGGAAATCTTGCTATTTCATTAAATACTTTTGATACACTTGCAATCTCTGTAGGAAATTTAACATAAATGGGTCTTAATTTGGCTGTTGCTCCTGTTACTAATTAAATAATTCTGCAAGCTGAGGCTTTGATTATTCCACTGAAATCACCGGACACAATTAAAAAGGTCCCTCATCTCAAAGTTATCAGTAACCGCTGCATTGATGGAATTGCATAGTAAATGTCAATGTCAATTAATTGTAGGAACAACATATGACCTAAACAAATCATTACATGCTACATATTTTTGATATAGATATATTTAAAATTGTATTTACTAGTTCGTTGTAGTTTAAATATCACTCTATTAACGATAGCATGTTAACAATAGCCCGTTTTGTAAGTCGAAAGCGATTACTAAAATCTTGATCGTCTAGCGTTTCATAATAATTTGGTCTTGTATAAATTACTCGATTCCTGAGGGGTTTTCATTCGTATTACGCGATCAAATTCGTCTTCTAAAAATTCAAATAAATCCATGTTTTAGTTTTTGTGATAATGTTCGAAACACAACTATTTTGGTCCCGCCAATTGAAACTTTCTTTATCCGACAGTTAGAATAAAAAACCTCTTTATTCATGAAAGCTTTACAAAGGCACTTATAAATCGTCAGCACAAGTTCAGTATTCTACCGCCCTTTTTTTTTTTTTTTTGCCATGGCAACATTCCGACTTACAGCTGATTTATTTTTGTCCCGTATTTAAATTATCATAATATTGTTCACTAATTAAATTTAAGGCCAAATACCCGTTACTAAACATAATTAAGTGTTAATTACAAACAATTACGTGTTTTCTATTGTGATAGTTAAGTGTAAGTGATAATAAACGTAAGTAAAAATTGTCGTGATAACAGTGTCTGACAGTTATACCGGCGATTTGAAAATTGTGAATCATTGTCATTTCTTTGTTATTATTTTGTATGGTTTAACAATAAACAAACGTTATTTACGCATGTACATTGTGAATCCTACTCGAAATAGATGCGCGAAGAGGTTTGACACTAAATTATAACCTCCAAATTGGTCATTAGGCGCTTTGGAAATCTTTGTTTACAAAAAAAATAATATTCATATTTATTAAGATGCAAACTCGCAGTGCCCTAGCTCGCCAGCTCGACTTGGCTTTGAAGGAACTGAGGGCGTCCAAAGAGTCAATTGAACAATTACATTTGGAAAGAGATGACAATGAGAAGGAAATGTTGGAGGTCATTAATAGGAGTACTTTGTTAAAAAAAGAAATGGCTGAGTTGCACACACAATATATATTAGTTATCGACGAGCGGGACCGACTAAGGCATAGTGGACGGCTTCGGCGAGTGCAGCGAGGACTACGTGCGGGGCCTCAGACGCATCACCATACTGGAGCATGAGCTGCAAGAGGCCCACCACACTATAACGCACATGGAGTCCGAGAAGACAGAAGCCCTAGTCAACCAAAATAAAAGCCTCTTTGACGAATTAATTGGTAGTGCACACAGCCATGTTTCTGCTGCAATTGATACAGCTGATGAAATTATTGATTTGACAAATGATGTTACAGTATATTCCAACTCTTCACCAGGTATTGTTAAATGCAGCAAAAACAAGTTTAGAAAATATGTCAGAATTAATAAATACATTAAAAATACATACCCGTAAATTAATAAAGAAACAAAAATGTATGTATACAAAAGTTAAATATATTAAAGAAAGAAGAAAATTCGGTGATGAATTAGACCTAATACTCTTTAACATTGCAGAGTAATATGAAAGATCATGAAAATTATGTAAATTTATTAGAATCTGAAATATATAATCTTAAAGAGCAGTTACAAAATATTTCACATAGATTTAATTGTGAAAAAAAAAGAGTATGGTGAACACATTTTGGCTTTGCAGGGCCTCTTGGGCAACTTAAATAACTCGGTCACAGCGCAAGAAAGCTGCCAGATGAGTTCTCAGCTATACTGTGAGTCACCAACCCTAACAAAAAAATTATCCCCATGTAAATTGACCGCCAACAATCCTAACACCAAAACCAGTTTGAACAATATTGTAATGTTTAGTGATGAGTTTGGTAAAAATATGGGCCACTTTCTTAGTACCTACATGGGACTACCAGTAATCAATCACTGTATGCCGGGTGCTAATTATTCTAAAATAATACAAAACATTGTAAACTATAAATTTAACCCCAACACCACTATTATATTTGTAAGCACTCTGGATCTTTCGTCGGACATGGTGTAGTAAGTGCGTGGGTTAGCGGGCGAGGAGTTGGAATAAAATGTCTTGTAAAATCAACTTCACTTATAATTATCTTTGTTTCACAAAATATAAATGCACTTAACGAAGAACGGACATAGCGTTCCGCGCACCAAGTGGTCTCAACCGAGTTCAGTATTCGACTGCGTTTCCTCGTCTCAAAATTCAACCAGCACTCCACTAACACGTCATTCACCCCACTACCATCGCCAAAACGGACGCTCATTGGACGGGACCGCTCATTGGCTAACAGCCTGTAGCCAATCAAATCGTAGCACAAGTACGATGTAACCACCCGGTGCGCGTTACGCTAAGAGATGGCGCCACTCACTCTTATCCGTTTAAACTAAACTAAACTAGATGGCGCTTACATGTAAAATATCGGTAATACATAATTTTATAATTTATCATAAACGCGCTATCATATAACTTCAAATGAAAAAGCGCCGTCACGGCCATACTGACGTTCGCACGTCCACGTGCGATATTCATTCAGCAGGTGGAATGTCTGAAACAAAGGGTTAATGCGATATTAGCTGCAATCGAAAAATTATAATAAATCGCTCGTTCATTCCTGACATTTTAACTGTAGTGCAAGGAAAAGGTGAAAACTACGTGAATCTGCATGGACCGGACACAAAGTCCCTTCGACCAGCTTACATTCAACCAATAGTTGCCCGGACATGTCCATCGTCCTTCCGACCAACCGTTACTTTCCTGCTGCGGACCGGACATTGGCGTCCTTTCGAACCGCCAGCAGTCACACTACGTGGATCGGACATCCGCGTCCTTTCAACCACCTTGACTTGACTTGACCATTAGTCAACAGCACAATGAAAATATTCACTCACCATGACTAATCGAGTGCTCGTCATCACTAAATGCTGTAAGGGTAATGGAACCAGCTGTCATAGTTTCACTGCACGCGGATAGAGTGTCGCTGTCATCATCATTATGAACATCCGCCGTCACGGTCACGGTTTTATAATCATTCGTTTTATTAGCTTCATCATCGCTGTAGTCGTTATGCAATACATGCTCCGAAATCTGAACTAGGCCTTCCAAGCCTCCTGGCACTGCTCGTAAATTTTCGTGTGAATATTTATAAAGACGATTGGATCCTGTTACACTTTTCAATTCGTAGCGGTCGTGTTCTAAAACGCGAATAACTTTGAATGGACCTCTGAACTTTTTATCTAATTTTGTCTGATTTCGTTCACTACATTTTATAAAAACATAATCTCCCTTACTGAATGGTTTAACTTTTGCCTTTCCGTTATTAAAACGTTCGGTATCCATTTTACTTGCTTTCTGTATGTTTTGAGATGCTGTATTACGGACAATATCTAGGTTCAATCTGTTATCGGGGGTAATTTTTGGTGATATTCTAGATTCACCAAGGGATAGGGCTTGAATTCCTAACATAAGCTGCGTAGGACTGTAACCTGTCACTCGAGATGTTGTGCTATTAAGGGCGAGTTGAACGGTACTCAACTCATCACGCCAAACTTTATGTGGATCATTTTCGACTATTGTTAGTAGGCTCTTAAGTGTACGCATCACTCTTTCTACTTGTCCGTTAGCTCTGCTAGACCCTGTGGCTATTAAGTGCAGTTCAATATTATATGTTTTACAGAATTGTTTAAATTCTTGACTAACGTAGCACCTACCTTGGTCGGCTATTACACGTTTAGGGGATCCAAAAAGGCAAACTGCTTTCTTTAATGCAATAATAGCGGTATTTGCATCCAGAGACGTGGTATGCTCGAGGAGGACAAATTTGGTAAATGCATCGATGATCACTGATGCATACTCTTTTTTATCACTTTTCCCACTAAGTTTCCCAGTGAAATCAATATGTACTGTGTGCCAAGGTGTACTGATTTTAGGGATAGAGTGGAGACGAGCTTGCTGTGCCCCAGAAGGTCCTTTAGACGCCCGGCAAACTATACATGAATCAATAAATCTACGTACGTTTTTAGTCATTTGAGGAAACCAATATTGATCGTAAAGCTTGTCTAGAGTTTTCTCGAAGCCAAGGTGCTGAAGTTCAGTATGAATATGGTTAATTAAAGTCCATATGAGAGATCTAGGAACTACCGGTAGCCAAGAACTTACTTTACGTCTCTCGATTTTCCTGAAGAGTACACCATCGCGTACATCATATGTATGTAAAACTGACTCTGGGAACTCTCGGGAGTTATGCTTTTTAATAAGGAGCTGGATTTCGTTATCTCTTTGTTGCTCTACATATAGCCAACCACGATGCAATTCTACAAAATTCACAGGTTTGCTTGCAAGAAAGTGTATTGAACTTTTATCATTAAAATCGGGAAGTGGGTTTCGAGATAGATAATCGGCATGTTCCATGGAACGGCCTTCACGATAGATAATGTCAAAGCTGTATGCTTGTAAATCTGCCCACCAGCGGTGAACTCGAGGAGTAAGATTAGTTTTGGACTTAGATGCTTTCAAAGCGTTACAGTCTGTAATTACAGTAAAATGTTGTCCATAGAGGTAATGGCGAAAATGTTCGACTGCTCGCACAACTGCTAATGTCTCCAGCTCATACGAATGATATCGCGACTCTACTTCGGTTGTTCGACGACTAAAATACTCAACCACGTGGGGTAGACCATCATTTTTTTGAATAAGTATTGCACCATAGCCTTCACAACTGGCGTCAGTGTGAAGCTCAATGGGCAACTTGGGATTGAAAATTGTAAGAACGGGCTCAGAAGTCAAAATTTTGATTATGTTTTTACGAATTTCTTCGTGTTTCTCACTCCATTTTATAGGTCCTTTTAACTTAGATAACGGGTAAAGTGGCCCAGCAACTTTTGAGAATCCAGGTATAAAACGTCTGAAATAGGAAGCAAGTCCTAAGAACTGACGTACCTGAGAGGCAGTTCTAGGGGGCGGTGCCCCAACCAAAGCTTGAGTTTTCCGAGGATTTGGTCTTATTTCACCCGCCTTGATAGAAAATCCCAGATAGTTAACCTCCCGTTTCATAAATTTACATTTATTTACATTGAAAGAAAATCCTGCTTTGGACAATGAATCCAAAACCCTATCAAGGCGACGTAAACCTTCTTGTACATCAGAGGAAAAGCAAATGACATCATCAATATAAGCCATAGCATCGTTCTTAACTGGCTTTAAAGCATTATCGATACACCTCTGATATACCGAAGGCGCGTTTCGGAGTCCAAAAGGCATAGCTAAATATTCATATTGACCTTCTGGGGTGACAAAAGCTGTACGTTCTACTGATTCCGGACTAATAGGAATTTGGTGAAAACCTGATGCCATATCAAGTGATGAAAAGTAGTGTGCTCCAACAAGACGGTCTATTTGTTGATTAATAAGAGGAAGGGGGTAGTGTTCTGGATTTGTGTTGGAATTGAGTTCCCTGTAGTCTACGCACATTCTGTCAGTCCCATCCTGTTTCTTTACCAACAAGATGGGGCTGGCAAAAGGAGACGTGCTTTCACGGATAACATTTGCATCTAGGAGAGACTGAATCTTGTCCCTAACAGTATCTTTCTCTACAGCTGATAACCTATATGGGTGTCTTCGAACCGTTTTATTTGGGTCTATAAGATTAATTTTCAGTTCCCCTGTCGTAACTCTTCGAGTAGGAGTACCATCTATAAAGAACTTACTGTACTTACGTAATATCTCAATTAAGGCATCGTAATCTTTACCTACTAAATCAGTATTGATATCGGTAAGTTTCAAATGGGATATGGTTTTACTAACATTAACCTCTTTGGAAGCTGTAAATCGAATGTCTTCATTAGTCATCTCAATATGAATGTTCTGATCTAAAATGTCTCTACCTAAAATGACAGATTCAAGCATTGCATCATTTGGGACTATGTGAAAGAGAACTAACAAATCAATACCCTGAATGCTAATTGAGCTCAAAACTTGTGTATCACAGAGCACATTATCACGTCCTATGCCCGAAAGAATAACTTTTTCGTTAAATACAGAGCCAGGAAACTTCTCTACCACATTCAACTTGATTAAGGAGCATGCAGATCCACTATCAAAAAGAAATGAAACGGCCTCACCCGATGATGTTGACAGCGAGCTCCTCGCGTGCCTGCGATCACAGACTTGGACTTCTTTTATAACAGCGCCAGCTTCATTAGCACTGCCACTTATCTTCCTTGGACATGCTGACGACAAGTGCCCCTGGACGCCACATGCGTAGCAGGTTGGGGCGATCTTTCTTGCATCTTCCTTTTTCATAAGTGCCTTATGTTCTCCACGACGCCGGTTGCAGTCATTTTGCTTGTGTCCTGGTACTCCGCAGAAATGGCATGTACCTCTGAATAGCCGTGACTCGTTGTTTTTGAACCTTTTGGTTTCCAATTCGTGTTCGTAACTGTCTTGCCTTCTTTTCATTGTGATGCCACTCAGAATTCTACACAACTGAGCTCTTGAAGTTACCAACTGCGAATTCAGCTCCCTTCTTATCAGGTTGTCCTTTTGGCATAGTACAGAGATTACAAAACCGGCAATAATATCTTCAGGCATATCTACTCGTGGTATCTTCTCAATTGTACTCCATAAACGCATGGCTGCCTCACATGCAGTTTCTTTTGATGTAATTTGGAAACGTAAAATGCTGTCAAAGTAATCCTGAGGCTGCATAGGCCTGGAGAATTTTGCCAGCAAAATTTCTTTGACACGTTCCCATGTTATTTGTGAAACATCTAATTGCGTAAGGGCGTTGGCTGCACGTCCTTTCAAGGATTGTGTAAGAGTAACCAGCAGGTCAGGGCCTTTTAAGTTCTTGCTCGTGATAATAACATCCGAAATCTTGCACCAACCTTCAACATCGGAATCCACTTCATCCGGATCGAACTTGATAAGTGAAGGCACTCCTTGTATCACTGCCGGAGTTTGGCTGGAGGTTAGCAGCCGTGTCAGCAGAGCTTCCATGCCGATCAAAAAATTGTGTGTAGATAGTGCTTCCTTTCCATCTGTCTCCTCCAATTGTGGCCCTTCAGATCTCACTTCTGATGTAAGCACTCTGGATCTTTCGTCGGACATGGTGTAGTAAGTGCGTGGGTTAGCGGGCGAGGAGTTGGAATAAAATGTCTTGTAAAATCAACTTCACTTATAATTATCTTTGTTTCACAAAATATAAATGCACTTAACGAAGAACGGACATAGCGTTCCGCGCACCAAGTGGTCTCAACCGAGTTCAGTATTCGACTGCGTTTCCTCGTCTCAAAATTCAACCAGCACTCCACTAACACGTCATTCACCCCACTACCATCGCCAAAACGGACGCTCATTGGACGGGACCGCTCATTGGCTAACAGCCTGTAGCCAATCAAATCGTAGCACAAGTACGATGTAACCACCCGGTGCGCGTTACGCTAAGAGATGGCGCCACTCACTCTTATCCGTTTAAACTAAACTAAACTAGATGGCGCTTACATGTAAAATATCGGTAATACATAATTTTATAATTTATCATAAACGCGCTATCATATAACTTCAAATGAAAAAGCGCCGTCATATTAATGACTTGTAATAGGGACAGTGTAAACAAAAAAAAACTGATTGAGTTCTGTGACATATTGTGTTTACTAAAAAATGTAAACAAAATAGTTTTGTTTACACTACCATACTGTGAAGGATTGCCACAATCTGAAAATAATTTAAGATTCAAATTAAATTCGACATTAGACACTGTGACATTTTCTAATAATAAAATACATGTGGTGGACATTAATAATTTACTTCAAATTTATAATATTAAATTGACTAAAGATAAATTTTATCTTTCAAATTATATTAAACGACAGGTAGCTATTTCGCTATGTTATTTCTTTATGTGTTCAGCCAATAATTTGGCTAATAAAACTGCTTCTTTTGAGCAGCATTTTACAACTGACATATCAAATATTAAAAATCTGACATTGGATAATTTAAATTAATTAATGAGACAATAGAGGAGAACTCTTGCAATAAAGTAAAATTAAAAAGTAAGCCCTCTTGTTTTTTAAATTTAGTACATCAAAATATACAGGGCTATTCTGGAAAGGAATTAGAAATTGGTTTATTTTTAGATGACAAAAATATACATATATTATGTTTAACTGAACATTGGCTGAGACAATGTGAATGTTTAATTAGTATCGATAATTTTAAAGTTATTAGTTCGTTCATGAGGAAGTCATCTATTCGTGGTGGGTCACTAATATGAATGCATAATAAGTATAGGTCTAAAGAACGTAAAGACATAGTAGCACTTTCAATTGAGCGAACTATAGAACTATCGTGTGCAGAAATGGAACATTATATTATTATATGTGTATATAGGCCCCCTCAATCGAATTTTGATTTATTTGAATCCACTAAAGTAAATCAAGTAAAGAGGTAGTTGTGTGTGGAGATTTTAATGTCAATATTCTCGATAAATCTCAAACATCTGTAAGGTTCTTAAATTTATTTAAATCCTTTAATTTAGTTAATCTCTTTTCAGAACCTACAAGAATTTCTCCAACTTCAGCTACCTGTCTTGATAATATTTTCTTAAAAAATAGTTCAATAAATAAGTCAATCATAAACTGTTTACAATCAGATCATTTTGGACAAATAGCAACACTTGAGCATCATCATGTTTCCGACTTGGTTGAAATTGTTTGTAGACCTATTACAGAATACCGAAAAGACATATATAAAAGTAAAATTTGTGAAAAAATTTCCAAACTACATTTTCATGATGAAAATGTTGATAGTCTGTTTGGGAATTTATTTGATCTGATCGATGGTGAATTTAATAATGTTTTCAAAAAAAAGAAAGTTAAAATAGATAAATGTAAAACTAAATTTTGTGACTGGGCTACGCCTGGAATTTACAAGAGTAGGAACAGGTTATATGAACTATACAGTATCAAAGCCTACTCAAAAGACCATAAAACCATTGAATATGTAAAACGGTATTCTAAATTATTCAGAAAAGTATGCTACATTGCTAAATAAATTTTTTTACGCAATAAAATCATTGGCTCTAATAATAAAATTAAAGCCACTTGGAATATAATTAACAAAGAGGCATGTAAATTAAAACCTCATGATCGTAGCTTTTCCCTCAAGATAAATGATAATTATTTAAATACTGATAAAGACGTAGCGGATGCTTTTCAAGATTTCTTCACGGATATACCTATTTCTACAACGCGTCTTTTAAAATCCAACCCAGATCATGCCAAATATATTTTATCATCTAGTGTAAATTTGTATGATAGTAAATTTAGTTTTGATTATATTACTCCAGACACCATAACCAAAACATTCAAACAACTGAATATTAAGAAAACAGAGGATTTATGGGGTATCTCAACTGACGTAATTAAATCCATCATACATAATATTGCACCTCACCTAGCTTTGATTTTTAATAAATGTATAGATGAAGGTCAGTTTCCGAACTTAATGAAATGGAGTAAAATCATACCACTTTTCAAAGCAGGAATCAAAAGTGACCCATCCAATTTTAGACCTATTTCAATATTACCTGCATTAAGTAAAGTCTTTGAAAAAATTATATTTAATCAACTGCTTGAACACTTTAACAACAACAACATTTTACATAAAAATCAGTTTGGTTTTACTAAAAATAAATGCACCACTGATGCAGGAATTACATTAATGGCACACATTCTTGATGCTTGGGAAAATAAAAAGGACGCATTAGGTATATTTTGTGATTTATCTAAAGCATTCGATTGCGTTGACCATAAAATACTATTACTTAAGTTGGAGCATTATGGTGTTGCATGTGATGCATTAAATCTGATAGAGTCATACCTTACTGGGCGAATACAAAAAGTAAATATTAATGGAACTAACTCTTCTGGCGCACCACTACTTATGGGAGTGCCCCAGGGATCTATATTGGGTCCATTGTTGTTTTTGATTTATATAAATGATCTACCATATTTTGTCGAAGGCATGTGTGAGATTGTATTATTCGCTGATGATACTTCGTTAATATTTAAAATTGACCGTGGATGTAACAATTTTGACGAGGTGAATAATGCTCTTTCCCAAGTTGTTTGCTGGTTTTCAATCAATAATTTATTGCTCAATTCCAAAAAAACAAAATGTATCAAATTTACAATGCCTAACGTCAAACAAATAAATACATGTATTTGTATGAACAATGAAGTAATCGAGATAGTAAATTCAACAAAATTCCTAGGAATTACTTTAGATTCCAAACTGCAATGGAATCCTCATATCGTTGCCCTGGCAGGAAGACTTAGTTCGGCTGCATATGCTGTAAGGAAAATAAGAAACCTAACTGATGTAGATACGGCAAGATTAGTTTATTTTAGTTATTTCCATAGTGTTATGTCATATGGTCTATTGTTATGGGGCTCTGCAGCAGATATCCAGACAATTTTTGTACTGCAAAAAAGAGCCATACGCTTTATTTACGACCTTAGACCACGTGACTCACTGAGGGAATTTTTTAAAGAAATTAATATTTTAACAATAGCGTCTCAGTACATTTTCGACTGTATTTTGTATGTACGAAAAAACTATACGCTTCTTCCTAAAAAATCAGATACCCATAGATTTAATACAAGAAATAAACAAAAGCTTGCCGTCCCAAAACTCAGACTTCATAAAAGTAGTAATTCCTTCATGGGGATAAGTATAAAAATATTTAATAAGTTACCACAAAGCATTATTGACTTGCCCATGCATAGATTTAAGACTCAAATTAAAACATGGCTTATCAAAAAGGCTTATTACACTGTACAAGATTTTTTTAATGATAAAAATATGTGGAATTGTTAAAATGTCCATCTGCACCTAGATAATTTATATTATTAATTCAAATATTTTAATGTCCAATTGTGATGTTTGTCATTTATTTTAAAAGAGGATATCTGTTGAGTTTGTTGCGGCGCTTCTTCTCAACAGAACCAACGTCGAGGCGCTGGTAGGAAAAAATAATTGACGTGCAAAAGAATTTATTGTAAATCCACTTGCAGAAATAAATCATTTCATTTCATCATTTCATTTCATCATTTCATTTCATTTCATTTCATTCCCTGTTTGAAATGTTGACCATGTCGAGAAGAACCGACAAGAACACTCGACACTTACTCTTTTCAATGTAACAATGTTTCCTTATACTAGGTAATTGAATAAAGTATACAAAGCTAGATTTCAAAGAATCAAATTATTCTAGACCCATAATCTTATGCATTCTTAGCAGTCTTCTTTGTTTATACAATTAAATGTTTCCCAAGCCCTAGGTACAATACATGAAAAGCAATAATTAAAAGAAACAAAAACTAAAACTTTGCATGTGAAAATGAAGAAACATTTTAAACAACGATAAATTAAGCATTAAAAATAACATTACTGTATCTTTTAAATATACAATAATACACATACTATATAGATTAAATAGAATATATAAGTATACCTTCAGATTATATATATATATATAATCTGAAGGTATACTTAGATTTACATTATATATTATATAATCTATATTATATAATTTACATATAAAAACAAATACATAACTATAAATTCAGAAGATAAATAAATTGGTTCAGCAATTGACAAATTCATGACTATCATTACTTGTTAGCGAGAGAGAAGAAGTATTCACGAACTTTAATTTTAAAAATTCCCTTAGTCAGGGATTGTCGGGTATCAGCGGGCAGAGCGTTTCAAAGCCGAACAGCTTTAACAGTTAAAGACCTAGAGAAAAAGTCACTTTGATGTCGAGGAATGTAATGTCTAATATGTAATTTTTATAATTTATGGCACTTATTGAACATTTTATTTCTATAATGCCATCTCCACAAATCACATCTGGTGATCCTACTATTATGGGATATTCTTTAGATAGCAGTAAGCCACACTTTTTAATTTTTTTTCCCAGTCTCGTACTTACAGTTTCAAGAACTTTATCCTCCAACATTCTTCCACGTTTCATTGCTGCTGTATCTGGGATTTTTCCTCCCGTGATTAAAGCAAGGTTCCATCACTGGCTTTGCATCGGCTAAAATCATATGCTCGTGAAGCTGTTACTTTGATGCTCGTTTCTTGATTAATCTTCAACTTTTTTAATACCTGTGTCATGATATGGTTCTTAGTAGGTATAAGATCGTTCGTGATGGTGGAGTGATTAAAACGAGTCTTGTAAGATGCGTTTATTCGCAACGGCGACTGTTTTTAGACGCGGCGCGCTAATCACTGAAGTTGCATACATAGGGACATAATGCTAATGAAACATGACCCCACATCTGCATCAGTAACAAGAATATTTTGCAAAAATGTATCACATGATACCCCTTTGTATTTCAACACCAATTTGTGCGTGGAAAGACTTGCCGCTGTATCACTAACATAGTCTTGTTGATATTTTATCAACTCACAGTTGTGCAGCTTTCTTTTCTTTTCTTCCTTAAAATTATTTCAAAACCTCAATATAAGGTTTATATTGACTGTCTTATAAAGAAGTTTATGATATATCAAAGAGATGGTTGGTTTAGAGATTAATAAGAGTTTGTGATTTACCTACTGGTAAAAGTAATCATTTCTTTATTATGAATAATTTCACAAATTACAATTAGATCAGGTCTTTGTTTTACTGGACTAGACCAAAACTAGACTAATATTATTAGTCTAATAAATAAAATAAACAAGCATAACTTCTTAGTAAATAATTAAATGTTGGTCAATTAAATTTAGCAAATATTAGAAAATTCAAAATAAATGAAACAATAACAATAAAATTAGAACTAATGAGTTAATGACTGTTTTGCACACAAGAAGCTATAAGAATAATATAATATTCTATTTTACTAAGCCTATTTGTACTTAACCTTCTCTCTCAGAAACTTTTTAACTAGAGCTACATTGATTACAATAAAAATCACATAGTAATGTTATGTATTAATTGAAAATATTAGTAATCAAAGTTAAACAGCCTTATGTTGTATGCTAAAAATAATAATTTATCTACATTTTCACCAATCAAGTTAGATCGTCTGTCCGCATATATTTGTCCTGCAGCACTGAACAATTGCTCACTAAGGACACTGGTGGGAGGAGCAGATAAATATTTAATTGCAATTGGACGTAGACAACTATACGGACAACAAGACCAATATTCATATATGTCAGCATTCCTCAGAAGCAATGGTTCTTTTAAAAAACATGTAAGATGCTCTTCAAAAGGGGGACCAGGTTGATCCAAACCCAACTCATTTTCACTTGCAATTGTGGCAGATGTTGCAAAATTATCATGCGAATCCCACAAGTCATCATCTCTTTTTTTAGTGAATACCCCTTCGTTAGCTGGATCCGAATTTGAACAAGAAGGTCTAGGTTCATCAACATCTATATCCATAAAAGCTGCTGATCGTGACTGAGACCCTGTTTGTCGTAAAAATGATAATATTTCAGTCTTTGTAATTTCAGTTTCATCGTTGGTCAAATACTTCGATTTAAATCGGGGATCTACTAGAGTGGCAATCATTAAATGAGGACTATTCTTTACGTAAGAAAATCTCCTGTGAATTGAATCACGTAACTGGATCTTCAGCAGTGTTACTTTTTCAGGATCTTGATCTTTTGTAGTCATCTTTGAATTAAGCATGACGATCAATGGTATTATCAAAGATATCGAAGAAGAATCGCTCGAAATATCAAGGGTGGCTTGATAAAAGCACCTAAGTATTGCTATATAATAGCCTATTTGTTCCCATTCTTCTGCAGTTGGGATTTCTATTCCACCGCGTTCTGCCATATATAAGTTGATTGCAATTTTTTGTTCTAAGAGTCTTTCTAACATTAAATAAGTGCTGTTCCACCGAGTTTCGATATCTTGAATCAAAACGTGTCTGGGTAAGCTGCATGTTTCTTGGAACCTTTCTAAATATCGAGAAGCTTGTTCGCTTCTTTTAAAATGACCAACGACTTTGCGACATTTCTTAATCAGATTCATAGAAGCAGCGTCTTTGAATATGACATCATGAATAACAAGCTGGAGCGTATGAGCTACGCACCTAATAGACAGAAAGTTACCACAACGCATAGCCGCCTGCATATTGTAAGCATTGTCGCTGATAACCATGTGAACTTTATTTGTTAAATTAAATTCAGCAATAATTTCGTTAAGTTTCGCTGAAATATGCTGCCCTGTATGATCTTCTTCCAGGACACTAGCTGCCAGTATAACTTTTTCTCTTTTTGAGCCATTAATAAAGTGGGCTGTACAACTTAGCAACGAACAGGTCTTTGCTGGATTACTCCAAATATCAGTAGTAAAGCTGACCCATTCAGCTTTTTGTAGGAGAAGTATGACTTTACCTTTTACTTTTTCGTACGTTTCTGGCATTAAAGTCGTTCTGAAGTATTTCTCAGACTTTTTCCTATACCTGGACGGAGTGTCAGGGTCATTCAGATGGAGCCTTTGAAATGCTTCTCCTTCAACAAGGTTGTATGGCAGCATGTCGACGATAATGAGATCCATAATACTCTTATCAATACGTGATGATATAGGGTGATTATCAGGCCACGGCGGCGCACTTTTTTTTTCAATGATTTCTTGTAAAGTAGTTTGAGATTGATTTTTTTCTTTTTAATTTGCGAAGGGCCAGAAGACTCCGACTTTTTTTTCATCAAGCTCTGGCGATTTTCATTTTTCTTATAATAAGCTGCCCATTCATTTTCATGAAGTTTTGCCAAATGATTTTTAATATTAGTTGTTGTTTGTTTTTTTGGTAAGGTGCTACCAAGAGACAAAGACTTGTTACATATTTTACAAGTTGCTTTATCAATATCATTGTTTTTTGTAAAGTATTCCCATATAGGACCCGTAGATGCCATCACGTACCTGAAATAATATAAAAATATAATAAATACCTATTTGTTTCTTCAACTACATTCATTAAGCTCCAAACTAAGCCCAACACTGCATATACAATATGAATACGACAATAAATTAAAACTCAAACAGTAAATATCTAGTCTTTTTACAGCTAATTTTAAATTGGAAATCCAATTTATTAATTTGGAACTATAAAATGATTCTAACAACAAAATAAACATTTCCTAACAATCTATATCCAATAGAAATTATAATAATTACCTATGAAAGTATAACATACAAATCCAAACCTATGTTAAATATCAGCTCCTCCAAAGCCCTAAACACGGTGGATATCGCGTGTGTAAGTACCTAAGTTTTTAAGTGTAATAAACCTAATATACACTAGAAATGATATTAAGTTCTAAAATTAAAACTCAAAACATTAATGAGAAAAACATGAACGATCCTAATTCATTCATTTACTAAATATGTATATCATTAAGTCGTTACTAATAGAAAATTTCTATTAACTCATAATAACTACCGTATACAAAATAGGTACCTATTGATTTCTTACTAAATACTAAACAAATACTTACGTGAGGATTGTCCTTTTCACTTGTTCACTTGTAAATCAACACTAATCTATCACAATTTAAAAGATAAGCACAAATTCAAACCAAAACACTCGTTTAAAAACACGTACGAACTTGTTTTGATGCATGCAATGTGATATTTTGACAGTGACTCCCCGCCGCCTCATGACATTCGTAAGTGCTTATTCACAGTGCACGAGCGGGGACGGGGACGGGCGCGGGCGCGCGGGTCTGGCGTCTTTTATGTTCACAGTGACAGAGCGTCTGAGAGACTAAACGCACGCGTGTGTAAGGTTCCAAAACTTCGCGCTAACTACGTCAAGACATGGATGAAGATCTGATTTTATTATTGGAAAATTCATTTTTAAAATGGAAAGTAAATTATGTGAAGTTCGCTATACATGAAATGAACAAAGAACGAGATGAATTGGGAGAATTTAATGTGCTATATGCCGATTTACGGAGTCACCCAGACAAGTTCTTCGAATACACTAGAATGTCAATAAATACATTTGATTATATATTAAGTAAGATCTCACCACATTTGGTCAAGGCTGACAGTAATTTCAGAAAAAGCATTAAGCCAGAAGAAAAACTTCTTATAACAATAAGGTGAGTGAAGTTCCATATTGAAAAAATATTCTATAATGTAATAAAATTCGTTTATTCAAATAATCAGATACATGTAGCATATTAATCATGAGTTAGGTAATTATTGATGTGTGTTAGACTCCGTGTAATTATATGTATTAAAATCCGTGTTTCCATGACTACTATAGCCATACGAGTCGTATCTTCTCCCATACTCCAATTTTTCTGTCTCCTCAATTAATAATTGCATAATTTTGTTCTTGACACGCAATTTTTGTAATGGCGGAAACGCTTTCATTTGTGGGATGAGACTTTTAAAAAAAAAGTAATCTTCACATTTATCGTCATCATTTGAGGATGAAGGTGCTTGCGAAAGTTTCTTTTCAAGTAATTGAATTTTTTTATTTTCGAGTTCAATAAATTGCTCTCGATAATCAGAAGCACACTTGCGTTTTCTACTTCCTGCGCTGGATTGAGATGTTGTTTCCACAGCATCATCGACATCAAAAGTATCATCGGCATTATTGGTGGAGTCATTTGTAGTCTCGTTAACGGTATCTAAATTTCCAGATGATTCTTCAGCCGTTAAATCATCTCTAATAAATGATATCTGTTGGTAATAGGGCCAAGTCGACTGTAGGCTATCCCCAGGATCACCGGAACGCGGCGGTGGATATCTTTTTAATTCTTTACGAAAATGATCCCTTAAGTTTTTCCATTTTTTTCGCAACTGTTTATCTGAAAATAAAGTTAACTTTGTTACAGATTTCTGTCTACTGGAATATCATTTACAGCATTGTCACACTGCTTCAGAATGGGTATAAGTACTATTTCAACATTAGTCCGAGAGACATGTACGACAATATGGAAAGAGTTAGTAAGCATTCATATGCCTCCTCCTACAGAAGCACAATTTAAAAAAATAGCAGATGATTATTATACATTATGGAATTTTCCTAACTGTATTGGAAGTCTCGACGGAAAACACTGTCGAATTAAGAAACAAACTAATAGCGGATCACTAGACTACAATTATAAGAAATATTATTCAGTGGTACTTCAAGGAGTAGCTGATGCAAAAAAGAAATTTATTGCAATTGAAGTAGGCGGACGAGGTAAACAAAGTGATGGTGGCACATTTCATGCTTCTACTTTGCGACGTTTAATAGAAGCAAATAAATTCAACATCCCTAAACCTGACAAATTACCACATTCTAATATAGTGGTTCCTTATGTACTCGTGGCTGACGAGGCATATTCATTGAAAAATTACTTGTTGAGACCCTTTCCTCGAAACACATTGAACGTGCAGAGAAGAATATTTAACGCAAGGTTATCTATAGCAAGGCAAACCATTGAATGTGCTTTTGGTATTTTAAGTGCGAAATGGAGAATATTACAAAAGCCTATTGAAACCAGTCGAGAGAATGCCTGTTTAATTATTAAAACAACATGTTTATTGCATAATATTATACTAGATTTAGACAGTAACTTAGACCTAGATTATCGTGCTGGGGTTTCATCAGAAATTAACCATAGTAACAATGTAATAGGTAACCCGGATAGAAATCCTTCAACACAAGCAAAAGTTATTCGTGACAGATTTATGAATTACTTTTGTGAACAAAACTAAATATGTAATAAAGCTATTAAACAATAAAATATTAAGCTTTTATGTAATGTTACATTAAAATAAACTTACCGTTACTTCCAGGGAAAAGGTTTTTTATTTCATCCCATAATTTACTTATTACAGCTCTGTTTAAGTGTTTTGGATGTTTGCTTTGCCAAATAGCAGTGCGTCGTTGCACGGCGGATATAAATTCTTCTGTATCAATTTCCATGATGGCGCGGGTGGATTAAAAAGTTTAGAACCAGACGCGCTAGACACTGACAGACGCCAGAACACTGTGAAGGACACAGGCGGACTGAGCCAATAGATTCACCCGCGCGATAGTCACGCCACCCGCGCCCGCGCCCGCGCCCTTGCAGACGCGCATACGCGTGACCACTGTGAACGCGAGAGGCGTCTAGATACATTTGATCTACCCGTACCCGCGCCCGCACCCGTACTCGCCTTTACTCTGAAAGAGCACTAACAGTTCGTTTAATCTCGGCAGTCGCTCGGACCTTCGGCGAAACCTTCGGCTTCGGCCGGGCTTTGGGCCGAAGCCGAATGTTTTGCCGAAGGTGGACTTTTTGGCCGAAGGTGGCCGAAGCCGAAGCCGAAGCCGAAGCTTCGGTCGGACACTAATTATTTTATACGTCGTAGAATGTACTCATGAATAAATAGCCCACGCAGAAATTGGCTCGTTATTTTCATTGTATCGTTTGGCGTATGGAGTAGGCCCTGAGATTTCCCTAAGTATATTCTCCTGGCTTCGACGTCCTACTCCACTAGCGTCTGCAGAAATACAAGTCCATTCTGTGCCGTCACTTGCTCCTTGTAACATACCGACTTCCGGTACTGAAGATGTCCTAGCTGAACATCCACCGCGCGCTCTTCGCCCGCCGCCGTCCTCTCCGCGAATTTACAATAATATTGTAATAATTGTAGCAGAGGTATCTACCTCGGAGTCTTCTGATGAAGAAGTGACCTGTTCCGGCTGAAACTCTGCATCACGGGTGTCACTGTCTGACAAATCGCCACCACTTTCATCACCTAACACATCTACACTTGCGTGCAAAAAAATCGACCCACCCTGCTCGCGTTGGTTCAGAACGCCATAAATAAAAATCTTATATCAATAAATAAAAACTTTTAACGCTACATGTTACTTAACAGTCTTAATTAACAGGAGACGAGTTTTTAACGTGACAGCTTCTGGTTGATTGGTTTTACAGACCAAAAAACAAAAACTTTGATTTTTTAAAGAAAATTTATCAAGGTAAATCAAATTATCATCAATAATTTTGCAAGTAAAACTTTACTTAGTAGCTGGTGTTCCCACCACGTGCCGTTATTGGAGCTTTCATCCGTTTTTTTTTTCATTTACCTTATTAAGATAACTACGAAGTCTTGAGGTATACTTACCCACTCTTCTTAAATAGCAACCATTAATTGTTGAAGGGTTTCTGGGGGCGAATTTCTGTCCCTGATTCTTCTTTTAAGCTCATCCCATAGAGGCTCAATGGGATTAAGGTCAGGGCTTCTTGGTGGCCACTCCATGGCAGGAATTCCCACTTCACGCAGGTACTGGTAAACGATTGCAATGTGGTCGTTGTCCTGCATAAGAGTAAAGCCCTCATATAAATCCAGCGTATGGCATTACATGTTCTTCTAAACCTTTTGGACGTAACGATGTGCAGTCAGGCTGCCTATACGAGGTCCTGATAAGAAGTGAAGATCAGTTTTTCCTTCTAAAGATATCCCGCTCCAAACAGTCCATGAACCTCCTCCAAAAGCTACTTGTTCTGCGATACAAGCCTGTGCAATTGTTCTCCTTCCCTTCGTTACACTTTCCGGCACCCGTCGTTTCCATGAAGGTTGATTTTACATTCATCCGACAATAGTATGAGCCTCCTTTGTTCAATTGTCCAATTCAAATGAGCTCGAGCAAACTTCACTCGCGCCTGACGATGTGCCGGGGTTAATTTTGGACCATTAGCGGGTTTGTGAGGATGCAGTCCCCTTTCTGCAAGTCTTCGTCGTACAGTGCATTTACTTACAGATACTTCACGGACATTAAGAAGCTGCTGTGGCACCTGAACACCTGTTAAATGTCGATTTCTTAGACTCGTTGACACTATAAATCGGTGATATCGATCCGAAGAAGCATGATTTCTCCCTGAACCGTGTCGTCTATTGAAAGTACCAGTCTCTAAAAACCTTCGTTACATATTTAGGTAGTCTTGGGTTACCTATTTGGTTGCTTCAGTGAAACTCCGATGAGAGTAGAGAAGATAATGTGTATATTTGGTAAAATAGGTCAAATTATGTACAATAAAATAGAGTAGAACTAGTGGGTATAGAAACAATATAAACTTATAACTAAAAGTAACACTAGAGGGCGTTGACGCGCGGATCAGCCGGTCGAGCCGCGCGACGCGAACTCGCACGCGCATAAATGGGCGTGGCCGGTAGGCCCGCGCTCAGTTAACCGGCGGACGGCGAGGCGCGTGGATGTCGACGGAGCGGCGAGCGGCGCGCGTAAATACGTTGCTGTATGATGTACGCTGTATGTAGCTACAGTACTCCCCCTCAAGCGAAGCGTACAGGTCTGATTATTTTCCTGGCGAATTTGGACGTCTGTGGCTGCGATGCATCAGGTTTCGCAGCTGGTGTAGGCAACTGCGGTGCGCTTGAGACTGGGTCAGCTTTGTGACGTCAGGGGCATTGACCGTAAATGCCGGTTTCAGTCGGTCGATTGACACCACGGCTTCTCTTCCTGGGAGTTGCAGCTTGTAGTATTTGTCGTTGCGCTCCAGCACGGGGTACGGGCCTTCGTATGGAGGTTGGAGAAGCCGTTGTACAGCGTCGACTCGTACAAACACGGAGTGGCACGTAGGTAGGTAGTAGCCAAGAGGTTGCCACGACTTGTTCATGTACTGTTGTAGTACGGCCCCGCTTATATGGAATCTATACCTTCACACAACGCTCTATAGTGTTGAGTTCGGGTATACCATAAAAATATGTACCGCCTTGTTGAGGATTTTAAAATATACCCGACTGCAACATTCGTTTTGAGCATACTTTAAAAATGTGAACCGTCGTGTTAAGGATTTCAAAATATACCCAACCGCAACATTCGTTCGGGCGGGTCGGTATCAGATAAAGGGACGTTTATTTTATAAGTTAGAAATTGAGGTAAATTATACGAGAACAAAAGTGGATAAAAAACGTTTATTAGTTACTTTAAAAATAGGTAATTATAAAATTAAAAATACTAATTTAGCGCGCATTACGGACATTCATTTTAACATTCTGGCCTAAGTTATGCTTTCGTTTAGTTCTGCGTTCTGTATTAGACGGCCGCCCAGCTTGAATCCTAGACTTGGTCTTTCCTATTCCTCTGTCTTTACGTCTACTCAGCGCTGTGCTTTGAACTTTAATTTTCCTTGGTACACGCCTTGTTATTATCTGATTTAAAATAAAGTTTTGTCCTTGCTCTGATGTATTAATTTTTTTGATTATATTTGTGAATTTTCCCAGTGCTCTTAGATTGTGGACAGTGGGGTTTGTTTCAAATAACTTTGTGAAGCGTTGTACTTCAGTCTTAAACTCTGCGAGTGCATTTTTATATTGGTGAGGGAATTCTACAGCAACATGTTGCTTGTAAGATGAAGAATTGGCAACATCCTGTATCGGCTCTTGTGTATCGGAGGAAGAGGACTGTGGTACTACCTGTATCGGCTCTTGTGTATTAGAGGAAGAGCACTGCGGTCCTATCGAATCCAAATCATTGTTCGGTGTTTGATCCAAATCTATCATATTCATGTAGAAATTTTCATTAATCTCATCCCCCGTCGCAATTCTTGCGAGTGACATTCTATCTTGAATAGACAGCCGAGGAGAATTGGGAAATATAACTCCAAAGTTTTGCTCAATGCTACACAGGTGCTTGCAGAATTTTCCACATTTTCCAGCGTCACAGTCGCAAACGGCTAAATCGGCTCTCACAGTGTAAAAAGTATTTGGGCTTGTCTCTGATTCCACACTGTACTCATTATCGTTGACTTTAGATATATTTTTAATATTTCGAGCAGTCTTCATGAACATTGCATATATGGAATCCTTGGTTTTTCGCGTGTTGGCGTAAGAAACAATGCGACGCATAAAATAATTTTCAAAAATGGACGTTATGAAATCTACTAATGCGCAAGCATTAAATGCTTTACATCGCTGGAGTATGACGTCTTTAAGAATGCGTATAGATGCTTCTGTTATGTTGTTGGTGTTGTTTCCTCGCGTAAGTAAATCCAACCTATCAGAGACACACCATTCAGGCCGGCGTTTCCATAAGTTACTCAGATGATTTAATAGAGCTGGCATCGTCTTAACATACTCGTCACCTGTCAATTCCTCATACAATTTTACTGCTTCTTCTGGATCAGTTATAAAAAGAATATTTCGAAATCGTGTCATGATGGACTGTCTTTTCATTATGTCAACCTTGTGATCTGCAACGCAAAGCCAACGCCAGAAGGCTTGGCAAACATGGAATGCGCATAATAGTAATCGAGCATTTGGAAAAATAGTTCTCAAAGCATTTCGTTCGGCAGTAGAATCGTCCGTCATAACAATATCCGGCTCTAATTTTTTACCCGCCTCGTTCTTTTCTACAGCTTCTTTTATAGCGGCAAAAACCATCGTGTAATTGGACTCATTTTGCTCAGTATGTATAGCACATGCCAATGGAAGCCCACCGATTTTGTGATGTGTAAAAACTAGAGTAATCGCAGAACTTGTCTGGTCACACGATGATGTTGTGTCTACAAAAATCATATTCTCGTATGCAGTAGACAGAAAAACTCGTTTCATAATAGGAGTAATTATCACGATAATCCTGGGATTTTGTTTGAACAGTATCGAGTAGCCTTTTTTATTTAAACTCTCAATTTTCGCTTGTATGATTTCGGGGAGATTGCATTCATTACGGTCGCCATACTTTTCAGTACGCCATTTATTGTACATGTAGTACACATGATTTTCGGAGGGATTTATTTGAGAGTTTGATAACATCTCTATTCCATTTAGATCAGTATCTTGAAACGAGTCCAGTATGTTCAATTCGTTGTAATTTATTGCTGCGCAAGGTGTCATTCCGCTATCAAAATATTTCATAAAAGTTTCTTCGGTTTCCTGGCTGCATTTTAGTAAATTCAAAGCTTCGGCAACGTAAACGCGATGAGAGTGTTCAAAAACTATGGTCACTAACACATTATACCCTTGCGACAACAGTTTGTCGTTTCGAATAGTGTCCTTGTTAACTTTTTTGATAACAAAGTCTATTTTAGCCTTACAGTTTTGTCCACGAGACGACTTCTCAGATTTTTTATTGAACGATGAATGTTGACATGTATAGGTTTTCCGAAATAAGAAGCGCTTCAACGAAGGATATGACTTTCGAACTATCCAATTAGTGTTCGTAAAATTTGATATTTTTTGAACAAACTCGTCGATAAACTTAACATATCGTTCTTGTTGTTCATTTTGTTCAGTCTTCAGTCTAAATCGCATGGAGTACTTTTCCTCCGATTCAAAATCCAGATTCTCGATAAGTCCACATTGTTCGGTTATAAAACCCTCTAAACTGGCTTTATCTATCATTATTCGTAGGTACTTTTTACGCTAAAAGGATCACAAACTATATAGTTATCACTTTATAATAATCTTCGCAACGTACTATGCACTTATGACAATTTTTTTAATTAAATACAATTGAAATCACAATCTTCAATCACATTTTAAACAGTACTGACTCGCACGTGGTCACAAAATGATGCAACAAACAAAATATTGCGTCAGCCAGCGGGTGCAAAGGATAGAACGATTTAAATAGAAACGTGCCAAAAGAGTACCGAACGGTGGATTCGTTGCGGTCGGGTATGTTTTAAAATACTTACGCGGGCGTATACTAATCTGAATGTATACCCGATATCAACTCGCGCCAGTGACGTCACAAATGTTAGATAAAGGTACGCTTTATTGAAATGATTTTTGTTTACTGGATTTGAAAATATACCCGACGGCAACGCGGTCTCTGACGTCATGAGAGTTGTGTGAAGGTATAGATTCCATATAAGCTACGGCCCCAGCGCAGGTGTTGGTAGTCAGGCAGAACTTCACGGAGGTCGGTTCTTACACCGAATACATCAGATTTAACTTTAATTCAACCCCTGTTTGTGTAAGGATATTACTTGCGTGTGAAATGTAGTCCGTTATTGGTTTTGGCAGGCATTGGTTCTTTAAGTTGGAACAAAGTTGTCAGGTTCATCCGGATTTTAGCGCATCGTGTATGTTAGATGTTGATTAGACTAAATTGTAATGGGTACTAATTAAACAAGCTTCTTTTAAATAGCATTATTCGCTTCAGAAAATATAAGTTACCTTCTAAATTACTAAGTCGGCCACAACCAACGCGCGTCTGAATAATTGTATCTCAGCCACTAGTTACCTTCTATGTAGGCCACAGTAAATATAACTCGGCATGGTGATTATTTTTTAGCATCTAAATTTATGGGATGCATTCAAATAGTTAACATCTAAAATATTAATATATGGCACCAAATTAGTAATACTATTAGCTTCTAATAGTATAAATTAGTATGTTTAAAATGTAAGTTAACCTACATTAATCGATTGTTAAATTTACCTAAATTAATCATCAAATAGTATATTAAAGCCACTATTATTAGATTATGAACTACTGAGGACAGACAAATAAAACACTTTATTTATAAAAATCAATTTGTGTATTGAAATACAAACATTCATAGTATTAATTAAAAAAAGTTAAACTGAGCGCGCATAATTTCGAAATTAAAAGAAAAAGAAACATTACTGGATTATTAATGCCGCTCGCGCTTTAGTTGGTCTTCCACGCTTTCTTTTTAGTCCAAGCGGCTGTGCTTTTGCCTCTAATGGTGGCATTATGAATTTCAGTCTGATTGCTAGGCCTATCAGATGCTTGCAGAGGTATTTGCGATAAAAATCAGGACAATCACAGCAACCAGTAATCCAGTCAGTCTGATTGTTTGGTAGCGTTACTTTCCAAAATGAAAAAAACGCTTTTTTATATTCATCAAAATGCCTGAATTTTTTCTCAGTTTGATTATTTTTGGGCGAGTCTTTGCCTGGAATTAAATATGTGTTGCTGTCTGGCGTTGATTGTACAACTCTAATTTTGGTATCAGTTTTAGCCCATTGATATCCGGTTGTCCAATCACATAACTGCAATTCAGGTTGTGTCGCAAAGGTGTCTTCTTTCGCTTGTTGTGACCAGCTAGTAACCATTTCCTCTGCCACCATTAAGAAACGGGCCAACGGTATACGCTCGCGGAGGGTGTTGTGGTCTTTTATAACTCTGTTAAAGGACTCGAGTGCGTTGTTGGTCGCTGGTGATACTGATGCTGCACCCAGATACCAGTTTGGGTTTTTTAACAGCCATTCTTTTTTAAAATAAGTGACAAATGTTTTTTGATCTTTCCATTTCTTCAAAAATAACTCCGAAGCAGCAGAAAACACTTCAAGAGATGTAGCTGATTGAAGTGCATCAATATCTTCCAATATATGTTTTCGAATATTCTTTTTTGTCGTTTGGTCCAATTTAGTGACCATTTTCTTCTTAGCGTGAGCCCAGCACATTTTCACAATCGTTTCTTCTCCAAACACTTCACGAAATGCGTTTTGTATACTTTTCGCAGCGTCGCAAATTAGGATTTTCGGTTCAAAAGTATTAGAAAAAATGGACAAAAGATTGCTCTTTAATCCTTGAAAAATCGTTTTAAAATCAGCCTTACGTTCATTTGTAGATATTGTCAGGCAAATCGGGTGAAATTTTCTGTTTTTATCAGTAGTTCCCACTATCAATACCGGGAACCCCTGCCAAATCAACTTATATGGTGCATCTGCATGCAAAATATCAGCGACAATACATTGTTTCAACAAGTTCTTTGTAGATAATACGATGCGAAAACTAGGCGGATCACTTTCCAAAATATAATAGGCTATTACAAAAACTTCGTCCACGTTATCTGGCACATCAGTGTGTTTAATTATCCATTTTTCCAATTCTCCTATAGAAATAGTGGAGGGTCCATATTTGATACGCCGCCGATCTGCTAAATAGTTATAAAGCTGCCTTTTTGTAGGTATTTTAAGTTTAGAGTTTTTTTTCAAACACTCTAAGATTGATTTCGGCTTTAGGTGTAGGTCATACAGTTTGTTGATTTCAGATTTCGTTTCGTCACAAATACCATAACTGTAGTTACTCTTAATAGAATCGTGATCATGTGCGCAATCTGTGCGATAAAGTAATACTGCTTCTGTATCCGCCTCAAACAGCAAATATATTTCTGCAGCACACTGTACTCCTTTACGTGGTACTTTGTTGCATCTATAAAATCGTTTTTTCCCGTCCATGGAGTCGTGTGTAGTGCGTACTGCCCACGTATTCTCTGCACTCACGGCTTCATTGGCGGTACTCACACTCGAAAATTTACTTTTAAATATCCAATTCCTAGATTCACCTCGCTTTTTTTTCGACGGTTGACCTTCTCCTTCCGATTCCTCATCAGAACAGTACAGAGGTACTTCGTTTTCACTATTAGATGTCATAACTATTTAAAACTTTTCGAAAACTTTAATTAATTACAGATGAAACTATTGCAATACGAACGCACGAACGACAATAAACAAACATGGTGGGCGGGTTGGTACAAGAAACGAATGGCGCTCTCTGATTGGTGCAATCGGCCGGTTGCTGTCATGTCGCGCATTCGCGCCAGTGGCTATTTTCACGATAAAAGAATATGAAGCATTATTTTACATGTTAAGTTATATTATATGTTGTTATCTATTGAAGCTTGAATATAATTTTTTTGAGGAGTTTGTATTGAAGCTGTAAAACGTAAATTGGTGACGAATCACAAATTTCGTGGCCGAGTTAGTAAATTAGTTGGTAATGTATAAATCAGAAGGACAAGTAAAAATAATTGTTGATTTTGCCTTGACGCTTTCTTTAATATTTTTAGTTGGCGTTGTAAAGAAGATGAATTACTTCATTAGAGGCTATCTCATTTTCCCGATGCTTAGTTATTTAATGAGAAGTTTGACCAAGTGGCCAAAAAATAATTCTGCGGCCAGATTTATTATTTCTCAATTGTAATTAGTCCGTATAAAGTGGGCCAGATTTTGATCATCGGTCATATGGTACACCTGACCATCTAGGACTCTGAGTGATACTCTGAGCATGTTGTCATATTGCTCCAAAATCTTTGAGTACGGCAGGTATGAGTTCACCAAACTGTAGGCTACGAATCTACTCTTTGATGGAATGAGGAATATCGTATCTTCGTCGGTGTATAAAACGTCCTCTGCTATGACTGTGTTAAATGGTGTACTCCAATAAAACAGTCACGTAGTCCACTAACCAATTTATTCACCTTTCGCCAACTCACGATCATATTTTAGATATATGAAATAATTATTTACTATTCTTTAAAATAAACTGAATAAATAAAACGAAACCTTACAACTGCTATACTGCTATATAACTCAGATCAATTAAACTCTCAGTAGATCTCATCCGTCTTGGTAGCATACTAGTTGTTATTAACCGGCCTCCCTGTTTATTTACTTGTTTCCTGACTATATTATTGTGTAGGCATGGATGTGAGTATATCACTTTCCCTCTACATATTTTCTTTCTTTTAAGAACACGATTCAGTGTTCTAAACCTCAGTTTTGGAACATTCTCTTCATAAAAACACATAGAAGGAGTGTTCGAGCGGCGCGCGACGTAAATACGTTGCTGTATGATGTATACTGTATGTAGCTGTAACACATACGGCTCACTGCTAAACGACGTAGGTGAAGACGCCTGGCCACGACTTGCTGACTCAATCCTGCCTGAATTAGTGCCACAACTTGAGCGCGCTCAGTGGTATTAGTATCCATTTGCAGAGAGAGTAAAAACAATTAGACTTTAGCGTAATCACTTTATCAGTTTAAATAAACAAAAACTGATTAAACACTGCTTTCATAATAATAATAATAATAGGTATTTATTGTTTTCCACGTTGGGGCTGGTGCCCAAACTAGCGAGAACCCTGTTTCTTGGGTCACCAGGACCCTGCCCTACTTGTATGACATGAGTAAATTTTGTTATTGAAGGACATTTTATAATTTATATATTTACGAAATCTGGATTTTGTTATTCATCTCTCTTTCTATTTTGACGCTCCAGTTTGTGTAAGAGTTTCGGAAATGAGACTGTGTCAAAAGCCCTTGCCAAATCCAAAAACACTTATAAACATTTTTGTTTGTTGTTGAGTTTTTTTACTACAAAGTTTGTAAAAACATGTACAGCCTCATCCGTAGATGATGATGATGTTCTATTTGAGAACTACTGAGACGGCGACTCATTTTTTTATCACAAATTAAGACAGCTCGCTATACGAAACCAATGTCTACTAAGTGTAATGTAAACAAGCTAGACCGTAACAACTACTCAGAATTCAACATAAATAAAAACTAAAGTACCTTCATTAGTTTGGAGAAATCATTGTTTACTATTCTTATCGCTGCCTTTAGCGGTCAAATTGACGGTGTGCGGTCTTAGTAGGTATTTGTAAAGGAATCTCATAAACAAACAACATATAGTTTAATTTATTTCTTATGTTGATTTAGCCTGATAATAACAAATTAGAAAAAGTCATAAAATATGAAAAGAAACAAAAACATAGATTGGAAAACATTTTGAATGAAATCGCAGTGAATATGATTATTTTATGAAAACGTAATAATTAATTGATTATGTACTTCCCGAGGATAAATCGTGATGTCCTTCAACCACCACCGCTGCTAATAAAACGTACTCCAGATTTGTCTTGATAATAAAGTGTCCGGTTACAGCAAGAATACCTTGATTGCTCGTTGATGTCCAAGCATCGGTGGTAATTGACGTATATTAGATTTTTTCAAATTTCTCTGTCAATTTGAATTTCATTTTTGTATATATTTTTGGGAGAAGTTTATTAGAAAGCGTGGTCTTTTAAGCATTTCATATCTTGCGTCTAAATCAGTAACGACTATGAAATCGAAGCAGGAAATTATAACAGGGCTTATAATTTATATTTTTTGATGTTATAGACAACTTATCTATAACAAAAATGAACAAAACTTAGGCAATCAAACTTAGCACTGTATTTACAAACTTAATCTTTAAAACTAGCAACTCGACTCTTATACTAATATTAAACTATACACAAATTATCAATAATCTAACTTAATATCCATAATTAAAGCTAGACTCGTAATAAACTTATAACCTGCTTCGACAATATGTTTAATTTCTTACGGGGAAGTTTCCGAAGACCAGTAATAAATGGATCTGAGCTCAGTAAAAGTCTGTTAAGCAAGTCCGTATTAGTAAGTTCTCTAGACATTTTGCGAGTATGATCTCGTCTAAAGGCCTTATAATGTTTATTGTTAGATTCAGCTGCCTTTTCGGATAATTCCCCGATGGATAACAGAGCATGCTGTGCAACATCACCACCATGGATGAGGACTTTGTGGACGGAAGCTGGGAGATTGTACCATGGATATTCCTGAACTAAAAGTCGCGCGGTTTCTAAAGCATATTCATTAAATTTATCTGAATCGATATTTAATCCCGATGACAAGGCGTGTAAAATTGTACAACAACGATCGATCAAATCTTTGTTTAAGCCTGTAATCTCGGCTGACACTGCAGAATTGTTGAAACATTTTCTGGCCGTATTCCCATCGTTCGATGTCCCGCTTCCGCCACTTCGAGGTTTGTCAACTATTAAACCTAACCTAAGTCTAAACTGATTCTGTACATACAATTTTCTTTCTGCTACACACTTCTTATCTTCATCCGACCTAACTTGCCACCTCTTAACATCCATCCTGTAAGAAAGATGAACAAAATATTCGAAAAAGCGAATCCAAGAATGTAATGGAGAAAGGCCAAATTCATAACGACTTTCGACAGTCCGTTTTTGTAAACAGACATCTATTTTGTTCATCTCTTTGGGAGTTGCTCCACAAATATAACATTTGCTAGATGATGATTCACTCAAAGCAGTACACACTTTACCATCCACCATAGTTAACTGCAAGGAGTGCTGAATCTTAAAGTCGCGGTTATTAACACTTAAAATTGTTGGAGTTAAATTATCAATCTTTTCTTTAAAGTATGCCTCCTCTTCCTTAGATACTTCAGAACTTTCTTTCAGATATTGAAAGCGTATAGGTCTGCAGTATCTAGTAGAAGCAGGGCGGGGGTTTTTCCAAAGTATAATATTATCCGAAGGGGAATTTACTACTAACTGAAGTGGGACATAGGACGTGACAAATAAGCTACTGTCATCGGAATTAGAAGGATCCGAAAAACACTGTTTGTATTCACTTTGACCAGTACTACCATCAAATCCCCACTTCCCAATCAAAGTTAAATTATCTGTGGAATCAATCGGCACTCTCTCTAAAATATCTTTTTGTGACTCAAGAATTCTTGAAGCTGTATGATCTAATAAACTTTGCAATTCTATTTCCGCTTTAGTTTCTTAGATTGATACATTTTCGGGATAACATTTCTTTTTAGCACTTAATATACTTTGGTAAGATGGTAAAATATCACATGCCGTTTTACTATTTACAAAGTTTCTAATTAATAAATATTGGTGCTTCGTCAACTTGGCCTCAACAAAAAGAGATACGACCTCGTCAGCACTAATATTTCCTTCTAGACTAGTGTTACACAAACTATTATCGGAAGTATTGAGTAGTGTATTCATAGCTGAGTCGTCTACTTGAGACAAGTTTGCCAATCGTCGACGTTTAGATCGCTTAGAGAGTTCTGAAAAATCTTTCTTGGGACGTCCGCGTGACGGCCCTGGCTCTGGCTGGTTCGCGGTTTCTTGGATACACTGCTCATTACTTCTTTTTAATTCAACAAATTCAATTTCTTTAAGCCAATCACAGTATTTGTTCAAAAACATTGATTTAGTTCTTTTAACAATTTTCCAAAATCTATCAACACATTTACATAAATTTAATATTCTACTATCTAAATCCTTAATATCTATATTTTCGACGTCATCCAGGGATGCCAGCATGGTTTTTAACACGTGTACATGTTTCAATGAAACGTTTCCACTAAGGGAACACCAAATTTCAAAGAAATGCAACCTCGAAAACGTGCATTTAATCAAATTACCTGAAAAAAATATATTAAAAAAATAGATTAATTTTTCGTAGTCATTTGCTACGAAGCAGCTACGAAGCCGTAGAGGCTGCATAGCATCTAAAATGGCAAACAAAGGCAGAACAAACTTTATGACTTTTAAAATAGACACTTTACCCATTATTTTGAAGTAGGTGAGAAAGGTTGAAAATGCTTGCAAAAAGTTATAGGTCTACGTAAATCCAAACTTAGGTTAAAATTTACTATCAAAATTGCGTGGCGTAGCATGTCAAAATTACAAATAATAAGTCAGTTAGAAATACAAAATATATCAAAATAGCATAAACATACCTTGTTCTTGGAAATCCATGTCAAAAACACCAAACAAAAACAAAACAATTCTGAGAATTCACTAATGCACAACAATGGTTGGATGAGTCACTGATAACGGCGAATGCAATCGTAATGATGTTTTCACTTCCGAGGTCGAAAGATAAGTGAAAATAAACTGTAATAGGTGATCTATTTATATTCTCAGGTAGGTTGTTTATCGGTAAATCGTTATGTGTAATTAAATAGTGGGTATTTGACAACACAATTTTTGCATTTATGACCTATGGCGGTACCACCGTGCGGGAGTGGTGGAAGGTAGTGCTCAGAGATCGATAGCTAATTACAACCGATGGTTTTTGAGAAATTTAGGTAGTCCATATTACCGAACTAGACCATAATTGGCGCACTTACTCTAATGATATTAATTATACTTGGTATTTTTTAGACGCCGACGGTACAAAATTGTGATATTTCTTTTAATAATAAATACTTTTAAACACACGCTTCTTTCATTTACTCCCGATCATTCTGTCAATTCTTACGTATACTTAAAATGTTTAAATGAAATTAGTTTATAAGTATTTCTTTTTTTAATGTCACCAATTGTAGATAATTTATTGAACGAAACAAATATACTTAAGATAACATAAAGTAAACTATAACTAAGTTATAAAATCTTCAAACTGAAATTAATAAAAAATATATTTCGAGTAAACAAAGATAATCCCTGTGGTATGGTGCCCAAAATGCTGGCTGCATTACCTCGCTGAATGGCATTGAAAGACGCTGGGCGAGGTAGCAGCCAGCTTTTAGGTCTCCTGTAACATTGACAAGTCTTTTAGAAATATCTTTAAAGAAAGACCATGCGTCGCGTCGGGACTCCACGGACCTAGGGTTTCAACTGCATAATATTTTTCATAATATTATGCTAATAGCTTTATAACTAAACCGGGGTCAACAACGCGCGCGGCGTGTCACAACTTAGGAAGGCCAATGACGCGACAAGCGCGTCATCAAGTTTTGTATGAGGCCGGGGTGAAAGGACTCGTAAAAATAAGGTGACAAGGAATCGGTTAAGATAGTAAGTGTTACGGAGCGAAGGGAAAGAAAAGGAACTCGGAGTAGTTTAAGGAAATATAATAACAGAAAATTATAAAAATACAAACTGAAGAGAAAGTTATTTTAACAAAACAGACAGAACAATGGAAAAGACAGATTTAAAGTATTATTATAAAAACTATAAAAAGGTTCCTACAAAGGAGTCCGTAACAGTGAGGATGTGCATAATGTTAGGATTTATTATTTTTGTGGCCCTGTTTAGTTTATTGTTCCAACCTTCGATATTGTTAGTAGATCTATGCGTTTCATCACTCACACATAATACATCTTCAAAAGATTCGTTTTGCAGCCAATACTCAACCATGTAATTTTTTAATTCATCTATTTTAGAATATATAGGGCAATTTCGCCATCCATTCGCTTTTGTGTCTCTCGGTACCAATGGTAGCAGTCCACATAGTGCAATAATTCTCTTTGCTATTTTTGATTTTGTACCTTGGGTCTTACCCAAGGTTTTACCTTTTTTTCCAAATGGCTTTCGAATAATGTAAAAACAGCCTTTTATTTGAACATTTGGAAATACTAATGTTATTGCGGTCATGGCTGCCTGTTCATAATCCATTGTATATTTGAGCGGTTCCCACTCTGGAATGCATGTCTTGTTGAGTACCTCGAAATAAAAAGCCGTCATTAGCAAATGTTTAAGCCTTCTCATCGTCACCAAGCTTACATTGATTCAAAATATGGACATATGTAAGCGTGTGCTCATAACTTTGCGTGCTTTTTATGCTAGCTTACAATAGAATAGAAATAGAATAGAAAATGTCTTTATTCGTGTAAACTTATTGAAAAGCATTTTTGAATCGTCAAATTAAGTCAACTATCGCCGTGTTCGGATATCTTAACTTCTCTAAGAAGTGCCTAACTGATATTTCACTATTTATTAATTGTAACTGTGTATTTAAAAATTTTTCATATCTTTGCACACATTCTTTGCGGTGACGTTTACTGGGTGATATTTCAATACAATTTGTTTTTCGTATATTAGTGAGCAGTTTGATTAAAGTTATAATCGTTTTTTTTTAAATCCTTATTAGTTTATGAGTTAACCCTTAACTGCATGCAATATTTTGGGCCGAGAAAAATCCCAGGGGCCCTAAATGAGGTGTACTTTAAAATAATGAAAAAAAATCAAACTACAGTCCTTTGTTAAAAAATATATTTTTATTTATTGATGTAATACTACATCGTCATGCAAAATCGTCTTTAATTATCATCCTAATGAGTAGTATGAAAAGTAGGCAAATAAAAGCTTTTGCCAGTCAATATTAAATTATTATGAATAAATTTGTTTGTGTCAAAAAACACAAATTTGTCACTATGACTACATGTCAAATTATAAAGTAATGTATTCAATATGTGAATACTGTTATTCTGATCTGATGTGTAATATTTTGAAAAAGGGAAGGCACACAATATCAGTTTTTTGACAATTAACCCCTTAAGAAAAGAAAAGCTTTTCAATATATCTTTTTTACTGGTATTCAAGCCATTACCCATCATTATAATTATTATTGAATTTTTGTTATAATTAGAACTTTCCACTTTTTCACATATTTTGCTAAGTGGAGCGTCAGGCATACATATATTAGTGACACAACAGTTTATCATTTTGTTCAAAAGAGGCCCATAGCCAACCCCTATTCTGTCTGAAAATACTAAAACATTATTCTTGTCACTAGGTGTGGGTTAAATACATTTTTGAGTTTCACTCATGGTGTCTGACAAGAGTTGAATACTGTCATCCACCAGGTGCTGATCAGAAGGGCCAGCTGCATGGATCAGTGAACTTATTTGTGGATAATATTAGTTCATTAATTTGAACTTGAGCCAATTTATAATTCTCTGTCATTCTCTTAAGAGACTCATGCAGTCGTGAGATGTCAGCTTGCAACTCTTGTGTGTCATTATTATACTTTAACCTACTTTTGTCTAATTTTTTGCTATATAATTCAAGACTGTCAAATATATCTAAACGTTGCTTTCTCAATTTAATGTTTTTGTGGAAGCATTTTTCACGTTTTAGTATTTTTTCAGTTCTTCTAATGAACTTACTTAATCTAATATATTTTTTCAATTTGTTTTTACTACTTATTACATTTTTACTATTAACAACACAATCATTTTTACTTTGAATGATAGCACACGCATCCGGAGACCCAAGCAACTCCTCGTACAGACTGTGGGTGTGAATAGCCTCTTGACACCGTTGATCTTCCTGATAGTCCAGAATGGTTCTATTGGCAGCTTGCAGTTCCACCTCGAGCTCATGGACTCGTCCCAGGGTTCGCTCGTAGGTTTCACAGCACTGGTCGAACTTATTAACAGTGTCAAGAAGTTGATCCCGTTGACCATGGACATCCATGAGATGAGCATGAAGGTTGGAGAGCTCATCCTTGAGTTGTGTGTTACGATTCAACAGTTTAAGGAATTCCTTTTCATTGTCATCATGTGCAAGAAGGAGTTGGCTATTCTCTTTTCTCAATTGTGTGATCTCGTCAAGTGCCCGTTTTAATTTTAATTCCAGATCTTGCGCAGCGGCCTTGCGGGTCATCACTCTTGAGTAGGATGTACTGCCGTTCATCACTGAAAATTTTATAAGTATGTGTGAACAAAAGATAAAATAAAGTAGTAGGTTAACTACAATATCTGAATTTAGTACCTACTGAGTGAATATTTTAGTTGACAGCTTGGGTAAACACAATGAATAATACTCAAAATGATTTTAAAAACAGAACCTACTATAGGTTTTTTGTCAAAAATCCAAATTAAATTGGTAAATTGTACATTAATTTAGTCAAATTTCTTTATTTTAACAAAGATTTCGATTTTGAAATACTCAAATGTACATTACAATTAACAGAACGAAGAGCTAGGTTTCTTTTTTGAAACAATAAATTACCAAATATAGAGGGATATTGCATTTTGAGCATGCCTTTACATTTCAATTTCATTTATTCCGTTTTTTCTTAAAAGCTAACAAATAATTTCCAATACGGTTACAAGAATAATAATTACATTAAAAATACACGTCAAAAGAATACAAAATAACAATAGGTATCAAATTCTACAAAACAATAGGTACATTTGGAATGAGCGATAGCTTGAAATAATTAAGTTAATTTAAGTTATGCCAGCTTGTTTAAAAGCAGATTAAAATAGGTAGTAGGTACATGTCAAAATAATAAAAACTAAATTAAGTAAGTAATGTCAGATTCCGTGTGCGGATATAAATCCAAGTCAGATAAAAATATAATAATAAAATAATTGTCATATCTAATGGCAGCTGCCGTTTAAATATAAAAGGGCTTTGTAGATCAGTTGGGAAAACCTGTCAGCAAATATGTCCGTATTCCAGTCGTGGGCGAGCATGTCACCTATGAGGTGTAGACCACGAGTGGTAGGTGCATGGGCGACAAACCTGGTACGTGTGGTCTGCCTCGACAGAAGGCGCGGCCGCCGCCGCAACTCCACAATCCCCACCTCATTCTAACCAATGCGGTTAGGGACCAAAAGCCCCATTTTGCTCAGTATTGTTGGACTATCTATCTTATTGTGTATAATAGACAGATAGTAAGCACTAAGTTTAAGAGAATCTAATTGATGAAATAAGTAAAGGCAATTCAGAATGAAATAAAGCTATATTTAAAACATTAAATTAATGGACAACAAAATGACGTGTCGCACGAATAATGGACGAGAGAGAGCCCATAGGCTGTAGACGTCAGACATAGACAGCAACACCATGGAGCGTAGACGTTTAGACTTTATCACTTATCCTACCATTCCAGATACGAATATTGACGGATACAGGTACGGGTAATATCCAATTTTTTTTTAATTTACGCTATATTTTTTCTATCATGAGGATATATTTCTCCTCATATGGGTCCCATACAATGGCACCATATTCAAGTTTTCTACGAACATAGGCATTCTATAGTACCCATACAACCCCTAAATGATGTTTTTGTGGGTGCCTTTTCTATCTTCTACTTTTTTTTATAATACCCATGTGTTGCGTTGTGAGGAATCAGCAAAGAAAACGATTAAATAAAGATGTAAAATTATGTATTGTCCAAGTGATAGAAAGTATGTAGAAAAGTAATCAAAAAGAATAACAAAATAACACGTCAAATTTTAAGGGTAAAAAAGTAACTCTAAAAAGTATGTAGGTTCGGTTGGCCACAGCATGCATTTATTACAGTTGAATCTAGCAGATGATAGAAGATCCTTATGTACCACTTTCTGGTCTTCATTCGAATCCTGTATTTTCCTAGTAAATAATCCATTAGGCCTACTCTTCAGCTCTATCAGGATAGCATGGTCAATTCGGCAGGATTTAAAAAAAATAGTACCTAAATTTATAGCTAATTAGTTACCAACACTACGAATTTGTTGCTCAAGCCGATCAGGAGATATCGCAAAACATGCTACCTTGATATCAGGATAGCAGGGTAACGCATTAAATTGCATGTTTTTACCGTGACTATGACGAATGATTTTGTTGCTATAAGTTAAACACGCCAAAAATATTAAAAATCTGCCGATCGGTACCGATTATTTTGTTGCTGGTTTATTATGAGTAATTCAGCAACTAGCTGTGCCCGCGACTTCGTGGACTACATCCTTTCATGGTCGGTTTACCCCTATCTCCCCTAATATTCGAAACAAACAGTAGTCTATATTTTAATAGAGCTAAATTTGTGCCAACTTTCATATCTCTAACTTAAAAAATAAACATTTTCCTATAAAACTTTCAAAGGTGCCATTACGTTTAACTTATAGCAACAATACGAAACTACTGGTCAACAGGAAGTAGATCTATATCTAAATCATCTAAATTCTATCCACGCGAAAGTAAAGTTTACCTATGAAATGGAAAGGAACAGATCGTTGGCATTTCTTGATTTACAAGCGAGTGTTAAAGATGATGGTACTGTTATATATATTAATAGCATATAAAAGAGCAGCGTCCACAATTATTTTGCTTAACGTTAGTAAGTACATAATTTCTTTGAGGCAACCATTTAGTTCGATTCCAACCGCGCTCGGTGACACTTGCCTAAATCATTCCATTTGTAAATTCAGTGAAATAATAAATCTTTTTTTAAAAACCAGTCTTAAATATATCCCATAACAATTTTGGTGGCAGCGGTGGGATTATAATTCGGTGTCCCTGGTTCGTCTCCGTATCCTTAGTTCAAAGACATTCAAAATTAACTCTAAATTGTGTAAAGTGCAGTGTTAACCATTACCATCTTCCATATCTCGCGGTCGAACTCACCTCTGTTTCCTCTGTTTCAATAAATAAACTCTGTGTCGTTAAGAAGAAAAACTCTGTGTCGTAAAAAAGAAAACCTCTGTGTCGTAAAGAAGAAAACTCTGTGTCGTAAAAAAGAAAACCTCTGTGTCGTAAAGAAGAAAACTCTGTGTCGTAAAGAAGAAAACTCTGTGTCGTAAAAAAGAAAACCTCTGTATCTTAAAGAAGAAAACCTCTGAGTCGTAAAGAAGAAAAACTCTGTGTCGTTAAGAAGAAAACCTCTGTATCTTAAAGAAGAAAACCTCTGTGTCGTAAAGAAGAAAACCTCTGTATCCTGAAAAGAAGAATAACCTCTGTGTCGTAAAGAAGAAAACCTCTGTATCCTTAAAAGAAGAATAACCTCTGTGTCCTGAAGAGAAGAATAACCTCTGTGTCCTGAAGAGAAGAATAACCTCTGTGTCCTGAAGAGAAGAATAACCTCTGTGTCCTGAAGAGAAGAATAACCTCTGTGTCCTGAAGAGAAGAATAGCCTCTGTGTCCTGAAGAGAAGAATAACCTCTGTGTCCTGAAGAGAAGAATAACCTCTGTGTCCTGAAAAGAAGAATCGCCTCTGTGTCCTGAAAAGAAGAATCGCCTCTGTGTCCTGAAAAGAAGAATCGCCTCTGTATCCTGAAAAGAAAAATCGCCTCTGTGTCCAGAAAAGAAGATCATCACTGTGTCCTGAAAAAGAAGATCACCTCTATTTCCTGAAAAGAAGTCGCCCCTGTATCATGAAAATCATAATTCTACTGTAAGTCAGAAAGTCTTTGTTATAATTAGTATTCAAAGTAATTCATATCCGTTTAATTCAATTCTCGATAATCACTTTCATAACACGATCCAATTATTGCCTAATGACAAATTGTAGTCACATGAGCTTATCATAAAAGTCTCATAACAAAAGTTGAAACTTAATCCGCTGTAAGTTACTAGTGTCCGTCTATTACACCGTATCAAGTCCATTTCTATTTTAATAATTAATTTTATTTCATTTCAGTAAATAGTTAATTTTAATAAATAAAATGTCAATTAAAGGTGAAAAAGAAATCGAATCCATTCAAATTGGAACATTATTCAAGTTCATTAAGCCTTTTGATGGCTCCCGAGAAAAACTTAGCTCATTTCTATCTATTTGTGACAGTGCAATTAATTTAGCTACAACATCTCAACAGTCGATATTACTTAAATATATTCAGTCACAGCTGCAAGGAAAAGCTGAAATAGCATGTTCAATTAAAGATTTTGACAATTGGGAACAACTTAGCGAATTTTTAAAAAGCCAATTCGGTGAAACCAAACATTATGCACATCTACTTTCAGATCTTCAAGATTGTCATCAACTTCCATCAGAAATGGTTAGTCAATTTGCCCTGCGTGTCGAAACTTGTTTATCCAAATTAATAACGGAAATAACTCTATCAAATAAAAAGAAATCGGAATTAGCTGGTCGTCTAGCAGCAATGGACGATTTAGCTCTTCACACATTTATTATGGGTCTTAAACCCAACATTTCAAATCTTGTTCGTGGCAAAAATCCTCAAAATCTAAACAACGCCATAGATTTCGCAACAGCCGAAGAAAAGATTCAAAAATTAATGTTTAAACGTCATACGCCGAATCCACAAAATAATTCAATGTCACAGCGTCCTACGCAATTCAGACCAAATTTCAGACCCGTGCATAATCTCAATACAACTTCTAATCAATTTCAAATACCAACCTGTCGCTATTGTAAAAATCAAGGTCATACTATTGAAAATTGTAAAAAACGTGAATTTAATAATAATAACTACAATTTCAGACGTCAAAACCCTCAATTTCCAACAAACCAAATTCGATTTTCCCAGCATCAAGCTCCAAAACAATTTCAGCATAAACCTCAAAATAATTTTAATCGAAAACCCTTTAATGGTCGCAACATTCAGGTTCATTTCGTGAACGATGACTATAATCAGATGTCTGTACCTGATTCTGAAGATTACAATTCCCAAGAATACCAAACGAATTTAAACGAATAACGGGCTCCCAACGGTGTCTCGTAGAGTCCGAAGTTCAATCTCATAATTCTAATGGCACCATTTCAAAACCCTCTGTTTCCTCTGATTCTTCTATTTCTAAAGACTATAAACAAATAGTCCAAAAAAATATTCAAAGCAAAGAAAACCCTCGGAATGACTCAATCGAAAGAAAAATCGATAAAATATTTGAGATAAAATGTAATACATCTAAATTGTCCTTACCTCATATTCTTATTAAAACCTCTGTTTCCAATGAACCACTTACCTTCCTCGTAGATACTGGTTCTTCAATCTGTCTCGTCAAAAAGTCTTCAATACAATCTCCGCATCTGAAACTAAAAAAAGAAAATATATTAAAATTAAAAGGCATAGATAATGATAAAGAAGCCGTCCCTACTCTCGGTGATTTTGACATGAATCTTATCCTAGGAAGAGAATCAATTCCTTACAATTTCCACGTTGTAGATAAAATTAACTTACCTTATGACGGAATAATAGGAAATAATTTAATGACTCATTATCAATGTAATATTGATTATAATCGTAACACATTTAATATTGACAAAAATAAAATCAAACTTATCTTTAATGATCCTGTTTACCACATTCCGCCTCGTTCTGAAATGTTAGTGGAATGCTCTGTTCGTAATCCTGAAGTCAAAGAAGGTCTCATCCTTGACGAACATCTCACAGATTCTCTTTTGATAGCAAATTGTGTGGTAAAAGTAAAAGAAAATAATAGAATAAATCTTACAATATTAAATACCTCTGAAAAACCTATTAACTTAAATTCGAATCTTCAACTTACCCTACATCCGATTGAAAAACAAATTCATAATTTAAATACTCAAAATAAATCAACTTGTCTTAATAGAACTAAAGAAGTCCTAAATCTTTTGCGAACTTCTCACTTAAATTATGAAGAATCCGAAGCTTTACGGGACGTGTGCTCAAAATACTCAGACATTTTCCACCTTCCTAATGATCCACTTACCTCAACCGAAGCTATTACGCATCAAATTCGAACTACTACTGAACAACCAATAAATGTTAAATCATATAGATTCCCAGAAATTCATAAGCAAGAAGTAAAAACACAAATTGATAAAATGCTCGATCAGAAAATAATTCAACCTTCATTATCTCCATGGTCTTCTCCTATTTGGATAGTCCCAAAAAAATTAGATGCTTCTGGCCAAAAGAAATGGCGCATCGTTATAGACTACAGAAAACTTAACGATATTACTATTGGTGAAACTTACCCAATTCCAAACATAACCGAAATTTTAGATCAATTAGGTAAATCCAAATATTTCTCAACCCTTGATCTTGCATCAGGTTTTCATCAAATCAGAATGAATCCTCAAGATTCCTGCAAAACAGCATTCACCGTACCACAAGGTCAATTTGAATTTTGTCGCATGCCCTTTGGTTTAAAAAACGCCCCATCTACTTTTCAACGTCTAATGAACAATGTCCTTACTGGGCTTCAAGGCGAAAGATGCTTTGTGTATCTCGATGACGTAGTAATATATTCTCACGATCTAAATTCCCATATCCTTAACCTCTCAGCAGTTTTCCAAAAACTCAGATCTTTTAATCTCAAGTTACAACCCGACAAATGCGAATTTTTGAGAAAAGAAGTCGGTTATCTAGGTCATGTTATTACTGAGAACGGCCTTAAGCCTGACCCTAACAAAATTAAATCTGTTCAAGAATTTCCAGTCCCAAAATGTCCCAAAGATATAAAATCATTTCTAGGTCTTATATCATATTACAGAAGATTCATCCCTGACTTTTCCAAACTATCTAAACCTCTTACCTCTCTACTAAAGAAAGATATCCCGTTCATCTGGTCCAACGAACAACAACTCTCATTTGAAAGCCTAAAAGATAAATTAATATCTGCCCCAGTCCTTACCTATCCTGATTTTACAAAACCATTTACACTCACGTGTGATGCATCCAATTAAGCTATTTCTGCAATCCTTTCCCAAGGTCCTATTGGCAAAGATAATCCTATAGCTTACTCTTCTAGAACTTTAAATAAAAATGAAATAAATTATAGCACTACAGAAAAAGAACTTCTGGCTATAATCTTTGGTTGTAAAAACTTCCGTCCCTATCTTTTCGGAAGAAAATTCTTTATTATAACAGATCATCGTCCTTTAAAATGGCTTTTCAATCATTCTGACCCCAGCAGTAAAATGCAACGTTGGCGTCTTCAGTTAGAAGAATTTGAGTATGAAATAATATACAGAAAAGGAAAATTAAATTCCGCAGCCGATGCCCTTTCACGGTATCCTGTCCATCCTATAACTAATGAAAATCCAGGAAAACTTACCAATTCTCCAAGTTCTACTAATCCAGTCCCTCCAGCACTTGATAATCCTAATAATGAAAACCCCCTACTTACTCCTTTTAGTCCTCTTACCTTAGATGACTTAGACATCCCAATCCCTGATATAGATCAAATAAATCTTGATAACTTATTTATACCCGATCTTCTGGAAAATGATAAACACTTACCTTCTAACTCTTCATTTCCTCCTAAATCCATAAAATCTACCGATGCTCAACCTCCTTCAATCTCCATCCCTGAAAATAAAAATAATAACAAACCTAACCCTTACCATTCAATGCAAAATCCAGCAGATCCACAGCCTTCTACAAGCAGATCAGATCCTAAACAAAATCTTAATCCACCTAAAATCATACCGGAACCTGAAATAAATGATACTTATGCTAAATTTCTAAAATCAAATACCACTAACTGTAACACTCCAATAATAGAACATAATGACAACCTTCTAAAAACCCAAAATAAAATCATCGTAGTTCCATCATCTCTTGATTTAGATGAATCTATTCCATATGTACAAGATATCCTGTCAAATTATTCTGAATCCCAATCCTTTATACAGTCTGAAAGAACACTTCATTCTCACCAATCTTTGACATACAACAACAAAACCTTTTTCTTTATATTTACAAAAGTACACCATTTTGACGATTGTAGCTATTCAGACATATTCGAAACTCTAAAATCGTTTAAAAACTATTTATTATCAAACTCTGAAGAACGAACAATCAGCATTACAGATTTCAAAAACCCATTTGATCGACACATTTATTCAAAATTATATAACATGTTAGCTTTCTTATTTGATAATACTGGAGTAGAAATTCACATTTATCGAAATAAAATCTATTATCCTAATCCAAGCGAAGTAAAGAAGATACTAAAAGAAAATCATGATGTACCCATAGCTGGTCATCTTGGATCAAATAGAATGTTTAATAAAATCCGTGAACAATTTTATTGGAAAAATATGCGTAGTGACATTGAAAATTATGTAAAACAATGCTTATCCTGTCAAACCAATAAAGCACTCCGCAAAATAAATAGAGCTCCAATGCAAATTACTAGCACTTCTACTGTCCCTTTCGAAAGAGTCTCTCTTGATATTGTTGGTCCACTCCCTGAATCCGGAACTGCTAAACTTAAGTACATCCTGACTATCCAGGACGACTTAACAAAATTCTCTTCTGCTTATCCAATAAGAACCACAACCGCTGAAGAAACCAGCGATTGTCTAATTCATTTTATATCCCAATTTGGTATACCTAAGACAATACTTACCGACCAAGGTACCAATTTTACAGCAGAAATGTTTAAACAAACCTGTTCTTTCTTAAAGATCAAACAGCTTTGGTCTTCTCCTTATCACCCTCAGACTCAAGGCGCGCTAGAACGTAGCCATTCAACCCTGAAAGAATATTTAAAGTCCTACGTTGACGAATCCCAATCTAACTGGCCCCGATACGTATATACTGCTATGTTAGCATACAATACTGCTATTCACTCTACAACTAATTACTCTCCTTACGAACTTCTCTTTGGTCACAAACCCTATCTTCCAAATTCTATCTTTGAAACTTCTTCCTCTGACGTCACTTATCCCGATTATGTCCAAATGTTAAAACATCGTCTCCAATACAGCAGATCTAAAGCCGTAGAAAATATAAATAAATCTAAACAATGTTCAAAAACCTATTATGATTCCCACTCAAAACCAATTAATTATAAAGTTGGTGATTATGTATTTCTTAAAAACCACCTTAGGCTCCGCAAAGCTCTATCACCAATCTGGAAAGGCCCCTACAAAGTCGTTAAAATAAACGGTAGGAATAGCCTTACGCTATTAATAAATAGACGTCACGTGACGCATCACTTTGACCAAGTCAAACTAGCACGTCGCAGTGAGACTAGTAGAATAAGTCCCACTTAACTTTAAGTCTAGTTTAAATTAGTTTTATAGTTTTATATTAAATAAATTCTATTTCAGTTTCGTGACAATAGTGAGCGGTAACTTCACTCAACCAGCTACAAAAAGTCCAGGTATCCATTTTGACCCCGTTGGCTTATTAAAAATAATAGATGGTCATCTTAGTATAATTATTCCTACAGACATTTCATTTATTAAACCGCACTTAGAAAACCTGAACGGTGTGATAGGCACCCTACGATACTTGTGTAAGCAAAGCAATGCTTTCGATGAGTCAGAATGTCATAACTTATTACAACCTTTATCTGTGCGTTATTACGATACAGTTAGAGACTTCGAATCAATTTCGCACCTTATAGAATTTAGATCAAAAAGATCAGCTTGGTTTGGTGTTGTAGGCACAGTATTCAAACACTTATTTGGAACTATGAATGAAGAGGATGCTATCAAATATAGCAGCGCCATTCAATCTGTAGAAAATGATCAGATTAAGCTATCAGAACTAATGAAAGAAAACATTTTGGTAACAAAATCAACACTTACTTCTTATAAAAATATTATAAATGATATTGGAAATAATGAAATGAGATTAAATAGCGCTGTTGAAAGTTTATCAAGTACTTTAAAGAATTTAACTGTGTTAACCAATAAAACCATAATTAAATCAAATTTTAACGAAATGTTTAATATGTTAGAAAGTAGTTTACTTACCTTATCATTTAAATTAGAAGATATCGTTAATGGAATAATGTTTAGCAAATCTAATATTCTACATCCGTCGATCATCACCCCAAAACTACTATTTTCTGAATTAGTAGACAATTATAGATTTTTACCGAATTTTAGACAATTTCCGGTTAGTCTATCTTTAGAAAATATATATATGTTACTAAACATATCTGAATTAGCCTCTTTCTATAGTCAAAATAAGATAGTATTTGTCTTAAAGGTTCCTCTAGTGACCTCCAATGAATTTAGTTTATATAATTGTATCCCATTCCCAATGTTGAATAAATTCGAAAATAATACTTATACAACGATTATTCCATCGACAAAATATATAGGTATAACTAGAGATAGATCTTTATACTGTAAACTAAATAGTCTACATAGCTGTAAGATACTATATGATATGTTTTATGTTTGTGAATTCCTCGATGTTTATTCTACATCTTCAAATGCAATTTGTGAATCAGAAATAATCTCTAAAGCTCTCAACTCTGTACCAAAACAATGTGAAATTAACTTTTTTCAAGGAAACATAGAAATTTGGCATAGACTCAGCAACAATAAATGGATTTATATTATTTCAGAAAAGTCAAAACTATCTATAATGTGTCAAAACTCTGGAAATAATGAGATAAGTATTTTAGGTACTGGATTTCTAAATCTCCCTATTGATTGTATAGCGTATTATAAAGATTTAATATTAACTCCTAAATCCACTAAAATTATAGAGATCCAAACTGTAAATTCTACTTTCGATTTATTAGATGATAACTGCTGCAATTTGATTAAATTAAATAAAATTGATTTTAATATTCCAAAATTAAATTTAAAAAATATTGACCTTAACTCTATTTCTATGGAACAAGACAAGGCCAATAGTCAGATTGTTAAAAATCTTGACAAAATTATACAAAAACCACATATTGTTTTGTATGGCCAATATTATTCCTCTACTACTATTACTATCTCTATTATAATTTTAATAATAATTTGTTTTCTAATATATAAACATTGTAAAGGCAAATGTCAGCGAATTTCGTTATCAAATCCTAAAAGTGATCCTAAAATTAATAATATAGAGTTGGAAATTATCGAGACGCCAAAGGCTCGTATTAAACCAACATAAATAAAAATAATTAATATTAATAAATAAATAAATAAATTTATATATTTTTTTAACTTAAACTTCACTTTAAGTAAAGTTTAATTTTAACCTTGGGGGCTGTTATATATATTAATAGCATATAAAAGAGCAGCGTCCACAATTATTTTGCTTAACGTTAGTAAGTACATAATTTCTTTGAGGCAACCATTTAGTTCGATTCCAACCGCGCTCGGTGACACTTGCCTAAATCATTCCATTTGTAAATTCAGTGAAATAATAAATCTTTTTTTAAAAACCAGTCTTAAATATATCCCATAACAGTACGCTGGCACACTCTGTATACAGGAAACCTACGCACACTGACAGATATTTGCACGCTTCTTCGCATCATCACCCACGACATCTTCAATCTGTTGTGTCGTCTCTTACTAAAGGCTCCTCTACATGATGGGCCAGCGCTTATCCAGCAAAATGGCCATGCAATGTATGAAAAGGATCTACACAATGGCGATGTTCAGTTGTGATTTTAGCGTTCAACAAAATGGACGTGGAAGCTTTAGCCGCAGCAGCTATATATTTATTTAGCACGTACAATTATTTTCTTAATGTGTACAAAAAAAAGTTATTAAAAGGAAATGGCGTAGAAAAAGATGGTGGATGTTAACTATTTATCGCAACAGGACTAAGTAAGTAACTGCTTAAATTTAATTTTCTTTATACTTTTAGTTATTTTATAATTCAGTATCTATAATTAAAATAATATTTTTTTTCAGGCAAACTATGGATAATCAGCTAGCTGAAATACTTGCTGAACCATCTGGTGAATTCGATAACTTCGTGAGAATGTCAAACAGCGATTTTGAGTTTTTGATACAAAAAGTATCACCTATAGTTGCAAAACAGGATACAGATTGGCGGGAAGCAATACCTGTAAAAATTCGTCTCGCATTGACACTAAGATACCTAGCTATTGGCGATAGCTTTCGTAGTTTACACTACCTATTCAAAGTTTCAAGCCAACTTATTTCAAGAATTGTTCCTGAAGTATGTCTAGCCCTCAATGAAGCTTTGAAAGATTTTGTTAAGGTAATAACTTCCAATTTGTAAGAATGTTTGTATGTGTGTGTTAATCAATCACGCAAAAACTATTGGATAGATTTTGATGAAACTTAATAGTCATCAAAATGAAACATAGGCTAAAATGTATTGTTGTAATTTGACAGTTGCAAATAATACACCTTATATTTTAATATAATATCTTTAATTTCTTTTTAAAAATTACATATTTTGATTATTTATATTAGCGTTGTTTAAAGCTTGTTGCAAAATTTGTGATTGTGGGTGAGATTGTAGGTGAAGATTAGGCTGCTCTGGTATACTGATGACAGGAAAGTCGTCATCTGGGGTCGCATTAGGACTGGGGGAGAAATAAGGAGGAGAAATAATGGATTGAGGATGGTAAGACGATGTGGAATAATTGCTCAAAGAGGATGTGGGACGACAGGAAATATTTTGTTCTTCAGAGAACAAAGGCGTAGAGGTGCAGGTGCGGCCACTCACAGGACGATTGGTAGAAATTATTATTTGGGATGGAGATTGGACCACATAACGACCGGTATTTTGTCTAGATGACAATTTACGATTTTTCAACAATAAGCCGTCTATTTCGGACATCAACTCTTGTTTTTCCAGATCTGTAAATTGTCTTAACCTTTTAGCGAGCAGTTTTCCGTATAGATCGCAATCGTCTTCGCTATCAATCTTTTGCTGTTTACTGCTGAGTACGCTGTTCAAAGATGAAAAGGCCCTTTTCATTTCGTTACTAGCCTCTTGTAATTCAGGTGGATTTCTAGAACGACGTCGTACTACAGGAATGTTTATTTCAGAATTCACTGTAGCATTTGGGTCTTCATTTTCGATATTTCCATTTTGTGACATAGTTGAAACTTTGTCATCTAACGAGGTTGAAGCCTGAAAAATTAAAATATTTTGTTATTTACTAATACATACTTGACGATATTAACTTTCACGTTTATAATATAAATAAAAAAAATCTGTAAAACAAAAAACTAACTTAATGTCTTATGCTCGGTCTTGTTTTTTTTTACAGATCCCCACAACAACAGAAGAATGGCTTTCCAAAGCTGAACGATTCAAGTTCCCTCATTGCCTTGGTGCTATGGATGGCAAACATGTGACAATACTGCCACCTCCTCATAGCGGAACTGAATATTACAATTATAAACATTCTTTTAGCATTGTCCTCTTAGCAATAGTAGATTATGATTACTGTTTCATGTTTGCTGAAATAGGCGCTCAAGGGCGTATAAGTGATGGTGGCGTTTTTAATCAAAGTAGTATATCAAAAAAAATTTCGGAAAATAGCATCAATTTGCCGCCTCCTAGTTCACTACCAGGATGTGAGATTGATTTACCCTATGTACTTTTGTGCGATGGAGCATTTAGTTTAACTAAAAATCTTATGAAACCTTTTCCTGGCCGTCACGAGTTAAATTCTCCAGAAAGGGTTTTTAATCAAAAACTCTCTCAGTCACGTGTAGTTGTTGAAAACACATTTGGAATTCTTTCTAACAAATTTGGAGTTTTTAAAACAGCTATGCCTTTCCAACCTGTTAAATGTTCAATTATAACTATGACTTGTGTTCTGATACATAACTTTTTACGGAAAAGCCGAACATCTCGCCACTTATACGCACCTCCAGGTACATTTGATACCTATAATGACAGTGGAGAATTGATACGCGCTGGTAATTGGAGGAATTATAGTAATACAAGTTTCCTTCCCTTATAAAATCAACCACGTAGATCAACTAATGATGCAAGTCAAATAAGACAATCTTTTGCACTATTTTCATAATAATATAGAATAATAAACTAAATATAAAATTAAATAATAAGTTTTATTTACTTACTCCGCCGTCTGTATCTATAATACTCTTGCATTCATAAACATCTTTTAAAAAACTTTCCATTACATCAAAAAAAGGCCACGACGGCGTATAAATATCATCGAGTCCAGCCCCAGACGTCATAGACTCTTTTTTCTTTTTTAGATTTGTTCGGAAAGCTGTCATTAACGTTTCCTTCTTCTTTTTTAAGTCATCAACTGGAATGCCCATATTATTACTTATGCGATTCCATGCATCCGACACCTGAAAACAATTATACAAAAATTAACTTTATTTACCCTTCCCATATGAAAATGGCGCCAATAAAATAAACAAACAAGGCGGTTTGAGGGCGAGAACGACAATTAAAAACTATTGTTAAATGTGTCTTTTACCGTAGTTTTACTTACCTTGTTTTTATCCTTATGATTTTTATGTTTAGGGTTCCATATAATGGTTTCGGCTCTGTAGAATTACAAAAATTTTAGTATTTCGCTATGCGGCTAGGCAGTCGACATCTTGACACGCACGAGGTACTCTGCACGTCTGCTCTCCACCGCATTCGAGCGCAAACTGAGTAATGGCCGACGTGTAGATGGGTACCGCCATCGCTGGCCCACTACCTTTGATGTGTGGGCCAAAAACCGACACCGCGGCCATTCCGCCGCCATTGTACGCACCACAAGCCAGCCTACGCCACTACGCCCTCTATATGGTGGCCCACTACGATGGACCATCATGATGGCCCATCATGTAGAGGAGCCTTAACAGAGCGCATAACCTTTGTGACCCTGCACATTTACAGGCAGAGCTCACGCATGTTCAGGAGGTACTCAGACGGAACGGGTATGAAGTGTCGAGAAAACCAAGAAGATGGAAATCAAAAGGAAAGTGTCCTGAAGTCAGTCGACAAGCAGCGTTTTTGCCGTACATAAAAGGCGTAACGGATAATATTGGAGTTATTTTGTTGATACTTATTTCATGAATTCTACATGAACTCATTGAAAAAAGTGTCAAAATAATTTGTTTAGAAAGAAAATACTTTGCCAAGCCACGCCGTGCCATGCCGGCACTGGACGCCGGGCAACAATCGCTGAAATATGACAAGACAAAATATTATATTTTTAAGTAAAAGACTTAAGTAAAACTAGTTTTTCAAATATTTCATCGCTCATCTTTCTACGTATGGGTATGATTCTAAGGCCTCATGCCTTAGAATCATACCCCCAAAAGAAAAGAATCGCTCCACAGGGGCAGAACTTGGCAAGCAGGTGTTATATTTTAATTTTTTTTTATTGTAGGGTAAGTATTTAAGCTCTTTAAGCTATTATCTTTATTATTTAGGTATTGCAGTGTTTCTAAGTCAGCAGTGCTGCCAGTAGATCCCATATTTTCACCACGTGCAATAGAGAAATCAGAATCCTCTAAAAACATATAATAAGATTCATCTTTTGACTTTTTTTTATATTACCCTCAATACTGTCTAGGGCCTCAGACTTTTGTTTTTCAGTACGGTTAATTTTTCGTGTTTCAGTCAGGATAAGTTCTTTAACATATTCCCTCCGTTCTTTGGGTACCCATTTCATTTTAAAAAACGGATGTGATACTGAGGCTAAAATTTCATCATTTGCTGCAGGCTCCAGCTGCAAAAACTTTTTGAAACGCCTGTTTAGGTTTTCTTCAATGAAATCAAGAAGAGAAATGCAGTATTTTAGATTTTCTGATCTAATACCCTTAATGATATGTTGAATTCTTATTAACTCAGGTAACAGACAGCCATAATAGGTATCATTTTACCCTTGCAGACTTTGAATAGCTTCTGCTATAGGCTTTGAACATTCTACATATCATTTAATGGTGGTAATTTTAACATTTTTATTGTTTCAGTAAGACGGTTCTGCACAGTTAAAAGATCTTGTATAGAATTATAATAAGAGTTCCACCGAGTTGCGCACGGAGAAGTTGGTGACTTTCCTGTCATCTCCAAATATATTTCACTTGCTTTTGGTGATCTAAAACATAAATTCCAGAGAGCTTGGCATTTTGCTAAGGCCCCGTCATGCACTTTCTTATATAAAGTATTTTTTAATATTGCTTGTTTGAAATCTGTACTAGCAATCAAATGTAAAGTGTGTGTAGCACATCTTTCAAGTCCGGGCAGAAGGCAATCACTTTCTAAGTCTGATAAAATATCTGGAAAAGCTTTTAGTAATAGCAGTGAATCATCATTTTCATTACTTCCATCGAGTGATATTTGTTCCAGATCTTCTTCATATGCATGTGAAACATGTTCATTTTTATCTATGTCTGAATCTGACTTACCAAATACATCAAATACATCATCCATACATATGTAACTGTTTTAACAATTTTTGATAGTTTTAGGTCATAGTCTGAATGTATATCAGCTATTAGCTCTGCAACTTTGTCATATGTGTGAGCCCCTTTAAATCTTCTGCAAGCTATGGCAGCACTTTTCTTCTCGAAGGTTTCATTGTCAATCCAGTGGACTAAATAACTCCGTCTGGAGGAGGACCAAATATCAGCCGTACTGCACACAAATTCAATAGCATTCAAATCTAATTTAATTTTTATCTTGTATTCATTGTACTCTTCGCTAATTTTAGTTTTAGCTGTACGACGGCACATCACTTTTGGAGGTTATGTTAGTTGCTGTGCACCTGCGATCAAAGCTCTAAAAGCCTTCGACTCCACTATGGATACTGGTGACATAGTTTTGTGGGGGTGCGTGGATGTGGTCGATGTGTGTGAGTGTCGGAAGGTATTCGAATAAAAAGTACAACTCACAGTTCACTCGAAGTATATTGATCACACGCACAAATACACAAAAAGTACAGAAGGAGAAAGTACAGCAGAGTTTAAAAGCACAGAGAAAGAAAGTCACAGGAAAGCTTAGAAGGCAAGCACAGTAAAACAATTAAAGCAACTAGCTAAGTGCCGTGCGCGACCGTTACGTGTATGAATCGGGAGGTTAAGCAGCATGCGCTTCGCGTCGTGATAGGATCTCGACTGAGGGATGCAAGAAATTTAAAAATATCGATATATCGATTTCGATAAATATCGACTTTGGTCGATATTTATTTATCGATATATCGTTCTTATCGGGCGATATATCGATATTTTTTTTCAAAGCTAAGTAATCAAATGATCAGTTACTTACCTATATACAATATTTATTTATAAGTTAATGAAAGAAATATTTTACAATTTTCTCAAAAATTTATTTTTTAAAATTTATTTCCAATAATTAGTACCAGCTATCGAACTTAAAAATAATAATTTCGACAGTCTACTTCCATGTAGTCTGTTTCGGCTCTGAGTTATAGTGGCTCCTGCCTTTGAAAAAAGACGTTCGGAAGGAACACTTGTTGCCATAATTGGCAGATGGCTCATTGCCACTTTAAACAGATTTGGATATACACCTTGCATCTCTTGCCATGTTTCAAGGACGTTTACTTTTAAAGTATTTACGGGAGCAGATAGATAGAAAGTAAGCTCGTCTCCGTCAGATTTCTTCCTTTTTATTTGTGTGTGTGCCAGAGATTTGTGATGCTTCCAAAAATCAAATTCATCTTTATCTTCATCCTCTGAAGATGTGGATGAAACTGTTGTAGCAGAGGCTGCAGATTTGTATTCCGAAACCAATTTTCTAATTCTTGACATAGCTTTTGCACATGCGTCAGGTTTTTTGAAATGTAAGTTTTTGAAACGAGGATCTAACAAAGTAGAAACTGCTAACAACGTATTGTATTCCAATTGACCGAAACGCTTTTCTATTTCCAGAGTAATATTTGTCTTCAAATCACCGGCAATAGTCGAAGTAATCTTCACTTCGTTGTACTGATCAATTGCGCAACTCACCATAGGCACAACTTTTGATAGTGACATAATGTTCAGCAGAAGCCTCTCTTGTCATAGCTTCTAGTGGTCGCAAAACATGAGCCACATCTTTTATAATGTTTAGCTCAACTGCTGTAAGCATGGTTGGTGCATCAATTTTGGAAAAAATTATGTCACTAATGTATGGTGCCAAATCAAGAAACCTCTGTAGCATGTAATACATCGAATTCCATCGTGTTTTTACATCAAGCATAACTTTTAGAGTTGTGCCTTCAGTTATTTTATTTTCCATTTGTTTTCTTTTCAGTTCTACTGTCAGATCTTGTCTTTTCTTTATGTATTTCACTATATTCCTTACGTGCTCAATTATATCATTCAATCCAGGAGTTTTTTTATAGCTTCTTCAGCGACTCTATAATCATGTGGGCAAAACAGGGAATGTGTTTGTTTGCGCCAAACGTGTCTCTTATTGCTTTAATCATATTTGCTCCTGAATCTGTAACGAAAGCCACAACCTTTTCACTATCAATATTCCAACTTTTTAATATTCCTGTCAATTGTTGTCCAATATACTCGCCAGTGTGACTCTCATCTAATTCAAAAACTCCGATTGTCATGGATTGTATCTCATACTGTTGCAAAAAATGCACCGTAGGTCCCAGAAAACCAGTGTTTGTCATTGTCTCCGTCCAAATATCAGTAGTCAAGCAAAAATGATCGATATTCTTTAATTGTTCAGCAACTTGTTTTGATAATGTATCGTATTTTTTATCAATTTTTGCTTTGATTGTTTCCCGACAAGGCACTTTATACAAAGGCGCTAACTGCTTCATTAAATATCTAAAACCGTTTCCTTCAACAGCATAAAATGGTCTGTTATCAACAGCAATGAAATATGCAATAGCATCTGTTATCCGGTCATATTTTGCACCTCCTTTAGAGTACTGATACACATTTTCAAAGACAGTTTTTATTTTTGGAACGTTTGTAGATGTGCTAGGTATAGGAGACTCAATACAAGGGGCCACAATCTCGACTGACGAACAAGCTGAATCTTTAGGTGTTTCAGGGGCTTTAGAAATTTCATCTGATGTTTGAAGATTAAGACTGCTTCCGGGACTTCTAGGTAAACTAGATGAACTACCATGGAATTCAGTCAACTTCCTGAAAAGAAAAAAAATATTTGCTTACGACGCTTAAACACATGGTATTACATCAAAACAAAACAACACCACTTCTATGCATTGTCAAAAAGTATTCTTTTGTCGATGTGTCAATAAATCATCGACAACCTTTGTCGACAACACTACACAACACTAAAGTAAAACGAAACATAACCTAAAAAGCATTTATCCGAAATACATTATTTTTTTATATTATTATAAAATAACAGAATAAATAATGACATAGTTGCCTTACCGTTGTGATTTATTCAAAGATATATCGTCAATGTCACAATATTCAGGAAATTTGTGTTTAATATGCGATGCTAGGTTGCTTGTATTTCCGGATGTTTTAAGACGCTTGTTACAAATATTGCAAACACCATCACCACCTTCCCTTTTGAAATATGACCACAATTTACTTCTTTTCATATTTAAAGTAAATACAAAGAGCCACTTAAGAAATAACCAACGCGTATTATTTATCAATAACTTATCAATCAAGAACGAACTGAACGAACGATATACAGTGTTGCCAACTCAAAAAAATATTTTCTGCTATATAAATCTATGTTTTAAAAAATGCCAAAAATATTCTAAAATTAAGGGTTATTGTTAAAAAAAATAAAAATAAACAAATAAGCGTTTATTTAATTTAAAATAAATATTAAATGGCAGCAAAGAAACACAGAAAATAACTAATTTTGTGATAAAAAATAAAGGTCAAGGCCCTCGTCTTTAACCCTTTTTAATCCGAATCTTACGTATAAAATTGCTTTCAAGGTTGAAGTTGTACATACCTATGCGGATGAAAATGACGAGCTGATTGAATTTGAATCAAAATTGAGATTGAGAACACTACGGCTACTTGTTCATTAACTTCACCGATTCAGTCGCGTTCAGAAACATCAACGTACCGGGTTATTTTAAGGTTCATATTTTGCGTTCGGAAATTCAAATGTATTTAAACCTTCCAAGCAAAATGCCAAGAAATAATATGCATAGATGGTAAATTGAATTTATGCATGCTAAATCTGTTAAAATAATGCTTTTAGGCAAAAAAATACTAAATTGGCATCACTGACGATATATTGAAAATATCGATATTTTCAGGTGTCGATATATCGATATTTATCGGTTTTCCGATATATCGTTGCAACCCTAATCCCTAACTGGAGCGCCCGGCTCAGGTAAAGTGAAACGGCCCGTGCGTTGAAGGTCACCTGCGCCGGCGCAGTGCTTCCGAAAGTCGATAATCGATAACTATATCGACAAACTGATACGCTGTGAAATGTAAATGCTGATGCTAATTATTGTAAACAGTGTTGTGTGAATAAATGTAAAAGTGTTATATTGTATATTATGTATTTAGTTTTAATATTAGTGTAGTTTAAAATAGCTAATGTAAATTTATAGATGTAAGTTAATTATAAGTTTTCTATATATAGTGTAAATACAAATATTGTAACAAGAGTAGGATAGTTGCCTACAGTTTCAACAATAAATTGTACAATCAACTTGTCCAAATTAACAGATCTGGAACCAGTTGCAATATTTATAAGAGTAGACTGCTTTAATTTTTTAGATAGTACTGTTGATTCTGAACTACTGTCACTATTAATCTGAGTAAGTTTTCTTTTTTTAAAGTGTTGCATTTTTAACTTTTTCATAATCCTGCAACTGATCTGTGTGACCCTTCCTCTATAATAAAACAAAAAAAGGAGATTAGTTACATTACAGTGACAGAGCGAGTATATTTAAAAAAATAAAATTATTAAATTTATTATTTCTATTGATAACTTATGATAATAATCTTGATGGAATAGAAAAATATTTAGTGAGTAAACTTATTATCTCCTATACAAAATATGCATCTGTATAAAAAACCTACTTTTTAATGTTTCAAGAAATTCGTAGTAGAAGTAACACTACCCCTTATAACTTTTGAACATACATTGCATGTTGCAGATATATTCACAACACAATGTTTAAAACAATGCTTCAAAATTAGCGGTGTACTTAAATTGTTATCTATCTCTTGATCCCTGAAAACCCAAAAAATGTGTTGTTACACATAACTTCGTGGAAAGAGCACTGATGATTTTTAGCTTAAGCGCACCCAGTAGGTATGGCACTAATCCAGGCAGGATAGAGTCAGCGCATCGTCGTCAGGTGTCTTTAACCAAGTCGTTCAGCAGTGAGACGAGCGTACCGAAGGTTTGAAGAGACTGGTAATTTTAATATTCGATCAGGTTCAGGGAGAAATCGTGCTACTTAGGACCGAGATGCCCGATTTAAAATGTCTACGTGTCTAAAAAAGCGACGTTTAACAGGCGTTCAGGTGCAACAACGACTTTTAAATGTCCATAAAGTAGCTGTAAGTGAATGGAATGTACGACAAAGACTTGCAGAAAGGGGACTGCATCCTCACAAACCAGCTAATGGTGCAAAATTAACTCATCGTCAAGCGCGATTGAGTTTTGTCAAGCTCATGTTGATTGGACACTTGAACAAAAGAGGCTCATACTATTCTCGGATGAGTGTAAAATCAACCTTCATTTTTTCTTCGAAAGGCGCAGGAAAGTGTACCGAAGGGAATGTTAAAATACAGATAACAAAATAAGTAAATGTATTAGGATTAACCGATGCGTTGCGGCACCCATTTTGTAAAACTTTTCGCTATGGCTGAGAGCAAATTTTCTATGACACGACTGGCGTGTCACGCGCCATAGAAGTCCATGGCACGCCTAGTGTGCCATCAGCCATGTGTCTAAAACCACATGCTTTTTTGGCTTTTTCTCTAGTTTAGACTTGATTCAAGTTTAGTTGGAATCAAACTACGGTAGTGGACGGCACGATACATTAATTAAATTGGTTTTGAAGAGGTAAACTACGTGTTTTTCCTGAAATGGAAGGTAAGTATAATATTGGACAACATCACATACATTGCTCTGATTCCGTGGTAAGTAGCTTAAGCACTTGTGTTACAGAAATCAGAAACAACGACGGTACCACAACACCCAGACCCGAGACAATATGGAAAAGTTCGTATCCCATATTGACCCGACCGGGGATCGAACCCGGAACCTCAGAGATGGCGCTCGCCAAAGTCAGGCCCGCTCGCCTCTCGGCTACGGAGGTCGTCAAGTGACTTTACTTTTCAGATGTGTCAAACATTTTACGATATTGTTTATTATTTTTCGGTGTATTTACGTAATTGGTCAAGGAAACTAATGTTTAATGTGTGTAATATATAATATATTTGTATAAGGTAATAAATAGGTACATATGACATTTAAAAGCTAGGGTTATGAGAGGTATTTTTTTTATTTGTAAATGACAGAAGATAAATCTCCTTATCTTGACTTTGACGTCACTAACTTATTTTTACTAAAAATATCAGTCTCTCAGTACAACGACGACATATTCAGATTATTTTGTTAAATTGACTTACTTTTTTTTTAGAAATAAATCGAAAACGCAAATACATTCCTGAAACAGAAAACTATGATAATGCTGAAACTCAATGTGAAAATGAAGATGAAACTTTGAATTATATTTTGGAACAACATTTACAATCATACTCAGATGTTGGAACTTTCGAACCTCAAAAGAAATTTAACCCCTAATTTGATTTTGTTCACGGTAGTGAACATTTAAAAGAAAAGAAAAAAACTTGATAAATACTACCAAATTTTGTCATCAAATAATGTAAACGTATTAAGAAAGGTTTATTTTTTTGGAAGAAAAATATTTTAAGTTACTGGCAACACTTCAACTGTCATTGTCAAGGCAAGATGTCGACCGACCGCAAGCCTTCATTTCTCCGCAAGGTAAATTTAAATATTTTAATTGTTAAAACTAAAGATTTTAATGTGTTTATGCTTTGACTAACTGAATGAATATTTGATCTATCGTTTTGGGCAGGAATATTATACTTTTACGCAATTCCTGATGTATTACGTGTTGATGAACTTGCATGTTTATTGTGATGAACATTGCCAAATACCATAGAAAACACTTTTTTAACGAAATGTTCATCCCGGTGCACAATGCCAAATATCCTATGCTGATTTAATTCATATTTGGTTATGTTATTTTTGTTTATTTTGTGGTCATAATTCATGGTTATGGTTTTTTTTTGCCTACAATTGTATTTTTTTGCTTGCCAACAGCACGGTCGCATTGGGAAAATATTAGCGCTTGTCCCCATAGAGCATGCACCCTCAGATACGAGCGACAAATCAGATATAAGTGACAATGAAATACAAATATCCCATCCTCCAAGTATTGCTTCATCTCCGCCGCCATCCCTAAATTCTTCTCTAGAACGCATGCACTTATTGAGTAGTCCCGAACCTGAAGTACAGTCTAGTGACGGCGAAGAGAAATACCAACCAGATGATCAGTTCGAAGCCGTTCCCTTGACGCCAATTATAGAAGAAATATGCCCCAGTACACCTACAAGGAAACCTAATTATGATAATATACCTTCTATATCTTCCATACCGTCTCTTCCTTCAATAACACAACAGTCAACGCCGAGAATTCCAATCACAAGAAAAACTAGAGCCAAACGCCAACTCGCCCCAGTTGCTAAAAAACAGAAGAAAGCCCCCAAATTTGTCCTGACCTATTTCTGGAAAAAAAGTAACTCATTTCATCACCGTGCTATAATAGAGGAAAATTACGAAAACTTTAATAATTTGGCGAATGTTGACTCTCTTGACTTCTTCTATATGTTTTTCTCTCCGGATATAGTGACCCATATTACAGAACACACAAATCTTTACTCCGTACAAATAACTGGCAAATGTGTACAAGTTACTGAAGATGAAATTCGTGACTTCATTGCAATCCATATTCTTATGGGAATTGTTGAAATGCCCAGTTATCTCGATTATTGGAGCAAGATATTTCGTTATGCACAGATAGCAGACGTAATGAGTTTGAAACGTTATCAGCAAATTCGCAGATTTATCCATTTTGTTGACAATAGCCTAGAAGATTCCGACCGGTATTATAAAGTCCGTCCTATAGTAGAAAAAGTGAGAGATAATTGTAAGCAGAGGAAAAATGAAAATAAGTTCAGTGTAGATGAAATGATGATACCGTACAAAGGCAGGAAGGCTGGTAACCGAAAACAATACTTGAAAGATAAACCCAACAAATGGGGATTCAAAAATTACGTGCGAGCAGGCGTAAGTGGTATGATATACGATTTTATTTTATACGGAGGAGAAGATACTTTTCGCAATCATACATTTACAGCTCAAGAAGAGTCACTTGGATTTGGTGCCAAAATAGTGATAGCCCTCTGCAAGTCTATTCTAAGGAAACCAGCAATAGTCTTTTGTGACAATTTCTTTACATCACCAGAACTACTTTATATTCTCAAAGAAAATTACGGTATATTTGGTCTTGGAACTATTCGTAATAATAGAATCAGAGGTGCTGAACAATGTTTGCCAAGCGAAAAAGTAATGAAGAAAAAGATTAGAGGCTCTTGTTCCCAGGCTGTATGCGTCAAAAATAAATTGGCTGTTGTTCGTTGGAATGACAACAAGCCCGTCACTCTCATCAGCTCATATGCTGGATCTGAACCCATGCATAAAATAAAAAGATATTGCAAGGAGCAGAAGAGGAAGATAGATGTCGATTGTCCAGATATAGTTAGGGAATACAACAAACATATGGGGGGAGTAGACCTGGCGGACATGTTGATAGCATTGTATAAAATTCCATTTAAATCTCGAAGGTGGTACATCGGCATATTTTGCCAGTTGTTAGACATATGCATAAATAACGCTTGGATAGAACAAAGAAAATCAGAAACAGGCAAAAAGAAGCCATTGAAAATATTTCGCTATGAAATTTTTCAAAATTTGACTAAAAAAAATAGGCCTGTGCCTACAGAGAAGGTGGAACCCAAAATAAGAAACCCTAGTTCAGCCAGGCCTACAAATCCCATACGTTTCGACAATGTTGGCCATTTCCCCAATATGAAAGCAGACATGGGACGGTGCAAATTTTGTCAAAAAAACACAACAGTTTATTGCATAAAATGTGACACACGACTTTGTTTCGTTACGGGCAAAAACGCACGTAATTGTTTTTTAAGCTTTCATGCTAAATAAATAACTTTGTCTTATTTATATTGCTGTTTTCATTTATAACGTAATTTGACAATGTTCACCACAGGGAACATTACAAACCAATAGCAGTTCCTTACATGTTTCGCAATGTTCACTGTGATGAACATTGATTTCCTGAAAAACTGAATATTTCAGATTTTTTTAATGATTTTTTTTACATCTTATATTATCCTAGTATTACATATTTGTATCAATTTATAACAATTTCTGTGTTCAAAACCTATGCCAAATTAAGGGTTAAGGACAGGGATATTAAGATTTGATGCTGACCAAAGATATATAGTAATGCAAAACATTCTCGAGGTACTGAAAAACGGTGATAAGAAGTTCAATAGTAAATAAAACGAAATTTGATATGAATAAATCATTTATAAAGACTGATTAGTAAATTAAACAATTTGACAATCTTATGACAAGAGAAATTAAACTTAGTTTTACATAAAAAAGGCTTAAATTTCTATTAAGATTAATTAATAATTATTAAGTGTGAAGTCTTAGTCTATTAGGCATAGCTTGGTTGATTTTAATTTGTTTATGTATGTTAATTTGTAACTGAATTAATAAATAATGTCATTTTTTTAATGTTTCATTTCAAAAAATCACATTTAAAATAATTCAGGGGTCTAATAACAAAGGCGGCAAAGTCCAGTTGCAGTAATATTACCTAATTTACAAAAAACGAATTACATTTAAAGAACACAACATATTTATTGTTACTATGTATTTTATGAAGCACAATTCTGGTTTGGTTTATTTTATGCTATATTTTAATGATAAAACAAGTCATCCCTACTAATATTATAAATGCGAAAGTAACTCGTGTCTGTCTGTCTGTCTGTCTGTGTGTCTGTTACGCTTTCCTGCTTAAACCTCTCAACCGATTTTGATGAAATTTGGTATAGGTATACGTTGAATCTCTAGAACGGACATAGGCTACTTTTTATTAGAAAATAAGCTAGTTTAACATAAAATCATAAATAATGTGTAGGACATTGCCACGTTTGTTACCAACTTACTTATTTTGCCGTTTTTGTTATGAATGAGTACGGACTTTGCCATGTTCGTTAGGATATCATTTTAATAGTCAACTGTCAGGGCTGTCGCATAAAAAGAAACAAAAATAGGATTTGATATTATTATTTTACGTAAGTAATCAAAGAAATAAAAAAAAACACTAGGTCCATTAATTTTATACCATCAACGCAGAATTTTCCGTGCGAAACTCACAATAATCATTTTCTTCATTTTCTATATTATCATCATCTCCAATATGTTGATTAATAATATTTTTGTAGTAGCTTAGTTCGTTGATGTCTTGCCAGTCTGATCCATAATGTTAGGAAAGCAAAGTTTTCACGTCTTTAATTTTCTGGGATTTCACCGTGACACCTTGCAGTATTTCACGTGGCGTAATCATCATAACATTTTTGCCACGGCGACACTCATTACGTAAGGTTCCCAAATCGCTTTTATAGAATACTTCACCTTGTTTTAATGCATTGGTAGTGTCTTTGCAACTTCGTTTGATTATTATACGTTTGGATTCCATGAATTTGAAATGCCACTGTCCTGGAGGTATCAGTATTTTCTCCACAGTACCTTTCCAATCCAGCACTTGGCAATCATTACCCATGAGTCAATGTAGCATGATTCGCGATAATGTCACGATACTCTTGTGGTTGAATGATTACTTATTTTCTTTTGATTTCGCGCTCTTTATGACCGAAAACTCGGTCCGATGGTAGATACGAATGTCCTGTTATGGGGAAATATAATACAATTTTCTTTATATTGGGACGTAGAAGTAACCACCTACAACACATTCCAATAAGAATCGAATTTTTGTTTTGACCTCCGCAGCCATGTGAATATTTGTTAAATCTTTAGCATTAAGCCGATGGTATACTGCAGAGGCCACTGTATTCGAATCTTTTGAATATTGCTCTTCACCCCATACATACGAGAATACATTTTCTTTGGTTAAACTGTCCTTTGAGCTACCTTGTACGTTGGTCAAATTGTAAAGCTTTTGCTCGAAGAGAATGTACTCGTTTTGACGTCATTAATTCTGTCTTTTTGGCAACATCAGTCTGGACTTTGATTTTTTCTTGAAATTGTAGGCATGTAGAATGAATATCTGTTTTTGGTGATCCAAATCCAAGATTAAACTCTGTATTAAACACCTTGCGGAAAAGTGATCTCGTCGCAATAGGCTGAATACTCTGTTCCTTGTACATATTGTATAGCTTACAGATATTTAATTCTGCAGCTAAATAATAACGAACAGATGTGGAGCCGCAGTAGTGAGGTTCTGAACAATTTAATGACTGAATAAAAACTATAAAACCCAAATTTAGGGAATTTCACTAATATTGAGATGTTGCAACTCAATATTTGTGAAATTCCCTGAAACATTCCAGGCACAGTCCTGGGAATCCTGAACAATCGGGGCATACAAATACTACGGACACTCTATTTCGCGCTTTGCTATAGCAAACTCGACACCTCTTTCTTATCGTCTTCCCTTCTCTTTTCGGCAAGTTCGCCGGAAGATGAATTCTTCCCTCTGATAGAGGCCGAGCAAGTTCCCTAATATTTGCCATTGACAGTAAATATTCAATTATATTTTTTTTGTTTACGAGGTATATTTGAAACATATGAATTATTAGTTTTTTATAATTTAGTTTTTTTTAATTAAAATATAGACTACTTTTTGTTTTGAATATTAGGGGAGATAGGGGTAAAACCGACCATGAAAGGATGTAGTCCACGCGAACAAAGTCGCGGGCACAGCTAGTAGATAATAATAACAAGTGTTGTAAACTCGGGCGCATTCATTGATGTTTAGCGCGTTCAGAGTAGGGTGAATATGGGTTTGAGATTTGGTCGGTTTCGTATTTTTATTATTATTTTACGCATATTATTTTTTTAAATGTCATGTTAGTCAAAATAACTTAGAATTTGATGGTTGTGAGGATAGGTAATTTATTTAATAATAAATCAAATACACTTTTTTTCTAAAGTGATCATGCTATCGTCACCTATATCACTTACCTATCTCCCACTTTTATTTTCTTGACGGTAAAAAAAGTCATAGTCTAAAGGCGGAAACATATTTATGTGTCGTGGCGTGTCGTGACGATTACTGTCGTGACGGTGAGTGTGCACACTAAAGTGTCGTGTCGTGTCGTGGCGTACTCTGGCGTTATTTCTGAACAGTACTTGACGAACCTTTGCAGCGTTCAAACATAAATAATGTTTTCTTCTGATTCGGATAGTGATTTTGATGAAGACCTTCAATTTCTCTTAGCAATGAAACTTCTTAAGAGCAAAAAAAAGAAAAGAAGATACTGGGTTCACCCTATAAACAGAGGGAGACAAGACAAAGGTGAATTTCATCGTCTTGTTAGAGAACTGGAGAGTGACGATGAGAAATTTCATCAGTACTTTAGGATGAACCAAGCACAATATGAGGAAATCCATTCGCTGATTGAAGGAGACATAAAAAAAGTACATACGAAATTTCGTGAACCCATAGGTACTAAAGAAAGACTTGCGTTATGTTTAAGGTAAGTTTTATTTTCTTTGAAAAATATAATTGACTGTGCTGTTGCACGAGTTAGGTTAACAATCATTTATCATGAAACTAACTTATATGAAATCAACGTTTAAGTAATCACAACCTGCTGTCTTATTTATTAGTTAAAAAATTATCTGTTTATCATTAAATCATTAGTTTAACCATTATTTTGAATTTATTCATCTTCAAAATTTATACTGTCATAGTATGCTTTCATGTTATCTGAAACAACAGGTTTTGAGTGTGATCCGGATGGAAATGATGATGACTGGATATATGTGGGTGACTGAGCGTGTATAGGTGACTGGGTGCATGTTAGTGATTGATGAACGTCTGCAGTAGTTTGGATGTATGTTGAAGAATCAGCATGATTTTGTGCGCGAGATGTAGTAGGAATTGATAACTCGATATATGTGGGTGACTGATCGTGTGAGGGTGACTGGTTGTATATTGGTAATTCAGCGTTTGCAGTAGTTTGGATGTATGTTGAGGACTGATGTTGTGGAGTTGATTGGATGAATCTTTGAGTTGTTATTTTTATAGGCGTTTTTAAAATTTTGTCTCTGTGTTCCAATTGCCGTATTAATGCTTGGGAAATAGCGGTGTGCAAGTCTAATTTTATTTTTGTTTGTTCAAGTTTTGGCAGCGCTTTTAATTCTTTACTCATGCTAAGGAAAAATAGATCAGTTTCGTCCATGTCTTGTCTAAAATTTTGCTTCTGACGTCTTAAATCTTGGGAAGATTTCATCAAATCATACAACTCTTGTAATTTGGGTTCTTTATTAGGTTTTCCACGTGAGGAACTGGATTGTGATTGACTGCGTGAAGTACTGGGACTTTCTGGAAGACTTTCGTCGGGAGACTCTTCTGTGGGTGGTGATTCTGGTGTAGTTGTCACATTTGTTTTTGTACTTCTACATTCCATATAAGGAAGAAGAAAACTCAAGCTTTCTTCATATTTCCAGGGCACCAACGCCGCCGCAGCCTGCCCACTTTTCTTATTCCTTCGTCGCTTCAAAGCGCTGGCGAAAGCATTCCTTAGTTTTGCCCAGTCATCCTTGCATTTATTTACTGTAACAAATAATAATAATTGTTTATTTCTTTTCAGATTTTTAGCTACTGGAAACACTTTTCGATCATTGGCCTTCAACTATCGAATGGGATTTTCTACTGTGAGAGTTATAGTACAAGAAGTGTGTGAAGCCATTTGGAAAAATATGGCACCTATTGTAATGCCTACACCTTCTGAACAAATGTGGAAAGATATTGCAAATAACTTTAAACAATTTTGGCATTTTCCAAATTGTATTGGAGCATTAGATGGCAAACACGTTAACATAATTTGTCCTATAAACGCAGGTTCTACTTTCTATAACTATAAACAAGAACACTCCATAGTTTTACTTGCATTAGTTGATGCTCAATACAAATTTATCATGATTGACGTAGGTGCGTATGGTCGAAACAGTGACGGTGGCATATACGAGAAATCTTTGATGGGAAAATTATTTGAGCAAAAAGCATTAAATGTACCACAGGATGAACCACTGAGTGTAAACTCACAACCTATGCCATACACTATTGTTGCTGATGCAGCATTCCCGTTGAAACCATATTTGTTAAAACCTTATCACAAAGACAAGCTAGTTAACAATGATGCAAATAAAATATTTAATTACCGCTTATCACGTGCACGCCGGTGTGTAGAAAATGCGTTTGGTATTTTACGGGCTCGATTTCGTGTATTTCATGGACCTATGCAAGTCCAACCGGACATGGTAGACAAGATTGTGCTAGCTGCCTGCTGCTTACATAATTTTTTAAGAACAGAAACATTGCTCCCTGAAGAAAATTTGATGGATTCTACTGATCATAGCAGCAACATCGACTGTCTAATTAATATTGAATCTTTACCAAGAAACCCATCAAAAAACGCTGTTTATGTCAGAGAGAAATACAAAGAGTATTTTATTAGTCCAGAAGGGAGAGTACCATGGCAAATAGAAATTATTCGCCGAGGTAGACAAAATTCTTAAATAGTATTAATTGTTAATTTTGTATATTTATTCATTATCTCTTTTCAAATAAATAATAAAGTAAAATACAACTTTATTGACTTACCTGGTTGTTCTAAGATTTCAGCGATTTCTTCCCAAGCAGCATTTCTCATGAAATGATCCTTGTAATCTTTACACTTAGAATCATATATAACTTTTCTTTGGCGTACGAGTTCTATGAGATCGTCAGTCATTTTTTAAATTAAAATTTAAACCCGCTAGATGTTTGCGCCACGAGCCACGCGCCGTATAGAAACACATTTGTCTGTTGTGCCGTGTCGCGCCATAACCCCCACCACCGCTCTGGCGCAATCGGTGGCGAGCAGTCCGCGCCACGACAGAACGCTTTGCGTCACGACACGACACGCAAATATGTCCCTAACCATATTAAATGTATGAAACCGATATGCTCCTGGCGCGCCACGACACGCCACGACACGTAAGTATGTTTCCGCCTTTACCTGGATGATTCCGCATCCAGGCATCACAGGCAGTATAGTAAAGGCCTATAAACAGAGCGATCTAATGGCAGTAATTTGTGGAAACAGTGGGGTGGAAATGATAGTAGTACTATTCCGTTCTCTTTGCAAAAGTCTAAACAATTGATGTGAATATGAGACGAATGGTATTCAATACTAGTAACACCTTATGTGGCAGAGAAGCGTTCGAGTATTTTTTAAAATATTTGAGCAACACAATAAATTGCTCATCTTGCATCCACCCTGAAGGATTGCCTGTACCAATTTACCCCACTGGCGTCTCTGATTAAATGCTCCTGGTATCTTACCCGCGGAAATACGAACATTTGGTGGAAATGCATTGCCCAATAATAATAATAATAATAAATTTTGTTTATTCAGACAACATGATCCAAATTTGTTAGTAACAAAGTAACTTATGTTCTATGTCCAATGCGTTAGCTGCAAATGCTAGTGTAACTAAATTGCCTCGTTCGGCAGAGGTAAGTGCACCCACCTGCCTTGTGCCACGTCTTGCTACAACTCTAGGCTTATGTACTGTCGTAACTCCGGTTTCGTCAAAGGCACGACACGTGACTGAAGAAAAGGGCCGCCTGGCCGGCGCGGGCGCTTGTTCTTTCGCGCGGCGGAGGTTCGAAGTGGTCCCTGTCCATAACAATTTGAAGGTTGTCATAAAACGAACGCATCGACATTAGTTAGTTCTACATTTCTTTTCATAAAAGACCGGAACCACTCCTGTCCAGCCAGTTCATTTTCAATCCATGTGGGCGGAGACTTCAATTTATATTTGATAGTAAGTTGAAACGCCAATTTTCTTACCTCCTTTTGTGGAGAGACCAAAATATATGTCAGCACAACGAATCAGGTATTTTGACAATTGACGCTCTTGATCATTAGTGAACACTCTGTTGTGAGCCACGTACCCCATTCTAACAGTTTCTTCTTGGTCATGGTCAACTTTATTTGCAGTATCCTTACCCACAAAAATTGTTACAACCGCACCCACCCCACCATTTTGGAAACAACTTGGACACAGGCACGTGACATAATAACCAATACTAAAACGAACCAGCGTGTCATAATCTCTAAAATACAACAATTATGAGTTCAAGTACTCAAATACGATAATTACACAAACAATCAAATTAAATCGTAACGAATTTAATCAAAAATACTTACTTTTGCGCGGCAAAACACAATAGGCCCCTCTATACACGTTATGAGCGCGCGGAGTACGACACAACACTGAGAAACATGTCGGGACTTGCAGCCCGCATGATCCTCCCCTTGCACCCCTTACCGTACAACGTATAGTTTTTAAAATATTGATAAATCGTACCCCGTTACAACCGTACCCAGTCTACCCTACCTTATGTATGAAGGAAACCGAATCATTTTATTTTCAATAAATGTAGCCACAGGGGCTGTGCTGAACTCTTTGCCATTTAAATATTGCTTTTGGTTTTTGTTGTCATTTTTTGAATTTTCGGTATGTGTCAAATTTTTGAAGATTACAATGATTGATGATTTTCGACAAACTCAGTTTTATTTAATAATTTAAAAACTGCTTGAAATAGGGGCTATTATTACTCAATGTACTAAATATTTTTGAAATTTTTAGTGATGGTACATTCAAAAGTTCCCACAACACCAATTTAAACAGTGCGTGTGGATTTCATAGTAGTCAGAATTATACAACTATCATACCGCTAGTGTATTTGTCTGTAACCAGCCCTTGCCGGATGGAGGTGCTTTTAGCGTTCGCGTCACCACCAATGACTAATTTTCCCTTTGCTATGTCATTTATCCTCTGGAGATGCTCGAGATGTGGTTCTATCAGCTTATCCGGTTCAAAGTAGTAGGACATTTACAAAAAAGGTGTCTTCGGTAAGCAATTATTAATTACATTACATTTCAATTTTTCTTTTAGTAAAGACCCAAAGCCAACTCCAATTTTATCAGCAAATAGTATCACATTATTACTATCTAATTTAGTGCTAGGTATATCTTTTGAGTAGTGTGACAGATGGTGCTGGCTGTCATCAGTTTGGTGCTGGTCCATATCACTCAAATGTTGGTTACAGCTACAAGAGTCTATGAGTTTATTTGTAGCAAGAATGTGCTCATTTAGTTGTGCCTGGGCAGAGCTGTAGTTGCCAGTCATGGTTTTTAAGGACTCATGCAACCATTAGATGTCAGCCTGCAGTCCCTGAATATATGTTTCATGCCTAAGCCTACTTTCATCTAACTTTTTACTATATAATTCTACAGTGTCAAATAAATCTAGCCGTTGTTTTCTTAAAGATACATTTGCGTGAAAACAATTTTTCTGTCCTATTTATAAACTTAGTTATTTTAACATACTTTCTGACTTTTTTATTACTATTAAAATGTTTTCTAGTCCTATCAATACAAGAAATGCGACCTCAAGACTCCACATGCCCCCCCGGTGAATCAATCAGCTGTTCGTATAGGCTGTTTACATGTGTGGCCTCTTGACACCGTTTCTCTTCTTCATACTGCTGTAAGAGTTTGTTGGCGTCCTGCAGCTCCACTTCCAGCTCCTGAATGCGCACTAGGGCCATCTCGTAGGTGATGCAGCATTGGTCAAAATTGTTGATGGTAGCAAGTAACTGATCCCGTTGTCCAATCACATCCAGGAGTTGAGCATGCAATTCTGTTAGTTCACACTTCAATTTATTATTGTGTTGAATGATTTGAATTGATTCTTCTTCGTTTTCATCCCGTTCCTTAAGGAGTTGGCTATTTTTATCCTTTAGATATGTAATTTCTTCTAGTGCTCGTTTTAATTTAAGCTCTAGGTCCTAAGCAGTAGCTTTTCGTGTCATCATCTTTGTAGACTGCTGGCTCATTCTGTAATTTTTAACAAGAGTGTGTACAAGAGATATATGTGGAGAAAAATGCTTAGTTACTAATGATTTTTGCTTTCTTTGTTAAGCAAACAAAAAAGTGATATAAAATGGTTTTGAATGTTATTCTATGCAATGGGGAGTTTTGATCAATAACTACTTTAAGAGTTAAAATTTAATAAAAACAAAATATATTTTTTTATTATCTTGGGAGGGTAGATAATTATATGTTACTACTATAACTGTAAAAGTGAATTAGTTGATCAAGATCATTATTGCAAAGAAATAAACTATAACAAAACAAATGGAAGCTAGGATTGGACAGGTAAAGTGTGAGTGTGGCAAAGCGTTGCTTATCATCAACTTTACTTTCACTTTACGTCAAGTAAAGAGAGGGACAACAGGGCCAGTGTCCTGATTTTGGACGTATCTCGCTTTAGCGAGGTATGTGGAGTGTGATGTGATGTCTTTTGTTTATAACAATCGTAGTAAAACTAGTACTCCGCCGGTTTATTGGTGAATTCAGATTTCGTTTTGGCACCTTACATCATAGATTATTTATAATAAAAAGAGATAGATATAACGTTTGTTGTTGAGAGCTGATCGATAGATGGCGGTGTAGGAATACAACAAGAAAGTCATTTTATATCTCAATAGATGGCGCTGTTTTTTTTAATGTGCGCCAACATTGATTGCAACGCCTTCTCTTTGTTTTGCCGTGGGTATCTTTTGATAATTTCATGATGCAATGAATTTTATTCATTAAAGGCCTTTCTAATTCGGGAGGCAAATGCTGTTCTATGATTGATTTAATTACGCTTAAGCGTAAATCGTACAATATATTTTTTTTTAACTATATTTATTACATAAAAAAAATGAGTTGACCAATAAAACTTGCATTACATGCATGATTACCTTTTTATACCATCGCAACGATTTGTGCTCGAATGAATAATAAGACAACATTTGGTCATGTCGATCAATTGCTTTCATACTCTTATTGTATTTAATTACCATTTGTGGCTTTAATTTCAAAATACCTCGTCGATTTCGCGTGCGTTCTAAATTTCCATTATATTTACTTGAAACAACTCTTATTTATCTTTGGTTTATCAATTTTAACACACATATATTATTCTTGTGAACAATGCATAATACTCATTTTTTTAATTTAGCCGATTCGATTTCTTTCGGATTATTTTTTCTCTTCTGTCGAAGCGTACCTGTGCAAAAGGTTTTCTTACAAAATAATTTTTCAACTAAATTGACGCTTGTATAAAAATTGTCTACGAACAAATGATGTCCTACGTTAATAAAACCATGAAGCAAGTGGTCAACTACTTTTTGCACGTGATTTTTGCCGCCTACAAGAGCATCAGATCCACCGCCGTATAAATGTAGTTTCATAATAACACCGAGCTGGTCAGCCGGAGCGTAGAATTTTAGGCCGTATTTATGACGCTTTCCCTTTATATATGGTCTAAATGCTAATCGTCCCCTCCATAACATCATTGATTCGTCGATAGTAATTTTTTTTGTTGGATAATAAATAAATATATTTTTTTCATTAAAGTAATCGATTATATTTTTTACTTTATCATAACTACACGTCACTTGTCCTGCATACACACATAACATTCTCAAAATTAAAATAAATCGGTTTCGTGACATTGCCCTTCCAAATGTAGGTTGATTAAAATACTTATCGTTTTTCCAATAATCATTCAAATGATTTATCTTTATAAATCCCATATGAAATATGAGACCGAAAAACAATTTTATTTCTTGACAGGTTACAGGCTTCGTAGTAAATACGGATGCATTTTATAAATATTAGCGAAAAACACTGAACTCGCCAGGCGAGTCTTCGGCACTGGAATAAGATTTACGTGAACTCTCCGGGCGAGCCGGTGGCACTGAACGTGTCAATGTATATGCAGGTATAGACGCGGCAAGGGGCACTGGTAGAATGACATCGGTGTTACTGTGCTCGGCTCTTATGCCACGGTGCGACGGTGCTGGCTGGTGTCAGCGACAACGTGTTGCTATCTGCTTGTTTCCATGGCGCGATTGTTTCAGGTAGCGCCACTAACGATGCATTGTTGTCTCGTTGATAGAGCGCCAAGGATTGCTTTGTGTAATTGGTTGTTAAACAATCCTAACGCCAATGTATCGTTTTCGAACGAATTTCTGTTTACGCGTAAAAATATGTTAAAAATAATATAGATTTCATTGGTTTTGCTGATGCTGACTGGCCATCTGACAATATAGATAGGTCCTATTCTCAGGTTTTTTATCGCATGAAAGTAGAAAGCAACAGACAGTAGCCATGTCGAGCACCGAGGCCGAACATATGGCTGTATGTGAAGCTAGCAAGGAGGCAATTTTCTTAAAATACCTATTGTATGAAATAACCAATAGACAAACCAATATACCTATTCTAATGTACAGTGACAGCCAAAGTGCTATGAAACTTACTGAAAACTCTGTATATCACAGACGCAGTAAACATATTAATGTCAAATTTAATTTTTTACGAGAAGCTGTGTGTTACACAAGTAATATACTTACACTGTTTTGTTTGTTTGTTTTGTCAGATTTTTTTTTTTTTAAGTTTTACGGCTCTGGACTTTGTCCATTCAAGCCTTTCATTAGTTCTATTGTTCTCATTTCAAGTTTTTGTCTGAATTATTTAGTTAAGTGGTGGTATTATTTTATTGTTATAAATACTTATAACTAAATAATGAATATGCTATAAGTGTCGCCATCTAGTTTAAACTATGCATACATAACTGCCTATTGTCTATTGTAGGTCTGTGATTTTTTTTTAAATAAACGTCAGTCTAATATAAATTTTAAGACTTTCGCGTTCCATTATAATCATTTAAAATAATTGAACGGGTCAAAACGCGACACCATTTTTATTTAGTAGTTAATACGAACTACTTACTGCCCGACGTTTCGGTTAGATTGCACCAACCGTGCTCACGAGCTGACCCGTTAAATTATTTTAAATGTTTAAAACGTCAGTCTGTTTCGAACTACTAACCGTGTTTTATTACCGACTTTGAAAGCAACAAAACAAGTATTCCCATCTGTTGAAGTCAAAGGGCGTTAGTCTGCGGGCACGAAAACTTTTTTTTTTTTTTTGCCATGTGTTTGTTTTTGCAAAGTGGTATTCAATCTTGCAATTTGATACAAGATTATTTCTAAATCGCAGTTAAGTATATATATATCACTATTAGTGTTTTATTAATTATAGTCATACATATTTATATTATATTATTTACAGTTTACAGTTTATTGATTGAATGATTTAAGTTTATTTTATATCACTGCGATGTCCGAGCGATGGCGACGCCCGTCGGCGGAGCGGCGCGATGAGGAGCGATGAGTCGCTTGGGCACGAAACTAGCGGTCAGTCATTCGCGCTAGTGTAGTGTTGTTGAGAATATTGGAGCCAAGTTTACTAATAAGAACGGAGTTATTATTATCTTGAGATGGTGTTCATCCAATAAATTGCATTTTATTTCTTCCATCACTAAATTTTTTTTGTCCCTATGGTTAATATTTTTTCAGTCTATGGGAGCAGGCTTTGACAAAATACCCAGATCAATTATTTATTATCAATCTCAATCTGTACAATTAATATTTTTCAACACAACAATACTGTAATCGCACGCGATCAAATCAAACTAGTTTGTTCCTGTCGCTGCCGCGCCGCCGTCGCTCCGCAACCGCCCGTGCATCGCTGGATCGCGCCGCCGCACACTGGTCCGGATTTTTAATATGGAAGACTTAGGACCCAATGTCAATATTTCGGGCTGAAAAAAATCATGTGGATAGATAAATGAACGTTCATCAACGTTTGTTCTAGCAGTTTTTATGAAATTGGTTATTTTTGCGAAAAAAAAAACATTGAAAAAAAATTTGTATGGAGAAAAAGTGAAATATTTTTTTTTTTCGAAAAGTTCAAAACTGTTAGCAGTGAAACCTTTTGTGTGTTATTGTATTACACTTATTCGTTAATTCCATATTTTTTTTATTTGCATATACTTGCAGCCTTGGCCAAAATATGCATCGGAACTTTCATTGTATTTATTTCAACTATTTGTGACAATTTAATTTTTTTATTGATTTATAGTCACATAATTTACGCATATTTTCAATATAATAAATTTTAAAATCCATTATTTGTTGACTATGAATGATTTTGAAAAATAGATTACAATTTAATTTAAAAAATCAAAATAATATTTTACTTCTCATGGTTAGCTGTTGCTTAAAGCACAGCTAGTGATCGAATGAGGCATTGCCTGCCTGCTAATATTCTCCTATTCCCTAATATAGCTATCACTTTTATTTTCTACTATTGCTGTCTCTTTCATTCTCTTTTGCTCACTCTTTTTCTTCTTAAGACAAGTGGTGTTCCACGCTTATAAATCAGATAAAATAGACAAGAGCTCTACTGGTAATACAAAATATTTACTTGCAGCTTTGGCGTTTATTTCGTTTATCCTAATATATATTTATTTAAAATCAGTACTTTTGCTTCTTTAAGTGGTTTCGGGAAAGTAAATTCGGTACTAAGATAAAATCCATACTAATATTATTAATGTGAAAGTGACTCTGTCTGTCTGTCTCTCTGTCGCTCAATCACGCCTAAACTACTAAATAAATCTAGTGTCCCAAAGAATATCTATACCAAATTTCATCTATATCGGTTCAGTGGTGCAGCGGTAAATTTAATGTAATGTAAACGACCTTCAATTATTTTTTATTGTACTGCGAGAATTGTGCAATAAACTATTTCTGGTTATTTTGTTATACATTTTGAAGTTGATTTATGAATAACTAGTGGCCATCCGCGACTTCGTCCGCATTAATGTCGGTTATCGCGACGCTATTCACGCGGACGAAGTTTTAAGTAGCATAGGGTATGTATGTAAATGTATTACAAAATAACTAAAAATTGTTTATTGCATAATTCTTGCAGTACAATAAAAAATAAATTGAAGGTCGTTTTCATTACATAAAATTTAATACATTTTTTATCAATTTAGTACATAATAAATAATAATAAAATAAGTAATTAAATTAAAAATAAAGTAATTAACTAAAACTATCTATACATAACATACAAATTAATATAAATAACTTAAAACTACAATAGAAAATAATTGAAGGTTGTTTACATTACATTAAATTTAATACATTTTTCATTAATTTAGTAAATAGGAAATAATAATAAAATAACTAAAATGAAATTAAAACTAAAGTTATTGACTAAAACTATCTATATATAACACGCAAAATAATAGTTATAAATAACTTAAAACTTATTCTAAAGGATCTGGCACATTTTCTGGAGCTTCTTCATCAACTTCAATTTCTTCTTCAACTTCTATTAATTCATCTGATAATATCAACTGCGTAGCTTCTGGAAACATCCTTGATGACTTAAAATTGGTGTATTTAGGTTTCAGATGAGATATATATGGATCTGATGATATCAAAAAATTGTGTATAATGTCTTCATTATTTTGCAGTCTTCCTGTTTTCCTCGTGTGTCGCTCTCTGGTATTTCGAAAGTCCTTATTTCTTGCTTCTCCTGCTTCTTCTGACAAAATTCCGATAGGAAGGCAAGAGAAATGTTTGCATATGTCAGCGCCATGTATCAACATTTTGTGTATGCTGGAAGGCATATTGTACCAGGGGTAGTGATGTACAAAGATCTCAGCAGTCTCCTTGCAGTATTCACGGAAACTATCGATATTGACAGCCTTTCCACAAGATAACACTTGCAATATAACTGCGAAGTGCTTTATCAAATCAGCATCAATCTTCGTTATTTGAGCACTTTTTTTGTATTCCCGAAAAAATCTTCTGGCCGTGTTTCCGTCATTAGTAGTTCCAAAGCCCTGCTTTACAACATCAATCAAAAGTCCCATTTGTTGTTTGAACTCCGATTGCACCATATCCTTCCTTAACTTCTTAAGGTTTTTGTTGTCACCTCGTGCACTCCACATTTTGAAATCTAAATTATATGAAATATGTAAAAGACACTCCATGCTTCGAATCCACATATGGAGTGTTGATAGTCCATATTGATACACATCGTCCCGTACAGGTCTTGAAAACATTTCTGAAAGATTATTCATCTCACTAGGTTTTGCAAGACAAACATTGCACGTAGCTGCAGATGGAGTATCTGTAATAATTGTAGCCACTTTCCCATCAATCATTGTCATGTGCAACTCATGAGTAACTTCCAAGTTTCCGCAACTTGAAATAGTCAAATTTCGTATTTCTTCCTCCATTGCCGCTTGTTCTTGCTTAACAAATTCGGTCGTTTCCTTCGCAAACTGAAATTTAATAGGTCTGCAATAAGATGTTGAAGATGGGTTTGGATTATTCCAAATAACAACATTGCCGCTCTCGAGCTTCAAAGGAACGAGGCTCGTCATGAACACAGAGGAGTCGTCGAATTCTGCCAGTTCACTTCTTTGCTTGTAGTTGCTCTGTGCTGAAGATCCATCGAATCCCCACTTGGAGGTAAGCTTCAAGTTTTCACTGCACATATTTAAATCATCACCAACGACTTGCAGTATTCTTCGAGTTGTCACGTCTAACAGTGCTTGTAGTTTCACCTTCACTAAATGTTCTGATACTTCAATATCTCTGGTATCTGGATAACACCTCTGCTTAGCTTCCAACAACTTGTAGTAAGACGGAAGCTTCAATTGTTGTGACAATGCTGACCGTAAAGTAAGATACTTCCACTTTGACAGATCCAATGATGCAGTAAGGGCCAACGCTTGATCTTCCTGCATAGTGTCCGTCTTCTCGTTTGTTGATAAAAGTGATTCGACAGCTTCAACCTTTTCAGGATTCTTCACAAGGTGATCGATGATGCGAGCAAGACCTTCTTTCCCATTAGACTTTAGCTTCGTGACAAAAGCAAAAGTCAGTTCCTCTTCCGGATAGTCGAGTAATGTACCCGATCGCCTTTTCTTCTGCTTATTCCCCAAGTCTTCAAATGGCTTCCTTGATGCAATGTCTGTAGATGTTCCAATGTCACTAGTCGCCTTCGAAGTAGATGGAATGGGTTGAACAGCTGCTTCTTCTTCTGTAGAACGAGGATCCAAATTTTCGGTCCCTTCAAAAATTTCGGTGAGATTTACTGATTCACATTCAGGCCACTTAATTCTTGTTTCCAACCAGTTCATATGCTTCTTCATGAATGTTTTTTGCACCCTGTGTGCCTCGGTCCATCGACGATTTAAGTTCACAGTAAAAGATCTTGCATAATTCAATAATTTTTCTGAATCTTCTTGCGAAATTTCAAGCAAAACGCAATCCAAAATTGCTTGATGCAGTCGTTTGTAATCCTTGAGGTCCTCTTGTCGCAGAAACACGTAAATGTCCAGGTTAGTGCCAAATCCAGCCATGATCAAGTTGCTAGATTATTCACGTTAAAATTTCCAGGTATGTTGACTCTTCAAGGGTTGAATGTCTAATGACGCTCCAACATGAGCTCCCGTCTGTTTTATTTGATTCATAAGCGCTCAACTAGCAAGGGTTTCAAGGAGCGAAAGAGAGAGAAGTATGGAATGAAAGAGATAGCGATAGTAGGAAATGAAAGAGATAGCAATATTAGGGAATGGGAGGGGAATATTAGCAGGCAATGCCTCATTCGATCACTAACTGCGCTTTGAGCAACAGCTAACCACTAAGAAGTAAAATATTATTTTGATTTTTAAAATTTAATTGTAATCTATTTTTCAAAATCATTAATGGATTTTAAAATTTATTATATTGAAAATATGCGTAAATTATGTGACTATAAATCAATAAAAAAATTAAATTGTCACAAATAGTTGAAATAAATACAATGAAAGTTCCGATGCATATTTTGGCCAAGGCTGCAAGTATATGCAAATAAAAAAAATATGGAATTAACGAATAAGTGTAATACAATAACACACAAAAGGTTTCACTGCTAACAGTTTTGAACTTTTCGAAAAAAAAAAAAATTTCACTTTTTCTCCATACAAATTTTTTTTCAATGTTTTTTTTTTCGCAAAAATAACCAATTTCATAAAAACTGCTAGAACAAACTTTGATGAACGTTCATTTATCTATCCACATGATTTTTTTCAGCCCGAAATATTGACATTGGGTCCTAAGTCTTCCATATTAAAAATCCGCGCGCCACCGCTCGTTTCGTGCACGTTACCATACTCAGGCATTCTTTTGTATGCCTCGCCGTCGCGCTGCCCCGCCATCGCTCGGCCGTCGCAAGATTCGTGCCCGCAGACTTACACTCATTTCAAAAAAGCTATATGGGGTAAAAATCGTGATTCGAAGCTGACTTATCAGGACAGAAAAATTCGCGAAATTGCGTTAACAGCAGCGCTGCTACTGTTGCCAAAGTCGGAAGTAAACAATAGGTTGAGTTATATTACACGACAAAGTGTCGATACAGATATAATTAAATTCAGAAAATACGTAGAAGACACATGACTTAGAGTCAACTTCATACAAAAAAAAATTACAATTTAATCTGTTAAAGGTTTCAAGCAACTAAAGACGCGGAAATTTCAAATTATGGACCGGAATGATTTTAAGGCTTCGCAAATTTCTTTTTTTAATGTTTTTGGTGTAGGTACATTGTTTGCGTACTTTAAAGATATTAAATTGTACAAATCCATGCATAGCAGTACGTTCATAACATTTTGTATATGGTTTACAAGGGTTTTTATTATTTTTTATTATAAATCCGCATACATAGGTGCAAGCCTGAACTTCTCCACATTCTTCCAACATATCTTCATTTAAATCATTTATTCCAACATAGGTGCCGAAACGAAAGTCTGATGAGTCTCATGGTCTTCAGGAATACTTTCAGACAAAAATAATTTGAAATTGTTGATTATCACATCATTTTCATCTATTTCACAATTTCCACGACTACTATGTTGGAAACATTACATAATAAAGTAGTTTTCAGTCCTGCCATAAACTGTACTGTTGTGGGGTTGGTATTCGAGCCACAATTTCCTCGGATGGTGCCAAAGAGATTTTCCAAAGGATCTTGTTGCAATATCCGAGTTGATAAGCTTTTTAATTTTTTAAAATGGGTCGATAATTTCGCCCATAATAGCTCGATCCCATTTAAGGTCCATAACGATCCTTCCTGTGATGGCGGCTTACTCTTGCAGCCCATATATTTTAGTTCATTGAAAAATACTTTCATGTCTCTTATGAAATCGAGATGGGATGAGGATTTTTTAATATTGGTTGCAAATGGTTCATCGCTGCAAATCCACCGTGTCACTGTTCAATGTGTCAAAAATTTTGTCCATTTTCGACACAATGTCAGCTGTTGCTATTGCTTCAGTAAGTAATTCACCTGAAATGTAAAAATATAACACCATAAATTATCTATTAAAGTAGGTATCGTGCCAAAACCCAAAAATGCACACATAATCTCCTTATAAATTTAAAATTCATCGAAAGGTAAATGTTTGTTGTGGCTTTTGTGTAGACTACAATACAATTTCCTAATTACACTGCAGTGTAAGTTGCAAGCAACTGCACATCAGAATACTACAAATGGTAAAAAATTCTCAGTAGATAATAAGTTGATCAATTAATGGATAGTGACGTGTTCAGGATATTATTTGTATAATCTAATCAACTTATTTACTAACCAGATGCTATTTTAGCAAACATGCCAGCAGCCACGGAATGACTCTGCACTTGAACTCCAAGGTTAACCCTCATTTTTTGTTTGGGGTTAGGGTTTAGGTGCTCTTTCCGTAGGTTATGAGCAAACACAAAGTTGGCATTACAATTTACACTGGTTAAAACAGTATGAATCAATTATCAGTATTCCCAATTATACACTCAGTAGCTCATTTTACAGAGGTTCTGCCATTAGAGGTGGATCCCTCATCTTATTACATAATACCCTCAAGTTTAAAGAACGTACAGATGTTGTCTCACTCTCAGTAGAAAGAACAATTGAATTAGCATGTGTAGAATTAGAACAACATATCATTATATCTGTGTACAGACCCCCTTCATCGAATTACCTAAACTTTGAATCTGTCATGGAAGATGTGTTAAGAAAAGTTTTTTCATCCAATAAAAAAGTAATTGTATGTGGCGATTTTAATGTAAATATATTAGAAACAGCACCACAAACTATTAGATTTCTGAATCTTTTTAAATCCTTCAATTTACAACAGCTTTTTAATGAACCAACAAGAGTTACTGCTTTAGAAAATTCAATTATAAATTTTATAAATTCAGACCATAGCGGACAGATGGCTATATTTGAGCACCGATTTGTCCCGGCTTTGTCAAGCATTGTTTTTAGACCAATCACTGCGTCACAAATAAATAAATTTAAGAATAACGTTGGTACTAAATTACCTCATCTTAGTTTTATTGGTAAGGGAGTTGATCAACTTTATGGAGATTTATTCAATTTAGTTGAAAAAGAATTTAACAGTACATTTATGAAAAAAACTGTGAAAATTAATCACAACAAGAAATCCAAATTTAGTAACTGGGCTACCCCAGGCATTTTTAAAAGTAGAAGAAGACTATTTGAATTATCCCTTTCCCTCCTTACGGTACTTAGAAGTACCACCACATTTTTCGTCTAATATCTTTAGTACGAAAACACTTTACGTGAACGGCAACTGACGATCCTTTAGAGTACCGTTTCCGTCAGCCAATCACAGCGCGTTATTTGAATTACCGCGCGACATTGGCGTAAAAATTGAAATTCTTGTCACAACTTGTCGAACGTTTTTTCATTTCGTTGTGCAGTGAAATAGAAAAAGTTTTATAAATAGAATATCACAGGTAAGTGCTATTTTTTTTACTATTTACGTTGTTTATATCATTGGCTATATTTCTAAAAGCTGTTATAATGTATTATCACGATATTTCATACGAATATTTGATAAAAACTACTGCGGACTTAAAAGTACCGTCAGGTGATTCTAGTCTCAAATATTATGATTTTTTATAATACATGTATACGATGAAGTGGTTATTTTATTTTATTATTATTTTTTAAACCCATGTTATTTTTTTTTTTATTATTGTTCTAATCAAGGTTTTTATTGTTTTAGGCATTGAGATGGATATTAAAAACAATACGGCTCTAATTGAAGCCCTGTTATTAGAAGAGCTTCCGGACTGCGACGAAGCGTCTGATGCAGGTGTGTCCGATGATGAAGTGGAAAATGTTCAACTACCCTCGCCAAGAGGTTTCGATGAAATTTTTGAAAGAGCTATAGAAGATGTTTTGGCCGAAGTTCCGCCGTCGTCGCCGTCAAATGAAGATGTATTGGAGTACCCAATAAATCAGGTACCCACATCTTCATTACCTGCACCTAGTGTTCAGCCTGATCTACCATCTGCAAATAACTCTTCACACCGAACTAACCAGCGATTACCCGAACCAAACCGTAAATGGAAAAAGAGGGACCTAAGTACATCTTTACCGGAATACATTGCGGATACTGGAGTAGTAGATGACTGGTTTGCTCACTGTACCACACCGACTGATATATTTTTAGTATTGATTGATGACATTGTTGACAATATTGTATACCAAAGTAACCTTTATGCTACTCAGAAAAGCAAAGTATTGAACCTAAAAAAAGAGGAACTCCTAACATTTATAGGTATGAATTTTTTTATGGGTTACAATACTCGTCCGGCGTGGAGAGACCACTACTCTTCGGCACCTGATCTCAACAACGCGCTTATTTGCAAGACTATGCCTAGAGACAGGTTCGCTATTATTTTATCTCATCTGCATTGCAATGATAGCTCCAAAATGCCTTCAGGCTGCAAAGATAAATTATATAAAATTAGACCAATGATTGATGCACTCAATAAAAAATTTGAAATGGTTTATCATGGTACTCGCGAACTGAGTGTAGATGAGTCCATGATTAAATTCAAAGGTAGGTCTGTCCTAAAACAGTATCTACCTATGAAGCCCATAAAAAGGGGGTACAAACTGTGGTGTCTTGCTGACCAGAGGGGGTATATAAAGAAGTTTCAAATTTACCAAGGGAAAGGCGAAGAACTGAACACAAAATTTACCGGCTATGGATTAGGAGAGAAAGTAGTTTTGGAGTTAACGGAACAAGATTGGAGTAAGGGGAAGGTAGTTTACTTTGATAATTTTTTCACGTCTGTGGCTTTACTTCAGAAACTGAAAACTGAAAACACCTACGCATGTGGAACTATCCGAAGTAACAGAAAAGGACTGCCCGGAAATATGCTCGCTGATTCTCAATTGAAAAGGGGCGATAGTGATCATCGATTTTCAAATTTAGACATTGGATATTGGAAATGGAAGGATAATAAAATGGTTCATTTAGTGTCTAATTTTCACGGGAACGAAGAGGCAACTGTGTCACGTAAAGAAAAAAATGGAACCAAGTCAGCCATTACATGCCCTATAGCTGTCAAAGATTACAATATGTATATGGGCGGCGTAGATACAGCTGATCGTTTGAGAGCCCTTTACTGTATAGATCGCATATCTCCGAAATGGTGGCACAGATTGTTTTGGGGTCTTCTGGACATCGTATTTGTCAATGCATATGTCATTCATGGACTTATAATGGAACAGACTACCGTAAAAGATTTTAGACGTTCTGTTACTCAAGGCTTGATGACAATGAAAGATGCTAGTCAGAAAAGGAAGACTTCTACTGACAATACTGCAAAAGGCGGCCCTTCCAAAAGACGCAAATCTGACTACTCTACTATAAAAGACGTACGCTTAGGTAACAGAGGCATCCATTGGCCTACGTTTGTAGAGAACAGGGGAAGGTGTGAGGTTTGTAGTTTGAAGAAGATTCAGTCGAAACCTCATAGTAAATGTTCGCATTGCAACGTGTTTTTGTGTGTAAACGAAAAGAAAAATTGTTTTATTGAATACCACGAGGTTAACCTGTAATTTTTTTTGTTATTACTACTACTTAAGTCATTAATTTAATTACTGCTAAGTCAATAGTGGATCTCATTATTTTTGTAGTTTCTATCAAAGTTCCTACCACTCTGTTAACACGAAGTTCCTGACGGTACTTATAAGTCTAGGTCTTGGAAATAGTACTTCTAACTATAATAAAAATCTAAAAAAAATCTGTGTTTTTAATTTTACCTACCTTATTATGAAAATAAAGTTCAAAAGCGGAAATTCGTTAAAAATCACTACCCCGGGGGAAAGGGTTATACGAAATTAAGGCTAATTCAAATGATCCTTCCGTTATAGAATATGTTAGAAAATATTCTAAGCTATTTAAGCAGGTATGTGCATCTGCAAAGTCGAAATATTTAAAGGGAAAGATTTTATCTGCTTCTAACAAAAGTAAAGCCACGTGGAATATTATTAACATAGAGACTTGCAAAAATAAATTACACGATAACAAGATCTCTCTCAAGATAGACAACACCAAGATTGATAACGACTCTGACGTGGCAAATGCATTTGAGTCTTTCTTCTCTAAAATCCCAGTCTCAACAACATGTAGTTTAAACTCCAACCCCCATCTTGCTGAGTCGATCCTGAAATCGCGAGTGGATGCTTGTCAAAACGTCTTTTGTTTTACATATGTCTGTCCTGCTGAAATTTTAAAGAACTTTAAGAATCTTAGCATGAAAAAAACTGAAGATTTATGGGGAATTTCTGTAGATATTCTTAAAAATATAATCCACGAAATAGCACCCCATTTAGCATATATATTTAATAAATGTATTGATGCTGGTCAGTTTCCTAATTTGATGAAATTGAGTAAAATAATCCCATTATTTAAACCAGGCGATAATAATGATCCCTCGAATTTTAGGCCGATTTCCATACTACCAGCACTTAGCAAAATTTTCGAAAAAATTATATTCTCCCAGTTGTTATCATATTTTACTACCAATAGTAGTGATGGGACTCGAATCGAAAATTATTACTCGAATGAATTCGAATCATTATTAAAATATTCGAATCATGATTCGAATTGATCCTTGATTCGTATTTAATATTGAGTCGAATTATCCGAATCAATACGAAGATTCGAATTGGTGCAATTACTCGAATCAACATGAAATTATGACAAAAAATAACGTAGATGAAATGAAGCAGGTAAAACATCAAATAAATGTATAACAGATATTCTAAATGCGTTTAATAAGTTATATTATTAGTAGTATAAAGTTACTAAAATATACCTCTTTGGAACTGAAATCAAACAAAACTTAATAATTTTTTGAACAATAAAAACTGTCAGTTGGACAAGTTGAAAACTAACAAGATTTTGTTTTTAATAGTCAAATAATTAAAAAAAAAGTAACAATCAACTCTAAATTATAAACGTTACTAATATTATGAAAAATGTTTCATTAAGAAAACAGCCCAATGTTACTGCAATTTAGAAAAACTATTTAAAAACAGAATTTGATCAACTTTTTCAGGATCTAACCTATTACGTCGCTGGTTACACAACAGTCCAGCTTCCGAAAATACCCTTTCTGATGGAACAGAAGTTGCTGGTATACACAGATATTTCAGGGCCATTTTGTACATAACTGGGTTGGTGGTTTTCCTGTCTTCCCAAAATTTTAATGGATCACTCTTTCTGTTTACATAACTACTTTCCACATATTGCTTTACTAAAACTGCAGCATTAGTGATAGGAGCGCAATCAGACATAGTTTTCATTCTTTCATCGAAACTCGACCAAAGATCATCATCGTCATTTAATGTGTTATTGGCTGATTCTACTGACTGTGTAATATTTAAATTTTCTTGAAGGTTTTCGTATGTAAACAGTTGTTCATCTCTGGATCTGGTTTCTGAAATTATATGAGTTAACTCAGTTAAGCACCATTGTTGTGCTCTATCCGCAACAGAATTTGAACAAAATCCTTCTTTTTTAAAGCGTGGATCCAAAAAAGTACTTTTGCAGGCAGTCTTATTAAAATCAAGGATCCCTAATCTTTTATCCAACAAAGTAAGCAAAAGGTTTTTTAGCTTTTTTCCGACTTCTGATTCAGGATTTTTGCATCTAATTGAGTCTCTCATTGAATTTATTAGCGGAATAGTTGAAGAAAGAGTCGGGTACTTTTCTCCTGAAAGGGTTCGAGTCGCTTGCTCTGCGGGTTTCAATATTTTAACAACCTCTTCCACAGTAGTCCATTCTTCATTGGAAAGGTTATCGGGAGGGTTTGATATGGCAACAATGGTGGCACTTAGTGGGACTTTCAGTTCGAGGAGCCTTGACATCATGTAATATTGCGAGTTCCATCTAGTTTGAACATCCTGTACAACCTACAATTCTGGTAACTCCATTTGCTTTTGTATTTGACGGAGCTTATATGAGGATTTGTCGCTGTGTTTGAAATGGGCAACAATAGTACGACATTTACTGAGCAAACTTTGGAAATTCGGCAAGTTCGATTCGGAGAGTTCATCAACATTCATACTTGTATTAGCATCAGGATTCTTGTCTTTCACACAATCTCCAATCACCAAATTGAGGGTATGCGCTACGCAATACTGGTTTCTTTTATTCAAATATTCATTGACAGCTCTCTTCATATTTGCCGCATTATCAGTGACAATTGCGACAATTTTGTCAAAAATCCCCCACTCGTCCAGGGTTTCTTTAATGGAGCGTGCTATATTAGTTCCATCATGATCAAAATCTGCTTCTTTTGTGCTGATTGTTAAGGCTTGTTGTTTGCCATCGTCAATAAAATGAGCGGTTAATGTTATGTAACTGCGATTGCTGTCACTGGACCACATGTCAGTGGTACAGGAAATGTAATCCACGCCTTTTAGTTTTTCTTGGGCAGCGGCTCGACTTATCTTATAATATTCGTCAAGCATGTTTGTAGAAATTGTTTTACGTGACGGAAGTTCGTAATTTGAATTTAGCATTTTGGAATATTGTACAAAACCTTTGTCTTCAACAATGCTCAGAGGTTGATGGTCCCAGATAATCAAATTTAATAAAGCTTTATCTATCTTACGTTTTTCGGCTACTGACAATTTGGAAGTTACCTGGAACAACGTTGTCTGTGACTTCTTTTTTGGAACTTCATCATTTTCTGCACTGGTAGACGGCTCTGGCTCTGACTCGGATATATTCATTTTATCATTGTATTGCATGGGATGTTTTCTTTTTAAGTGATTCATTAAGTTAGTAGTAGTATTTGAGTTTTTATATGCAATTTTACACATATTGCAAGTCGATTTTTCTCCAGATTTTGTGAAAAAGTCCCAAACTATGCTTTTTTTGGCTGGCGCCATATTTTTTAAGTTTTAATCAGTAAGTGTTTCTGTAAAAACTTTAACCAAATACTTTAAGTCCACTGTACTATCTTTACTAAAGTTCACTTTATTTTACACTTTACAGGCACAACAACAACAAAAACTGTATCACGAAATTCAATGTCACACGTAAAAATATATGAGGATAAATTCAGTCATTACTTTTTTGAAAGGGTAACACAATCTTTGTAAAGTCACCATGTAAGTTCACATTATAAACTTATTTGAAATAAATTTTTCTTACTTTCTAAAACACAAATAGTTAAATTTATTACAACATTCAAATAATATTTACTTAACTATTCTTCCAAAATAACTACATAAATACTTTTCTTAACGAGTTAAAGTAAATTTTAAGAAAAATACTGATTAAATCCTACTCATCTCATCAATAAGGTAAGCCTTCCGCGCACCCAACCATTCGAATCAATGAATATGATTCGAATCGATGAAAATGATTCGAATCAATCACCCGATTCGAATGAACATAAAATCTTATTCGAGTCGAGCTCTAAGTGTCATGGCTCGAATCATTCGAATCAAACGTGATTCGAGTCCCATCACTAACCAATAGTCTCCTCCACAGTAAGCAGTACGGTTTTACGAAAGGCAAGTCCAACTACCGATGCGGGAGTCGCACTAGTCAAGCATATTTTTGACGCGTGGAAAAACAAACAGGATGCAATAGGAGTTTTTTGTGACTTATCTAAAGCATTTGATTGCTTTAATCATGAAACATTGCTGATGAAGTTGCGACATTATGGTGTTACGAACAATTCACTTAGTTTACTACATTCATACTTGCATGACAGAATTCAAAAAGTAAGCGTTAATGGAACTAACTCTTCTGGTGCCCCTTTATCTATGGGAGTACCCCAGGGTTCAATATTGGGACCTTTACTTTTTCTTATTTATATAAATGATCTTCCGTACTTTTCGGAAGACCTCTGTGAGATAGTATTATTTGCTGATGACACCTCACTCATTTTCAAAGTTGACAGACAAAAAAAAACATTTGACGATGTAAATAATAGCCTATCTCAAATACTAGAATGGTTCACAATAAATAATCTCTTACTTAATACTAAGAAAACTAAATGTGTAAAATTTTCAATGCCAAATGTCAAACAAGAGAAAACAAATGTAGTTATTAGCGGTGTGCCCCTAGAAATTACAAATTCTACAGTATTTCTGGGCATTACTATTGATTCAAAATTACAGTGGGGTTCTCATATTGCTACCCTGGCAGGGAGACTTAGTTCAGCTGCATATGCGGTCAGGAAAATACGTAGTTTGACTGATGTTGAAACGGCAAGATTGGTTTATTTTAGTTACTTTCATAGCGTCATGTCGTATGGTATTTTACTATGGGGGTCTGCAGCCGATGTGCAGACTATATTCGTTTTGCAAAAGAGAGCCATACGCGCTATATACGGTCTTAAAACAAGGGACTCTCTCAAAGAATTATTTAAAAAAATTAACATTTTAACAGTAGCTTCACAATACATTTTTGATTGTATTGTATATGTACGCAAAAACTTACATTCCTTCATTAAGAAGTCAGAATGTCATAAATTTAACACGAGAAATAAACACAAACTTGCTGTTCCACATCTAAGACTTCACAAAATTAGCAATTCTTTTGTGGGGTTAAGTCTGAAGATCTTTAATAAGCTGCCAGAAAAGATCACTGCATTACCTATGCATAGATTTAAGTCTCTGATCAAAAATTGTCTAATGAAGAAAGGATATTATAAAATAGAAGATTATATTAACGACAAAAATGTTTGGAATTGATAGTCATACGCTATGTTGTTTATATGTATTTTTATTTTTTTGCATGTTACCATTTTTGTAAGTTTTTGAAAAGAGTAACTATCGAGTTTCTTGCCGGTTCTTCTCGATAGAAGCAACATTCCGAACACGGTGGTAGTATAATCTGACGATTCATAAATGCTTTTGTAAAAGTTTACATGAATAAAGACATTTTCTATTGTCTAATTCATAAAATTAAAACTTTAAATGTTTTCATAATGTTAGGGACTGGGAGAGTGAAATAAGGAGCTCAAGTTAAGGGAAATAAAAAATGTATGTTACTTGCACAGTGAGGAATATATCAGTGATAAAGATCACAGTTCACTGATCTACTTAAACAAAAAAATATTTTTACCTGTTCCCTTTTTTCCATCTGAAGATATCATGTTGGTGTCGCTTTTTATGTCGTATTTCATGAATAAATTTCTGAAACATTTTAACAGATGAGGCGCGTCGAAAAGCGTGACAATTTCTTTTTCGTTTGATGAAAATTTAGGTGTGTCTACAGTGGCACCTAAAATACTCAAAGCTTTATGATTGCCGCCGTTCATATCATACACTGTAGCGGCAATGTTAATGCCATGCTCATGGCATTGTTCAAGTACCTGAAATAATATTAAACAGATTAAAATTCAGTTGCAAGGCTATTTTATTATCTTGATACATGTGCATTTTTTTTTCATCTATAAAGTGTTAAAAGCTTAGAATAATAACGCATAGAAAGATAGTCTCATACAAAATATCTGTCACCAATGAAGCAAAAAATAATTAAAGTGTGCGTGAGCCACACGTAGGGTTGCCAACATTTCATCAGCGAAATATAGTATATTCCAAAATAAGGTGTAAAAAAAATATAGTACATTTAAAAAAAATATAGTATTTTATGGGAAAAACAAAAAAGAGACAAATATATATTTGTTAATTATTTATTTTTATAAAAACTATATTTTTTTGCACTTCTTGCACTGTGTAACAGTTTTTTGTTTAAAATAAAAGTGTCATATGCTTTGTCACACTCAATTTTTAAATTAACATAAATCAAAAGCTCATTTTTTATTAATGATATACTACTTCTGTTTCTTTCTTCTCGCCACTTCGAATTCATAACCGAAAATATCCTTTCTGTGAATGCCGAAGTGGCGGGAATAGAGAGCAGGAATGATATTACTTTAAATAAATTTGGTAAGTCATTTTCAGTTTTTTTTTAAATATACTGCCATTTTTGGCCTGTAGTTTTGTCAGTAAAGTCATTACAGTCTTTTACTTTAGCAAAGATTTCATTCAATATCGTTATTTCAGAGTACAGGTCGTCCATTTTGATACATAATTTTTCTTGTAAATTTAGAACTTCTAATATTGTCTCACAGTCATTAAATGAAACCTCCTTTTTTAAATTTAATTTTGGGTTTTACATAACCAATTGCTATCACCAAAATCAAACCATTTATTAAGATAGTGTAAACATTTATCAATAAATAACAAAAAATTCTTTTGAATTGCATAACTTTCTGTAGGGGATTTTGCTTCTAATGATTGCAACATTTTTTTGGTTTCGTAATCAAAAAAAATATCTTTTTTACGTTGTTCTAGCGCCGATTTTAAAATTGACATAATATGATACACATCTATGACTGTGATGTTATTGCCTTCAAGTTGTTTAACAGCTTTATGAAAGTTATGTAAAAAATGACTCGCGAAATGCAAAAAGATTAGAACTTTACTGTTTCCATTACTTTTGTTCATCATCAAAATATTTTGAATATGTGTAGGACATTCTTCACCTAAACTAAAAAAATAATCACTCAAAGCTTTCCAATTCAAAAGTATGTTGTCCACGCAAGGAAGCAATGAAAGCCACCTAGTACCAACATGTCGTTTCAGCTCATGCCATTCACCTTCAACAGCAGCGACAAATTTCTTAAGCTCTTCTCTACGGACTGCAGAAATGGAGAAATGGCTGTAGATTTTTAAAATAATATTTTCAATATCAATGCTTAAAAAAATCATTGCATGCTTCACTGTGTTGTAAACTATATGTGCATGACAATTACCTTTAACCAAATTAGGAACTACTTGTTCAATATTTTTATAAAGATAATGGTGAATACCAAAATTTGCATTGGTATTATCCGCACTCAGACCAGACACTCTATCAAAGGAAAGGTTGTGGTAGGATAGTGAACTGTTTATAGCATCAAACATACCGTTTGCACATTCATCACAATTTTCGTAAAAGTCTAATAACTTGTTTTGTATCCCATTCTCAATATCAAAATATTGTACAACTAAAGGAAATAATTTAATATTTTTTCTATTACTTGCATCAGTTTGCAAACAAAAATATAAATTAGGAGCATTTAAGTCATTCAATAAAGTTTGTAATGCATAAGGTCCCAAAACCTCATTAACCAGTGCTTCCATTTTAGTGCGTCCTAATTTTATGTTCAAAGCGGTTTTAGAATCAGCATAACTGATTTTGTTTAATTTTACAGTACAGTCCATGCTGTTATAAGAAAGATTGTGTTTTACAGTATGGTAGGTTAAAGCAAGTTCACTAGCTGAAATCTTGTCATCACAAGTAAGAGAGGTAGATGAAGAGCCCGTCGAACCAAAAAACCTGTCTAATGTAGAAGTTTTCTTGTAAAGTTCAGTTTTAAGTTTGTGGTGCTTTGTTTCACCGTGTTGTTTAATCTGCAATGAATTGTAAGTAAACATTTTAAGTACCACTTATCATGCAAACCAAATCAGTTGGCAATTTCATTGAAAAAAATAAAACAACAGAAGATGCAAGAATTTAACATAACCTAAAAGATCTAACCTGGCCAATGCCACTTTTCCCCACAGAAAATGTTATATTACAATGTTTACATTTCGCATTATAAATATTTTGGGGATCTTCAGCCATAGCCATACTCTCTTTCCCACTCCGGTTTAAATTTTTGGAGTTTTTTTGTAATTTTTCGCTTTTTAATTGGTGTTAGCGGCGCACTAGAATTTGACGCACTTTCGTTGTCACTACTACCACTTTCCATACTTAATTTATTTAGGATTTCAACTTTTTAAATGAAATAACAACAACTCTAAACAATTCTGCCGATATATGAGTATAGCAGTCGTTCGTTTGACGACGTCAAAATTGACGTCAATTTGACATTGACAAGTTCGTTACGGAAGCGTTCGGATACATGGTATCGCCTATCGGGTACTTACTTTAAAGGCGCGTTCTTATTTTTTTTTTATGAAGGATTTGGTTGTTAGTTTTTTCGGTGTTGAAAATATAGTATTTTTACGTACTATATATTTTTTCAACAGTATATAGTACGCAGACCCGAAATATAGTACAATACTATATATTATAGTACGGTTGGCAACCCTAGCCACACGTGTCTACGCACTTCGGCATTCACACTTATCTACATATAATGTTGCCAGAGTATAAATTTTTACCCAAAAATGGGTAATAAATATTAATAATGTTACTCATAAAGTATGAGAATTTTACAAAGTTCGTGTGATGTAAATTGCTTGTTTATAAATTCGTTAATAATTATTATATATTACATACATTTGTACAAATAAATAAAGAAAAAATAAAAATAAGACAACATCACATGCAAAACTCTGATTTTATGGTAAGTAGCTTAAGCACTTGTGTTACAGTAATCAGAAACAACAACGGTAGCGCAAGACTCGGACCCGAGACAATATAGAAAAGTTCGTTTTCCATATTGACCCAACCGGGGATCGAACCCGGGACCTCAGAGATGCCGATTAAATGAGATATGTATGATATATTTCAAAGAAGTAATGAAAAGAATGATATATGTAAATGTCTGAGATACTAATTTGATAATATTTGTATGTTTATGTTACTCTACGATCTGTATCAGTTTGTAGCGTACTGTTCATTGGAAAGGAGGAGTAAAAAAAAAAACTATGTATCAAAGTGGATTCATTTACTATTTATATATGATAATCAACATATAGAGGTAATCAAAACACGGGCATACGGCAGTATATTAACAACCTTGAAATTGTAATTGCTTTCTGAACAATTGCCGTTTTGATGTGACAATCTTTGCAATATTTTCTTTTTTTGCTTCATAAAAGAAACGTATACGTAAGTATCGCTCAACTATACATCGTGCTAAATTTGTGTTGTGGTGCTGGGAATTTATATGGTCCTGCGACGTAGGAAATAGCTTACTTCCAATAAGTGTTGTCATTATTTCTAATGTTAATTGCTTTTCTAGGAGAAAATAATTTGGACATTCTTTTATGAGTCTTCGCAAATTCGTTTCAGCTACACTACAAATAAAGTACACTTGTTCTGAAGCGTAAATAAGTGCACCTTTGTCCCGTAAGCAAACCAAACGATGAAACCACTGTTTTTCTTTAGCCATCATACTATCAATACAAAATTGGATTTTTGATTCGAGTTGATAAATAGCGTACTACATTTCCAGCTTTATAACCCACAACATGATTTCTAAAATTAGGATCATCGTATTTAGCGGCTAATACAATTTCAGTTCTCACATCATCATCATTGGGTGTCTTGGCCATCTGATTGATATCTTCATATGTATCTTCAAACCGTTCTGAGAACGCGGTGGTATTGATACAGGTCAAGGCAGATGTACAAGTTAAAATAGATATATTTCAAGTGGCACGCAGTTTCCTGCTTCACCAACTTGTAGATCCATGTGGCACAGTAATTTCCTGTAACTGCCCTTAAATTGCAGCGCATTTGGATTGTCATTATGCCCGCCGTGCATTCTTATTGCACCAAAAAACCGTTCAATGTGATCTTGGCTTAGCCTGTAGGTGGTAATGTAGTCTAATTCTTTTGTTTCTTCTATTAATGTCCTAAATAAATACTTCAAACTTTCGATATTTACTAATAAACCCTTTGAATCCAGGCGAGCATTTAACTGTTAAAACAGATTCAAAACTCTTCAATTTAAGTTTTATCGAGCTTTCATTTTCGTTAAACATTCGTTTTCTTGTAGTTTTAATCTTTAAATTCAATATATATTTCTTGGTTTCTTCTAAAAAGTCAAATATTTCCGCCTTATTGGCATTTGAAAGAGGATGACAGAACCCGTTCTGTGTTAACCTCCTGGTATTAAAAACGTCAAACAGATTGTTACACATCATAATGAACTTTTCTGTCGCTTCACTTTCTTTAAAGTCGTTTAATTTTAAATGCTCGCGACAGAGTTTTATTGCAACTGCCACACTCCTACTAAAAAGTTGTGAAGCCAATTTCACTTTCATTATACTGTTTCTAAATTCTAGATGTTTACGTGTCAATTTGTTGCCTACGTGTGATTACACGTAGTTTTCCTGTAACTCATTTAATTTTTTGAGGAAATCCCACTGTACTTTATTCTCCTCCTGGTCTAAAAATATATTTTTTTCCTCAAAATGATTTCGCACAAGCTTGAACATGTGGCATGAATCCAGAAAAACGGCTACATGGTGTGCTCCTGTAGGATGCTTAAAAGTGGTGTTTAAATTGGTCGGTTTTTTCATTTGGCAACCTAATAACTGCATTACTGAAATATTAGTTGAATGAGCATCAAATGTAAGTGCAACTACTTTTATGCCTACTTCTTCACAGTTTGTAAGGCAAATTTTAATTATGTTAACTTTTTGTCCCCCAGACAGGCCATTTACTAAAAAATATCCCAGTGGAATTTTCCAATGCTCATTCAAGCATACAAGAATTAAAGTGTAAGCTTCTTTAGCAATCGTAACACTATCGGATGTGCCTGTTCCTATGTTCACTCGTCCATGCCCTCCTTTGAAATCTTGTGGTCTTATCACCATTTCATCAGCTACTAAGGCACATATTAATTTCTTACTTGAACTTAGAACCTTAGATTTTAAAAGCTTAAATGATTCATCTGTAAATCCTGGAGATCCATTTACGTTTCTGTACCAGTTATAAATTGTTTTCGGATGCGGGAGACATGTATTAAAGGTTTTTCGAACGTAAGTGTATGCTCGTGGTGGGTAAAAATGTAAGGTTAGGCAAAACTTTCTAAATTCTGGTGTATACTTCGGCATTGGTCGTTTATCCTTCTTAAGTTTTTTTGCCATGCTATTAAAAAGTTGTGCAGCGAACACATTTTCGGACAATATGTTAAAAATGTCATGATCAATAAAGCGTTGCTTCCTTAAAGTAACTAAAATATTTTGCAATATGGCATTTTTCTTTATTAAACGGCGAGTTTTTTGTTTTAGTATCTTGATTTTCTTACTGTGTTTTTGTTGCAGCAAAGTCTTTTTCTTTAATGCACTTCGCAATGAAGCCTTTTTAGGTGTATCAAATATGGAAGATGATATAGACACGGCCGGTGAATTCATTAGCAAATTATAGTAAAATTCACTCCTTAAATAAAGGCTACAAGGAATAGGAACACAGAAAAACACTTACACAGTTTCCAAAAGCTTCTATTTCCTCAGACAGCATTGTACAAGCTCCAGAGACGTCCGTTCTCCTTCGGCGCTCCGACCAGAATGACTCGATTCGCCTCTTTTCATTTTAAACGCTCGATTCAACGGTCGAGAATTTCCGTTCCGAAACGATATTTTAAAACATTTTATGCTACGTTCAGAAATCAGATAATTTTAAATTTATACACCATAAAAATCGGCAAACCTAACATTCGACCATCCTGACATTGTGCATGTCCTCATGCACACCTAACATTCGGCCAATCGAGTCATTTTACAAAAACCATTCTAATATTAAAACTGTAAACCCACCTTCTTACAGTCATGTAAATAAACAATAAACATCAAAATAATACATAGTAAACATCCATAATGAACTGTTAACCCTCCTACTTACAGTCATGTAAATAAATAATAATCATAATAATAAATAGTAAACATCCATAATGAACTGTAAACCTTCCTTCTTACAGTCATGTAAATAAATAATAAACATCATAATAATAAATAGTAAACATCCATAATGAACTGTAAACCCTCCTTCTTACAGTCATGTAAATAAATAATAAACATAATAATAATAAATAATAAACATCCATAATGAACTGTAAACCCTCCTTCTTACAGTCATGTAAATAAATAATAAACATCATAATAATAAATAGTAAACATCCACAATGAACTGTAAACCCTCCTTCTTACAGTCATGTAAATGAATAATAAACATAATAATAATAAATAGTAAACATCCATAATGAACTGTAAACCCTCCTTCTTACAGTCATGTAAATAAATAATAAACATCCACAATGAACTGTAAACCCTCCTTCTTACAGTCATGTAAATGAATAATAAACATAATAATAATAATAAATAGTAAACATCCATAATGAACTGTAAACCCTCCTTACAGTCATGTAAATAAATAATAAACATCATAATAATAAATAGTAAACATCCATAATGAACTGTAAACCCTCCTTCTTACAGTCATGTAAATAAATTATAAACATCATAATAATAAATAGTAAACATCCACAATGAACTGTAAACCCTCCTTCTTACAGTCATGTAAATGAATAATAAACATAATAATAATAAATAGTAAACATCCATAATGAACTGTAAACCCTCCTTCTTACAGTCATGTAAATAAATAATAAACATCATAATAATAAATAGTAAACATCCATAATGAACTGTAAACCCTCCTTACAGTCATGTAAACATCCATAATGATATCAATGTATCCAACTAAAATAATTACATTCGCTCTTAGTTACAGATATTAGATAAGTTTCATTAACTCATGTACGTTCCTAGCTCATATTCATATTTTACCAATACTCCATAAAAATAATGAATAAATGTGGTATTCTAATTACAATATGTGAACTTCGTTGGCCTCTGTACTATTATAACTAACAATTAAATCAATATTAATTAACTCTTAACACAATTTACCCAGGAACTGTTACAATCAATATACAAAGAAATTATACGAGTGAAAGCTAACACCGATTTCGTGGAATAAGTTTCGTTGTGTAGTAGACATGAGAGCAAGGAACTAATTTTCACCATATAAGATAATATAAGCTTAACAAATATTTAGATTCCATAATTTATCATTACGTATTTCCTTCTTACATAATAAACAAAAAGTAAAAACAGTGTCACAGATCATAGTTTAAATCACTGGTTGTATGCTTATTAGTTACATAAATTAGATTTCTATTTCACTTTCCTCCGTACAGTTATTCTCATTACCTTTGTTAACTCCTAGAGCGGCCACGTGGACCCAAGGCAACATTCTATACGCAGCGACGGCGGTTTTGCACTTATTTCAAGAGCCACTAAGTCCCGGAATAGAAACTACCCTATAGCGATCATTACCCAATACCGCAACGACTCTGTAAGGGCCTTGATAAGGTGTCCTAAGCTTTTTGCTGTTTCCGTCATTTGCAAATGAAGCTATTTTTTTTTTTTGTTTGTTTTTCTTGCTCTATTTCAATCCTATCCTTAACTGATTCTCTGATAGTCACCAAATCTGTCTTTTCATGCGCTTCTTTAACTACGTCATTCAATCTGGGATCAACTTTTGCGTTCATACACACTCCAAACATGATGTCGGTTGGTGCTTTACCTGTGGTTTTCTGACAGGTATTATTCATACCCCATTGACCCTTACCCGCTTTGTCATCCCAATCTCTCTCATCAAAGTTTAAGTTATGTGCAGTTAATGAACTCAAAATTGTGCGATTGCATCGCTTCACTTGAACGTGGGCTTACAACGGCATTCAAAACATGCCTTATATCTTTGTCTGCATAAAAACGCTTGAATGCACGAGAAGTGAACTTTAATTGCAGTTTGTGATTTGGTTTTGCGTACCGGCGTAGTAAAAATAAATTTTGTAAATGCGTCTACTATAACTAAAAGATATGAATTCCCTCGCTTAGATCGCACAAAAGGCCCAAGGTGATCTAAATGGATTGTATGAAAAGGCACATCTACTTTCATTATTGTGTGTAGGAGCCCTTCGTTTGAACTAACCTTTTGGCATAGGCACACTCGATACAAACTTGAACATATTTCTTGACAAACTTGGACATTCCGGGGAATCAGTAGGATTTCCTGATACGTTCAAGAGTCTTTTCCACCTAAAATGTCCAATTTCATCATGCTTCATCAGACAGAACTGCCATCGTGCCCCTTTTGGTACTACCCATCTCAGATTACTTTTATCTCCGTCTACACACTTATACAGTTTGTGATCTTTGATCAAATAGTTTTCCCTAATATTTGCCAGTCCATAAGCGTCTAAGTCTGAACTTAAAATATCACGAATCCTACAAAGTTCCGAGTCTTCTAACTGTAAGGTGTGTAGCCAATCTAACTGGTTAATGGACATCACATTGGGGGAACCATCACAGTAAACCGTGCTATCTTCTTCTCTACTAGGATTCCTAGACAATGCATCAACGTGCGCCATCTTAGTCCCCGCTCTATATTCTATATTTTAGTCAAATTCCCGTAATAGGAGCCACTACTCGAGGGATCAGATCTCGCTTGGAAAACGTTGTGCGTAAGGCACTACAGTCAGTCACAATTTGAATTTTAACTCAGGCAAATAAACACGAAATTTTCTCAGCAAACATACTACAGCTAACATTGGCAAGTCCAATCGGCATACGGTTAAATTCGTATTGACCGTCCGGGGTAGCGAAAGGAGGTAAGATGCTTAGATTCTTCTAATAATAATGGTACCTCATAATTAGCCCGATGACATATCTAACGTTACAAATTATACCTGATAATCGCGCGAACTCGTCTTCGATCACGAGCTTCCGGTATCGTTCTTTTACTGTCAGGGAATTAAGAAGTCTATAGTCTAGGCTTTCCATCCTTCTTCCGCATAAGGACTATCGGACTTGCATATTCCAAAACAGATTCTCTTATGACCCCGAATTCCAACATGTCACCTACCATTCCTCTAACTTGCCGACGTTCCCTATGCGACAACCGGTAAGGACGATATACCACTGGTTGCTTGCTATTCAGCCCTATGTGCATATCAGTTACGTTAGTGCATCTCAGCTCCCCCAAGGATTATGCAAAACAGTGTTTACATCGGTTAAGTAACGACACTAAGTTTTTCTTTTGTAAATCGCTTACAGAGTCACCTACATGAATTTTATCAATGTCGATGCTAACGTCACGTTTATTTTGTCGAAAGCTTATTCACGCAATAAACAAATTGTACCCTAGTACCTCTCCCAATTAAGGATTGCTCAAAACTTTCAGGGATTACATAACGGTGTAATAGAGACGAAAAACTGCCCCTCTTTAACGCTATACACTCCCCCATTGATACAAGTCTGTCTATTTGGTTTTCCAATAACTTTACTATGCCACAAGATATCTCCGTTTTCGATATTCACGCAAACTCTAATCGAGGCTGGTCCATGAACCGTGATATTTTCCTTTGATTGGACCACGATGGCCATGTCCCCAGCATTGTCAGATATCGAGAATGGTAATTCATCACTAAAATTGAAAAATCTTAAATTCTCCGCATCTTTATGTACTACAATGTGCGCCTGTTCAGTGAAGGTTTGTCTCACTAGTAACAGTACGTCTAACAGTTTGTCATCTACAACGTGACACGCTAGTCCTGCATTAACACCATCTATATTCAAATTAATGTTCAACGACCCGAGAGAGTAAACTATTCCATTGCCAAAGCCTTGAATTGGAACGGAGCTAACACTGTACGTAAAACCTAATGATGATGCCGCTGAACGAGTAAGTAGTGTGACATAGCTAAACGAGTAAGTAGTGTGACATAGCTAAAATCTATAAAAGATTTCATTGATATACCGTTTACCCTACATTCTTTGATAAACTTTGCATTCGCATTTGAACTTAGTATGCGCATAGTTTTAGTTACTGGTGCATTATAATTATTTGAAAGATTCCCTGACTTTATATTACAATCGTCTGTTTTATGTCCAAATCTACGAAATTTTCCACATTGCATTAATGACTTAGGACACTTAATGGTTGCCCCTTTTCCTTACGATTATTACAAAATATATATGAATTACTACTAGTACTAGCCTTTAATCTCAACTGATGGCTAACTGAGTTAATCGTAAAATCATTGGATCTTCCTTTATAATTTCCACGGTAAAATGGTTGCGAAACTTCTTTATTAGACATAAAAACTGTAATAGCTGATCGAGACAGAAACAGCATAACGCATTGGCACTAGATTGCATTGTCTTATCGTTCAATCCATAAATAATACAATCCACCGCACGCTCGCACTCTTTGTCGCATTGGTTCAACAAGGCTTATTTCTCGTAGTAATATACTACAAGAGGTTCATTATATCGGCTACGTCTTTTCAACATACCCTCCAAGGATTGGCCATAATTTTGTTCGTACGGAAAAGCTTCTAAAAGATTTGTTGCCACTCAGACCAACTATATAATATTGAATTTAGACTTTTATACCAAGTTTTAGCCAATCCTTGGAGCCTCTGCATTGCAAAGTGAATCGTAGTCCAGCCGAAAACAGTGGCACACTGGCTTTTCGATGAAGGGTCAAGTCTGGTAAAATATATATATATATATATTTTTTTTTATCTTACTGTTCGAGGGTACTTGTGTAGTCACTGCTGTCGTCTGGGGTTGAGGTTTTAAATGACCTAGCGAATTAATTAGATTCCTAATATCCCTAGCCATAAAAGTAAGACTTTCTGACCGTGTATCCTGATGTGCTGGTGCACCGTTGGTGATGCCTTGACTGGTGCGTGATCTTCGTAACTCCGCCCTAGCGTAGCGACAGTCTTCCCGGTTGCTACGTTCTCGATAGACGCGTCCGTGTTGCTCCTGTCCTTACGCCATGTGGTGAAGTGAATCACGTTCACGCCTGAGGTCGTCCTCCATGATGCGTAGCCGTTGACGCTCGTTGTCAAAAGCAATTTCTTGTTCGTGTAGGCTTGACCACACGCCCTTGGTCGCGATTTACACTCCTTAGCCTGCTGCGGCTACGGTAACCACAGCTTTTCTGAAACTCGAAAACAAAACTGTGTATTTTGTTCTAAAACAATTTAACAACCGGCTCCTGAAAGATTGCGATTCGATATCTGAAAAATATTTGAACTGTAGTACCAAACCAGTAATATTTTACACGACACATTCGTCGGCCTTCAAAAGTATACCCAGGCGTAAACTATTTATGAATTAATAACCTCTAGGTACTTTGTAAAGTGAACTCAAATTTTGTAACTTTGTTTTTCAAATGTCTCGAAAACGGTGCGTCGTAGCTCAAAAATAAGAAAATTTTGGCCCCCGTAGACCCAGGGCGTGCACCGACATAAAGTTTGACCACATGTGTTGTGACCGCACACTGACTTTGCATAATCTTTTACCACTTACACAAGGGGTAGACTAAGTTTGCAAATTTTTATCCCACTAACATTTTAGTCACACGTGTGGTGACCGCCACATGACCTTGCGGATTTGGGTCACGCACATACATACTGAGGGTATAGCGACATTTAGCAGGGTATCATACCACTTCTGAGATATAGTAAAATTCACTCCTTAAATAAAGGCTACAAGGAATAGGAACACAGAAAAACACTTACACAGTTTCCAAAAGCTTCTATTTCCTCAGACAGCATTGTACAAGCTCCAGAGACGTCCGTTCTCCTTCGGCGCTCCGACCAGAATGACTCGATTCGCCTCTTTTCATTTTAAACGCTCGATTCAACGGTCGAGAATTTCCGTTCCGAAACGATATTTTAAAACATTTTATGCTACGTTCAGAAATCAGATAATTTTAAATTTATACACCATAAAAATCGGCAAACCTAACAAAATCATGTGAGGTACCCTGAAAATTATAGAAAATTAAGTAACACAGGAAAGACATGAAAATAAAAAATATACCTCAACAACATTAAACTTGCCGGTTGCAGTTCTTTCATTTGAACTTTATTTTCCTCGACAAAAATGGGTATATTCTGTAACAAAGAAAATGACAATGGTTTAAAGAAATTAATGTGGTCAACTAGTAGTAGGGTTTATGTTTTTTATACTTACTTTGCTCGGAACTACACCCCGACGTAATCTGCACAAGCCACCTTTAGTCGTATACTTTTCTGATTCATCAAAATGTAACGAACATATTTTAGTATGTTTACTTGGCTTCCAACTGATATCTGTTAAAATAAACTAAATACATTACAATGTAATAAGAGTAGGATAGATAGTATATTGTATATCTCTCTCTCTCTCTAGTACAAATGTGTCATGGCGGATCTTTGCTTGTAACAGAACGATTGTGTGCAATATAAATAAATTCATTTCAAGTTAATTACGCTTATATTCTATTTATATTCCATCTGGTTATGGGCCCAGGTCACTAACTAGCTTGGATTAATAAAAGTGTGGCTAATAAGGATTGCAAATACATACTGTAGCGAAAATAGTCAGAAATACCGGCGGCGTGGGTTGTCGCCATTTTTGTGGTTAGAACACCGCGAAGGAAAATACTTGTCTACTATCATTGGGCAAGGCAGGAGAGTCTACAGGAAGGTTGTGAAATGGATTCGACACAGGGTGGAAGTGGACAACAGAACGTCATGAAGCTGGAGGGTTCCAGGAATTGGAATGAAGACTACTGCCTGGGTCTTATGGGGGGTGAATCGCATCTTGTGCTGTCGTCCCCACTCCAAAACTAGCTCCAGTGCAGTGTTGAGCTTTCTCTCAACCTCCTCTCCGGTGCTTCTCCTATCAGGAGGATGTCGTCTGCGAATGCCTGCACGTGTACCTCCGTGTTCATTGATGCATCCAATAGTGGGTCAAGCTGGACATTCCAGAGAATAGGACCGCACGTAGATCCTTGGATGCATCCTTTTGTTGTGGATTTCGAGACAGTCGCCCCTGCATACTGCACGGCTACCTCTCTGTCGGAGAGGTAGCTTCCTATTATTTTTAGGATCGCCGGGTCGGTCCCCTTTTCGTGCAGTTGCGTTATGATGCCTGGCCACCAGGCGTTATCAAATGCCCCCTCGATGTCCAGGGACACACCGACCACGATCTTCTTTGCCGCGATACCCTGCATGATAAGGGTGATGGCGTCGTACAGGGCGTCTTCGGTGCTGCGTTGGGGTGTGAATCCATACTGGAGGGGATTTAGCTGACCTCTCCTGTCCAAGTCCCATTGTAGGCGGTTCACAAACAGCTTTTCCAGCACCTTTCCCATTACTGGCAGCAGACCGATTGGCCTGTACGATTTTGGACGACCGTAGTCGTCTTTGGCCGGTTTTGGAATCACCCTTATCGTTGCCTTCTTCCAAACGACTGGGAAGTGTCCCAGTTGAAGGCATCGGTCAAGCACCCTTCTGGTGACCTCTGGGCAACTGTCAAAAACTCTGGCACATATGTCGGAGGTAATTCCATCGGGTCCTGGGGCCTTCTTTGGGTTCATCCCTCTCAGGACCGTTTCGATTTCTGTTTTACTGAACGGTGTGGTGTGATTACAAACTATTCAATTCATACTCGACTGTAAAAGATAAATCGGTAATAGTAGGGAACGGAACTAAAATTAATGTCAAGGGTTGCGGCCAGGTGGCGCTGCAAGTTTGGAATGGGAGTGAATGGATTGACACCACCATTGACAACGTACTTCATGTTCCTGAGTTGAAAACAAATTTGTTCTCTGTCAACTGTGCGACAAGCAGAGGTTATGTTATCGTTACGGAAGAGAATAAATGTAAGTTTGAATTGTGAATACAATCACCCCGGAGCCATTGCGACCAATAGATAGGATAAGGCTACTGGCCATTCGATACGTAATGGGTGACACCTAGCATGGAACCGCTTAAGAAATTCATTGTAAGCCTACCCACTATAATGTTTTGTTGAGTTAGTCTCGAAGTTTATGTAGTATACAGTAGTTCTTAAGCCTACTAATAATTGGTTTCTGTTTTGAATTATTGTATTGAAAAAGAAAAAAAAAAAACTTAAATATTAACTAACATACGCCGCGGCGCCGTTCCGGCACCAACGATACTAACAAATATTCTTGTATTTCTCAAACAAATGAATTGTAAATTCTTTTGAGTAAATAAATATCTTAAACCGTAAGTTTTATAAACAAAACAAGGTGATGGCTATTGCTGAGCGACGTGGAAGCATGTATTATTTGGATTTTCGCTATTTTAATGCATATACAGCGAACCTTGCTAACGTGTGTTGTGATTTGCGTGAGTGGCATGAAAAATTGGCGCACCAAAACATTGTTTATGTGAAAGATGTTCTGAAGAAAAATAATATTAATATTAAAAATGCCAATGTTCAAACATGTGAAAGTTGTCTAAAAGGGAAAATTCACCGATTGCCGTATCCTGTAAGTAACAATGTGACGTCAAGAGTATGCGAAATTATTCACGCCGATACCTGTGGACCTATGGAGAAGCCATCGATTGGAGGCTCCAGATATTTCGTGGTATTTAAAGATGAATACTCAAAGTACAGGCGAGTGTTCTTTGTGAAAACAAAAGACGAAATTAAATCATGTATAAAGAACTTCATATCGCAGGCTGAAAATGAAACAGGAAATAAAATAAAGATATTTCAAAGTGACAATGGAACCGAGTTTATAAACAAAGAGGTCAGAGAAGTGTTCCAGAACAAGGGGATTATACATCAAACATCAGTAACTTTTACTCCTGAACAGAATGGAGTAGCTGAGCGGGAGAATAGGATTTTAGTGGAAGCGGCTAGAACAATGCTTTATGCTAAAGATTTACCTATCAGCTTGTGGGCTGAAAGTGTTAATACAGCTGCCTATGTGATTAATAGAACTGGTAAAAGCTCAATAGAAGGGAAATCTCCATATGAACTGTGGTCAAGCAAAAGTTATGATATAAATAACCTCAAAATATTTGGTACTACTGTTTATGTCCACATACCCAAAGAAAAAAGACATAAGTGGGATGCCAAAGGTGAAAAGGGCATTATGGTTGGGTATGGAGAAACAACAAAAGGTTATAGAGTATATTTTCCACAGAAAAGTGAAGTTGAGACCAAACGAGACATTGTGTTTGTGAACAACAGTCCAGTCAAGCCAATACAACAATGTGAGACAATCAATTATATAGAGGATAGTGTGGAGGTTCCAGCTACAGTTGAGGTAGGCGCTCAAGTAGAAGATACCAGTGCTGCAGGTATGTCCAGTCCCCAATCACCGACCATGGATGGTGATGACTCTCAGCGCACCATGCAGAGTGATTCTGAGGGTAGTGTATATGAACCTAGTGATAGTGATGAGTGTGGTGAGGTTCTGAGACGTGATGTAGATCCTAAAAACAAACGTATTAGGAAGCAGACTGTTTTCTATAATTGTAATAATGTAATGTTAGATAACTGTGAGCCAAAAACTTATTGTGAAGCTATGAATAGTCCGGATGCATGTAAATGGCAGGAAGCTATTCAAAGGGAGCTAAAAACTCTTAAAGATAATAATACTTAGAGTATTTGTGACATACCCGATAATGAAAAAGTTATAAGTAGTAAATGGGTATTTAAAATTAAACGAAATAATAGTAATATTCAGTACAAGGCACGTTTGGTGGCCAGAGGGTTTGAACAAAATGATATATTAAATCTAAATGATGTATATGCACCTGTTGCAAAGTTGAGTACATTCAGACTATTTTTGGCTATAGCAACTAAGTTAAAGTTATATGTTTACCAAATGGATGTAACCGGAGCCTTTTTGTATGGGGAGATTGAAGAGAATGTATACATAAGCTTACCAGATGGCGCTTATGACAATGATAAAAATATTGTAAAGCTAAATAAATCATTATATGGGCTAAAGAAGTCTCCGAAATATTGGAACGAAAAATTTAACTCTATTATGATCAGGGAAGGTTTTAAACGATCTAAATGTGACCCATGTTTGTACTCTAAATGTAACGATTCATAACAAATATATGTTCTCTTATACGTTGATGACATGTTTATGTTTGGTAGTAATGAAGAACATATATCAAATTTAAAGTCAATGCTAAACAAAGAATTTGAAATGAAAGACTTAGGCCTAATTTCAGAATTTTTGGGGATAAATGTAAAACAGAATTTAAAAACAAATGTTACAGAATTATGTCAAAAGACTTACCTAGAAAATGTGTTAAAAAGATTCCATATGTATGATTGTAAACCTATTTCAACTCCCATGGATCAGAATTTTAATTATAAAGAGCTTGAAAATGATAAATGCAAAGGCAATATTGAGAACATCTGTAGAGAGATCGTTGGGTGTTTAATGTATGCAGCATCAGGCACAAGACCTGATATTTGTGTTGCCGTATCAATATTAAGTAGATATCAAGATTTGCGCTAGTAACATGTTATTAATCAACTTAAAAAGGGTTTTGCGATACATTAAACACACATTGAATTATAGATTAGTTTATAAATGTGATGATAGCAATTTGGTTGGATTTTGTGATGCTGACTGGGGAGGGGACCTTCGAGACAGGAAGTCCACTACTGGTTACTGCTTCATGTATTCAAATTGCCTAATATCTTGGTGCTCTAAGAAGCAAAGTACTGTGAGTCTATCATCAGCAGAATCTGAATACGTGGCAATGAGCATGGCTGGAAGTGAGGCATGCTGGATTGCTAATGTGTTATGTGATTTCAATGTGAGTAATGTATGTCCTGCTATCATGCATTGCGATAATCAATATACGCTGCCATAACGATTGCCAACACAAATAGTGTTAAACGATTAAAACACATTGATATCAAATATCATTATATAAGGGAACTGATTGAAAATAAAAAGATATGTATACAATATGTGACAACAAGAGATCAAATTGCTGATATGTTAACGAAGTCCCTCAATGGTAATACACTTTTAAAGTTTGTGAAGCTATGTGGTATGAATATGTAGATTATTCTTGGTTCAATGGCTTTCTTATTTTCTTTTTGATGTGTAGGATAACTGTAAAAAGGGATGATTAAAACATATACCTTTTCAATTGTCACATAATTTGTTAATTAATGTTATTACATTGACGGGGGGTGTTAAAATAAAGTAAAGACATTACAATGTAATAAGAGTAGGATAGATAGTATATTGTATATCTCTCTCTCTCTCTCTAGTACAAATGTGTCATGGCGGATCTTTGCTTGTAACAGAACGATTGTGTGCAATATATATAAATTCATTTCAAGTTAATTACGCTTATATTATATTTATATTCCATCTATATCAGTACGATTAAGTCTAATTTTTTCGATCCAATGAGCAGCTATAGTTGGATCAGAAGGAAATCTGTAACAAAATTAAAATTTTAGTATATGAACTAATGAGGTCAAATTAGTAGCAGTTTGAAATGATCTCCATATTTTTTACTCAGTGTTGAATAGTTTTCAAGAGTCACAAACATCAATTATGTATTTATTATTATTGCCCTGCATGAAGCTATTCTAAACAATACTATTTTATTTTTTAAATCAGTTAAAAACTTAAAACAAGTGACGTTATCATTATGATAAAGGATCCGACAAAAAAACAATTTAATAAATTCTAAATTTGGGAAAAAGTTTATTCACCAGCAACATTTAAATAGTAAAATTAATACTTCCTCCTTGAAATCGGTTAAAACAAACATATATCAATTTGATAAAAGTTCCAACAAAATATTAAAACATTTTCATTAATTAAAAATTTGGGAAAAGTTCATTCACTGGCAACATTTAAACATTATGACGTCTTAAATTATTTTCATTTTGTGTTTGTTTCGAGTAATGTTTACGTGAAATTATAAAGCAAAACGTAATACTTACAGGTGCAATGTTCCTTGTTTTTTTCTGATGAGTTGTGACACCCATTAACTGCACAAACCGTCATTATAAATAAAAATCCGAGAGCGATCGAAAGATGTTAGCGGCACAAGTTGACCTTGAGCACTGACGCGGCGTTTCGACTACCAAGCCGAAATGGCTTAGTATTTATTGCTTCACTTTTTATGCGTGGACTCGGTTTCTATGCGTTATTATTCTAAGGTTAAAAGGATCAATGAGAAAAGAAATATAAGGAGATGCCCTCGATTTTTGACAAATACAAATGTGTGGCACAGAGCACGAAACATCATACTGTCTCTTTCTTTCTACAATGCAAGTACGTTTGACGAAAGAGACAAAGATATTCTTATTGATACTTATGTATGGTTTAAATCTCTACAAAGTTTGACATCGTGCCAATCATAGCCATTTTTAGGGTACCTTTTCTATGGTAGATGTGCTGTCAAATGACTGTTTACTTTTAGGAAAATTTTAAATTTGCGACATTAACACGTTAAAATCACATAAAACGTACATTGTGCTTTTAGAAAACTGTATTTCAAAATGAGAAAATGTTGTGTCGAGATGTGTGGTGCGAGTAAAAGCAGGAATAAACCTCAACTGACTCTGCATAAGTTAGTTACCTATTTTCTAGCAAAAAACCTCTCAAATCATTCAGATTAATAAGCAAAAACAAACATTATTTTGCGTTTATGTTCAATATGTTGATATTTGGTCAAATTTTAGTAATACAGATAATATTTTTGTTTATTTCATCGTTGTTTGTTTACATACATCAGTAGGGTTGTGTTCTATCAAAATTAAAAATATAATATTTTTTTATAAGAGATTAGCGAAGAAAGAAGCTTTACGTAAAAAATGGTTGGAGGCCATCGGTTTGGAAAATACAATTCAAAGACAAAAGGATATCCACATCTGCTCACTACATTTTGAGGATAGCTGTTTCAATAGAACACTTAATGTCGTTAGACTTCGTGACAACTCGTTGCCAACAATATTTACTTATCCAGTAAGTTGATGACTATTTCCATAGGCGACTTTATTTTTCGTGTTAACAGTTAGACACTAAAATATGTTGGGTGAAATGGCAGGAGTTGCCGGCTAGCTGCCCACGTCATATCATATATACTAAATGGGTCATTTGAATCAGAAAGCAAAACCAGAACTTTATTATTTATATATTTTTAAATTTGTGTGTGAAGTATGCGATTTAGACAATTATTTCAGCGCAGATACTGATCCCGACCACTGCAGTAACCATAAGTTACTTTTGATAAAAAGTGTAATCAAGATCTTTCTTGATCTACGATTGAAATATTACGGTCACATCAAATGTGAAAATCTTTCATATAGACAGTTTTTAAATAAATTAATACATTTTAGGAATGAATAAAAGATAAATGAAATGAATTTTATTTTCATCCGATCCCTTTTTACATTTTTTATATAAAAAAAAAATCTAAGTTATTTTTTATGGAGTACTGACCATTAACATTAGAAAAAGATAACTAACCGGTGATAATGAGAAAGTTAACTGTTTAAAAAGGCACCGGACCGTAAGCTTGCGATTGACATGTATTGTGAAGTTAAATAAATAAATTATAGAAAGACCTATTGGTACATTTTTAGGGTTAGTTTACACAACTTCGACGACGCTTATAATAAGTTAAGCATTTTAACTTAATCAAGCAGCGCGTGGTATCCTGTACACGCACATTAGACATCTTGGCTCGAACTCAAATTTAATTTGTACATTATAGAACATAAGGTTTTTCTTCGTAGGTTAGTTAATCAGTGTTTTGAAAATGTGCGTAGAAATGCTTACTTTAAACTGTTACCAGTACTTTTAAGGGTTATCTAGATAACCTTTTAAATTATTTAATGAATCGGCTTGATCAAGGCAAAATTTAACAGACTGGACAAAATGAAAGCCTCCCCCCCTCCCCCTAAAACAAAATATGATTTTAAATGTATTTTCTTGTCGTAGCTACCTAGACAGGCAAGTGGCTTTTTTATTTATATTTTTATTTGATCTCACGATATTTTTTGGTTATAATTATTCATTAACCTCGTGACCGCCTGCGTACTACACATAGAACGTAAAAGAAAAAACATTCTACACTTTTTACATGAGTTTTTGCTTGAGAAAGTAACATGTAACGACATCTATTGGTTTGTTAGGAAACTAAACAAAAGTCATTTGACACGTTGACAGCTGTTTTTTTTGCAAAATGGCGTCGACAAGCAGAAGTGTGAACGTGCGCTCGGGCAGAGGTAAGTTTAATCCCATTTAATTTTTGTAATTTTTATCAATTTTATCAAAATTTTTGCACTAATTGTTTGATAAACTAAATGAAATATAAATTACAGTATTATTTTTGGAAATAGAGCAATATCGTACATGTTGTGACACGGGTTTCTTTTATGTCCTCTGGGTAGAACGTATTCAGGGTATTGAGATAAGGTCAGGCAATTAATGTCCTGCATGTAGAACATTGTCAGATATCAATAGTATGAATATTTTTTTCTTTTTCAGTGTTAAGTGAGGAAAATATATTGGAAGTCCTACAAAACTCCGATATTGACTATGATTCTGATGTATCAGATAATGACCCAAGTTATCAGCCTCAGAGTGACAATCGCACCACAAAACTTCACACAGAAAATTCTTCAGACAGCTCATGCGATGACGATTGTCCTTCGCCTGAAATGGCGCCTTCGCCTGTTTTGTCAGTGAGCTCTATGAGAGCTCCATCGCGTGTCCGAAGGGGTCAAGCTAGCAGAGGAGTCCGCCGTGGATCACGAATACGGGCGAGAACATCCAGTTCACGCGATGAAATACAAAATCGATGGACAGGAACTACTTTTGACCCAGAAATAAGGGAGCTTCAACAACCCACATATGTACCAAAAGACTGTGAAGGGTGGCAGAATGTAAAATACCTCGAACAGTATATTGATGACCAGATTTTAGACGTTATTGTTTTGTCTACTAATAGAACAGCAGTTGGACTTACAGGAAAATCATTATGTCTTACGAGAAAGGAGCTGAAAGTATATTTAGGTATAGTGATGATAATGTCGGCACTACAATATCCAAAAATTGATATGTATTGGATGCAAAAATGGAGAGTCCCGGTTGTAGCGAATGCAATGAACCGGTCACGCTTTTATGCTGTAAGAACTAGAATAAAATGTGTTTACGATGAAGATATAAGCGAAGAAGACAGAAAGAAAGATAAAATTTGGAAGATACGTCCACTTTTTGACCGGATTTTACAAGGTTCCTTAGAACAAGATCGTTCTCAAGATATGTGCGTAGATGAAATGATTATTCCATTTTCTGGACAATGCCACATGCGCCAGTACTGCCCTAATAAACCGAACCCGCTAGGGTTAAAAGTCTTTGTACTAGCTACTCCAGATGGAATTGTTTGCGACATGATCATATACCAGGGGGAAACTACTGCCCCAGAACTGATAGCCCAAGGGTTTGGTCTAGGTGAAGCAATGGTTTTATACCTTACACGTTATCTATTGCCTGGACATCGTTTGTATTTTGACCGTTATTTTACCAGCGTAAAACTGTGTGTGGAACTACTAAACCGAGGTATTCATGGAACTGGGACTATTAATAGGAACAGAATCCCAAAAGACTGCGTTTTTATGGAGGAAAAACAGTTTAAAAAGAAATCTCGTGGAACGAGCGAAACACGCATTCGCAGTGATGGAAAATTGGCTGCAACGGTGTGGTTGGACAACAAACCTGTTTGGATGATGTCTACAATATATTGTGACCAGAATAAAGATGAATGCAATAGGTGGTCTAAGCAACGCAAACTTTATGAACGTATTCCAAGGCCTGAAGTTATTCGGTTTTACAACAAAAATATGGGCGGAGTGGATTTAGCAGATCGAATGCTTTCGGTGTGCCCGTCTAGAAACAGAACAAAAAAATGAACTGTTCGTGTCATCTCTCATTTATTTGATCTAGCTATTGTTAACTCGTGGTTACAATATAGAAAACAAAAGTTGACAGAAGGGACAAAGACCTCAGATATTCAACAGTTACGAGAGTTCAAGCTTGATTTAGGTATCACGTTTATTGAAGAAAATCAAGAAAGTAGTGACTGAATGAAGTGGAAGAACTCATGCCAAAACATAAAAAGCGCAAGGTTGCTATTGTCCCTTTGCCTACAAAGAGAAAACGACACCAAAAAGCTGCCCATCTTCCCGAATATGCAACCAAACAGTCGCGTTGCAGAAATCCTGGCTGTGACAAGAAGACCACTGTTTTTTGCAAGAAGTGTAATATTTTTTTATGCTTCATACCAAATAGGAACTGTTTTACTAATTTTCATGAGACTGACTAGATAACTAGATTTACTTATGATTACATTGTTTTTGTACTGTTTCCTAAGATTTTTTATTAAAAATAACTATATTGATAAGCGTTGATCTCAATTTGATTAGTAAGAAGTTTTTAGAATTTATTTTTGTTAAAAATTTATGCCTGGCTGAAAATGTCTTAGTTGAACAAAGATGCTAGGTATTTTGTGAAGTTTGATAGTTTTGTGCTAATGTTAATATCTATGAAAACCCATAGTAAGAGGTTTGTAAGAATTTATTTATGAATAAAAATGTTAACTCTCACTTGAAGAACGTTTATGTTTGTGGATTTTGATAAAAAATTTAAGTTTGTTTGACTGATTTGTACTTATGTGACGTTTTTTTTTAAAATAAATGAGACTGCTTTTATAGTAATTGAAATGTTTCATTTTTCTCTTGAGAATTAATAAGTTTTAATCGAATATTTTTTTATGTTCTATGTGTAGTACAACCTTATAGAATCAATTTGTCCTATACAAAGAACGTAATGAAAATCCAAATTTTCACGACAAAAAAATTTTCTCAAAATTTTCCATGTAATCTTAGGCCCTCAGAAGTACACAGCAAAAATTTTAAAAAGTAAAACCAAAAATTGAAAGTTAGGCAGTTTCATTGTAGCAGTTTTTAAAATACATTATTACTGTGGTTTGAATGAGGTTATCTAATGTAAAATAAATATAATATAGAAAATGTATGTCACTCGGGGACAGTGAAGCTTTTCAGCGTTGAATTTGTAATTAACCTTTAAAAACGAATTGATAAGCTCTATTAATTTAAATCAAAGCCTGACAGATACAAACAAATAACAATCAAATCCTTCCTCTTTATAGAATAACTTACTATAATATACATTACTACGATTGCATGGTTTTGACAACCCTAGGATCTGGCAGCCATTTTAGGCGACTCTTTTCGACGCATTTTTATTGTAAGTATTTCTAGTCCCCTTTACTCTTTGGTCTGAGTAAAAGGATACTTGCCTCTTTAATCAATACAGCTAATCTATCTGCAGTGACGGATGAGCCAGACAGGTAGTAAGCCAATGGCTGCTTTATCTTTTTTCTGATCCCAGCAATCATAAATACCAGTCAGGAGGCTGGTTGAGTAGTTCTGCCCTAAACTCCGTGGTCTTGAACACTATTAACACTTCAATTAGATCTTCTTTCATATTATATGAAATGTTTCCGGATGGGCATTTCATTAAACATTAAAATATATTAGTTGTTGTGATGATGTATATTTTCCAATTCTTTCAAATTTTTTTTTTGTTTGCACCTACTTGCAGTGTGTAATTTTTAAATAGCATCTTCAGTGTAGATGGGGCAGGAAGTCAAAACATTTTTTTAAGCAGTCTGTAGCAAGTAGGTGACCTATTGTAAATTCTTAATGCCGCTATTTTGTCTTCGGTTACCCACCTCCGACCCTTGCCTGTCTTTTTATGATTTCTCACTTGAGCATGCAACAAAATTGCATTATTTGGGCTTATATATTCTGCAAGCCACTGTACAGCAGCATTAGCATTGATTTCTTTTAACAAATCTTTATTCTTCAAATATTTAACTCTTTTTCTTCAAATATTTTTGACATTTATTGCAATGCTTCTTTTCATTGCCATCCAGATCATCAGCTGTCAGGCTACAGCCTCTAGGTATTGTTTTTGGCATTGATGTAAGGCTATCTATATTAGTAGTCTTCTTTAGAAGCTGGACTCTTGATTGTGGTGGACAGGTCGCAGGATAAGCATCTTTATTGCAAAGTCTCTTAGTGGTTGTCCGGTTGCCTGTAATGCAGCAGCTATAGGTTCAACATTCATAAAAGGTTCGTCAATTAGCTGCGATGGACCAGCTTACAACAGGGGGCTTAGACAAAGTAACAATTTAAAAACGATAACGAAGTTCGAAAAGACAAAAATGTATGGGAATGAACAAAGCCGCGTTAAATCACGTGGTCATTCGACATCTTTATCGTAAGTTGGTAGACAATGTATTAATTCATAACGAAACCATAAAGTAACGAATTGTTCTTGTCGTTATCCAAATGCGTAGACAAGCGGCACTTTCAGTGTTCGTCTTCGTTTCGATCGCGATCGACAAAAAAGATAACGAATCGAATGTTAAAACGTTGTAGTTAGAGAAACAATATGGCCGGATTTCATTTAGCAGCTGATTTTTGACGCGAAGTGATTACATCTAGTTACTTACTCTTAGCTATTACTTCGGCGTTTTAAGCATTAATACAGATCGAAAATGCATACTTTACGTGTATTGTGGGCTGCACACAATGAAAACACCTGGGAGACGCGTCAAAATCGATTAAGGCAGTGACGGCAATTGGAAACAATTGAGGATATGCCAGAATTGTTGTTGATCCCATATTTCAGGCTTAATAAAAAAACATTTAGGAAATTATGCAACGACCTAAAATGTCATGCCGGATTGAAAGGTTCCCCTGAAATTCCCCTGGAATTAAAGGTAAAAAATTTCACATTCAATAAACTATTTTTATTGACTATAGTAAATCATAATAAAACCATATCAAACCTAGTAGGTACAAACCTCTGTATTATTATATTTTTCAGGTGCTGTGTGCTCTTAGCTTTTTAGCTACAGGGTCGTACCAAAAAATAGTGGGGGTGGGCCAGTATTTGACTCAGCAGACAACAAGTCGCTGCATCAGGGAGGTTGTGAATGCCCTTAATCACAATTGGATGGTCTGCAGGTGGATAGCGTTTCCACAAATGCCACATAAGAGATCCATAATCAAAGAGAAGTATGTAAAAATATTTTTAATAGGTTAATTATGTACTTATTAAAAACTTTCATGTACATACTTAGGTTCTTACATAAATAGTAACTTTTTAGTATTTACAGATTTCAAAGGACACATAATTTGCCTGGAGTGTTTGGATGCATTGACCCACATTGCTATAACGAGACCAGTTGCGGAAGAACATTTGTTTTTTAATAGAAAAGGGTATCATTCCCTAAATGTTCAAATGGTAAGCAGCTGGATTAGTTCTAATTATAATAAAAAAACCATGTGGTTGATAAATTTTATTGAAACTATGTAAGTATGTACTGTATTTATGAATAAAATAAAATGTCAAATATTTTGTAAGTAACTTAATTCAAATAATTATTGTACCTATGTCATTTGTAAAGAAATAAGTATTACGAGTATCAGGTTAAGTATCTTTTTTAATTTCATTTTCTATGCAGATATGCGATTATGATTTGCACATAATAAGTGTGAACTCAAAATTTGGTGGAGCTACTCATGACTCCCACATATGGTCTGCGAGTCAAGTGGGCACATATATGCAAGGGCTTCATGAAAGTGGTGAACACGTTTGGTTATTAGGTAAGATAAGGAATTGTTCCTTATATTGTAAATAGTTGACCATCTGAAATAGCCCTATACTCCTAGTAGTAATTGTAAAACAATGTTTCAGTGAGCACGACTACAAATAAACAACAATTATTGTACATTCCATAATTAGAACTAAAGTAACTTATAAACAATTCATAGGTTTAAAAAATTTGGCTACTTGACAGTGTTAACAATAAAATATAAAAAGTGTTCGATATGTTAGCTTATTAGTTAAGTAATCATTTTACATTTTTACTTTTTAATTAAAAGCATAGTTAGTATTTTATTTTTGCAAAATAAATTTTAGTTTTTTTATCTGTGGAACAAAAGAACCGAAACGGAAACCACAATTGCAATTCGGAAATGACAGCTGTCGGCGAAAATTTTAGATAGATATATAGATAGATATACTTTATTGCACAAAAACTTTACAGAAATAGGTTTTACAGATTGATTATAGTACAATTTAGGCGGTCTTATCGCTAGAAAGCGATCTCTTCCAGACAAAAATTTTAATGTTTAAATGATTATTTGACCGATTAAATTGAATTATTGTGTCTCTAATCGTATAAAGACTTTATTGAAACATTTTCCGTTTATCTTGATTAAGTCGTTCCTATGCGTGTCGGTTCGTTTTCTAGGACGTTGACGTCATAATTGCAACAGTGACGCGACTAGGCGTTTTCGCGCGCTTTTTAAATGTGTTACACAAAATCTTATTTTTCTCTGGTTATTTAGATTATTTCCAAATAAATCGAATTGCTTGGGATTTATAATGAACGGGCGCACATTTTACAATACTTTTTCAAAAACTGTCAAGTAGCCAATTCCCTAGTGTACGCTCATACTGGCATTCCAAGTTTGGGTACGATCCTGTAAAGAGCGCGATGCCTGTAAATCGGTTTGAGATGATTCGGAGCTACTTACATTTCAACGATAATAATAAACATCTTCCGCGAGACCATTCCGATCACGATCGCCTCCATAAGATTCGGCCTGTGATAGAACAGCTAAATACGACATTTTCATCAGTTGCAATAGACCAACGACTTTCAATAGATGAGCAGATGTGTTCCACTAAAATTGCACATTTCCTGAAGCAATATTTACCAAATAAGCCTCACAAATGGGGCTATAAGCTTTCTGTTCTCTGTAATCTTATGGGATATGCTTACAGATTTGAGGTCCATTCTGGACAAGAAGAAAAAAAAAAAAAAACCAGCCGATGAACCTAGGAATAACAAATAACGTCGTTATACGTTTGGCGAGAGCTGTACCTAGGATGAACAATCATATTGTATTCTTCGATAATTTTTACACATCCCTGCCTTTGGTAAATTATTTGAATAAACAAGGTATACAATGTGTCGGAACTATTCAGCAAAACAGGCTACCGAATTGTCGACTCCCTGATAAAAAGGAACTTATGAAAATTTCTGTTCCGAGAGGCATATGAGGAACGCGTTTCCCATTCAGATGGAGTAGACTTTTCGGCCACTGCGTGGAAAGATAATAAAATCGTCACTCTTTTATCGACTTACGTCGGCGCCGAGCCTGTTGGAAAAGTATCAAGATACGACAACAAAGCTAAACAAAAAATTGACATCCCTTGTCCCAAAATTGTGCAAGAGTACAACATGCATATGGGTGGAGTCGACCTAATGGACAGCTTTTTAGGACGATATCGAATTTGAATAAAGAGCCGAAAATGGTATTTACGCTTGTTTTATCATCTACTGGACCTCACTACAATCAACTCATGGGTACTTATGAAAAAAAAATTAATTGCTAAAGGTGTCACAAAAAAGCAGCTGCCTAATCTTGGGGAGTTTCGTAATTGTTTAGCTGACACCCTGTGTGTGTGATAGGTATGTCTGGAGGTAGTAAAAGAGGGCGCCCAAGTACTTCCTCTCTAGAACGCGAGCTTCAATTAAAAAGGCAAAAAGGTCCGTAACATCCACTCCCGTCAAAAGATGTGCGCGTAGATGGATTCGAACATTGGCCCGTATTTGCCAATCGATTACGGTGCAAGATGCCCAATTGTAAGGGCACCACACAATGGTCGTGTACCAAATGTAATATGTATACCGCTGTGTCTTACATCAGAGAAACAACTGTTTCAAAGATTTTCATTCACTGCAGTAAGCCTAATTCGACGACAATCGTCCAATAGCACAGTACTTAGGCTACATTATTATTATTAACTGTAATGCAAGTTTTTTTTATAAAAATATACTTTTTGGAAAATAAATATTTTTTTCTTTATTTTTCCCTTTATCTATGCTTAATTATCTACCTGTGTCAATTTATGGTATTAAAAAAGGAAAAATCATGCATTTAAGAGTTGATAACTTAAAATAAATAACATAAATACTTTTTTAGTACCTTTGACTACTATGGCTATAGGGACAACACAATCGTTTAACTACTCAGTGTTCAGCGGTTCTGTGTTGTCCCTACTGCGATTATTAAGCCAAGCTTGAGCGACATCTACTATTGACTTCAAAACTTGGTTTCGCTCGAGCTTAACCTCCAATCCAACGCTCGCAAGTCGCGTTTGTGCTGATTTCTACTTCGCGCTTCCTCCAGCTCCAGGCGTCGTAATTCCACGGCCGCAAACTCGCTCGCCGCTCTCTCGAAGGGGGTGGGTGCCCGTCTCCGTCGGGCGCGCAAGCGAGGGCGGTCGGGAGATGCAGCAGACTGCGGTGTGGCTGGCGACCTCAACCGCGGATGACGCCTGGCAGGTGGAGAAATAGCAGACGCGCGGGGGACAGGTGGCCGTCGCACATTGTGAGATTTTGACTGACTTGAGGACAATTACGTTTTATGGTCGATTTTGATGGATACAATCATTGTACATCTAATTATGAAACACCAGTTTGAATATCTTTCCTAATTTTGAAAATAAGAATTTTTTTGTGCAAGGTCAATGAACTTGGTCAAACCGTATTTAATAAATAAATCCCCAATTATTCAAAATTTGGCTATCATAAAATAACTTATCAATGGAAGATTACAAATCGAATTTTGTGTAGAAATAACAAGGCTTTAATTACCCTGGGAAGCGAGAAAATTAATATTTTGTAAATTACAGTTTTTTATTTTTATATAATTTTCTATGCAACGATAGCAGCTATTTTCACCAGGAAAATATACTCGAGTAACGTACCTTTCTGTTGAGAAAATTCGAAATACCTATCCTACAGGAGTTCCGAGTTATAACGTTTCTAAGTTTTCTAAGAATTTATATGGAAATAGGGTTGTCTCAAAAAATATAAATATGTATTAAATTAATTAGAGTCTAGATATAAACAATTAACAAAATAGGCCTTTGAGTATAAAAAAGCTTATTTATCGTCCTCGTTATCTGAATAAATTAAAATTTCATTGTTTTGGAGTTCGGTAGTCGACTGTGTCATTTCTTCAACGTGGTCATGGATTGTTACATTTTCAGACGATTGTTTTAGAAGGCAAATAACTTTTTCGGGTATAGAATAGAATAGAATAGAATAATCATTTATTTCTCTACACAAATATTCTTAGCTAGAGTTAGGTTAGTGGAATACTAATATCTTATTTGTGAGAGACCGGTGCCTGAGATAGGTTTCATAGAGAACCTGTTATCACAGGACACCAGGCCCCTAACTATAAGCAGAGTAAGCCAGTTTTAGTTACGCGAACAGTATAGGAACGGTAAAAAAAAAAACAGAAACAAAACATATAGCAAACTAAGTAGATAATGTAGGTGTGTGTTAAGTGTTTAGGTACAGTCGTGTATGTATGTGCCTGTGGGACTGAGTGTGTGTGAGTATTTGTGTGAATACATGTGTGTGTGTGAAAAGATGGAAAGAGTTGGTCAATAGCTCGACGGGTAGATGGTTCCGTGGTTGATGAATGGCCATTCCACTGCCAAATAAGAACAATGCAAATCACCAGTGGCGGGGCAACAACTAAATTTGATGTGGGCAAGACAGATTTCGCGAGGCCCTGTTCTATGGCGACTTTATAAAATAATAAAAACAAACAAAACAATTAACACTGCCAAGTTTTTATTCATAAAAATACAAATTTAATTAATAAGTATTAAATGAAAAATTACAAATCGTTAATATAAAGGTGGAGATATACATTTCTTAAAGTGTATCTTAAAAAACATTAGATTTCTTTATTAAAGGAACAGAAATTTCCTGCTTTTAACGTTACTAAATTCCTTAATTATGGTATCGTAATTCAGCCGAGATGCCAAATCTGATTCAATTGATAAAACAGCCAAAGCTCTTGTAAGTCTTTCTTGGCTCATTGTGTTTCTCAAATATTTTTTTATTAATTTTAATTTTGAAAAACTTCTTTTAGCAGAGGCTGTACTTACCGGATTTGTTAATAAAATTCGGATGACAATGTAAATATTTGGGTAAATTTCTTTCAAGCTATTTTCTGTTATGTATGACAACAGCTGTTTCACGTCTTTAATGAAGTTGGGTAAATTCGGGATCATTGTATTTAATTCTTCATAAAATTCAAATGGTTGGAAGTCACTGCTCTCACCCACACGCAGGACGATATGTAAATCGTTACAGTGTTTTAATATTTGCTCCTGTGGCATATTTTTTAGCGCGCTTAAATCATAGAGAAAACCAAAGTTTTCAAAATGTTGATTATATTTATATTGAATAAGACGTAAATCTTAATTCCATATTGGTATTATATAATCAATCATGGCGTAAAAAAAATCTGTTTGATACCGGATTTTGGGAGACTGTATAGGTTCATCGCTGCTTTCATAATCGAACATCCTTTTCTTTTTGGCTACTCTTTTATTCTTTAACTCTTTTGGCAGGTCATAACAGCTTTTCTCAGTAAATTTCCGAACGTCAGACAGGGATTTCTCAAATCCAGTTTCCCGATACTTTTTTATCCATTCACAAAATGTGTGTAAATGTTCAAGAGCAATGCTTAAATGAATTTGTACTGATTGCCATAATTTATTTATTATATTAACACGCAATAATATCTCATACCACACATGTAAAGATACGATAAATTCTAAACTTAATATTTCATTTAGTATTGAATCGCAATCACTGAGAGTGTCTGATTCCTCCGTTTGATTTTTTAAGTTTTTTATGCATTCAATCACTTCATCAAATTGCAATAATACGGCCTTTACTGCTTCGACTCTACTTTCCCATCTTGTGTCTGATAAAGGTTTTATAGTAATGTTACGCGCCACGATCGATGGTGTCTTAGTAACCAGCGCCATCTAGTGTGGAAAGGCGGGACTACAGAGAGTCGAGACGCGTACGCCAGAATTTACTAGAACTATGACCTTGACCGAGCGTACGGCCGGTCAAGGCCGGACTGCGCGCGAATGTTCCGGATGTTTCTGCGTTGGAAGGTTCGGGAACGGCCGCGGCAATATAAAAGGCCGGGATTCACCGCGACCGGGACAGTATTGAATTAGCGATACAAGTGATTACTTCGAAAGCGATTTTGAAGTGCGACTTGGGAGCGATTGTTGTTTTAATTAGTGCGTTTTAAGGTTGTAATTAGTGGCGTTCAATTAAAGTGTGACTTTTGGTAATTTTTATCGGCTGTTTTTATTGTCACGAACCCGAAGCTTGTAACAGTAAGTTTTAATTTTCCTTTTATAAAATCCCAGCGCTTGCTTGATCTTGAAAAAAGCAAATATTTTTTTTGTATGAAACCAAAAAAAGTTTTTGCTACCATAGATGAGTTCGCTGCATCTACCAACTATGACAGCCACAAGGTGTGAAAAATGCCCTAGGGTTAATATTCAATATTAGAGTTTTAACTCCACTATTTACACCTACCATATTTGCACCATTGTCGTATCCCTGGCCACGGCAGTCTTGAATATTTAAGCCATATTTTTCTAGGTGTTCCAGTATAGCATTGGCTAAATATTCTCCAGTTGTCTGAGTAACAGCTAGAAATCCCATAAAATGTTCGACTATTGTACCAGTTGACGTATCACAAAATCTTAAGATAACCGACATTTGTTCAACTCTATTACAATCTCTAGGGCAATCGAGCAAAAAAGAATAATACTTTGCTTCTTTAACCTTACGAATAATTTCTTGACAACTGTTTTTGACATCAATATGATCAATTCATTTTGAATATCGTGACTTAAATAATGGTGTGAAAGTTGGTTTGTCACTAATGCGTTTCATGTGTTCACGTAAAGTAGGATCAAATTTTGATATCAGTTTAAATAAATCTATGAAATTACCGGAATTCTTAATACCGAGATTCTCTGTGACCTCTAAATGCAAGATTATGAGAGGCCAAAAAGTTTATTATGTCAATTATTCTCTCTAACAAGTTGTGCCAATTTTTTTGTGATTCACGTATTAGCCTTTCGTTTTTTTGGTCTATTGTTTTGCCTTGATTTATTCCTTTCTCTAAATTTAACCATTGGAACATATGTGCCATATGTTCTTTGGTCTCATGTCTATGTAAAATGCTACTTAAATGTTTCCAGTCACAACACCCTCCTTGCACCACCTGAGTTTGTGAATTGCTAAATAGTCTGCATGGAAAACAGTAAACTTTATTTTGGGAATTGGAATACACTAACCAGCGACGATGTTGAGTTTCACCATTATTTAGTTTTCTCGAGAAATAGAAATTGGAAAAGTGTCTGTTATCATCACCTTTGGGATAATATTCATCACCGCTATTTAATTGCTGTGTGGGGCCGCTTCGAACTATGTCACGACGCTGTGTATCCGTTATGGGAAACGTCCACAATCCCGGATCCGAATTAACAAGTACTTGCTGAACTATGGCCCTGGCGTCGTCGCTGCGAATTGGAGAATCTATGTCAATCTGTTCTTCTTGATTGCTTGATGACAGCACAAGAGTTTCAGCGTCAATTTTTGATTGGCTAGAAGATGATCCAAGCTCTACGTCTAACTGACGTTCGCTCTCGGTATTCAGTGCATCTAGAGCATTTTCCAACGGTATCTCGGACGTTTGTTGTGTAGAAGTCGAAGCTATCGATTCAGAAGGTTTGGTTGAGGAACTTCATCAAATTTAAACTCAAAACTTGGTTGGTTGCAGTTCTTTCAGCTTTTCTTTTTCTTTTTGCTGATCCAGACTCCCATTTTCTTCCAATATCTCTATCTCGGCCGGACATGTCGATAACGTCGTATCTATACACTGTAAACGAAAGCAATAGTTAACATTTTTTTGCAGTTTTATCTACATAATATTGTAAAACCTAAATTTAAATTAGTTTTCAAATAAAAATCTTTAAGATAGCTTTTACTACCTGCTAGTTTTAAAAACTTAAAAAGTCGATACGTTTTTTACCTTAAAGCTGTTTTGGTTTCCTTCAAGAGATATTATAAAGCGTATTTTATATACAAGTAATTACTGCGTTATATACTTATTACCAATTAAATATTTCTTACCTTATGTAAAATAGACGAGTACAGGTACCGGTGTGTTACAAATCACAAAGAAAACAAAAAAACAATTAAAAAAGTCACTGTTTTAAAATTTTGGGTCGGTTTACAGGAGCAATCAATAAACCTAAACACTATCTATTTATTCACTAAATATTATTAAAACATTGAACACACTATTCTTATCAAAATAGGTACGTACAGTCATAAAAATAAACAATATTGAATAACACAATTATACGTTTCTATTGTTATGCGCCTAGCGACTGCGTTGCGTACTTTGATTTGATTGGTTGACTTCCTAGTAAAGAAAGTAAACAAATAAACCGGGGATTCCCCGCACTCTGGTCGGCGGCAAATGTTGCCAGACTAAGAAAACATGTTTCACAACAAAATTGATTTCTATTTTTTTTGTTTTATTCTCGCTTTGAGTCGCGAGGCCCCTTGTACTGCGAGGCCGTAGGCGGTGGCCCACGTCGCCCACGCTTAACGCCGCCTCTGCAAATCACCTCAGGGGAACCAGCAGAGATTCAGTTGATTCGTAGTCTAAATCCTTGAGAAACGCACTGACGGTTGACCTGCAGCCAGATTTAGTAAAAGGATAGAAGCCAAGGAATTCATTGAGCTTGTTGTATAAGTAATGTCCTAGGAAGCAATAAAAATAGTGGGACGTTGCTGTTCTAAGGACCCGGCTTGGACAGACTGCTCCCTTCCTACGCTTGTCACGAACCAATTCGGGATGATATTTGGTTTCAGAGTGTTTTTTGAGGACAGTGTGCAAAATAAAGGTTTGACGAACTGTGAGCACGTCCCAGTATTTATAGAGGTCAGCAGTGGGATGACGGAATGGAAGTCCTGCCGCTACTTTGAGTATTGCTCTTTGTGCTTTTTCAACCTCGATAAGATGAGATTTAGCTACACCGCCCCAAGATGGTATGCAATAGTCAATGAGAGACTGGCATAGTGCAGAATACACCATCCTGATTACCCTACGATCGGCTACGTGTCTAAGCGACTTAAAGATATAGATTAATTTGCGTAACCTTGTTACAAGGGTAACTATATGCTGTTTAAAAGTCATCGTTTGATCAATTATAACACCGAGGTATTTTATGTGCTCTGTCCTTTGGAGTGTTGGGCAGGAGCATGAGCTATTATTATGATCCGATCGACAATTATGAGCGCTTATCTGAAGGGAATGGGAGGGGAGGTGATTGGCTCTAAGGGCAAAAGTAATATATTTTGTTTTACTAACATTTAATGTCAGAACATTGCTTTTTAGCCATGCACTGACTTTGTCATAACCTTTCTGTGCGCGGTCAAAGACCTCTTCCCAAGTGTCTCCACTGAAAAAGAGAGCCGTGTCATCAGCAAATGTAAAGATCTTACCACCATCGAGTTGGAGCTGACACAACTCGTTTATATATACCAGGAACAACGTGGGACCGTTTATGCTTCCCTGTGGTACTCCAAACGTCATGGCTGTCTCATCACTTCTCCACCGGTCAATCTTCACTCTTTGAGTTCTACCTTCCAGGTAACTTTTAAAAAGGTTCCAAGGAAGGCCTCTAACTCCAATATTATTTAATTTTGCAAGTAGGTGCGGGATCGAGACCGTGTCGAATGCTTTCGCCAGATCCAGGAATACCGTTATACATTTCTTAAATTCGTCTAATGTAGTTATAATTGAGTTGACAAGACCATGAACTGCATCTGAGGTTGATTTACCTTGGCGGAAACCGTACTGAGAGGATGACAAAAGGTTCCTTGATTCTAAAAAATCAATCAATCTCTCATTCATCCATCGTTCAATAATCTTGGACAGTACAGGTAAGATAGATATAGGCCTGTAATTGTCGACACGGTCCTTTTCGCCACTCTTATATATGGGTTTTATTAAAGACGTCTTGAATGCCGATGGGAAGACACCAGTTGTGATAGCCAAGTTTGTAATATAAGTAATTGGGGGAACAAGAACATCGACATAACGCCTGATGACTTTGGTAGGTATAGAGTCGATTCCCATCGCACACCTATCCTTCAGTCCTAAGATGATCCGGAAAATATCCTTTTCATTGACAGTGGCTAAAACAAACGAGCTTGAGGGAGAAGGGGTTAGTATTTTGTCAAACGTTTATTCTTTTCCCGTCGTCTGTTGAGGGACAAAGATGAAAGATAAGGATCGGACGATTCCAATGCCCTATGAAACAGATCGATTATGGTAGTTTTGCGATTTATTTTCCTTGTGTGGTGCTGCCGATCGTATCGCCAAAATTTGTTACGAGATTCCCCAGCTTGTTCAGACAGCATCCCTATTGGTAGTATTATTAGATTCTATGATTTGCCACCCGTGTATCAATATTTTGTGCAACGTAACCGACATGTAAAACCAGTTATACGTTTTGATATATTTTTCAGCCACAGATGCACAAAAGTCTTTAAATTTCATAGTATCTATTGGCAAACCGCTAGACAAAGTTACTAATATCGTGTGCAAATCATCAATAAACCATGTTTCTATTCCTAGAATTCGTGCAAATGTTTCACGACATTTATCTGAAAAGGCTGTTCTCGCCGTATTACCATCATTTGTCGTGCCTGAATTGGGCCGAACTACATCGACCAACAGCGACATTTCAGTTCTTATTTCCGACTGAATTCTTTTTTTTCTTTGCTCCACGATTGCAGCCGCATGAGAGTTTTTGGAGACTCTCCACCGACGAACTTCTGGGTCGTTTTTATAACCTCGATGCAATGAAAACTCTAATATAATCCAGGCATATAGCGGACTTTATCCGTGAATTAGAGCTTTTTGATTCACAGATTTTTTCATGACAAGGTCCAATTTATTGAACTCCGTTGCCGTAGCTCCACAGCAGGCGCAACGTAATTGCGATGATGTTTCCGTAATTATGTTATATACTTTACCATCAATAATAGTTAGGTATAATTTAGGATCAGCAATCACAGTGTAACCCGGACTGGTTTCAGCATAAAGTGGTGTTAAGTTTTGGATTTCATCCTCTACTCGCTTTTTTTCATTAAGACATAAATCTTTGCTTTCTGGCCGATACTGAATTTTCAGTGGACGACAAAACCTAAAGGATTGTGGATTAGGATTTGTCCATAATGTGAAACCATCATCACTTTTTAAGCGCAACGGTATATAGGTAGTGGCAAAGAGAGAATTCTCGTCATGGTCATCACTAGACATCGGATTATATGCACTATCAAAATACCAAAATATGCATGCAAATATGCACTAAAAAAGGGCGAAATATGCACAAAATATGCACAATCAAAAAAACATTATTAGAATTAACTTTATTTTCACAATACATAATTATATAGGTACTTATTGGTTGTAATTCTTGTGACAATATACAACAACATATTTTTCAAGGTTTTCTGGCGCAAATTTGTGACGTTTGTCACTTAAAACTAATTTATATGCTGAAAATGACCTTTCAACGTCCACTGACGTTACCGGACAGAACTTAAAATTTGGCGCCATTTCTGCCGAGACCTCTTCAGGCAGAATTTGACTGGTGCCGTTGATAAATGCGTTAACTTTTTTTATTTCTTCGAGACACGGATTTTTATACAAAACGGCATTTAATTTGCCACGAACTTTTTCTGAAAGTGAATTCGGAAGTGCGTTACTCTGTTCAATATTTTTTTCCAATATTTCCAAAGACTTGCACAGAGGAAGGTTTTTAGTTTCTAGTATCTCAATGGCATCGGGTATATTGCTGAAATGTGTTGCAATAAGAGAAATATTTTGTTTAATTGAAGGATTCTCAATTGCCCGCTGGCTTGATTTGATTGCAATGGCTTCTGAACTGTCAAATTGTCCAACTACTTCTTTTATGGCTTCAAAATTCTCAGCATAAAACAATACAGCTTTCAACCAAGTTCCCCAACGTGTTAATATTGGTTCTGGAGGTAGTGCTAGGTTTGGCAGTCGCTCCTTATACGCTTGTACTCGCGACGGTGCTTTTAAAAACACTTTTTTTGTAGAAGAAATCAATTTATTGACAATCCCGAATTCTTTTCTGATCTCTTCCGCAACTCGATCGGCCGTGGGCTAGACAGGTGATATGAAGCAATTTTGGGTAGAATAATACTTTCAGAGCTTGACCAGCTTTCACCATATAAGGAGCAGCATCAGAAACAAAAACACATATTTTTTCGTCCATAGCAGAATCGGAAAAAAGGGACCTGATGGAATCATTTATGAACCGGGCAATAGTTGAATGATTTGTTTTTTCTAGGACCTTGCAAGCAACCAAATGGGGAGTAGAGGGATCTTTGGATAATTTCCCAACAATCAGATTCGCCATATATCGTCCACATGTATCTGTCGTTTCATCAGCTGATATCCATAATAGATTGTTCGAAAGATCAGCGCGTATTTCACTTAGTACTTCTTCGTAGATAGCAGATAGGTAGTTTTTACGAATTGTGGATTCTTCAGGAATTATCTGATTAGTACAATAATTCTTCAGGAATTTTCGGCATATTTCGTTATTTAATTGATGAAAAGGAATATTGCAAGCAACAAATAATTCACATAGATCTTTGTTGAATTCTATTTTCTGTTTAGTATCTGAATTAGAAGTTGAAATATTAGGTAGTAATTGTTGTCGACTTAACGTAGGTTTTTGTCTTGCAGCTAAATGGGAAGCAGTATTAACATGTTGATCGATCTGATATTTTTTGGATGATGGTATTCGCTTTTCACAAACCTTGCAAAAAATCACAGTGCCGTCAGTCGTAAATTGACCTGGGTAACATTTTATCCAAGATTCCATTAAAGTCTGGGTATTTTTTTTCACTGGCGGCATTATTTCAACACAAAATCGCAAATAAATACAGCGCGGCCGGCGAAACGAAAACAATTGAATTGCGTGAGGCGCGTGAGTGAAGTAAACAACGAGTGCTGTCCGCCCCTTCCCCCTACGCGCGTCACCTCATCCCGCTTTCGCCTAGCGGTAGAGAGTCGAGTACGGATCGCTCTCAATGCGCTCTCGCAGTGCGTGCGAGGGCGATGTGTTGATGTTTGGTGTGGGGACGGCGGCGAAGTACAACACGTCTAACACGTATAAATACTAAAATAAGCACTGTCAATGAAAAAGTACCAAAATATGCAATAACGCTATAAAAATAGCATTATATGCGTTTGCATATGCAATAATGCAAATGCATCGTCATCACCATCTGAAAATCGTTGTTTATACAAGGATTGTCCACTACTGCCGTCAAAACCCCATGAATCTTCCATAGTGCAATAAAGAGAGTCTTGTTGTTTTTGTTTGTAGTATTCAATAAGGTTTTTATCTTAAGATTTAATAATTCGACGAAAAATATGTAAAAGTAAACTATGCAGGGATAGGCTTGCTTCTCTTTCATCGGCGCTAATTTCTTCGTCTGGGTAACATAGTTTCTTTTCATTTTGTACCATATAAAAAGGTGGGAAGACATGAGAGCCTCGCGCTTTTAAATCCTGTTGTATAGAGCAATAATCGTCTACTGTAAGTTTTTTGTCAATAATAATAAGAGTTTATAAATTTTGAAATAGCATCTTTTATTAAGTTGTTGGTAGCATCAATGTCCTCTGGAATGCCATTAGGAGACAATGCACCCAGAATTTGTCCGCTCATGGATTTCGAGGTCTAATGGTCTTTTGTTTTTTCCATATGAGCGGGCCTTTTCTACCAACATTTTATAAACATCCAATCGCGTTAATAAAGTAGTCGAATCCTGATTCCTGCTATTTTCGTCTTCTCCTGACATGAAGCCAGATACGCCCGGAGAGTGAGGAGTATCGACACTTGCCACCCGCTGACCAGCATGAGGGTTGGCGCCCTCATGCCCCCCTAGCAGTAAGTCCCCCGGTCGAGGTCCGGAAGGACATCCCCCTACAGGACAGGTCAGTTCCTGTAGAGGCAAATCAGCGCCATGGGTCTTTGACGGCTCCATGACACCTCACCCCCGCTCCTCCAGACATCATGTAAAGGTATTAGGTTTTGGCATATGCTTAACGAGGGCGGACCCCTTCCCAATACCACATGATGTCCTAACCACATAGGAGATTCTAACCACATCTGGTTAAGGGGTATGACCTGTGTCGGGTTTTATATAAAGCAGTGCAGATATTCGAATATAGGTAATGGTAAAAAGACGTTACTAAAAACTCCCCAGAGGCGAGTACTAATCCCCTAAATTCTTACCGCTAAAATGGTTTACCATCCATCTGATTCAGATTCATCACTCATAAAAGAAAAGAGAACTTTGTACGTGCCCATATAATTTGAGGGTTGTTCATCTTTTCGCATCCCATCATCAGATCTTATATGCTGACAACAAGAAAATAATTTAAAATAATGTAAACATACAAATAGCAAGACATGTTAAGTGATAGGCAACCCTAACCGGAAAATTAAAATAATTAGATCTCAGAACTCCTGCGCTTCAACTAGTTGATTTTTTTATTATATTACTTATCACTATGGAGCATATTACGTACCTAAATTTAGCTGCTAACAATGCGTACTTTAGGAGAAAAAAATATTTTATGATTTTTCAGTAAAATTATTTTTTTGTCTGGGTAACTCGGATTTTATTTTTTATACAGTGATATGATACTTGAATGGTTTTCCTACAATATACTAACACAACAGTTAGTTAAAGTTATTGGGAAGCAGAAATAATGCGTTTCTATGGTTTCTATGGGAGTTTCTCGATTTTCTTTATTACTTTAAAATTATTTCAAATTACGTGGTGGTAGTTTTACTGTGAGCGTTGTTTTTGTCATATCTATCCAACACAAGCATAAAGTAAGATGTCCGCAAGTCAGTAAAATCTCACATTGTGCGTCGTCGTCTAGGAGTAGTGGGCGCTTGAGGGACTGGCGGGGATGGGGCGGCCGGGGCCACAGCAGGCTGCTGTCCCTGAGGCGAAGGAGGAGTGAGTACGAGCGGAAGGGATGGTGGTCTTTGGATTTGGGATGTGGAAGGCAGAAGCCAATTAGTTGAGGGCTGTGAAGTGAACGGTTGTGGTGAAGTCGATTGTGGAGTTTCAGCAAAAGAATGATTGGTGTGATTGTCTGGCGCATTTATTTATTTATCATAAATAAAATTGAATGGTGTCTTTTCAGTTAACTAAGTATGTTTTGTTTTCATTACCTAACATAATTTTTTTTTTATGTTTGTATTGTCAACAATACCAATGGTCAACAATTTTTGAAACAAATTTTAATATTTTTTTGTGCTTATGGGTGAAAATTAGGTCATTATTGAGCAAACACTTTGAAGATATAAATGATACTTTCATTAAATCCAAGCTCTTCTACAAAGGCTTGTCCTTCCACTGCACCCATAAATAAAGCACCCATTATAACCAGCACTCTTTCATCGCTGGCTGATAAAGTTTGCCTGCTTGCTGGTCCACCTCCAGTCCCTCTTGCATGTTGCCTAATGGTCAAAGCCTTTTTTTTTTGTCTTTGACTTCCAATCTGCCCACACCTTTACTGAATAAATATCAATCTTGGTCATAAGTATTTTATAAGTAAAAATTTGACTAAAAAGCCAAAAATTTGGTAAATACTTTCGTAATAAATTGAAAAATAATTAAACATCCGACACATCTCCTCATATGGTCGGTCATGGTCATCGAACCTAGAGCATTACTTGTACTTGGGGTGTCACAGACTGATCGCTGACAGTCTAGTAATCTAGTAATAACAGATAAGTGTTTACAAGCCAACCTTCATAACCGCAACAGGAATTATTGTCCTGGCTGTGAATCAAACACACAACCAATTCCATCACACCAGTCATTGCAAAAATATTCATTAAGTCCTTACCTTTTTCCACTTGTCTGTAGTCTTGCTGACACCATCACCAACAGAATTCAAAATATTGGTAAGTTCAGTCCATAATCGGTCTGACCTTACCCGACCTTGTGATCCAGCAAGAGGCCTCGCCAGGTCACCATGACTGTAACATAAACAAACAAAGATGCAATAAAGTGTTCCATTGTTAACCCTTTACCGCATGATTTTTTTTGCTGATGATAAAAATATATGTGATAGTAAATTAGAAATAAAAGAACACGTGTTTCACCATTTTTTAATTTATTGAAAAATAAAGAAAATATACAGTTTTTACACTTTGGTACATATTTGGTCCAGTGAGCAAAAAATAAACAATACTTTTCGGTAATTGCAGTCAGTTCCCGTCAATCACTTTAAAACGATAATTTTAATACGATATTGTTTATCAGTAAATAACCTTATAGTTATATACATTTTTTGGGTTAGAAATGTTATAATATGAAAAAATATATATATTCCAGCCACCTTATGTTGTATGAAATAACTTAAAACAATTTCTTTTGTCATTAAGACATAAGCTCACTTTACATTTTTGGCACTCAACATGTGACCTACCCTTACATTCTGGCACTTTGCACCGATGTCTAGTGGTCCAAACAGGCATATGATCTATTTGATCCAGTCTTACATCTCTAGACGGCATGATAGCAATTGGTCCTCTCAATTTCTTCGCTTCAATAGCATTTTCCAGTTCATAAGAAGGCCGTCCTCGCTTTCCACTTATTGATGGTTTATTGGTTTGGCTTAATCCTTCAGCTACTGCGCATTTGAAGTCAGCTAAAGGTAAATATGGGTCTGAATCCGCTAAAGTTCTCCTGTATAACAACCACGCATTAACTGTCATCATATCAATCATATGGAAAAATAGATAGATAGATAGATATACTTTATTGCACAAAAACTTTACAGAAATAGGTTTTACAGATTGATTATAGTACAATTTAGGCGGTCTTATCGCTAGAAAGCGATCTCTTCCAGACAACCTTAAGGTAGAGGAAATAGTAGATGGCAAGAAATGGGTACGGCCGTGCAACATTAATAAAGTTTTATTTCTTGAATTATATTCATAGTATAGCATTATAAACATACATAAACTCATAGATATATAACATAATATATATTTATATATATATATATATATATACAAATAAACATGCTTATCAAATATAAAATTAAGTAAAGTATTTTGACTCAAAAAAAAAAATAATAATAATAATAATAAGTTAATATGGATAAGTGTATGAAACTTACTAACAACCAACATGCCCAGCTAAAATTATAGATAAAAGACATAAATTAACATTAATCAAGTGAGAGGAAGTACGATTTAACCCTGGCTTTGAAAATAGGAAGAGTCTCAGATAATCTGATAGATAAAGGTAAAGAATTCCATAAGCGTATAGATTGGACAGTGAAGGATTGGGAATAGAATTCAGAAGAATGAGTAGGAAAAGTAAGGAGAAGTTTACGTGAGGACCGCATATCACGATCCTGGTTGGGCTGCAAGAAACGGAAACGTTCTTTAAGATAGGGTGGAGCAAGAGGATTAAATAGAACATTAAATAGGAGAGATAAAACGTGGAGGTCACGGCGTCGACGTATAGGAAGCCATTTAAGCTGAGCTCGAAATTCAGAGACATGGTCATACTTGCGTAGGCCGAAGATGATGCGGATACAAAAGTTTTGAAGACGCTCAAGCTTGTCAAGAAATAGTTCATTAAGATTAGAGTAGCAACAGTCTGCATAATCAAGAATAGGCAACAGTAAAGCCTGCACCAGTGCAATTTTGGTGGGTATGGGTAAGAAATTGCGTAATCTATTAATAGACCCAGCAGATGCAAACATTTTCCTGCTAACCTCTTTAATTTGACTATCCCAATTCAAACAATTGTCAATATAAATACCCAAATTCTTCACAACTTGGCTGTAAGAAATCGGGACACCATCAAATAAGATAGGAGGCAAAGAATCCCAATCAATTTGACTAATTAGCCGTGAGCCGCCAACAATGATAACCTGCGTTTTAGCAGGGTTAACTCTGAGACCAAACGACCTGCTCCAGTTGGAGATACGAGTTAGATCGGCATTAATTACGTTAACAGCGTTCGGTAAATCATCAAGGCCACCCTGCGAATACAGTTGGAGATCGTCTGCGTACAGATGGTAGGACGAAGTAAGATTACATGTGATTGAATTTATAACTTGCGTCTTCGCGCGCGCGAGCTCTTGAGCGCACGTACTCAGCGAGCTACCGGCGTCGTTCTTTTTATTGTGCGAAAATGACGTCGCAAATCGTGAAATGTGGGAACTGTAACATAGTTATCTCGGAGCTTTTGGCTTTTATACAAAATAAAGCTGACATAATGGACGAGGAGAGTATTGTGCGGTTGATATCTTCTACCTTCTCCGAAGTCGAAATAGAACTGGCGAAGAAACTACTGTACAGTGATGTGACATTACCGTCTAGACCCATGGTAAAAAGAAAAAAAGAGGGGAAAAATATAAGAAATATTGAGGATATCATTGCAGTTATTAAAGAAACGGATCCAGAAAAATTGCCAATATATGTTGCGAGAGATCTGCAAAAACTACCTCCAGTAACCTTCGATCATGTCGACGCATCACGGCTACTCAAGGACATCATAATATTACAACATGAGATGGCGACAATAAAGGAGACATATGTCTCTAAAGATATGTTGAATATAGAGAATGGCAATGTTAACTGTAGAAAAAGAGGAGCTTTTATTGACAGCTTTAACTATGAGAGTGGGCCAATAGGCTTGCCGCATATATCTACGGGAGAATATCGTTCAATAAATCCGCATAGCACCGCGCAAAATATTGCAATGAACATGCCAACTACGCCGGTAAGAAGATCGGCTGATATCGCCAATGACTCAGTAGTTTCGCTAACACAGTCGTCCTTGAAGAACAGCGAGACCCGTCCGACGAGTGAAGGAGCGCAACAGCGGCGCGTGGAGGCCCCCACCTCGGTTTCGACACCACCAGATACCTACGCTGCGTTACCTGCGTCTGCAAGAGTCTCAATCACCGCGGTTTCGAACATCGAGAACGAGTGTGTTAATGTTGCGGCGGCGGCCACTGCGGTGACCGGCGAACGTCGACTAATGTCTGATGTGGCGAAGAGCGGAGAGTTTAAACCGGAGAAGCCAAAGGAAGATTGGCTTTTAATACAACGCAAACGTCTTCGAAATAAAAATAAATTTATTGGTAAGAAGGGAAAAGCGGAGTTAACCTCCGAGTGTAAATTTAAGGCTGCGGAAGTGAGTTTGCCTTTTTATATTTATAACGTTGATACGGAGTCCTCTGTTGATGATATTACTAGGTATATAAAGTGTAAAACAGGTGTTACCGTGTTGTTACAAAAAACACATATGAAACAGAAAAGGGATTACGTAGCATATAAATTTCTTATACCTAAGGATAAATTATCTGTTTTTATGGACGAAAATTTGTGGCCAAATGGGGTTGCTTTTCGTAAATTTGTGAATTTTAATAAAATATCGAGAGACTGAATTAATTAATTAAATGGAAAATGAGTAATGAAAGTAATAATATAAATGCAAAATTTGTAAGTTTTAATTGTAAAAACGTAAATAGATCAATAGAATCTATTCAAGCACTTTGTAAAACTGTTGATTTTATAGCACTACAGGAGACTTGGTTATTGCCTTCAGAATTACCAAAGCTGGGTGAAATTAGTAAAGATTTCAGTTATCATGGCAAGTCTTCTATGGATGAAACAAAGCTAGTCCGTGGCCGTCCTTTTGGGGGGGTAGCTCTTCTGTGGAGAAAGTCTACATTTAACACCGTGTCTGTGGTGGAATGCAGTAGTAACCGAATTGCTGCAGTAAGAGTAGACCTATTGGATAAATCTATGTTGATAATGGGTGTATACATGCCTACTAATTGTCAAGATAACTTAGCAGAGTTTTGTGATTGTATGAGCGAACTTGCAGCCATAGTAGAAAGCTGTAACTTGGAGTCTGTATTTATAATGGGAGATTTTAATGCTGACCCTAAAGAGTTATTTGGTAAAGAGATGCAGCAGTTTTGTATGGATCAGAGTTGGCATTGTGTAGATATTGAGAAATTAGGAAAGGACTCAGGCACATATACTTTTATTAGTGATGTGCACGGTTCCACTAGCTGGCTAGACCATTGTCTTGTTACTGAGGCTTCACTGCAGTCTGTAAATAATGTTGAAATTTACTGCGACATCTATTGGTCTGATCATCTTCCGTTGGTAGTGCATGTGAGTCTTGACTCAATAGGGTCAAAGACAACTCGTTCTTTTAAGCATGTACATATCAATAATATTGTGTGGGGCGAGAGAGATCAGCATCAGATTGAGTCTTATCGCAAGAAGTGTACTGAAGCACTCAGAGCCATTGACTTCCCTGTGGAGTTGGGCACTTGCTGCGATCAAATGTGTAGTAACCGCGATCATAGAGTAGTCATTGACAATTTGTATACTGGAATTGTAAACGTGCTCAGGGAAGCGGCTGAACTTAGTTGTGTTAAAAATAAAAGTAAAAAAAGAGGCCGTCATATTGCGGGTTGGAATAAATACGTCAAAGTTGCACATGAAACAGCGAGACGGGCGTTCTTAAATTGGGTGTGGCATGGAAAACCTAGACTTGGATGTGTATTTCAGGATATGTATGAAACGCGAAAAATATTTAAGACAAAATTGAGAGAATGCCAAGAAAACCAGGATCAAATAAAAATGGACATTTTGGCATCCCAACACAACGCAAAAAACTTTTCTAAATTTTGGAAACAGACGAAAAAACTTAGTCCTAAGCCAGCCGTTTCCGTGAGCGTGAGCGGAGTCAGTGATCCGGGGGAAATAGCAAACCTATTTAAGAGTCACTTTCAAGTCAAATCAATATTACCGCGAACAGTAGAGGGGAGGATGAGAGGCGGGGGGGCCATTGTGACTGGTGAATCTGTCCGTGTTAGAGCTGAAGATGTAAGGGTGGTGTTAAAGCTGATGACAAGAGGAAAATCACCAGGGCATGATGGTCTCAGTGTCGAGCATCTTCTCAATGCAGGGACGCATCTCCCTAGGGTCCTGGCAATGCTATATACCTTTTGTTTAAGGCACTCCTATTTACCTGCCGAGTTAATGAGGACAATAGTTACTCCAATTGTAAAAAATAAAACTGGGGATATATCAAACAAGGGTAACTACAGACCTATATCCCTTGCAACTATATTGGCAAAGGTACTTGACGGTTTGCTTGAGCGTCAACTTAGCGGCTACATACAGCCAAACGAGGCACAATTTGGGTTCCGATCAGGCTTGTCGACGGAGAGCGCTGTTCTGTCATTGAAGTGTACCATCAGGTATTATACTCAGAGGCAGACGCCTGTGTATGCTGCTTTTCTGGATCTCTCCAAGGCATTTGATCTGGTTGACTATGCCATACTTTGGAGAAAATTGCGCGAAAAAGCTGTTCCAGGGGAGTTAATCTCAATTTTTAGGTACTGGTACAGTCATCAGGTTAACCAGGTCAGATGGGGTGGAACGTTATCCGAAGAGTATGTAATGGACTGCGGTGTGAGACAAGGGGGGTTGTCATCACCTTTGCTGTTCAGCCTTTATGTAGATGGGCTCATCGAGGCACTCAGCGACGCTAGGGTGGGCTGTTCTGTTGACGGACATATCATAAATAGTATAAGCTATGCCGATGACATGGTGTTGCTGAGTCCCTCGGTGAGCGCATTGCGTAGACTGTTAGCCATATGTGAACGGTATGCTGCTGAACATGGACTCCTCTATAACACCAAGAAGAGTGAGTTAGTGGTGTTTCGAGTAAGCAGTAAGAAACCGCTATCTGTGCCGCCGATAAATCTCCTCGGAGTGCCCTTAAATAGAGTGTCTCAGTTTAAATACTTGGGACACATTGTTAACGAAGACCTCACGGACAACGGTGATATGGAGCGTGAGCGGAGGGCATTGACGGTCCGATGCAACATGATAGCTCGCAGGTTTACTAGGTGTACAAAAGAAGTGAAAATTACCCTATTCAAGGCGTACTGCCAGACCTTTTACACCTGCAGCCTGTGGTGTGACTATACGCAGAAGACACTCAATGCACTCCGCGTACAATATAACAATGCCTTCAGGAGGTTGATGGGCCTTCCCAAGCATTGTAGTGCATCAGGCATGTTCACTGAAGCCGGTGTTGATGGGTTCCAGAGCATCCTAAGAAAGCGAACTGCGTCAATGCTACGTAGGTTGCGGGGAAGCTCCAATAGCATCCTGAGAGTATTTCATGAGCGACTTGACTGTCCCATTCAGAGGCATTGGATACGAATGCATGTGGGTGGGACATTCAAGTTTATGAACTGACCTGTACTTTCTTTCTTTTGTAATATTTTTATTAACATAGTGTAATCAATTACTAACAACTTTGTATGGATACCTGTCCGAAATAAAAACTTATTATTATTATTATTATTATAAAAGTAGCGAAAAGAAGAGGAGATAAGACACCACCTTGAGGTACGCCGGCAGCAATATCACACCAGGCGGAGAAAGAGTCCTCAGCACGAATGCGCTGCCGACGACCGTATAGATAACTATGAAACCAGTCAATTACCATTATTATAGTCAAAAATATGCGGAGGTAGAACTTTTTCGATCTAATCTGAATTCTTTAATAGCCAAGAAGAGCATCTAATAAGTCCACGCCACCCATATGTTTATTATAAACCGTGACTGCCTTTGGACATGATACATTTTGATATGCTTTTTCTTTTTTGTTAAAACGTCGAACTTCAGATGCTGGTTTCTAGATCCTAGGGTTGTCAAAACCATGCAATCGTAGTAATGTATATTATAGTAAGTTATTCTATAAAGAGGAAAGATTTGATTATATTTGTTTGTATCTATCAGGCTTTGATTTAAACTAATAGAGCATATCAATTCGTTTTTAAAGGTTAATTGAACCACCAATTGGAAGAAGGGAATAAACGCCACTTTTTGACATATTCACTTTTATACACTTTTATATTCGTTAGACGTAGGGCTAAGTTGTGAGTTCGAAAAAAGAAACAAAGTCCATTCATTTCGTATAGATTCATGCGGCTAAAAAAATTGTTAGTTGGAAGAAGGAAACAAATCCTTCCTTTATTCCCTTCTTCCAACTATTAACTTTACGAGTATAGAAATAATATTTCTTTTTGGCTGTTTTTTTAATTCGATAAACAAAATCGCATCACATAGTGGTGGGGGGCGTTATACTAGCGATCTAATAGCCGCCATTTTAGTTGTATTTGAGGCTGCATTCGTTTGGTTTCGCGTCGAGGAGATTCTTAACCTATAAAAATTATTTCACCATTAAAGTTTAAATTTAATATGACCAGTGAAAGTAGCTTTAACGATTCAACTGATAACGAGTCAGAAGCTGAGACTCCAAAAAAGAAGAAAAGAGGTGTTAGAAATATCCATTTGTATAAAAAAGAAAAACAGAAGTCACATCGTCTACTTGGTCAATCTTATGTGAGTACAAGTACTGGGAGGTTAGTGCCAGCTAAATCTAACAGTAATAGTGACTGTCTCTGTAAAAGAAACTGCACTCAGCAGTTTAGTACTGAAGAAAAACAGCAGTTGTTTGAATCGGTTTATAATGGACGACTGAAAAATGAACAGGACATATATATGATGAGTCTCATTGAATACGCAAAGATTAATCGCCACCGTTCAAAACGCGAAAATCCAAAAAAACGTGACAGCACTTTCATATATTTTGCAATGAAAGGAAATGAAAAAATTCGAGTTTGCCGTCAAGCTTTCTCCATTTTATACGCTATAAAAGGTAAGGCTATTTTTCGCCTTACCTCTCTTAAATCAGAAGGAAAACTACCTGAAGATAAACGAGGGCGGCATCGTAATCGAGGTAACGTCTTATCAAACGAAGCAATCACGGCTATTGATGAACATATTCGGTCGTTTCCATTAAAAGAATCTCATTACAGCAGCAAACATATACAGTATTTAGAAGCAAACTTAAACGTTAAAATAATGTATGAACTTTTTCTGAAAAAATACCCCCATTATCAATGCGTAAAATACGACTATTACAGAAAATATTTTAATGATAATCATGGCTACAGATTCGGTCGGCCACAAGTAGACGTTTGTTCGACTTGCGAAGAACTCGAAGCAAAAATAAAAAGCTCATCTCTCAATGAGAATGCGAAGAGAGTGGCGGTTGCAGAAAAAATCATACATCTTAAACGTGCTAAAAAGTTTTATAATAAGCAGAAAGAAGTTTTGGCCTTATGTAAAGAAAGAAAAGATGTAGGAGCCATTGTATTTGATTATATGCAAAATCTGCCCATTCCTAAGATCCCAGTTCAGGAAATGTTTTATTTAAGAAAACTATGGCTGTATGTGTTTTGTGTTCATGACTTAAAGACGAATTCAGCTGATTTCTACACTTACCATGAGGGTGAAGCTAAAAGGGGCCCAGATGAAGTATGCAGCTTATTATGGAAAACTATACAGAACATGGATCCCTCTGTCAAAGAACTACACGTTTTTAGCGATGCTTGCGGGGGACAAAATAGGAATAATACCCTTATAAGATTCTTTCTCACTCTTGTTGCAAAAAATCGTTTTGAGAAAATATATCAATACTTTCCTGTGCGTGGCCATTCTTTTTTACAGTGTGACAGAAATTTTGGGACAGCTAAAAGACTCATTAGGAGAAGAGACAGAATTTACGTTCCAAATGAATACAATAATCTTATTTCGGCAGCAAAAATCAGGGGTTTTTCAGTTAAACCTGTTTCTTCAAACGAAATACTTGATTTTAAAAACTCATGGCAGCAGTGTTTTAAGAAAACCTGTAAGTCATTAGACAAGGCCACGACATTCAAGATTTCGCAATATAGAAGCTTTGAGTATAGTTCAAGTCATAAAGGTTACTTGACATGTTCCGAATTTATTGATGGTTTCGTCAAAGCTACATTTTTGCTCCAAAAACCTTCTACAATCCCGAAAATACCTGAAACTCTGGCATATGTTACTAAAATACCTATAAATGAGAAAAAAATGAATGACATAAAAAAAATAATCCAATATATTCCTGACGAATTCAAAGATTTCTACAATTTAATTCTGACCTGGCCAACTACAAGATCCGAAAGTGAAGAATGAATAACAGAGTGTCCTTACCTGTTTGTAATAAATAAATAGTTTTTGTCATTATATTGTCTATTATTTCAAATTATTTTGTACCTGTTATATGATAAATTGGAAGAAGGGAATAAATCCACCACATTTCGATGAACACACATAGATAAATATTATACATTTAAGGCAAATCTGTTGGTGAATAAATCAGGATTTATATTTTCTTAATAATCATTGATGTCCCATAAGCTTAAAAATTGAAAGTTAAAAGTTATGAAGTTTTTATCTCCGTTCTTATTTTTTGGATTTATTCCCTTCTTCCAATTGGCGGTTCAATTACAAATTCAACGCTGAAAAGAAAATGCATTTCATTTATCTTTTATTCATTCCTAAAATGTATTAATTCATTTAAAAACTGTCTATATGAAAGATTTTCACATTTGATGTGACCGTAATATTTCAATCGTAGATCAAGAAAGATCTTGATTACACTTTTAATCAAAAGTAACTTATGGTTACTGCAGTGGTCGGGATCAGTATCTGCGCTGAAATAATTGTCTAAATCGCATATTTCACACAAAATGACATATTTGACAAATGGTTCGATAACAATAAGATGAATAAATACTTTGGCTTCATTGATATAAAGGATCGCCTGCAATGTGCGAACATTAGCACTGAGGTTAAAGAGGCTTTAATGTTAGGGAAAAAGGGAAAAATATTTAATGCAGAAATCAACAATCTTGTTCAACCTGAGAGGGAGAAAATACAAAACTATACTTATCCAGGCTGGTTTGAGGGATTATACAGCAAGCTTTCTGAGCCTAACAAGTTAGGTTTGTGCGATATGGGCAGTGTTGAAGAGAGAGGTAGGCTAAATATGTATAAATATATTGGTGAGTGGTTGGAGCGGTTTTATTTCGAGGTAGGGAAGAGAAACATTGGTGGATTGATGGACCAAATAGGCAACTTTTATAGTAGAATCTCAGGGACGTACAACACTTCCATAGGTAATAGGACGACACATTCAATGATTGCTTGTATACCAATCAAAATGAATATAAAGGTTAATGGTGAAAACAAAAGATACATAACAGGAATAGCGTTAAGAGGTCCGCATCACACAAGGTCGGCGACTGATAAATCAAATCTGTTTGTGATTGAAGAAATAAAAAGCTTGAGTGACATTCCCAAAAACTTCTATCGAAAACTTACTATAGTGGAGAATGACAATGGTATATATATTTTAAGAAAAACTGCAATAAAGAAGATAGAACACAAAAATTTAAAAATATATAAATAATAAAGTTCTGGTTTTGCTTTCTGATTCAAATGAATTTTTACAAATTTTTCAGTGTTATTAATTATTTCTATTACGCTGTATGAAGCATATTTGAGGCCTTCTCTTGATTTTTTATAAATTAGGCTATTTGTATCTTCTTCGCCTAATAACAATGACCTGCAAGCATGGCATTTAATATTTCTCAATATTTTTACTGTGACAAATCCGGATATATATTGTAAGACATGCTCTGTATATGAATCATTGGCAGTCAAAATACTCTCCATATATGTGTCATACAAATAGCTATGGTCTTCTTTTATTTCAGCAAAACTTTCTTTTTCTGTTAATTCATTTAATGCTGTGATAGGGTTTTGGCTCGAACATGTTAAGATTGTAATTTTCTCCAACGGTATACAATTCCCTAGCCCATCATTACGTAGTTCAGCTCTTACAAGCAATTTTTTGTATGCTGCACGAAATTGTATAGCATTAGGATTATTATTGAACCCACCTCACAGCTGAAAAGAACGCTTATGAAACTCACTGTTTTTGATTACATTTATAGCACTTTGATTATAAACGTTAATACATACAGATTTTTGTTTGAACTCATTAATGTCACTTAGAAACTGTCTGAGCCATACAACTTCCTTTGTTGCTTCACAAGCGGCCATGAATTCGGCCTCTGTTGTGGATAGAGCCACAGTTTGCTGTCGTTGAGAGGACCATGTGACAGCAGCTGGCTCACAGCATACATAATGTCAGGTCTGCTTACGGTTGCTGCGTGGATCAGTGATCCTACTGCCTCTCGGTAAGGATAGCTTTTGCTGGGTGCATCATCAGCCTTCTTACTGTAGGGGAGAAAGTCTCATCATAATCAATATGCCTTCTTTTTGAGCATAGCCCTTTGCACACAGCCTAGCTTTATAACGGGGACCAGTTGGTTCGTCCTTGATTCTAAAAACCCACTTACATCCTATTGGTTTTGAATCCGGAGGCTTTTCAACCAATATCCAAGTTTCATTCTGGTGGTGTGATTTCAATTCTTTTTCTATTGATTCTTTCCATTTTTCTGATTCAGCTGATGTAATTGCTTCATTGTAGTTTAGTGGTATTGGAATATCTTCACTGCAGCACAGATAACCAATTTCTTGATTTACTCTCATTGTTTCTTTATTCCTTGGTCTCAGAGTTATGTTTGAGGGAGATGGGGTTTTAATTTTTACATTAGGTGAGTATTCACTATCTGAACTTATTTCTTGATCTGAGTAATAGTCAGTGTTTGTGGATTTTAATGTATTATTCATATCGGAGCTCTCAGATGTTTGCCTATCATTTGGTTCGGATGATGAGTCACACATTTGAGCTATCTTGTATTAAATCCACCGGAACATAATTTCTTTTAACTGTAGATTCAAGGAATACTGCATCTCTACTTTTTATTATTGTCTTGGTGCCAGGAATAACAAATCTATATCCTTTTGTATGGTCACAATAGCCAATGAAAATTGCTTTATTTGACTTTGGATCCCATTTTCTTCTTTTTTCTTTAGGAAGATGGATATAGCTTGGCATCCGAATACCTTCAGATGATTCACATTTGGTTTCTTGCCAGACCATAACTCTTCTGGTGTCTTATATTTTAAGGATCGAGTTGGAGTTCTGTTGACGAGATAAGCAGCAGTGTGTACAGATTCTGCCCAGTATTGCTTAGATAACTTGGCGTTTATTAACAAACACTTTGCTTTTTCTATCAGCGTTCTGTTCATACGCTCGGCAACTCCGTTTTGCTCTCGAGTGTAGGGCGTGGTGGTTTGATGAATTATTCCTGTACTTTTTAAGAATTCTGAAAAATTTGATTTGACATATTCAAGGCCATTATCAGAGCGAAGACACTTTATATTACATTCCAATTGTTTCTCCACTTGGTTCTTGAAATCTTTGAATTTTTCTAGGGCATCAGATTTCCTATGTAAAAAGTACACGAACACTTTCTTTGAATAGTCATCAATCAGCGTCATAAAATATTTGGCACCACCCAGTGAACTAGTTTCCATTGGACCACATATGTCTGAATGCACCAGTTCTAGTAACATAGAGGTTTCAGTTACACTTTGTTTCAGAGGTAAGCATGTTTGTTTACCTTGTAAGCATGTAATACATGTTAATTTCTCAGTTTTCTTTGACAGCTGTGCACCTTCAGTATTATTAATTAACTTTGGCAATCACGAATTCAAATGGCCCATGCGTTGATGCCTGAGGTATACATCTTGTTTGTCAACGTCAGATATATGCATGTTCTCTTTTCACATCCAGCCTGTACATATTGTTGACCAAGTTTGCCTTTGCAACAATCATGTTGTTTTTGTTTAATATTATGCAGCCTTTACTGTTGAATTTTACCTGACCTCCATTTTGTGTGATCTGACTGACTGAAAGTAGATCTGTAGCCAGCTCCGGCACATATAAAACATTTTGAAACATAATTTTATTATATTGACCTTTATCATTGCTCACATCCAAACTCAACTGTTCAGTACTATGAACTGATAATGACCTGTCATTTGCTACTTTGATTGTCTTGATAGGTGACACCTTAACATCTTGCAACAGATTCTTGTGTTTTGTCATATGCACTGAAGCACCGGAGTCTTGTCACACTTTTAGTTGTGGTTTTGAAGTGGGGAAGAAGGAAACAAGAATTATAGTACAGAGTATAATTTAAAATTAGTTCACAAGGTAGTTGTTCGATGATTCACAACCAGTAGCTCAAAATCCCTCCGTACGAAAACAGCACTGCCCTGGCTAGGTAGGTAGGTTGTGAGTCGCTGCTGCAGACGGTTCCTCAGCTGTTCCGTAAGGCGGCCAAGCGTAGGTCCTGGTACCGTAGGGGTGGACCCTGGAATCACATAAACCTGACATTTTAATTACGTCCAGTTTGCTAGTTTGACTGCGTAATTCCATCCTGGCAAGCGGCTCAAAGCGAAGCAGGATTTGGTGATAGTGACGATGGGCAGTGATGATAATTAGGGAGCATAAATAGTAATCAATGATGAGGCGTACAATAATCAACTAAAAATGACGGCGAGATGATAAAAATTTATGAGGGTGAGATGAGAATTGCGTCAGCCAAAAAGCCGTAGTCCATTCTTTACTCTGACAATATTTACAATTAGTTAGAAAGGAAGCGGCTAACTTCGTAATTGCTATATCTAAATAATACACAGGAGAAAGCACTATATTTAATTATCACTAATCGACTGACGGAGATCTTGCATTATCGCAAGGTTTCTGGAATACCTAACACTAAATTTATTCAGTATATTAAGTATACTAAATCAATTCAGTAGCATAATTACTAGATTTAATTGAGTAGAATTTATTAATTTGCGATACTGCATAAGTAATCGTCTGTCGATTTTTAAATTACACAAAGTAGGTACTATATCTAAAAGCTTAGTAACTAATTACGTAAAAAGGCATACAATGCAACACTTACCCAAAATTGGGGAAAAATACACTCACAACGTAAATAGACACGAGTTTAATGTAACTGTAGAATTATTATGCTCATACGCTGAATGCAATTTTTACAAGTAGTCGGTAGGTAGGTCAGGCGTCCGAGCTCAAGCCTCGTAGTGCGCGAATGAGTGACGATGACGCAGCGGCCGTCGGCCGGTTGGGAGCCCTCCAAACCTGTTCGCAGATCGTACTCGGAACAAAGCAACTTGCGAAACATATGGCGCAGTCGCTTGACAATTTAGTTTAATATTTCTATTTTAAATCGAATACTTAGTTTTCTTTTTATTTTATTTTTTTATTAACTTTAATAATTGTAGTATAGTAAGTAGGTATTAAGTGATTTATTATTTTGTATTAAGATTTTATTATTTTATTAACTTAAGTAGGTAGAATCGTTACAGTCTATATACCATGGATCATCATCAGAGTTTGATAGGGACGCTATAAAAGCAGCTGCATAGCTGGAACTCTCTTGATTTTTCTTCTTATATTTAGACTTGCATTCAGCTGCAATATGGCCATGCTTGTTGCAATTAAAGCAACGAGGCCCCTTTCTAAATGGCTTCTTGGGGCCCTGATTTGATCTGTTCTTATGGTTTGCTACAAATGCAGATGTGTCACTCTCAGCCATTTTGACATCTTGTAGTATTTTTGACTTAACTGAGTCTGCACTAATCTTCATGCCTGAACTTTTAATTGCAATTATCATTGGCTTGTACGAATCTGGCAGACCGGAGAGGAGCAAGGTTCCAAGTCACTCGTCGTCCACTTTAAACCCGATATTGCGTACTTTGTGAGCTGTGGTCATGATTTTACTCACGTATTCTTCTACATTAGAACATCCAGCAAGGTTAGTCGTACATAGATCCCGAAGTAAACCAACTCGGCGTGTTAGCCCGGAGTCGTCAAAAGCATTTGCCAAACAGTCCCAAACCTCTTTTGCAGTCTTTGCCTCCTGAATGTGAACGTAGTTTACAGAGTCCACCAGTAGAATTATCGTTGATTTCGCTTTGATATCTCGCTTGGGGTCGAATTCTGCTTCGGATTGGGGTACGACGCAATCCCACAAGTCCTCATGTTCTAGGTAGGTTTGGACCGCGAATCTCGATGTCGAGTAGTTTTCTCGACCACTTAGCTTTTCAATCATAACTAGAGGATTGTTTGAAGACATTACAGGCAATCAATTTGGAGAACGGAGTGATATTTCACAATTTGCAAAATGGACAGTCACTTTTAAGGTTAGGTTCAAACCCGCGTTTTTGGTAAACACTTCTGCACTGTTTTTACACTTTGCTAACATTTAATCCAGGCTTCTGGGCCAATAACCTGTTGAGGTTTTAGTGAAAAGAAGGTTTTATACTTGAATAACTGTGTATTTTCAGAGTTACGACCGCGCTTAGTGACATTCACAGAGTAAGAGAAAGCATAGACAAAAATGTAAAAAGGCGCGAAGTTTACCATAGATAATAACAATTTAACAGAATGACTATTTAATACATCGAAAAGATCATTCATAATATTTATAAAATTGACTGTCCCCTCACAATCTTCGAATTCTTTTAATTTGAATTCAGTTATACAAAAATCAATAGCATCGGCTACAGAGCTTCTGAACAAATGGCTAATGTGGCTAATTTAACTTTCATTTTCTGTTTTTGGAAGATTATATGTTGCTTTTTTATTTTATTCGCGAGATGTAATCCTTTTCTTTCTTGCAGGGCTAGCAACTCTTCCACATATTTAAAATCAACTTTCCGTCCATATGAATCTACAAAAACTCTTAGCTCACCGAATGCATTTCTTATCAGCTTTAATGCATGACATGGATCAATCAAATGAAAACATGGATAAGAGTGTTACCCCTTTCAAAATTGGTCACTTCCTGGAGGTCTACTCGCAAAATCGACAACGATATATTCGAAACGATACGATACCCAACCGAATGTATCGGGCATACCCTACTCTTAAAAATGTTCGTACGACACAGCTTTCATCGTTACCATAGACGTTCGTCGTGACAATGTTCGGAGTGAATGGAAGTAAATGATAAGGGCCGGCTTGTAAAAATATTAAAGGCAGTCTATGGCCGCGCTGACACAAATGTCAACAAAGTGCCTGTGTTAAGACGGTGTGTGTGTTTCGCATAGAAGTTTTAGAAATAAAGCAGTAAGTATTTTTCCTAAACTTTATTTTGTGTGAAGCTGTAGTTTGTAGTATTTAACAGGTTTTATTTATTTTAAGGCTATGTCTCAGTCCTGCAGCACTGAACAAATAAATGCCTTGCTAGATTTTTTGAGTGAGCATAGAGATTTAGCAAGGGGTTTACTGAGGTCAGCTGATGGCAGAGCCCGAGCAAAAAGGTTGTGGGAAGAAATTGCCCAGACGGTGAACTCTTTGGGTGGTAGTATAAAAACCGTCCAACAATGGCAAAAGGTAGGTGGAAGACCTTTGATTATATTTGTTAAAAATAATGTGTCTGACGACCAAAACTAATTTAAGTCTCCATAGTATCATATTTATTTTCTGACTTGTTTTCCTGAGTTAAAATTAATAGGTATACCTACATATTAGGGAGGGGGAAGTGGGGTACATTCATACAAGGGGCACCTTCATACACTAGATATATCTGTTGTTAGACGCACAGAAATTCAACGACTTATGCGTGAGAGCGTAGCTTATCTATGACTGTATTGGCTCACGGAGTTTGACAGCAGCCGGTCCGAAACTCGCGACGGGGTAACACGGAACGTGATTTGGTCACGTGTAAGTAATTTTACAACCTCACTTTGAACATATTTTTATTTATGTAATCTGTTTTCTAGATTATTCAATACTATTTTATTTAAAAGATAATAGGGTCAAGTTTGTAAATTGATTCGTGAATAATGTTAAATAAGGTTGGTTTTTTATTTGGAATGTTATTATTTCATTTTCTTGTTATGGGGCAGGTTCATACAGTAGTAAGCGGGGTACATTCATACTGTATGAATGTGCCCCGTTCGTTAGAACTGAAGTCATCATTGCTTCTAGGTCACGCTTACCGTATCTGACTTGATCTTAAATGAATTGAACTGATATCATAATTATATTTGACAGAAAAAATATGGTTAGAAATTACAAGATAAAGGGAACTAGGAGTAGAGATGTGGACGAACAGTCAATGATAAAAGCTATCGATGACATTTTGAAAAACAATCTCTCCTTACGGAAATCAGCTGCCAAATATGGATTTAATGCACAAACACTACAAAGCCGTATCAAAAAAGTTTCTTTTCAAGTTGATTAGTGTAGAAGAGAACATTTAAGATTTGTTATTAAAATTATTGACATTATTCGATTATTACTTAGTGGTATATGCCAATTTGTATTAATTGCTTTTGTTTTCGAAACTATTGTATTTTCATACCTAATAACTATTGTGATTTTGATAAATAATTAAACATTTCACACTTAATTTGTCTATTTTTTTACATGTATGAATCTGCCCCATAGGGTGTATGAAAGTGCCCCGCATGTGGGGCACTTTCATACAATTTTCTTTTTTTTTATTAACTTTGACAGATTGCCGCACAAGTGTATTTACACAAATTAAATATTTTTGATATAAAGTCAGATAGCAAGACTATTAGTTTTTGATGAATTGATACAGATATTGATACTAGAGAAAATCCTGTACGACAAAATATAAAAACTGTATGAAGCTGCCCCACCTTCCCCTACCGTAAAATGATGCAACTTTGCCTGAAATTTGACATGTTTTGTATATATCTGTAAACATATTTGTAACTATGGCTTTTTTTGAGTATAATTCGGAAAACAAACCTTATGCCTTACCAGGTAGGATTCAAAATCTCATTAATCTGACAGTGTTCCCAGAATATAAACAGCCAAACTCATAGGCATAGTTGTAGGCAAAAGACGCAACTTTACCTAGACGGATATCTCAATAACTAATGTGTTACTATGTGTGGTTTTTTATTGTTGTGTGCGTGAGACATTGTGCTTGTCCCTGGCTGTCAAATTTTTGCAATAAAGTTAATAATTTTTTTCCCACGGCCCATAGGCAAAGTTGTAACAGGTTCCACAAACTTTCTATACAAAAATATCGTTAACTTTAGGGTTGAGCCAAAAATATACAGATAATTATTTTCATATTTTTATTAAAACCATTTTTAATGGATACAAAATAGTAAATAAACCAGTTAGTACCAAAATGTATGATATGGCTTAGAAAAAAATAAGTACGTATGTTATGGCAAACATACTAAAATTATAAAACTTAAATAATTTAATTGTGTAATACTCTAACTTTTTAGAAGATAACATTATTGTCATCTTTTAAAAAATTGGAGTTAAGAATACGCTGTTCTTCCCACATAACAACTGATCTTTATAATGGAAATAACTAATTGTTGGCAATCACAGAGACTATATTACAATACAGTTATATAAAAAGATTTGGAATTTAATATATTGTACATACTCTACATATGTCTAAAATTATATAATTAATATCAGGAACTTTTTAATTTTTTTAAATTATAACTTTGGTATTGGACAGTCATCTGTCAAAATATACTTATCACACCAAGCTTTTTTGATAAAACCAACTCAAAAATCTTATTTTTTCACCTAGAAACACCTAATTACCAATTACTAAAAATAAAGTAACAAACATAAAACTGTTCTTTAAAAATCAGACTTTTTATCAAATACTTAATATTTTTAGCAAAATTTCTTTTGGTATTGCAAAACGATATCTTGAAAAACTATTTAATAACAACGAGATTATTATATTAAGAATTTGACAACATAAAAAGTACACATGATAACAAATCAACCTATCCAAATAGGAAAAATTTCTTCAATCAATTTTCAACAAGATAACTTAGAGTTTAATGTCATTGAGGAATTTTAACACATTTGTGTATGTAAATAAGAAGCCATCTATCAGCCGTCATTAAAAACGAATATTCATTTAGGTATGTACCCATAATAATATTTGAACAAAATACAAAACTGCAAAAATTCAAATTCAACGAAATATCAGAATTCGATTAATTATTAATTAGTATAAGATGGAAGATATTAGAACTTATTACTGGATTTAATATTTTTACTGTATGTTGTACTTATCAAAATTTAAACTAAATATAAAATGTCCCCGTCGAGAAATTTGGGGGTCAGGTAATACCGCAACGACATCATTTAAATCTTTAACAGCGCATACATCTTCAATATTAGGATAGGTGAAGATTATTCCTTTATCACACTTAGAATTTTTGACTTTTCGTGCAAATTTTACGGTAGGAATTTTATTCTTTATTGATAAAACCTTCCCTACAAAGTGTTTTACACTTTTTCTCGATGTAAATTTAGCTAATAACCAGCTATCTACTTGAAGCTGTAGAGAATCTTCCACATAAGAGTTAATGTTACTTAGTTCGAAAGGGCATATATTTTCTTGTCCGAGGTCCTCTTCTTGCAAACATGATGCTATATAATTATCTAAATTTTCGTGGTCGGAGTCATCTGCGGCATGAAAAGAAATTTCCGAAGTCAGGCTGGAGTCGCTATTGTACACTACTTTTTTCTTTCTTTTTATATTTGATGACTGTCCTTGAAAAGTACTGCCTTGTATATTTCTTATTTTATTTTTTCGTGTGTTTATATCGCGTAAAAGATTTGTATTTTCAGGGGAAGCTGCTTTCACGAGTATATTAGACGTTATGATTATTTTACTCTTAGGTGTGTTGATAATAGGATCCATGACATTCCATCCATCTACCTGCAGACATTTTGGTAAATCTTCGTAAAATGGGGTATTGAGAGGATGATTTACTGGTAAATCTTTCAGGTAATGCTCCGATTCATTGAAAGTTGATAAAGGTTGTAGGTAAATGTTTATAATATTAATGCAAAGTCTACTTAGGTTGTCAGGGTTATAGAGCATTACCGATGAACTAACTTCCAATGTATCTGGCTCGTAGGTTTCAATTGTCGGTGACAATATTTTTTCTAATCCGGACTTTTTATTTTCAGTGTGCTTTGTTTTAGTTTTCTTTACAATCTTTAATTTTGACCGTTCTGGTAAATTTGTGTCATTTTTCTCTTTTTGTTTAGTTGTTTTTTTATTCTTCATATTTTTAGCTTTTGCTAGCTCTTCTACCTCTTCAGTCGATATAGATTTACCAGGTATGACTGTAAGCTTGCTGTTTTGGCCCGTTTTTATTGGTTGTGATCTTCGGTTTCGCTGTAAATACTCTAGAAGGCTGGTATCAAATCGGAGATTATTTTCTTCTTGTACTGTTGGTATTTTTGCTATCACCTTGAAGGGGTTGAAAGGAAATATTCCAGATCCTAGAAATCCTTTACATATATTGGAATTGTTTGTCATATCTATTTTAGCCATTAGCTCCTGTAATAATTGTGGGAAATGGCATTTGTTAATTGCACTTGCAGAAGTGTATGTTACTTTATAATTTGTTAATATTTCACGCCATTTCCGTTTCATTGGGCCGAAAAATGCAATGTCCAATGGTTGAGTCAGGTGGGTTGAATTTTTCGGAAGAAAAACAAATCTAATATTTTGGCTCTGACAAATTTGTATCGTTTCGACGCTTAAGTGTGACGCTAAGTTGTCACCAATGATTAGTTTTACGCCATCTAGAGAGTTTGCCCATGGCAAAACTATAGTCTTAAACCAATCATCGAAACACATCATGTCAAACCACCCCGATTTAGTGCGATTATATCGAGCCCCTTTTGGACCATTTTCACACCATTTGGACCATAAATTATCAGCTTTATAGACAACGTAGGGAAGTAAGCAATGCCCACTAGCAGTTCCACTGAACATTATTGATACTGCACTTTTGCTGGCGTTAATTACCCTTTCAGGGTGTTTTATACCCCTTTTAAAAATACACTTTTTGGATCCGGGGTCGTCACTCAAATTGGTTTCATCAAAATTTAGAATATTGCTGGCGGGTACATCTTTGAGTGAAGTTTCAAGGTTCTTATAATATGCATCCATTTCCTCAACTGTTTTTGCAGCTCGACTTCTTTTTATATTTTGTGTTGCCCTTTGAGAAAAATTATGTCGATCTAAAAAAGCTCGAGCCCAACGTTCACCTGGTATTTTCCCATTAAAAAGACAAGATTTTCCAACTTTTTCTAAATAGTTATGAACTACAACGCGCAAATCTAGTAAAGTAAGTGGACAGCCAAATTCGGCTGAAATATTGACTACGTCTGCGATGTGAGCTTCTTCCTCCGTTGACAACTCTGTAGGGCGACCAAATGGTTTGGTATGAATGTTTTTTGATTTATTGACAATCGTCCGACGCGGGATTCCAGACTGCTTTTCCGCATCATATGATGAAATAGCTTTGTTACGTACGAGATCTGCAGCAACTTCCAACATTTTCACTGAATAATCAGCGTATTTACGAGCTCCTGGTTTTCTTCGGCTTCGCTTTTTAGCTTTTTCCATTTTTTTTAAATAACTGTAACAGATTAAGATTTCCTGAATACTTTTTGCTATAATTTCAACGTCAGTAATTAAAATGCGACTGATTTAGGCGGATCGTCTTGTATGAGACTTGATTTAAATTTTTACGTTTTTATTACTTTATCTCTAAGTACACTAAAATTTCTAAATCTTTCAGTGATCCGCCCTAGTAGTCGACCATTTAACACATTGTAGAATTTATACTTTTTACACAATGTGAACCATATTCAATTTTAGTTTTTAAAAAGAGGTAATAGTTGTTTAAGGGGCAAATATTTAACATGGCTGATATCACTTTCAATTCAGTGTGTTGAATGGCCTACTACGTGCGCGAATCACTAAATAGTTTAGAAATTCTAGTCTACAAAGGGAAAAATTTCAAATTGTCCGCCACATGCGAGACGATCCACCTTATTATATATACCCTTTAAACATCAAGCACGTCTTTTTACAGCAGTGGAAAAACAAACTAAATGAAATATTTCTAAAAAATTTGTTATTTTTGAATTCGTAAATTTCAAAACTTTATTAAAAATAAATATAGCATGGCTGTTGACAACCCTAGATACAGGTAAAGTTGTGTCACTCAAGTTTTCAAAATACTACACAACATTGCCTACTACGTTATTTTATTGAAATCGTATCCTTTTCTTTATATTAATATACGGTATGGATAATAGACATTCTCATCTTACCTTGGTACGTTTTCACTTCTCAAAAACTCCTTTCTTGCAGCTAAAATTTTAAAAGTTGTGATACACTAAAAATAGCGTGTTTTTCGTTTTGACTTGTGATACGCAACTGACGGGGTTGCTGTTATAAAAAATGGAAAATATGTTGCCAGAATAATCAAAGATTCTACTGAATGGTAGGAAAACAAGAAACAACCAGGCAAATACAATATATTGTAATCCATACGAAATAGGCAAAATTGAGCCTATGTGGCAAAGTTACAGCATTTTACGGTAGTATGTTTTGTATTTGAATAATTACCTTATAATCAAATATGTTATTATCAGATTGTATTTTATTTTCAGCAGTAAATATTATGTTAATAATTTAATATTATGTATGTTAAATTTCAGGTATGAAACACGTAGCAAAAAAAAAATGCTGCAGCATTACGAAGAGCACAGTCGCGTACCGGCGGTGGGCCTTCGTCAGCTGCTGCCCTATCCCAATGGGAATTGGATCCTGGACATTATGGGTGAAGGTTTCGGTGGACCACAAACCACAGCTCGTGTGCCAGCTTTTCCCACAGTGGTACGTAATTTTTTCCTCTGTTATTGCCCCAAAAATTGGCTGGTAGAGAATGTTTCAAGTATTTAATCCACCTATTGTACTTTTTCTTTTAAGAAGTAAAGTTTTAAAATAAATAACATTGAAACAAGTTTATTGTAAACACATTATAAAAATATAGAAAACATACGGCTTATATACGACTTCAACAAATAGCTATTTTCTAGTGTAGTTTTTTTTTGTAAAATTATTTGCTTCTATTTTTTCTATATTTATAAAATATTTAATAATTTATAATTTCCTTTCATAGAATACGAGTGAAGAAATCGTACCTGTTGGTCCTATTGCTAGTACATCAGGCAATATTGGTGACTCTATTATAGCTTCTGAAGAAATTTTGAGTGGTGATTTACCAATAGATGTGCCATTATCGGGACTGGGTACCAGTGATGAACCACCGTATCAGTCACAACTAGAGAATCGGTCGACAACTCATGCCACCCAAAGTACATCATCGCGTACCTTTAACCGTGAATTTTCTTTTTGTTATTCTGTTGTGTAAATATAGTTCAACCTCTTATGGCCCTTCTCGTCGAACAAGTCATAAAAAGGGTTATTTATCGGTTCGGCCCAAAGAGTCAAGTGGGTAACATTTAGAGAATTTACAAAACTCTTGTTTCAATACTTGAAATATAAAGTAAATAAAACCGTTTAAAAATACAAAATCGACAAAAAAATATCGGTTAAAAATGAGCAAAGTGGTTGATGGTGAATTCTACATAATGCTTTTTGATGAAATAATACGAGACTTTTGATTTAAACAGAGGAATATATTAATTAAATGTTTTACAAACGTTACGGTGCTAGTACTTATACAAGGACAAGTGCGAGAGAGAATGATACAGTGGGGGCAAATATTAGTGACGTATGTGTTGCTATGAAAGACTGAGCAGGCGCTTGCGTTCTATATTCCAACACCCTCTTCTGAACGCAAACCCAATGCGATTGTAAAGGCTTGGTGCTTCGGTCGCGGCAATCCCTTCGTAAACACGTCAGCCACCATGTCTTGTGTGCTCTTGTAGCGTACGGAGATTTGATTTTTGAAGATACGCTCCCTCACAAAATGGTAGCGTATATCGATGTGCTTGCTTCGAGCGTGGTATACGTCATCACCTGCAATGCTAATCGCACTTTGATTATCGCAAAATATGACAATTGGTATACCTGACATGGAGGGCCAGAAATCTTCCTCCAATTGTTTAAGCCAAATGGCTTCCTGTGTCGCTGTAGACAGTGACATGTATTCCGCTTCAGTGGTTGATAAGGCTATTGTAGGTTGCCTTTTTGAGCACCACCTGATAGCAGCCCCCTGAAAGGTAAATGTATAACCGGAACATGATCTTCTGTCTTCAGTATCGGTTGCCCAATCTGCGTCACAGTATCCCTCAATATTTCTGTTATTTTTCTTGAAGGTAAATTTCAAATTTAGTGTTCCCTTGAGATACCTCAGTACTCTTTTTGCTGCTATCCAGTGTTGTGACGTAGGTTTATTATTGAATCGGCTCAGTTGGTTTACTATAAAGGCTATGTCGGGCCTGGTACCCTGTGACAGATACAAAAGACAGCCTATTAACTCTTGGTAAGGAATATTTTTTAAAATTTCGTTGTCGTTTTCAGCTTTCTTCAAAGTCAAGTTAGCTTCGCATGGTGTATGCACTGGTTTACTGTCATTCATATTAAATCGAATAAGAATCTTTTCAATGTATAACTTTTGATCCAGATAAATTTCATTTAAAGTTCTGTTAGAAATAATTCTAAATCCAATGCAACATTTGGCTTCACCCAAATCATTCATATGAAATTTCGTGCTTAGCTTGTTCTTTATCATAATGGCGGAATCTTCATTATTAAAGAAACACAATATATCATCAACATACACCGTGAGTATCAATATGTCATTATCATTGACAATGCGATGATATATACATGGATCTACTTTAGAGCGTGACATCCCAATTTCTAATAAAACAGAATTCAATTTCTTATTCCATTGTCTGCTCGCCTGTTTCAGACCATAAATTGATTTATTTAATTTACATATTTTGTTGCCTTCTTCAAAGTTTGGTGGTTGTTCCATAAAAATATCTTCTTCAACATCACCTTGCATTAACGCTGTCACTGCATCCATCTGGTGTATCTTTAAATTATATTTTGCCGACAGTCCCATTACATATCGTATGGATGTGTACCGCACTACTGGCGCATAAATTTCATGATAGTCTATGCCTTTCTTTTGTTGATATCCTTTCACAACAAGTCGTGCCTTATATTTTGATATGTTGCCCTTTTCATCTGTTTTCGTTTTGAAAACCCATTTGCATGGAATTACCCTTTTGTTCTTGTCGAATTCGACCAACGTCCAAGTATTATTACTTAGTAAAGATTTATACTCTTCTTCCATTGCATTTATCCATTGATCTGCTTTACTACTTTCCAGTGCTTCAGAGACAGTTTGTGGGTCCTTATTTAAGATACTCATAGCAGATTCACCATTCATACACATAAAAGATGCATCCTGAGAAGTGTTGGCGTCATACATTTCATTTCGACGTCGTGGACGTAGAACTTTATCAAATTGAGGGACAACAATGCTTTTGTCAGGTACGTAGATACTATCTTCAATATCGGAGTAAGCAGAGGGAGATGATGACAGTGAGTTACCATTTGAGGATATATTCATAGTATTATCTATTTCTATATCACTATTACCCTCTTCTTCTTCCTTTTTTTCTTCTGAAGGTAAGTTAACTACTATATTTTTATTTATTTTATTATTCTTGCTTTCATTTATATTCTTGCTTTCATTTATATTCTTGCTTTCATTTATATTCTTGCTTTCATTTATATTCATGCTTTCATTTATATTTTTTGTACTTTCATTAATAATATTTCTTTTCACAGCAGCTTCAAGAAATATGACATCTCTGCTTATTACAGTTTGTTTATTTTTAGGGTCTATAAAACGGTAGCCCTTTACGCAGTCACTGTAACCGACGAAAATTAATTCACGGGATTTTGGATCCAGCTTTTGGCGTCTCACTTTAGGTATGTGTACCATTGCTTTGCACCCAAAAATTTTTAGATGACTTAAGTCCGGTCTTTTGCCAGTCCACACCTCCTCCGGAGTGACGTAGGAAAGAGCTCTCGTCGGTGAACGATTAATGATGTGTGCTGCCGTAACAACTGCTTCTCCCCAGTAGTTGTTCTGTAACTGAGCATTCAAAATCATACATTTAGATCTTTCTATGAGAGTTCTATACATGCGTTCACTTACACCGTTTTGCTCTGGCGTATAAGGATTAGTGGTTTGGTGCAATATGCCAAATCTTTTAAGATAATCGTCAAAATTTTTATTTACATATTCTCTGCCATTATCAGTTCTTAACTTCTTGATCTTTTTGTTCAACTCATTTTCTACTCTATTTTTATATTCAACAAATTTATCAAATACTTCTGACTTACTTTTAATTGTATATACAAATACTTTACGTGAGAAATCGTCTATGAATGATACAAAGTATCGGGCACCTCCAAGTGATGCAGTCTGCATCGGTCCACATACGTCGGAGTGGATGACCTCCAGCAACTCAGTTGCTCGGGATCCTTCACTTGGAAATGACTGTCGTGTCTGTTTTCCCTCGGCACAACATATATGTGGGAAGTAGCAAGCGCAAAGTAGATGTCGGCACCCGGACTATTTTACTTCGCCCGTCTCATACCGCACCGCCGCGCACACCTCCCTCCACTATGACGCGGACGCAGCCAGCCGGCTGCCCGCTATCGCTCGGTCATGCGCACTAGTCGAGACACTTAACCGACGGCGAATGCACGCCCATTTTGCCGTCCCTCTATCCGCTCGTACCACGACGTATTTAGTTTAAATCAGTATATGTTATCAGTTTCTTACTTTTTCTATAATCTATCTCTCTGTACTCACTCGCCTTACTATTTGTGTTCGTGTCTACTGTTCTACTCTTCCTGTAACTGTCTCTTGTAAATGTTATTAAACGCCGTTGATGAAGTGACCGTTTTTACTTTTTTAAATCAAGTAGATTCTACCCGCCATAGATACTAGTATACTTTAGGTAGGTAGGGAATCTACAACTGGTGACCCCGCTGAAGAATACGAAGAACATAATGTCGCAGGAAACAAACCTTGAACTCGGACAGCAAAGTGGAATGGTTATGCAGGAGCCTGAAAATATTAAACCAGGAGGAAACGATGCCGGCGTATTTCGTGTTGGAGCGAGAGTACCACCATTTTGGCCGGATGAACCTGAGCTTTGGTTTGATCAAATGGAAGGTCAGTTTAATCTTTCTAATATTACACAAGATTCCACGAAATTTTACTTCATTTTGGCACATCTAGATCCATGTTATGCAAATCAAGTAAAAGACGTTATACGTTCACCGCCGGCTAGTAAAAAGTATGATAAGCTTAGAGAGGAGCTTATTAAGCGATTGAGTGAATCTAAAGAAAAAAAGCTTAAACAATTATTTATGCATGAAGAAATGGGGGATCGGAAACCATCACAATTTTTACGCCATCTTAGAAATTTGGCTGGGCCGTCTGTAGACGACGCCATTTTGTGCACATTATGGACAGGGCGCTTACCTCACGCTTTGCAAACCGTAGTCGCTTTGCAATCAAAATTGCCATTGGATGATATAGCAGAATTAGCTGACAAGGTTCATGAAATAGCTACTCCCATACCATTTCACAGTGTAGCAAGTACCTCAACTGCTCCTCGTACGCAAAATACCATAGACATGCTTACCGGCCAGATTAGTGAGCTTACAAAACAAGTTGCTAAACTAACCGCTCATGTGTACAGGAGTTCCAGTTCTCGCTCCAGGTCTCGGCAACAAGGCAGCCGTCATCGCAGCCGATCTCGCAGTCGCAACCCTCCTGTCAACCACCCTCATTGTTGGTATCATTATAATTTTGGAACTAAAGCTAATAAGTGTAATCAGCCGTGCAGTTTCTTGTCGGGAAACACTACAAGCAGTCGGAAATAGCGGCCAACGACTGCTCAGCATCTTCGGGCCGCCTATTTATAATTGATCGAGCTTCCAAAATGCAATTTCTCATCGATACTGGTTCTGATTTATGCGTTTTCCCTCGTACAGCAACTAAGGCGCCCTGCACTCAAACAAAATATATCTTGTCTGCAGCTAACGGTACCACTATACATACGTATGGCCTCATACAGTTCAATCTAGATCTTGGACTTAGACGCGACTTCTCATGGAAATTCACCATTGCCGACGTGTCTAAACCAATAATAGGCGTGGATTTTTTAGCATTTTATAATCTCCTTGTTGATTGCAGAAATCAAAGATTGATCGATGGGACGACTTCATTGACTGTCACTGTGCCGCATCACAAGGTGCCTGGGGACATAGCTTCCATTAAGACAGTCTTGGGCGAAGGCGTGTATGAAGACATCTTTCGTGAGTTCCCAGAAATCACCAGGCCAGCAGGTATTTCAAAGATAGTCAAACATAATACCGTGCATTATATAAAAACAACACCAGGACCTCCAGTAGCATGCAGACCACGCCGTTTAGATCCAGTTCGTCTCAAAATAGCGAAAAAAGAGTTCGATGATATGCTCGCGAATGGAACCGCTCGTCGTTCTGAAAGCCCATGGTCATCAGCACTTCACCTGGTGAAAAAGAAAGACGACGGATGGAGACCTTGCGGCGACTACAGAGCACTAAACGCACGGACGGTACCAGATAGATACCCGGTTCGTCATATTCATGATTTTAGCCACCAATTGGCCGGATGTACAGTATTTTCAACAATTGATTTGGTCAAGGCCTATAATCAGATACCCGTTCATTCAGAAGATATAATGAAGACAGCAATCACTACACCGTTTGGAATGTATGAATTTCCAGTCATGGCATTTGGTTTGCGAAATGCTGCACAAACTTTTCAACGATTTGTTGATGGAATTTTACAAGGGCTAGAAAGTTTCGCTTATGGGTACATTGATGACATTTTGATTTACTCTCCATGTGAACAAAAACACAAAGAACATTTGCGTCAAGTGCTTGATCGTTTAAAGGAGCACGGAGTTTTGGTTAACACGAGTAAGTGCATCTTGGGCAAACCAGAACTCACCTTTCTCGGCTATCAGGTGTCTGCAGCCGGAGTACGCCCAATGGAAACCAAAGTACAAGCAATTCAAGAGTACCCAGTACCCAAGACGGTAAAAGAGCTTAGAAGATTTTTGGGTATGGTTAATTTTTACCGTCGGTTTGTTCCAAAAGCCACTCAATTACAAGCTCCGCTCAATACCTTACTCGCAGGTCCAAAAATAAAAGGTTCACAGCCGATCACTATATCAGGCAAACTTTTGCAGGCATTTGAAGAATGTAAAACTACTTTGTCTACTGCAGTATTACTAGCACATCCTCAACAATCAGCAGACTTGAGCATCACGACAGACGCATCCGATGTTGCTATTGGTGCCGTGTTGCATCAGAAAATTGACGGTAACATGGAACCTCTTGCATTTTTTTCACGTAAACTTAGCCCTGCACAGAAAAAATATAGCCCGTATGACAGGGAGCTCTTGGCTATCTACGAAGCAGTTAAATACTTCAGACATATGGTTGAAGCAAGGAATTTCTCTATCTTTACCGATCACAAACCCTTGACATACGCCTTCTCCAAATCAAAAGAAAACTGCTCACCTCGTCAATATAGATATTTAGATTTTATCAGCCAATTTTCAACAGATATTAAATATATTTCTGGAAATGAAAATGTCATCGCGGATAGTTTATCCAGAATTGAGGAAGTCAGTCCTGCTATAGACTACAAAACTTTGGCACAGCAACAGGAAATGGACATACAATTGCAAAATTTACTCAAGCATGGTTCAACATTACAATTAAAAAAAGTGTGTATGCCTGACACTGATATCAAAGTTTACTGTGACACATCAGGAAACACTGTTCGCCCATATATCACACCGTTACTTAGAAGGCAAGTGTTTGAAATGCTGCACAACTTGAGTCACCCTGGGAGAACAGCTACAGTGCGACTGGTTACACACAGATTTGTATGGCCGGGGATTCGCAAGGACTGTAGAGAGTGGTCAAGAGAATGCCTACAATGCCAAGGCACAAAAGTAACCCGTCATACCTCTGCTCCACTTTCCTCTTTTCCTACCCCTTCGTCGAGGTTTTCCCACATCCACCTCGACATCGTAGGGCCTTTACCGATATCTTCTGATTTCAGATACTGCCTCACTGCCATTGACAGATTCACGCGCTGGCCTGAGGCGTATCCCATTAAAGACATCACTGCGGAGACCTGTGCAGCCGCCCTCGTGTCAGGCTGGATCTCCAGATTCGGTTGTCCGGCCCGGATCACTACTGATCAAGGCCGGCAGTTCGAGTCTCACCTCTTCAAGGCCATCGCTTCCATCGTGGGTGCGCATCATTTTCGCACCACTGCCTACCATCCTGCTGCTAACGGCATGGTGGAGAGGCTTCATCGTCAACTTAAGGCGTCCATCATGTGCCATGGAACGGCGCAATGGACTGAAGTTCTGCCCCTCGTACTCCTCGGTATTCGCAGCGCGTGGAAAACGGACATCCAGGCCTCATCTGCAGAATTGGTCTACGGTGAACCCATACGTCTACCTGGTCAATTTCTCAATCCTACTGATGAGTACAAAGCTTCTGACGTCACTGATTTTGCCACACGCCTACGCAAGCATATGTCTAAGTTGTCGCCAAAACCAACTTCTTGGCATAGAAAAGGTCCATTTTACGTACCACACAAATTAATTGATTCACCGTACGTTTTCTTGAGGCAGGATTTTATTCGAAGACCTCTAGAACCACCATATGCTGGACCTTACAAGGTGTTAGAACGACACCCCAAATTTTATAAATTAGACATACAAGGCAAACAGACAACTGTAAGCATAGACCGGTTGAAACCCGCATTTATTGCTCAAGAAGCCGATGTCCTACCAAATAATCCAACAGGTTTGGCAACTTCGATCCCTGAGTCATCACATTCTGGGGAGCAGCTGGAAAGAAAAACAAGAAGTGGAAGAAGAGTACATTTCACTGATTGGTATCGCCCGCAGTAGCGGTCTCGGTGGGGGAGTACTGTGGGAAGTAGCAAGCGCAAAGTAGATGTCGGCACCCGGACTATTTTACTTCGCCCGTCTCATACCGCACCGCCGCGCACACCTCCCTCCACTATGACGCGGACGCAGCCAGCCGGCTGCCCGCTATCGCTCGGTCATGCGCACTAGTCGAGACACTTAACCGACGGCGAATGCACGCCCATTTTGCCGTCCCTCTATCCGCTCGTACCACGACGTATTTAGTTTAAATCAGTATATGTTATCAGTTTCTTACTTTTTCTATAATCTATCTCTCTGTACTCACTCGCCTTACTATTTGTGTTCGTGTCTACTGTTCTACTCTTCCTGTAACTGTCTCTTGTAAATGTTATTAAACGCCGTTGATGAAGTGACCGTTTTTACTTTTTTAAATCAAGTAGATTCTACCCGCCATAGATACTAGTATACTTTAGGTAGGTAGGGAATCTACATATACATATTATTTTTTCATTCAGCGGAGACAATTTTACACCGGTAGTACTGTTAGGCATTCTGTATATATAATTGAAGTTTAAATGGCCCATTCGTTGGTGCCACAAGTATGTATCATTCTCAATAATAGCGGGCATCGCTTTAACGTTTTCATGCATTATGTTTAATTTATACATATCATTTATCAAATTGGCATCAGCTACTTTTTGGCCATGGCTATTCAATATCTTACAACCAGCATTATTAAACTGTATATTGCAGCCATTTTTTATCATCTTGCTCACTGAAATCAAGTTTGCTGACAGTTCAGGTACATAAATAACATTTCTTACCTGTATCTTGGTCATATTGCCTTGTGCATCAGGTACATTAATTGTTACATTACCACAACTTTCCACTTTGAGCTGTTTATCATTTGCTATTTTGATGTCTGTTACAGGTGGTGTTGTTATGTCCTCGAGCCATTCTTTGCGACAAGTCATATGCATCGATGCTCCACTGTCCACGAACCAACTCATCGAGTTATTTGATTTGGTAGCTGAAAATGCTGCAATAAAGCCATTATTATTATTATCAGTCTTATTATTTGATTTTTTATGCCAACAGTTTTTGCTCAAGTGCCCATATTTATTGCAATGGAAACATCTTGGTCCTTTAGATTTATTTTGCCCTTTATCAACATTTTTGAATTGTTGTTTTTTGGAGTTTGAGTAAAAAGCGGTTGTGTCCATTGTTTTTACTTCTTGTAATAACTTCGTTTTAATGGAATCGGCACAAATTTTCACCCCGGAGCTCTCAATAGCCATAATCATGGGCTTATAAGTGTCTGGTAAGCCAGCTAGCATTAACGTCCCTAACCATTCGTCGTCTACGTTAAATCCTATATTTCTCAAACGATGTGCTGATGACATTATTTTGTTAACGTAATCCTCTATGCTTGAACTTGTTTCCAATGAAGTGTTTATTAAATCTTTTAATAAACCGACTTTACGAGTTAAACCAGAGTCCTCAAAAGCTCTCATTAAATTTTCCCATACCTCTTTGGCAGTAGTAGCTTCTCGTATGTGCACGAATATTATTGGGTCAATGAGTAAAATAAGTTTCGACTTAGCTTTAACATCCTTTTTTGCGTCGATGGCCATGCCGGGTTGTGTTTCTTCTATACATTCCCAAAGATCGTCCAATTGTAGGTAAGCTTTTACTGCAAAACTCCACGTTGCATAATTCTCCCTTCCAGTTAATTTCTCTATACTCATTAGACTATTGTTCGTTGCCATTTTAATGGTGAAAATAAGAATCTACTTGATGTCGCGACTCGCGATTTGAATTTATAGGTTATAATTTTCTTTTACTTTAACTTTTACTTAAAAAACACGTACATTTTTAACTACTAATATACGGGGCGGCCCATAACCTGATGAAATAATACGAGACTTTTGATTTAAACAGAGGAATATATTAATTAAATGTTTTACAAACGTTACGGTGCTAGTACTTATACAAGGACAAGTGCGAGAGAGAATGATACAGTGGGGGCAAATATTAGTGACGTATGTGTTGCTATGAAAGACTGAGCAGGCGCTTGCGTTCTATATTCCAACACTTTTTTTTGTTTAGGTTCACTTCGGCGTCGAACCAATCTCAGTGATCGCTTGGTGCAAATGGAAAGAGAAAAAATTAATATATTAAAAAATATCTTTACCAGCATAAATGGCATCGAGAAAGCAATTATAGAATTAGTAAAATTAAAAAAATAATAATTTATAATTTTTGTGAGATACTTTTCGACTTATATTTACTACTATTAAATTTTTGTTTCATTTTAGGATATTATAGACATACGCTACGCTGTCCCGACCCAAGTACTGTTTTAATTTCAGGTATAGGCGTACTTGTATTTTATTTACAAGCTTTTATTTAGTTTCACCTGTCCCGTTGTCTGTCGTTCTGTAATCAAATCTTGCAACTTAAATTTGATCTACTTCCCGGTTTCCGATTGAGCTGAAATTTAGAATGCATGTATAAATCGGATGACAATGCAATGTTATTGTGACATAGAGCCGATCTGATGATGGAGCTGGAAGGTGGCCATAGGAACTCCGTAATTAAATGATGCAACCCTATCGAGTTTGAGCTCATTAGATTCGTCTTGACAAGTACTTTGATACTACATATATGGTAACCAGGGTCTGATGAGGAGCCGGAAGGTGGCCATAGGAACTCCGTCATTAAACGATGCAACCCTATCGAGTTTGATCTCATTGGATTAGTCTTGACGAGTACTTTGATACTATATGGTAACCAGGGTCTGATGTTGGAGTTGGAAGGTGGCCATAGGAACTCCGTAATTAAACGACGCAACCCCATCGAGTTTGGTCTCGTGTGATTCGTCTTGACGAGTCTCTTGCTTTCGTCCCATATTAATTATATATGATTGATTGGATGGATGACCCAATGCCAAGGTGAGCGTTTGGTCTCGTTTGATTCGTCTTGACGAGTCTCTTGCTTTCGTCCCATATTAATTATATATGATTGATTGGATGGATGATCCAATGCCAAGGTGAGCACGTGCCGAGGGCTGAATGGTATGAGGGTGTATAAACATGTCTTGCCGCTAACGTTGCGCCTCAGGGTACCAGGGCGAACCCTGTTGTATTGTAGCCCTTATCCCTCTACAACGGACCTTTTGGGGGGATGGACAATTATTTGTCCTATACTCGTGGGAATAACATAAAGAAAACAGAAACAACTACACAAAGAAAACGACGTTTAGAGAAGGCGAAATTGAAGAGACAGGAGAAGATTGCTAATGAAAGCGATGTCCACAAGCGGCAACGCTTAGAAAAAAGAAGAGAAAACGAATCGTTAGAACAACGCACACATAGGCAAAATACCGACAGAATACATACACAAGAGAGAAGAAAAAATGAATTACAAGAAGAACACTTGGCCAGGCTCGACAGGAACAGAATGCTCAGGCAAGCAAGACAGTTATCACAAACAGCAGAGGAACGCATTGTAACAGCACAGAATGAACGGCATAAAAAGACTAACCAGAGGAATGTGCAACGTGGTAGCATTGAGTACTTTAATAATGCGATAAATACATTTTGTGATAAAGTGTGTAATATTTGCACGAAGAGATGCTATCCCCATCAAGTGACCAAGTATAAAATTAGTGCCTCATCTCCTACTTATCTTCCACGAGAATTACGCGAGAATAAAGAAGAATTGATGCTGTGTTACCGATGTAACAATCACATAAGTAAAAGTTACACGTCCGTGCCTCCTTCTAAGGCATATTGGAACAGCTTGGAACCTGGGCCTATACCTCACGTATTAATACCTATACAACGTTTGTCGCAAACTGAAAAGCGCTTTCTTTCTCGGATAATACCGTTTTTAAAAATTTTAAAGTTTGACGGCTTATTTGGACAATACAGATTTCGTGGTCAAGCAATTCTTTTTGCTCAGGATCTTTTCGAGGTTACCGAAAAACTGCCACATATGTTGCCTAGATCTGTAGATAACTGTGGAATTGTGATTGTTACAGAGCATCTAGAGAATTTAAATATTACTCGTGAGTTTTCAGTGTCTCGCGACAATGTGTTCGAGGCTTTGACATGGTTGGTGGCTAATAATCCGTTATACAAAGATGTCCTTATAGACAACAACGCAAACCTATCGACTGACGATCTGATTAGTTTCCGAAAACGCTTGTTCTACATCGCAAACTAACAGTCCGAGCGCGATTCAAAATAGTCAGGACTTTGTACAAATTAATGACGTTTCTCGTATTTTACAAGGATCATGGCATCAAGGAAATGCTGAAGTTTTTACATCTGGGTATGCTGGCGTGCAATGCTGTGCTATGGCAATGAGCAATATCATAAGAGTGTCCATTACTCCACCTCAGCAGTGGAGCAAAAACACTCTTGATCAAAACATGATAGAAGGAGATTCACTGTATGTCAAACTGCGATTATTAAACGCTGAAAATCCTGCAGGTATCCAAATCGAAGAAGACGGTTATTTAGAAATAAGGCATTTCGATTTAGTAAAAGCTCTAGAATATGAGAGTGACAGTTCTTTGTTCGGAAGTTTACGAGATTCGGTAAATCGCGACAGTATTGGTCTACCTTTAAAAGATGCTCTATGCAGGTTATTCTAGACACATCAAACTAACCTACAAAACAAGCGAAAAATAATACAAAACAGTTCAAAAATAATTATATAAAAATAATTATCCTAGTAAAATTATTTAATTAATAATACCTTAATTCTTGGATCGATTCCAATTTTTTTTTTCGTGGTAATAATGGTGCTATTTCCGCACATATTTCTTCAAAAAGGGGATTTATTTAAGCGGTAATTTTTAGTAAATTCTTCATCAGGAATGGTAATGATCAGAGATGCGATTTATTTGAAATACTTCTATTTAAAATGCAAAATACCTATTTTGTATTTTGCATTTAAATGCCTTTTAGTAAAAAACATTTTGTATTTTATTTGAAATACCTTTTGAGATGTATTTTGCATTTTTAATATTCACTTCAAAATGCAAAATACTTTGTGATTAAGTTTAGCCAACATTGGCAACATTACCAGTCAAACAAAATGAAACGAACAAATGACGCTTTTATTGCCGAATTTGACCGATAGAGGCGCCTGCTAGCCATGCGCGCCATTTTTTTCTTCTTTGGTCAGAGTGCGCGCCTTACGTCTGACTAGTGTCAATGTCAAACGAAAACGACGAACATTATCTATGGCTATGAAACGCAACGCCGCTGACGCCGACGATTCGATTTCACGGATTTATTGTTTGCTGGTGCTGGTGAAGTGGTTACTGATTTGATTTGATTACCTACTTCTTTTATGATATTGAAGTGTTGTTGTTATCTCTACAAAACTGGAACGGCTATATACTGTACTGTACTACAACAAGATTATTTAGATAATATAAACAGACGAAACGTGGTGGATTGATTTGGTGTGTGGTGCTGGTGTCTAACAATTCTAGAAAAAAAAATGTAAGTACTTACTGAGATACAAATAAAATAGGTAAATAGTATAAGCAAATAAAAAAAAATATCGTGTTTGATTTTATTTCAGGGATAACCTTAATCTACCATTTATATTTAGGCACTGTTTTAAAGACGTGAAAAAGGAGGCTGACCATGAAAGCAATATAAGTGCTGTTTGCAAGAAATGTTCAAAAACATTGAAGGGAAGTCTGCACGCAACAACAAACTTCTTAAACCATATTAAAGTAAGTATAACCTATGAAAATTTGCTTTTGTATGATATGATATAATAACATAGCTATAGGATACCTATTAGTTACTATTAATTAATTAAGAATAGGTAACTACATATGTAATTTTTTCTGCGTAAACAAATAATTAACCTGATTGTAGTTCTTTCTTTAGAGAAAAGGCCATGACGATCTTCTGAAAGAGTATGAAGAATTGAAACCCCAGCATACAAAGAAAAGGAAGTGTAGTGTTGCAGAATCGAATAGCAATAGTACCGCAAGTACGGCAAAAAAAATGAAACAAAGTATTCTTACAAATGCTCTACAGAAGTCAATAAATCTGGATAAATTAATAGTAAACTTTGTTGTTGACATAATGTCACCTATGTCTATAGTAGAAAATAAGTCATTTAGAGCTTTAATTGAGGGAGCTCAACAACTTACACATCCACCAAAATTGATGTGCCGCCGTACATGCAATAATAAAATTGCTGATGCATACACAGAACATAAAAGTAGTCTAAAAAATAAATTGAAGGCTGCTCAATTCGTCTGTACCACAGCAGATATTTGGTCATCTTCGAGACGCAGTTACTTAGGTATGACTGTTCATTGGATAGATTCGGACACTTTTGCAAGGAACAGTTCTTCTCTTGCCTGCAGAAGATTCAAGGGATCCCACACATTCGATAAGATAGCAGAACTCATAATTGAAATACATGAAGAATATGACTTAAGATTGTCCAAAATAACTAAAACAGTAACAGATAATGGCTCCAACATGGTAAAAGCTTTTAAAATATTTGGGAAACCTGATCTAGAAACTGATACAAGTGGTGGACCCCAGTTGAATGTTGATTTAGAAAATTTTGACGTGAACATAAATGAAAACCTTGACAATAACAATCAGCAAGATGATGATGATAATGATGAGCCCTGCATGAGTTTCCTGAACCTCAAGAAAATGATTTATACCAACTGCCCAACCATGAGAGATGTGCAACCCATACCTTACATCTGATCCCGGCACGGGACATTGATAAAGCCAGACATAAAAATAATTGATACCGAAAATTACATGATGCAGCTATGGCTAAATGTCAGGCTGTTTGGGATCTATGCTCTAGGTCACCGATGGCATCTGAAATTTACTTGGAAGTTACTGGTAAGTCTCCAACTAGCCCCTGCCCAACTCGGTGGAATTCATATTACAATTGTATAAAAGATATATTACAAGTCCAAGAAACCATAAATGAAGCTCTAAGAAAACTGGGATTATCAGTCCTCAAAGAAATTGAAATACAGTTCTTGGTTGAATATGTTAGAACTTCCAAACCCATAGCTGAGGCCATCAGGAGCTTGGAAGGTGACAAAGAGATATATTATGGATGTCTACAACCTGAATTGATAAGAATACAAAAAATATTAGCTTCATTAGAAATTGACAACCCAGTATATTGTGGACCGTTGATTGAAATAATAAAAGAAAGTATTGAAAAGCGTTTTGAAAAATTTGATTTAGAAGACCCAAGATCCAAGGACAGCATTCTGGCAGCTGTATCGTATCCATTTTTCAAATTAAAGTGGGTGCCTAAAAATAAGAAGGAGCACATTAAGGAGCTGTTTATCACAGAAGTCAGGAAATTAAAAAATGAAAGTTTAAAAAGTGGCCTCCAATCACAGACATCAGAAAGAAAAAAAGAAAAAAGCTAGTCTTACTACATGTTCCAGGATTCAGACTCCTCTGCAACCAGTGAGGGTGGTAGTGCCAATACCAATACTACAATAGACCTGGAAACGTTACAATATTTAAAGGATGAGTGCACAAGTCTGGAGATGCTAAACGCTTATCCTGCAATAAAAAAAGTATTCTTAAAATATAACACATCCTTACCAAGTTCAGCACCAGTAGAAAGACTTTTTTCGTACGGTGGGATGATTATGAGACCTCACAGAAGAAAAATGAGTGATGATGTATTTGAACAACTGGTATTGTTAAAAAGCGTAATAAATAAAAATTAATGTTCATTTTTTTCACTTTTTTACAATACCAGTCCAGTTGTTATTAATAAAAGTGTAATAAAAATATCTGAGATTTGACCAAAAGGTATTTTATTTTGAAAAAGTATTTTGAAAATACCTATTTTGCATTTAGCATTTGAAATACAAAACGCAAAACTATTTGGTATTTTGCATTTGAAATAGTAAATCTTAAAAGCATTTTGTATTTAAATGCTTTTTTAAAACCATTTTGTACATCTCTGGTAATGATATTAAAATTTTCCCGCATTTCCTGTTTCCGTCTTCTACGCGCAACATTATCTTCTTTAACGGCTTCCAAAAAAAGAAGAAATCGTGACATTTTGCGACTGAAATTTTACGTGAAAGAATTATGTTTAGATATAGGTAAGCATATAAACAAATATAAATGCGTCTTAATTTTAACATTATAATTACTTACCTTAACAATAACTGTTGTAAACAGTTAAAATTTATATTCAACTGGGTAAAACTTGCACTGTGAAACGTAACTAAATACTTCAAACACTAAAAAGCGACAAACCAACACACAAAATAATAAAAACGATAATGCCGACGACGTCCTGAGAGGTCTCGTTGAGATTATCGTAAAATGTAGGTTTTGGTCGTTGTCAAATTCAAATAATCGTTCGTGATATTTGTGCCGTAGAGTAGGGTCGCCGACGATACTGTCGAAAATAGTATCGTTAGTTCATTCGTCGATACGATATTAAAAACGATGTAACTGAACACGATATATCGAATATCGGTTTTGCGAGTAGAGCTCCTGGTTTTGTTTGGATATTTTACTATATAATACACAAATTTCGCTATAAAATAAACACTACTACTAATAATATAAGCGTATATTTATTTTCAAAAAGCGTATTATTTGATAAACGTGTAATACGTTTATATTGTGTTAACTACTTTTCGTCCTATTATATGCTCTAAATTTTAAAACGCAAAGGTATTATGGATACTTGCACAGCTCGTGTCTATAGATTTGCCAAGCCACCATTGATCAGTGATAAAGGTATAAAAAAGAAACCTAGAGGTTTTGCAGAAGAGATTACAAGTACCGATGGGGATGTTACTTTGGTCAAATGGCTAGATAACAGGCCAGCCAACTTAGCATCTTACTTTATTGGTATAGGGGAAAAGGATATGGTGAAAAGATGGTCAAAGACCGAGAAAAGGTTTATAGAAGTTGAGAGGCCTGAAATAGTCAAAAAGTACAATCACGCAATGGAAGGTTTTGATCTACTAGAACAACTAATGAGCCATTATAGGACTTTCATAAAGGCGAAAAAGTGGCCTTTGCGAATGATTTTTCATGCGTCAGATCTGGCTGTCGTTCAAGCGTATAGTGAATATGATACAGATAATGATTTGCTCGGGATACCTAAAGCAAAACGGTTTACACTTCTACACTTTTGCCGACACCTATCTCAAAGTTTAGTTCTCCGAAATTTGAGTATTAATGACGACGTCAAAGGTAATATGCACATCCCGATTGAAGGACAAATGAATGTGGCGGCCTTCCAAGCAGGAAGTCTCTGAGGGGTTTCATTATGCTCGTAATTACTTCAACCGAGATAGAATAAACCATCGGCCGTAGAACTAAGAAAATGAGTGACTTCGACCTCACATTGCAGTCATTTATAATCGTCGGTAATCACGTACAATGCGTTGCATGTCGGCATGCGTGTCGTCGTTGTCAATTATTTTCGGTAGACGAACCTTCAGTACTTCTGATAGAACTTTTTTAAATAGTGGTGATTCATTATACTTACGCGCTATACCAGTCATGAAATTTATTTGCTTCCTGAAGAATTGCCGTCTAAATTTCGTGTACGGAACATTTTGGCCAAAATAGTTTCAATGGAAAACAGCTGGAAATTCAACGGCTTTTTTCCGAACGATTTGCAGACTAAGGTTCTCGAGCTAAAAAATCAGTTACGATCAACTGTTTTTGATGCATTCTAAATTGAGAATAGCAATTAACTTACCGGACAAATATCATAGTTTTTTTTTTGGAGTTTTACCGATTTTTTTTAATAGCCACGCCGTAGATAGTCAAAACCGGTATAGTCACGGTAGTTACTTAAATAAGGCGCAATTATTTTGTTGTAGTTCATTAAAGAGTCTTGCATCTTGATAAATCATTCACACCTACTCGTATGTTAAGAATATTCGATACATAAGTTACGTGTGCTAGGTTATCCTTTAACGAAGCAAATAAATAATATGTATCCCAATAATTTCCAAAACCAACCCGTTGTTATAATTGAACGATTAGATTTTACAGTTTTCTACTATTCATGAACTCGGAAGAGCGACCTAAAGCGTACAGCAGCCCAAAATTCCATCAGTTTTAACAAAATCTTCGATTCTTGAAGGACGATTTAAGAGCGCTCCAATTTAGGCTTTTCTACATCTTTTGTGAAGCAACCGGTTGGTGTTTTCAAGCGCGTTGATTTATCTGTTTTAACCGAATACACCAATCAGAAGCGTAAAAATAGGGCTACTTATTATCGGCAGGCCAAATGTCTGCAGTAGGTAGGCCTCCGAAATTATCAATGAATCCAATCGTAATTCTTGACAAATTTAATATCGAATCGTTGCGAATGTACTATACATTACAGGGTTACGTGTAGCCCTAGAAGTCCAAGGCCTTTGTTTCCATGGGCCTCGGAAAACTCCTTCCGCCGATTCGAGCATCGTGGCGAGCGGAGTACAGATTCGCGTCAAGCCGACCCTTAAATACCTGGGACTGGTCCTCGACAGCCGCTGGAACTCCTACGAGCACTTTTGGCGCCTAGCGTGTAAATTATAGCGAGCGGCCGCCCTGGGCAGAGTCCTGCCGGCCGCCCTGGGCAGAGTCCTGCCCAATGTCACAGGGGCGAAGGCTTCGTGCCGGAGGCTCTACGATGGAGTCGTGTGGTCCATGGCCCTGTACGGCACACCTATGTGGGCTAACACCCTAACAAGCCGGTGTATCCCTCTGCTGCGAGGTCCGCAGCAGGTGATGACAGTCGTACGGAGTAACTGCACGATCTCCTATGAAGCGGCGTGTGCGCTTGCCGGTGCACTCCCGTTAGAACTTGACGCGAGGGTCCTTTGGCGGTATTCCACTACCGGGAAGATGCGCGTCAGTCTTAAGGCCAAGGAATATCGCCGACAGAAGTCAGCGGTCTGATGGAAGAGTTCCGCACGCTTACTGTGGAACTCTGGGATGCACGACTGGCAAATCCAGGATCGGAAACTTGCTTGATCTAGTCGATCCGGCCTGTCCTATTTCCTACTTGCATGGATGAATAGGAGTCATGGCGCTGTGACCTTACATCTTACGCAGATGCTTTCTGGGCACGGGTGCTTTGGAAAGTATCTGCAAAGAATACAGAGAGTAGCTCTTTTCATCACTGCAGCACTTCCGGAGACAGTGCGCAGTACACACTGGAAGTGTGCCCAGCGTGGGCAGGAGAGGGCGAGGCGCTTTCCACCTCGATCAGCTTTATTGCCCACCATAGTCTCAGCTATGGAGCGTGTATTGCGGTGATTTATATCACAGAATGAAAGCGCGAGCGCGACCCTCCTTCCACCGACGAGACGAGACTTTAGAGTAGACGAGAGATAAGACCACGACACGCGTCATCATACGACGCTATGGTCTGTGCCGTCGTTGTCGAAACCGGCCAAGTGCGCTCCTGGAAGCGTCGTGTAGTATCCCGTTAGGGAAATCCCGACACATTCCAGATATAGGGTGCGAGGAGGACCACCATCGGGTTTAGTCGGTCTGTTTTTCCCAGCGGAATACGAGCCCAACATACCTCCAACCCAGGACGGTTTTAGATTATGTCAATGCATTCCCGACGTTAAAAAAAGGTTAAATCACTCCGGTTGTAGTCAACGCTAAAACTAATTCTGACATAATTAATTGCTCTGTAAAGTCTACCCCGATTTACATACGGGGTTATTAATGAATAAAATGTACATTTCAAAGATGTAGAAGTGATCCCATCCTAGTTAGGTTCTAATCAATTACTAGTCCATCCAGTCAAAGTAGATAAGAGAAATTTTAAATGCATAGACGAACCTAACGTTTGCATTACGCTAAATTAACTACCCATAACGCTAACATTAGAGAAATTAATAATTTTATTTCAGGTAATTCAACAGAGGAGGCGTTATATTTAATTTTTAAAGCAAGTAGTTTTCGATAACGCTGACGAAATATTTTTAGGGTGGATGCGTTAAAAGAAACTACAAATGAAAGCTGTTATCATCACTCGAAGTGCGCTAGCTAAATGAAAATGTACGTGGCAGGAGCGGGAGACTCGAGCGTCCCTCTCTCTCGCACGTCCGCCGATACGAGACATCTCAGCAGCCATCCATCCACCTGACCTCGCTTTCGCACTTATGTCCTCAACGAGATTGGTTTTAATGCACAAAATGTGATTGGTACATTTATATAAATTTTCTTGTATACTCATGTTTTTGTCGAAAACGTATCGTCATTGGTTATAATGTACATATTTTTAATAGCTGAATATATTTTACTAGCTTGTAAGTTTTTGTATAGTGGTAAGATTGATCAAAATAAAACATTACAAATCTGGACTCCGAGTGGTTATCATCTCCGCCCTAGTACCCCAAAAATTTATTGAAAGTAGGAAGCATTTGTATGATTATCCGTGTCTTAGTTTTTCCGATAGACTAGTAAACTAGTAAAGTTATCATTATTAGAGCCACGTGACCAGTAGTTACCGTAAGATTCTAATGCCAGGCGAATCCGTAGACAACCTAATACCTCGCATTTTATTTAAAGCTCCTATCGTACCCAATAAGTCCCATCGAATAACGCGTCGTCAATTCCTCCCATTGCAAGTTTGTTGACGCGATGACGATTCATAAGAGCCAGGGCAGACCTAGTGATGCCATATCTACCAACTTTTTGGTAAATCTACCAATTTACACTTTAAGGTGGTAGATAGGTGGACTACCACCTTAGATCTAAAATCTACCTATTTTATTAATTTTCACATATCACCACTTTCATATTTAATATTTCCATGTTTCCGCCATGGAAACGTGATGACGTAGCATCAATACCATCTAACATGTAACGGTCATGCGTTTCAGCGACTTCGCAGACATCCGCATAGACACATATCTACAGCCGACAATACCATAGGGGTCGACTTTTGCAGCGGTAGTTATTGTCTTTAGGGAGTTTGAGACGCCTCACAAAAAAATCACGTAGTGTAACACTTATCTTTTATAGGTCTAAGGCTAATAATTAATTTCTAAAAATATATAATACAAACATATAAAATAATTTCACTATATACAATTAAATCCAGAACTATAAATAATTTACTAAATACATTATGCTAATACTGTTTAAAGCAAACTTAATCTACCATAACGGCTAACCTACCTAAAGTTATAAAACAGAAATGTACCTAATAGTTTTAAAATGTGCGCTGAGACCGTAGCCGCACGCGAATATAATGGGCGACGTCATACGTCCTTGTATCTCGGGTGGTCAAGCGAGTGACGAGCGGAGGGACATCGGCCGGTCGGCACTCTGATCACTGCGCCCTCCGGCATAGTTCCTATCACCTACTACGCTGCGATAATATCAGTACTTAGCTCCGTCCTGGTTAGAATCTGTTCTGACTACAATTAAATTTAACTTGCGAGTGGAGTGTTCTACAAAACGTACAATAAATACTTAGTGCTACTAATTCCCCGGATTGGGGTTCCAGTTCCAGGAGTGGAATTGTCTATCTACCCACCGCATCCCTGTCTGCTACCCGCCCTGTGACTGTTAAACCCTTGCTGCGGACGACATCGGTTCCTCGCTACTCACAGGACAGTGGTTTTCTTCTAAAAGAATTGTTAAAGTTTCTCGACTAATTAACTGAACCTACTTCCCTGAGAAGCAATAAACTATATGTACCCTGACTTATCACCTTTTATTTGCTCACGCACCTAAAACGTGACAGTGGCGCCCACTATAGGTATTTGATTGGTCGAGTTGCTTTTGCATACTTTGGGCAGTAGTTGGTTATCATTGGTGTTGGTTCATCCAAAACATTGTAGATTAGTTACTGTTGTCAATATTGGATTTTTCATTTTGATGTATGAAAAAATATCTAATTTTTAATTAAATATTTTTTCATTTTTCTTGATTATTCTACTACTACGGTAAGTATTTGTCTAAGATTTTTTTAGCTAAGTTGATTTTGTGCTGTATATTTTAATTGTGCTTGTAAATCAATAGTTTAAGTTTATATTTGCAACACACACCCACTCTTTTTTACTTAATATGTCTTATCCTATAAAATTTCTGTCACTCCAAAAAGCCGAACTTGAGTACGAAGTAGGTGTTAGAGGTGGTACTACGGGTGAATCTGTTGTGGAACTTAGAAAGCAAATAGTTAAATTAACTCAACTATTGCCTTCGGAGGATATTTTAGAATCGCACCTCGATCCAAAAGATGATTTATTACAATTGCATGAAACTTTAAAGAAATCTATTTATTTATTTATTTAATAGGTACACCAACAGTATACATATAAAAACATTACAGACAAAAAGCAAAAAGATTACAAAGATTATATACATATACCAATTATAGGTGAACACAACATTGTTTAAAAGCTAGGAACAAATAATAAAAAAGAAAAGAAAGGGATTGAATGACAATAAAGTAGAATAAAAAAAATAAAATAAAAAGAGACTTACACGAACTCCATTAATTTATTTCTAAAACATGGAAGCGAGTCATAAAATATATCTAAATCTAAATTGTTGATTTCATTATAACTAATGGCACATCTGGCTAGAGGAGCTTGTCGGCCTAGGTTAGTCCTAGTTACAGGGACAGAAAAAGATTTTTTGTTGGGATGTCGAGGAATACGAGTCGGTACAGACAGTTTCACTTCAGCCAAAAGCACATTGCACTAAAATTAATATTGATAATCTTAAGTCTAAATTTGATAAAAATCTTTATTCTAGAACGGAAACTATTTTGCATCACGCCTATTATCGATTAGTTAGGGTCAATCGCTCCCCTGAAGTTACAGAGCTCTATAGTGATTGTAATAATATTTGGAAACATCAACTCAAAGAACTATCTATTTATAAATCTAAAATTGCTCACACTCCTATTTCTACTTCCACAACCACAACTTCTACCACTGAGATGGTCACTGTGTCCACCGGTTGTGATAGAAAAATGGAATCTGAGGTAGTTAACAACCTAAAATTTTCAGGCAAAAGCTGTGTTCGCTCTTTCATTCAAAAGGCTGAAGAGTTAGTAGATGCCCGAAGTATTCCTAAGAATAAATTGCTGTCGTTTGCTTACGAAATTTTTACTGATGATGCTCTTCATTGGTTCCGCTGCATAAAAGACAAAGTACAGTCATGGGATGAGTTGGCGATACTTTTGAAACAAGATTTCAGCCCAAATGATTATGATTACCGATTATTGGCTGAAATCCGCACGCGTACTCAAGGCGAACACGAAAATATCACCATTTACTTATCTATTATGCATGGAATGTTCTCTAGGCTAGATAATAAAGTTTCGGAAACTGACCAGCTCGATATTATCCTTCATAATATTCGGCCTTGCTATGCCAGTACCTTAGCTGCATCTCCGGACATCTCTAGCATTGATAAATTAAAAACCTTGTGCCGTAGTTATGAAAACATTCAATCAAGAATGGCCCAATTTCATGAACCTCCTAAAATTACTAGAGATACCGTTGCTCCTGACCTTTCATACAATAAACCTAGCTCATCTGATAACTTTACAAATAAAAATCACTACTATGGTAATTATAAACACAAAAATTACTTTTATTATAAACAAAACGATAATAATAAGTCAGATTCCAAAGTAAATTTTAATGAAAATAGATATAATTTTAAACAAACACAAGGGGAAAAGAAAATTGAAGTCAGTCCTGTGAGCATGCCAGATAATCCACGTTCTAGTAACGTATACTGTCTTAGGTGTAGGACCGACACTCATTCACTTGGCCAATGTACGGAACCGCATTTTCCCATTTGTTTTAAGTGTGGAAACAAAGGCGTGAGGTATCCTGATTGCCTAAACTGTAAAAGTGGTTCTACGTCAAAAAACTAAATATTGTGGATTGCAGTAATACATACCATTCTAAATTTGATAAAAACGATTGGAATGCTTGGCTACAATTGATTTCAAAATTCTTTTCATACTATACCGTATCTTCAATCCACAATAGAAGCATTGATAATTCTAGACCATACGTCTCTATTAACGTTAACGGCAATCCTGTAACTGGTCTGCTGGATTCTGGTTCCAGCTTTACAATACTAGGCAATAACAACCATATTTTTTTTTCTAATTTGGGATTTACGTTAAGTCAGTGTGAACCTATTAATTTCATGGCTGCTGGCGGACAGAAACTTGAATGTAGCGGTATCATGCACCTACCTATTTCTTTTCTCAGTCAGACTCATATAATGAAGGTATATATCGTACCCGAGATAAAAAACAGTCTTATTTAAGGGATGGACTTTTGGCGAATTTTTGGCTTATTCCCCAACCATTTAGACTCGATCGTAATTCGTACAAAGTCTGAAAATGATACATTCGCAAATATAAGTCCATACGTAGACACGCATCTTCACAGTTACGATCACCTAACAGCGGATCAAAAAATTACTGCTGATAATATAATATCTCGTTTTCGTGAAATTTGTTACGAAGAACGAGGACTAGGTCGCACTAACTTGACTACGCATGCTATTGACACTGGGGATGCTGCCCCTATTCGTCAACGGTACTACAGGATGTCTCCAGAAAAGCAGAGGATTTTGATAGAACAGCTAGACGAAATGATTAAGGAAGATGTAGTAGAAGCGTGCGAAAGCCCGTGGTCATCGCCAGTTCTACTTACGCCTAAAAAAACCGGGGACTTACGATTCTGCTTAGATAGTAGGAAATTAAACTCCTTGACTAAGAAAGATGCTTATAGTCTACCATACATCTCCGAGATTCTAGACAACTTACGTGACGCTAAATATCTAACGAGTCTAGATCTCTCTAAAAGTTTCTGGCAAGTGCTAATAAGGGAGCAGGATCGTTGTAAAACCGCCTTTTATGTTCCTTCGAGAGGAACTTATCAATTTAAATGTATGCCTTTTGGGCTAACAAATGCTCCAGCGACACAGCAGAGATTAGTAGATATTCTGTTTTACGGACCGGAATTTGAGCACCGAGTCTTTGTGTTTGTTGATGACATTATTATAGTCTCAAACACCTTCGAGCAACATATTGCCTTACTTATGCGTGTTTACGAAAAACTAAAAATGGCTAATTTAACGATTAACTTTGAAAAAAGGCAATTTTTTAGAAACCAGCTTAAATATTTAGGCTATGTTGTGGATTCTGACGGTCTACACGCAGATCCCGAAAAAATAGAGGCAATAGTAAATTACCCTAGGCCCACTAATCGTAAGGAAGTAAGGAGATTCCTTGGTACTGCTTCGTGGTACCGTCGCTTTATTCCAAATTTTAGTTCCATAACTTCCCCTCTCAACAAGCTGACATCTCAGGGTAAAAAAGCACCTCCATTTGTTTGGTCTCCCGAAGCTGAATCAGCCTTTCGTTCCCTAAAAGATAATTTAGTGTCCACACCCATTTTGGCCTGCCCTGACTACTCGAAGCCTTTTCAAGTCCACACTGACGCCAGTGATGTAGGTATTGGTGCTGTTCTAACACAAACTATAAATGATGTTGAACGCGTAATAGCTTACATGAGCAAATCTCTATCCAAGCAAGAACAAAACTATAGTGCCACTGAGAGAGAGGCTTTGGCAGTTTTAACGGCTATTGAGCATTGGCGATGCTACTTGGAGAATGGTCAAACATTTATCGTCTATACTGATCATTCAGCTCTGAAATGGTTCTTGAATCTGAACAATCCTACTGGCCGTCTAGCTCGCTGGGGTGTAAGACTTTCGGCCTATAACTTTGAAATTAGGCACCGACGAGGTCTAGATAACGTCGTGCCTGATAGTTTATCGCGTGCTATACCGGTAAATGCTATGGACCTAAATACTAACACGCCCGTACAGACAAACGACAATTGGTATCTTAATATCTTTCACGGATGTCAAAAATCCACGCTATCATTTAAAGACTACCGCGTTTCTAATAACCAGTTATACCGTTTTAAGAAAAGTTTGAACCCTTTAGCCAGCGAGTTTGATTGGAAACTGGTGGTACATAATGAAGCTAGACTAGACATCATAAAAAAGAACCATTCTGATCCTACAGCTGGTCATTTTGGTGTGTTCAAAACTTTAAAACGCTTATCTTTAAAATACTTTTGGCCAGATATGCACCGAGATGTCACGGAGTTTGTTTCAAACTGTGAAACTTGCATTTCCTACAAACATCCTAATCATACTGTATTGGGTACTATGGGTCGTCTTAAAGACTGCTGCAGACCTTTCCAAATGATTAGTATGGACTTAGTTGGACCGTTGCCACCTTCCAGAAAACAAAATACCTTCTTATTTGTAATCACTTGCTGCTTCTCCAAGTTTTGTCTTTTGTATCCTATTCGACGAGCCTCAGCCGAAATCATGGTCCGTATTTTAGAAGAGCAGGTATTCTTAGTTCATGGTATACCTAGTACGGTTCTTATGGATAATGGCAGACAGTTCGTTAGTAATCTGATGAGGGATCTATTCTCTAAGTATAGGGTCCCTAATGTCCGATATACGCCAAAATACACTCCCCAGATAAACACTGTCGAACGGTACAACAAGACCATTATGACAGCCGTTTCATCTTTTATTCAAGAAGATCACCGATCTTGGGACGTAAATATTGCAAAAATACAATTTGCAGTTAACTCTTCAGTAAGCGAAGTTACTGGGTATACTCCTTCATTTCTAGTATACGGTCGCGAAGTAATTAGCTGTAGTTCTCACTACATTGACGCTGATCTTAAAAACGACATCATTTTTTCTCCTAGGGATGATTATGCCGAAAATTTGGGACACTTACGGAAAATTTTTGACAAAGTACAAGCAAACCTCATAAAAGCTCACTCACGAAATTCAAATAATTACAACTTGCGACGCAAAAATATTGAATTTAACGTAGGAGACGTGGTTTGGAAGCGTACATATTTTCAAAGTGACAAAAATGAAAGGTTTGCTAAGAAACTTGCCCCAAAATTTTTAAAATGTCGGATTATTGCCAAGAAGTCGCCTTTAGTTTATGATCTGGAGGATATGTCGGGAAATCGCTTAGGTTTTTGGCATATCAAGGATATAAAATTAACTAATTATAAACTTTAAATATAACTACATATATTCCCCTAACTTAAATGTAGTCACTTTTACTAATCATAGGTTTTAAATATATGAATTCACTTACCTTGCTATGAACGCGAACGTCTACTTATTTTTTTATAAATTAGTTTAATTTAGTTTTATGGTAAAAGTTCAGTGGATTTTTCCTAGAAAAAATCCTACACTAAAAAGGGGGATATGTAACACTTATCTTTTATAGGTTTAAGGCTAATAATTAATTTCTAAAAATATATAATACAAACATATAAAATAATTTCACTATGTACAATTAAATCCAGAACTATAAATAATTTACTAAATACATTATGCTAATACTGTTTAAAGCAAACTTAATCTACCATAACGGCTAACCTACCTAAAGTTATAAAACAGAAATGTACCTAATAGTTTTAAAATGTGCGCTGAGACCGTAGCCGCACGCGAATATAATGGGCGACGTCATACGTCCTTGTATCTCGGGTGGTCAAGCGAGTGACGAGCGGAGGGACATCGGCCGGTCGGCACTCTGATCACTGCGCTCTCCGGCATAGTTCCTATCACCTACTACGCTGCGATATTATCAGTACTTAGCTCCGTCCTGGTTAGAATCTGTTCTGACTACAATTAAATTTAACTTGCGAGTGGAGTGTTCTACAAAACGTACAATAAATACTTAGTGCTACTAATTCCCCGGATTGGGGTTCCAGTTCCAGGAGTGGAATTGTCTATCTACCTACCGCATCCCTGTCTGCTACCCGCCCTGTGACTGTTAAACCCTTGCTGCGGACGACATCGGTTCCTCGCTACTCACAGGACAGTGGTTTTCTTCTAAAAGAATTGTTAAAGTTTCTCGACTAATTAACTGAACCTACTTCCCTGAGAAGCAATAAACTATATGTACCCTGACTTATCACCTTTTATTTGCTCACGCACCTAAAACGTGACAGTAGAATTGATAGCAGACGAAACACGTGCGACACTCGACCTTATTGTGGAGGTCAATGTAAGACCTGAATCCTACATTATGTCCGAGTATATGTTTGCAGATTGGCGTCTGGGCCTGAGGGGATATAATTCTGTGAACCACAGGACAAATTTCGTCGGTGGCACTGTCGATATCCCTGTACATTCAACACTACGTTTGCCGTTTTAAGTTACACCTAATGTTCATGAGAAAGTTCACACGAACACCCTTGAGCGACTTTGGTAAGAACTTCTCGCTCATGCAGGAACCAGAACCGCCTAAAATGGTATATGGAACACCTCCGGAATGTACATAGGGGGCTACCCAAGAATGGGCAAAATGCCGATTAAAATAAGAAATTGCCAAAGTAGTCCCAACTGCTCTCGCCGCCACTAAAATAATGGTAGGTATCATGGCTTGACATAAGCAGCAATTAATGATTAAAGTGGTTCGAATATAGACGTTTCGTGTTTCTGCAGGTGAACAGACATTCCAGCGATGAAAATTACATAATATTGGAGACATTTTCTTTGAAGGTTATCTCACAGGCGAGACATACTTGAATATCCTTTAAGGCGTAATATCCGACAAATTGTTCGAAGAGGTCCCTGTACGGTATTTATCGAACCTGTACTTCCAGCACGAAAGAAAGAAAGAAATAAATTCTTCTTTCTTTCTACTATCAGCACGATGGGTGCCCTGCGCATTATACGCAGCGAGAGCAGTTCGAGAATACCTAGCCCGCGTGTTTGGCAAAAGACGGATCGGACGAGTTGGTTCTGAGGCTTGGCCACCTCGTAGCACGGATTCGACACCAATGGATTTTTTTCTGTGGTTAGAAATAAAAAAACTAGTTTATACGGAAGAAGCACGAAGTGTAAATGAATTAAAGCAACGCATAACAGCTGCATTTGACCAAGTGATAAGTTAAACAGTGATGTTAATTAAAGTAAACGATAACAATCCTATGAAAAAGCGTTACTAATTAACCCAATCTATTTGTCGACCTAAAAGCATTAGGCCTTAAAGTTTTTTTTCCAGTGTCGATACTTTATTACTATATTGCGTATCTATTGCTTGTGTACTTTAATATTTGTGTGTATTTTTGTGCCGATATTCGATTGAAGTTAGTATAACGGGAATTCGACCATATTTATTTTTTCACTAATTTGCATACATTTGATATGGATATAGATTTAGAAATACCATAAATTCAGAACGTCGGACACGGATTTGTGTACGGAAACTTTGCTTTATCTCATCATAGGTACAAATGGTCTCGTCAAATATCAAAGCCTGATATAGGGGACGTCATTTTAATAAAGGCGAGCATCCTACTCACTGTTGCTCGGTCGAGTTGTACAAAAACATGCCCACATGTTTTTGTACAACTCAGATTACAGTACTAGAGTTGTCACATTACGCACTGAAAAATCTAAGATAAAGACCTCGAAATTATGTATACTCGTACTTCCAGTAAACCGATTCGTTGCGGATGGCACGTTTCAGTGTCATATTTTTTTCGTGTGGTGTTAGACACGGATATGTGTCATTTTAAAATCGAAAATAACTCTTTCAATTCAGTTCAGGGAAATTTTAGCCAGAACCAAACTATTTTAATTTTTCATATTAAGCTTTTTTTTTTATATTGCACTTCAAGATTGACCTCATCCCACCTGGTGTAAAGTGGTAATGAGGTCCTAGCTTAAGGGTGACAAGTACAGCATAATAAATCTGTTACTGGACTTGTCGCCCTTACCTTGAAGGCTTGACCCCTGCTACTAACGTAGCACCCCCCAGGAGCTCTGGAAACCTTACTCACACGCAGGAACACAACAACACAGAAGTGATTGTTATTTGGCAGCGGTCTTCTGTAAGGTGGAGGTATTTCACCAGTCGGGCTGCTCCATTTCGAGCGATAAATCGCTATGCCCTACCTCTCTTAATTAAGCTCGTTGTTGCCTTCGTTTTTGGATTTAGTATTTAAAAAAAAAATTGGAATTAAAAACTTTTCTCTGCATACTATTGCTAACGGGTACTAAAAAGCTGAATAGAATGGTAGATTATTGGTCCATGCATTATTGTTACCGCTTAAGTCCATGCCAATTTAAGACTAGGGATAGGTATTTTTTAATTTTAAGAGCTTTAAACGTGCCAGCCATCGAACGGTCAGAGAGTATTTATAAAACAAAATCTTTTATTGATTTATTCAATGAATCTCTTATATTGTGGGGAGACTATTTTTTCGCCAATATATCAAAAGTAAATCTCATAGAAACGGCATTAAATTGTACATTTATGCCGACGCCAACGGCATAATTTAAAAAATCCATGTATACGCAGGGTCCCAAGGTGTACAAGTAGGAGGTAGAAACCATACGAGAAAAGTAGTAAATCTGCTAATGCAAAAATATTTAGAAAAAGGACATGCTTAGTATTTGGCTGAGGAGCTTATAAGAAAAAAAAACACGTATAAGTTAATTTTAAGTATTCTAGTGTTTTATGTAAAATATTATTAAATACCATTTGTTAATATATTGTTAGGGATCATCACCGAAGCCGATGTACATGTCTGACGTCACCTGCCCGCTCGACCGGTTCTTTATAAACGATCGACGGGTGCTGGCTCGTCCATTTTGCCATTCGATCTCCGTGCGGTTAGACGTGCTGCCGACTCGCTCGAAGTGTTATTCTTTGTTGAATTGTTTTATGATTTTTGTGGAAATTACTAATTAAATTTATGTAAATTAGTATTTTTTTTTATATAAAACTACCCTGATTCCAAAAATCAGAAGTGCGATAAACAACTTATGCTCACAGTTATTCTCGCTAGGTATTTTCGTAGTTTGAAATTTAACCGTTATGGGAAGGTCAAGTCGTTCGCGTTCTCGGTCAAAAAGTAAACGCAAACGTGTTGAAAGTTCACGTAGTCGGCATTCCAAGGACAGGCGATCACGCAGCACGTCTCGCCATGAACGGAGGCGTGATCGTCATCGGCGTGATAGCGGAAGGCGTAAACGCTCTAGGTCTAGGGACCTATCGCTAGGACGAATATACTGTCAGCCCTTAGAGACCATTGTTTCGCGTTTATCGGCGTTGGAGGATAGATCAGGACAAGTAGAAACGCCGAGCGGATCTAACGTTGAGGTTTCCTCGGGACACTTGCACTGTACTGAAAGGATCGTCGAGGCTATTCAATCGTTAAAATCAGTAAACTCTCAAAGTTTTTATATTTCGAATTTTGACCCAAATCTTCACGATGTAAGTCAGTGGTTTGACGAAGTAGATAGGGCTCAAGCCTTAAACAAGTGGTCGGATAGTGAATGCTTATCACGCGTCGGCAACTGTCTAAAAGACGATGCTAGGATTTGGCTGAACGAGTGGGTTACAGATGATCGTTCTTGGACTAGTTTTAAGAGAGATTTCAGATCACTATGCGTTAAAAAAATTGATATGGCTGGCATTTTATACGAGATTATGAGTATCGACTCTGATAATTATACGACGTATGCAGAGTATGCACGTAAGTCACTGTTACGGCTGCGTATGGTCAGGGGGCTTTCGGAAGAACTTACAACGGCAATTGTAATTAGAGGTATTAAGGATCCTCTCGTTAAAGCATCTGCCACAAATTCCAACCTCACCCCGGATAATTTGGTAAGCTATTTATCTACTTTTGTTAAACCCAGTGCCAGTGTAAAGCGATTGTTTGGTGATAACCGTACGCGATTGAATTCTCTTAACAAAGATAATTTAAAACCTTATAAACGCCCGATTAAAACGTCTGAACCAAGATGTTTTATTTGTAGTGAGATAGGTCATAAGCAATCGGGGTGTCCAAAACCTAATTCAAGCTCGAAATTTCTTGCGTTACCCTCTACTAGTAGTGATAAAAAATTAAACTGTAGTTATTGTAAAAAGGAAGGGCATGATGTAAGTAATTGTTTCGCAAAACAACGCTCAGAAACTCGGAATAGTCAGTCATAAAAATAACGTTAATTTCTGCTCTCGTTTTGATTTAAATAAAAATGACATTGTTGTAGGTATTATTCAGGGTATTCCTATAGATGTACTGATAGATAGTGGCGCGTTAGGAGTCTCACTAATTTCGTCGTCAGTAGTTAATTATTTTTCGTGTAATAGAAAATCTATTGAACGTCAGTTAAAAGGAATAAGCGACACAATGGTTCAAGTTAATTCGTATGTTACTCTGACAATTGAGCTCGAGGAAATATCTATCGAAGTGGATTTATTATTGTTCCGAGTGAGTGTATGAACGCCCCAATTATAATTGGTACCGATGTACTAAATAGAGACGGACTCACATACGTTAGGACAAAGAACTCTCAGCGTATTATGCACAACGTTGCTTCGACTAAAGTATCTTCTGCTCCATCGAACATGCAGATTGCAAATATAAAAACTTCCGTGACCGGTGAGGCTTTTGAAAAGTTAACGTCTGTGCTCAATAAATATTCGGAGTTCATGATATCTGGTACAGCCACAGCGACTGTTACTACTGGGCAAATGCATATTCGATTGAACAACGATGGTAGGAAACGAGTTGTTGCATATTACAGCCAGGGGCTGAATCGCGCTACCATTCCTATGAATTGAAGACCCCTGCCGTCGTTAAATCGCTTAAACACTTTAGGCATTACCTTGTGGGTACACCATTTACTTTAATCACCGATTGTAATGCTCTTAAAGCCACGCAAAATAAGAAAGATCTTTTACCGCGTGTAGGTAGGTGGTGGGTGTACCTACAAGACTTTAACTTTAATATTCAGTACAGAAAAGGGGTAATGTTACAACACGCAGACTACTTGAGCCGCAATCCTATAATCGCGGTAAATAACATATCCAGGCCACGAAATTGGGCACAAATCGCACAATCTGCGGATGACGAGACTAAACAGTTACTTCAGTCTTTAGATGAAGGACGATACTCTGCATGTCGATACGTTGGGCCGATTACCTATTAGTCGTGGACATAAACACATAATTATTTTAGTAGATTCATTCACCAAGTTTTGTTTTCTATTTGCTATGCGTCGTCAAGATGTACATGAATTAAAGTTAGTTATGCAATAAGAATAATTTGTGATAGAGGTAGAATGTTCGAGGCACATGAAGTCGTAAAGTTTATGAGTGAGTTAGGCTGTTAGTTACATTATATAACTCCCGAAATGCACCACGTTAATGGTCGAGTGGAACGTTATGTTCGCACGGTATTGAATATGCTCAGGATTGAAGTAAATCACAAAAAAAGCGAATGGGCCGATGAACTATGGCGGTTACAATTAATTCTCAACGTAACCAAACAAAAGACTACCCAGTACTCTCCATTGAATCTACTAGTTGGTTCAGAAAATACTACGCCTGTGATTCGCACTTTGATACGTGATGTCGCTGTTGAATCAACTGAAAACTGGGAGTCTTTACGAGAAATGCGGAGGCAAAGGACAGCCGAACGGTTGACTCAAAACCAAGCGGAGCAAGACATGCGGGTCAATGAAAATCGTCACCCACCGCGGAAATATAAGGAGGGTGACCTTGTATTTGTAATTAAGTACTCTCAGTCGCAGGGCAAATTAGATCCAGGCATGCGGGGACCATACCGCATCATTCGGGCGTTGGACAACGGCCGTTATAAACTCCAACTGCTTGCAGGGTCATATGGAAAGATGACCTATGCAGCGGCACAGTTTTTGGTGCCTTGGAGAGGAGAATGGACCCCGGAGACATGTGCATCTTTCTTCGAGGGTGAGTCCCTGTGGCATGCTTAATAGTGGAGCCTCTGCCAAGATAGTGACCTACAGATATGCTTAATAGTGGAGCCTATGTCTGTCGTCTGATATCTAAGTGGCATGCTTAATAGTGGAGCCTCTGCCAAGATAGTGACCTACAGATACGCTTAATAGTGGAGCCTATGTCTGTCGTGGTATGCTTGATGCGAGGTGTTTTGCGAGTATGCATAATGGTGGGGCCTCTGCTTATTAAGTTCATCGGAAATAGAGTCGACTCGATATGTGCACACATTTTCCTTGCATTCTGTTTGTTTTCGATTTATAAAAGAATCGTAAATAAATAAACTTGCCAATTATTATGTATGTGTGTATGTGTATGCCTTTAAACCTATATCAGGCCTGTTAGTTTAGGAAGATTATTGTAGATTGCTAATTAGTACAGGATCCAACTTTTATATGACTTTCAGATGACTCTGAACATGACTTTACAATGGAGGGTGACGTAACTGCTGAAGTTAATCTGCCATCAGCACAGGGCACCGAAGATGTACATGGAGCAGAAGACCCTTCAATAGCCCGAGCTGACTCATCATCCGAACCTGACGAGGACGTCAGGATGTCAGGAGAGGCCGTGTTAGGGATCATCACCGAAGCCGATGTACATGTCTGACGTCACCTGCCCGCTCGACCGGTTCTTTATAAACGATCGACGGGTGCTGGCTCGTCCATTTTGCCATTCGATCTCCGTGCGGTTAGACGTGCTGCCGACTCGCTCGAAGTGTTATTCTTTGTTGAATTGTTTTATGATTTTTGTGGAAATTACTAATTAAATTTATGTAAATTAGTATTTTTTTTATATAAAACTACCCTGATTCCTAAAAATATAATGAATCAATGACTTAATTAACGGTGACTTCTATTGGTAATATAAATTTTTTTTAGTTATTAGGCATATTGATATCCCAAGTTTTATATTGTTTCATGAGTACCACTTTTGGTTAAATAACAAAAGTTTTGGTAAATTATATAAGTGAAACATCATCATCGAAGCTGCCTTTATTTTATTGTGAATTATTATTGGTAACGCCATTTTAAATCTTTAAAGTGACAAAATAGGTGTTTTATATACTGGATGACTTTTTTTACCGTCAGGAAAATAAACATGGGAGATAGGTAAATGATATAGGTGACGATAGCATGATCACTTTAGAAAAAAAGTGTAGTTTTTTATTTTTTAAATAAATTACCTATCCTCATAACCATCTAATTCTAAGTTATTTTGACTAACATAACATTTAAAAAAATAATATGCGTAAAATAATAATAAAAATACGAAACCGACCAAAACTCAAACCCATATTCACCCTACTCTGAACGCGCTAAACATCAATGAATGCGCCCGAGTTTACAACACTTGTTATTATTATCTATTTCACCGCCGCGCGAAAGAGCAAGCGCCCGCGCCGGCCAGGCGGCCTCTTTCTTCAGTCACGTGACATCTCGACCCGCGCCCCATCCCCGCCCCCGCCCCTACGGACCTCTAGGATTCATTGTGCATACAATTCAATTAGTCTGCCCTTGCGCGTTACCCGGCGTGACCGTATCGGAAGTGGAAGGCGGAAGCATTGTTTGCTCGCCGTAATTACGTAAACGTGCGATATGGCTTACGAATATTCAAATGTGGAATACCTAGCAATGGTTAGGTGTTACATTCGGTCTAGTGAAAGTACAGGCATTACACGCCCCGGATCCCGGACCACGCATGGAGTTTTGTCGCTGGCTACAGGAGCACGCGCAGGCGAATATCCTATGGAGTGACGAATCCATTTTTACCCGTGTGGGCATTTATAATGTTCATAATGAACACTGGTGGAGCTTCCGAAACCCACATAAAATAAAAGAAGACTCGCACCAAATCAGGTTCAGCGTCAATGTATGGGCGGCGATAATCCACGATCGCATTATTGGGCCGGTCTGGATTGAAGGACGATTGACGGGTGCTACATACCTACACATGATTCAATCTGTCATTGTAACTCTGTTAGATGACATTCCCCTGACTTATTTACGAGGCCTCTACTTTCAACACGACGCGGACGGTTGTCCCGCCCATTACGAACGATCTGTCCGCCAGTATTTGGATGCTGTTTTCCCTGATAGATGGATAGGTCGTGGAGGGCCTGTGAACTGGCCGGCGCATTCACCGGACTTAACGCCGCTAGATTTTTATTTGTAAGCCGAGTTGAAACGGCTAGTGTATACCGAGGAAGCTCAAAGTGTTAGTGACTTAAAACAGCGCATAGTAGACGCTTTCGAAATTATAAAAAGTGATAGAGACACTCTTCGCAGTTTAACAAACAATTTACAACGACGTGTTAGTTTGTGTTTGGAAAGAAACGGCGAACATTTTGAACAGTTGTTAAAATATCGCTAAAAGGTACGTTTTAATTAATAATGTAAATACAATCAGTAATTTGTAAATAAGTTGATTCCAATCTTTTAAGTACGCCCCAGATGTCGTAGTGGCACTTACCTACTACACCGTAGTACTTACTTATTACTAGTTAGCCTGTTGTAAAAATAAGTTAATAAGTCACAAGTACTAGGGATTTCTTTTAACTTATCAAAATGTAGGTTGCTACTGCATCTTCGACGGTCCTAAGCCCGTAAAAGTATGAAGGGAAGATTGAAATTTACTTAAAATTTGTTCAATGAATAAGACAAAAACTTTCGCGAATTTTTGTCTTGCTGGGTTTTCTTTTCAATTCATTCAGGAACACGTGGGCGAGCTGCACCTCCCGCGCCGCGCCGCCGCCGCTACCGTTTTCCTACACTACCTACCTAACAATAATACGCATGCACTAATGTATTCCAAATTTATGATTATTTTTGGAAATTCCAAAATTTATAAAATACACACACGTACTACACTCACGTATAGAACTTGTTTTAGGTACAAAATATAGAGTTCTTTTTTCCTGACGGTAAAAAAAGTCATCCAGTATAGATGTATTTAATGAAATGACAAAACGTTGTGGTGTTCCTGTTTCTTTTATACATTTCTTATAAAAAAAAAGAACCCTAAAAATATTATTTATTTTAGTTTAACTGACCCATACAACATTTTAAGAATGGGGGATGCGATACCGAGTTCTACTACATCTGGTTTTCCCGACTTATGTTTTATAACATCAAAACGCGGTGGTGACATCTTATTACATGGCAGCCACGAATATCATAAAAAGAGAGACAACAAGAATGGTACAATCGTGGAAGAATCACCACAAAAGACGGCAACGTAATAAATGAAGTACATCATCAATGTGAACCAGATTGTGGGCGAAACGAAATAAAGAAAAAAATTACAGAGTGCAAGGAAAAGGCAGCAACTGAATCGAAAGCGATCTTGAAGTGCGACTTAAGAGCGATTGTGTTTTTAATTACCGAGTTTCTTAGTTGTAATTGGTGGTATTTAATTAAAGTGTAACTTTTGGTAATTTTTATCGGCAGTTAGGCGTGGGCGTTATTTTAACTAACCGTTTTTTTTTCGTCACTGTAAAAGTAGTTGGTCTGACCAACTGGTTTGTATTCAACGACGCGGCCGACGCACACTGGTCCGGATTTTTAATATGGAAGACTTAGGACCCAATGTCAATATTTCGGGCTGAAAAAAATCATGTGGATAGATAAATGAACGTTCATCAACGTTTGTTCTAGCAGTTTTTATGAAATTGGTTATTTTTGCGAAAAAAAAAACATTGAAAAAAAATTTGTATGGAGAAAAAGTGAAATATTTTTTTTTTTCGAAAAGTTCAAAACTGTTAGCAGTGAAACCTTTTGTGTGTTATTGTATTACACTTATTCGTTAATTCCATATTTTTTTTATTTGCATATACTTGCAGCCTTGGCCAAAATATGCATCGGAACTTTCATTGTATTTATTTCAACTATTTGTGACAATTTAATTTTTTTATTGATTTATAGTCACATAATTTACGCATATTTTCAATATAATAAATTTTAAAATCCATTATTTGTTGACTATGAATGATTTTGAAAAATAGATTACAATTTAATTTAAAAAATCAAAATAATATTTTACTTCTCATGGTTAGCTGTTGCTTAAAGCACAGCTAGTGATCGAATGAGGCATTGCCTGCCTGCTAATATTCTCCTATTCCCTAATATAGCTATCACTTTTATTTTCTACTATTGCTGTCTCTTTCATTCTCTTTTGCTCACTCTTTTTCTTCTTAAGACAAGTGGTGTTCCACGCTTATAAATCAGATAAAATAGACAAGAGCTCTACTGGTAATACAAAATATTTACTTGCAGCTTTGGCGTTTATTTCGTTTATCCTAATATATATTTATTTAAAATCAGTACTTTTGCTTCTTTAAGTGGTTTCGGGAAAGTAAATTCGGTACTAAGATAAAATCCATACTAATATTATTAATGTGAAAGTGACTCTGTCTGTCTGTCTCTCTGTCGCTCAATCACGCCTAAACTACTAAATAAATCTAGTGTCCCAAAGAATATCTATACCAAATTTCATCTATATCGGTTCAGTGGTGCAGCGGTAAATTTAATGTAATGTAAACGACCTTCAATTATTTTTTATTGTACTGCGAGAATTGTGCAATAAACTATTTCTGGTTATTTTGTTATACATTTTGAAGTTGATTTATGAATAACTAGTGGCCATCCGCGACTTCGTCCGCATTAATGTCGGTTATCGCGACGCTATTCACGCGGACGAAGTTTTAAGTAGCATAGGGTATGTATGTAAATGTATTACAAAATAACTAAAAATTGTTTATTGCATAATTCTTGCAGTACAATAAAAAATAAATTGAAGGTCGTTTTCATTACATAAAATTTAATACATTTTTTATCAATTTAGTACATAATAAATAATAATAAAATAAGTAATTAAATTAAAAATAAAGTAATTAACTAAAACTATCTATACATAACATACAAATTAATATAAATAACTTAAAACTACAATAGAAAATAATTGAAGGTTGTTTACATTACATTAAATTTAATACATTTTTCATTAATTTAGTAAATAGGAAATAATAATAAAATAACTAAAATGAAATTAAAACTAAAGTTATTGACTAAAACTATCTATATATAACACGCAAAATAATAGTTATAAATAACTTATTCTAAAGGATCTGGCACATTTTCTGGAGCTTCTTCATCAACTTCAATTTCTTCTTCAACTTCTATTAATTCATCTGATAATATCAACTGCGTAGCTTCTGGAAACATCCTTGATGACTTAAAATTGGTGTATTTAGGTTTCAGATGAGATATATATGGATCTGATGATATCGAAAAATTGTGTATAATGTCTTCATTATTTTGCAGTCTTCCTGTTTTCCTCGTGTGTCGCTCTCTGGTATTTCGAAAGTCCTTATTTCTTGCTTCTCCTGCTTCTTCTGACAAAATTCCGATAGGAAGGCAAGAGAAATGTTTGCATATGTCAGCGCCATGTATCAACATTTTGTGTATGCTGGAAGGCATATTGTACCAGGGGTAGTGATGTACAAAGATCTCAGCAGTCTCCTTGCAGTATTCACGGAAACTATCGATATTGACAGCCTTTCCACAAGATAACACTTGCAATATAACTGCGAAGTGCTTTATCAAATCAGCATCAATCTTCGTTATTTGAGCACTTTTTTTGTATTCCCGAAAAAATCTTCTGGCCGTGTTTCCGTCATTAGTAGTTCCAAAGCCCTGCTTTACAACATCAATCAAAAGTCCCATTTGTTGTTTGAACTCCGATTGCACCATATCCTTCCTTAACTTCTTAAGGTTTTTGTTGTCACCTCGTGCACTCCACATTTTGAAATCTAAATTATATGAAATATGTAAAAGACACTCCATGCTTCGAATCCACATATGGAGTGTTGATAGTCCATATTGATACACATCGTCCCGTACAGGTCTTGAAAACATTTCTGAAAGATTATTCATCTCACTAGGTTTTGCAAGACAAACATTGCACGTAGCTGCAGATGGAGTATCTGTAATAATTGTAGCCACTTTCCCATCAATCATTGTCATGTGCAACTCATGAGTAACTTCCAAGTTTCCGCAACTTGAAATAGTCAAATTTCGTATTTCTTCCTCCATTGCCGCTTGTTCTTGCTTAACAAATTCGGTCGTTTCCTTCGCAAACTGAAATTTAATAGGTCTGCAATAAGATGTTGAAGATGGGTTTGGATTATTCCAAATAACAACATTGCCGCTCTCGAGCTTCAAAGGAACGAGGCTCGTCATGAACACAGAGGAGTCGTCGAATTCTGCCAGTTCACTTCTTTGCTTGTAGTTGCTCTGTGCTGAAGATCCATCGAATCCCCACTTGGAGGTAAGCTTCAAGTTTTCACTGCACATATTTAAATCATCACCAACGACTTGCAGTATTCTTCGAGTTGTCACGTCTAACAGTGCTTGTAGTTTCACCTTCACTAAATGTTCTGATACTTCAATATCTCTGGTATCTGGATAACACCTCTGCTTAGCTTCCAACAACTTGTAGTAAGACGGAAGCTTCAATTGCTGTGACAATGCTGACCGTAAAGTAAGATACTTCCACTTTGACAGATCCAATGATGCAGTAAGGGCCAACGCTTGATCTTCCTGCATAGTGTCCGTCTTCTCGTTTGTTGATAAAAGTGATTCGACAGCTTCAACCTTTTCAGGATTCTTCACAAGGTGATCGATGATGCGAGCAAGACCTTCTTTCCCATTAGACTTTAGCTTCGTGACAAAAGCAAAAGTCAGTTCCTCTTCCGGATAGTCGAGTAATGTACCCGATCGCCTTTTCTTCTGCTTATTCCCCAAGTCTTCAAATGGCTTCCTTGATGCAATGTCTGTAGATGTTCCAATGTCACTAGTCGCCTTCGAAGTAGATGGAATGGGTTGAACAGCTGCTTCTTCTTCTGTAGAACGAGGATCCAAATTTTCGGTCCCTTCAAAAATTTCGGTGAGATTTACTGATTCACATTCAGGCCACTTAATTCTTGTTTCCAACCAGTTCATATGCTTCTTCATGAATGTTTTTTGCACCCTGTGTGCCTCGGTCCATCGACGATTTAAGTTCACAGTAAAAGATCTTGCAAAATTCAATAATTTTTCTGAATCTTCTTGCGAAATTTCAAGCAAAACGCAATCCAAAATTGCTTGATGCAGTCGTTTGTAATCCTTGAGGTCCTCTTGTCGCAGAAACACGTAAATGTCCAGGTTAGTGCCAAATCCAGCCATGATCAAGTTGCTAGATTATTCACGTTAAAATTTCCAGGTATGTTGACTCTTCAAGGGTTGAATGTCTAATGACGCTCCAACATGAGCTCCCGTCTGTTTTATTTGATTCATAAGCGCTCAACTAGCAAGGGTTTCAAGGAGCGAAAGAGAGAGAAGTATGGAATGAAAGAGATAGCGATAGTAGGAAATGAAAGAGATAGCAATATTAGGGAATGGGAGGGGAATATTAGCAGGCAATGCCTCATTCGATCACTAACTGCGCTTTGAGCAACAGCTAACCACTAAGAAGTAAAATATTATTTTGATTTTTAAAATTTAATTGTAATCTATTTTTCAAAATCATTAATGGATTTTAAAATTTATTATATTGAAAATATGCGTAAATTATGTGACTATAAATCAATAAAAAAATTAAATTGTCACAAATAGTTGAAATAAATACAATGAAAGTTCCGATGCATATTTTGGCCAAGGCTGCAAGTATATGCAAATAAAAAAAATATGGAATTAACGAATAAGTGTAATACAATAACACACAAAAGGTTTCACTGCTAACAGTTTTGAACTTTTCGAAAAAAAAAAAATTTCACTTTTTCTCCATACAAATTTTTTTTCAATGTTTTTTTTTTCGCAAAAATAACCAATTTCATAAAAACTGCTAGAACAAACGTTGATGAACGTTCATTTATCTATCCACATGATTTTTTTCAGCCCGAAATATTGACATTGGGTCCTAAGTCTTCCATATTAAAAATCCGGACCAGTGTGCGACGCGCCAAACCGACCCGAGCGAGCGGAGCGAGAATGGCACCGGCACGCGACGCGCGGCGGAATCAACCGAACATCTACGAACAAGTGAGACGCGAACTGTGTATTTCGTTAAGAAAGATAAAGACAGATAGTTGTTTCGTGTTTGTCGGCGTGATCGTGGCGAGATCGAGAAATTCCGGTTTGTTTATGTTTTGTTCATTAATAGGTACTTATAATTTTCACCTGATTAATTTCTTCCGGAGTTTCTTTTTTCTGTAGTGCTTTGTCGTGATATGCATTTAAAGGTATTTCTGCGAAGACAACTTCTTTTTCAAAAAAATATCGTTTTCAAAATAAATTGGCATTTTTTCTACTGCATCATATTCCAAATAATCAAATGTATCCATGGAATCAGTAGATATAATTTTCGTCTCATTAAGTTTTTCATTTTCTTTACCACAAATTTCTCGATCTAGTCTTTCAATTATCTTCTCTTTTTCTTCGCCATTATCTGTCTCAATTTTATTTGCTTGGTCCAATATTTTAGTCTTTTTTCCTTTTCCCTTGCCTTTCCCTTGTTTTTCTCATTTGCTTCTTTTGATTTTTTGTTTATACGACTTGTTATTTTTGTCTTTTTTTCTTGTGAACCTTCTTCTTCTGTTTCTAAGTAGTCCCAAGTGTCACTACCAACACTCTGTCCGGGCTTGATATCCAATTTATTTTTCTTTTAGGTTCAGACACATTGATAGAACCATATCTCATTTCCTTGAGTAAATCAAGGACAGATTTGTCAATAGCATCTTTGTTATTTTCCAAACTCTCTTCCTTAGGTAATCTGCTTAAAACTTGGTTAACATCAATAGGATATATACCCGTTTTCTGGAATCCTGCCAGGATATTGCTTTTACTGTTATCATTAAGATTGTCCATTATTTTTTTAAGGAGCCTCGGAAAGCACCCTTTTGGAATAGATGTGTGTAACTTCCCATCTGTCTTTTTCCACTTAAGCATAATGTTTCACCAAGCGATTTTCATTGGGCGGAAAAATTCCACATCTAGTGGCTGAGTAAGGTGTGTGCTGTTGGCTGGTAAAAAGACAAATTGTATATTGTGCTCTTCACAAATCTTGATTACGTCGATAGAAAGATGTGATGCTAGGTGGTCGCCAATGAGACATTTTTTTCCCGGTATCTTCTCAAAATATGGTAGTATTATGGTCTTGACCCAGTCTTCAAACATATTGCCATCGAACCACCCCGAATCTGTACGATTGTACCGGGCATCAACAGGTCCGTTTACAGTCCACGAATCATATAAATTTTGCGATTTATAGACTACATACGGTGGTAGTAATGACCCATCAGCAGTAGCGGCTATCATGATCGAGGTTGAAGCTTTAGAGTGATTCATTATTCTTTCGGGGTATTTGGTGCCCCTTTTGACTATAATTTTTTTTCGGCCAGGGTCATCCGTTAAATTTGTTTCATCGTAGTTGACGGTGTTACCTGGTTCGATCCCTGCCAATGATTTTTCTAGTTCATTGAAGTAATCTTCGATATTTTTTGGTGAAACACTGGCTCGGTTCCTTTTTATATTTTGACTGAATCTCTCCGAAATGCGATCTTTGTGACGTTGAAGGAAATTACGTGCAAATTCTGGTCCAGGTAAGTTATTTTTAAATTTTGAAATCGTTCTACCGCATCTATCTAAATAACCCTTGACCATATATCTCAAATCTAGGGCATCTAGGGGATAGCCCCAATCGGCGCAAACATTTATGTATTTAATTTATTTAATCTATATTATATAAATTTAATAATATAAAGCTCAACGTCTTCCGATAACACTGTTTGTCCACCTTGCTTTTTTTTAAAGTTCTTGTATAGTTTCTGTACAGAACAGACTTATCTATCTTGTATTTTTCAGCTATATCCTTGAAAGAAGCCTTGCTAGTCCTGTATGCTTCGAGGGCTTCATTAATGAGATCCTTACTATATTTTCTATATGTTTTACCGGTGGTATCCGGTTTATACACACGTGGCATGGTGTATTTACAACCTGTAACAACATACATGTTTATAAGTAAATAGTAACGAAACAAGTAGATAGAAATTGTGAACGGTTACACATTTAAAACAATCTTATCCGGCACCGAAAGGCCATAAATGCCAAGTGCCATGTTTATAAAGTAAACGGTTTGACAAATGAAACAAACAGATCTAAAAACAATAGGTAGGTATTTTGAATGTATAAGATAATTATGTGGCAGCCCTAGCACTCTCGTTTCTATTCACTATATTGTCGTTTCTATTGTACCCTTCCTGTTTCTATCCGCCCCGTATATCATATCTATTCACCTCTTATTGCGTATCTATTAACCATATTCCCGTTTCTTTTAACCTCAAAATTGATACGAAGTTATATTAATTTACAATTTAGCATATTTCTTGGGATTGTAAGTATAATTTGCACTTACCTCTTAGTTCAAATGAAACCAGAATAACTGTAGAGTAACATTATTTAACCGTGATAACTTAGAACTGAATTTATACCGAATGAACACAAAGTTTATTACCTCAGTAATTCTAAGCGCGAGTTGAGTACCACTAGAAATGTGTTTTTTTTCTGTTTTCGCCTAACTTCATTGCAAATCAGTGTTGCCAGTTTAAGAAAAAAATAATACCAGTTGAAAAAATTCAGTTTATGGTAGTTTTTCTTCCAAATGTTTAGTGTTAAACCTTCGAAATACTTTTTCTTTGATTTTGTTTCCATTCACCTCTACGTTTCTATTCACCACATACTAGTTTGCGTGGAGACTCGTTAAAGGTCAAATGTCAATGCGTTTGCAAAAATTCTTAATTGTTTAGTACAGTTAATTCATGTTAAGTTTGTAAATTGTGTACGTATATTTAGTAAAACAGTGTAAATAAATAGGTATTTATATATAGTGTGCATTAAAACTAAACTGAATAAATAAACATTTGTGATTTTTGTATATAAATTGTAATTAAATAAGTACAATTGCCATGTCTTCGGCACGTAAAAACTGTAGTGTTTTGTGGCGTTACTTTGAAAATGAAGTTGATAGTGGCAAAGCAGTTTGTAATGAGTGTGGCCAAAAAATTAGTTACAAATCAACCACGGTCAATTTAACAGCCCATCTTAAAAGTAAACATATATCGACGTATACGTCTCTTATATCCGAGGAAAAAGGCAACGTGCGTGAGCCCGATTTACAACAAATTCCATCCGCACCTGGAAATGAAGACGAGAGAGAGAATCCTGTTCCTTGTTCATCACGTTTTCTGCTGCCACCAGCTCCTATTCCTCCTAAACGGCAAAAGGTAATGGATGCATTTATCAACAAAAAAATTAGCGCTGACCAAAAAAAGAAAATTGACAGAGACCTCTTGGACTTATGTATAGATGGTTTCCATCCCTTTTCCATAGTTGAAGAACGATCGTTCAAAAAATATTCACGATGGATAAACTGCCAAGTAGAAAAACTCTATCCAATTCTTTACTCCAAGAGGCATATACCGAAACAGAAAATAGTATTAAAAGACAAGTAAGTGAGGAAGTTATAACCATGTGCATAACAACCGATTTATGGACGTCACGTGTGACTGAAAGCTACATCGCCATAACAGGTCATTATTTGAATAACAACCTGGAATTTAAAACGGTCCTCCTTGGATGCTGCCATTTCCCTGGCAATCACACTTCAGCTAATATAACTACTGAGATAAAATCTATAATTGATAATTGGAATCTTCAAGGAAAAAATAATTTTGCAGTAAATGACAATGCATCAAATATTACCAAGGCAATAAAAGAAGGTTTAGGGTGGAAGCACTTTGGCTGTTTTGCCCATACGTTGAACTTAATCGTTAATGAAGCGTTATCCCTTGTGAAACCTCTCATTGATAAAGTGAAAACGATTGTCGCTTACTTCAAAAGAAGTACGGTGTCTGCAGAGAGACTAGCAAAGTATCAAGTACAGCAACAACAAGCAAGGCACCGAAACATTTAATACAAGATGTGGAAACGCGCTGGAATTCAACATATGATACAAAGATTTATAGAATTACCGGAGGCTGTGCGCTCCACAATAGCGTTGGTAAATAAAGATATGCCTGTGATAAGTAATGAAGAGTGGTCTGTGTTGTCACAACTCTGCCAGATTTTACAAGTCCTTTGAGGAAGTAACGAGGACGATGAGTGCTCAGAATTATTTGACAGGAAGTTACGTAATTGTGTTGAAACGATGCCTTACAGAACTATGCAATAAATTATTAGCAAAATCCGATTTATCAAAAGACGTGACAGACGTAGTACTTATTTTAAAACCAGGTTTATTAGAAAGTTTCAAAAATGTAGAACAAAGTGGGTCATTTTCCATAGATACATTTATGGACCCGAGATTTAAAATGAAGGCATTTTCAGAACCTCATGAAGCTGTTAAAACTAAGGAAAAAGTCATCAAACTTGTGGCATCAATAGTAGCACAAAAAAATGTGAATTCTGATTAACTTCCAATTGATACTAATATAAATGATAAAGAAAAGGATGATCTTAGTCCGTAGGAAATCGAGATAATCGGTCACGATACAGTTTAAGGGACGCCTTTATCGATGGCAATAAAAGAGGTGGACAGGTATTTGTCTGATGAGATACTTCCACGTAAGCATAGCTCTGGAGTTTGGAATTGTCCAATTGAATGGTGGAAACGGCATCGCTGTGTTTATCCCAATCTGACAGAAGTATTTATAAAAACTTGTAATATCGTGGCCACTTCAGTGCCATGTGAACGAATGTTTAGCAAATTAGGGCTTATCATCAACCAAAGACGAAGCAGGCTTACCACTCCCAAAGTTGAAAAACTTATGTTCTTAAATGTTAATATGAACTCAGATAGATTTAAAATGAACGTGTAAATAATACACACATACAAAAATGTACATAGATTGAACATATTGTATAAATAAAACATTTAATTATAATGTAAACATAACTCTGGATGTAAATTAATACAAAGATGGATAAAAAAAAATAATAAAAGGACCTATAAATATGTAAAAAACTACGCAAGTACTAAAATAAAAATGTGTATACAACGTGTCTCAAAATTCAACGATAAGCGGGCGCCAAAAGGTTGACCTGTTCATGAGCACTTAAGGAAAAATAAAAAAAATATATACCTTAATTTCTTTTTTACTTACAAAATAAATTTAAAAATTCTTTGAAAATTTACACCTTGTATGATATTTTGAACTACCACGGCCACAATTTCTTAAATATGCTTAAGATTTTTTTTGTTTCGGATACCTTATTAGTACTACTATTCACCAAAACTCTTAAAAACACCACAATGCTAGCAATTTTTACACAAAAAATTATCAAATTATTTTTTTCCCTCAATTTTATAATGATTTTTACTTTCAGTCTACTTTGACTCATGGTCTTGCAAAAAAAAAGTATGAACACCGCTATGGAAAGTTATTTTCAAAGATGACGCAACTAATCAAGATTCCAAAATAGTACAGGGTGGCGCAATAGAACGTGCATATTGCATCATCTTTTTTTGCGGGGTAGAAGGGGCGTGGGCGGGGGGAGACCGATATCGTTGGGTAGCGCGGTTCATAAAGTTTTAGTCACTATGAGTCACTTCGACGGGAAGCGTCGCGCATTTTGCGTGCGCGCATTTTACGAAAACTCTCGTTCGTACGTAGTTGTCAGGCGACTATTTTGTTCTGAGTATGGTGTACGGCAAATTAGGGAAGCTCCGAGTGCTAATTTAATTAAAATCTGGATAAAGCGTTTTGAAGAGACTGGATCGACGTTTAAACCACACGCGAAAGGTCATCCACGCACATCTAGGACCGAAGACAATATTGAGAGTGTTAAGCAGTCGGTACGAGAAGATCCACAAATGTCTACTCGCAAGAGATCGTCTGTCCTAAACATATCGCGACGAAGTTTGCAACGAATTTTAAACTTGGATCTTAAATTGCATCCATACAAGCTGCAATTAACTCAAAAATTGAAAGACTCTGACTTCATAGCACGGCTCACATTTGCTAATGAAATGCTCAATCGGTTTTCAAATTTTGAAAACATCCTTTTCTCTGATGAGGCACATTTTCATATGAATGGGTTCGTAAACCGCCAAAATTGTCGTTATTGGAATAGTGAAAATCCTAGACTCAAACATCAAAAACCGTTACATAGCCCTAAAGTGACAGTTTGGGCCGCAATATCTGCCAAAGGAATGATTGGTCCTTATTTTTTTGAAAACGCACGGGGGGGCAAAACATCACTGTTAATACCGAACGCTATGTTGCGATGTTGGAAGGTTTTTTGGCCCCAGAACTTGAAAATTCAAGAATAAAGAACTCTAGGACTTGGTTCCAACAAGACGGAGCTACCAATCACACATCAAATGACTCCATGGCGGTTGTGAAGCAGATGTTCCCTGGTAAACTGATTTCGAAAAGAGGTGATATCCCATGGCCTCCACGCAGTCCAGACTTGACGCCTCCTGACTTTTTTTTTGTGGGGATACCTCAAACACAAAGTCTACACCAATAATCCGAGAAACATTAGTCAGCTCAAGGAGAATATTCGTGGTGAAATGGCAGCAATCACACCAGCACTACTTAAGAAAGTTTTCGGTAATTTCCGTTTGCGGTTAGAGGAGTGCCAACGTAGAGAGGGTCATCATTTAGATGATATTATTTTTAAAAAATAAACTTCAGTTATCACTTAATAATTGCTTAGTTTTATTTTAACTATACCTTTTGTATTTATTTTTTAATAATTATTTTAAAAATGCACGTTCTGTATTTATTTTTTAATAATTATTTTAAAAATGCACGTTCTATTGCGCCACGCTGTATAATTCCCCTAAGGGCCGATTTTTCAATCCTTTGATAAGTCCCTAGATAACTAACTGACGTATAAAAATAACTGTTTAACAAGGGAATAAATATTTTAAATTTTTCAATCGTTTTTTAACTAAAGAATAGCTATCTATCTGTTGTCTATGAATATCGCTAATTTCACACCAACTATGTACGAGCGAGATGCACGTATGCAGTTATCGTGATGTTAGACTGAAACAAGTTATGATTGACATTGACATTAAAAACTAACCTCAATTTTGTTGTTTGGTTAGATGTTGATAGGTGTGTGTAGTAGTGATATTTAATTAATTTGGTTCTATTATAAATAAAAATGGATAAAAAGCGTGAGCGTGCAAGCAATTTCGATAAAGCCGATACGCGATTATTTAGCGCGACGGAATTGGTTACCAAATATAAGTATATAATTAATAACAAAAAAACGGACGCCGTGACCAATAAAGATAAGGAGGCTGCCTGGGGCAGAATAGCTTCTTCTTTTAATGCAACTACTAGTGGTACCGCGACACGTAGGTAAAAAGGCCACGAAGAAGAAGATGTCCTGTCATAGGCAGGAACTTTATCGCACAGGTGGCGGGCCATCTAATGCTCCTGATTTCGATGATGTGGAGGAGAAAGTGCTGGCTATATGTTCCAACATTACAGGATTGGAAGCACGCAATGATAGTGACAACATTTCAGGTATTTAAAACAATTTAAACCAATTAAATATTATTACTTATTGTTTCTTTTCATGTCACAAATACATAAAGATTAAAGCTATACTTATTTATCAGATGAAATTCAACCTGCATCTGTCTCTCTGAAAATTGATTTGTCTCAGGATGACCTTAATTCACAATTTAAAACAATTCAAGATAGTGACATACAGATTGTGATGTTGAATCAAGAAACTGATGGTATGTATTTATGTTGTCAAATACACAAGCTTTTTTAATATTTGTGGTTATTATTATTATAACTGGCGCACAGGACAGGGTCATCGGTCACTACCTAATCCGCTATCGGGCCAGTCAATATTATAATTATTTTACAATTAGGTAATTATATTCCGTTTGTTGCCTTCATCATAATAGGACATAACAAACTTGTCTTTATTTTAGAAAAGGACTGAATGAAAGCGCCAGTCAAAATGCAGAAACAACAATTATTTGCACTGAGAATGGTGAAGGTAGGTTTTATAATATTATACAGATTGTATCGTTAAACCTTTTCATCCCTTCCGCCACATGTTCTATACATCAACCTGAACAATGTAAGACTTTTCCAATAAAGACATAATCGTTTTTGACTTCCCATACAAAATGACCAAACAGCTGACCGATTTTTGTATGAAAAATTGAAAAAATTAATGTATATTTTGGTAGTCGTAGAACAAACATTGTTCATGGTAATGTATATTGTATACAGGATGTGGTTGAATGGCTTCAACTATACATCTTGTATAGTCAGATCTTTTTTTTCTTTTTATACCACTATGGTGGCAATAAAGCATACGGCCCGCCTGATGGTAAGCGGATAATATTATGTTATGTAGTACATCATATACCTACAAACATGGACAAAGTTCAAAAATATATGTACTACATAATACATATATTAAACCTTTTATTACTTTTTACAGATTCTTATAACAAATGGGGCATATGGAACCCAAAAGCATTGAAAAGTAAAATTAACCCGGTTTTAAAACCAACTAAGGCCGGCGTTACTGCAAAAATAGACGAATTAAGTGCTGCAAGACTAGAACTTGTGCGTCTTCAACAAGAGATTGCAAAAAAAGAACATTATTTTGTTGAACAAGAGCACGAGTTAAAAATGACACACCTTCGAAATGAAGAAATCAGGAAACAAGAGTTACATAATTTGATGCTAAGCCTTAATTTGAATTTGTCCGGTGGGGCAGCCACAATCTTTAAACAAAAAATTGTGTCCGTTGTAAACATTTTTTTATATCATTCTACCCGATTATTTTTTGGACAGGCTATAAAAAAGTGGTAGAAAATAAAAACCTGTTACTTGGCAACTCTTATCTGTCAATCGCAAGCAAAATGTCGGCGAGGAGGCGAACATCTATTTTCGACAAGGTAAAAATATTATTTTTTCAATGTTTTTGCAAATAAAAGCACATTGTTTTTTCAATTTGTGTTAGAATATACGTGTGTGATAATGCTTAGCTGAAATGCCTAACATTTTGAACGTGTTTTAGTGATTTTTTACTCGCTTAACCTCTTTGTCCGGCACAGCGGACATTGCCAATTACATACAAATATTCTTAAAAATAACTTTGTCCGCTGTGGCGAACGTCATCAAATTCATCAGTTTCATTTGTGGTTATGGCGTGTTCCTTATGTTTTTTGTTTTTCGCTTGTCAACAGCATGCACGTGCATCAAGAATATTGGCTTTAGTCCCTAAAGAAAACGCTCCCTCAGACGCAAGTGATAAATCCGATTCGGAATCTAAAAAGCTTGATGAATGTGCTTCTACTAACTCAAATTATTCTTCTCCGGCACCTTCTATAGCTTCTTCTCTTGCAAATCTAAATATTAACTTCTCTGATCACGATGAAATCGAACACGAACCACCTGAAAGTCCTTCAATGCTTGATTTTATTCCTTTGACCCCGATTTTGCATTGTATAATTTGACTCATTTCTAAATGAGTCAAATTATACAATTATTCCATCATTATCTGCAATTGCTTCGCTTCCACCCACACCCAATACACCGCATGTTCTGACTAGATCTAGGAAAAGAGTCGTAAGGTCTACACAGCCAAGGGCGCCAGCTACAAAGCGATCTAAAAAAAGAAATTTCAATTAGTTTATAAATGGAAAAAAACATAATTTCATCATAGAGCTACAATTGAAGAAAATGAAGAAAGCTGTTTCGTTGGTTTGCCAGATCCTACCGCCTCACCATTAGCTTACTTCTATCTGTTTTTTTCTGAAGATATACTGACAGATATTGTTGACCAGACGAATTTTTACTCGGTTCAGGAATCGGGAAGATAAATTCAAATTACTGAGGATGAGTTGAAAGATTTTCTGGCAATTCACATTATTATGGGCATAGTGAGCATGCAATCATATTTAGATTATTGGTCACAAAAATTTAAATATGCTAATGTCGCAAAGATTATGCCCTTGAAACGGTAACAACAAATAAGACGTTGGCTGCATTTTGCAAATTACAACCTGGAAGACGGAGACCGATATCACAAAATTAGACCTGTACAAGAAAAAATAAGACAATTGTTTACGACAGCAGGGAAAAGAAACCAAATACAGCATTGACGAAATGATGATAGCATACAAGGGGACGAAGGCGGGAAAAAGAAAACAGTATATGAAGGATAAACCAAATAAGTGGGGTTTCAAAAATTATGTACGGGCTGGAGTCACAGGAATCATTTACGACTTTATAATTTACGCAGGTGATGACACGTTCCGCTATCATGAGTTTTCTGAAAATGAAGCAACTCTTGGTTTTAGTGCTTAAATAGTAATTGCGCTATGTCAGAGTATCGCCCGTAGGCCAGCATTTATTTACTGTGACAACTTTTTTACATCTCCTGAGTTATTCTGGATATTGCGGGAAAACTATGGGGTTTTTGCCTTAGGCACAATACGAAACAATCGTATCAGAGGCGCGGAGAAACTCTAACCTAATGAAAAAAAATTCAAAAAGGAACAACGAGGAGCTTTTGCTGAAGTTACGTGTGACAAGAATCGTTTGGCAGTTGTTCGCTGGAATGATAATAAAGTTGTGACATTTATAAGTACATTTGTTGCCAGTGAACCTGTCGAGAAAATAATGCGATACTCAAAGGATGCGAAAAAGAAGATAGAAGTACAGTGTCCACAAATTGTCCGTCAATATAACAAACACATGGGCGGCGTGGATTTGGCGGACATGTTAGTGGCGCTTTACAAAACTCCATTCAAATCCAGACGGTGGTACATGGGTATTTTTGCGCAACTCATAGACATTTGCCTAAATAATTCATAGCTTGTCCACCGAAAGCAGAATGAAGGCGACAAGAAGAAGAAGATGGCACTCAAAGCCTTCAAATATGCTGTCTATGAGAATCTGTTGGCCGAAAACCGCAGTGCTAAACGGACGAAAAAGACAGCTACGAACGTAGGACAGCCTCATGCAAAACGCCTTTCCAGCCCTGTAAAATATGATAATTTGGGCCATTTTCCATCAACTATGGAGGAAGGGCGCTGCAGGTACTGCCAAAAAAAACCGTAGTGTTCTGCATTAAGTGCCAAACTCGACTTTGCTTCGTCACTGGGAAAAATTCGAGAAATTGTTTCCTAGACTTCCACACTTTAAATATTTTTTTTTTAGTTTTAAGAATTAACATTACTTACTCTCTTTTTTTTCTTGCCAAATGTTCAAAAATAATTTTTAAACATATTTTTGGGATTTTTATAATAAAAAAATATAATAAAATTTAGGTTTTTTATTTCATCCACCATTTCGCAATGTCCGCTACAGCGGACATGCATATCAACCTGTCAATTTTGACGTCTTTGGCAATGTCCGCTGTGGCGGACACGAATTTTCCCAGCTGTGGGCAATGCAGGTTTTTTTTTAATATTTTTTTTGGAGTTCTTATGATCCCCTTGATGCCTAACATTCATCAAACTTACACATTTACATCGTTTATTTCGTTGCCAAATTAAGGATTAAGACAATGCAACGGAAAGATTAGTGTAAATTTTTTTATTATTGTTTAGGCCAGTGGCCAATAAAAAAGTGAAATAATCAATAGGTATTTTTATTTATTACTCCAAATTAAAACAGAAGTTATACAGCAATCAATAAGCAGCCAGGATTTCTTCACATTATTGTGTTATTAGTGATTCAAAATAGTTAATTATGCCATCCCGTGTGCTAGAGGTACTGTTTATTCCCTCATTGTCGGCACTGGTGGAAATTCTGGCTGTTGTGGTATCAATACCTCGGGGTCACTAGGTGGCTCACCCTCACTTTGACTGCATGCCAAATGTAAGGTTGCTCAAGTCGTACCACCGCCTAAGTCGTACCCCGGCAATATCTCATCTGATATTTATAAGTTGCACCATCTAGTGTTGTCAACCGGAACTATTCAGTCGCGCGAGCAAACATAAACAACAGGACGGCCGGCCGACTTCGCGAAATAGTAATAATTAAAAAGTAAGTTTTTTATACACTTTTCATTAAATTTTTTGCCTCATTTGTAAGCTTTTTATGGCAGGATTGTGATACTTGCATTTTTTCTTTGTTTACATCTATTTGTAATACTTATCTGGTGATCGTTTAGACACCAAGTCGAAAACACCAAGTCGGCGCAATCACAAGTGGTGAAAGAGGTCTGACCACAACAGGCATATGCGCGATGAATGCAGCCGGTGAATTTATACCACTCATGTTAATATTTAAGCGCAGCAGACTGAATGATGCCTTAAAAAAAGGAGCTCCGCCAAACACAGCATTAGGTTGTTCGAAAAATGGATGGATAACGTCAGAACTTTTTGTTCAATGGCTCCAACATTTTATTAAGTGCACAAGATTACAAAAAAGTGATCAGAAACATATTTTACTTTTACTAGATGGTCATAGCACACATACCAAAAATTTAGAAGCTATCCTGTTGGCGCGCGATTATGGAATAATTATGCTATCTTTCCCTGCTCATACCACACATCGCCTACAACCCTTGGATAGATCGTTCTTCAAATCGTTGAAAAGCTGTTACAATGAAGCCGCATCTTCGTGGCTACGCGCAAATCCTGGTAGTGTCATAAAACAAGCCAATGTTGCAGAGCTGCTTGGAAAAGCATACCCTAGATCTGTGCGTATGGATATAGCGCTAAATGGTTTTAAAGCAACAGGGTTGTGGCCGTGTGATAGAAATGTCATTAAAGAAGAGGATTTCATAACTTCTGTATACATCTCTGATTCATCAAATCAAGAACTTGGTAATCCAAATGAACCAACTATGGAATCATCCGCTAGAGCTACATCACCAAGCATATTAACGCCATCAATAGTTGCACCGCCACCAATAACTATTGTATCTCAACCATCAAATGAAGCAACTATGGAATCACCCGCTAGAGCTACATCACCAACTATATTAACGCCACAAATAGTTGCATCGCCACCAATTATTATTGAATCTCAACCATCAGATGCATCACTATCACCACGAAAAATTACAATGCCGCCCTTATCACCATCAACAACGTCCATCATTCAACATAAACTTTCCACAATATCACAACATACTTAACGCGATGACAATATCTTAGCAGTAGATACAATAAACCAATAAACAACAAATAAAGTCACACTTGAATATTTTATCTCCGTAATTCATAAAATGAAGAAAGGTACTAAGCCAACAATGGAATTAACTTCAAGTCCCTACAAAAATGAAATAGAAGCCAAGGACATCAATAAAATAAAGAAGCCTGTACTGGATTTAAATAAAGGAGTCAATAAAATAAAGAAGCCCATACTAGATATAAAAAAAATCTATGTGATATTTGTCTTCAATCTTAATAATAAGTAATTTGTTTAAAAGAGATTATAATTTTGTGTTATTTTAGTAATTAGGTTCGATATTGTAACTTATCTTATAACCAAAGAAAAGGATATAAGACTGAATTAAAGGTAAATTTTTGTTATTCATGTGATCTCTGGTTGTTAAGTACTTTTCTATATAGTTTATTACATGTTCACTAAATTCTATTTTCTAAGTACGACTAAGGATATAGGTGGTACGAATTAGGCGACTAGGAGCCTTAGTCGTACCGAAGGCATATTTTTGAATAACTTTAAAGTCAGGTAGTTGATAAAAGATTTATACGTTTTTATGATTGTTAATTAAAAGATAACTAAATAAAGATTCAAAACGTGCAGAAATTTTTGTTTTATTTCAATTGCACTGAATATTACAGTATTATTTCCTTAGGGGGTACGACTTAAGCAACCTTATCCTATGTACAGGGTGGCGCAATAGAACGTGCATATTGCATCATCTTTTTTTGCGGGGTAGAAGGGGCGTGGGCGGGGGGAGACCGATATCGTTGGGTAGCGCGGTTCATAAAGTTTTAGTCACTATGAGTCACTTCGACGGGAAGCGTCGCGCATTTTGCGTGCGCGCATTTTACGAAAACTCTCGTTCGTACATAGTTGTCAGGCGACTATTTTGTTCTGAGTATGGTGTACGGCAAATTAGGGAGGCTCCGAGTGCTAATTTAATTAAAATCTGGATAAAGCGTTTTGAAGAGACTGGATCGACGTTTAAACCACACGCGAAAGGTCATCCACGCACATCTAGGACCGAAGACAATATTGAGAGTGTTAAGCAGTCGGTACGAGAAGATCCACAAATGTCTACTCGCAAGAGATCGTCTGTCCTAAACATATCGCGACGAAGTTTGCAACGAATTTTAAACTTGGATCTTAAATTGCATCCATACAAGCTGCAATTAACTCAAGAATTGAAAGACTCTGACTTCATAGCACGGCTCACATTTGCTAATGAAATGCTCAATCGGTTTTCAAATTTTGAAAACATCCTTTTCTCTGATGAGGCACATTTTCATATGAATGGGTTCGTAAACCGCCAAAATTGTCGTTATTGGAATAGTGAAAATCCTAGACTCAAACATCAAAAACCGTTACATAGCCCTAAAGTGACAGTTTGGGCCGCAATATCTGCCAAAGGAATGATTGGTCCTTATTTTTTTGAAAACGCACGGGGGCAAAATATCACTGTTAATACCGAACGCTATGTTGCGATGTTGGAAGGTTTTTTGGCCCCAGAACTTGAAAATTCAAGAATAAAGAACTCTAGGACTTGGTTCCAACAAGACGGAGCTACCAGTCACACATCAAATGACTCCATGGCGGTTGTGAAGCAGATGTTCCCTGGTAAATTGATTTCGAAAAGAGGTGATATCCCATGGCCTCCACGCAGTCCAGACTTGACGCCTCCTGACTTTTTTTTGTGGGGATACCTCAAACACAAAGTCTACACCAATAATCCGAGAAACATTAGTCAGCTCAAGGAGAATATTCGTGGTGAAATGGCAGCAATCACACCAGCACTACTTAAGAAAGTTTAAGGTAATTTCCGTTTGCGGTTAGAGGAGTGCCAACGTAGAGAGGGTCATCATTTAGATGATATTATTTTTAAAAAATAAACTTCAGTTATCACTTAATAATTGCTTAGTTTTATTTTAACTATACCTTTTGTATTTATTTTTTAATAATTATTTTAAAAATGCACGTTCTATTGCGCCACCCGGTAGTATGGCTGCAGCTACAATCACATCTTGAGCTAGAGGTATTTTACACCTAAGTCCAATACTTAGAACAGGGAATCTCCTTTTCCATACACCAAAACACCTTTCTATCACATTTCTACTCCGGATATGAGACTTACTATACAATTCTTCAACTTGGGTACGTGGATTGCTTAGTGGTGTCAACAAGTAATTATTTAAGAAATATCCACTGTCACCAAGCACAATTCCATTACCAAAGTCACCCCTATCATACCTATATTTGGCAGCTGAATTATTGAATATTAAACTGTCGTGACTTGATTCCGGCCACCTAGCCACAATGTCCACAAATTGCAAGTTTGCTGTACACATGGCCTGTACATTTAAAGAGAAAAATCCTTTGCGATTCCTATAGTTGTCTGCAGTATCTCCTCCTGGTGACATTATTTTAATATGAGTGCAATCTATGGCTGCAATAACTCTTGGGAATCGTGCTATATATGCTAGAAGAACATCATGTCCATTGCTTCTAACGCCGTTGGAAACGATGACGTTAGCCGTAATATGATAATACCACTCCTTGATATCCTAACTCCTTTGATTACATAAATTTTTAACCACTCCTTAACCTCGAGTACTTTCCCATCTGCGTGGAAAGATGCTCAAGTTATACCACTTCCTAAAAAACCTAATCCCTCTTCATTTTCGATCGCCCTATATCCATCTTACCTTTCTTATCAAAGGTCCTTGAGCGTGTCGTTCATAAACAGCTTAGCCATTTCCTCACCAAAAACAATCTCCTTGATTGTTTCCAGTCCGGTTTCCGTCCTGGTCATAGTACGGTTACGGCATTGGTGAAGATTACTGATGACATACGCCATGGTATGGATAGGAGAAGTCTTACGGTGCTGGCGCTTCTTGATTTTAGCAACGCTTTTAACACTGTGGACTTTGACATCCTTCTCGGAGTGTTGCGTTCTCTTAACATATCTCCAATGGTAATTGACTGGTTTCATAGTTATCTGTATGGTCGCCGGCAGCGGATTCGTGCCGAGGATTCTCTTTCAGCATGGAGTGACATTGCTACCGGTGTACCTCAAGGTGGCGTCTTGTCTCCTCTTCTTTTCACTACTTTCATAAATTCTATCACATGTAATCTTACTTCATCCTACCATCTATATGCAGACGATTTACAACTATATTCACAGGGAGCCTTGACGATTTACCGAACGTTATTAACCTAATGAATGCTGATTTATTTCGTATCTCTAGTTGGAGCAGGGAGTTTGGTCTCAAGGTAAACCCTGCTAAAACGCAGGTGATTATTGTTGGTGGCTCTCGATTGATCAGCATGATTGATTGGGATTCTCTGCCTCTTATTTCATTTGACGGTGTCCAAATTTCCTACAGTATAATACAGCAAAATATCTGCCCTTATTATTCCATTTAAAAAAATCACCATTCCTAATTTGTGTATGGATATTGTAACGGTAATTCTATGGAAGGTGTGAGAGAATACCAGTGTCGTTATCCAAATCGCATTGTGCCGGACAATCAAACTTTTATAAACGTAAGTACACATAGTTTATTTTTCCACTTCATCACTTAATATGTACGTACATCATTCAACAATAAGCTTTCTATGCGTAACGTAACATATAAATGCGTTTGAGTTGCACTATGAAAAGCGAAAGTAACTATCATAGAACAAGCTGCATTACAAAATAATCAGTTTGTCTTACAGGATGAGGCTGATCTTAAGCTCAATGCTATGCTTTTATGTGAACTTTATTATATTATGTAGTTTAACGCTTTGATCATGCACTACAAATAGTTCACACCTATTGTTGTACTATTGTGTTTGCTTTGTAGACAATAAATGTGTAAAATTCAGTTATTGGAGATAAATACCAGTATGAAAATAGTATTTCAATTGACAACGCATAATAATTTTGACGATAATAGGCCATATTCGCATAGCACACCACCTTCTCGTAAGACAAACTAAATACTGCTCAGGCAGCACCCGGATTCCTACTGGTCGAGGCACGCACGATACTGATAACGCACACATTAACAAAATTATGTTTAATTTTTCTATTAGGCAATGTATGTCCAAATTAAGTTTGAAGCAATCAGGAGTCTTGCTTGCTAGAAAATTGAAGCATGATTTTGACACTGTTATAGGAAACTTTCTATAAATAAGTACGAAGTAACCGAAGATTTTTGCAACTTTACTATGTATGTCAAAATTTAAACTCGTTTTCATTTTATTACAGATACATAGGCGTTTTCGCGATAATGGAATAAAACCATCTTCTCATGAAAGAGTCTTGAATTTAACCGTTCTTGAAGAAACTAGGATCATGAACCTAATCATTGAAGATCCCACGCTTTCAACAAGACGGGTTGGACGAATAGTTGGCGTTTCACATAAAATGGTGTGGAGTTAATGGAAAAGGTATGGACTCCACCCATATCATTACCGAATGCCCAAGGCCTATTAGCCGCTGATCATTTTTCGAGGATCACTTTTTGTCAACGCATGAATGAAATTTTAATTCAAGACCCAATTTTAATAAATAGAATTTTATGGACGGACGAAGCGCAATTTACGCGCGCTGGAATTTTTAATTAAAAAAAAAACAGCATCAGTGGCTAGTAGATAACCCAAAAGCTGTATGGGAAACATCACACCAACACGAGTTTTCCGTTAACACGTGGGCAGGAATATTAAACAATAAACTTGTAGGTCCCATTGAAATTCCGCACCGCCTTAATGCAGATAATTACTTGGAATTTTTAAATAATTTAACAAATTTAGAATTTTTTAAAGATGTGGATCTAGAGACCCTCCGTACTATGTGGATACAACACGATGGTGCGCCTACGAGTACGGGACTTTTTAAATAACGAATACCCCGAACGTTGGATTGGTCGTGGAAGCTTGGTTTTAGCATGGCCAGCGCGATCACCAGACCTCACCCCATTAGACTTTTATGTGTGGGGTACCTTAAAAAGCAAGGTGTATGCTGAAAGAATTTTATCCCGGGACCATTTATTGCGGAGAATTGAAGAAGCAGCAAATGAAATGCGTCATAATAATAATATTAATTTAAACCGGCAAATTCGCACTAGACTAAATGTATGTTTAGAATACAATGGTGGACATTTTGAAAACTTTTTAAATTAAATGCCATTTGCATTACAAAACCCTTTTATTTACTACACCTTACTTTTTTTTCGTAATGAAAGCTACATTAAAAAGTAGCTTGAGATTTAAATCAAATACTTAATTTTACGCCAGATTACGTTTACAAAAATGTGAACTTTGAAAATATTACTTCATATTTTTGCTAACGGTACAATAACTCCTAAATAACCGAACACTAAGTTTAACCGTTGCAATTAGGGTTGCCACCCGTACTTTATTATAAAGTATTGTACGTTATTTTAGATAATTGTACTCTATACTTTATGAGAACAATAAAGTACACAAAAATACTTTATTTCGCATGATTTGATTTCTTCGAGATTTTGAAAAGTTTAGTCGATTATTTTGTTTAACGAAATTTATCGATTGGTGATTTGGTCCTGAATCGATGTCGCCACTCGCCAGCGCCACATCACTCAAGCACTCGTTTTTTACAATTTCTGAACGCAACCTAACCTCAAATTGTCATGTCATGTCACCACTTACTGTCACAAATTTTTGTTTGTTTGCGGAGCGGCTTGAGTGCAATTTTTCCTTTAAATAAAAGTACTTTGTGGTGCAATTAAAATACACATTATGGATAAGAATATTCCACATACACCTGCAAAACGTAATTTCGATTGTGAAACGGATCAAATAGATAATGAATATACTACACCGAAAAAATATTTAAAAAAAAATGATCCGACAAAACAGAAAATTAAACGATTGCAGAAGTATAAAAGTCAGTGGGAAATCGAACATGGTGATTGGTTAATTAATGATCCACTAAACGAATATAATGGAAAATGCAAATTTTGTGGAATTACATTTACAGTAGCCTCAGCAGGAATAGGACAAGTATGTAATATTTTTTCTTTTTTTCTGTATGTTCATGGGTGTGTGTGTGTGTTTTATTTTTATGGTTGCATTAAATATCAAAACTAAACTATGCTGTGCTATGCTATAAAATGATCTGATTTTATTTAAAATAATGATGCAGAGATTTTACCAAAAACTTTAAAAGCATATTTATTTGATGGTGACTGGAGGTGATGGGTATGGTGACAGGATTATTCTTATTATTTTCAGATTAAACAACACCTACAGACCAAACAACACAAATCAAAAGTAGAAATGAGGAGAACAACTGGACTAATTGACAAATTTCTTGACTCTTCTTCTGCTTCCACATCTTCTCGATACAGTGATAAAGAAAATATTGTTGCATCCGAGTTAGCCCTAACATATCACACAGTAAAACATAATTTGTCCTACAATAGCATGGATTGTACTATAAAATTGAATAAAATGATTTATGACGATTCATCTACAGCTACAGCAATTCGTCTAGCTAGAACAAAAATGGAAGCACTAGTTACAGAGGTGTTAGGCCCATATTCTTTACAAAATGTAATAGATACTATTAATACAGACAATTTGTTTTACTGCTTACAAACAGATGCTTCAAACAAAAAAAATATAAAACTGTTTCCATTAGTGGTACAATATTTTACAGCCAAAAATGGCATTGAAAACAAATTAATTGACTTTTATGAAAATAGTAATGAATCTGCTGACGGTATGTTTGAAGCAATTCAAAAGTCATTAGAGCAATACAAATTATCTTTTAATAATGTATCTGGGTTAAGTGCTGATAATACAAATGCTAATTTTGGCGTTAATCATTCTTTATTCACAAATATAAAAAACATGGTACCAAATTTGATTAAAGGCAATTGTCATGCACATATAGTGCATAATTGTGTAAGGCATGCAATGAGTTTTTTATCACATGACATAGAAAATGTGATTTTAAAAATTTATGCACATTTTTCACATTCTGCTGTAAGAAGAGAGGAACTGAAAAAATTTGTAGCATCAGTAGATGGAGACTTTCATGAAATACGACGCCATGTGGGAACAAGATGGCTTTCTCTTTTGCCATGCATTGATACATTATTATTGAATTGGTCACCTATTAGAAGCTATTTTTTAAGTTTAGACCATTGTCCAATAGTTTTACAAAATTTATTGATGCTCAATGAAACTGAGAATGATATGATTGAAATTTATTTGCATTTTTGTAGTCACATATTAAATTTATTTAATAAAGCTGTGAAATGTCTAGAAGGCAACTACATAACAATTTTAGATATTTATGGGATTATGGTTAGTCTTAGAGATCAATTAACACAAAGAAAACAAGATATGTTTTTTGGCTATGGAACAGGCAAAAAAATTCAACTGTTATCTTCACCGGAACTGACTAGGAAAATTCAAGGGAATTTTTTATTATTTATTGACAAATCCCTAGAGTACCTGAATAAATGGTTTGATTTTAATAACACAAACTGGTTATTTACACTTGGTAATATAAATTTAAAGAGTAATATAAAATTTGATAATATTGTGAACATAATTGAGAATTTAAATTTGCAAAGGCTTAATGTGGATATGGATAATCTTTACGGAGAAATCACTTTATTAAACCAACTTTATAATCAGTTATGTACTTCTAAGGGTTTTGCAGAACTATCAACTGCACAAAAATGGCAGCAAGTATTTAGTAAGAGTGATGATAATTTTTTAAACTTGTATAAAGTAATTTCATTTTTATTGTCTATTCCCGCCACGTCAGCATTTACAGAAAGAGTGTTTTCTGTGATGAATAACAAATGGCGAGACGAAAGAAACAAAGCGTCTCTGAATTTAATAAAAAATGAATTATTTATTTACTTTAATTTTAATATAGACTGTAAAGATGCTGTGCAATTATTTAGTAAAGATGCTAATTTGATACAAACTGCAAAAAGCAATAAAAAGTATGTTTTTAAACATAATAATTAGGCAAAATAAATTGTACTTTATTTTGATACTATGTACTTTTTTTTTCTTACCTATAATAACCAATGTACTTTAACTGCAAAAATAAAAGGTGGCAACCCTAGTTGCAATGCAATATGCACATTTATTTTGTACGAAATAAAGTAGATTTTTAAGTCAACATGTCAAGGTTGATGTGTGTGTACATATTTTTCATTGATTTGTAAGAGAAGTCATAATTTAAGGTAGTGATGTGCCGGATCGCTAAAAATGTATATCCGCGGATACGGATCTGAACACGGATATTTAGTGCCTAGATCCGCGGATACGGATACGGATACGGATCTTTATTTTATTATTCGATTAGTGTCAGCGCTCGCGACCTTGAAACGATAGTTGACGGTACGCTCGCCGCAACGCCACGCAGGACAAGTTTTGACTTGCATTGCCCGGGTTGTATTTATTGTTTTGGTTACGGTTTAGTGTGACACTGTGGCGCGCTCATACGATTGTGTATTGTTTTGATACAAATTATAAATAATGTCTACTAAGAAGTTTTCTAGTGCAATTTGAAAATATTTCGTGTTAGTAAATGATGAATCTGCGAAGTGCAAAATTTGTGATGGAAAATATTCCCGTAAGGGTAAAGGCACGACTTCTTTAAAAAATCATTTACAACGAAAACATTCCGAAGAATATGATTTGTTTTTGAAAGAAGACGCTGCTAAGAAGAGTACCGATGAACTACCACGGCCGGGAACATCTTTAAAAAGTAGTTTTTACATTGTTATAAAATGACGTTAAAACTTGATATAATATTGATCTCATTAAAATTATATAAGAAAAAATTACTTATATTTTAGTTATTTCATTATCATAAAAGTGATATTAACTTGCTCTCTCATTATAAAGATCTATCTATCTCCATTAATGTTTGCAATATAAAGGTGCCAAATATTCGATTTAATTAAATAAAAATAGTCTGAATGGAATTTATTAGTTTTTTAATTCTACCTAATTACCTGAAAAGATCCGTAAAATATCCGCTCGAAAAGTAACGGACACAGATACGGATACGGATTTCTTTTTTACCTCGGATATCCGCGAATACGGATACGGATACGGATATCCGGAACATCACTAATTTAAGGTAAAAAAGTGCGACGTTGTCATATTTCATGTAACGTTTCATTAAATGTGTTTTACATAGACAGTCGTATTTTTGGCGAATTAATTTGTATGAAAAATTAAAATGAAAAAAATTCATGAATTGAAAAATATTAAATATGCCATTCGATCCTGATATGTGGTCGTATTAATACCCTAGAGTTATGGGATATCAAAAGGAACACGTTGTATAATTATTTCATTTATTTGTAACACAAGACTAATTATTTTGTTTTTATAGACTGCCATTTTTTATGAGTAATTTATCATTGTGTACGTACAGTAATTAAATTAAATGATGTTAATTTTTTATTACTAAGTGTGATAAAACTGAGTTTTTATTGATTGAAATACACCATTTAGAATCTAATTTTGAGTCTAACTCTGAATGGTAATGATAATGTAAAACATGATAATAGATAGATGACATATTATATACATATTTAGTTTTATGTAATTTTTTTTTCATCACATTTTATATAATATAATATTACTTATATGGGCCTATCTCTACTAACAGGAAAATCATGGTCCAAGCATTTTTTTTTACTTTGACTAATTCAAGCACTATTTTATTTATTAAAACACATAATTCATAACCTGTTATTTAATGAGCCAAGCTTTATGACTATTTGAAATCATAATCATTTCTTAAATTCGGTCTAAAAGCCACTAAAAACAATCCTCTGTTATGTCCTAATGTCTTTATTAGTTGTATTTAAAAATGTACAATCTTATAACTCTACAAACATAAAGAATATTGAATGCATGTGAACAATAATCAAACATAATTTTAGAGATTTTTTTTGGTACTTAAAACTAGTAATTATTCGAATTTTGTCCTTTTTGATCATTCCTCTGTCACAACAGGATGTTTTACATCTTGGCATCAAGGCTTCAACAAGATGTTTTAAATCTGAAGAATTTTACCTGGAACTATTCAGAGAGTGGTCATGGCAAAGGAGCCCCTGATGGCATGCATTGAAGCGACCTGCAAGAGAACCGCTGATGCCGTCGTCGCCACAGGAGGTGATATTGAAAGCTTGGAATCATTTATAAAGGCCATTCAACGAAGATGTTCCGCAATCACCTTGTTCACAATCGACGACAAAGCCATCCAAGAATTAACTGACGACCTTCAAAGTGAATCAGTTAATTTAAAAAGCTTTAATGGCACTCTAAAAATACAACAAGTAAAGGCTGAAATAATAACAAGTCCTCCGGAATCAGCTCCAACTGCCGCAAAACTCTTAATAAATAAAATATCTTAATAAAGTTGTACTTGTGAAACCAAGTGCCAGCATTTTAATTTAAGAGTGTTATACCCGTTTTCACCAACGAACCCCTAAAGCATTCCTAGCTAAGTATCTCTTAAGTTAAGGGCACCCCTAAATCGGGCTCCTACCTAAATTCATTTTCACCATGCTAGGTGTTACCTACTTAGGGGGTCCTTAGTTAAGTGACAGATGCTTTTCTTTTTTTATTTGTGGGAATGTCATTCATCTTATCGACAACTTATCGGTAATTTAGAGAATCGCTCTTATCTTATAAATTAAATACAATTAATTAAATTAGAACCAAAATATGTTCAGGTAATATCTTTTTACACATTGTAACATTACTTTTCAATTTAAAAACGTAAAATATAAAAAAATTGCATAACTTTGGCTGTATTTTCTGTCATATAAAATGAAGTGTCAAGCAAGTGTCAAGTCAGTTAAAAGAACCTCTCTACCGCTCGTCGCGTCGCTTGCTGTTCGAGTTTGAGTACGGTACGGGAGTGTTTGTTTTGTTTAATTAATCTGTTTATGTATTGTGTTATACATAATGGCTGAAAAGAGAAAACGTGGCCAAAATTTTACGGCCGACGATAAAGAAAAACTCATTAAAATATTGTTAGCGCATAAGGAGACTATATTAAATAAGAAAACTGATGGGGCCACGTATGAAGCCAAACAGAAAGCATGGAGTAATGTTACGGATTTTTTCAATTATTCGGGAACAAATTTCTGGTAAGTAAATATGTTAATTACCTAGGTACTTATATTTTTATTTAAATTTGTGACAATCTAAATCACGCCCACGCTCTTTTGATGGACGTCCGTAAAAAATACCACTCTTCTAACAGATGCATGGTACTTATTTAATGTACACATTTCTTAAATATTTACAACTAATACTATGCTTTATGTACGCACCAACCTAAATTCTTTATTATACATAAAAAAACAAATTAAAAAAATACAACAATTACAAAGGCGTACTTATCCCTGTTAGGGTTCTCTTCCAGTCAACCATAAAACCAGACACCTGTAATTATATTTGAAAAAGTTAATGAAAAATGAAAGATAAGTGTGTATAAAAATTGTGGTAGCCAGAAGCCTAGCTAGGTACTACCATGAAGTCTCGTAGTATGGGGCGAGTTTAGCCAAAAATGAAAAAGTATGCAATACACTTTTAGATTCTAACAAATTGTAAACACATCAATGTAGCTATATAGCTTTGTTTCAGGACTAAAGAATCACTGCAGAAAATGTGGGAGAAATTAAAAAGTGAAAGCAAACTTTACTACCAAAATAAACAACAAAATATGACTGGTACTGGTGGTGGGCCTGCAGATTTAAAAGTGGATCCCATATTAGAGCAGGTTTGTGCCATACTTGGCCGAGCTTGTACAGGCATTATCGGGGTACAAGACTGTGATTATGAATGTGACGAGGTAGAAAATCCACCCCCAAAAAAGTAATTTTAAATAATGATGATAATGTGGTTATTGAATACCACATTGAAGAATTACCACATAGCCCAAAACCTAGCACTTCACAGGATGACCTACCCAAAGATGATGTGCCGATAGAGGTATGTTATAGTAAAATTGATATTTATTATTTAGTTACCTTTTATAGTTATTTTATACATTGTTTTAATTATCTCTGTAGGTACATTGTCTCTGCCTACCCCTGTGGGAAACAGGCGTGATAATATGTATGTATGTATGTACATTAGTAGTTTATTTATTAAAATTATATTGATCCACAATTGGCAGACTTAACGCTAAAAAAGTTCTATCCCAATCAACCATAGGGATAAACAGAGTAACGATGGGCCCTAGCTGTTTATATATTGTAAAGGTGGATTTACATGAGACGAGCGAATGCTCATTCTATCCCCACTATGTCAAATTATTTTAGTGTAAACAGGCGTAGAGCATTCTTTCGTTGTTCTGAGTGCGTTCGCAAAGTTTCTATGGAATATTCTAAGAATGCTCGCTCGCTTGATGTAAACGCCGCACACTGGTCCGGATTTTTAATATGGAAGACTTAGGACCCAATGTCAATATTTCGGGCTGAAAAAAATCATGTGGATAGATAAATGAACGTTCATCAACGTTTGTTCTAGCAGTTTTTATGAAATTGGTTATTTTTGCGAAAAAAAAAACATTGAAAAAAAATTTGTATGGAGAAAAAGTGAATTTTTTTTTTTTTTCGAAAAGTTCAAAACTGTTAGCACTGAAACCTTTTGTGTGTTATTGTATTACACTTATTCGTTAATTCCATATTTTTTTTATTTGCATATACTTGCAGCCGTGGCCAAAATATGCATCGGAACTTTCATTGTATTTATTTCAACTATTTGTGACAATTTAATTTTTTTATTGATTTATAGTCACATAATTTACGCATATTTTCAATATAATAAATTTTAAAATCCATTAATGATTTTGAAAAATAGATTACAATTAAATTTTAAAAATCAAAATAATATTTTACTTCTTAGTGGTTAGCTGTTGCTCAAAGCGCAGTTAGTGATCGAATGAGGCATTGCCTGCTAATATTCCCCTCCCATTCCCTAATATTGCTATCTCTTTCATTTCCTACTATCGCTATCTCTTTCATTCCATACTTCTCTCTCTTTCGCTCCTTGAAACCCTTGCTAGTTGAGCGCTTATGAATCAAATAAAACAGACGGGAGCTCATGTTGGAGCGTCATTAGACATTCAACCCTTGAAGAGTCAACATACCTGGAAATTTTAACGTGAATAATCTAGCAACTTGATCATGGCTGGATTTGGCACTAACCTGGACATTTACGTGTTTCTGCGACAAGAGGACCTCAAGGATTACAAACGACTGCATCAAGCAATTTTGGATTGCGTTTTGCTTGAAATTTCGCAAGAAGATTCAGAAAAATTATTGAATTTTGCAAGATCTTTTACTGTGAACTTAAATCGTCGATGGACCGAGGCACACAGGGTGCAAAAAACATTCATGAAGAAGCATATGAACTGGTTGGAAACAAGAATTAAGTGGCCTGAATGTGAATCAGTAAATCTCACCGAAATTTTTGAAGGGACCGAAAATTTGGATCCTCGTTCTACAGAAGAAGAAGCAGCTGTTCAACCCATTCCATCTACTTCGAAGGCGACTAGTGACATTGGAACATCTACAGACATTGCATCAAGGAAGCCATTTGAAGACTTGGGGAATAAGCAGAAGAAAAGGCGATCGGGTACATTACTCGACTATCCGGAAGAGGAACTGACTTTTGGTTTTGTCACGAAGCTAAAGTCTAATGGGAAAGAAGGTCTTGCTCGCATCATCGATCACCTTGTGAAGAATCCTGAAAAGGTTGAAGCTGTCGAATCACTTTTATCAACAAACGAGAAGACGGACACTATGCAGGAAGATCAAGCGTTGGCCCTTACTGCATCATTGGATCTGTCAAAGTGGAAGTATCTTACTTTACGGTCAGCATTGTCACAGCAATTGAAGCTTCCGTCTTACTACAAGTTGTTGGAAGCTAAGCAGAGGTGTTATCCAGATACCAGAGATATTGAAGTATCAGAACATTTAGTGAAGGTGAAACTACAAGCACTGTTAGACGTGACAACTCGAAGAATACTGCAAGTCGTTGGTGATGATTTAAATATGTGCAGTGAAAACTTGAAGCTTACCTCCAAGTGGGGATTCGATGGATCTTCAGCACAGAGCAACTACAAGCAAAGAAGTGAACTGGCAGAATTCGACGACTCCTCTGTGTTCATGACGAGCCTCGTTCCTTTGAAGCTCGAGAGCGGCAATGTTGTTATTTGGAATAATCCAAACCCATCTTCAACATCTTATTGCAGACCTATTAAATTTCAGTTTGCGAAGGAAACGACCGAATTTGTTAAGCAAGAACAAGCGGCAATGGAGGAAGAAATACGAAATTTGACTATTTCAAGTTGCGGAAACTTGGAAGTTACTCATGAGTTGCACATGACAATGATTGATGGGAAAGTGGCTACAATTATTACAGATACTCCATCTGCAGCTACGTGCAATGTTTGTCTTGCAAAACCTAGTGAGATGAATAATCTTTCAGAAATGTTTTCAAGACCTGTACGGGACGATGTGTATCAATATGGACTATCAACACTCCATATGTGGATTCGAAGCATGGAGTGTCTTTTACATATTTCATATAATTTAGATTTCAAAATGTGGAGTGCACGAGGTGACAACAAAAACCTTAAGAAGTTAAGGAAGGATATGGTGCAATCGGAGTTCAAACAACAAATGGGACTTTTGATTGATGTTGTAAAGCAGGGCTTTGGAACTACTAATGACGGAAACACGGCCAGAAGATTTTTTCGGGAATACAAAAAAAGTGCTCAAATAACGAAGATTGATGCTGATTTGATAAAGCACTTCGCAGTTATATTGCAAGTGTTATCTTGTGGAAAGGCTGTCAATATCGATAGTTTCCGTGAATACTGCAAGGAGACTGCTGAGATCTTTGTACATCACTACCCCTGGTACAATATGCCTTCCAGCATACACAAAATGTTGATACATGGCGCTGACATATGCAAACATTTCTCTTGCCTTCCTATCGGAATTTTGTCAGAAGAAGCAGGAGAAGCAAGAAATAAGGACTTTCGAAATACCAGAGAGCGACACACGAGGAAAACAGGAAGACTGCAAAATAATGAAGACATTATACACAATTTTTTGATATCATCAGATCCATATATATCTCATCTGAAACCTAAATACACCAATTTTAAGTCATCAAGGATGTTTCCAGAAGCTACGCAGTTGATATTATCAGATGAATTAATAGAAGTTGAAGAAGAAATTGAAGTTGATGAAGAAGCTCCAGAAAATGTGCCAGATCCTTTAGAATAAGTTTTAAGTTATTTATAACTATTATTTTGCGTGTTATATATAGATAGTTTTAGTCAATAACTTTAGTTTTAATTTCATTTTAGTTATTTTATTATTATTTCCTATTTACTAAATTAATGAAAAATGTATTAAATTTAATGTAATGTAAACAACCTTCAATTATTTTCTATTGTAGTTTTAAGTTATTTATATTAATTTGTATGTTATGTATAGATAGTTTTAGTTAATTACTTTATTTTTAATTTAATTACTTATTTTATTATTATTTATTATGTACTAAATTGATAAAAAATGTATTAAATTTTATGTAATGAAAACGACCTTCAATTTATTTTTTATTGTACTGCAAGAATTATGCAATAAACAATTTTTAGTTATTTTGTAATACATTTACATACATACCCTATGCTACTTAAAACTTCGTCCGCGTGAATAGCGTCGCGATAACCGACATTAATGCGGACGAAGTCGCGGATGGCCACTAGTTATTCATAAATCAACTTCAAAATGTATAACAAAATAACCAGAAATAGTTTATTGCACAATTCTCGCAGTACAATAAAAAATAATTGAAGGTCGTTTACATTACATTAAATTTACCGCTGCACCACTGAACCGATATAGATGAAATTTGGTATAGATATTCTTTGGGACACTAGATTTATTTAGTAGTTTAGGCGTGATTGAGCGACAGAGAGACAGACAGACAGAGTCACTTTCACATTAATAATATTAGTATGGATTTTATCTTAGTACCGAATTTACTTTCCCGAAACCACTTAAAGAAGCAAAAGTACTGATTTTAAATAAATATATATTAGGATAAACGAAATAAACGCCAAAGCTGCAAGTAAATATTTTGTATTACCAGTAGAGCTCTTGTCTATTTTATCTGATTTATAAGCGTGGAACACCACTTGTCTTAAGAAGAAAAAGAGTGAGCAAAAGAGAATGAAAGAGACAGCAATAGTAGAAAATAAAAGTGATAGCTATATTAGGGAATAGGAGAATATTAGCAGGCAGGCAATGCCTCATTCGATCACTAGCTGTGCTTTAAGCAACAGCTAACCATGAGAAGTAAAATATTATTTTGATTTTTTAAATTAAATTGTAATCTATTTTTCAAAATCATTCATAGTCAACAAATAATGGATTTTAAAATTTATTATATTGAAAATATGCGTAAATTATGTGACTATAAATCAATAAAAAAATTAAATTGTCACAAATAGTTGAAATAAATACAATGAAAGTTCCGATGCATATTTTGGCCAAGGCTGCAAGTATATGCAAATAAAAAAAATATGGAATTAACGAATAAGTGTAATACAATAACACACAAAAGGTTTCACTGCTAACAGTTTTGAACTTTTCGAAAAAAAAAAATATTTCACTTTTTCTCCATACAAATTTTTTTTCAATGTTTTTTTTTTCGCAAAAATAACCAATTTCATAAAAACTGCTAGAACAAACGTTGATGAACGTTCATTTATCTATCCACATGATTTTTTTCAGCCCGAAATATTGACATTGGGTCCTAAGTCTTCCATATTAAAAATCCGGACCAGTGTGCGCCGCTAGAGCGCGCGAACAGTTACTTAGAGCGTTCTTGCGTGTTCGAACGTGCTCGCGCCCCTGAGCGGTCTTTTCAAAGCGTTCTTGTGTTCTAGCGATTGTATCGATTAAATTATGGATTGGTCTCAAGAAAAATGTTTACTAATGATAGAAGCCTATCAAAATTTTAGATGTCTGTGGGATCCGACGTATGAACACTATAAAAATACAACTTACAAACAAGATGCTTGGCAAGAAATTGCAAAACTACTGAAATGTAATGTTGAAGAAGTAAAAAAGAAGATGGACTCGCTTCTTGCATCTTATCGCCGAGAAAGGCAAAAAACAATGAGTACGCCATCAGGCAGCGGTGCCGATTGTACTTATAATTCTAAATGGTTTGCATTTAAAAGTATGCACTTTTTGATGGACAAATATAAACCGAGGAAAACAATTGATTTCGACACTAACCAAATTAATAACACGGTGAGTATAGTCCATTTATTCAGAACTAGCTTTCGCCCGCGGCTCGGCCCGGCTTGTTAACAGTGATGTGAATCAAAACATGTGCTCGTCAACTGCTCGTCATTTGACCAAAGTTAAAAGTGACCGTCATTTCCCATCACTATCATAAATACAAGGACTGTAGGTAATTATGTTTATTTAATACTTATTTAATGGTAGGGTAAAAGCACTAGTCATGGAAATTGTTTAAATGCATTGTTTTATTACTTGCACGTTACATTATGTAAACAGAGATAATATATAAACTGAGACACTGTCCATGATTGGTGCTTTTACTTTAAGTAAGTAGGTAGTTACATTTATAACTATTTCGAAAACTTTTTGCCCTGAAACCCTAGTACACACTCCTGCAATTAAGCAATATTGTTTTGCCATGGCAAAATATCAGTAAAATTAAAATAGTCGGAAAATTCTTTCCGGATATTTTCACATTGGAAAGTGTGTCTTCGTCCAATGTTGGATAATGGGAGAAATGATGATAAATGGTCCATATTTCTCCACTGGCCTGGAATAACGACGTGATCTTCAATTCTGTCTAGCATGCCCGGTGAATTATATAGCTTCCTAGAAGCTTTTCTTTTCATCAAATAATTATGTAGGTATACGCAGGTCATTACGATGAGTGATGCTTTATCCGGTTGTAGTAACATAGGTTTTCTTAATACACGAAAAACTGCTGAAAGTATGCCAAACGCATTTTCAACTATTCGTCTTGCTCTAGACAAACGGTAGTTGTAAATTCGTTTTTCGGATCCCCTGGCGTGAGTACCAGGATACGGCTTCATGATGTGTCTTTCAAATGGGAATGCATCATCTGCTACAAGTATGAATGGCACATTCTGTTGTCTTCCTGGAAGGCTTTGGTCATTAGGCAAATTTAATTCATTACTTTGTAGTTTCTGATAGAAAGAAGTGTTTCTGAAAACTCCTCCATCTGATATTCTGCCCTGACAACCAATATTGGCGAATATAAAATTGTAGTTAGCGTCTACAATCGCCATTAACACCACACTGAATGTAGACTTATAATTAAAAAAGTCGCTTCCGCTATTCATTGGTGCTTGTATGACGCAGTGTTTCCCATCTACAGCACCAACACAGTTTGGGATATTCCACTTCTCATGGAATTCCTGAGCGATTGATAGCCATTCTGTTTCTGTTGACGGTGTCTGAAATGAATAAAAACTTATTTTAGAGTGTATATTAATTAAATTGGTTTTTTCTTTTTTACATAGGCTGATGAGCAGAAGAATGAGCGAAATGAACAAGAAACTGCGTTAGTGGTCCCAAATGCAGATACACAGTCAGATTCAACAACACATCCACAACCTGCAGCTTCAGTAGAATCAAGAAATACTACACCACAATCTCAACCTTCAACATCTCGGCGATCTGGCTACACGACAATACCACCTAAAAAATGTAAACTTGAAGACCCTCGAGTAGCCGAAGCCTACAGTATTTTAAAAGATACACATGAATCAAAAATAAGGGACAAGAGTCAAGCTTTTGGAAATCATGTTGCTTCAAAACATCGTGAATATTCAAAACGGACGAAAGCATATGTTGAACATTACATAAATAATATACTTTTCGACGCTGATTTGGGGAAATTTGATTTTGAGCCAAGTTATGCATCAACTCCGATGTCTTCACATTCAGACACTTCACAAAATACACACATTCGGCATTCTGAATCCACACATCAATCTCCTCCACCCAACCAGATGGAAAACAGTTCAGATAGCAATGTGAACATAGGCCAACAATTACACATTCCGGATACTGCAACTGAAGAAACCAGTCAATCTTTGCTGTATTTTATTAACAATTTTAAGTAACATTTCTTTTCTAGTTAGTTCTCTGAATTTTTAAAAAAAATAAATGTCTTAAAAATAAATTGTCTTAGTTTATCTACTTATTTTCACTAATAATTAAGGTCGTGATAATAGGTGTGTAGTAATGTATAAAAATAATAAGTATATTGGTTAACTTACCTTTGCATAGTCTTGCAATGCTTCATTTATCGCAGCACATACTTCAGATATAGTATTACATATTGTAGATTTAGACATTTTAGTAAAATACATCAAGCTTTCATAGGAATCTCCAGTTGCCAAAAATCTCAAAGTCACTGCTAGTCTGTCATAAGCAGGAATCGAGTCTCTAAAATTCGTACTTGATTTACGAATTTTGTCGCTGATCAGAGATAGTAAATGATCAAAATCCTCTGGCGCCATTCTACAAAAGTTTTTGAATTGACCACTTTCTTCTTGTTTTTGCATATCCGTCATTGTTTCACCTACGTTATCCAGTGTCCTTCGTTTCATTAAATTTGTAACCCACCAACGTCTCTTTCTTCTTTTATTTTTTAGTTTTTGCGACAAAATAATAAATGCAGCACTTGTAATTATGATATCGCTATCAGAGTCAGACATAATGAACTAACTACCAATATCAACCACAGAATTGACACGAATGAGCAAAAAAACATTCGTTCTTCAATGATCTAGCTCTGCACAAAATACGAAAGAATGCTCTTGTTCTAGCTCTAGCTCTTTGTTCGTTTGATATAAACGCTGAACACGAGTTTTTGTTTACACTAAAAGACCACGAAAGAATGCTCTTGTTCTAGCTCTAGCTCTATGTTCTTTTCATGTAAATCCACCTTTACGCGCCACGATCGATGGTGTTCTAGTAAACAGCGCCATCTAGTTTGGAAAGGCGGGACTTCAGAGAGTCGAGACGCGTACGCCAGAACTTACTAGAACTATGGCCGTACGCTCGGTCAAGGCCGGACTCAAACTCAAACTCAAACTCAAATATTTCTTTATTCAAGTAGGTTACATGTAACACTTTTGAATCGTCATTGAATACAATGCAAAGTGATTCTACTTCCGGTTCGGAACCTATATCTACCGAGAAGACACCGGTAAGAAACTCAGCAGATAAGTTACAGTAGCAGTATCTAACTTATAGCTATGTGTAGAACACTTTGGACCAAGTCATATAGTTTTATTTTGATGAGTGAAAAAAGCATGAAGTATTATTTTATTTTAAGAGGTAAGCTGGAGCAGACCAGTCCCCAAAGGTGGCACCTGTTCACAAGCATGACGTATGTGCCAGCCATCGCTTCACTCAACCATATTGAAGGGAATGTAACGACCCGCCACATAGCGCCACCACCCCAGTGACATTTTAGTGAGCATGACTAACTCCCAACTCCCTTTGGAAAGTAATTACAATTTAAGTCATCAAACCAACTATAGGACCCGGAGCACGAAGTAGTAACCTACCTACATCTTATTCTGTTAATTTGAGACTACTTAATAATTCGTGATAGCCATGTCTATCGTACAAAATTACCAATAACAATGTCATTTAGTCAAATGAAAATTAAAAATATCGACATGTCACATAATTAAAATAAAAGAAAATAATAATTTATGTCTACTTATAGTATACAATTAAAATTAACAATGTCATTTTGTGAAATAATAAATTAAATTATCGAAACTGGCGCTTAATTAAAAAGACAAAAAAACGTTTCAAAACATGTGTTGTCACGTTAATTAATATCAGGCCAAATATCTTTATCATTGAGATAATCATTTACTGTATAATAGCCTTTTTTCATAAGTTCATTTTTAACATAGAACTTAAACTTGTGCGTAGGTAAGTTAACAATAGTTTGCGGTAATTTATTGAACATTTTTATGCTTAACCCAACGAATGAATTTCCAATTTTATGGAGTCTACGATTTGGAACAGCAAGTTTATGTTTATTTCGGGTGTTAAATCGATGAATGTCTGATTTTTTTGGAATTTTGTGCAGGTTTTTGTGAACGTGCAATAGACAGTCGAGTATATATTGCGATGCGACTGTTAGTATGTTAATCTCCTTAAATCGCATTCCAAGCCTGTAAATGGCTCTAATAGCCCTCTTCTGTAAGATGAAAATAGACTGAATATCGGCTGCAGACCCCCACAAGAGTAGACCATATGACATTATACTGTGAAAATAACTAAAATAAACTAATCTCGCTGTTTCCTCATCAGTCAGATGTCTAATTTTCCTAACTGCATATGCGGCTGAGCTTAGTCTTCCTGCTAGAGCAACAATGTGAGGAGACCATTGCAGTTTTGAGTCCAAGGTAATACCAAGGAATACTGTCGAGTTGATGACCTCAATGGGCTCATCACTCATTTTAATTACAGTGTTCACTTGTTTAACATTAGGCATTGTAAACTTTACACATTTAGTTTTTTTGGCATTAAGTAACAGATTATTTGTCGTAAACCATTGCGTTACTTCAGAAAGAGCATAATTAATATCATCAAAAGTTTGTTGGTGCCTATTAATTTTGAAAATCAAAGATGTATCGTCCGCAAATAAAACTGTATCACACAAGTTTTTTGTGAAAAAAGGGAGGTCATTTATATAAATTAAAAACAATAAAGGTCCTAATATCGAGCCTTGAGGTACTCCCATACATAGAGGAGCACCGGATGAATTAACTCCATTTACACTAACTTTCTGAGTTCTGTCAGATAGGTATGATTGTATCAAATTTAATGGATTTTTCGAAACACCATAATGCTGTAGCTTCATTATCAACGTTTGGTGATTAACACAATCAAACGCTTTTGATAAGTCGCAGAAAACCCCAACCACATCCCGTTTGCTCTCCCACGCATCAAACACATGCTTAATGAGTGCTACTCCTGCATCAGTAGTGGATTTGCCTTTTGTAAATCCATATTGATTTTTGTGCAGTAAATCATTTTGTGTAAAATGAAATAGGAGTTGCTTGAATATAATTTTTTCAAAGATTTTACTAAAAGCAGGTAGTATTGAAATTGGCCTGTAATTAGATGGGTTACTTTTATCACCGGATTTGAATAATGGAATAATTTTACTGAACTTCATCATGTTCGGAAAACAACCTTCATCAATGCATTTATTGAAAATTATAGCTAAGTGTGGGGCAGTACAGTTTATGATGTGTTTTAATATATCTGTAGAAAGACCCCACAAATCTTCGGTCTTTTTCAGATTTAACTCTTTGAAAGCCTTAATAATAGTCTGATAGTTAATATATTCAAAACTAAAAGAAGTTTTACATTCTTCTACATGTGATTTAAGGAGGGCTTCAGCAAGACATGGGTTTGAGGATAAACTGCTTGTTGTCGTGATAGGTACACTTGAAAAAAAATTTTCAAATGCCATTGCCACATCAGTATCAGAGTTAATAATAACTTCGTCGATTTTCAGAGAGAACTTGTGGTCTAGTGTTTTATTTTTACAAGTCTCTTTATTGATTACTTGCCATGTGGCTTTACTTTTATTTGTGGCTTTTATTATTTTTTCTTTTAAGAAGTTAGACTTTGCAACAGAACAAATCTTTTTAAATAACTTTGAATAATTTTTTACGTATTCTATCTTTGAAGGGTCATTGGAATGCGCTTTCATTTCATAAAGCTCAAAAAGTCTGCGTCTACTTTTTAATATGCCTGGTGTAGCCCAATCACTAAATTTAGCTTTGGAAGTGTTGATTTTAATGGTTCTTTTAGTGAATATGTTGTTAAATTCTGTTTCTACTACATTAAACAGCTGTTCATACATACAGTCAACACTACATGCATTATCAAAGTTAGATAAAGGTACTCTGTCGGAAATTTTAATTTTAAACTCTTCTATACGTTTTGTAGTAATAGGTCTACAAACAACAACAGATGGCTTAGCTACATTGTGGTGCTCGAAAGTGGCTATCTGACCACTATGGTCTGAGTTGATAAAATTAATTATTGATTTTTCCAATGCACAGCAGTTAGTGAAAATATTGTCAATGCATGATGCTGTTGTGGGGGTAATACGAGTAGGTTCATCAAAAAGATTATATAAGTTAAATGATTGAAACAGATTCAGGTACCGACTAGAGTTTTGTGATCTATCTAATATATTAATGTTAAAATCACCGCACACAACAACTTTTTTATTACATTTACAAATTTTTCTTAAGGCTTCTTCTATTGTGGACTCAAATAAAACATAATTACCAGATGGTGGCCTATAAACACATAGTATAATGTACTGATCAAGCTCTGCACATGCAATTTCAATAGTACGTTCCAGTGAGAGAGATACAATGTCTTTGCGTTCTTTAAATTTCAACGAATTATTTAGTAAGATCAAAGATCCCCCTCTGATAGCAGAATTTCTTGTAAAGGAACTACTAACTTTAAAATTATCTATATTAAGCATCATCTCATGTTGTCTTAACCAGTGCTCAGTGAGACACAATACATGAATGTTATTTTCATTGAGAAATAGCTCTAATTCCAGTTCTTTGCCGGAAAGACCCTGTATATTTTGATGCACAATATTAAGATTATAGGGCTTATCCTTTGTTATTTTACTGCAAGAGTTGTCCTCTTTTGTCTGAGACTTAAATTTAAATTATTTGGAATCACTTCCAAAGTCTGTGTAAAAATATGATTAATATTATATGCTAACAAAGTAGCCAATTCCTTTTTAATTTTAAAAGGCAAAGAAAAAGTTTTGCCAGTCAAATGAAACTTATTTTCTATAAATTTATTTGTGTCAAAAAAGACACACTTGTCACTGTGACTATTTGTCAAATTATATATTAAAGTATTCAAAATGTGAATACTGTTGTTTTGGTCCATTGTGTAATTTTTAGAAAATGGTAATGCACATAAAATAATTTTCTTCACATTAAGTCCTATCAATAAAGAAAAGCTTTTCAGAATATCTCTTTACAAATATTCAATCCATTACCTAACATTACAATTATAATAGAATTCTCATTAAATTGACTGTTTACAATGCTCTGACATATATGACTAAGTGGACTATCAGGTATACAATGATTATACACTTTACAGTTTAATTTTTTGTTAAGAAGAGGCCCATAACCAGCTCCTATCCTATCAGAGAACAGCAGCACATTTTTGGTATTAGAAAACAATGTGCCTGTTTGTGACATATCAGGGACGGCTGTTACCAAGGACGGATCAGAGGGATCAGGTCCTGGGTTGCTGCTGCATTGTTGTATAAGATTGTTTGCAGCAATGTGTTCACTGATTTGTGCCTGTGCAGCTTTATAATTGCGTGACATGCTATCAAGTGACCTATGTAGTTGTGTAATATCAGCCTGCAACACTTTTATATCAGTTTCATACCTAAGCCTGCTGGCATCAAGCTTTTTACTATATAATTCTAGACTATCAAATAAATCAACTCGTTGCTTTCTCAATTCAATATTCTGATAATGACACTTTTGCCGCTTAATTAATTTTTGAGTTTTTTTGATATATTTATTAATTTTAATATATTTACAAATTTTTTTTTTACTATTTGTATTAATTAATTTATTTTTACCACCCAATTCATGATTATCAGAAACAACATGCCCACCCGGTGACTTGATCAACTCTTCGTATAAGCTATGAGTATGTATGAATTCCTGGCACCTTTTTCCATCTTCATAATCTTGGATTCTCTTGTTGGCGTCACGCAGAGATAACTCAAGCTCATTGATGCGCTCCAAAGTCCGCTCATAGGTTTCTGAGCACTTGTCGAAATTTCTGACCGTTTCAAGAAGTTGATGTCGTTCCTCAAGTACATTTCCCAAATAAGAATGAAGTTCCGACAGTTCACTTTTAAGTTGAGTGTTGTGAGTTATGACTTTCAGTGATTCCTGTTCATTTTCCTCACGTTCGCAGAGGAGCTGGTTGTTGTCCTTTTTTAGTTCTTGTATTTCCTCTAAGGCCCGTCTTAGCTTTAATTGCAAATCACGTGCAGCTGCCTTTCGTGTCGTCATTTTTGAGTAAGACATAGTGTCACTCATATCTGAAATTATTTCAAGAATAGTGTACAACAAATGCTTAGAAATAAAAGGTCAAGGGAGAATTTATTAAGATTGAATTAATACAATTGTCAATAGTAATAATTGGTGTAATAGGGAAGTATTATTATCTTGAAAAAAGTTAAAATTACAATAACTATACTTTTGTGGGTGGAAATGATTTACTATTTATCTTGTTCTATTTTAAAAACACAACCAAACTGTAAGGTTTTCTTAAATGCTCTTTAAGTATGTTTGCAAAAGAACTTTAAACGAGTAGTGTTTCTTGTTTAGATTTATGTAGATAAAGATTTCTTGAACAAGTTTTTATTAGAAGATTAATGAAAAATAGTGCTACAAACGACGTATAACCTCAAACCGCATAGGATTATAGGTCAATTTAATCAAGTTCTTTTACTGGATTTAATTAATCAGTGGTTGTAAGCGAGAAATAATTATGAAAACAATACTCCCCCGGTAAAAATCCGTTGTTTGTTCGAATTCGTTGTTCACTTTGACAGCCGGCCGGCTGATCAAACTCGGTCGAAGAATCCAATTGTTTCACAAGCGATCTTCTTGCAAACGATACCACGCCTTATTTATTTAGTTTTCTTCAGATGAGCACAGTTTTAACACCATATAATACTCTAAAATTAATTATTCAATAAAATTTAAAATCAGCTGGCGATTTGACGTACGTCACGTAGTGTTGCCAGAGCAAAGAAAAAAAAAACTGCGCGCGAAGGTATATTTTTATAATATTTATTTAATATGATTAAATAAATATTATAAAAATATACCTAGTATTGTTTATAAGTCATCCCCGAACTAGTTTAAACTTACTTTGCTAGCACAGTCTGTGTGATTTGTCCTTATCTATTTACATATTTAATTAGTAGTATGGCAATATATAAAAGTAATCATTTTCTTTATGGATTGTTTCAGAAGTGTACTCCAACAATGCCTCTCTAGGAGACGGCCACATTTCTCCCAAACTAATGAGAGGACGGAGGCTGTATCTTCTTTATGTTCAAGCTTCACAAATGTGAATAAAAAAAAGAAGAAATTGAAGATTTGAAAAAACGTGACGTGTTATTTTATTTTGATATTCTTTTTGTTTACGATTCTCTGTCACATTCCTCCTTGTATACTTTCTATCACTTGGTCAATACATAATTTTACATCTTTATTTATCATTTTCTTCGCTTATTCCTCACGTCCGCATCTCATCTCTTTATATAGGACTCCATTCAAAACCAGGAGATGGTACATTGGCATATTTGCCCAACTCCTATATATATGCGTCTATAACGCTTGGCTCCTTCATAGGAAACAAACGAACTCCAAACCGATGACATTGAAAGATTTTCGATTTGAGTTGTATGAGGGTCTACAAAAATTCCAACGTGTTGACAATGCCATGAAGCGCACTAAAAAAGCAGTACCACAGCATAGTCCTATTGAAGCGTCACGATATGACAATGTTGGTCATTTTATGATAATGACCGCTCAAGGACGTTGTCGACTGTGCTCGAAACTAACGGTTGTGCAATGAAATGCCAAGTACGCCTATGTTTTGTAACTGGCAAGAATTCCCGTAATTGTACATGGAAAACTATATGTTCCGGACGGCTAAGCTGTTACGAAGTCCACGACGCGGATATAGTCACTAGTTGTACATAGTTTAAAATTTGTTTCTTTTTTTTTTATATTGCACTTCAAGATTGACCTCATCCCACCTGATGTTAAGTGGTAATGAGGTCCTAGCTTAAGGGTGACACGTACAGCATAATAAATCTGTTACTGGACTTGTCGCCCTTACCTTGAAGGCTTGACCCCTGCTACTGATGTACCCCAAGGAGCTCTGGAAACCTTACTCACACGCAGGAACACAACAACACAGAAGTGATTGTTATTTGGCTGCGATGTAAAGCGGAGGTATTTCACCAGTCGGGCTGCTCCAGTTCGAGCGATAAATCGCTATGGTCTACCTCTCTTAACATTTCGTTTATTCCATTTATTTCGTTATCTCATTTGATTTGTTAAGTTATTGTATTAGGTTAAGATTTATAAATAAAGAATTGGCGACTGGCGTATAAATTATTAGTAGGTAGGTACACACCAGAGACATATTTCTCTGACATTACACGAGAAGGTAATAAAGTAGGAGCCACTTTTCCTTAAGGTATTGCTTGCAAGGCCCACCCTGCTCTATTGCCGTCTCTCTCACACAAATATGCCTCTCACTTGCGTGGGTAGTTCGTCTTCCTTGCACAAGCGCTCTCTGTCGCACCAAGGCGGACGGGCTCCCCTCGCTAGGCGCTAATTGCGCAAGTAGGAACGATTTAAAAGAGAGGCATATTCGCCATACCGGCAGTGTGACCATATGTGGCAGGATCCTGCCTTTTCGGCAGGTTTAGCCCTTTATTTTACTCTCTGGCATATTTGTTTGACGTTTTAGAAATCTGGCAGTATTTGGCAGTTTAACGCAATATTCGTTTTTGTTTTGGCAATACATCCTTTAAAATGAGTAGGTTGCGGACTGACAAATGAAAAAACATAAGGTAGGAATTTTAAAATGCCAATAGCAACATTGGCAACGATACCTTTGTTAACGGGGATTTCCCATAACATCTCTAGTTGAATTTGTAATTCATTCCATTGTGAACCTTAAAGTGCGGAGCATAATGTTTATATTACCTATATCTTTATTTGTCAGTTGTTTATGTTATTAGTCGGACTAGAAAAACTGTCGGAGACACAACTTTGTTTTGTTTCTGATTTCGTGCGGTGTGTGTGAATTGTTACCATATTACCATGAAACGTAAATATGAACGATTATATCGCGTAGAGTGGGAGCAGGATCCATCACTTTCGTCGTGGTTATCAAAAGCGAAAGATGAAGATGTTGCATGGTGTAAAGCATGTAACACTAAGTTGGTGCCTAGGTTATCTATTAAAAAAGAACATGCAACCACTACCAAGCATACGAAGAACATGATCGGATACCGTGGGCAATCATCGGTGAGTATACTTTTTAGGGTTCCGTAGTAAAACCTTACAGATTCCTCATGGCCGTCCGTCCGTCTGTCTACGGTCTAGCTCAAAAACTATACGTAATAGATAGCTGCAATTTGGGACGGGTAGGTATACCAATAACACCTAAAGTGGGCGTGAATTTTTTTCTTATTAATGTCATCGTGCGTGATATTGTTAGATAGGTCCTTAAAAGTGTGTTTAAGTTACTAGACCACCAACTTACGCGAGTAATAAAATATCGATTTCTTCATACAATTTATATTACAGTCAACTGAATAAATAAGTTTGTGTTTTGGAATGACTTGACTTATAATATCGGGCTACTACGGAACCCTACCGCGCGTGTTATGACACGCACTTGGCCGGTTTTTTTAATAACAGGGAAATTATAGTTAGTATTATTTAGTTTCTATTAAAATTTCTTTACGATTTTAGGTGCAAAAGTTTTTTAAAACGTCTTCACTAGAAGATGAGGGAAAAAAGGAGAGTTAAACATGTGTGCTCTGTTGGTGGAACATAATTTACCCTTTCGCGTCATGGATCATATGAGTGAAATCATTTCCAAATGCTTTACCAATCCAGAGGTGGCGAAGTCTTTCTCCTGTAAACGAACCAAAGCAGCTGCGGTAACATATAATATTTTGAAGCCGGAACTAGAGAGGGAAATGCACGCAGATTTAAGATCCTGTCAAAATATGAGTACCCATGCACCAGTGTATTCTTTGATAATAGATGACAGACGTTTCATCGACGAAAATGCTTGCTATAATAATTAAATACTATTCTGAAAAATCAACAGCGTTAAAAACAAAATTTCTAACTATGGTTGATTAATTAATATGAAGAAGGAGAATCGGCACAAATTTTGTTTGACGCTCTTTCAAAAGCTTTACGTGATTCAAATCTTGATATAAAAGATGCAGTTGGTTTCGGAGCCGACACTACCAATGTAATGTTTGGTGAATATGGTGGAATAATTGCTAAAATTAAGAATGTGAATCCGCATTGCTTATTTATAAAATGTGTCTCGGCTTTATCCGTTAGTCACGCAAGCAAAGACACACTACCAAGAGCTGTGAATCAAATAGTGAAGGAAGTATATGGGTATTTTGCACACAGTAGTAAAAGGCAGAGGGAATTTTCGGAGTACCTAGAATTTGTAAATGCAGATAAACACAAAATACTACAACATTACGATATTCGTTGGCTGTCACTTCACTCGTGCGTAAACAGAATTCTTGAGCAATGGGACGCTCTTAAACTTTATTTTCAAGGACAATATTTGCACGACAAAAATATATCCTCTCAAAATTACACGAAAGCTTTAATAACAAAATATTTAAATTATATTTTTACGCACTTGACTATATTCTGCCTATTGTCAATAAATTAAATACGATATTTCAAGGGGATTTTGCGACTGTACACTTGGTTTATAAAGACGTGTCTGAAATGTTTATGACATTGTTAAGCTGCTACACGAAAGTCAATTACTTAAAAAATACAGACTCACTCCTTCTAGATCCGACATCTAGCGTTAACTACCTACCTTTGAAGGACAAGTATTTAGGTGTCAACGTCAGCAGAGAAATCACTTGTCTAGCAAGAGATATTAATCAGAAACCTGCGATACAAACGTTTCTTGAGCATATGCAATCATTTCTTATTCAACTATCAAGTCAACTAAAAACACGTCTGCCATTAAACACTCTTTTTAAACAATAACAGTTTTTAGATCCACAAGACATTGTGTACAAGGAGTTTTCTTCGATAGCAAATGTTTCCCAATCTTGTTGATGAACATACTATTCGAAAAATTGATGAAGAATACAGACAATTAAAACTGGATAAAGACGTTAGTGATTTATTAGAATCTGGTGGAAGTAATGCAAAAACAATTCTAAGTGTTGATAAATTTTGGGGTGCCGTTGGCAAAATCCGAAATTCAAATGGTAACTTAAAATACGGAAATGTTTCTAATTTTGTAAAATGTTTGTTGTGTTTGCCAATGTCGAATGCTGCTTGTGAAAAAATATTCTCGCAAATCAACCTTATAAAAACAAAAACCCGGAATAGACTTATAAATAAACATGTCGCCTCTATTTTCTGCGTTTAATTGCCTGCGTTTCATTCTAGCCAACTAAAGAAATGATAAAAAATATGACAAAAGCCATGTATAAAGAAATTGATCAAGAAGAATACGATGCTAATACGAATGTATAACTTTATTGAATAAAAATATTTAAATAATCATGTGACTATTTATTTAATTGTATTGGCATTATTTCAGCATTTTGGTGCATGAAAGTTTGGCAGGATTTGTCAGTTTTTTTGCCTAAGCGGGGCAGGATCTCTAATTTAAGGTTGGTCACACGTCCGAACGCTCCCGGAACACTGAACAAGAACACTGGACAATCGAAGACTCTGGTCGCCAAAGCCCTGAAGAATTCAAGAAATCTTTTATTCGCCTACCCGGCGGACAATCCGGCGGACAATCCAGCAAACAACGGTGGATATCCACAAATTCTTCCGGCCCAACGGGAGCCGGGTGTTTACCATACTATACTTTTCAGATTTTTTTGACAATTTTTCTGCAATTGCTTTATACCAATTTTTCTGCAATAGCTTTATATCATGTCAATACGTTTTTGATAAAATAAAACAGTTTCTAAAACCTTTTATACTTTGCCAAATTAAGGGTTAAAAAGTTGTATGATGAATTAGACATACTACAGCACCCTGAGAGATTGTATAATATGGATGAGAAAGGGTGTCGGATAACTGGTCACCATCAACAAACAGTGTTGGCTGAAAAGGGGAGTAAAAGGGTCCACCTTATCGCCCCCGAATATGCAGAAAACGTTACATCGCAATGTGCATTAATGCTATTGGTACAGCAATCCCGCCCATAATTTTATTCAAAGGGCAAAGACAAAGACCTGATTTAGTAGACAATTTACCAGCTGGATCGTTGGTAAATATGGCCCCTAAAGGTAGCATGGCGGCTGACTTATTTGTAGATTTAATTCAGCACCTTTCCCGAGGTGCTGAATTACAGTACAAGGTTTCTGGAAAGTATTTGCTAATTTTTGACGGCGCTAAATGCCATCTTTCAAGCGAAGCACTTGACGAAGCAGATAAAAATGAAATAGTCTTATATTTTCTTCCTTCAAACACGACCCAGGAACTGCAACCATTAGATAAGTCAGTGAATAAGTCATATGAACATCATTAGGATGAAGCTGTTATGAACTTTTTGTACGTTGACCCAGATAAATAGTTGACAAAGGCCACATTTAATAAAATATTTAGTAAAGTCTGGCCGAAATGCAAAACACACAGTAACATAGTTAGCGGTTTTAAGGCAACTGGTCTTATTCCTTTTAATCCTGAAACAATCCCAGAAGAAGCATTTGCCCCATCAATTTTGTCAGAAATTTCATTCAGGTGAGAGCACTCGTGACTTACATCATTTTTTAGTGATATCAGAAGTAACCGTGAGCGATTTTGTTACTGCTAATTGTCGCCTTGTGAAGTACAGTTCATCTTTTGAATCTTCAGACGACCGACCTCCATCACGTTCTATTTTAGCTCCAAGTTGTTCAGGTTTACAACAATTAAACAGAGAAATTAGCCCCCTTTCCAGAATTGCAAGTAATATACCGGATCTGAATTTTCTTTAACAACAAAATACGACAAAACTTACAGTAGCAGATATATATGGCTATTCTTCATCTGAAGAAGATAACGGAAATCACTACTTCATCGATAAAGGCGATATTACACCAAAAAGCAAAGTATATATTGATAAAACAAATTCTGATGACCCTAATTGTTCCGACGAAGATGAAGATAATGTTTAGGATGAGAAACAGAAAAAAGGAGAGCAGTTATCAATAAAAAAAAATGCAATAAGAAACAAAAAGAAATTGTTTTTATAGATAAAAATAAAGGCAAGGAAATAAAATTAAGGAAAACGAACAGAGCGTAAACGAACGACTAAAGATGGAAACAAAAATATGCAAAAGAATAAATAAAATGAAGATGGAGAAGAGTGGTAGTGCCACGCATGCTGTACATATGAAAAGTTGGCTATGCGACTCTGTAGTAATTGTAAGAAATGGTTCCACGAGGAGTGCGTAGGTCTTACAAAAAGTGATAAAGAATTTTCCAGATTGTTAAATTTAATGTAGGTATAAAATACCAAAGCAACCAAAGACTGATGTTAGATGTTATATTTAAAATATTGCATCTTAATTTAGTAGTAGGTGCATCATTTTTGAAAATAAGTAGATATAAGTTTCTAAGTGTTATATATTGATTTGCCAGACCTCACTTTTATATACTGATTCGCCTGATCTCATATTAATAAGTATTATTAGAAAATACTTCGTTTCAAGTAACTTGAACTGTCAACATTTTTATGTTAAATGTTGATTTGCTACATTCCTTTATATCCAACAAAAAAATATATAATAAATATTTTATTAGATTATTTAAACACTAGATTATGTTTTTCGCGTACAGCGTCTGATTTTGCAAGCCCAAAACAAGGTTTTTAAAACGATTTTATTAGCACGGAAATTAAAAAAAATTACCCCCCTTAACTATCATCTTTCAATTCAGGAAAATATGGTTGAGTTTCGCATGACAATCTTGGGTCCATATCATAAATATTTGTATTTAAAAAAGAATATTTTAAGTTAGGTGGACGTTAATTGCCTCGGGTACCTTAGTACAATACCAATAAAATTTTATTAAGTCAAGGATTGGCTTAGGGCCAATTAAGTGAGACCAGAGATAAAAAAAATTAATATGACACATTAATATTTTTCCTCTCCATAAAATTTTTAAGAAAAAAAATCTTAGCTATCCCTTGAACACTCTATTGTATTAATTCTATTTGTTAGCTTATATTTGGTCTTCTGAATCATATTCAGTCATATAATCCAACGAATTGGAGATTAGAGAATGTATAAAATAAATAAAATAAATATTGGACAACATCACATACATTGCTCTGATTCTGTGGTAAGTAGCTTAAGCACTTGTGTTACAGAAATCAGAAACAACGACGGTACCACAACACCCAGACCCGAGACAATATGGAAAAGTTAGTTTCCCATATTGACCCGACCGGGAATCGAACCCGGAACCTCAGAGATGGCGCTCGCCAAAGTCAGGCCCGCTCGCCTCTCGGCTACGGAGGTCGTCAATGTATGAGAGCTAGAATACATAGTTCAATGTGGCAATGTGACACATGTGTAGCACCACTTTGCTTAAAAACTTCTATGAAATATTTTGCAATATAACACAAAAAGAAATAATAACAACTCTATCAATTGCTGTTTTTGTTGTAATGTTCTGGACCATCAAGCATGGTGGTAAACAACGCATTGCCTTGACAGCCTTCGTAAGCAGATTTTTAAAAAATGTATGTCACCAATTATATCCCATTTTATATTGAACCTTCATGCTGTTTTTTATTACTTCATAATTTTTTTAATTTTAAACAAGTATAGTTTGTGATGTATGTTTTTCATATTCTTTTAGTTTACATTTAGATCTGTTGATCATTCTTCTTTGCTAACTATAAAACATACTATTACACTATTTTGCCACCTTTTCCTTCCCGGAGCCCTATATTACGGACTATTTCTGAACATTTTAGCGAGTAGGTTCGCTAAATTGTTTTAACAGCATGGAATTAAATGTGGAGTCTTTTTGACAAATATTGAGGCTTCTAAGGTGTACATTAAGAATACTTTCTTGAATAAAGTGACTTTAAACTCTCTTTTTGCTATACACTTTGATTATTTTTCCTTTTCCATTAAATCTTGTCTCTTCACTCCTTAGCAATACTAACACCAACTACCAATTCCAAAACGAGAAAGAACCACCGTTTACCACAAATTAATAATTCTTCATAAGCATTACTAAATGACTTAGACAAAAGGAAAACAAAAAGTATTGTTTCGTTTAAATCATGAAATGCAATGCAGAATTTTATTGACAACACACGTCTTAAATATCACCAACTACCCAATCAAATAAAGAAATGTATTGAATCATACTTTTTCCAAATACAAAATAATTAAAATGAGAAATATTTTTTTTTCATGTAAGTTACATCAGTAATATTTATGAATTTACATTATATGAATCAAATGAAGCTACCTCCATTTCGGAACCTATGAACACACAGAAGATACCAGAAAGAAGCTCTGCAGTTTCATTACAAAAATAAGCTGAACTTTTAACTAATTTTACACTATGACATTACCGAAGAACTAAACAGAGACAACCAAACCAAACATGTTGTTTCCTCTAAGGAATGAAATGGAACACAATTTTGAAATATCACTAGTTAAAACAAATTAATCATTCATAGGTCAAATTTACGACAAATTTTTCTAGTGAAATTGAATGCGACGCAGAATATACAAGAGAAAATTTTCATTCAACATGAAGTTGCATCTATAATTATGAAACTACAATGTAATCGTAACCTTTAGACTGAATTCTTATCCACAAGAAAACCATTCATAAGTCATAGAACGAACAAAAGAACGCAGACTTTAAGTCCGTAGAAAACACCACGAGCCGACACGACATGCAAAACAAACCAATGTTTAATAACAATTGAGCACTCACAGACAACGTACCATTAAAACAGTAATAAATCAAGGATTACTAGGGATTCTACAACACTTGACCATGTTTTGCAGCTAGCAAATATGATTAACTTTTTCTGAAATGACCAGCCTACATACAGCAGCGCAGCGAACAAACGAGAGAAACAATTTGCTTGCCATATTTTGCATTGCCTGCCATTTTGCCAGTAAAAATGAACGAATGAATGATAAAATTTTGAATACAGTCAATGTTACCAACACAAATAAACTAGGTACTAAATGTTTTAGACTCACCCGTCTTCTTAATAGAAAAAATAAATTGGTTTTTTTTTTTTGCTTTTATATTACGCTCAAAGATTGACCTCATCCCACCTGATGTTAAGTGGTAATGAGGTCCTAGCTTAAGGGCGACAAGTACAGCATAATAAGTCTGTTACTGGACTTGTCACCTTTACTTTGAAGACTAGACCCCTGCTACTAATGTAGCATCATCACCCCGCAAGAGCTCTGGAAACCTTACTCACACGCAGAAACACAACATCATAGAAAAGTGATTGTTATTCGGCTGCGATCTTCTGTAAAGTAGAGGTATTTCACCGGTCGAGCTGCTCTAGTTCGAGCGTTAAATCGCTATGCCCGACCTCTCTTAAAATTTAAATAGATATTTCATAGAATTTAGAATTATGTGCTTTCAAATTTAAATTTTATTTACACCAAACCAGCTACCTAAATGATAAAAGTCTGTTTTTTAATCACAAAGACTAAATTGACATTACGAGTACTGTCAGTTTATTGCATTCCTTAAATAGTGATGTGGAGCAACCGGAACTTACCGTTAATAAACTCAATTATTGATTTTTTATAATAATACATCCTGAAACAATGTGTTTGTAGTTACATAACTTAATTACAGGTATTCTCGTTAGGCGTTAATCTGATTCAGACAATGATTACATATCTGAGAAATATCTGGATTTTTAGAATTGCCATCTACCACTTTTCTATCAGTCTGTAGCACGTCGTGCGGCCGTGTGTACCAATGTGATTTATTTACCTATTATTAATTAATTAATAAGAAATTCATATTCATCCGTCTATAATTAATTATAATTTCACGTACCTACGTGATACATAATTATGAATACATACTTATTCATTATTATTTCACGAACGTGCATTTTAAGTACAAAAACATACATTTTGAATAAAAAAATTTTTTTTTATAATGCACTCCAAGATTGACCTCATCCCACCTGATGTTAACTGGTAATGAGTTCCTAGCTTAAGGGAGAAAAGTACAGCATAGAAAAACTGTTACTAGACTTGTCGCCCTTACCTTGAAGGCTTGACCCCTGCTACTAATGTAATGGAGCTCTGGAAACCTTACTCACACGCAGGAACACAACAACACCGGAGTGATTTGTTATTTGGCTGCGGTCTTCTGTAAGGTGGAGGTATTTCACCAGTCAGGCAGCTCCAGTTCTGCAATTAATTTAATAAAGATAAAAGTTACGATTCAACAAACCAGTATTGTAGGTACGACAGTGGATAAAAGAGCTGGTAACATTATTTGTAAATTTGACATTTGCATGTGTCAATTTAGTCCAAGAGTTTAAAAAACAGACAACAGAGCCAAACAATTTTATTGCAAATATTACAATCAAGCGGCTTCGCACGCTTAAGATCCTGAGCAACATTTTCATGTTTTTGTTTATTACAATATTTCAACAAAAAAAGTATTATCCGATTTATGGGCGATTTTGTTTTATTTGTATAAATGCATACATACTTTATGCGACATAACTTTACCCCCACCGAATAAAATATCTCCCATTTTTAGGCTTTTAAAAATTCTAAACGTGATTACGTGATACCACCGAATACTCCTACAATCCTATTGTATCGTGAAGTTTTATCAATTCTCACGTGATACTAGCGGAAATAGACTTCACTGTAAAATTTGTCTGTGAAGGTTGTTTGATATATCGGTGGTACGAATCTGTGGCACAGATGTTTTTATTTATTTTGTATTGCTGGATTGCTGCATCTGATTGTTAAACTAAAACTTGTTATTGTTATTTTAAGTTTCAAGAAAATGCAACCTGTGTCTACGACTTATGAATTAAATTATGCAAACTGACAAATATTTAGGCAAAGTATTCCAGATCTCTTTAAAATTGGAATTGTTTTATTGTGGACGAAGTTAATTCCAAAGAATACAATGTATGAAAAAGAAATTAAGCAAGAATCCGAGGGCGAAACTCAACCCCTGTGCCGGGCTTGCCTTAGCATCGGTAGAAAATTACGACCAATGGGAAAATATTCGGATGTTTACAAGAAATTGATTGTAGACTACTTTTATACGGTAATAATGGAGGTTTTATTTAGTACTGTCAAATATACACAAGATAAAAACTTTCTACATTAGGTACCAATATTTCTTACATAAGGGCGTCAAGTACAGCATAATAAAGCTGTTACTAGACTTGTCGCCCTTACCTTGAGGTCTTGACCCCTGCTACTATTGTAGCTCCCCCCAGGAGCTTTGGAAACCTTACTAACATGCAGGAACACAACAATATCACAAAAGTGATTCAAACTCAAACTTCTTTATTGCATATCGATGGTGAAGTACCAATACCACCTAACTATGAGTGTCCAATTTAAGTAAAATATGATTTATCTGTTTAGAAATAAGGTCTTAATTATTTCTTCAAAAATATACAGTTAGGTGGTATTTGCACTTCACCGTCGATATCATGAATGTGACAAAGGATGGAATTTAAAGTAAACATGCATCATGTTACCTATTTGGGCATAGCAATGTTAGAACATTTAAAATAATTTAAAAGGTCAAAATGCAACACAAGTTCTATTTAGTGGTAAATAGAAACTACTTACTGCCCCACGTTTCGGTTAGGTTGCACCAACCGTGGTCACATGTTGACTCAGTAAGTCGCTTTGACTCTTCAAATTATTTTAATTGTTTAAAATGGAACGCGGAAGATATAAAGTTTATATAGCAATGTAAGTGCTACAGCAGTGATCGTAACATTATCACTATCCATAAATTATTATTTCAGTTAAAATTATAATTATTAAGATCAGGTACATTTCTTATTTCTTAAACTTATCATCAAAATATTAACTTAAATTATAATAACATTTTTTAACTAAAACGACTCTAAGTCTTTTAAGAAAACACATTGTATTCTAGATGCAGTTCTGTAGGAAGATTATTATATATTTTTATTGCCGATTAGTAGGTACCAGATTATAATGATTATTTGTTTCGTTACACCGCGCAGTCCCATTTTTGACGTGTCTCTCTAAACACTTGACATTGGCGGAATCACTGCATTGTTTGTAAACGCGGGACAGAGTCCATAATTAAAAAAAAAAAAAAAATGATTATTTGTTATTTGGCTGCGGTCATCTGTAGACTTCTTTGGCTCCAGTTCAGCAATAAATCTCTATTCCCTACCTCTCTTACTTTTCTGTTTCCAGAATGCAGAGGATGTTAAACTCTGTTGGGAATGTCACGCGCAGCTTCGGAAAGCTTCTCTTTTCCGTGAACAGGTCTTGAAAGCGAATGATATAATTCAGTATGGTCAGGTCAGTTTAGTAATGAACATTCATACTAATATTCAATATATAAGTATGGGCAAGTAACTCTGTGTATCTGTTTGTCTGTCTGGCTTTGACGCCTAAACCACTGAACCGATTTTGATGAAATTTGGTATTTGGTCAGGTCAATTTACTAATGAACATCCGTATCTACTAATATTATTAATGCGAAAGTAACTCTGTCTGTCTGTTTGTCTGTCTGTCTGTTTGTCTGTCTGTCTGTTTGTCTGTCGAACTTTCATGCCAAAACCACTGAACCGATTTTGATGAAATTTAGTATAGGTATACGTTGAACCTCTAGAACGGTCATAAGCTACGTTTTGTTTTGAAAATAATAGGGGGATGGATCCTGCCCTTGAACGTTTATATGGGAAATGTTTATTTTTTAAGTTAGAGATATGAAATTTGGCACAAATGTAGCTTGAAACTTGCATTAAGACATAGATACTCTTTGTTTTGAATATTAGAATAGTAAAACCGACCATGAAAGTATTGTTACGAGACAGCCCGGTCGCGGCCAGTCCTGGCGTTATATAATGCCGCAGGTTGTTCCCGACCCTTCCGTCGTAGAAACATCCAGAACGTTCGCGCACATTCCGGCCCCGACCAACCATAGTTCTAGAACCTTTCCTGGTGGAAACTACCAGAATGTTCGAGTACATTCTACATCGAAATCTCCAATGGCCAAACCTCAGTAACATTCGAAGGTGCGCGACTTTTTAATAGGATACCCTCTAATATTAAGAATATTGATTCGTTCGAGGTCTTTAAAAAGAAACTAGCACTCCACATAATTGGGTTTTTAGTGCGTTTTTTAGTACGTTTTGTTATTAACTAAAATTTAATTACACAACCAAGCCAGAATGGTAAGATCTGGGTCTGATTTAATGTTGTATCGATCAGTGATATTGTGTGGTACTTATTTTGTGCACTTAATTGTATAACTTCGTATATGTACTTTCAATAACGAGTGTATGCTTTTTGTATGTATGTTATTGTTCTCATGTAAGTGGCGTAAATGTCTTAATGAGAATAAATGTCTTTAAACCTAATCTCCACTCTATTAAATCAAAAGCTTGTCACGTTAGACTTTTGTACTTGAATCGGCTTTATGTCGAGAGCATTTTTTTTTATAATGATATTCAAGATTGACCTCATCCCACCTGATGTTAAGTGATAATGAGGTCCTAGCTTAAAGGCGACAAGTACAGCATAATAAAGCTGTTACTGGACTTGTCGCCCTTACCTTGAAGGCTTGACCCCTGCTACCAATGTAGCACCCCCAGGTGCTCTGGAAACCTTACCCACACGTAGGAACACAACTACACAGAAGTGATTGTTATTTGGCTGCGGTCTTCTGTAAGGTGGAGGTGTTTAACCAGTCGGCCTGCTCCAGTTCGAGCGATAAATCGCTATGCCTTACCTCCCTTGACATAAGGACTAATGTCGAACAACAATCAATCGTCTTGGTGTGATGTTGACCTTACTTTAAGCTGATTGTCTTGAATTTGTGTATTGTCATGGCAATCAATCAATATATTTCTTTCTTTCTTTAGTGTTACGCCTATGGGACCCTGTCATGTTTAACCACTGTTATCATCAATGATACTCATTCACACACAATTTACATGACTGAGGGTTACATACACACTGACATCAAAACGAATGAAACGCTGAACGATCTAAAAGAAGCCACTACCAACATAAATAAAAATGTAAAAGAAATGAAAAATGATGGTCCAAACTGTTCGAATAATGATGATGAAAATATAACTGAAGATTTAATTTCAAATGATGAAGATTTAAATGTTGTAATAGATATAGATACTAAAAATGATGCAGGTTGTGAAAACGTAAACGATGAAGATGTAACGAATGGTAAACATGAAACGATTAACGTTGAGAGAAATGTGACGGCTCCAAGCAAATGGGCTAAGGAAAGAGCATTGCAAAATAAAAAGCCGAAGTTTAAAACTGTTACCTCAAATGAATTGGTATTGGATGAAGTCTTTACAAAAAAGCAGATAGGTGTCGAAATCTTAAAACGCTGTTTAGCTAAAGAAAGAGATAGTGAGTGGTTTATAGCGAGTAAGTATAAATGTGAGCGATGCGTTGCCGTTTTTGAGAATGAGGGTGCGTTGGTGAAACATGAAGATGTTTTTCATAGTAAGGTGAGATAAATATGGGTTATATTTAATCGAGCATAAAAAATTCTAACTTTACCTAATCTAAATAATTGATTGGCCACAAATTTAATAAGTGGGCCACTTGGGCTTGGGTGACCTGTATTCTTGACAACCCTTGTGTCCCCATATCAAATTCAAATGGTCTTCACCGGTAGAAACGAGACCGTCAAATACAATGGAGGCGCTTAACTTTAGTTTACTTCGCGTCACTTTAGTTTATTTTACTTTACTCCACTTTACTTCATTTTACATCACTTAACTTCACTTTACATCACTTTACTTCTCTTAACTTCATTTTACTTCACTTTACATCACTTTATATGTCTTTACTTCTCTTAAATTCATTTTACATCACTTAACTTCACTTTACATCACTTTACTTCTCTTAACTTCATTTTACTTCACTTTACATCACTTTACTTCTCTTAACTTCATTTTACTTCTCTGTACTTCACTTTATATCTCTTTACATCTCTTTACTTCTCTTAAATTCACTTTACTTCTCTTTACTTCACTTTACTTGATTTTACACCACTTAACAACACTTTACTTCAATTCACATTACTAATTAAGTACCGTATTACAGGATTCAGGAAAATTTATATGCGATATATGCGAATCGAGAATGTCCAAGAGATATTTAATTCAACACGTTAAAAGACATTACAGTTGGTATGAATGCCGGATATGCGGTTGTATGTGTCGTAAAAATAATATGAGGATGCATTTGGAGGCACACAATAAAGTGCATCAATGCTTGAAGTGTGATTTGCTGTTTGGGTGAGTTTTTAACAATCCTAGTTATATTAAAAACGTGAGAAATTGTTGGGTTCGAATTTCACACTGGGGACTTCGCAACAAACAAACGCCTATATTTATCAAATTAAGCTACCTCCGGTTCGGAACATATAACTACCGAGAAGATACCGGCAAGATACTCAGCAGTTTTATATGAAACTAGTGGTCACGGCGAACTTCGTTTCGCCTTAGAGGATTTTCCCGCTTTTTGCTATAAGCTTCACGGAGCCCGAGACCTTTCCAACGAATGCAAAACCGTGGAAATCTGTTCGTGCGTTCTGGAGTTAGCGTCAGGAAGGAAAACCCGACTTATTTTTATATAGTAGATGAAGTTACCTCCGGTTCGGAACATATAACTACTGAGAAGATACCGGCAAGAAACTCGGTAGTTTTTATGAAATTTGGTAGAGAGAGATGATACACTAGTTTTACATATAAACATATAAGAAACGGATGATATGGATCTCCTCTTGCGGTATGGAATTCGAACCCACGACCTTCACGTATCGCGCGTGCTGCTCTTCCAACTGAGCTAACCGCAAGTTATTGTAAATTTCGCACAAATATAGATCGAAACTTGGATTAAAATATAGACTACTTTTTGTTTCGAATATTAGGGGAGATAGGGGTAAAACCGACCATGAAAGGATGTAGTCCACGCGAACGAAGTCGCGGGCACAGCTAGTATTTTATATAAGTATATATTCTTATTAATTTATATAGTATGTGTATTATTATCGTATATTTAAAAGATACCGTAATGTTATTTTTGATGCTTAATTTATTGTTGTTTAAAATGATTTCTTTTTTTTTCTCCCCTGTTACCGCACCCATATACAAACTATCTGCATGACCCAAGGGTTGAGTGGTAGAGATTGCCCCTAGCATTAAGTCCACCTGTTGTACTTATTTCTGCAATAAAGTTATTAAATAAATAAATAAATATTTTTTTTCTGTTTCGTTAGTATTTTTTTTAACTTTTTATTTTAGTTGCAGACAAGAATTCTTCAGCCATTACAAGGATTGGCATGAGAAGTTTATTTGCGATCACTGCGGTGTCAGTTTTAAGATGAGATACTGCATCAAAGACCATTTGAGGTTCGTTCTTTTTCTTACCGTGTATAGTGTGAACCATAGGAGGTAGGGCATAGCGTTTATCGTTCTAACTAGAGCAGCCCGACTGGTGAAACACCTCCACCTTACAGAAGACCGCAGCCAAATAACAATCACTTCTGTGTTGTTGTGTACCTGCGTGTGAGTAAGGTTTCCAGAGCTCCTGGGGGGTGCTACATTAGTAGCAGGGGTCAAGCCTTCAAGGTAAGGGCGACAACTCCAGTAACAGATTTATTATGCTGTACTTGTCGCTCTTAACCTAGGACCTCATTACCACTTAACATCAGGTGGGATGAGATCAATCTTGAAGTGCAATATAAAAAAAAAAAACCTTACAGAAGACCGCAGCCAAATAACAATCACTTCTGTGTTGTTGTGTTCCTGCATGAAATAAGATTTACAGAGCTCTTTGCATTAGTAGCAGGGATCAAGCCTTCAAGGTAAGGGCGACAAGTCCAGTAACAGTTTTACTATGCTGTACTTGTCGCTCTTAAGCTAGGACCTCATTACCACTTAACATCAGGTGGGATGAGGTCAATCTTGAAGTGCGTTATAAATATATATATATATATATATATATTCTCGTGGCGCATGCTGGTCCTGCCTGTCGCCACAGAACAGGGCCTCACGAACCTTTTTGCCCCGCCACTGACGATACTGGAGGATTTTTTGAATCATTTTTAATCATTTACTAGGAAACAGCACTCCAAGTTCGAGTGTACCTTATGCAGCAAACGCTTCGCTCGCTACAACGGTCTCTGGCTTCATAACAAGCTCCGACACGCCCCACCCCTGCCGCCAGCTTACTGCGTGGAGTGCGATAAACATTTTCGAGATGTGTACAGGTACACACCGACCTACCCAAATCTATACATATGTGACGGCCTACGACATTACCTACAAGTCGACACGAATACGGCGTTAGCAGAATTGGCATATTCAAATTCAATATTTGTTTATTCAAGTAGGTTACATATAATAACACTTTCGAATCGTCATTGTACATAATGCAAAGTGATTCTACTTCCAGTTCGGAACCTATATCTACCGAGAAGACACCGGTAAGAAACTAAGCAGATTAGTTACAGTAGCTGTATCTAACTTAGCTATGTGTAGAATACTTTGGACCAAGTCATATAGATTTATTTTGATGAGTGAAAAAAAGCATTAAGTATTATGTTATTTTAAGAGGTTAACTGGAGCAGACCAGTCCCCAAAGGTGGCACCTGTTCACAAGCATGACTTATGTGCCAGCCATCGCTTCACTCAACCATATTGACCATATTGACCATAGTAGAAAACGCTCCATACGTAATGCACGATTAGCCGATCAATACATCGATCCTACATCGCGATGTCAGAGTTATCGTCGCCACTAACTGTATATACAACAAACCAAGATTGGTAGGCGGACCTTGGTCCCCGAGCAGATAACACCTAGCTGGCGGAAGTACTTACACTTTTAGTAAAGAACATACGTTCCTAATATGCAGCTAGTGGCGACGATAACTCTGACATCGCGATGTAGGATCGATGTATTGATCGGCTAATCGTGCATTACATATGGAGCGTTGTTTACTACGACAATTCTGCTGACGCTTTATTTGTGTCGACTTGTAGGTGATGTCGTAGGTCGGCATAGTACATAAATCTACGAAGGATTTAATAGGTAAATTCAATTCTATTTGCAGGTATCGCTGGCATCTGGCTAATAGTACGCGGCATAAGCCCAAGAAGAAAGTGAAGTGAGTATGATAATAACATGACCGAGGGGGGGGGAGGGGGGGGATCCTCCCCCTACGTGATTAAACTACGGCCCCATTGGCCAATTTTAACTATTGTTTTACTGTTTCCAGAATACCCTGTCCCGATTGTGAGAAGGTTTTCACTAAAAGGATCTACATGACGAATCACTATGAGTTCGTTCATTTGAAGCACTTCCGGTACAGGTGTGAGGAGTGCGACAAGGTCAGTTGGATCTTCTGTCTCTTTCTATATATGACGTAAGCAGTTTTTAAATCGGTCTTGTATTTTTGGAGCCTGTTCAATGCACTCGTTGTGTCGATGTTGTCTCGAGCCTTCTGTCTCTTTCTAAATTAGTTACATTCCTTTTATAAGAGGTTTCTATAGAACGTAGACGTCATACTGAATACGTACAAAAAAATGAGCTAAAAATTCAGGCTACTTTTGGAGATAATCAAGGAAACAACAATACTTCTTGTCAACATAATACAACGCCCTGTGTTAGCTGATTCTATTTATTTATTTTATTTAAAAACTTTATTGCACCAATAGGTACAACAGGTGGACTTAATGCTAGGGGCAGTCTCTACCAGTCAACCCTTGGGTCATACAGATAGTTTGTATATGGGTGCGGTAACAGGGGAGAAAAAAAAAGATATCATTTTAAACAACAATAAATTAAGCATTTAAAATAACATTACGGTATCTTTTAAATATACGATAATAATACACATACTATATAAATTAATTAGAATATAATATATAAAATATGAAGGTATACTTATATTTACATAATATTGATAATTTATATATAAAAACATATATCTACATAACTATAAATTCAGAAGATAAATAAATTGGTTCAGCAATTGACAAATTCATGACTATCATTACCTACTTGTTAGCGAGAGAGAAGAAGTATTCACGAACTTTATTTTATTCTACTTACTACATTGTCAACAAAACGCAAACTAATAAATAATACAGTTACGATAGTTGTTTGGCCGGATACCGGATATTCGGCCGATGTTCTGACCGAATATCCGGTATCCGGCCGCCGAATATTCGGCTGGGCAAACAATACTTAAATTTTAGTTTATCGGCAAGCGCGTCCAGCTTTCAACCTGTTACGTATTGTAGGTTCGCGCGGACCGATTTCTAGCCAAGAAACTAGTTATATTAAGTCACTGTGCGGAACTATTTCGTATGCAGTACACGTGCGCCCGCCTATTATGCTGAATAGCGACGTTGCAGTACCAATACCACCTTACTTTAATGTTATGAGAAAATGATTTAGAACCTTATTGTGTACTGAATAAATCTTTTTTTATTTTATTTGAGCACTGATAGTTAGGCGGTATTGGCACTTCACCATCGAGATACGTTTTTTTGTGTTCAATGTGTATAGCGGTGTATATTGATAATTTGTTGTTGTTTTCTTGTATACTAACTATTTATTAAAGTTAATTACCGAACAGAATCACTATCCGGCAGTCCGTCTGTGAGATTAGCAACAAATATATGACACGTATTTTTGCATTATCCACCTTTTTCTTTTTTAACGGGCGGAAATCCGTTGATGGATCATACCGCCGCCCGAGGGAAGGCGACGGCATGTGTGAGATTCCCAGGGGCAGACCGTACCCCGGCTCCGCCCCGAAAAGGACGGGGACTGCCCACTAAAAACCCACGGTGGACCTCATCGCCTTAGGTGGTGGTGTCATGGGTATCTGGGGTCAACCTTAGACTACCACAACATCACCGGCGGAATGGCTGCTTTAAGCGGCCCCGACATACCTCCACATCATGAACAGGAGGGAGCAAGGATGGCCGGTCCAACAGGACCACCCCCGCCTCACAAGGATGGCCGGTCCAACAGGACCACCCCCGCCTCACAATTGGCTACTTGACAGTGTAAACAATAAAATATGAAAAATGTTAGATATGTTAGCTTATTAGTAAAGTAATAATTTTATATTTTTATTTTTTAATTAAAACCATAGTTAGTATTTTGTTTTTGCAAAATAAATTTTACTTTTTTTATCTGTGGAACAAAAGAACCGAAACGGAAACCACCATTGCAATTCGGAAATGACAGCTGTCGGCGAAAATTATTTATTTTAATGTGGCGAAACAATGATTATTTTACCGATTAAATTGAATTATTGTGTCTCTAACCGTATTAAGAATTTATTGAAACATTTTCCGTTTATCTAAATTAAGTCGTTCCTATGCGTATCGGTTCGTTGTCTAGGACGTTGACGTCATAATTGCAACAGTGACGTGACTTGGCGTTTGCGCGCGCTTTTTAAATGTGTTACACAAAATCTTATTTTTCTCTGGTTATTTACATTTTTTCCAGATAAATCGAATTGCTTGGGATATAAAATGAACGGGCGCACATTTTACAATACTTTTTCAAAAACTGTCAAGTAGCCAATTGCATTATCCACTTAATCAAAAAATAACGGCGATACATTGAATTTAATATCGCGTGACGTCATTAGTGGGTATATTTACCCACCAGGGACGTAACCCCACCCCGCAATTTAGCAGCGCTTTTTCTAAGGTTTTATTTTCATTTTGGCAAATAAGAAATGTTACCCACCAGGGACGTAACGAGCCCTCCCTCTGCTACTAAATATCGTTCTTTCTAAGGATTTTTTTTTATTTTGGCAAATAGGTACGTGTCCTATTTTTTTTAATGACTAAATAAACATATTTTTTTTTATTATTTTTCTCCTTTACAGTGCCGGTTCTAGCATTACTGGCGCCTTGGACGAATTTCTTTAAAAGCGTATACCAATACATCGATTTAGAGAAATACCTACATCTGGGTCAGCTTTCTAGCGCCCGTTCAAGTCCAAGCCCTGGGCTGTTGCCCAACCGCGCGCCACCCTAACGCCGGCCCTGCTCCTTTAACTACAACATTTTTACTTAACTACTAATTAACTTACTAAAAACTATTTGGTATATTTAACCCAGTTACCCTATTAAACCATTTTTTTTTGTATTATTTACAGAACTTCATACGTAATGCAGATTTGATAAAGCACCAACGGAAGGTCCACGAAGGTATACCACTCCCCAAAAATAAGATATGCTACGTCTGCGGGAAAGGGTTTCATGTAAGTACTGGCTGTGCCTGCGAATTCCAGACCTAGCATGTGCTACGCGAGTATATTTTATCGCGCTCTTAAGAAATGTCAAAATCAATGCGTTAACTGCTGATTGGCTGTAAGTGCAGTGTGCTATTAGCCAATCAACAGTGTCGACACTTTTGTTGTCTCATGCGAGAAATTTGACGTATTGCGCATGTTAGGCCTGTTCGTATAGTGTATCTTACATGTTACTGCTCATTTGACAGACGAACAAGATCCTAACGAACCACCTGCGCACGCACACGGGCGAGCGTCCGTTCGCGTGCGGCGCGTGCCCCGCGCGCTTCACGCAGCGCGCCGCGCTCGGCGGACACGCGCGCGCGCTGCACGCCGCGACGCACGACGCGCCGCATGCCGCGCCGCCCGGCGAGGGACGCGCTTAGGGGCCGCACGCCGCGCCGCCCGGCGAGGGACGCGCTTAGGGGCCGCACGCCGCGCCGCCCGGCGAGGGACGCGCTTAGGGGCCGCACGCCGCGCCGCCCGGCGAGGGACGCGCTTAGGGGCCGCACGCCGCGCCGCCCGGCGAGGGACGCGCTTAGGGGCCGCACGCCGCGCCGCCCGGCGAGGGACGCGCTTAGGGGCCGCACGCCGCGCCGCCCGGCGAGGGACGCGCTTAGGGGCCGCACGCCGCGCCGCCCGGCGAGGGACGCGCTTAGGGGCCGCACGCCGCGCCGCCCGGCGAGGGACGCGCTTAGGGGCCGCACGCCGCGCCGCCCGGCGAGGGACGCGCTTAGGGGCCGCACGCCGCGCCGCCCGGCGAGGGACGCGCTTAGGGGCCGCACGCCGCGCCGCCCGGCGAGGGACGCGCTTAGGGGCCGCACGCCGCGCCGCCCGGCGAGGGACGCGCTTAGGGGCCGCACGCCGCGCCGCCCGGCGAGGGACGCGCTTAGGGGCCGCACGCCGCGCCGCCCGGCGAGGGACGCGCTTAGGGGCCGCACGCCGCGCCGCCCGGCGAGGGACGCGCTTAGGGGCCGCACGCCGCGCCGCCCGGCGAGGGACGCGCTTAGGGGCCGCACGCCGCGCCGCCCGGCGAGGGACGCGCTTAGGGGCCGCACGCCGCGCCGCCCGGCGAGGGACGCGCTTAGGGGCCGCACGCCGCGCCGCCCGGCGAGGGACGCGCTTAGGGGCCGCACGCCGCGCCGCCCGGCGAGGGACGCGCTTAGGGGCCGCACGCCGCGCCGCCCGGCGAGGGACGCGCTTAGGGCCGCACATTCAACGTATTATTTTTTTTTGTAATTTTTAACCACTCTCTCCCTGGGGGAGGGGGAGGGGCAAGGCTAACCCGGCCAACCATTAATCGTGTCCCTTTTTTGTATTTTTAACCCCTCCTCACCCTAGGGGAGAGGGGGTGTAAGGCTCCCTCTCACCCTATATCACGTGTATTTTTAGTAGCTACAAAGAATGTTATTGTTTTTAAATATTGGTTTTATATTACAGGATAATGTTCCATCTAATTTTATTGTATAATTATATATTTTATTAAATAATTCCCGGCTTAAACGCGCCATTCTTCACTCGACATTGGAAATGTTTAAAACTGGGGTTTTAAAAAATAAATACAAGTGATTACAACGTATATAATAACAACCCTCTTTTTTCCCATTCGATCTATTTATTGATTTTTTTAATCATTTTAATTTTATTAAATTTGCTTTATTATATATTTTTTTAATTCTTGTTTGGTCCTAATTTGAATAATATACTTCAATTTAACTCTGTTTCACATGTGCCTACAATGTTGTATATGTTCTGTTTGTGTACCTAATTAATAAATAAAATAATAGGTCTCTGAGAGAGTTGTTTGATTTAAAGTGATTAATAAACGTATGTATTATTTAAATAATAATAAATAAATGCGCCAGACAACCACACCAATCACCTTGTCTCAAACTAAGGATTTCCCTTGTACTATGAGTACCAGACGACGGATACAAACTGGGGGCGTCATCACAGCACACCCACACCCAAGAGGTTTCAACTATTAAATATTCTATTGGGTTGGGTCATTACTTGTAAATGATTAAATTAAGCTTTAAAATATAATACACTAGCTGTGCCCGCGACTTCGTTCGCGTGGACTACATCCTTTTATGGTCGGTTTTACCCCTTTCTCCCCTAATATTCGAAACAAAAAGTAGTCTATATTTTAATCCAAGTTTCGAGCTATATTTGTGCCAAATTTCATATCTCTAACTTCAAAAAGAAAATTTTTTCCATATAAACTTCCAAAGGTGGTATTACCCCCCTCCCCCCCTTAATTTCTAATAAAAAGCCTATGTCCGTTCTTGAGATTCAACGTATACCTATACCAAATTTCATCAAAATCGGTTGAGAGGTTTAAGCAGGAAAGCGTAACAGACACACAGACAGACAGAGTTACTGAGAGTCGAGTTTAAATACTGTTAGTAAATAGTTATTTCTGCTTTCGGTTTTGTTTGCTTTATTTCCTGATAAAAAAATATACCCGTTGAGCTAGTCATCTCAACTACCTTTTTACCAAATTTCGACAAAATAAATTCTGAAGTTATCATATAGATTCTTACGAACTGTCCCTTCTAAAGAATTATTAGAATTTATTTGTTTCCTTATAAATTTAAAATCAGAAACGCCGGCACAACATCTTTTATACCCTGACGTATTCCTATATGTATTTTTTACAATTAAACATATAATAAATTAATTTAATTTAATACGTTTAATTTTTTTTTCGACATGTCGATTGATGAAATCCTTACAAGCCTAGCAAGCGCCACGCGACAAAATTTTATCGCGCTCTTAACAAATGTCAAAATCGATTGAAGTCAGTGCGTCAGCTGATTGGCTGAAAATACGAGTGCAGTTTGCTTTTGGCCAATCAACAGTATCTAAACTTTTGTCGTCTCATTTGAGAAATTTGACGTATTGCGCATGCTAGGCCTACATGAAACTAAAAAGAAAGATAGAAAGAAAATCGTTTGGAAATTATGTTCCATATCACATCAAGTTACATTGTCGTTGTTTTAGAAAATGTTTTTGAATATTTTCCAAAAAAGCTATATTTAAAAAAACATTTAAATTAACCAAATTTATCGTAGACAAAGATAATACAGACTATTTATTGTTTTATATCGGTATTTGTGGTATTTTATGAAAATAGCTTGAGTTCCTCAAATGTATAAAGCAGGTAGGTATACATCGCGTATGTAACGCGATGGCATAACCACAACAATGGTATAAAAAGTAAAATGTCAGAAATGGAACATGCCATTTCGACTTTGAGATGTCGGGCTGTGCTTGATACGATTTTTCGTCTCTCGTCTTGTTTTCTTTCGTATTTCTCGTAACAAGTGTGTATATTTTGATAGTATTATGTCTTTTGAATAATGGAAAAGATTTGCGATGTGAAGGTCGAGTTCGAGAGGAAAGATACCGTGTGTAGAGGCTGTTTAAGTACAGATAGAAGATCGGTTGTGTTGAAGAATGAAGTGGACCTATTTTGCAGTCTCCTAGGAGTCCAGCAGCAGTATTGCGTAAGTATTCCGAGTTTAAATATGATGAACAATGTATTTCCGATAGAACTGCATCATAATTTTGTTGTTAGCTTGTTTAAATTTACAATTAAGACGAGTTGGAGGTTACCCTGATGTCTAGTTAGTTTTTGAACTTGTTATCTTGTTTTCATTGTGTTTTATTGCCTCTTAATGTATTAAATTATGGAAACCTATTAATTAACGTACAGTTCATTACAATATATAATTTATCTAGCCTTAGACCACTGAACAAAACTTCAGTGCCAACTTTTATTTGAATAGGTTTATGTCACTGAAAAATCGTCTACGTTAATGGGAATAATTTAGCGGTTGAAGTGTACGAAAGGGTGCGCAGGACTTATAAATGTTTTGGTTAAAATTTTGATCCTATGTAACACCCTTATTTTAATATACTATAGGGTTGGTCTAAACAATCTACTTTTGTTAAGGTTATTCTGTTCTTAAGTTTATCTATGCTAAAGTAGGGGATGATAATTAAATTCAGTAATTTTACATCTTTTTTTTTATTAATGTTCAAAATAGAATTAGAACGAGTACTTATATTTATCCCTACTAATATTATAAATGCGAAAGTAACTCTGTCTGTCTGTCTGTGTGTCTGTTACGCTTTCCTGCTTAAACCTCTCAACCGATTTTGATGAAATTTGGTATAGGTATACGTTGAATCTCAAGAACGGACATAGGCTACTTTTTATTAGAAAATAAGGGGGGAGGGGGGTAATATCACCTTTGGAAGTTTATATGGAAAAATGTTTGTTTTTGAAGTTAGAGATATGAAATTTGGCACAAATATAGCTCGAAACTTGGATTAAAATATAGACTACTTTTTGTTTCGAATATTAGGGGAGAAAGGAGTAAAACCGACCATGAAAGGATGTAGTCCACGCGAACGAAGTCACGGGAACAGCTAGTTAATATATAAACTATGAATTATGTGATATAATGGAAGACTGGAACTCACAAGAATGAACAGAGCATACTAGATTTAACATCAAGATTATCTTTACTGGAAAATAATAGTAAAAAAATGTTAAATGAGGTATTATTTACTGTACAGCAGCGTTGGAGAAATGGAGTCAGAATACTCCTTTAAAAATTCCTTCATTTGGCTTATGAAGATTGTATTATAAAGGGTGCAATAGGATTTATATTGAGACAAAAAAAAAGTAAAAAATTATCCTATAATATATTCATATTTCATATTTTTTTTCAGGAAACGAGAATCATCCTCTGTTGGGAATGTGTGGCAATCTTGAAAAAAATACAGAAATTTCAAAACAGGATCCAGCATGCACAGTTTATACTGCAACAATCACTCTATGAACTGGTATGTGTGTAACCCACTATATGACAGAGCATGTTTAAAATTTAATTGGTTTTGGACCTTAATTGGCTACTTGACAGTTTTTGAAAAAGTATTGTAAAATGTGCGCCCGTTCATTTTATGAAAATGAAATGAAAATGAAACGAGCCCCCAATCCCAAGCAATTCGATTTATCTGGAAAAAATGTTAATAACCAGAGAAAAATAAGAGTTTGTGTCACACATTTAAAAAGTGCGCGAAAACGCCAAGTCTCGTCACTGTTGCAATTATGACGTCAACGTCCTAGACAACGAACCGATACGCATAGGAACGACTTAATTTAGATAAACGAAAAATGTTTCAATAAATTCTTAATACGATTAGAGACACAATAATTCAATTTAATCGGTAAAATAATCATTGTTTCGCCACATTAAAATAAATAATTTTCGCCGACAGCTGTCATTTCCGAATTGCAATGGTAGTTTCCGTTTCGGTTCTTTTGTTCCACAGATAAAAAAAGTAAAATTTATTTTGCAAAAATAAAATACTAACTATGCTTTTAATTAAAAAATAAGAAAGTAAAATTATTACTTAACTAATAAGCTAACGTATCTAACACTTTTAATATTTTATTGTTTACACTGTCAAGTAGCCAATTAAGGTGGTCATATAGTTGACAGAGCCCAAAAAGGTTTAATATATTTTAACAGCATGATCATCTGCTGATTTAAGAGCTCCATGAGGGCTTTAGTGGCTGTATTAACTACTGGATCTTACAATACCTGAAAACATTAGTCAGACAGTACATAATAGAATAAATTGGTTGAATGTTTTTTCCAGTAGAATTTTAAGATTATCTATAAAAATATTCAACAAGTTACCACAATGTTATTGACCTGCCCATCTATAGATTTAAGGTCCATATTAAATCATGTTTAATAAATAAATAAATAAATAAATGCGCCAGACAATCACACCAATCACCTGGTCTCAAACTAAGGTTTTCCCTTGTAATATGAGTACCAGACGACGGATACTATCTGGGGGCGTCATCCCAGCACACCCATGCTAAAAGGATACTATAAACTTGATGAATATTTGAACGATAAACATATATGGTCATGATTTCCTGCTCGCTCACACATTATAGTTTTAAGTTTCCTAGTTCTAAATTAGTATAACTACTGAGTTTCTTGCCGTTTTCTTCTCGGTAGAATTAGGTTCCGAACCGGCTGTGCTTCAATTTTGGTTTGTATTCATTCTGACGATGCATAAGCGTTACTTGTAACCTACATGAATAAATGAATTGACTTTGAATTTATGGTGTTACAATCAAATCCAATTAAATATTTCTTAGTTCAAGTAGGTGATATTTTAAGTTTCATTGAGGCAAAAGCCAGTATCGTACAGTATAGTTGGCAGTTAGCTTTTGTGAGTTTGTGATGTTTAATTTTTTCTTATATAAAAGTACTAGCTGTGCCTCGCGTGGACTCTTTCATGGTCGGTTCTACCTCTATCTCCTCTAATATTCGAAACAAAAAGTAGTCAAAAAGTATTTTAATAGAGCTATATTTGTGCCAACTTTCATATCTCTAACTTAAAAATAAACATTTTCCCATATAAACTATCAAAGGTGGCATTACCCCCCCAAGGAAGTAAGGGGGGGTACTTTCTAACAAAAAGTAGCCTATGTCCGTCCTTGAGGTTCAACGTATACCTATGCCAAATTTCATCAAAATCGGTTGAGAGGATTAAGCGGGAAAGCGTAACAGACAGACAGACAGACAGACAGACAGAGTTACTTTCGCATTTATAATATTAGTAGGGATTTAGTATCTAGTTATATAATATCTGTTTTTAATTAGTTTTTATGGAGATCAAACCAAACAACTTTGTACATAATCGTAAATTTGGGAGCAGTCTAAAAAAATATCATGTTATTGAAGTTTTAACAAAAACTCTTTTCAATTTTCAGGGCAATCTCTCAATCACACCATTATCCACCTTAACGACAACACACAAAGATGGTTACAGCACAACATTCGATCACGATGCTATGAAAGACACAGTTAAACCATTACCGAAACCGTTTAATTTACCAGACGCAGTGAAACTAGAACAATCTGACGTAGAAGATAGTAATTCTAACTTTGCCAACGATGACAGCTACAGTGACAACGAGTTAATCACAATAGATTTCTCTAAACTAAAACGTTTGGATGAAACGACGGATATTAAACTTGAAAAGGTGAAACAGCTTAACAGCAATCCGGAGCAAACGAATTTAATTAAACGTCAGAGTATTAAGAAATATGAAAATAAGGCTCGCGTTACGAAATTGGACGTTAATATAAGGGATACTAAGGATCATTGTTCTACGGTTGTGCTTACTGAGAAAGAGATTGAAGATGTACTCCAGAGAGATAAGTTTTCTTATACGTATAATAAAATGCCTTACAAATGTAAGGAATGCAGGAATGCTTATCGGAGAATAACGGATCTTAAGAGACATGAAACGTTTAGTCATATGAAGGTGAGATGTTTTTTTTCTCTTTCTAAATCAGTGGCCGAAAAAAAACATAGAAGCATGTCTAACGCTTGAAAATGGCACCACGAAAAGTAAGGCACGGTGGGCGTGGCTTACAAAAGTGAGCTAGCGCCTGTACGAATACCGTTTCCAAGGACGCAGCCAGTCACAGGCGCGGACCAATTACAGCGCTTGCTTCATCTCGTAAGAAATGACGTAACTGACTATTTGTCGACCTAAACGCATTAGCCTTAAAGTTGTTTTTCAAGTGTCGATACTTCATTACTATGTTGCGTATCTATTGCTTGTGTGCTTTACATTTGTGTGTGTTGGTGCCGATATTCGAATGAATATAGTATGACGGTAATTCTTTAATGTTTTTTTCGTTTATTAGTGTTGCAGTTTTCAAGCGTTACAAATACTCCCGTTTTTTTGTTCGCTGCATAGAATATTTAAAAAAACAAGTGTAATACAGTAATACCTCGGACATACGCGGTAGGTGGGTCCGAGCGTTTGCCGCGTAAGTCGGGGTTTAACTTTGCATATAAATACATACAAAGTATGTTTAATCGGGACCAGAGTTTGAAGAAAACATTAATTTAAAAGAAGAATGTTTTTAATAATATAACAATTTACATTGTAATGAATAAAGTAACCTAAACCGAAGTTATTGATGTCGAAGGCTTATATTATTCTAACAAGGTTGCCTGACGAGTTAATTTTTTCTTCTCACGCAAAATTTTCTCGTAGTATACCAGTATTTTTTTTATACCAGTAAGTTTTGTAGTAGAAACGCGTTCTTAGATATCTTTTTTAATTTGTATTCCCTTTTCAATTGAATTGAGTCCTTCTGTTAAGTTTGCAATTGTCATTTGATTTATCTTTTATAACCGTTCGGATTGTTGATTCCGGTAGGTTAAATTTCTAAGTCAACTCAAAAAATTAAATTTTTGCTTCAAAGTCTTTAATTATATTCGGTTTACACTCCAAAGACAGTGTTTTTCTTTTCTTGTTAAGCTCCAATGACGCATTGTTCGGTCTTTTAGATGACATAATTAGAGAATATAAGTAAAACGCACTGCAAATTGAAAAACCGCGTATCTCCGAATTCGCGTAAAACGGGGTAGCGTAAGTCGGGGTATTACTGTACTCGGTATTTTAAATAAACAGAGTTTTTTTATCTCTTGCGGTGCGGCAATCGAACCCGTGTATCGCGCGTGCTGCTCTTCCAACTGAGCTCAGCAAGTTATGATGAAATTTTTCGTAATAAATTTAATGACGTAGGCGATGAAATTTTTCTGCTGTATCAACCCGTTAGCAAATTCAAATTCAATATTTGTTTATTAAAGTAGGTTACATATAATAACACTTTCGAATCGTCATTGAATACATTGCAAAGTGATTCTACTTCCGGTTCGGAACCTATATCTACTGAGAAGACACCGGTAAGAAACTCAGCAGATTAGTTACAGTGGCAGTATCTAACTTATAGCTATGTGTAGAACACTTTGGACCAAGTCTTTATTTATTTTGATGCGTAAAAAAACATTAGGTATTATTTTTTTAAGAGGTAAGCTGGTGCAGACCTATCTCCGGCAAGTGCCCTCAGCCGAATATGTTTAGCAATACATACTTATCGGCCCGTGGTACATTCGTTGCAGAAATGTTTGAAAAACACGGAATCGAAGACACCTGGCATCTTAATCGATTTTTTAATAATATAGTGTTTTACGCAGAACTTTAAATATTTTAATTAAACAGAATTTTTTAAACTCCCCTTGCGGTGCGAGAATCGAACCCACGACCTTCACGTATAGCGCGCGCTGCTCTTCCAACTGAGCTAACCGCAAGTTATAGTAGGTTAGTAGTAGTATATCTACACTAATATTATAAAGAGGAAAGATTTGTACCTATTTTTGTATGTTTGTCGTAAATCGTCGTAAATGTCGTAAATCGGCCCAGTACTTTTTTAAGCCTATTCATTAGGCTCAAAAAGTACTGGGCCGATTTAAAAAATTATTTCACCAATAGAATGCTACATTCTTCCAATTTGACATAGGCTACAAAATTAGGGATCCTTGGTAAAATTTGAAAAATTTCAACAGAAAAACGGGAAAAATACTCTAAGGCGAAAGCGAAAGTTCGCCGGGACCGCTAGTTTAAAATATTTAAAGTTCGCTAGTTCGACGTAAAGCTACTACAACTATAAATAATAAAAAATAGTTTAATACTCGGTATGTTCCAGTCAGTGCCATCGAAGTGCTTAGCATGCCACACTCCTGTGGCGTCGTGGGAGGCGATGCACACTCACTGGCAGCGCCACAACGCGTACCTCAAGTGCGACATGTGCGGGTGGCTGTCACACTCGCTCGCGTCAATGACGAAGCATCACAGACGGGTGCACACGCGACTGTACAGCTGCAGCGCGTGCGACGTGAGCTGTAGGTGAGTGACGTCACGGTTCCTGCATCGCGGTTATGAGGTTTTTGCGCTGGGATGTTATAGGTAGTGCTAACATATTCTATTACTCACCTATCATGTTCGATTGCCCTCTCTTAACATGTTGGGTTACCCTATCTTAATAGGTTTGATTACCCTCTCCTAAAATGTTCGATTGCCCTCTTTTAACATGTTCAGTTACGCTATCTTAATAGGTTTGATTACCCTCTTCAAACATGTTCGATTGCCCTCGACTTACACGTTCAGTTATCCTCTCTTAAAAGGTTAGATTACCCTCTCCAAACATGTTCGATTGCCCTCTCTTAACATGTTCGCTATCTTAGTAGGTTTTATTGATAAATAAATGATTTAATTAATTATTTTATTGTATTTTGTATTTGTTTTTTAATGTGTCTGAGCAATAAACTGATTATTTTTATTACCCTCTCCTAACATGTTCGATTACCCTCTCCTAACATATTGTTCGGTTAACCTCTACCAACATTTTTTATTACCCTTTTCAAACGTATTGTTCGATTACCCTCTCTATACATGTTTGGTTACCCTCTCCTATCATGTTTGATTGCACTCTCACCACATGTTCGATTACCCTCTCCTATTATATTTGATTGCACTCTCCTAACATGTTTGATTACCCTCTCCTAACATGTTCGATTATCATCTTCAAAGATTGTTCGATTACCCTCATTAAACATATTTTTCGATTACCGTCTCCCAAAGACGGCTCGAGCCGCGATCCGAACCCCACTATGGGTAAGTTAATGTACGCAAAAACGATAGTGGTATTAAAAAATCTGACTGCCACATATTTATACTCTAGAATACTTATTTATTTATTTATATAGGACAACCAACAAATCTTACACTAAAAAATAACATTACATAGAAACTTGAAATAAAGTCTAAGTGCAGATTCATTTACAGGCTGCCACGACTTGCAAATGTGAGGTAATTAATTTTGTTATAATATAAGTGTGTATGCAGGTATTACTGTGTTTAGAAAGGTAGGTAAAGATATCAATTAACGAACTAAATATAAAAAAATAGGTTACAGTTACTGAGCAGACAAAGTTAATTACCTTTTAAAATAATCTAGTTAATATTTTTAAAAATTTATAAAGGCTATCTGAAAAGATGTCAACACCGCTTCTTTTCTGGTACTCATTATACTGTCGTTGTAATCTGTTTATTATTGAGTGGTGACCGAGCTTGCTTCTGGATCCGCTAATATTAAATGGCAAATATTTACCTGGCCTTGGTAATTTAAATGGGACGTTTATTTGTAGTTGTTCCAAAAGACCAGGGCAATCCAGCCCACCCCTCAATATCTTAAAAAGAAACATTTGATCCAACATGAATCTTCTGTCGGCTAGGCTTAACATCTTGAAATGTGAAAGTCGACGTACGAAGGTAATTGTTTGGCTAAACCTAATTGAAATGCGATATATAAATTTTAAGACTTTCGCGTTCCATTTTTAACATTTAAAATAATTTAACGGGTCAAAACACGATACCATTTGCCAGGTTGCACCAACCGTCAAGAGTCAGCTCGTGACCACGGTTGGTGCAACCTAACCGAAACGTCGGGCAGTAAGTAGTTCGTATTAACTACTAAATAAAAATGGTATCGTGTTTTGACCCGTTAAATTATTTTAAATGTTTGAAATGCGATATGCCATAAAAACCTCTTCTGGACAAACTTGAACTTGTATTGATGATTCTTAAGTACTTTTGTAGAGCTAACATGAAGATATATTCTTTTGTATTGACTGAAACATGTATCTATCAAATTATAGGACTCTTCGGGAATTCAGCAATCACTACAAAGGATCACATGAGAGGATTATATGTGACGACTGCGGGAAGAGTTTTGTCAAGAAAAAGACTCTAGAAGCGCACATAAAGTGAGTACTAATATGATCTTAATGCTTAAAAGGATAAGGTTAATTTTGTTACGACTGGATGGTTCCCCAAATTCAACAAGAAGGTTTTTCTCTAAGATAATTCCTGTGACTTCATATTTCGATTCCTAGTCGGCTCAATATGGAAAACGAACTTTTGGTATACTGTCTCGAGACTGGGTGTTGTGGTACCATCGTTTTTTCTGATTTCGGTAACACAAGTGCCTGTGTCGTCAAATGATGAAACTTATTTGTTTCTTATAGATAGTTTGTTTGAGTACTCGAGCCTTGGAGGTGGCAATAAAGGGGGCAGGGGGGGGGGGATTGGTTGATTAACTGCCCTCTGTGATTTCAACTAGGCTCTATATTAATGAAAGACGGGGGTAACTGCCCTACCCTGGGTAATATATCAATTTGGGGGTAAATTGCCCCAAACGCCAGCATTCTGTCCTGAGTGAGCTAACTGAGCCGCTTCTACCCTCCATGGATAGCATATATATAATTGGCATTTGCCCTCCTATAGGTAGTTTGTCATAAAAGGGCGGCAGCTCCTTGCCCTTCCATAGGCTATATATCAACAAGACGTGATGGTAACTGGGCTCCAATGGTTAGTATGTCAATAAAAGTAGGGGGCAATGGTTCTTCCAAAGATAGTGTGTCAATAAGGGTGGAACCTGCCCTCCCCTGGGCTAGTATATCATTAAAATTAGGGGGCAATTGCTCTCTTAATGGTAGTATATTATAACTGGGCGGCATCTACCCTGGCTAGCATATCAATAAGTGGTTAACTTCCGCGTACCACCAGACGGCACCACACGCCAGCCTTCTGCCCGGAGTGCAACCGCACGTACGCGCACTACCATGGGCTCGAGAACCACTTCACCTGATCAAGGCTGTCGGCGTACTGAACAATGCTCTTATGTAGTGTGTCAGTTACATTTTAGAGAATAAATACATCATTTAATATGTCAATCATGGAAGGTTGCAGCTGCCCTCCACTGGGCTAGTATATCGTCAAAGTAGGGGGCAATTTCCATCCCTAGGGCAGTATACCATAAAAGGGCGGCAGCTGTTCTCCCTGTCCTCCCCTAGGTATTCTAATAATAAGAGGGGGTGGCAGTAACCCTCCATTTGGCTATTATATTATTATGAGTAGGGGCAATTGTCCTTCCTTGGGTAGTATGTCAATTAAATGCGGCAGCTGCCCTCCCCTAGGTAATATCAAGAAGTTGGCTCTGCTCCGCTATCCTTTGGGCTAGTATACCAATGAGGGGGTGGCGGCAACTGTGCTCCCTGGGTAATATCAGTAAGGGGGGAGCTGCCCTCCCTATATTATCCAACTGCCCCCCCCCCCCCAGCTGCCTTATTTAGGGGCAGGGGGCAGCTGTCCTCGATAATATATCAATACCCTTCCGCGCCCCCCCAGACGGCACCACACGCCAGCCTTCTGCCCGGAGTGCAACCGCACGTACGCGCACTACCACGGGCTCGAGAACCACTTCAGGATGCAGCATCCGCACCTGATCAAGGCTGAGGCTGACACGGAGCTCTCGTACTGTGTCGAGTGCGACAAACAGTTTCCGAGCGTTTACAAGTATAGGAGACATCTTGCTACTGCGGCTAAGCATACTCCTCCTAAGCCGGTCAGGTGAGACGAGAATAAGAAGAAATCACACCCTCCACAGAACTTTTTTTTTTTATAGTAGCGCAGTATATTGGCTCCTCCCAGCCTGATGGTAAGCAAGAGAGGAGCCCATATCGCGATGACAACGGATTAGATATCAAAATATCCTATCCGTTAGCATCGCCATACTGGCCCGCAAGATGTTTCTTCACGCTCCTTGACTGAACTACCGGAGGCTGACAGGATGATGCAACTGTTAGCTCAGTTGGAAGAGCAGCACGCGCGATACGTGAATGTTGTGGGTTCGATTCCCGCACCGCAAGAGGAGAGGAAATTTTGTTGTTTCTTTAAATTATTGAAAGTTAGCTAGTGCGGCGTAAAGTATTATAAAAATCGATTAATTCCCAGTTTTAATATTTTATGATTCGTTATGTGTCAAAAATTTACTTTCCCAATCAGCTGTCATACGCCTCGTATAATTAATTACTATTCGTAACTAGGAACGAATCGTTTTTTAAATATTTTAACCGGGCATAAGATGCCAAGGTGTCTTCGATTCCGTGGTTTTCAAACATTTTGTGCAACGAATGTACCACGGGCCGATAAGTATGTAGTTCTAAACATATTCGGCAGAGGGCACTTACCGGAGGCTAACGGTTGATACAGCAGAAAAATTTCATCGCTTACGATAACTTGCGGTTAGCTCAGCTGGAGCAGCCCGCGCGATACGTGAAGGTCGCGGGTTCGAGTCCCGCACCGCATGGGGAAAATATTTTTTTCTGTTTCTTAAAATTATTTGAAGTTCGCTATGCCCAGTTCCAATGTTTTACGGTTCGTTGTGTGTAAAAAATGACAATCCGTTTTTCTACGAGTCGTTAATTCTAATTGAAACGCATCCTAGTTAGTACATCGTTTTGCCGCTGCCCCTCCGGTGGCGGTTTTTTAGGGTTTTTTACCTAATGGGCAATAATTGAAACGCATCCTAGTTAGTACATCGTTTTGCCGCTGCCCCTCCGGTGGCGGTTTTTTAGGGTTTTTTACCTAAGGGGCAAGGACCCCATTAATAAGATTTTGCTGTCTGTCCGTCCGTCTGTCTGTCGCCAGACTGTATAACCACAGTATAACCGTGATAGCTGTCTAAATATGCCAAAAATCTCGTTTTGTTTTACGGGAGCCCCTTTAAATGATTCACAGGCTCCTTTTTATTAATGTAGGCGACAGAAACTGAGCCACAAGTCGCCCGAGTGGCTCACTTATCACCCGGTTCCAATATTTTACGATTCGTAATGTCTTAAAAAATTACCATCCGTTTTTCTCCATCCAACTACGAGTCGTTAATACCGTTCCATAGTTTACTTTCCATATCAGCTGTCATCTGTCGTCAGTCGGTCGTTTTTAGCTTACGCCTCGTATAATTTATTACTAGCCGTAACATAAACGGATCGTTTTTCAAATATTGGGGCATTATTAAATTTGTGCCCAACTTATTATTTAGATTAGATTACGACAGAGTTTCTTGCCGGGTTCTTCTCTGTAAGTTATAGGTTCCGAACCGGAGGTAGCGTCATTTGCATTATATAGACGTTTCATAAATATTACTGGTGTAATTTACATGAATAAAAGAATATTGAATTGAATGAATAAGTATTTGTTTGATGCTCAATTAAATGAAAACCTTTATTATATACTAGCTGTGCCCGCGACTTCGTTCGCGTGGACTACATTCTTTCATGGTCGGTTTTACCCCTTTCTCCCCTAATATTCGAAAAAAAAAGTAGTCTATATTTTAATCCAAGTTTCGAGCTATATTTGTGCCAAATTTCATATCTCTAACTTCAAAAATAAACATTTTTCCATATAAACTTTCAAAGGTGGTATTACCCCCATCCCCCCCTTATTTTCTAATAAAAAGTAGCCTATGTCCGTTCTTGAGATTCAACGTATACCTATACCAAATTTCATCAAAATACGTTCAGCCGTTTAGGCGTGAAAGAGTAACAGACGGACAGACAGACAGACAGAGTTACTTTCGCATTTATAATATTAGTATGATTTCAGAGTTCCATGCCCGGAGTGTGGGAAGGTGTTCGCACGTAAAATAAGGATGACGAATCATTACAAGTCGGTACACATTAACACTACTAAGCATCGCTGCGATATATGTAATAAGGTGAGTTTTTATTAGCCCTTCGGGGTTGAAAAAGGGGGTGGTATTGGTTTCAATGCTAAAGTACCTATCTCTCTGCTGGTAAATATTTTATTTATTTTTATTTTATTTATTTAAGATTTACCAACGTTGAATAACAATATTACTTACAAACTATACATACAGTAATACCAGTAGTGATGTTACCAACAATTACAGGTAAATACAACTTTTTAAGTTTTCGAGTAGGCAGTTATTAATTGGCTACTTGACAGTGTTAACAATAAAATATGAAAAGTGTTAGATATGTTAGCTTACTAGTTAAGTAATCATTTTACATTTTTATTTTTTAATTAAAAGCATAGTTAGTATTTTATTTTTGCAAAATAAATTTTACTTTTTTTATCTGTGGAACAAAAGAACCGAAACGGAAACCACCATTGCAATTCGGAAATGACAGCTGTCGGCGAAAATTATTTATTTTAATGTGGCGAAACAATGATTATTTTACTTAATCGGTAACTTATTTGAATTATTGTGTCTCTAATCGTATTAAGAATTTATTGTAACATTTTCCGTTTATCTAAATTAAGTCGTTCCTATGCGTATCGGTTCGTTGTCTAGGACGTTGACGTCATAATTGCAACAGTGACGAGACTTGGCGTTTTCGCGCACTCTTTAAATGTGTTACACAAAATCTTATTTTTCTCTGGTTATTTAAATTTTTTTCAGATAAACCGAATTGCTTGGGATATAAAATGAACGGGCTCACATTTTACATTACTTTTTCAAAAACTGTCAAGTAGCCAATTAATTAATTAAGATAATATAAGACTAAATGAAAGCACTATATCTACTGCATAGTGTTAACTGCACGAAACCTTGAGGATTGTACCGAGTGGGTCAAAGTTAAAGTCAAGAACATCACTATAGTTATTTATAAATATGACACACTAACGTCCGCCCGTGACTTTCTCCGCTTGTCACTTATACTTAAAAAATATCATATTAAATATTATGCCCGGTTCCAATATGATACGAATCGTACTGTGTTAAAAAATGACTATCTGTTTTTTTCCAATCGACTACAAGCCGTTGATTCTAATTTCAAAATTACTTTCCACATCGGATACATCAGTCATCCGTCAGTTTTTAGCTTACGCCCCGTATAATTTCATAATTTCGACGACCTCCGTAGCCGAGAGGCGAGCGGGCCTGACTTAGGCGAGCGCCATCTCTGAGGTTCCGGGTTCGATCCCCGGTCGGGTCAATATGGGAAACGAACTTTTCCATATTGTCTCGGGTCTGGGTGTTGTGATACCGTCGTTGTTTCTGATTTCTGTAACACAAGTGCTTAAGCTACTTACCACAGAAAAAATAATAATATACGTAAAAAGAATGGTATAATTTCTAAAGTAAAAAATCAGAGTACGTATTTTTAACCGACTTCAAAAAAAGGAGGAGGTTCTCAATGCGACTGTATATATATTTTTCTTTTTGGTATATACATTCATATTAGTATATGTTAATTTCAGACATTTTGCTCAGCATTTTCGGCGAGGACGCACAGACAACACGTGCATGAGAAAATACCTATGCCGAAGAATAAGATGTGCGATATATGCGGACGGGGATTTAGTGTGAGTTTATATAATATAGTATATATGTCGCAGTCATCTGGTTGAAACAGCTATTTGATTGAATCACTAGCGTGTTTATTAAATGACGACGTTTAATTGAATGACTAAAGGACAACTCGTCAAATTGTTTAATGTAACGTTCAACTTCTTGACTGAACTTTTTTTTTTCAGACAAACCGTATTTTAACTAATCACCGTCGCACGCATACAGGTGAGAGGCCCTATAAGTGCGCGTATTGCCCCGCAACGTTCGCGCAACGAACAGCTATGAAGACGCACGAAAAGACGCAACATAAACACGCGGATCCAACGTAGACGAAGTAGACAAACAGGCCTAGCATACGCAACATGTCAAATTTGTCGCATGAGACGAGAAAGTTTCGATACTGTTGATTGGCTAATAGCACTCCGCATTTGTGTTTTCAGCCAATCAGCAGCTGACGCACTGACTTCAATCGATTGTGACGTTTGTTAAGAGCGCGATAATTTTGTCGCGTTGCGTATGCTAGGCCTGAAAGAGTAGGGGAATGGAATATCATTTGCGCTACGTGTGAGTGTATTTTTTTAAAGTTCATAGTAACATTACGGAGTTAAGGAATGTTTTATTAAAAATAAAAAAAAAAACTTAAATTTTTTTATCTCGACCAGTGTTGTTTTTTTCTTTTTTTTTTTTACTAAAATATTTCTGATTTGTGTAACATTCGGATGGAGTTTTAAGGACACAACAAATGAGTTTGTTTTAAATTCCTGTCAAATAACTATGCCGTCATATATTTTTTAACACACTTATAAAAAAAAACATTTTAATTAAACAACTTTTAAAGAAAACCATTTGTAAATTATTAATTGATTGGAATTAACTATTTGATGCTGACTGTACCCCGTAATTATTAGGTTGTAAAATTTCGTACGTTCATACATACTTTACATAGGATGTATTGTAGATAAATTTTGTATTTAAACAATATTTATAAATATGTAAGGAACGTAGGTATGTTCTTTACTAAAAGTGTAAGTACTTCCGCCGAGCTAGATGTTATCTGCTCGGGGACCAAGGCCCAACTACCAATCTTGGTTTGTCGTATATATACTTAGTGGCGACGATAACTCTGATATCGCGATGTAGGATATCGATGTCACGCATTACGTATGGAGCGTTGTTTACTACGCCAATTCTGCTGACGCTGTATTTGTGTCGACTTGTAGGTCATGTCGTAGGTCGGCACAAATAATTAAGACGTTTAGCGTATCAAGCTCAAACACAGTCTTTCTTTATATTTTTTGTAATAAATCATGCAGGTAATATTATTATGGTGTTATTATTAAGATACTAGCGGCCTGCGGCGGCTTTGCACGGATACGATTGAAGCAAATTTTTCAACTTTTTTTTATACCTATTATGAACAAGAAATAAAAAGTATTATCCAATTTGGTGTAGCATTTTTTTATGTTAGGTGCGTATAACACAACATATGAATTACTTTTGTATATGTACTTGATAAATGGCTATACCTTCATATATTTTTAAACGACTTCAAAAAAAGGAGGAGGTTCTCAATTCGACCCTAACATATTTTTCACTTTTTTTTATATTGCACTTCAAGATTGACCTCATCCCACCTGATGTTAAGTGGTAATGAGGTCCTAGCTTAAGGGCGACAAGTACAGCATAATAAATCTGTTACTGGACGTGTCGCCCTTACCTTGAAGGCACTAATGTACTAATGTAGCACCCCCCAGGAGCTCTGGAAACCTTACACACACGCAGGACACAACACCACTAGTGATTGTTACTTGGCTGGGGTCTTCTGTAAGGTGGAGGCATTTCACCACACGTTATGTAACAAATGCAACACACCATAATAATGTTTTCCTACATAAAATTTATAAATTTTGTAAATATATTTAATGTTTTTATTAAATTTAACAGACATTTTGAGTGTATGGGTCGTTGTTTTGTTAATAATTCGTATGATCTCTATATTTTGTAACATAACGGTTGTAATTTTTTTAAAATGTTTGGTCATAATATTTTTTACAGGTTACTAAGTAATAAAAATGTAAAATAAAATATGTCACAAACTTAATATTTACTTTTATTTGATTAAAAATAATTAATTTACATAATAGTTTTCAGCCTTATTCAATATAATTAACTAAAATATCATTAATATAATGAAATAAGGTGTTAATACATTGTTCTTTGCAACAATCATACAATCTAAGAGCAATGCAGTCGGAAAAAAGCATTTTACCAGTAATTCATTTTATAAGAGTAATATTATATTAATTTGGGAGTTTTTGGAAGTAATCATTTGACGACCCTTCTTTATTCATATTTACTTAAAACCAAAAAATAAATTTTCTTTTTCTTTATTTTCATTGGGGGCTATCGTTAACGAAAAATTGTTTATTCCTAAGCGTACTAAACGGCAATCAATAGACTTAAGGCTTAACAAAATACCCCTTATTTTCTGACTGCATCTCTCTTGATGTTTTACCATTTCAAGCCGGTGACCACAGCTTCCCAGGCTACAAACAGCAACATGTGATATAGCAATGATGAGAAAACATGGATAAACAAGACAGCGTCCGTAACCCTAGAAGCTGTAGGTACCGGCTTAACACATATTAAAATTCAAAACTACATGCGGTACACTGTAAATACACCTTGCAGAATATGGTCAACACATTCTTTGTAGCATGTATCACAATTTCACTGTTAGTCAATTTAAACTCAATGTTTTGGTAATAGTGTACAAAATTGCAAGCATTAAAGCCGACCCACAGTTGCAAAGATACACTACCCCAGCCACGTAGGTGTGTGTTACCAATGGATAGTTGATATTATATTGATAGCCTATTGATAAGTAAGAACCAGGCAATACTATGTATATACAATAAATTGTCCCACCAGAATACCAGCGCTGCTGCCGCATTGATTCCATTGTCGCAGCAGCTCATGCTGAGGCTGGGACCTTATTGGCTGCACTGACCCTGTTCAATGTCTCTCATGTGTTTGTAATTGTGCTTTGATGTGTGTGCCAATAAATGTTTTCTTCTTCTTCTTTCAAATTGTAAATTGGTAAACTATAAACAGTCTACAGCAATCAATAAATTATTCTTGCTCATGAACTTTACTATTAATAGTATTCTTGAAATCTATCAATAATAATGGTAGGACCGTCTTTTCAGAAGAAAACTATCTATAGCTTGGCAGCACAAATACGTAGTGGGTAGCTGTGGGACAGCGTCTTATTCTTGAACAAAACTTAATTCGACAAAACTCCAGAATACGACTCCTACATTATGTTTGTAGTAAACTACATACTTAAAACAAAAAGTATATAATATCTATTAGATTCACTGATATCTCTGTAATAAATAAATAAATGATTGAGAGATGTCATCGGAATAAATACATTTGAAAATATTTTTTTAAACTGCCAATGGTTATTTGGATTTTTTTATAACATTACAGCTTTTATAAATTTCATTTTCGTTTTATTAGGGTATTTAGGTTTTGCGATAATCACAACAAATTTTGATAAAATTATTCCATATTTCTGGACAATATATGGTGTAGACATATATCAGGTTTATTTCAAATAATCTTTTGACTATTATTTTTATTTAAAACAACTAATACATATTTTGCAAAGAGTAGAGCAAAGCACATTCTCTGTTCCTTGATTGTATTGAAATGATAAGGCCAGAAGCGCTTGGGGCTGGTTTTAAATCATAGACCTTGTTCCTATTGGTCTTAGTCTCATCATTGTTTTACCCAAGGTTGAACTTAGACAGACACTCTGTTAGTTTGCGCACTAAACGCATTAAGGACCTTGGTACACTAAATCAGTGCATTACGTTTATGTTCTATTAATACCATAAAACGTAATATGACAAGCGTTACAGAAAACCCAAGCAAATTTTCACTATCATCTCTAAACTGCCACACAAAATAAAATCGAATTTGAACTTATACTATAAGTCATAAATATTATTGCAATTGCATGGTAAATATGAATTTTCATAAATAAAAATAAGGAAACATAAACAGACGTTCAGTATAAAATTAGTTTTCTCTTTTTTGCACCTATTCTAGTTAATACGGGAGCAATTGTTTGCTTTGTTACAACATAATGTTGAATATAAGCCCAATAAATTTTACAAAACTGAATGTCACATGCCAGGAAGGAGATTTTAATTTGATTTTCTTACTTTATAAATAATACAATCACAACTTGCTTCATTTGATTACCTTATCAAGTTAACCAAATATTACGATGTAAGGTTTATATTTATATATTGCTTCTCTATTGGTGTTTTTTACCTCCTTATTCTATTAACAGAACACTTTACAATTTCTACATTATGTTTTCTCTTATATTATAACAATAGTCGTTATCGGATTTACTTATTGTAACGGAATTAGACTACAATAAGACTAAAAAAGTCTTGCTTTATCATAAGTGTGGTTAACTGTTATGTCTGCCAAACCACTGATTTTGTACTTATTTTAAAAGCACCATAGGTGCAGTAATGTCCCGATTATCCATTGATATAATATGAGATTAAAACATTGAAAACTTTATACAGGTTAAAATGTAACGTTACTTAGTATGATACTGGAGGAACATGTTGCATCATATTCGAGTAAACACAATGGTTTTCCATTGGTTTCATTGGAGGCATTGGTGGCGGGGGCATTAGATTCTGCATTGGCTGCTGTTGAGGAGGAGGAGGGGCCGGATTAGGCTCAGGGGGCTTCTTATTCTTTTTCTCGCACTTCTTAAATTTAATGCCGAGCTTATTCAACAATATTAACCTCAAAGATTCCTTACCTCCCTTGAAATTAAGTTCGTTTTTGGCCGATGCTAATATTTTACCTAGTGTGGGCACCTCTTTTCTAAGTGAATATGTGTTGACAATGCCTCTCAATGCGCACAATTGGAAATAATCAAGCTGCACTTTCGTTTTTCTCACTCTCTTTTTCTTGGGACCTGTCATTTTTGTTTGTGTCGCTTCGGCACGAAGACCGTCTCTTTTAATCCTTTTAATGGTACTTTCTGATAGTCCAGTTGCAGCGCAAGCCCTTTTAACAACATTTTCAACGGGGAAAGCGTAGCCTCTATTTTGTTTTTCACTTTCAAAAAACTTAATAACTTTGAATATGATTTCCTTCGCTTGGCCGTCTATCGCTTCCTTCTTTTTCTTGTCGGATTTTTCCTTTTTTAGTTCCGGTACCTCCTGGGGCGGCTGTTGGTGCTCTTGAGGAACAACGTCCATAGGCATCAGCTGCGTCATAACAGGCGGCTGCTGCATGGGAACCAACAAATTTAACACAGGCACTTCATGCATATTGTGTTGAGGTTGTTGATGTTGAACCACTTCGTGTGTCGTCATTTTAGCGTCCTCGAGTCAACTGTGCCTTCTAAAACTTCACCGATATCGGAAACTATCATAAGAAATAAGTTTTAGTCACGATCCTTTGTGAAATTTGCTGCAAAATAACATAATTACGCCAAAAAATACACTAGAGAAACAATAATACATACAGCCGCCATTTAACTTTTTTGACAAATGCTTTTTTTTCGTCTTCATGGCCTTGGATTTTTCAAACCCGGACCAGTACCAATTTTAAAGGATTATACACACAAAACGCACACATGAATCAAAGTTTTAATCAAACGTTAAAATAAAACTTGTCAGCTGCTTTGACGTGTCCAACCAAAATGGAGAACAAAATACAGATGTATTTATTTTCTAAGTTAATCGCGTTGTTTAACTTCGTAATTGTGTTTTATTCAACTGAAAAATTCGTATAAATCATTTGCATTATATACATTGTACATATAATGTTATAATAATACACACAAGCAGAGGTTTGAGTTACAATTTGATTATAGTCCAAGAGGCCACGGCAAAATTACGACCATTATTGATTTAGAGATTTTCTGTTATCAGAAATGAATTCTATTATGGATTCCGAGCCAGATGTTTGCGTTGCATGTTTAGCGTGCAATACTACCCTCTGGCCGCTTGGAGAATACGAGCATCTGTACAAAATGCTTTTGGGAAAAGATAATTTAGACAACTCAGATTTGGTAAGTTTCTTAATTGGCTTCTTTTTGTGTATTTTTATGTTATTTTATTATCTTTTTATATTACTTTTCAAGATTTACCTCATGCCACCTGATGTTAAGTGGTAATGAGGTCCTAGCTTAAGGACGACAAGTACAGTATAATAAAGCTGTTACTGGACTTGTCGCCCTTACTTTGAAGGCTTGACCCCTGCTACTGATGTAGCACTCCTCAGGAGCACTGGAAACCTTACTCACACGCAGGAACACAACAACACCGGAGTGATTGTTATTAGGCTGCGGTCCTCTGTAAGATGGAGGTATTTCACCAGTCGAGCTGCTCCAGTTCGAGCGATAAATCACTACGGCCTACCTCTCTTAAAACTCCCTACCTCTCTTCTTCTGACAATAACAAACACAACATCAAAAAAAGTGAAATTGGTCCAACCTTTCATGTCCATGGTGTGAAAATTTCTTTAGAGCCCTTAAGTTAGGACCTCATTACCACTTAACATCAGGTGGGATGAGGTCAATCTTGAAGTGCAATATAAAAAATAAAAAAAAAGAAGGTTCTTATAAAAATATGTATATAATTAAATAGTCGTCGTTAAGACAGAACCACTTCTACGCGTCTGTCGGGTCAGCTAGTAGTAATTAGCAAATTATTTCAGAAACAACGTTCGTGCGCTGACTGCCGTGATATGCTGGAGAAAATAATGATTTTCCAGCAAAAGATACGCAGTTCGCAAGACGTTCTGCTGATGAAAGTCACTGAAATATCACGCGTGAGTTTTGCAAATAACTTTTTTTTCATAACAAAATGTTATTGACGTCACTTCGACACACTACACAGACAGCATTTTTTGACCATTCTAGCCGCGATATTTAATTCTATCCTGATAACTTGTAGATATTCGTTCGACGACCTCCGTAGCCGAGAGGCGAGCGGACCGGACTTTAGCGTCGCGCTATCTCTGAGGTCCCGGGTTCGATCCCCGGTCGGGTCAATATGGAAAACGAACTTTTAACTAAATTGTCTCGGGTCTGGGTGTTGTGCTACCGTTGTTGTTTCTGTAACACAAGTGCTTTAGCTACTCATCACAGAATCAAATCAATGTATGTGATGTTGTCTACATTTTTTTTAATAATTATTACAATAAAAAAATTCTAAAGTGGAAATGTAAGTAAGTTCCAAGTTAATCATCCTTGCCATTATGATATTTTATATTATTTGTCGACACTAAAATAATTACTAAATTACTTATTGTTTTGATTGTAAAAGTTTAAAATGGGGTTTCGCGCTCCATTTTAAACTTTCCTCAAATTACTAATTAATTTTCTTTAGAATTGCTAGCATGTCACCAATGAACCGGCATCTTACTGTCTATGTATCACAAAATTAAATAAAAATCACCATTATTTCAGCAAACAAGTAACAAGCAAGACTTGAAAGTGGAATTCGATAAAAATCAAAATGGCCACAGCATAGATATTGAAGTGGCATCAGACTACTTCAAACGTAACGATGACTGTAAAGATGAACCTTTTGACGATATCGGCAGCCATTTTGATATAGACGATGGTGTAGTTGAAACTATCAAAGAAGAGCCGTTAGAAGACGCTCCTTACTGTCCTATAACTGAATTATGCTCCAAAATTGAGGATGTCAAAAAGGAGAACATTAAAGAGAAAGTAAAGAATAAAAATAAAAAGTATTACCCGAGGTATAAAAACGTCGCATTTAACATACTGTCTGGACAAGAATTGCTCAAGAGAAATTATAGGTACTACTCTAAGAAGTCGTGTGATACGGATGTGAGGGCTTTAGACGATGAAGCTCGTCTGTCGTGGAGTTACAGGAATTCAAAGTTCAAATGCCGGAGCTGCGTGAAAGGGTTCAAGGAAAATGAGGATTTGCAGAAACACAATCAGAATAAACACGCCGAGGTATGTTATTTTTATTATAATATCACAGTATATTGACGACTTCGGTGGTGAAGTGGCTAAGGTAGGCGGCCAAAGCGTGAAAGCGCGTCCCGGGTTCGATTCCAGGTCATGTCAATTTGGTGAACGAACTTTTCTAAATTGTTTTGAGTTTGGGTCTGCTGGGATGACGCCCCCAGTTAGTATCCGTCATCTGGTGCTCATAGTACAAGGGAAAACCTAAGTTTGAGACCAGGTGATTGGTGTGGTTGTCTGGCGCATTTATTTATTAATAAAATATTGCTTTCTCTTCTTCGAATAAATTAAGAGAGGTAGGGCATAGCGATTTATCGCTAGAACTGGAGCAGCCCGACTGGTGAAATACCTCCACCTTACAGAAGACCGCAGCCAAATAACATCACTTCTGTGTTGTTGTGTTTCTGCGTGTGAGTAAGGTTTCCAAAGCTCCTGGGGGGTGCTACATTAGTAGCAGGGGTCCAGCCTTCAAGGTAGGGACAACAAGTCTAGTAACAGATTTATTATGCGGTACTTGTCACCCTTAAGCTAGGACCTCATTACCACTGAACATCAGGTGGGATGAGGTCAATCTTGAAGTGCAATATAAAAAAAAAAGAATATTAGGAGAGAAAGGGGTAAAACCGACCATGAAAGTAAATGTTAGCTGTGTCCGTGACTTCGTTCGCTTTTCACATGTATATTTATATATATATAAATATATATATATATACTTATTTTCAGTCCATCGGTCCATACGTTTGCGACATATGCGAAATTCGAACAGCAACTAAGAAATCCTTGGAGATGCACGTCCGCCAACATTACAACAAGTATGAATGTAAACTCTGTGACAAGGTGATGTACAAGAAATGGCAGCTGCGTATGCACTTCATTATACGGCACAAAAAGTTATATGAATGCCCTCATTGCGGGATTATTATCACGTAAGTATATAACTCACTCAGTTTTAAAAAGTCTCACATACAGGCCTAGCATGCGCCACGTGACTAAATTTTATCGCGCTCTTTACAAACGTCAAAGTCAATGTGTCGGCTGCTGATTGGCTGAAAATACGAATGAGGTGTGCTATTAGCCAATCAACAGTATGGAAACTTTTATTGACAATAATCGTTTATTATACTTTCCAATAGCCGATTGGCGTACAGTTTTCGAAAAAGTATTTTTCTAGCTTTAAGATACAATGAATTTTATGAAAATATCGAACTTTTAAATAAATGGAAATTGTTTAAATACATCCTTAATACTGTTAGCGACACAATTATTCAATTTAATCGGTGAAATATTCATCAGTTCGCCGCAATAAAATAAATCATTTTCGTCGGCAGCTGTCATTTCCGAATTGCAATGGTGGTTTCCGTTCCGTTTCATTTGTTCCACAGATAAAAAAGTAACTTATTTTGCCAAAATCAAATACTAACTATGCTTTTAATTAAAAAATAAATATGTTAAATGATTAGTTAACTAATAAGCTAACATATCTAACACTTTTCATATTTTATTGTTAACACTGTCAAGTAGCCAATTGTAATTATTATAATGACCATTCGCCGCACTTACTCTACCTTTGTTCGCAGCCACAGCCGAGAGTACTTTCGTCACTACAAAATGATGCATCAGCGATTTATATGTGACTACTGCAACAAAGTATACAAGGATAGACATTGGTTCGAAAATCACATTCTGTAAGTTGTCTATATAAGTATTTAATACTAGCTGTGCCCGCGACTTCGTTCGCGTGCACTACAGGGTTTTTTTTGCAATAAAAGGTAGCCTATGTCCTTTCTTAGGGTCTAAAGATTGTCTGTGCCAAATTTCATCAAAATCGGTGGAGAGGTTTAAGCGGGAAAGCGTAACAGACAGACAGAGTTACTTTCGCATTTATTATATTAGTAGGGAATATTGTTCCTAATTATGACAGTAACGACTAAATACAATAGGAGAGCGGACTGGATCAGAAATAATAGATTGTTTTTGTTAATTCAATAGTTGTCAAAACATATTTGCCAGTTTAATAAAAAAATGCGGGGAGGCGGGGAGTGGTGAATAAAAATGTACCCACTAATGACGTCACGCGATGTATCGCCGTAATTGTTTGGTTAGGTGGAAAATGCAAAAATGCGTGTTCCATATTATTGGATAATTTAATTTCGGGATCGTCTGCTGCGGGCGAGTTATTAAATTCATTTTAGCACTAAGTGATTTCGTCGACGCGCTTGCAATACCGCGTAAGTAGATTTTTCCATAAGTTATAATTTGGATTGAAATTATTTGAAAAAAACAGACAAAATTAATCTTTATGGCAAACGGTAGATACGCGGTTATGTTTATTTTTTGTAACTAAACCATTGCTTGTCATTTGCGGTTTACTGGTACGGAATGCGATAAACATAACGCACCTTATTTATTTATTTAAAAACTTTATTGCACAAAAAAAGTACAAAAGGTGGACTTAATGCTAGGAGCATTCTCTACCAGTCAACCGTTGGGTCATGCAGATTGTACGTTTATGGGTGCGGTAACAATAAAAATGTGAGTATGGATAACAACAAAATTAATAATCATAAATAGCAGAAAATTACACAGGAGAATAGAATATTCATACATAGGTTCATGATAAATAAATATAATAATTAAACAATATTATATATATATATATATATACAAATAAAACAAAATAATATATATAAATTTATGCAAACAAGTGAATAAATAAACCTTATTATTATTAAACCTTTTTTTTGGAGGGGTCATTCGCACACCGTTGGGGGAGGCAACGGCGTGTGTGGGACTCCCCCGCTCTGAGAAGAGTAGAGACTACCCAATAAAACCCCCCTGCATCTCTCATCGCCTAGTGACGCCGCCATGGGAATAAAGATTAAATATAGCAGCCACGGAAGGCATTAAACCTGCCTCTTGTACTATTTTTTACGTGAAATTAAGTTCAAATATTTATGGGTCTTTTCCAACGCAACTGTCACGGTTGTCAAACTGCACAAAATGTCAGTTTTGACGGCTGTCAAATCATCCGTTACCGCCGCAGTGTGTAACGGATCTTAAAATAAAAAAAAGCCAGCTCGCCACCAAATTTTATTTCATTTCAAGCAACTTTAAATAAATAAAACTCTCTTGCAACGTAACTGTCACGGCTGTCAAACTCGCTGCCAGTTCGCTCTTAACTTCTTCTTAATTTCTAGAAAATTCCACACTAAGTTCGAATGCAAGCCGTGCAACAAAACCTTCGCTTACTTTCGCAACTATGACGCCCACAATAAACTACTTCATACCGCGGCTGCGTCCGAGAGCACCTACTGCGTCGAGTGCGATATACAGTTTGAGAACCGCGCGCGGTACAGTCGGCACATCAATACCAGCACGAGGCATTTGGGCCGGAACCGGAAGAAGAGGTGAGTGGACCCCCCTTTTTTTGACGGTGGAAATGCCTTGATGTACCGTACCGTCATGCAAGGGTGGGTGACGGCGTGTGTGGGATGTTTTAGTTTTTAGCTTAGGCCACGTATAATTTATTACTATCAGTCGGTAAGTAGAACGAATCGTTTTTAAAATATTGGAACGGAGCATTAGTGGTGGTGTTGTAGGAAATCGGCTCAACCTTACCAACCGACAGCAGGCACCCGGACTATGTATGGATAGCACATCAAGCTAAACTAGAGATGCCGAGTAACGTGTACCGAATTTTACTCGGTTTATTTTGACGTGACAACGTCTAATAACTCTTATTAGGGGCTGCATGCAAGGAAAAGATGACTTCATTATTCAACTACTTTTTTATGTAGCGCAGTATATTGGCTCCTCCCAGCCTGATGGTAAACTAAACTAGATCTATTTTTTTTCACTCGGCCGAGTAACTCGGTTAAGTCAAATTCGAAAGTCCAACAGGTTCGCGCCGGTCTAGAGGTTCGCATTGTTACACCTCTCACGTACCCGCGCCTTTCAACTAACAGATGCTTTATAGTTTGCATACAAATTTTTCACGTTGCGCATCATATAGATAAAACATTAACCCCGCACCCGTTTCTCAATATCTACTGTTTCCTCTACCTAAAGTTTGGAAGAGATTGCTTTCTAGCAATAAGACCGCCTAAATTGTACTTAATTGGCTACTTGACAGTGTTAACAATAAAATATGAAAGTATTAGATACGTTAGCTTATTAGTTAAGTAATAATTTAACATTTTTATTTTTTAACTAAAAGCTTAGTTAGTATTTTATTTTTGCAAAATAAATTTTACTTTTTTTATCTGTGGAACAAAAGAACCGAAACGGAAACCACCATTGCAATTCGGAAATGACAGCTGTCGGCGAAAATTAATTAAATTAATATGGCGAAACAATGATTATTTTACCGATTAAATTGAATTATTTTGTCTCTAATCGTATTAAGAATTTATTGAAACATTTTCCGTTTATCTAAATTAAGTCGTTCCTATGCGTATCGGTTCGTTGTCTAGGAAGTTGACGTCATAATTGCAACAGTGACGAGACTTGGCGTTTTGCGCGCGCTTTTTAAATGTGTTACACAAAATCTTATTTTTCTCTGGTTATTTACATTTTTTCCAGATAAATCGAATTGCTTGGGATATAAAATGAACGGGCGCACATTATACATTACTTTTTCAAAAACTGTCAAGTAGCCAATTATGTCTGTAAAACCAATTTCTGTAAATTTTTCTGTGCAATAAAGTGTATCTATCTATCTAACATTAATAAAAATGTGTTTGTCTGTAAATTCGGTTAACGGACTGTAGCTTGACGTGACGCTGAGCCGATCGCTCGAGCCGATCATGCCTCTCTTTCGTTCGTGCCGTGCTCTCGCTTGCGGAACGTGACAATGAGCGTAACGGGACAATAAATAAGTTTTGTGACCTGTGGCGTAGCTACCAAGGGTGACACCCGGTGCGGATAATCCCGAAATACAGCATATAAAAAAAAAACGAATAAACGGCAAATTGCGAGCATAAGATTTAGTTCAGCGCTTCAAGTTTGCATTTTTGCAAAGATCTTCGATTGCAGAAATGATACCATATTTTTTTTCTACTGATAATTTTTCATTGGCTACTGATGTTTACAGTCGGGTGTCACCCCTAATCGGGTGCGGGCCGCCGCCCCCCCTTAGCTACGCTGCTGTTTGGCACGGCAATCTTTTGTTTATTTCTAACAAGTCTTGAATTACTTTTGACTGTACTTCATGGTTGACATTTAATTGTTTTATAAGATTATAATTATTATTATTAATTTTGTTATGTTTAAAATTTTTATTTAATCCAGTTATTTAATTTATCATGACGCTATTATTATAACTTAGTGACTTAGGTAAAGATTAATTTAATTTTAATGAATTTATAAACTAATATATGACATTTCTACGCCCTTTAGGGTAAAATATGCTGAACTCTTTTCTCCGTAACACCTGTTTCTGTGTACCATATTTTTAAGAAATAAATGACATTCTATTCTATTCTATTCTATTCTATTCAGCGCAAACTGTCCAGAATGCGGCAAGTTGTACGCTTGCAGAAACAACATGATGAATCACTACAAGCTAGAGCATTTGAAGGTGACAAACTACCAATGCACCGATTGCAACAGGGTGAGTATCGAGGCTATGTTGTACAATACTATCGGTAGTGATTCCGCTTGATAGTCCATTATCGATAGTTGGCTAAAAGCGATAGTATCGATTGCCCTATCGATACTATTTCTATATATATAAAAGAAAGTCGTGTTAGTTACACTATTTATAACTCAAGAACGGCTGAACAGATTTGGCTGAAAATTGGTGGGGAGGTAGTTTAGAACCAGGAGAAGGACATAGGATACTTTTTGATTAATTTCTTTTTGCTTTTTTTAAAGTCATTTATTGCCTCTAAGGCGAAACAAAGTTCGCCGGGTCACCTAGTTTTTTTATAAGTAAATATTGGACAACATCACATACATTGCTCTGATTCTGTGGTAAGTAGCTGAAGCACTTGTGTTACAGAAAATCAGAAACAACGACGGTAACGCAACACCCAGACCCGAGACAATATAGAAAAGTTCGTTTCCCATATTGACCCGACGCGACCGGGGATCGAACCCGGAATCTCAGAGATGGCGCGACGCCAAAGTCCGGCACGCTTGTCGTCAAACTATTGATGGTATTCTATTATTACGTTAACGAGATTTAAGAGAGGTAGGGCATAGCGATTAATCGCTCGAACTGGAGCAGCCCGACTGGTGAAACACCTCCACCTTACAGAAGACCGCAGCCAAATAACAATCACTTCTGTGTTGCTGTGTTCCTGCGTGTGAGTAAGGTTTCCAGAGCTCCTGAGGGGTACTATATTAGTAGCAGGGGTCAAGCCTTCAAGGTGAGGGCGAGAAGTCCAGTATCAGCTCTATTATGCGGTACTTGTCACCCTTAAGCTAAGACCTCATTACCACTTAACATCAGGTGATATGTGGTCAAACTTGAAGTGTAACATAAAAAGTATATATATTGCTGATGTCTGTTTGTCAGTTCTTCCTGAACAGTTTCCGGCTGAAGGAGCATCGCTTGGTGAACCACGAGAAGAAGGGACGAGCTAAGAACAAGTTCTGCTCATACTGCGGCAGAGGTTTCAGTGTGAGTATATACTTCAGCTACTAACTTTCCACTCTTGAGTATAGGAGGCCCGGCCCTAAAAAAGAAATATGTCAGATGTATGCTTTGACATTAAAATTATTTGAATTTTTTTGTAAACTTAAGCCTGATTCCAATATTTGAAAAACGATCCGATCTTGTTACGGGTCGTAATCCTACTACTATTATAAAGGCGAAAGTTTGTAAGTATGGATGTATGGATGTTTGTTACTCTTTCACGTAAAAACTACTGAATGGATTTGAATGAAACTTTACCACAATATAGCTTATACATCAGAATAACACATAGGCTACAATTTTTGAGGTTTCTAATGTGAGGTCGTAAAAAAACACATTTTTTGCGCTTACATTGCAAACGCTGACTGAATCCTACAAGATAGATCAAAACAATGTACTACAGTATTGTACAACTTAAAAAGGTCTACAAAAAAGTCCGTGATGGTATATGTTTATCTCTTAGGAATAACCCACAATAACCATTTTTTATCCTTTACTTTGTACGAGAAATAATGGCTTATTTACGAAGCGATTTTAAGCAATACAGTATTAATCCTTATCCAATTAAGTATCTTAAATACATTGTGCATTTAATAAAGATCAATATGGCTTTTTACAGCATGTAAATTAAATAAATATGCTTAGTTACCGTATTTCTTACTTATTACTAGACTAGACGGGACGAACCTGAAGTCCACGCGAACGAAGTCGCGGGCAAAAGCTAGTAAATTATACGAGGCGTAAGTTAAAAACGACCGACGAACGACTGATGACAGTTGATATGCAGGCCTAACACGCGCAATACGTCAAATTTCTCGCATGAGACGACAAAAGTTTTGATACTGATGATTGGGTGATAGTACACCGTACTCGTAATTTCAGCCAATCAGCAGTTGACGCTTAGATTTTGACATTTCTTAAGAGCGCGATAAAATAAATAAATATTTTTAAGAGCGCGATAAAATCCTACTACTATTATAAAGGCGAAAGTTTGTAAGTATGGATGTATGGATGTTTGTTACTCTTTCACGCAAAAAGTACAGAACGGATTTGGATACAATTTGGTAGGAAGACAGATGACATACTAGATTAACATATAGGATACTTTTTATCCCGAAATAACGCGGGCGAAGTCGCGGGCAACAGCTAGTAAATAAATAAATTTTGCGCATGCTAGGCCTGATGGAAAGTACATTTTAAATTTGAATTAACGACTCGTATTGTAATTTTTGACACATAACGAATAGTAAAATATTGGACCCGAGTATTAAACACGTATACAAGTATTTTTTCAAATGTTCAATGGTAAGATTGTGTATTAGATCATTTGAAATATTTTTGTAAAAAAAAAATGACTGTGCGTTCTGGGTCGAATTCGCATTGTACTGCAATCGGAAAAATATTATAAATGTACCGATAATCTTCGGTAAAATATCCTATTAGGGGCCATCCATAAAGTACGTCACACGTAAAGGGGGGGAGGGGGTCGAAAAAGTGTGACATGGTGTGACAAGGGGTGGGAGGGGTCCTAAGTTTCGTGACATCACATTTCAAAATCTAGAGGTACTAATCGCGTAATTTGAAATATTAATTAAACTAAAAAATATGTCCAACTCTATCTTTAGGGAAATACGGTTTAAATTGTATTGTTGACAAGTTCATAGTTCATAGGGTTCAAAGTCCATGGACTGAAGATGATTGAGTTACTTTTTCTTTTATATTCATTAGTTATTTTTTTTGTTATTGTTTCAAATATTTGATATAATGTTGATTTCATAAAAAAGTACTTAATTTAAATGGAAATAAAACTAATTTCGGAAGTGCTGTTTTAATTTAATAATTTTTCGATGTTAAATTGAAAAACATGTGACGTCACACTGGGGAGGGGGGGGGGTCTCAGAAATGTGACCACCTGTGACAAGGACGGGGGGGGGGGGCTCAAAAGCTCATGAAATTAGTGTGACGTACTTTATGGATAGCCCCTTACCGCTGCTAAGGGCTATGCCCGGTTCCAATATATGCGACCATCTATTTTAGTTACGGTCAGTAATAAATTATACAAGGCGTAGGTTAAAACCGTTCCAGATTAGACATGCCTAGCATGCGCAATACGTCAAATTTCTCTCATGAGAAAATATTCTAAGCCGGTGATCGGGTGAAAGTACACTGTGCTCGTATTTTTAGCCAATCAGCAGTTGACGCATTGATTTCGACATTTCTTAAGAGCGCGATAAAATTAACTTGAACGGCATGCCAGGCCATGTTAAATCAATTGAAGAAAAACGAATCGTTATTTTTGACACATTACGATACGTAAAATATTGGAACCTGGGATTAAATAATCAAATTCTAATGCAAATATTCAATTGCATGTAATTCGGTCTCTAGTTATCGCGTAAGTGACTATTGTCTCCAGAGCTAATACAATTTTTAAGAGAGGCAGGGCAAAGCGATTTATCGCTCGAACTGGAGCAGCCCGACTGGTGAAATACCTCCACCTTACAGAAGACCGCAGCCAAATAACAATCACTTCTGTGTTGTTGTGTTCCTGCGTGTGAGTAAGGTTTCCAGAGCCTGGGGGGTGCTACATTAGTAGCAGGGGTCAAGCCTTCAAGGTAAGGGCGACAAGTCTAGTAACAGTTTTACTATGCTATACTTTTCGCCCTTAAGCTAGGAACTCATTACCACTTAACATCAGGTGGGATGAGGTCAATCTTGGAGTGCATTATAAAAAAAAATTTTTTTTTAATTCTATTGCCGTTTGTTCACAGAACAACAGGATACTGCTATACCACGTCCGGACTCACACGGGCGAGCGGCCGCACGCGTGCGAACATTGCTCGGCGACGTTCGCTCAGCCGTTCGCGCTCGCGACGCATGTGAAGGCGAGGCATAAAGATGTCATGAAGTGAAGACTAACACTGCCTCTCGGACCTAGCATGCGACACGCGACTAAATTTTATCGCGCTCATAACAAACGTCAAATAGGCCTAGGTTGCGTAATACGTCAAATTTATCGCATGAGACGACAAAATTTTCGATACTGTTGATTGGCTAATAGCACACCGCACTCGTATTTTCAGCCAATCAGCAGCTGACGCACTGACTACAATCGATTTTGACGTTCTTAACGAGCGCGATAAAATTTAGTCGGGTTGCGTATTCTAGGCCTGAATATCGATTGAAGCCAGTGCGTCAGCTGCTGATTGTCTGAAAATACAAGTGCGGTGCGCTATTAGCCAATCAACAGTATCGAAACATATTATGTCGTCTCATGTGAGAAATTTGACGTATTGAGCTTGCTAGGCCTCTTTGACGTGCGCGGTGATTGAAAGTTAATTGTATTGAGAAAGAACACACGGATAATGAATGTGCAATAAAATAAAGAAATAATAAAATAAATATTGGCATAAAACTTCAAATGTGGATTTTTATTTTTTAACCCCCGACGCAAAAACGACGGGGTGTTATGAGTTTGACGTGTCTGTGTGTGTGTGTGTGTGTGTGTCTGTCTATGGCATCGTAGCTCCCGAACAAATGAACCGATTTTGATTTAGTTTTTTTTGTTTGAAAGGTGAATAAGCGAAGAGTGTTCTTAGCTATGTTGGATAAAAATCGATCCAAGATGGCCGCCGTCACAAAATAATGGATTGCATGTTTTAACACAACTCCCATCGTGGGATGGTATGGGTATTTTTGAAGGTAAAAAGCGGTCCCCCGACCGCGACAAAATTTAATCAAAAATTCATAGGTACGGTCAACAGCAGGCCAAGATTTGCAGTTCAAAATGCCCAAAGAAGTAAGGAATTTATTAACATGCATTACAATATAATACTTTTGGGTACAGTACAACATGGTTAATACTTGCAATTCAATATCAATTCTAGTTCCACAAGATAAAGGCATTTTTACTTTGACGTATCATACATACATCCCATAAATCGTGGACATAAAAACTATGTCAAACTGCAGGTCTCGTAGACAGACTTTTATCTATCTTAAGTAAATCAGCTTTAATATTAGTAATGTAATTTAAGCGGGGTCCTTATTGCTAAATAATTCATTTTCATAAAGCTAGTCCGCATTCTGAAATGTGGCAAATAATTTTATTTGTCACTATATTTTAGTCATTGATTTCTTTATTCATTGTATTGAAATTTCTGAACGAATAAAGCTTACTGTCAGCTTGAGCTGTCAAAGGTGGTACTGTATTTTGTTTCCGTAATGTCAAATTGTCAAATCGCACCTGAAGTTATCTCTTTCTATTCATCTAGTTTAGATAGAGACAAAACAAACTCACGCTGAATTCATTCGAGTGATAAACGAGACAGTTTATACAGTACTTCGATTTGATTGAAAAATTGTTTCGCTTACAGCGATCAAAATAGTCGCAGAATTCTCTAATTTTATTACGATTAAGACTGAAACATGTGAAAATAAATTAAATGTGTATTTCATAAACCTTATCTTTCTGTCGGTCGCTTAAAAATGGACGACAGTCCAGAATTATTGTTGAAAAAGCTATGTTGTACTTGTCTCAGTCAAGACCGTAAACTTACTCAGCTATGCCGGCTCCCAGAAGGAATAAATAACTTATATTTACTACTCTCCTACAACTCAGAAGCTTACAGGGTGAGTTCTCTTAATTTTTGAACATATTCAACCTAATTTCATCATTTTATTCTTTCGTTAGTTAGGTATTGGATAAGTTTGAATTTGTCTCGATTTAGTGGCAAAACTTTTGATTAAATCTCATAAATAGCATTTAAAAGAAAGATAATTTACCCGAGACAAATAAAGCATTGTTCTTCATTCAGGTTTAACAGAGTACATACATAAAACTAATATTATGAATGTGAAAGTAACTCTGTCTGTCTTTCATGCCGAAAATACTAAACCAATTTAACTGAAACTTAGATTAAGTCTATTAGACTGTGTACCAAAGACATTAATCATCAATCAATTTCATTAATCCTGAGAAAGGACCAAGTTTCCTTTTTGAATAAGTGGTAAGGTTGTGTGAAAGGACCTGCATTTTTAAAGCTCTAAGCTGTATTTCAAAATAAATGTGTTAATTATTACATTTGCACTATGTTCAAAATTTTTCTTGTTGGTTGCCCTAATAAAGCAAAATAAAATAAAAAAATAAAATAAATGTTTCCTTTAACTGAGTAATATTTAATTCCCTCTTAAGAGAGGATTGAAGTATGTGCAAAATTGCGAAATTTTTTAAGCTACAGCTAAACCACCAGTGGTCCACAGACCACCGGTTAAGAACAGTTTAGTTGACTTTGTTTCATGATATATAGTGATTCTAGGATGGTTTCTACAAAGACACAGCATACTGGTACATCTGCTGGGAATGCTGGGCGGTGATGAAGAGGATCAGCAGGTTTCGCAGCCAGGCTTGTGTTGCATTACAACACCTCTCTGACATTGCTGATGGGCGGACTGATGTGAGTATTGGTGAATCTTTAACACTGGACTGGGGGAGTGATGGTGACGTGGGAGATATAGGGCCAGGGAAGCGATGGGGCTAGGGGAAGTCTTAGGCCAGGGGAGGTATAGGGCCGTGGGAGTGATGGGGCTGGGGGAAGACTGCGCCTGGCCGGATTTGAGGCCGGGAGAGAGATGAGCCGGTTAGATATGAGGCTGTGGAAGTGATGAAGCTGGGGCGAGGAATACCACCGGGGGAGGCATGGGGACCGTGGACTGTGAGTCCGAGGGGGAGGCTTAGCCAATGTCTCCGTCAATTATTTAAAATTACCCCTTTTAGCCTGAAGTTAGCATGTTTGTAACTCCTTACTATCCAAAATATCGTACAACATCAGATAACTTCACGTACAGTGCTCTGATTCTGCGGTAAGTAGCTCAAGCACTTGTGTCACAGAAATCAGAAACAACGACGGTACCACAACACCCAAACACACAATAAACAAAGATAATATAGAGAAGAAGAACAGACAGAGCCAATTTAGAGAAGTTCGCTAACCATATTGATGCTAAAATGCGTCACGCAAGTAAATTTTATCGTGCCCTTAGCAAACGTCAAAGTCGATCCGTCAGCTGGTGATTGGCTGAAAATACGAGTGCGGTGTGCTACCTGCCAATCGGTATCGAAACCTTTAACGTCTCATGCGAAAAAAATTACATATTGCGCGACCTAGTATTTATCTTCTCTGTTAAAATTTTTCAGCACGGCCGTTCCCGTTTCTCGATGTCTACTGTTTCACCTACCTGACGGTTAATCCCTACTAATATTATAAATGCGAAAGTAACTCTGTCTGTCTGTCTGTTACGCTTTCCTGCTTAAACCTCTCAACCGATTTTGATGAAATTTGGTATAGGTATACGTTGAATCTCAAGAACGGACATAGGCTACTTTTTATTAGAAAATAAGGAGGGGGGGGGGGGTAATACCACCTTTGAAAGTTTATATGGAAAAATGTTTATTTTTGAAGTTAGAGATATGAAATTTGGCACAAATATAGCTCGAAACTTGGATTAAAATATAGACTACTTTTTGTTTCGAATATTAGGGGAGAAAGGGGTAAAACCGACCATGAAACGATGTAGTCCACGCGAACGAAGTCGCGGGCACAGCTATTTTTATATATATTTTTTAGTTCTTTACGCCGCACTAGCGAACTTTAAATATTAAAAAAAAACAGAAAAATTTCAACTCCCCTTGGTCGAGCTCAGGGCTTGGGGTCAAGCCCACGACCTTCACGTATCGCGCGTGCTGCTCTACCAACTGAGCTAACCGCAAGTTATTGTATGCAATTATTTTTTTCTGTTGTATCAACCTGTCAGCCTCCGGTAGTACAGTTCTGTAGAGTGGTTACGTCAGTATTTCGTAAACAAAGTACAAAGAAGTGAACTCCAGCAAAATTTTAACGCATTGTATGCATATTTTTGTATAGATGACAAAAGAAAAAAGATCTGTCTTACATTTGGGAATCTGATTAGCAGTTCGAACAAACAAATTTAGTGTGATCTACACAATTCAAACTTCAAGTCGTAATTTCAGCTGAAACTCTTCAGTACAGTCCTCTCCCGTCTCACTCACACTCATAATAGTACGTATGAGCAGACATTTGAAACAGATACTTTATCAGCGGATAACTTCGTGGATTGCGGACCAGATATCAAATCGGAGAGCGAGGAAGATGTGCCTTTGTCGGAGCTACACTGTAACTATTTGGGAGGTAAGTTAAAGGCAGGTATTCTCTAAGGCTGTGCAATAAAACGATATTGGGAGGGTTCATATATTACGTAACCTTATCTAGGGGAGGAGGGGGGGGGGGATGTTATTTGTAAAATGTTACGATGCGTCTCAATAAAAAATGAAATGAAACTCCCAAATTGGTTTCCCTACGGTATTTTTTATATTGCAACTCAAGATTGACCTCATCCCACCTGATGTTAAAAGGTCCTAGTTTAAGGGGCAACCAGTACAGGATAATAAAGCTGTTACTGGACTGGTCGCTCTTTCCTTGAAGGCTTGACCCCTGCTACTAATGTAGCACCCCTCAGGAGCTCTGGAAACCTTACTCACACGCATGAACACATCAACACCGATGTGGCTTTCGGAGAATCCCTTGGTTGTATTAGTGTTATTAGTTAAATCTAACCTAAACTGTTTTCTCATATTTATTTATGTTTCCAGATGACCATATTTCAGACGATAACACGATAGCTCAAGACATTATTAACAAAGAGAAATCGTTAGACATACAACCTGTTTACAAGAAACGGAAAAAACTTAACTCCAAAAAGAAAAAAGATAAGAAAAACTCTAAAAGTAATAGTGTAAAGGCACAATTTACAATAGTACAAATGACTGAAGAAGAGATGAAAGAGTGCAGAGAAATGAGAAAGATGGCGGCGACATATGCCGATGCGAAGTACAAATGTGAGTCTTGCATTGAAGGGTATAAGAGCCAGATTGACTTGGATAAGCATATATTGTATTTTCATACTCAGGTAAGATAACAGTCCTTTTGGCTACACGAAACAACAATGGACCTAACATTGAACCCTGTCGTACTCCCATGTTTACCAAAAATTCCAAAGAGGTATTAAAAGATTTCCACTTTTCTAAGATCTAGAACTGCTATAAACGCAAATAAAGTTCAAAGCCTTATTTTTTTAACCATAATACCCAAGTTTCTAAATTAAAGTTCGATGGTCAACTGCATAAAAAGCCTTGGTTCGGTCTGAACTTGTGAGCAAATTTGAAAAATATATTGAAAAACAACATTTTATCTTTCATTTTCTCTTGAATGGTTGTTTCTAGCGTATTTCGTTTGTGAACCCATTACACAGTATAGAGTTTAGTTACCGAGAGCACTTACCGAAAGCTAAATAAAGGTATAAATAAATAAATAAATAAATGCGCCAGACAATCACACTAATCACCTGGTCTCAAACTAAGGTTTTCCCTTGTACTATGAGTACCAGACGACGGATACTAACTGGGGGCGTCATCCCAGCACACCCAGACTCAAATAAATAAATATAAATATAATTTGATTTGTAAAACGTTACGATGCTTTACAATAAAAGATTAAGAAATGAAACTCCCAAATTGGCAATCCTCTTGGTTTCCCGACGGTTTCCGGGGAATCCCTCGATTGTATTAGTGTGGTCGTCTTTATTAAAGAAAGGGGGAGGGGGAGTACAGAAAAACTTTTCGGTGCGTCATATGGGGGGAGAGGTTAAAAATCTTTAAAAATTCCGTTACGAAATACTTGAACTAAGTGGAGATCATTTTTTTCTGTTTTTTTTTTTACTTTTCTTTCAGAAAGAGAAACACGCTCCTTGCGATATTTGCCTCTCTTTCACTCCTCTGTCGTTGTTGTCGGAGCATAGGGCAGACCACTTCAGTAGGTACCAGTGCGAAATTTGTGCAGCTGTGGCTTTCAGCGAGGCAGACATCCAGAAACACTTGGCCTCACATCAGGCTAGGACGCGAATTTCGAAAACGGTATTTAAATAACCAGCTATCAATTTATCTAATATATTTAACACGCTTTTATAACGACCTCTGTAGCCCAGAGGCCTGACTCGCGTCATGCCAACTCAGGTCCCTGGTTCGATTCCAGATCGGGTAGATATGGGAAACGAACGTTTCTATATCTGTCTTATATATCTGAGTGTGTGTGTTTATATATCTGGTCTGGGTGTTGTGTTACCATCGTTTTTTCTGATTTCTCAAACACAAGTGTTTTAGCAACTTCGTTTTATTTTTATTGCACTTCTTGAAGTCAATCTTGATTGACCTCATCCCACATGCTAATGAGGTCCTAGCTTAAAGACTACAAGTACAGCGTAATAAAGCTGTTACTGGACTTGTCGCCCTTACCTTGAAGACTTGACCCCTGCTACTAATGTAGCACCCCCCAAGAGCTCTGGAAACCTTACTCACACGCAGGAACACAACACAGAAGTGATTGTTATTTGGCTGCGGTCTTATGTAAGGTGGAGGTATTTCACCAGTCGGGCTGCTTCAGTTCGAGCGATAACTCGCTATGCCCTACCTCTCTTAAACTTATCACGGAATCAAAGCAATAAGCTTGGTTTGTATGTATGTAACGAAATCTTTGATCATATTAATATATGAGGAAAATAAGAAAAAAATCTTATCTATATGTTAGTAATAATATATTTACGAGACCTACGGGCAATCTGAAAGAGGTAATAAAATAAAAATATTAATTTAAGAAACTTGTTGCTTTTTATCAAGGAAGCCCGAAGTTTTTATTCTGTAAACTTAAATTTGTGACTGTTACCGCAGGGGGTCCGTAAGACCGCACGCGTTATGAAACCAGGGTCCAAGCCGCGCCGCAGTCGAGCCATGATGGACAAACGGACACCATTCGGATACAAATGTGCTGAGTGCGACAAGTTTTTTGAGTGAGTACTTGACAGTGTTAACAATAAAATATTTAGATATGTTAGCTTATTAGTTACGTAATTATTTTACATTTTTGTTTTGTAATTAAAAGCATAATTAGTGTTTTATTTTTGCAAAATAATTACTTTTTTATCTGTGGAACAAAAGATGACGAATTCGAAAATGACAGCTGTCGGCGAAAATTATTTATTTTATTGTGGCGAAATGATGATTATTTTACCGATTAAATTGAATTATTGTGTCTCTAACTGTATGAAGAATTTATTAAAGCATTTTCCGTTTATATAAATTAAGTCGTTCCTATGCTTATCGGTTCGATGTCTAGAACGTTGACGTCATAATTGCAACAGTGACGTTACTTGGCGTTTTCGCGCGCTTTTATTTACATTTTTTCCAAATAAATCAAATTGCTTGGGATATAAAATAAACGGGCGCACATTTTACAATACTTTTTCAAAAACTGTCAAATAGCCAAGTAGATGGAATTGTGTATATTACTCTATATGTATAAGAAAAATCTAAAAATATAATTAATATTATTGAAAAAGCTTCGGCAAAAAAACACTTTACCGATTAATAAGTGTTACTTTTCAAACACTAATTGATTGTTTTTCTGTTTTTTTTTTTATATTTTACACTTTAAGATTGACCTCATCCCACCTGATGTTAAGTGGGAATGAGGTTCTAGCTTAAGGGCGACAAGGACAGCATAATAAATCTGTTATTGGACTTGTCACCCTGACCTTGAAGGCTTGACCCCTGCTACAAATGTAGCACCCCCAGGAGCTCTGGAAACCTTACTCACACGCAGAAACACAACAACACAGAAGTGATTGTTATTTGGCAGCAGTCTTCTGTAAGGTGGAGGTGTTTCACCAGTCGGGCTGCTCTAGTTCGAGTGATAAATCGCTACGCCCTACCTTTCTTGACTGTCTGTCTGATTGTTTACATTGAATTACGCACCGAAACACTATCTCCGGTGAAGATGGACTATATAAATTTTTCTATTTGACTTATTACGTCATACATAATATAAGGACCACTGGTGGTCCCTGGAGGGACTCCAAGTGTTCCGGGGACCACCGGTTAAGTACCACTCCAAGTCCCGGTAACAGTGTGATCAGTAAATGTTGTTTCAGTAATAAGAATCTTCGCTGGAAGCACGTACAGCGCCACCACCGTGAAGGCTTCAAGTGTTCCACTTGTGATAAAAGGTTCGCGTTCAAGAACAACCTCGCTAGGCACGAGCTGTGAGTATACTTGTTGTCTTATGGTTTAAATAATTCTCGCCGTCAATCAAGCGTCAACCGTTTATTTTATATTGCACTTCAAATTGACCTCATCCCACCTGATGTTAAGTGGTAAGCTCCTTGCTTATTATAATAATAATAAATTATTAAGACACATATGGTAGGTATAAATCATGCAACAAAATAAATAAAAATGTATTAACAACATAGCTTATGTCTAATGTACATATTTAATTTATTTAATGCTATCAAGTCCAAACATCTTTGTCGTTAATGTAGTCCTCTATTTTATAATAGCCTTTTTTCATTAAACAATTTTTTATCAGAGACTTAAATCTATGCATAGGTAATGCAGTGATATTTTCTGGCAGCTTATTGAAAAGATGTGGAACAGCAAGCTTATGTTTATTTCTTGTGTTGAAATTATGGCATTCTGATTTCTTAGTACGACGACCTCTGTGGCGCAGTGGCTAAGGTAGGCGGCCAAAGCGCGAAAGGTCCCGGGTTCGATTCCCGGTCGGGTCAATTTGGAAAATGAACTTTTCCAAATTGACTTGTGTCTGGGTGTGCTGGGATGACGCCCCCAGTTAGTATCCGTCGTCTGGTACTCATATTACAAGGGAAACCCTTAGTTTGAGACCATGTGATTGGTGTGATTGTCTGGCGCATTTATTTATTTTATTTATTTTAGTGAAAGAATGTAAGTTTTTGCGTACGTAAACAATACAGTCAAAAATGTATTGTGAAGCTACTGTTAAAATATTGATTTTTTTGAATAATTCTCTAAGCGAGTCTCTTGTTCTAAGACCGTATATAGCGCGTATGGCTCTCTTTTGCAATACAAAAATAGTCTGCACATCAGCTGCAGAACCCCATAGTAAAATCCCATACGACATAACACTATGAAAGTAACTATAATAAACTAATCTTGCCGTTTCAACATCAGTCAAGCTACGTATTTTTCTTACTGCATATGCAGCTGAACTAAGTCTCCCTGCCAGGGTAGCAATATGAGAACCCCACTGTAGTTTACAATCAATAGTGATGCCAGGAAATACTGTAGAATTAATCATTTCTAGAGGTTCACCACTTATATATAGATTTGTTTTCACTTGTCTTACGTTTGGCATCGTAAATTTTACACATTTTGTTTTCTTAGTATTCAGTAACAGGTTATTTATTGTGAACCATTGTAGTATTTGAGATAGACTATTATTCACATCGTCAAATGTTTTTTTTTGTCTGTGAACTTTAAAAATAAGTGAAGTATCATCAGCAAATAATACTATCTCACAGAGATCTTCTGAAATGTACGGAAGATCATTTATATAAATTAGAAAAAGTAAAGGTCCCAATATTGAACCCTGGGGCACGCCCATAGATAGGGGTGCACCGGAAGAGGTAGTTCCGTTTACGCTTACTTTTTGAATTCTGTCATGCAAGTATGACTGTAGTAAATTAAGCGAATTGTTCGTAACACCATAATGTCGCAACTTCATCAACAATGTTTGATGATCAACGCAATCAAAGGCTTTAGACAAGTCGCAAAAAACACCTATCGCATCCTGTTTGTTTTTCCAGGCGTCAAAAATATGCTTGACAAGTGCGACTCCGGCATCGGTGGTGGACTTGCCTTTAGTGAAACCGTATTGCTTACTGTGAAGGAGACCATTAGTTAGTATCGATATTATTGATTTGATCGATAGTATCGCTTCAAAACTTGATATCGATGAATCGATTATATTACACAAAGATTATGCTAGCAAGTATGGCACGACGGCGACTCTTTTCGCCCGATTTGGTGCAGGTACTGACCGAAGTATCCATGCCCGGTCAGTATCTGCACGAAAAGTGGTAAGGTCCTAGCTTAAGGGCGACAAATATAGTATAATAAAGCTGTTACTGGACTTGTCGCCCTTACCTTGAAGGCTTGACCAGTGCTACTAACAGTACTAATACTAAGCTCTGGAAACCTCAAAAAAACATTGTCTCGGGTCTGGCCGACGGCGACGCGTGCGCTTTTTTCAAGAAATTACGGAACTTGCCCGCGGACCGCTCTTGGCGGTAACATAGATGGCGCGGGCGGCGCAATTTGCAATAAACTATTCTTTTTCATAATTGGGTTCTATTATCAGTAATAAACGCCCAGAAATTATATGGATAGTGATTAAAAAATGATGTTGTAGAGAATTCATCTTTCCAGGAGGCACGAGGGCCCCCCGCCGCGCGAGCAGTGCCCGCAGTGCCCCAAGCAGGTGCGCGTCGACCTCATGACGGCGCACGCGCGCACGCACGCGCCGCGGCAGCGCTACTCGTGCGCCGAGTGCGACAAACGGTTCGCGAGCCGCGCCTCCTACGAGCACCACCTCAAGTACACCGCGCGCCACGCGCTCACCACCCCCAACAAGTAATGTGACCCCCCAGCAAGTAACGTGACCCCATCGAGTAATGTGACCCCCCAGCAAGTAACGTGACGCACGCGCCGCGGCAGCGCTACTCGTGCGCCGAGTGCGACAAGCGGTTCGCGAGCCGCGCCTCCTACGAGCACCACCTCAAGTACACCGCGCGCCACGCGCTCACCACCCCCAACAAGTAATGTGACCCCCCAGCAAGTAACGTGACCCCATCGAGTAATGTGACCCCCCAGCAAGTAACGTGACGCACGCGCCGCGGCAGCGCTACTCGTGCGCCGAGTGCGACAAGCGGTTCGCGAGCCGCGCCTCCTACGAGCACCACCTCAAGTACACCGCGCGCCACGCGCTCAGCACCCCCAACAAGTAATGTGACCCCCCAGCAAGTAACGTGACCCCATCGAGTAATGTGACCCCCCAGCAAGTAACGTGACGCACGCGCCGCGGCAGCGCTACTCGTGCGCCGAGTGCGACAAGCGGTTCGCGAGCCGCGCCTACTACGAGCACCACCTCAAGTACACCGCGCGCCACGCGCTCACCACCCCCAACAAGTAATGTGACCCCCCAGCAAGTTACTTTATCCCCCTCTCCATCTCCCAATAAGTAATGTGAACTCCCTAATAGCTTTAATGCTAGCGATCCCCAGCAAGTAATGAGTAACATGACCCCCGACGAGTACAGTTACCACTCACGAGTAACATGATCCCCCTTATCATTCAACCCGCATCCACGTAATCTGAGCCCCATATCAATTTTGTGCTAGTGACCCCTTTGAGGAATGTGAACCCCGACGAGTAACGTGACCACAACCGAATAATGTGACCTCTAACGTAAACTTAACCGCGTCTAGGAAAGTGACCCCCAACGGGTAAGCTGACCCCCAGCGAGTAATGGGTCCCTTAACAAGTAACGTGATCCCCGTCTAGGAAAGTGACCCCCATCGGGTAAGCTGACCCCCAGCGAGTAATGTGTCCCCTAACAAGTAACGTGATCCCCGTCTAGGGAAGTGACCCCCATCGGGTAAGCTGACCCCCAGCGAGTAATGTGTCCCCTAACAAGTAACGTGATCCCCGTCTAGGAAAGTGACCCCCATCGGGTAAGCTGACCCCCAGCGAGTAATGTGTCCCCTAACAAGTAACGTGATCCCCGTCTAGGAAAGTGACCCCCATCGGGTAAGCTGACCCCCAGCGAGTAATGTGACCCCCAACAAGTTACGTGACTCAACCGAGTAACGTAACAACATCGAGTAACGTGAACCCAATGAGTAACGTAACACCCCAACAAGTTACGTAATCTTGTCTACGAACGTGATCCCCGACTTTAATCCCGTAATAACACGCCAAAATTGTGAAAAACAACTAGTGTATCTACAATGGTCGTTATTTGTCGCAGGTACAAGTGCGCGTCGTGCGACAAGGGCTACCGGTCGCGCGGCGAGCTACGGGACCACGTGAACTATCAGCACATGGGCAAGACGACACACAAGTGCCCCATATGCGAGAAGGTAGGGCACAGCGATTAATCGCTCGAACTGGAGCAGCCAGACTGGTGAAACACCTCCACCTTACAGAAGACCGCAGCCAAATAACAATCACTTCTGTGTTGTTGTGTTCCTGCGTGTGAGTAAGGTTTGCAGAGCTCCTGGGGGGTGCTACATTAGTAGCAGGGGTCAAGCCTTCAAGGTGAGGGCGACAAGTCCAGTAACAGATTTATTATGCTGTACTTGTCACCCTTAAGATAGGACCTCATTACCACTTAACATCAGGTGGGATGAGGTCAATCTTGAAGTGTAAAATTAAAATAAAAGTTTTTGTCTAATATAATCATACGTTTTTGGAGTAACAAGTGTCTAATAATGAGCAATATTTTATAGGACTTGTTGGTTTTATTATTTGTATTATGCCAACTGCGTATTCAACAAAATGCAATTAAAACCAGCTGCGAATTGGATCATATAATTTGAATTGGACTAACTTCGAGTTGGACCAAATACGTATTGAATCATATGCACATAGGACCATATCCGAATTGGACCTAATGCGTATTGGTCCAAATGCGAATTGGATCAGTTTCAAATTGGACCAAATGTGTTATGGACCATTTGCAAATCGGACTAAATACGTAGATAGATAAATAGATATACTTTATTGCACAAAACTTTACAGAAATAGGTTTTACAGATTAGACGTAGGTATTCGCCCAACTGCAAATCGGACCAAATGCGTATTGGTTCAAATGCGAATTAGACCATATCCAAATAGGACTGAATGCAAATTGGACCAAATGTGTTTTGGAGCAACTGTAAATCGGACCTAAGCCAGCTGATGTCGCCGCATGTCGCCCGCAGGCGCTGGCGACGCCGCGCTGCGTGACGCGCCACGTGCGGCGCGCGCACGACGGCGTCAAGGAGCAGCCGCGCGACAAGGTCTGCCAGCAGTGCGGGAAGGCGTTCCGGGTAAGATATTAGATATATATGACGGGTACAGGGGAAAAACAAGCAATGTCAGATAAAACTCGAAAATTAGATTATGACACCCAGCGGTGGCCTTACCTATAGCGAGGCCCCTAGCAAGCAGGTCTTGCGATGTCCTTTGTACTTCGCGAAAAATAGGTCTGATTGTTTGGTTTGTAACATACTAAATTTACGGAATTGTCTGTAATATTAACAGGAAATTTTAAGGAAAATAAATTTAGTATAAAAATATTTTACGTTAAAATATTTACAATTTTAATAAAAACAGAGATGTACAATTTTAAAATTGTTATTTGGGACTTTTTTTAAGTGTAAATCCTTCCTAATAACTTTTTTTTTATTTGCTTACTTGTTGCGCGAGGCCCCTACAAGAGCGAGGCCCTGGGCGATTGCCCTGTTCGCCACCCCCTAAGGCCGCCACTGATGACACCAAAAGTTACAATAACTCCTGTATTTTCACCCCGCTTCAACGAACAATTATGAAACTGGTGACGGTTATTTGTTTTTTAAACTTGAAAAATCATGCGCAGTCACGCTGCAAGGGAATGCCTTGGTGTAACAGATCAGGTTGTATTTTCAAATGCGTATTTCTCGATTTTTTAAATTTGTGACAACGCTCGTTTTTCCCCTGTACCCTTCATATGTAGGTGTTAAGGTCATTTTACAGGCTAGCGTCGTTAATTTTCATTGCATTGTGGGCGTATTAACTGGTTATGCCGGAAAATGACAACATTTGTACTCTATAACAATTTTTCAACCTACCTACCTATACCGAATTTCATCAAAATCGGTTCTGTGGTTTAGACATGAAAGCCGGACAGAAACAGACAGACAGAGTTACTATTGCATTTATAATATTAGTATATTCAGGGAGAAATCCGTGGTTTATGAACCAATTTTGAAATATTTTTTTTGATGGTTGATTTGTCAGTTTGTTCGTATCAATATTGGGTTGTTGGTTGCAATGTCATATATCTATATTTTGATGTGTTGGCAACATTGTCCCTCTATGCTGTCATGGCCTATATTGTCTGCAGTGTAAAAACTTCTTATTAGTTAAATAAAAGTCTGCTTAAAGGTTCAACCATGTATTTGTTTTTCCAGTTGCCCACGCATAGATTTAAGTCTCATGTTAAAAATTGTTTAATTAAAAAGGGCTACTACAAAATTGATGACTATTTTTAAATGACAAAAATGTATGGGTCTTGAATAACTTAATTCTTTGAAATCTAGCTTTGTACCTATACTTTAATTAAGTACCTAGTATAAGGAAACATTGTTACATTGAAAAGAGTAGTGTCGAGTGTTCTTGCCGGTTCTTCTCGACAAGATCGACATTCCGAACACGGCGGTAGAATACTTAATTTGTGCTGACGATTCATAAGTGCTTTTGTAAAGGTTACATGAATAAAGTTGTTTTCTAATGTTCAGGATAAGAAGACTCTTCGTGAGCACGAGTTCATCCACACCGGGCAGAGGCCTCTGTCTTGCGAGATATGCGGTTGTACATTCCGTCAGAGTGCATCGCTTTACACTCATCGGAAGCGCGTTCATAAAGTACACCCGCCGAGGAAACGTGTGGAGTTTGTGTGACCAATAACGAGTGTTGTTGCTATAAAAAATTAAATAGTAAAAAATTAAATCATGGAAAAATTTACCCATAATAGGGCGTGGAGTGCCGACATTTGTAATTGGTGTTCTGCTGCAAGTCAAAAGGAATAATTGAAAATAATAATTGTTTAAGAAACTAAAAAACATGCTTCTTAATTTTTTTTCGTATCCTTGACGGCAAACCTTTCATTTGATACTCATATCATGGATTTCAAACAGCCAGCCCGCCATCTTGGGGAGGCCGCCATATTGGATTTATAATGACCTTTCTTAGCTAATCATGTATTGTCATAAGAACTCAGAGCGTGTGCAAAATTTAATTCTAATCGAAGACCGGGATGTGAGTCAAATTAAGATTCCAAGATTCTCTTACATAAATAGTTAAAAGTGAAGCGAATAAAAGCGTGTTAAAAGAAACCTTAGTAAGGTAAAAAATACAGTACCGAAATTTTTTATTGGATTTCTCCCGTAACTCCAGGTCATAGGGTTTAATTTGTGGTAGTTACTATTTATCTATGAAAAAAGCTCGTCTGTTTACATTCGCCATCAAGGAACAATGGCGGTTGAAAGACAATGTCACATGTTTATGTTTAAGTGTCAACAGATGGCGTTAGTCCAAATTTGTATTTTGGAAAGTATAGTACCTACTGCCCTACTAACAAAGAGTGCAGTAAGTCGCGTTTCTAGGCAAATTGACTAGATATTGATATAATTGATTAGATATGGTCTTAAGTCAATTTGTCTAGAAATGCGACTTACTGCACTCTTCGTTAATACGGCAGCCTTCTACTCGAGCCCTTTTATTTGATACCTACACTAAGGGAGTTGTATCAAAATAATGTAATCGGATATTTTGTGTCGGCGGCCATCTTGGATCGACTTCCATCAACCTTAGCAAGAACACTCCCGATTAATTAATAAAAAATAAACTTTCGAACAGAAAAATACAATCAAAATTGATTCATCGTTCGGGAGATGCCATAGACTGACAAACGCACAGACAGACAGGTCAAATTGATATAACAGTTTATGATTAAATAATTGTCAGCCATTACTAAGAATGTATGTGGAAAGACTGGTACTAAGTACGTATAATAAACATTTTATACAGTATGTTATGTGTTTCATTATAACAACGACTCAATATCTGAACCTTTATCCGTTAGTGGATTAAGTACCGGAATATAATCTCGGACGATCCTAGTGGTAGGCAAAGTATGTTTCAGATTTTTGATACATAGATGACCTCCGCACCCGTTTCTCGATATCTATTATTTCCTCTACCTAAAGGTTGACTGAAAGAGATTGCTCTCTAGCAATAAGAACGCCTAAACTTGAATATGTCTGTAAAACCAATTTCTGTAAATTTTCTGTGAAATAAAGTGTATCTATCTATCTATCTTTTCGTCTTGGGTCTGGGTGTTGTGGTACCGTCGTTGTTTCTGATGTCCGTAACACAAGTGCTTAAGCTACTTACCACAGAATCAGAGCAATGTATGTGTGATGTTGTCCAATATTTATTTATAACTAAAAAGGCAGGTGCTGTTGAAGAAAATGGCTTTATAGATAGCACCCTGTTGGAAATGATCAATACTGAACCAGCAATTTGGCGTCGCGCCGTCTCTGAGTTCACGGGTTCGATTCCTGCTCGGTTCAACGTGGAAAACGAACTTTTATAATATCTCGGGTCTGGGTGTTGTGGTACCGTCGTTGTTTCTAATTCCTGTAACACAAGTGCTTAAGCTACTTACCACAGAATCAGAGCAATGTATGTGATTTAATTTACTTATTAGCACGATTTTGTGATTCCCAAAGTGGTCCAGGTGGACCCCCAGGGGTCCACGGGAGACTTGCTGGTGGTCTACGTAGGCGTGAATAAAAAATGGGGGTCCGTAAGATGTTAATGGAGGTGCACGAAAATGTATCTGCTTGTGATAGTAAAGAGCAAAAATGTAAGCATAGTTTTTATAAGGGTAGTTGTATATATAAACCTACATTGTTTTAAGTACCTAACTAAGCAGAGAATATTTTAATAAGGCAAGCGACTGTTACTTGTCCAAACTTGCGTATTCGTTATTACAATTTCGTGCACATTTATTTTTTGGCGACGAATGTGGTAGAAATGTAACAGCAGGGGGTCCACCGAAACCAGTAAAATTTTGAAAGTGGTCCACGAGAAAAATAAGTTTGGGAACTACTGTTCTAAATAATGAGATTTTATCATTTAATATTTAGAAACAAAAAGGTACTTCTTACATTTCATTCAGCATTTATTCAATTGTATCAAAATATTAAATACACAAAAGATGTATAATAAATCTCTTAATTCTATGACTACGTATAAAATAATACTGTTACAGGTAACTTAATTATAATAGTACATTGCATTTTTATATATTTACCACACTATGACACAAATTTTGTCTTATACCGTATACGCCTGCATAGGTAAATGTGTGTGTGTAAAATCATCAAATCGTTTGACCGTATGCAGAGTCGGTTCGTATTTACGCGCAGTTAATAGTGTGTGTGTAAGTGTGTGTGTGTGCGGTAATGAGAATGTGTGTGTTGGTGTGTGTGTGGCGAGTTGGTACGTATCAGCCCGCAAGCTAGTTAATGTGTGTGTTTACTTATGTGTAACTATGAATGTGTGAGGGTCAACGCCGTCTTTTATAAGCGGGCTCTCAACTCGTATGCCTGTGTGTGTGTGTGTATGTGTTTGGTGTGCGCGTGTGGTGGGTCAGTCGTCCAGGCAAGTTAGTGTGTTTTTATACGCACTCGTCTTGTCGGTCTATCTGTGTGTGTGTGTGTGTGTGTGTGCGCGTGGTGTCGGTCAGTCGGCCAGGCAAGTTAGTGTGTTTTGTACACACTCGTCTGTCTGTCTATCTGTGTGTGTGTATATGTTTGGTGTGTGTGCGTGTGTGTGGTGTCGGTCAGTCGGCCAGGCAAGTTAGTGCGTTTTATGCGCGCCCGTATATCTATCTCTGTGAGTGCCTGTGTGTGTGTGTGTGTGTTTGTGTGTCGTCGGGTCACTCTGCGTGCGCGGCGTCCTTGTGCACGCGTCGCGCGTGCCGCGAGAGGCAGGAGTGCCAGCTGAAGCGCGCCGCGCACACGCGACACTTGTACGGCGCGGACGAGCTGTGCAGCGCGACTATGTGGCTGCGGAGCTTAGCGTGGTTCTGTTAACACCAGCAGAATGTAAATTAAAAATGTATTATAATATAGAAAAATATTTATTTATTACTGTATGTAATCAGTGACCGAAATAAAACGTGGAAGATTTCCATGTTTTATTCATAACGTCATACTAACATCAATTGAATATTGTCACCAAAATACACACAAATATACAAATACAAATATCTTTATTCGTCGCCATTGGTAAAAGGGACTTATACATATTAATATTATATTATTTACTTATTATTATTAACAGTATAGCAAATATTTCAATTATAGATATTGTTTAAATCAAATCTCGAGTTATCTTGTTTTTGCTGGTATTAAATAAAACTTTAAACTTGAAAACATAAAACTGATTCATGAATATATTTCAAAAAACTAATAAATTAACAAAAGTTTCGCGCGTACTTTTTCATATTGACATTTTTTCTCTATTATTTTTTTATTAATGGCGGAAAGTGGCCAGTATCGTTAAAAACGTGAACATATATAGTGGCTAAAAGATTTATATGATTTTAATTAAATAAATTATTAAATTAAATGTTATCATCATTTAAATACTCCTTACATATGTAAGCGTCCTTGGCAACGGTATTGGTACCGGCGTTAGCTCACTTTTTTAAGCCACGCCCACCGTGCCTTACTTTTCGTGGTGCCATTTTCAAATGTTACAAATGCTTCTATGTTTTTTCTTTCACTGATTTGTATGTATGTGTGTGTATATGTGTGTGTGTGTGTGTTTGTGTGTTATACTCACCGGGAAGTGTTTCCCGCAGTGGTCGCAGAGGTGTTCCGCGCTGTTCTTCTTGTGCACCACTTGATTATGCAGGTAGAGAGAAGTGTGACTCTTGAAAACCTGATGAAATTACAAAAATACGGGTTATATCAAATCTAAAGATGAAATAGAAAGAAAGAAAGAAACATTTATAACTTGAAATAGATAGAAAATAATGTTTAATTACAAACAGGATAATTTAACTCAGAATAAAAAGTAATGGGGTGCTTATTGACGTATCACCAGCTACAATTATTCTATTTTATTTTATTTATTTTTCTTATTATTTTTTTTTATTCTATTTTTAAGGAGAGCGTTATGAAAATATCGCAAAATGCGGGGTGCTTTTTGATGTGTTACAAGTTACAATTCGCCGGGGAGTGCGAATTATTCTATTTATAAGGAAAGAGTTATAAAAATACCGATAAAAGGAACTCCACGCTTTTTACTAGAGATGCAACTGATAGTCTTTTACCGGTATCAAGGATAAGTATCAAAAATGCGTCGACAAGCTAAAGATTATGTTTGTTTGATAAAATTCGTGTTAATATGCTGTACCTTTTGGCAGACGTTGCATGTATGCACGTAGTTCTTGAGATGCTCCCAATCTACGTGGTCTTTTAAACGAGTCTTGTTCGCGAACTTTTTGCCGCAATCACTGCACATGAACCTGAAATTGAGAATTCAACTGTCAATTAATGAGGGTGTTCTCGCATGAAAAATCCACCAGATGGCGATACGTAGACGTGGGGTCCAACTGTTAATTGATTGGTGATTTAAATGTCATGGTGACATATCCGTCAATGTCACGTAAACCATAACCAATCACGTATCAGTTGGACCCCACGCCTACGTGTCGCCATCTAGTGGATTTTTCGAACGCGGACACCCTCATTGAAGGCACTTATTTTGAATTTAATAAGGAACCAGAAAAATTAATGACCTCTTGCGGTGTCGCATTCGAATCCACGACTAAACGAATTTAAGAGAGGTAGAGCATAGCGATTCATCGCTCGAACTGGAGTCGCCCGACTGGTAAAATACCTCCACCTAACAGAAGACCGCAGCCAAATAACAATCACTTATGTGTTGTTTTGTTCCTGCGTGTGAGTAAGGTTTCCAGAGCTCCTGGGGGTGCTATGTTAGTAGCAGGGGTCAAGCTCTCAAGGTAAGGGCGACAAGTTCAGTAACAGCTTTACTAGGCTGTACTTGTCGCCCTTAAGCTAGGACCTCATTACCACTTAACATCAGGTGGGATGAGGTCAACCTTGAAGTGCAATATAAATAGTGTGCTGCTTTTCCCATGCACAAAGTTTCCCCCAAAAAATATGGGGGACTTTTATCGTCAGTACAAGTTCAGTTTTCTACCGCCGCGTTCGGAATATTGCTGATGTAGAGAAAAGTCAAGAACACTCGACAAATTTGACATTGTTTTCTTACATTGTTTCCTTATAACATGGAGATATGACGTTGTGATGATGATGATGAAGAAATTGCCATCTTCAAAATAGGGGGAAAGTTACAAGCAAATGCTGGTAAATCGAGCTTATGACTGGGAGCTATAGCTTCAGTATTAGCTTAGATTATGAAATTACCCTCTAGAAAAAAAGGGGAAAATTACAAGTAGATGCTGGTAAGTCAAACTGATGATAGGGAGTTATGGCGTAGTTATAGTCCGATTATGATGATTAAATTTCGCCATCAATAAAAATAATAGTTTAAAAAACTAAAAACACGCTTTTAGCACGCATTAATAATTACAAAATAATTCAGGATGGATTTTTTTTATCGAATTATTGTATTGTCATCGACCCTTGAGACGTATGCAAAGTTCCAAGTTGATTAGTTGTTTAGAAACCGTTGAAAATCGTGCTCAAAGATTTTGTTACATACATAGATACATACATCCCGAGTTAATAAAAGCGTGTTAACAAAAATAGTGAGAAAATTGCAGACCCCCCCTTATGAAATAAGGGAACAATTGCAAACAGCTATGGCTTTGGTATAGTCTGATGATGAAGAAATCCCATGAGAAAAGAGGAAAATTGCAGACAGATGCGTGATACAGTTTAATGACGATGATTAAGCAGAAGGCTAGAGCTCTCACTTGAAGTCTTCCTCGGAGACATGCTTCTTGCTGACCTTCATGTGTTGCGTGTACGTCGCGATTGAAGAGAACGTTCGGTTACACGGCGCGCACACCAGCGACCCCGCCGCCCTGCGGAGAAACGCAACAACAATACAGTTCAAAAGTCAGTAAAGCTATGCAAAGTGCTTTCGAATCAGCACGAAGTTTAGTATGAATCAAAAGCTGCTTTTTTGTTTATAAATCAAAAATTTGTCAAATTGTTTCAGCTCATGCACGGTTGGTGCAACCTAACCGAAACGTCGGGCAAAAGTTCGTATTAACTAAATAAAAATGGTGTCACGTTTTGACCCTTTAACTTATTTTAAATGTTTAAAATGGAACGCAAAAGTGTTAAAAGTTTATATCAACAGGTTTTGATTTATACTAAAAAAAAAAGAAATTTCTCCAATTTACATTGTAGAAGTACCAGGCGCCCATGACGCTTGTGGAAGTGACAGAAAGCATGATTTTTATCTCAACGGCTGCACGATACAAAGAAGGCAGACACGTGTGTGTCATAGGGCGGGTCATTTATTAATTTCATTCGGGTTCCGTTTCATACAATAGCATGACTAGAATACAGAAAGAATAGAATAGAAAAATATTTATTCAGTGTAAGTATAAAATTAGTTACATGAGAAAACAAAAAAAGAACAATAGGTACAAAACACTGAAAAGGAATATTCTTAGCATGTGTCGGGGGGCCGAGGACTGCCCGACGCTGGTCTTCATATCAGTCCGTTAGTAAGCTAATTAAAATAGGTACTCAATCTGAGAGAATTCAATTTAAGCTCATCATTTAGAACTAGTGTCCGACCGAAATTTCGGTTTCGGCCAAATATCAAGTTTCGGTCCGAGTTTCGGTTACTTTTCGGCCGCGCCGAAACTTACAAATAATGTATTTCACTTTATTTATAGGGTAGTTAAATTTCCAAACAGAACCTGCTGCTGAAATTTCATTGTGATAAATCTTTGAAAGTAGAAACCTGTAATTATACGTCGGCGAGATATTAAATTTGGAAAAAAAACGGGCTTACTAACATTTTTCGACTTTTTAAGGACTTTTTAAAAAAAGTTCGGTTTCGGTTTCGGCCACAGAAACTACAGTGCAACCGAACCTTTGGTTTCGGTTTCGGCAAAATAACATGTTTCGGTCGGTCACTATTTAGAACCCTTATATTTAGGGACCCTGTCTTAAGATAATGTGATAAATTTAGTTTTAGCTATAATCTAGTAATTAATCTGAGTACCTATTTAAGATTCACATCTTTTAATAAAATTACAAAGATGAATACGATTTTGAGAAAAAAGTTGGTGTCAAAATCCCAATATAAATTCAAGAAGTACCAGGCACCCAGGACACAGGTGGAAGTCTCTTTAAACGCGCGCATACGATACTTCAAGTGAAAGATACATACATACAAAGCAAAACGTGTTTTATACCGTCGCCTCAATGGTCTATTTTACATCGCGTTGTGGCTGCAAAGGTGTAGCAAAAGGGTTCCCGCCCTACCATAAGATGCAATTGGATAAATTGAATTTTCGTAAAATTCTAGTAAGTAAGATAAATCCACGTATATTTGATCTGACAGATAAGTTCTTGATACTATCAAGGGCTTATTAGCAAGCAAAGAAGTTTTTTTATGCATAAAAAAATAAATTAACTCCAATTTACATTCAAGAAATACCAGGCACCCATAACGCACGTAGAAGTCTCTTTAACCGCGCGCATACAACACATCAGCTGAAAAATACAAAGAAGGCAAAATGTGTTTTATACCGTCACCTCAAAGGTCTATTTTACCTCGCGCTTCCTTTTACTATAAAATCATAATAGAGCAAGGCTGATCAATATATTTAAATCAAAGTTAATTTATTATGATTGCAAAAAAATCCCTACTAATATTATAAATGCGAAAGTAACTCTGTCTGTCTGTCTGTCTGTGTGTCTGTTACGCTTTCCTGCTTAAGCCTCTCAACCGATTTTGATGAAATTTGGTATTGGTATACGTTGAATCTCAAGAACGGACATAGGCTACATTTTATTAGAAAATAAGGGGGGAGGGGGGTAATACCACCTTGAAAGTTTATATGGAAAAATGTTTATTTTTGAAGTTAGAGATATGAAATTTAGCACAAATATAGCTCGAAACTTGGATTAAAATATATACTACTTTTTGTTTCGAATATTAGGGGAGAAAGGGGTAAAACCGACAATAAAAGGATGTAGTCCACGCGAACGAAGTCGCGGGCACAGCTAGTCAACCATAAATTTGCTGTTATAAACCTAATAGCAAGTAAAATACCAAATTCACGCCAATTTACATTCGAGCAGTACCAGGCACTCATAACAAACGTAGAAGTGTCTTTAACCGCGCGCATACAACACATCAGCTGAAAGATACAAAGGCAAAATGTGTTTTATACCGTCACCGGACGGTCGGCTTTACCTCGCGTAGTGGCTGCAAAGGTGTAGCACAAAGGTTCCCGCCCTATCATAGATGAATTGGATAAATTGAATTTTCATAAAATTATATTATGTAATTGAAATCCTAGTATATTTGATATGTCAGATAAGTTTCTTGATAAATTATCAAGCGCTTTAAAACATGCAAAGTTTTTTATTTTTACATAATATTTGACGACCTCCGTAGCCGAGGCGCGCGGGCCTGACTTTGGCGTCGCGCCATCTCTGAGGTCCCGGGTTCGATCCTCAAGTCAATATGGGAAACAATATTTTCTATATTGACTCGGGTCTGGGTGTTGTGGTGCCGTCGTTGTTTCTGATTTCTGTAACACAAGTGCTTAACCTAATTACCTAATCTAATCAGAGCAATGTATGTGATGTTGTCCAATATTTATATTTTATATTTATTTGTAAAAAAATAAATTAAATCCTATATATATTTAAAAAGTACCAGGCACTCATAACGCACGCAGAAGTCTCCGTAACCACGCGCACACATCTCAACGGCAGCAAGATAAAAGGCAAAATGTATTTTATGCCGTCACAACAACGGTCTATTTTACCTCGCGTTGTGGCTTTGCAGGTGTCGCAAGAGGTTCCCGCGCCACTGGAACCGTTTACCGCACTGGGCGCACGGAAACCTCTGCCGCGCGCTGTTCACCGACAACTTAATTTGTTCTATATGAGCTTTCTTCTTTTCGGGACTTGTCGTATCTTCTGGTAAGGATTCTGTGAGCTTCCTGAAAGGGGAATGTGGTTTTTAAATAAAATTTGTACAATTGGCTACTTAACCACAATATAATATATATTTTTTATATATTGCACTCCAAGATTGACCTCATCCCACCTGATGTTAAGTGGTAATGAGTTCCTAGCTTAAGGTCGAAAAGTACAGCATAGTACAACTGTTACTAGACTTGTCGCTTTTACCTTGAAGGCTTGACCCCTGCTACTAATGTAGCACCCCCCAAGAGCTCTGGAAACCTTACTCACACGCAGGAACACAACAACACCGAAGTGATTGTTATTTGGCTGCGGTCTTCTGTAAGGTGGAGGTATTTTACCAGTCAGGCTGCTCCAGTTCGAGCGATGAATCACTGTGCCCTGCATCTCTTAGTTCCCAACCTATTATATTTTTTTAATGTTCGATTAAATAGAACCTCTTTATAAATTGATATTTAACTAAATAAAAACGATTTGGTATTTTTCACCAGTCCACTTACCTATTGGTTTATATTAATTTATCGAATTAATGTGTTTTTTCTTTCCCCCATACTTTAATTAGTATTTATCTCTCACCTGAGTTTCAACTGGATCTGATGCTTCGAGCTAGTTTTCACATGCTTTTGTAGGTTAGATGTAGTCGTAAATGACAACCTGAAAACAATATTCCACGTTGGTTTAATATAATAATAATAATCCATTCTAAATATATCCCTACTAATATTATAAATGCGAAAGTAACTCTGTCTGTCTGTCTGTGTGTCTGTTACGCTTTCCTGCTTAAACCTCTCAACCGATATTGATGACATTTGGTATAGGTATCCGTTGAATCTGGATTAAGGCCCAATACGAAGAGAATTTGCGAAACTTCATGTATTTCTGTTCACTAGAACTATGACCTAAAGTAATTCTAAGCATTAAATCACTTTTTGTACGTTTATTCAGATATTTTACAAGGTCGCCGCCTTCTTGAAATTTTAAAATAAATGAATATATAAAAAATATACCAGTTTAAAAAAATGATAAAAATTGAAATCGTAAAATTATTTTTCTTCCAAAACTCTGTAAATATAAATTTAGAAAGAAATATTTTTACTAAAACATGTTAGGATTGTGATTCCGGAGGTCGCCGCCTTCTTCATTTTCGATACAATCTATTAGTTATTAAAATAATTCATTTAAAACACAAACGCCATTTATTTTCAAATATAAAAATTTGCCGTTATAAATATATCAGGCGCTCCGATGTGTACCTAGTGTAAGGGGATTTTAGTTAATTGTGTCTGTATTGACTATAACAGTGAAATAATGTTAGGAAAATAAATAAATATTACCTAAGAGCTAAAATAAAAAGAGTTTAGTACAAGAACGCAGCTCGAATTGTGAAAATTCCATTTTGAAATTATATTTTTTGTAGTATTTTCCAATACAATAATATTTTTTGTTGGGAGGCTGCTTAGGCTGCATTTTTACTTATTTACATTAGCCAAACTGATCATTTATACGTTTCTAGGCAAGTGAGAAACTCAAAAATGCAAATCGTCGACGCGCGTGCAATACCGCGTATGTAGCATTTGCCATAAAGATTAAATTTGTCTGTTATTTCATATTATTTCAATCTAAATTAGAACTTACGGGTAAATGTTATTACGCGGTATTGCACGCGAGTCGACGAAATATCACAACCGAGTCGGAAAATAATGAACTGAGTACATGAGTAAGTGCAAACACAGAGACGGCAAATAATGTCATATATTGTCATAGGGGTATGATTGACTGCTTGGAATTGTCTAGTAAGAATTAACACACTCAGGACCTAACCCCCACTATGGAGAAAACAGAATGAAGTTTTTAATTTTTTATTTTTGCAATTTTTACAACGACATTTTGTAACACTCACAAGAACAATAATTTCAAACAAAGTACGTAAAGTTATTTTTCGTACGTAAGAGCTCTTGCCCAAAAATTTTTTTTTCGTTTTTTTTCGTTTTAATGGCCTATGATACGCCTACACATGTTTTTTTTGTAAATTTTGGACTTAAAATAAGACTTTTATAGCACAAAATTCGTTTATTGTAGGTAAATTAAATACCTTCATATCACATGAATAACAAAACACGCGTCTGAATATAATTGTTTCTTTGAGTACACCAAAATAAACGTGTTAAATCAATCTGCCGCTTGTGTCTAACCTTTCCTCTGGGTAATAACTCCTTTAAAAAAAAGACACGATTATTCGTATAAAAATGGAAGCTACTTTTATTAGTTATGCTTCATTGCAGACCGCAAAAATTTTAATACAGCTATCCTAATATAGAATTATTATCTTTTACTAATCTGTAGAATAACCGTGCACCGTTTTACTACACTTGTTTAATTATGCTTCATTTATGACACGAATAAACGTGCAGTGATACATTTCTGTTAACAACTCACAAATTTTTCACTAGAATAATAAAATTATATGTTTTTTCTTGAATACTCAGAAAATCGATAGATTTATTTTCTTAAAAAATATATGAGCTGATATGTTTAACCTTTAATATAATTTATACATTAAATATATCTATTCATTACGTAATTAAAGTAATGTGATTTCAAACGTTTTTATGGTTTCCTGAAAAGTTGTAATTTTTCGTTTGCACGTTTATTCGTTGGAGCCATCGATATGTTTGTATGTATGTAACGAATAAAGTACAAAATTGATAATCTATTGGTACTTACTAATATTACAAAGTAGTAAGATTTAATAAATTAATACATACGCAATGCTGTCTCTATTGTATTAGTACTACATGGCATTAGCTCGTACTAGCACCGCACACTCGTGCTGCGCTAGCACGAGCTAATGCCAAATGCGTTCAATAGATGGCGCGCGGTTCGCCGCGAAACGGGTAATGTCAATTGCTTCGTATAGGGCCTTAAAATATAGACTACTTTTTGTTTCGAATATTAGGGGAGATAGGGGTAAAGCCGACCATGAAAGGATGTAGCCACGCGAATGAAGTCGCGGGCACAGCTTGTATTATTATATTCCCTTGGGTGTAGAAATGAACAGGGGATAAAAGTTTGTAAATTTTTTTTAGAACTAAATGTAAATATTGTAGGTACTATGTTAAGACGTTAGCTTAAATAGGATTTTGATAAATATTTACCTCAGACTCGAGACCATACAGATAAGTCCAATTACCATATTGACCCGACCGAGAATCGAACCCGGGACCTCAGAGATGGCACAACTCAAATTCGGCTTACTCCCCTCTCAGCTACGGAGGTCCTCACTTTTGAGGACCTCGAGCTTGGTTTTTATTACACACATAAAGAAAAAGAAGAATATGTCACCTCTTCTTCTTTTTCTTTTTATATCTATACTTATAATAAATCTGTAGAGAGGCCAATTCTGTACATTAAATATATTTCCAAAATAACAGGGGGTAATTAGTAATCGATACTGATGCCAAAATGCATTTGTGCCGACCTACGACATGACCTACAAGTCGACACAAATACAGCGTCAGCAGAATTGACGTAGTAAACAACGCTCCATAAGTAATGCGTGACATCGATATCCTACATCGCGATATCAGAGTTTTCGTCGCCACTAAGTATATATACAACAAACCAAGATTGGTAGTCGGACCTTGGCCCCCGAGCAGATAACACCTAGCTCGGTGGAAGTACTTACACTTTTAGTAAAGAACATACGTTCCTTACACATTAGTAGTCGTACGTAAATAAAAAAAAAAGTTAATTGTCTTCTCCTTAAACTAAAACATGTTTACTTAAACTAAATTACATAAAGATTACTGGCTTTCTATGAGAGAGAGACAGAGAAGAAGAATACATGTATTTCCTACCTGCAGGGCTCGCAATATGGCTTCCTCTTCTGTCCCGTTTCTATCCGATGCGTCTCCACGTGTTTCCGGAGCGACGTTTTCCACCTAAATGTTTTGTCACAGAACTCGCACGGAAATACAGCAGGCTCTTGCTTCATCCTGTAACAGCGTTGTTCAAACACCCTTATGTTTGTTACGTTTCAAGAGAAGTAGGGCATAGCGATTTATCTCTCGAACTGGAGCAGCACGACTGGTGAAACACCTCCACCTTACAGAAGACCGCAGCCAAATAGCAATCACTTCTGTGTTGTTGTGTTCCTGCGTGTAAGTAAGGTTTCCGGAGCTCCTGGGGGGCGCTACATTAGTAGCAGGGGTCAAGCCTTCAAGGTAAAGGCGCCAAGTCCAGTAACAGCTTTATTATGCTGTACTTGTCGCCCTTAAGCTAGGACCTCATTACTACATTACTTAACATCAGATGAGATGAGGTTAATCTTGAAGTGTAGTATAAAAAAATACATTCAGATTGACTGGTATACTATGCACCTAGCATTAAGTTAAACTGTCGTACTTGATTGAGCAATAAATTTGTACAACCCTTTTTGGTATGACATGACAACGTTTAAATTGTTTTTCTATGTCATTATAGTTTCCTTAAAATGTAGTGACATTTTAAGGAAACTATAATGACATAGATATATATATACATAGATAGATGGGGTTGTGACATAGAGCATCTTGGAATTTGTAAATCGATTTAATATTTAATATTTAATTTGATAGATTTTTCCATGGCTATATATAAGACCCTAAGAATTTCGTTCATTAAACCAATTCACCTCAAGAAAAAGTTATTTCGTTTATGTAGCACTAGAGCATAGTAGAAAGAGAACAAGTAGGTAAACTAACGCCCCGACCGAACGATAACTGCCTATACCCCTAGGGCTGTATCCTGCTTAAGTTGAACCAGTGAAAGAAGTGTACTCATTCTTATTCTAAGACCAAGTAGGCATGATTGGCATAATGTTATGTCATTTTGGGATATTAATAAACAAGCATATAAAACCACTGAATGATATTGCCAATACATATCTTTCTATGCCAGCAACTTCTGTGAAGTCAGCAATGGGCAACATCCTTTATGATCGGAGAAGTCCGCTGCAGTCTGACGCTGATGTTATGCTTTTTAAATGAAAACTTTAAAATCAACGAATTGTAAAAAAAAATTTTTTTTGTCACAATAGTAGATCTGGGCGCATGTTAAGACTTCATACATATATTTTTCGTTTTTCTGTTAAATAAATATTAAAATTATAATTTTGTATCTTTTTGTAATGTTTTGCAGTGTCCATTAAATATTATAATATGGTACATTTTTGATTTAGAAGATAATTAAAAAAAAAGAACAAAATTATGCACAATCTCCGGTGATTCACCGGTTATGTCAAATTCACCGGTGATTTTCTCCGGTGCCATAATTTCGCTCCGGTGCAAAGCCCTAACTGAGGTGACTCTGAAAGATTGTGAATATGTGTCAGTGTGTGCGTGCGACGCGCGTCGGTACAGGGCGGGGCGGGGCACGCACACATAGTAGCCACGCTCCGTGCGTTTGTTGGAGGATTACATACTTCTCTCTTTCTACTATGACTAGAGTTAAAGTGAGTCAAAGTGAGTCAAGTGCAGTTAAGTCCCAGAGGATAAGTAGGACGGCCAGTAGGTAACTAAAAGTATTTAAATAATATAAATAACTCACCCGTCATTCGATTCCAGAGCATCGTCAGCGATGCCGGTGTCAAATCCAGTTCCATTAATATCGTAATCTGTATTATCGCTGGAAGAATAAGAAATGAAAGAACAATTTAAAAATCGTTTACAAATCCCACATATATCTATATGTCCCTACCAATAATATTGTAAGGAATGTATGTTCTTTACTAAAAGTGTAAGTACTTCCGCCGAGCTAGGTGTTATCTGCTCGGGGACCAAGGCCCAACTACCAATCTTGGTTTGTTGTATATAGTTAGTGGCGACGGTAACTCTGACATCGCGATGTAGGATCGATGTATTGATCGGCTAATCGTGCATTACGTATGGAGCGTTGTTTACTACGCCAATTCTGCTGACGCTGTATTTGTGTCGACTTGTAGGTAATGTCGGCACATTATAAATGCGAAATTAACTCTGTCTGTCTGTTCCGCTATCACGCTTAAACCTCTCAACCGATTTTGATGAAATTTGGTATAGGTGTACGTTGGACCTCTGGAACGGACATAGGCTACTTTTTGTTAGAAAATAAGGGAGGGGAGGGGGGCAATACCACCTTTGAAAGTTTACATGGGAAAATGTTTAGTTTTTAAGTTAGAGCTATGCAATTTGGCACAAATATAGTTCGAAACTAGGATTTAAATAAAGACTACTTTTTGTTTCGAATATTAGGGTATACCGTAACATTTGATTGCAATGCGTTAAATTGCAATCCCCAGTTACGGTTCACAATCTGTCGACAGTTTACAATCTCGCGAGATAGATTGTAATCTAACGATTTTTACAATCTTACGGTGACAAATATATATATATAACCATTAAAAAAAATAAAAAAATACGAAAATTAGTTTTGTTTTGTTTATGCCGTCCTATTAAAGGTATTTGGGATTGTGTCTGTTTTGCATTTAATGAACGAATATGAATACTAACTGCGCCGCGTGGTGATGCCTGTCCGCCTGCCTTCGTCCCGCGAAGACGGCCTGGCACGCCGTGCAGCGATACCGACGTTTGTGCTTCGTACTGTGGTAATTATGCGAAACTTCGGTCGCGAACGAACAAGTGCACACCGAACACACATAACGGGTTTTATTCTGAAACAAACAACCTACATTATCATATCAGAGAGGATTTGTAAGAGGTACGGCATAGCCATTTATCGCTCGAACTGGAGCAGCCCGACTGGTGAAATACCTCCACCTTACTGAAGACCGCAGCCAAATAACAATCACTTCTGTGTTGTTGTGTTCCTGCGTGTTAGTAAAGTTTATCCTGCTGCTAATGTAGCACCCCCCAAGAGGAGAGACCCGAGACAATACAGAATAGTTCGTTTCCCATATTGACCCGACCGGGGATCGAACCCGGAACCTCAGAGATGGCGAGACGCCAAAGTCTGCTTGCCTCTCAGCTACGGAGGTAGACAAAATAAATAATCGTTGGATAAGGAATGGTTATCTTTACTTTTTGATTTAATTGGGAGATGCTATTAAAAATAAGGCATTGATTAATTGTTATTTGTGGTGTTGCATTTAACAATTAATTAATTGTTAATTGTAATGTTGCATTTATAAATTGACTAGCTGTGCCCGCGACTTCGTTCGCGTGGACTACATCCTTTTATGGTCGGTTTTACCCCTTTCTCCCCTAATATTCGAAACAAAAAGTAGTCTATATTATAATCCAAGTTTCGAGCTATATTTATGCCAAATTTCATATCTCTAACTTCAAAAATAATCATTTTTCCATATAAACTTCCAAAGGTGGTATTACCCCCCTCCCCCCCCCTTATTTTCTAATAAAAAGTAGCCTATGTCCGTTCTTGAGATTCAACGTATACCTATACCAAATTTCATCAAAATCGGTTGAGAGGTTTAAGCAGGAAAGCGTAACAGACACACAGACAGACAGACAGACAGAGTTACTTTCGCATTTATAATATTAGTAGGGATTAATTGTTAATTGAAGCTTTGCAATTAACCATTAATTAATTGTTTGTGGAGTTTCAATTAAAATTTTAATCTTTGTTAATTGTTTTAAGAACAATTAAAAGTTAAACAATTAAAAATCGCATTATGCAACTAAATAAAATTGCAATAAAATATATTTATTTAATTGCAATTTTATTTAGTAATAACAATGCTATATTATTATATAGCATTGTTATTCCTAATCTTAGGGTTATATTATGTCCCTAAGTTCGGTGTGCCTTTCAACATAGGCCTCCTCCAAATCTTTCCAATGCTTTCTATTCCCTGCTATTCTCATCCAGAGAGGTCCGGCTGTCAGGTTCAAATCGTCTTCCCATTTCTCGACTTGATGACCCCTGCTTCTTAAGCCGTCTCTTGGATACCAAAGAGTTGCAATTAATACTACTAACTTTTTAATCAATTACTACGATGATTGAATTATTAATTGATTAATGCCCAACAGACCAGTCTGTATTCACTCACCGCCTCATGCTTTATCTTCACGTGGTCACTAAGGTCATCGGCGTTCGGAAAAGAGACGATACATCTCTCACACCGAAACATTGCATTCACGTAATCTTCTCTAGTGGCTAACATTCTTCTCTCCGCCTCTAACTCTTCTGCTGTCAAATCTACTTCTTGTATTGTGTCTTCTGGACCTTCTTTTTTCTTCTTCTTCTTCTTTTCCTGTGGAAAGAGGTTTTAATTACAGCCCAGCTTCAGATGGCCTTTTTATTTTCACCGAGCTTGAAAAATAAAACTTTTGATAAACATATTGCAGGGTTCGAAATTATCGACAATATACAAGGTGTTTCTTTTGATATCCCGTAACTTCAGGATATAAATGAGTCCGTAGTAAGTAATAAATTAGCATATATATTTTTTTACTAAGAGGAGAAAAACACAGTACCTATATAATAATTGGCTACTTGACAGTGTTAACGATAAAATATGAAAAGTGTTAAATATGTTAGCTTATCAGTCAAGTAATAATTTAACATTTTTATTTTTATTTAAAAGCATAGTTAGTATTTACTTTTTTTATCTGTGGAACAAAAGAACCGAAACAGAAACCACCATTTCTATTCGAAAATGACAGCTGTCGGTGAAAATTTATTTATTTTAATGTGGCGAAACGATGAATATATTACCGATTAAATTGAATTATTGTGTCGCTAACCATATTAAGGATTTATTTAAGCATTTTCCGTTTATCAAAATTAAGTCGTTCCTATGCGTATTGGTTCGATGTCTAGAACGTCGACGTCATAATTGCAACAGTGACGTGCCTTGGCGTTTTCGCACGCTTTTTAAATGTGTTACACAAAATCTAATTTTTCTCTGGTTATTTAAAATTTTTCCAGATAAATTGAATTGCTTGGGATATAAAATAAACGGGCGCACATTTTACAATACTTTTTCAAAAACTGTCAAGTAGCCAATTAACATAATTTCGAACCTCACATCGTAGACTTACTTTCTTCTTTTTCTTTTTAGTATTCTTATCTTCTACGGGTGCCAGCTCTTCCTCAATATTATCAGAAAACGTTGAAACATCATCTTCCTCTTTTATACCATCTTCCACGGCTTCTTTCTCAATTTTAACAGCATCTGTGCCCACTGTCGTCTCGATTTTGAGATCCGAGTCAGGGTGTAGTGAGATATCAACAACTTTTTGTGTGCAGAGCCTTGGCTTAAGGTACAGTTGGGATGTATTGAGATTCTAAAAGGAAAATGTTTTTAACTTATATGGCAGTATTTGTTTCTATGCTAAACTTATTGTAGCTGATAACATTTCGTCGACACGCATGCACGTAGATAGAATTTTTTTAAGAGAGCTAGAGCATAGGGATTTATCTCTCGAACTGAAGCAGCCTGACTGGTGTAATACCTCCACCTTACAGAAAACCGCAGCCAAATAACAATCACTTCTGTGTTGTTGTGTTCCTGTGTGTGAGTAAGGTTTCTGTGGATTCCTCTCTTGCTTACCATCAGGCTGGGAGGAGACAATGTACAATGCTATTATAAAACAAATATTACCTGCTCAAGATAATCACTCAGTAGTTTATAGCAGTGTTTAACTTGCTTCTTGAACGTTGTGAATCGTTTGACCAGAGCTTCACATTCCCAGCACAACCACACTGCAGACCTCATAGGTGGACACATCTGAAGTGACAAAATCATAATAATAGAAACTAAAAACAAAATTTATTTAGATTTACTCCACAGTAAATTCATTGAAAAATTCCCAGAAATGCAAGTATCAAAACAGAGAGTAGGAGACCAACGCAGGGCTATAGTGCGGAACAGGCTGCTAGACAGTGATACTATGGCAAACATAAAAGCTGAAGATGAACAAATATTGAAAAATGGCAATCAAATTTCACAACAGAATCAAATTCCTGAACCTAATAAAAGAATGCGATGGAGCAACGAACTGAATGAAGCTATTATAAGAACCTACTTTAGTATTACTGAACTAGAGAAAAATGCTACTGGATACCGAAGACAGTTATACACTAAAGTTATCGAAATGTTCCCACAGTTGGAACAAATTTCAGAGCAAAGGATTGCGGACCAAAGACGAGCTATTATAAAATACAAATACATAACAGATAAAAGATTGAATGAGATAAAAGAAGAAGTTGCGAAAGAGATGCGAGAAGAGTGTGTGAATGACAGTATGATAGAGAAAAATTATGCACACATTACGTCAATTCCAAGATACATTATAAACGATATTGAACACCCTTTGCAAGAAAATCAAGTCAATTCACTAAACAACACAGACACACAAATTACCAGTGACACTTTAAAAGACATGCACATGCCCACCACCTCAACAGATATGCCTAGACAGATTCATAAATTCAACAATTACAAGTTCAATGAGGAAATCATAAATACATTTAAAAAAAACCTTATCTACTTACACAATAATAGACCCAACTGAGAGGCCCTATGTCCCAAAGCAGAAAATCACAAGAAAATTTAATTACATAGTAGATTTTCTAAATGAACAAATTATACCAAAATACTGTAAAAGTGAAGATAACTTTACGACTACACATACTGTGTGGCTTATACAGCTGCTGTATGTAATGGATCAAAAATTAATACAAATCAGGCTGGAAACACTCCTAATGAAATGCCATACTGGCAACAGAGACTCAACAATAAAATTAATTTTCTAAGAAAGTGCATAGGACAGTTATCGGAATATATCAGAGGAAATCGAAGTGAGAGACTAATAAACCAGATACAAAGAATAAGACAGACCTTTAAAATACACTCACGATATGAAGAGCCAAATACTACAGATAACCAGATATTAGATACACTTAAACAGAAATTAAATGCTGCCGCTAGCAGACTTAAAAGATACATCAATTGTACATTGAGAAAAAAGCAAAATTCACAGTTCCATAATAATGAAAAGCAGTTTTACAGACAATTATCGAATAACACACAAAGAGTTACAGCACATGCACCTTTAGTTCCCAAAAAAGAGGAACTCAAACAATTTTGGTCAAATATCTGGGAAAACTCACAATGTGCATGCCGAATGGATACAGGAAGCAGATTCCGAGGCAAAAGATTTGATAAACCAAATGGAGTACGAGCAAATACCAGCAGCTATTTTCCACAAAATAATACAAAAGACTCACAACTGGAAAGCCCCAGGAAGTGATAAAATCCATAACTACTGGTACAAGAAACTCACAAACACACATAGCACATTGTTTAAACACATTAACACTTTCATTAATACACCCAATTTGATGCCACCATTTGTCACCCATGGAATAACGTATATGATTCCAAAAGGGGCACAAAGCCAAGACCCGAGTAAATATCGCCCAATTACCTGTTTGCAAACAGTTTATAAAATTCTTACCGCTTGCTTAACTGAAATAATATACAAACATGTCACCAAAAATAAAATACTGGCTGAAGAACAAAAGGGCTGCAGAAAAAACAGCCAAGGGTGTAAAGAACAGCTAGTAATAGATGCCGTTGCCATGAAAAATGTTTTGAAATCCAAGAAAGATCTGAGCACCATGTTCATAGATTATCGCAAAGCATATGATTCAATACCACATAGTTGGCTTCTGTACATACTTAAACACTATAAAATTCATCCCACTATAATAACATTTTTGCAAACTTCCATGAATGAATGGAGAACCAGTCTTCAGTTAAATTGTAATAAGTCTATAGTAGTTCACACAGATAGTATTTCGATAAAAAGAGGCATATTTCAGGGAGATGCCCTCAGCCCACTTTGGTTTTGCTTAGCTTTAAACCCTCTCTCAAATATGCTTAATAAAAGCAGCCATGGCCTCCCCATACCCGCTAATCGGCCCCAGACAGCCCTTACACACCTAATGTATATGGACGACATCAAATTATACAGCAGAGACACCACATCACTCCATAAACTTGCTGACATTGTACAAATTTTTTCAAATGATATATGCATGGAATTTGGAATTGATAAGTGCAAGACTGTAACCATTAAAAAAGGCAAGCTCGAAGAAAATAGTTATACGCTTGACACCGGGGATGTTGTTGAGGCTCTAGATGAAAACTGCACATATAAATACTTAAGGTTTGAACAACTACGTCAAATAAATCAAAAGCAGGCTAAAATTCAGTTAACTGCAAAATTCAGGCATAGGCTCAACAATCTGCTTAGATCACAACTGAACTCACGAAATCTTATAAAAGCTATAAACACCTTCGCTATTCCTGTACTCACATATTCTTTTGGAATCATAAATTGGTCTCAAAGCAACCTCAAACAACTTCAGCGTGTTATAAATACCGCAATGACATCACACCGCAAACATCACCCAAGATCCTGCCTGCAAAGACTCACTCTAGGACGAGAAGAAGGCGGGAGGGGTATTATAGACATAAACAATATACATAATAAACAAGTCACACTTCTGAAAGAATTCTTTCATGGGAAATCAATAGAATCAATATTACATAAAACTATTACAGACTCTGATACAAAACTAACTCCACTTTGCCTACACGACAGAAATACACAACGCAATGAACATATTACTACCGATGTCGATAAAAAAACATTATGGAAACTGAAATCATTACATGGCAGACACTACAACGACCTCCATCAACCTCACGTAGATAGATCAGCATCGAACGCATGGCTCTGACGTGGTGAGTTGTTTCCCGAGACCGAGGCCTCCATGGTGGCCATCCAGGATCAAGTTATCGACACCAAAAATTACCAAAAGCATATTGTGAAGAACCCCTCAATTCAAGATATCTGCAGACGCTGCCATTCTGCTACGGAAACCATCCAACATATTACCGGATCATGCAAAGCCATAGCTCAGACTGACTATAAGCACAGGCATGATCAAGCTGCATCGATCATACACCAACATTTAGCTCACAAGTTTCATTTCATTAAAAAGAAAGTACCATACTACAAATATCAACCTGAAATTATTCTAGAAAACCAGTTTTACAAACTTTATTGGGATAGGACAATAATAACAGATAAGACGATACATTTTAACAGGCCTGATATCACATTACTTGACAAGGAAAACATAACTGTAATCATTATAGACATAGCAATATGTAACACTCATAACCTACAAACCACTCAAACAGAAAAAATTGCAAAATACCGAGAACTTTCCATAGAAATAAAAACACAGTGGCAGGTTACAACAGTTAAAATAGTCCCTATTGTTATATCGACGACAGGAGTAATACCGAAAGAATTGCACACAGGTTTACAAACACTAGACATTCACCCATCCACATACATCCTCATTCAAAAAGCTGTAGTTTTAAATACGTGTAGAATAGTTCGTAAGTTTCTTAATTTATAAAAAAAGGATGCGCTTGGCTAAGGCCCGTGCTCTTTATATTACCTCAAATAGAGAGAAAAAGTTTATAAATAAATAATAATAATAATAATAACGTTTATTTCAGATTAAAATCCATACAAAGTAATAAACAATAAATAAATAATAATAAACGTAAATTTATCTTTATTAAATCAGCTATTTGCTAGTGAAAAACCTGCCTTTCAACCACTATTTTTATATATTAACTATATCTTAAGTAATTTTTCTTCTAAATATATAATAAAAAATAAAATATAATAAATTTTAAGAGAGGTGGGGCATAGCGATTTATCGCTCGAACTGGAGCAGCCTGACTGGTGAAATACCTCCACCACAGAAGACCGCAGCCAAATAACAATCACTTCGGTGTTGTTGTGTTCCTGTGTGTGAGTAAGGTTTCCAGAGCTCCTGGGGGATGCTATTTTAGTAACAGGGGTCAAGCCTTCAAGGTAAGGGCGACAAGTCTAGTAACAGCTATTATAATACTGTACTTGTCGCCCTTAAGCTAGGACCTCATTTCCACTTAACATCAGGTGGGATGAGGTCAATCTTGAAGAGTAATATAAAAAAAAACTCTAATGGTATTTATCTTTATATAAATTGCTTTAATTTTTTTGGTTAATTGACTGAGGTATGCTTCAATCACAAAAATATTATAACTGTATTTAGGTACCTAGCATTCTTATAGTTTGCTCTCTATTAAAATAAGATGAAACTAAAGATTTCACAAAGATTTGTTTTTGTGTTTTCCTTAAATTAATTACCCCATTAGCAGTTTAGTATTTCATCTGTCTTCCAAATCGATTAAGTAGTTTTTGTGTGAAAGACAAACCCATACAAAGTTTTATACTTATTTATAATTTATCAAGGATCTACTGAATTATAATCTATGAATGTTTCATTTAATCCACTTCATTCAGCTATTGCTTCGAAAGTTTAATTTCTTACGATCACAGAAAACATTTATTTTCCTGCGACTTTAAAAAAGACAGCGAAAATGTTGATTGATGAAACTAGAAGATGTTTTTGTGTTAAAATTATTGATTATTTTAACAGAACCAAAAGTCGAAACAGGCATGAAAACTAATCTCACGCAATCTGAAAGAAGTTCTCTTGTAAACTAGTTTAGATAATTAATTAATCATGTTCGTCTCACCGGTATTTCACTAATTATTTGCAAAAAACACTGCTTTCTCCAAAACTCGTCAATAATCACCATTTTACGCCCCGCACAGAGGCAACCAGCACACAAAATATTGTCTTCCATATCTATAATAATTTACGTTACTCGTCAAATAAGATTTAATACATAAATTCAGATAAAAATAAAAGAAAATGAAACAAAAAAATATTTGTTTGGGTACGCTTTCGCCATATACAGTAATGTCAAATGCGTTTAGTTTATTAATTAGAAATTAGAAATTATTACAACTTTATGAAACTCAAATGCTCATTAGACTGCTTAAATAATTTTGGTTTTACGATTTTTTTATCTTTGATAACTATTCCAAATATTGTTAAATGTAATGAAATAATTTGGATCCATTTCGTAGAAAAATATTTAAAAAATCTGAAAGTAACGAAACGTTAGTATTGTCTACTCCTTTTCAAGTAAAAAATATTCAAAAGCTTTTATGCACGGACACAATTTAAATTAAATCAACCAATTGTTACTATTCCGCAATAATTATTCAAGATTTAATCAAATGAGTTTCTATGCAATGTTGTTTTATTGCAAGGTTTAAGTAAATTTTGAAAATAAAATAGTTACATACACTTACACATTCAGTGAACGGAACGTGTCATATAGTTGTTTGGCGTTGCAATGGCACCTGTATTTTATTTATTTCTCGATTGATGTTAAAAATGGCTTATTATTCACTGGCAAACGCCTCAGGATTCGACGAAGATGCAACTACATTTAAAATATTAAATCATCAAGAAATTTGCGTGTGTTGTTTGACGAAAAATGTTAAATTCATCCGCATCACGACTTGTAAACATCGGAGTTTTTTCGATATTTTTAGCAATATTGGGGTAAGATAAGAACTATTTAAACTATTAAATAGTTATTTTTTAGTTCATTTTACACTAAATAATAGATTAGGATGTGCTATTAATTCAATTTGGTAAAGCTTGACAGGTATAGTAATGGTCTATGAGATTGGCATCTGAGATATTTTGAAAACTGGCCGACTTTTTTATTCCTTTAGGAATATATATTTTTTTATTTACCCTTGTTCTCAAGTTGTCATTTATGTTCTTATGTGTTCAAGACATGAAGGATACTGGGTACTTTTGTATTGTCATCATTATATATTGTTGTATATTTTTTAATCTTTTAATAAGACCAACGTACATTGCAGGTTGCTCACCAGAACTATATGATTTGCTATCAATGTCACTATTTCTTGAAGAAAATAGAATACTTTAAGGCGCAAGTGGAAGAGAGCTTTAAGATACTGAGTGAGCAGGTAAATAACATGTGTTTTTTTTGTAAATTAAGGTCTCGATAGTCTAGTGGTTAAAGTACTGGGTTGCAATCTCAGGGTCCTAGGTTCGATTTTGGCCCAAACCAGAAACCCAGTTCCAGAGGTTTGGAACATACTTCAGATTTGTATGTACCCTTGAGCATTCCACAAGCAAGGCGATTAGGCAAATACCCATTTTTGTAAGGATTATCTCAACGATATTAACTAAATAATAGACTATGTCACATACATTGTTCTGATTTTAAAGTAAGTAGCTAAAGCACTTTTGTTACAGAAATCTGTAACAATGACTGTAGCAGAACACTCACACCCGCGACAACATGAAAAGGTTCGTAGTCCATATTGATCCGACCGGGAATCGAACCTAGGACCTCAATAATGGTGAAACTTCAAAGAGCGACCCGCTCACCTATCGGCTACGGAAGTCGTCATATAATTGCGAGTGATCAGATCAGATAGGCAATCTAATGTATAATGTGTCAACCGTATTATAATACCTAATTAATTAATTGACTTAGAATTTTTCTATCCACTTAGGCATATGAAGTCAGGCCTAATAAGAAAATCCAAAACCTACAACTATCATTCACAAACATAACATCTCCTGACGATGATTACGAAGTATTAAAATCCGAATCAGCCGCTCCAACGTCCATTTCACATGAAGACCATTATACAGATTTAACAACCGACGTGAAAATAGAACACGAAAGTTGTTCCGATTTCGAAAAAGACATTCCATTGTCCGAGATTAAAAAAGAAATCAAGATTAAAAAAGTGAGGAAGAAAAAGAAAAACGTCAAAAGTCCCAAAAAGGTCGTTGTCCAAGACGAGAAATCTGGTAAAGAGAAAAAGAGGTCGAATTTATATGAGAAGTATGAAGGGAAAATTGGTATTGTTACGTTAACTGAAGAAGAGATGATTTTAGAGAGAGAGTTAGATGCTAAGAAGGAGTCTTATTTGAAGCTGCCATACAAATGTGAGAGTTGTATTATTGGCTTTGATCACGAACTTACTTTGAAAGATCACATGACGAAACGACATGGGGAGGTGAAAATACTTTTTTATAACTATTAAAAAAAAACATTGTAGAGGGAGGGCATTTTTTTTCTTTGGGACACTTTGTCTATCACTGCCTTGGACTGAAACTGAGTAATTAAAGTTTAATGAAGTATGGCCAATTGGGATAAGTATAATAATACATATTAAAAAACATCGCATGAATTGTTCTGATTCTAATGTAACACAAGTGGTTACAGCAATCAGAAACAACGACGGTATCACAACACCCAGACCCGAGACAATATAGAAAAGTACGTTTCGCATATTCACCAGACCGGAGATCGAACCTGGGACCTCAGAGATGGCGCGACGCCGAAGTCCCGATGCCGGCGTTTAATGAACGGCCTAGGCGTCGTACTGGCTGGCTTATTTAACTACATAAGGGGCCGTACATTGTTCATGTGATGTTTTGTCTTTGGGCCCCCCCCTCGGTGATCAATGATCAACTCCCGTATCAACATGGGCATTCCCTCTTAGAGGAAGAGGACAGTTCAAGACTGCATACATTTTTTTAGTAACTTACCCACAAATAATCTACTAATTTTAATACTTAGTTTAAATTACAGGTTTGAGTGTCATCAAATTTTATTACAACCCTTCCCCCTTTTTTTTTTTCCTACCTGACTTTCGATGATGGCTGCGAAGCCTTATCATCTTTACCGAGCTTTCGGAGGAGCGCAGATGGCTCTCACCCCTAAACCCCCCTTATGGTATTTCGTCGTTTTTATATGGACAGCCCCTAACTGGATCATGTTCATTGTACGAGTCATATTTTCAGAATAAAAATGGTTTCGTATGCGACGTCTGCAAGTCGGTACTGAGTACGCGGATATCCTTCAAGGAACACGCCAAGAGACATACTAGAAGGTAAGTTACGACGCGGTAATAAATTAATCATTAATTTTAATTATAATTTTTTTTTCTCTTACTTAGAATTAGTAACAAGATATATTATGAATTAATCTAAACTTATTGTAAAATAGTCTCTGCAAGACACTGGTATCCGTACTAGGTAACCCTGCATGACAGATTACCAGTCTCTCCACTTCCGAACCGATAAATAGGTTATTTACTACGATAACTGTTGAAACACCTTACCTTACAGAAGACCGCATCCAAATAACAATCACTTCGGTGTTGTTGTGTTCCTGCGTGTGTGTGTGAACCGATAAATAGGTTATTTACTACGAAACTACGAAAACTGGTGAAATACCTCCACCTTACAGAAGACCGCAGCCAATAACAATCACATCGGTGTTGTTGTGTTCCTGCGTGTGTGTGTGAACCGATAAATAGGTTATTTACTACGAAACTACGAAAACTGGTGAAACACCTCCACCTTACAGAAGACCGCAGCCAATAACAATCACTTCGGTGTTGTTGTGTTCCTGCGTGTGTGTGTGGACCGATAAATAGGTTATTTACTACGATAACTGGTGAAACACCTCCACCTTACAGAAGACCGCATCCAAATAACAATCACTTCGGTGTTGTTGTGTTCCTGTGTGTGTGTGTGCGTGGACCTAGCTGGTCTGATTTGCTTTGCTTGTTCTAGGTACGAGTGCCTACAGTGTGGTAAAAGGAACAACAATATTCATTCCGTGGCGAAGCATTACAGCAATGAGCACGAAAGATTGGACACGGAGTTCACGTGTGAAGACTGCGGATTCGTTGCTCAGTCAGTATAACCTTTGGAGTTCGTCCCTTCTGTAGTTTACCCGCGTAAATCGCACCGGCACGTGCCGCTATCTTATGCTCTGCACGTAGATAGATCCGTCTGCAGATGGCATCGCCAGTCAACAGGCCTAGCATACGCAACGCGACTAAATTTTATCGCGCTCTTAACAAACGTCAAAATCGATTGAAGTAAGCGCGTCAGCTGTTGATTGGCTGAAAATACTGTATAATTCCAGTTGCCACCACATGGATTGCCACCGGCGGAGACTGGGAAATTATTGTCCCCACTTTAACTTCGTTGTACACTGCTTTTTACGCTGTGAAATATGATATAAATAATAAATAAATATTGGACAACATCACATACATTGCTCTGATTCTGTGGTAAGTTGAGTTTGAGTTTGAGTTTGACTTGTGTTACAGAAATCAGAAACAACGACGGTACCACAACACCCAGACCCGAGACAATACAGAAAAGTTCGTTTCCCATATTGACCCGACCGGGGATCGAACCCGGAACCTCTCAGATGGCGCGACGCCAAAGTCCGGCACGCTCGCCTCTCGGCCACGGAGGTCGTCAAATGACACTTTTTTTTAATGTTCCGCTTAAAATTAACTTACGTACCAGTTACTTTAATAACTAACTAACTACAATTTTAGAATCTTGATATATCCTAAGTGATATCATCAAATAAGGGGCCGGTTTTGAATTAATTATTTCATGCATTCATTTTCTACGACGGAAAAAGCAATTTACAGCGAAGTTAAAGTGGGGATAAACACTTGAAGTGGAACTCGTTGCCGGCTCATGTGTTTCCTCTTTCCTTTGACATGGATTCCTTCAAAAGGAGCGTGAAGAAACATCTTGCGGGCCAGTATGGCGATGCTAATGGATAGGATATTTCCAAATTTAAAAATTAAATCCGTTGTCATCGCGATGTGGGTTCCTCTCTTGCTTACCATCAGGCTAGGAGGAGCCAATATACTGCGCTACTAAAAAAAAAAACTTCCTAGTCGCCACCGGTGGCAGCCCATGTGGTGGCAGCTGGGAATAGACGGAAAATGCCAATCAGCAGTATCAAAGTCAAAGTCAATATTTTTTATTCACATAGATTACATTAGTAATACTTATGAATAGTCTCTATATAAAGCAAATGAAGCTACCTCCGGTTCGGAACCTATAACTAAAGATAAGATACCGGCAAGAAACTCAGTAGTCGAAACTTTTGTCGTCTCATGCGATAAATTTGCCGTATTGTGCATACTAGGCCTGTTATAAAATGAAGTGTATGTCTTCAGGTCTCACCGCAGCTACCGGTACCACCGCGAGAAGCACAAACAGAAGCCGATGTGTTCCATCTGTGGCAGCACCTTCGTCAACGGCAGTGGCCTGAGGGCGCACTTGTAGTAAGTATCATAAAGAAGATTCAAGAGGTAGGGCATAGCGATTTATCGCTCGAACTGGAGCAGCCCGACTGGTGAAATACCTCCACCTTACAGGAGACCGCAGCGAAACAACAATCACTTTTGTGTTGTTGTGAAGGTCGACAAGTACAGCTTAGTAAGCTGTTACTGCACTTGTTGACATTACCTTGAAGGCTTGGCCCCTGCTACCAATGTAGTACCCCCCAGGAGCTCTGGAGACCTTACTTACACGCAGGAACACAACAAAACCGTAGCGATTGTCATTTGGCTGCGGTCTTCTGTAAGGTGGAAGTGTTTCACCAGTCGGGCTGCTCCAGTTCGAGCGACAAATCGCTATGCCCTACCTCTCTTAAAGAAATGATTTCTTAATAAAATGATCCGGCGCTAATTTAACGATACTTTTTCAATGATTTATCCAATTTTCCCTTCCAGCACAGTTCACAAGCAGTCAAGCCGCGTGTACTCATGCTCGCAGTGCGGTAAAGTGTACAAGGCTAAGTCGGGCCTGGTCGCGCACGCGGCCAGCGCGCACGGCGGCGCGCGCGTGCACTGCGCCACGTGCCGGACGCAGTTCCGCGCGCCGCACAGCCTGCTGCACCATCTGAGGACGCATTCGCGACACGTTACCGTAGACGATAAGAAGTTAGTGCTAACAATATATATATAAAAGTATGTCTATACTAATATTAAAAGGAGGAAAGATTTGTTTGTTTAAAGGGAATGTAACGACCCGCCACATAGCGCCACCACCCCAGTGACATATATGTATAAAACTAATATTATAAAGAGGAAAGATTTTTGTTGATTTGTAATGAATAGGCTTCGAACCGACTGGACCGATTACAAAAATTCTTTCACCGTTGGGAAGCTTCACTATCCACGGGTGACATAGACTGTATAATATTTAAAAAAAAATCCTTAGGATCTTAGGGATTCTTATTAAAACGCACATGTAAAGAAAAACAGAAGGTTTCTGAACAAACTCAGCAATTTATCCTGCTTAGGCGATAATGATAAGCCTTTAAGAAATTTAAGAACATCGGCAGACAGTACAGAACAAAACACAACAATTCAAGAAAAATATAATCACCTTTTGAACCTCATTAGAACAGAAACAACCAGAATAAATAAAGAAGACAAAACGAAAGTGCTTTCATGCGAATCCAAACAACTCCTAGAACAAAGAAAGGAAATAATAAGTAACGGGAAAAAGTGTATCAAAAGCAGACAAAAGATAAGAAGTCTAAGCAAACAAATTAATGTAAGCATAAGAAGAGATCGTAAAGTAAGAAGACAAAATACACTGCAAAAGCATATAGAACAAACAGGAGGACTAAAGAAAGCTAAAAAAGAATTAGAAAACAAACGCAATTGGCTGCCATACCTTAAGAACAAACATAATAATAGTACTAAGAGACAAGAAATACTCAAAATCGCCACCGATTACTACAAAGATCTGTACACGAGTAAAGCAGGAAAGACTGAGCATAACGTGGACTTTGAAGCTTGGCCTGACCCTGAACCAGTGCCGCCTATATTAAAAGAAGAACTAATAAAGGCTATAAACTCACAGAAGTTAGACAAAGCTCCAGGATCGGATAGAGTGTCAAATGAACTACTTAAAAGTGCAGCATCCGCTATAGCTCCAATATTGACAAATATATTCAACGAAATACTCATATCTGGATGTATACCCACGGACTGGATGAAGTCAACGATAGTACTACTTCACAAAAAAGGAGAAAAAGGGGACATAAACAACTACAGACCGATAAGTTTAATGTCTAACATCTATAAAGTGTTTTCCAAAATTATTCTTTCCCGTATTGCAGTTACTCTTGATGAAAATCAATCAAAGGAGCAAGCTGGTTTCCGTAGCAAGTTTTCGACAATTGACCACATTCATGTCCTTAGACAGGTCCTCCAAAAATATCAAGAATACAATAAAATATACTACATAGGGTTCGTTGACTTCCAAAAAGCATTTGACTCGCTCGAACATGAATACATTTGGGAAGCACTAAGGTGTCAAGGTGTTCAAATTAAATACATCAGAACTCTTAGAACCATCTACTCAGGAAGTACTGCTCAAGTAAAACTGGAAACCACGGGAGAGTCATTTAGTATTCAAAGAGGAGTCCGTCAAGGGGACCCCATCTCACCTAAATTATTTTCAGCGGTACTAGAGATGATCTTTAGGAACCTACAATGGGAGTATATGGGCCTGAATATAAACGGAGAAAAACTTAACCATCTAAGATTTGCTGATGATCTAATTCTGTTTTCTGAAAACTCAAAAGGTCTGGAAAAAATGCTGCAACAATTGTCAGATGAGAGTGAAAAAGCGGGGTTAACAATGAACTTGTGCAAAACAAAAATAATGACTAATGCTGAGCCTAAAGATTTGGATGCGGTTAGAGTAAACGGTGAGGAGATTGAGTATGTAACTGAATACATATATCTGGGACAGTTGATATCCCCAACCAACACCATGAATAAAGAAAAAGACAGGAGAATAACAAACACATGGAAAAAGTATTGGAGCCTTAGCGAAATAATGAAGAATAAAGAAATGTCATTAAAAAGTAAAAGAATTGTATATAACATGTGCATACTACCTTGTCTAACATATGGCTGCCAAACATGGGCCCTTACACAACAATTATCGAATAAAATAAAAGTTTGCCAGAACAGCATAGAACGAAGTGTCGTTGGGGTAAAAAGAAAAGACAAGGTAAATTTGGAAAAGATCAAAAGTAAAACTAAATTCAACAATGCGCATAATGTATGCAAGAAACTGAAGTGGAGATGGACAGGACATATGTTGCGGGAAGAAAAAGAAAAGTGGACCAGACTAATAACGGAGTGGTATCCAAGGGGTAACAAAAGAAGTAAAGGGAGACAGCATAAACGCTGGGAAGATGACATAAAACAAATAGCAGGGGCCAAATGGACCCGTATAGCCAGGGATCGAGAAACATGGAAATCTTTAGAGGAGGCCTTTGTCGCAGGACAAGCTGTTACAAGCAACAACCCGATTGCCGATGATAAAATGTAAAATGATTAGTATTATCTTATATAAAAGTAGAGTAGCAAGTTAAACACACAATATTGTAAACTAGAAAACAGCAATAAAGGCTTATTTTATTTTATTTTATTTTTAATGTAACCCAAGGTGTAAAAAAATTACCTGAAAAATTCCTTACATCGCTTAATTAATTAATTAAAAGTTAATAAAATTTTAATAATACTTAGGTTAATAAATTATCAAAAGTGAAAGTTAATAATATTTTAATAAAAAGTCAATAAATTTTTAATTCAAACTTTATACATTTTTAATAAAAAGTTTATAAATCTTTCTTATATAAATGCGAAAGTAACTCTGTCTGTTACGCTTTCCCGCTTAAACCTCTCAACCGATTTTGATGAAATTTGGCACAGACAATCTTTAGACCCTGAGAAAGGACATAGGCTACCTACCTTTTATTGCGAAAAAAAAACCCTGTAGTCTACGCGAATGAAGCCAGCACAGCTAGTTTTTAGGTCCCCGACGCGACAAAATTTAATCAAAAAATTTATACGTACGGTCAACAGCAGGCCAAGATAACAATTTGCAGTTAAAAATTAGCGGTTATGCCTCCGACATAAAGGTGGCACAAAGTTCCGAATATATAGTCTGACACGCTTTAGTTGGTACTAACGTAGTGTTAAAAGTTATTTTATGCTTTTTTTAGAGTTTAGCATTTTTGACCTTTTGTCATAATAATTGCGTACTTTTTTTGGGTCGGGGGTTTTATTATTTTTTTAATAAAAAGTTAATTAATCTCATCGAACGCCTACGCTGGACAAACGCTAGTTCCACACTATTAACGGTATTGTTCTTTTGGTTCTAGGTTCATTTGCAATGAGTGTGACAGCAAGTTCCTCACGAAAATAGCCTTGCAGGAACATATTGACTTTGTACACCTCAAGTCCAACAAGTATGAATGTGGCAAGTGCGGAAAAGTAAGGAGTTTTTTTTATATTACTCTTTAAGATTGACCTCATCCCACCTGTTGTTAAGTGGTAATGAGGTCCTAGCTTAAGGGCGACAAGTACAGCATAATAAATCTGTTACTGGACTTGTCGCACTTACCTTGAAGGCTTGACCTCTACTAATGTCGCACCCCCCCAGGAGCTCTGTAAACCTTACTCACACGCAGGAACACAACAACACAGAAGTGATTGTTATTCGGCTGCGGTCTTTGTAAGGTGGAGGTATTTCATCAGTCGGGCTGCTCCAGTTCGAGCGATAAATTGCTATGCCCTACCTCTCTTAAGTAGCTTAGGGACCCAAAGTGTAAGGACCAGATTAATAAGACTTCGCTGTCTGTCTGTCACCAGACTATTAAGCCTAGTTTGCGCAATACGTCAAATTTATCGCATGAGACAACAAAAGTTTCGATACAGTTGATCGGCTAAAAGGCACACCGCACTCGTATTGGCTGACGCACTGACTTCAATCGATTTTGACATTTGTTCAGAGCGCGATAAGATTTAGTCGCGTGGTGCATGCTAGGCCTGATAGCCTGGTAACTGACGGCGAAGTCTAAAGGTCATAGCATACTATACCGACACGGCTGCAGCACGGCGTCACCTAGAAGTTAGGCTTCCTTCAGCCAACATCACATTGCTCTGATTCTGTTGTAAGTAGCTTAAGAACATGTTTTACAGAAATCAGAATCAACGACTGTACAACACCCGAGACAATATGGAAAAGTTAGTTTCGCATATTGACCCGAACGGGGATCGAACCCAGGACCTGGAGATGGCGCGACGCCAAAGTCCGGAAAGTCCGGCCCGCTCGCCTCTCGGCTACGGTGGTCGCCTGTGAACTTATGCTGTGAAATGTTAATGAAATGATGTAATGTTGTCTGTCTGTAGGTGTTCAAGAACAGTGGGGCCCTCAAGAAACATGACAACTTCGTTCACAAGAAGCTGAGGCCGCCTCGGAACAAGATATGCGACCATTGTGGTCGAGGATTCACGGTAATATAGCCTTATGTGTTCTTAGCTGTGCCCGCCACTTCAATTAATCAATCTATCAAATATTTATTGCAAACATGTTGTAAATTAAGTAGTTAATTACGTTCGTCTGAACT